>BSBN01000985.1:3750000-5000000 GCA_027924645.1 Cunninghamia lanceolata | reverse complement strand
GGAAAACAACCATAAGAGTATCCGCAAGATGAATAACACATCCGGTCGCCACCACAAGAACATTCGCGGGATGAACAACTCATCCGGTCGGCTAAACAGAGCAAGAACTTCATCCGGAAGAATAACTTCAATTCCGGGCTCTACTATCAATGTGGATCAACAACACAACCTCAACACGATCCAGAAAACTTCACAAGCCTGCCTGAATGACAGGATACATCCGCACTTCTTTTACTTGCTAGAATCTCTTGTCTTCCTCATCCGGAACTTCAAGAACACAGTCTGTCGCCACTGTAGAAGGTACTTCCGGACCTTCAAATCATACATTATCAATGCGGACCAACAACACAACCTCAACATGATCCAAGAACCTTCACGAGCCTACCTGAATGACCAGGTACGTCCGCATTTCCTTTACTTACTGAAATCTCTTATCCTCCTTATCCGGAACTTCAAGAACACTGTCTGTTGCCACTGTCATAATGTAAGAGGTACTTCCAGACCTCCAAATCATACACAACTCGATTTGGCATATCACAAGGACATCCCAAACACTCTTTCCAATCCGCAGATTAGGATTGTACAATTTCAGACCTCACCGGACCTTTCTGTGATCCTCTGTCACCTCTAAGCACTTGCCGGAACCGGTTCCACACAGACAGCCATAACTTCTTCAGGTCTTCATGCAGACCTCTGAAAACTTGACTGAAGCATCTCAAGACTCATATCTGCAAACCCTTTAATCCGCATCCTCCGGTTCTCAACCTATCCAATATATTTGCCTTCTTCTCATCACTGTTCTTCACTGTTTCTGACTGAGGCTAATTTTCTCAATATCCTCAACACACAGCTCATCCAATCCTTCTTGTCAATGTAATATGAGTATGTTGACATCAATGACAACACTGGTTCACCTTATACTTGCAACAATCTCCCCCTTTGTCATTGATGGCACCATATGATGTGAAAAACCATCAAGACAAGAACTTCTCCTTTCTGTCACAGCTCCCCCTATCAACAACTTTTCACATGTCTTCTCTTCCTTTACTGCTCCCCCTTTGATCATTAACCACTTGTTTTTCACATGTCTTCTCTCCCCCTTTGACATCAATGGCAAAGGGCTCATACTTGCAATTCTAATACATCAGAATCATACCAGCTGCTCCCGCTTAGTAGTAGCTCCCCATCATCAATCCGGATCACAAGATATGACTGTGATATCCACCGGACTGATGCACATCAGTGCATCCTAGTTCATCACCGGAGGGGCCATGACCCCTAACTTCTCCCAGAGATATTCAAAAGAGTCCTTGGGAAGAGGTTTTGTAAAGATATCTGTAATCTGATCCTTGGAGGGAACATACTCCAATCTGACTTCTTCCTTGTTTACTTGTTCTCTCAAAAAGTGAAACTTGATAGATATGTGCTTAGTCTTAGAATGCAGTACCGAATTCTTAGAAATATTAATTGCACTTGAATTATCACAGAAAATTGTGATAGGCTCCTCATATTCAACTTTAATGTCTCTTAGCATCTGCTTCATCCATAAGATTTGAGTGCAACTACCTGCTGCTGCAATGTATTCTGCTTCAGTTGTAGACAGAGATATTGCATCTTGTTTCTTGCTTAACCAAGAAACCAATCTCTTCCCCAAAAAGAATGCTCCACCACTAGTGCTCTTCCGGTCATCCACATCTCCTGCCCAATCTGCATCTGTGTAAGCATGAAGAGAGAAATCTGGATCTCTAGGGTACCATAGACCATACTCAACTGTTCCTTTCAAGTACCTAAAAATTCTTTTGATTGCCATAACATGAGATTCTCTAGGATCAGCCTGGAATCTTGCCACAAGACCAACAGCCTGCATTATATCTGGTCTAGTTTGAGTGAGATACAACAATCCACCAATCATTGATCTATACTTTGTCTGATCTGCCTTTGGAGAATCATCATCTTTGCTTAACTTACATCCGGTTGCCATAGGAGTGTTCATAGGCTTTGAGTCTTCCATACTGTTGGTGTCTACATGAGCAGTCAGTTTTCAAGCATATAAACAT
Organism: Cunninghamia lanceolata; assembly: GCA_027924645.1. Classification (NCBI taxonomy): domain Eukaryota; kingdom Viridiplantae; phylum Streptophyta; class Pinopsida; order Cupressales; family Cupressaceae; genus Cunninghamia; species Cunninghamia lanceolata. The sequence continues at coordinate 4,997,943 of BSBN01000985.1, read as the reverse complement.
GCAGGCACCTTCCCAAAAAATCCAAAAAATACTCCAAGTCTCTGGGCCTCCTCAGCATTTTTCAACTGCAGCATCATATTTTCTTCGATGGTGGTCAGCATCATCATGTTTTCTGTCAACCGGTTTCTCATCAGGATCATCATGTTTCAATATCAGGTGATGTTTGGATATCATCCCGATCCTGCTGATGAGCTACAGTGTGCCCTGATTTTCTTGCGGGGGTTGATTTTTCAAATATCTAGTGATCTTCCAATTATCACCCTGCCCTTATATGATGATGATGTCACCCTGATCTTCTGAAGGGGTTATTTTCTAAGTTGTTCAACCCAACCTATTTTTCTTTAGGAGGGTCGTCCTCATCATCATCATATTTCCGGTTATCGCCGTGTTGCTTGCGAGGGTCATCATATTGTCTACCTGCATGATCTTTCGGTGGGGTGATATTTTAACATCGGGTGATCTTTGTTAAGATCATCCTGATGATGTTGCTGTAAAGTTCTAAGTGCGACCCGATATTCATCGTGGTCATCATATTTTGAACGTCAGGATGATCTTAGTCAATATCATCCTGATGTTGTTGTATCACTTCATGTTCGTTGTTTTATCATCCTGATGATGCTGACGTCATTCTTATGTCAGGGTGATATCTATTTCTCTGCCTATCTGCATCATGATATTTCTGAAGGAGGGGGTGATATTTTCATATTTGAATATCACCCGGATGTATGTTTGTTCCAGCATCATGATGATGCTGATATCAGGGAGATATCTGCCTGTCGGCTTCATGCATTATCCAGTGGGGGGTGATCATTTCAAATATCTGTCATATTCATGTATCACCCCGATCTTATAGCGGAGCTACAGTGCAGCATGATATTTGTGCATCAGGATGATATTTCCAAATATCCGGTTATCTTCCGAATATCATCCTGATGCCGACATGTGGTGGTGACGTCATCAAGGTCCGGGGGGTCATATTTCTAACATTACTCATCTTATGAAGATCCCCCAATGTTGCGAATATGACGATGACGTCATCCGGATATGAAGAGGTGCACAGTAGGCAGATATGCTGATGACGTCAGCAGGATATGATGGTGACGTCATCAGGATGTTCATCGGCCAGACATTTGGTATCGGCTAAGCAGGAGGATCTTCCTCCGATGGATCAGGTTGTGCCGATGAAGGTGATTATCATGCAGGTTATATTGCGATATGATGCTGACGTCAGGGTGATATTTCAAGCGACAGGATATCATGCTGCTGAAGGATAATGATGATGAAGTCTTATACTAGTGTCGTCAGGAGCAAAAGCACCGACATCATATATGCTCGTGGCCTAGTATATAAAGTGTTGAAAAGGTCACCGCGGGGTGCATGTGGGATAATTGATATCCTGCATATTTGAAATATCATGACGATGTATCTTGGCGGGAAATGGTTGCGATCGACTGTCTGATGTTTTTCCCAAGGCCGCGGGTTGGTGCGCCATTAATGGCGATTATTGCAAAGGTGTGGGCGATGGCATGGACGGACCTGGTACCCGATTGAAGATCTGGATCCCTAGGCGGCGGCGCAGGGCTCGAGATTTCTTCCTGTCTCCTCTCCCACCTGCTGCATTGAATGTTTGAGCACCATTTTTCTGATACTATGTATCTAGCGGGATTTTTCGTCGACCATGTAATTAATTGCTGAGCACCTACCTGGCTGTTATAAGCAGGTTGTGTTGCTCATTTGAAGGTTGTTGAAAACTGGACATTTTGGCTCTGTAATAAGATACAACTGGTTTTGGTTGCTCTGTGCAGCAAAACTTGTGAGTTTATGTATCTCCTGTTGTACGATTTGGCATGAATCCACTGATTTCATGGTTAATCTTATATGAATAATGCTGTGTTTGCATGTGTTATGCTGATTTTGTTTCCAGTTTTGCATGTATCTTTCTTACTGCAATAGGGATGCCATAAGTATAGACAGCTTAACACTCTTTATTGGGAGATATCTGTAAGGCAGATATCATGTCTCCCCCTGAAATCCAGTTTTAGCTATTCATGCTGATCATTCACAGGTGTATGTCTACCGACTCCAAGCCCTAGACAGGCACCAATCTAGCTCTGTGTTGAGGTTATACACCATGTCCAGCTTTGCATCCAAAATTCAAACTAAACCATCTCTTCCTTCCATCTGTTAGTTGTAGGATTAGGAGTAGGAAACCCTTGCATGCTCTCATCCCTAACCAGACATATATGTCCAAGAACGTTGCCCACCTTGTGATCTATCATACAGATCTTGGTCCATACATGAGAGTATTCTGCCTGTTGTTGTCAAGTTAGATCTTTCTATCTTTGAGCTAGTCAAGGTTACATCTTGAGTTATAGGGATACCCCCCTTGGTGCGGCAGAACTAGAAGTGAAGGGGAGGAGCTCACGCAACCTCCTGTATTAGTTGGCTGAATCTGCCTGTGCATTAGAAGTGGCAAACCCTAATGCTGATTCAAAAAAAAAACCAACAAAATGGCGACTCTACTGGGGAGATCAATGTCATATCCATGAAAGTTTGAGTCTACAAGATTAAAAAATTAGACCTGGAAACTGTTTGTTGCAGCAGAGAAAAAAGGTTGTATATGTGACTCTACTGGTGGATGACCTAGAAAGAAAGAAATGAATTTGCAGCTTCAGCTTGTTTGAAGCTCATTCCTCTTCAAGGTGGTGGCAACTCTGCATCAAAGAACCTGATAAAAGAACAAAATCAGTCAGAGAAGAATTTTCAGCTCCTGCAACATATCCAGGTATTTCATATTGTTTGACAGACTCCCTATTTGGTGAGATAGCACTGGTTAAAAGGGAAACATTGGTGAAAACAGAGCTTGCATGCTTTTATTAGAACTTACCCTGTATTTCAAAGGACATGCAATGTTGTTCAAAAGACTCATTTAAAGGACTTTAGGAAAGTTTGAAAAAATAGTTTGAATTTTGAGTGCCTAAAGTCATTGTTAGTATAAAATCTGAGTAGAGAGGAGGGTTGCAAAAACATAAAGGATGTATTATCTACCTATGCACCCTTGTGAAGTGTCAAATGCAAAAATGTATAACAGTCAATCCCAACCATGTAATAAAAGAAGTTTCAACATAGATAGATATAAGCCCATAAATTTTAGTGGCATTTGTGGCTACCCAAATGCTCTTCCACCTAAAATCAGAAGATATTTGCCCAAATTTAGTGGCGCAAAGGATGAATCAGCTGAGAGACACCTGCAGCAGTTTATAAATGTTATAGATGATTTCGAGATTGACCGTGAAGATGTAGTTATGAGATTATTTGTTCAATCTCTAGAAGAAGATGCAAGGGATTGGTTCTCCTACCTTCCAGCTCGCTCTGTCAGCTCTTGGCATGATTTTAAATCTGCATTTCTAGTACAATATGGTGAAAGAATTTCTGAATATGCAGTTATTAGTAACTTCATGTACATCCATATTGAAGAAGATGAGTTGATCCCAGCCTTTAACCTCAGATTTATGAGGGCATTGAATAGAATTCCAGAATGTATGAGACCTAATGATGCACTGTGCTTAGTCGTCTATTTGGGAGCCTTTGACAAAAAAATGAGTTATAGATTGAGAGACAAGGAGCCCACCACATTGCATCAGGCACATCAGTTTGCAATAGATATTGAAAACAATTGGAGGTATGGAATTCAAAAGGGTTATTTTTTTGAAAATTTTTGTTCTCCTGCAGCCCCCAATGTTGATGAAAGTTTTAATTCAGGAATTGACAATGAATGTCATAGCACTCACACCCCTGTTGTCCCAGTTTTTGCATCATTCCAAGTGGATGATATTTCTATTATAGAGGAGGATGTCCTTTTTTGCCCAGCAGGTGAAGTTGAAAATAATAATTTTTCAAGTAATATTTGCATACCAGTCCTAAACAAAGAGCCTTCGTGTTTAAATGATCCAGTTGTGCAGAGTTGTGATCATATGGATCAAGAATCAATATCAGTTTCATCAGGAAGCATTGGAGGGCTGGAAAATGATGCAGATTGTTCAACTTTAGAGTGCATTGAAACAGCAGCAATCTTGTATGTGGGGCAATTAGATGATAAAAATGATATCCATGACCAGTGCATGGATCAGGTTTATTTTTCTTATGACTCTGGATCTGATAGTAATGAAGAAGAATTGGAATGTCATGAAGAAGAAGCAGAGGCCTTTGCAGTGAGTGTTAATCCCCTTTATGATGAGCCTGCTGATGCATATGATGTTGTGAGTCGTGACCTTCATTGGTGCATGATTAACCCTTTGTTTGAAGATGATGATACTGATTTGCAAACTGTGAATAATGAATGTTCATCATCACCTGATTCAGACATGTGCAACATTGGGTGTGTGGATCAGGTTTTGTTTTCAATATCAGTAGATATTAGGGATCTCATATTTTCTGAGTATTTTGAATTGTTGGATCAGCTGGATGAGTGCCTGATAATGTGCAGCAGCCAGATAAATGATAAAGAGTGCCAAGAGTAGTATGATGTACTATCTGAGGGACATAACATACATGTGTTGCCTAATGTTGAAGAATATTATGTGTATGGTTATATGTCTAATTCTGAAATCCAAAATGACAGAGCTGAAAATGATGGTGGCAAGCTTTCAAAACTGGTGGAATATCTTTTTAAGCAGATGACATTATGGGCAGATTATGCCAATCTTTTCAGTTGGGATTGGGATATTCCAGTTTGGAATCAGGCATTTGACAAGAAAAAATTATGGTTTTTCCTTTTTGGCTGCCTGGGGCCACCAAAATAATGTTTAAAAATAATGTGTTTGGTGATGCAAATCAATATAACATCATGACTCTGTGCCCAATGGATAAGGGACTGGTCTGCATCCCAGAGATCTGGGGTTCTCGCTGCAGTCTTGTACCTGCACATCCCCAGACAGAGCCACTGTTGGTGTCTGCATGAGCAGTCAGTTTTCAAGCATATAAACATGCAGGTACCTTCCCAAAAAAATCCAAAAAATACTCCAAGTCTCTGGGCCTCCTCAGCATTTTTCAACTACAGCATCATATTTTCTTTGATGGTGGTCAGCATCATCATGTTTTCTGTCAACCGGTTTCTCATCAGGATCATCATGTTTCAATATCGGGTGATGTTTGGATATCATCCCGATCCTGCTGATGAGCTACAGTGTGCCCTGATTTTCTTGCGGGGGTTGATTTTTCAAATATCTGGTGATCTTCCAATTATCACCTTGCCCTTATATGATGATGATGTCACCCCGATCTTCTGAAGGGGTTATTTTCTAAGTTGTTCAACCCGACCTATTTTTCTTTAGGAGGGTCATCATCATCATCATCATATTTCCGGTTATCGCCGTGTTGCTTGCGAGGGTCATCATACTGTCTACCTGCATGATCTTTCGGTGGGGTGATATTTTAACATCGGGTGATCTTTGTTAAGATCATCCTGATGATGTTGCTGTAAAGTTCTAAGTGCGACCCGATATTCATCGTGGTCATCATATTTTGAACGTCAGGATGATCTTAGTCAATATCATCCTGATGTTGTTGTATCACTTCATGTTCGTTGTTTTATCATCCTGATGATGCTGACGTCATTCTTATGTCAGGGTGATATCTATTTCTCTGCCTATCTGCATCATGATATTTCCAAAGGAGGGGGTGACATTTTCATATTTGAATATCACCCGGATGTATGTTTGTTCCAGCATCATGATGATGCTGATATCAGGGAGATATCTGCCTGTCGGCTTCATGCATTATCCAGTGGGGGGTGATCATTTCAAATATCTGTCATATTCATGTATCACCCCGATCTTATAGCGGAGCTACAGTGCAGCATGATATTTGTGCATCAGGATGATATTTCCAAATATCCAGTTATCTTCTGAATATCATCCTGATGCCGACATGTGGTGGTGACGTCATCAAGGTCCGGGGGGTCATATTTCTAACACTACTCATCTTATGAAGATCCCCCAATGTTGCGAATATGACGATGATGTCATCCGGATATGAGGAGGTGCACAGTAGGCAGATATGCTGATGACGTCAGCAGGATATGACGGTGACGTCATCAGGATGTTCATCGGCCAGACATTTGGTATCGGCTAAGCAGGAGGATCTTCCTCCGATGGATCAGGTTGTGCCGATGAAGGCGATTATCATGCAGGTTATATTGCGATATGATGCTGACGTCAGGGTGATATTTCAAGTGACAGGATATCATGCTGCTGAAGGATAATGATGATGAAGTCTTATACTAGTGTCGTCAGGAGCAAAAGCACCGACATCATATATGCTCGTGGCCTAGTATATAAAGTGTTAAAAAGGTCGCCGCGGGGTGCATGTGGGATAATTGATATCCTACATATTTGAAATATCATGACGATGTATCTTGGCGGGAAATGGTTGCGATCGACTGTCTGATGTTTTTCCCAAGGCCGCGGGTTGGTGCGCCATTAATGGCGATTGTTGCAAAGGTGTGGGCGATGGCGTGGACGGACCTGGTACCCGATTGAAGATCTGGATCCCTAGGCGGCGGCGCAGGGCTCGAGATTTCTTCCTGTCTCCTCTCCCACCTGCTGCATTGAATGTTTGAGTGCCATTTTTCTGATACTGTGTATCTGGCGGGATTTTTGGTCAACCATGTAATTAATTGCTGAGCACCTACCTGGCTGTTATAAGCAGGTTGTGTTGCTCATTTGAAGGTTGTTGAAAACTAGACATTTTGGCTCTGTAATAAGATACAACTGGTTTTGGTTGCTCTGTGCAGCAAAACTTGTGAGTTTATGTATCTCCTGTTGTACGATTTGGCATGAATCCACTGATTTCATGGTTAATCTTATATGAATAATGCTGTGTTTGCATGTGTTATGCTGATTCTGTCTCCAGTTTTGCATGTATCTTTCTTACTGCAATAGGGATGCCATAAGTATAGACAGCTTAACACTCTTTATTGGGAGATATCTGTAAGGCAGATATCATGTGTCCCCCTGAAATCTAGTTTTAGCTATTCATGCTGATCATTCACAGGTGTATGTCTACCGACTCCAAGCCCTGGATAGGCACCAATCTAGCTCTGTGTTGAGGTTATACACCATGTCCAGCTTTGCATCCAAAATTCAAACTAAACCATCTCTTCCTTCCATCTGTTAGTTGTAGGATTAGGAGTAGGAAACCCTTGCATGCTCTCATCCCTAACCAGACATATATGTCCAAGAACGTTGCCCACCTTGTGATCTATCATACAGATCTTGGTCCATACATGAGAGTATTCTGCCTGTTGTTGTCAAGTTAGATCTTTCTATCTTTGAGCTAGTCAAGGTTACATCTTGAGTTATAGGGATACCCCCCTTGGTGCGGCAGAACCAGAAGTGAAGGGGAGGAGCTCACGCAACCTCCTGTATTAGTTGGCTGAATCTGCCTGTGCATTAGAAGTGGAAAACCCTAATGCTGATTCAAAAAAAAAAACCAACACATACCAAATTTCCTTAACAATTCTTTCACATATTTGGTCTGAGAAATGAAGATCCCTTCTTTTGTTTGAGTAATTTGCAGACCCAAGAAGAAATTCATTTCACCAAGCATAGACATTTCAAACTCACTTTTCATCTGATTTGCAAAAGTTTTGCACATACTATCTCTTCCTCCAAAAATGATATCATCCACAAACACTTCAACAATCAAAATGTTTTCATGATCAATTTTGAAAAATAAGTTACTGTCAGCAGTACCTTTGTTGAATCCAATCTGCACAAGATGCTTATCCAACCTTTCATACCATGCTCTTGGGGCTTGCTTCAATCCATACAAAGCTTTCTTCAACTTGCAGACCATATCATTATTATCAGACAATTGAAATCCATCCGGTTGTTCAATGTAGACTTCTTCTTCCAGATCACCATTTAGGAAGGCAGACTTGACATCCATCTAATATACCTTGAAGTCTTTGAAGGCAGCAAATGCAAGAAGTAATCTGACTGCTTCAATTCTTGCCACCGGAGCAGAAGTCTCTTCAAAGTCAATTCCTTCTATTTGAGAGTAGCCTTTGCAGACCAATCTAGCTTTGTTTCTGATTACTTCACCAGCTTCATTTAGTTTGTTCTGGAAGACCCACTTGGTTCCAATTACATTCTTGTCTCTAGGTTTGGGAACAAGATCCCAAGTATGATTTTTCTCAATTTGCATCAATTCATCTTCCATTGCTTTGGTCCAGTTTTCATCATTGCAAGCTTCATTTATTGTTTTAGGTTCAATCTTTGAAATCAGACAACATTCATCCTGATTTTGAGCAACATTCCTTCTGGTTTGTACACCTTTGCTTCTGTCACCTATGATCTGATCTTCAGAGTGGTTCAGTCTTACATACCTTGGAATTTTGGGAGTATCCTGCACTGCTGCTTCTTGATCAGGCTCATTCAAACCTATCTCTTCTTCCTAATTTACCGGATCAGGCTGACTCTGTCTCACCGGAGAGGATTGAGGTCCTTGAACACTGTCTTGGTCATCTTCATCAAACTCATAAAGTCTTGAAGGCTTCTCAATTCCTTCATCAACTTTCACATTGGTGCTTTCTATCATCTTCCTCAATCTCTTATTGTAACACCGGTATGCTTTGCTTTGAGTGGAGTAACCCAAGAAAATTCCTTCATCACTTCTAGCATCAAACTTTCCTAGATCTTCATCTCTTTTAATATAACACTTGCTACCAAATACTCTGAAATATTTCACAGTAGGAGTGATGCCAAACCAGAGTTCATAGGGGGTCTTACCGGTGTTGTTTCTGATTTGAACTCGATTGAGAGTGTAGACTGCAGTGCTGATAGCTTCCTTCCAAAACATTTGAGGAACATTTGCTTCCAACATCATTGTCTTGGCAGCTTCCTGGATGGTCCGGTTCTTTCTTTCAACTACTCCATTCTGCTGTGGAGTCCTAGGAGCAGACAACTGTCTCCTTATACCCTGCTTCTCACAAAAGTCAATGAACTCACCAGATGTAAATTCACCACCTCTATCAGACCTTAGACACTTTAGTTTCAATCTGGTTTGATTCTCTACCATAGCTTTGAATATTTTGAACTTCTCAAATGCTTCTGATTTTTCTTTTAGAAAGGTAACCCACATCATCCGGGAATGATCATCAATTAACAACATGAAATATCTATCACCTTGCAGACTCTTGATTCTTGTCGGACCACAGAGATCAGTATGTACTAATTCCAACAATCTGGTAGAAGACTGATCTTTGCTTTTGAAAGAGACTCTGCTTTGTTTACCTAGCTGACATTCTTTGCATAAACTATTTGTAGGTTTCATCAATTTTGGAAGATCTCTTACGGCCTGAGTATTGCTTATCTTGATGATGTTATCAAAATTTACATGACACATTCTTCTATGCCATAACCAACTCTGATCAATTTGAGCAAACAAACAACTTTTATTTGAACCAACCAGATGAAAGATATTACCTTTTGTCTGAGTACCAGATGCAATTTCAGTTCTGGAGCTTGTAAAGATTCTGCATTTTCCATTCTTGAACCGGAGATCATAGCCTTTGTCCACTAACTGACCAACACTGAGAAGATTGTGCTTCAATCCTTCAACATATAGTACGTTACCTGTTTTGCTCTTTCCATCCAAGGAAATAGTTCCCCTGCCTCTGATTCTGCCAGCAGAATTGTCACCAAACTTTACCATTCCTCCTTCATACCTTTCCAAATTCAAGAACTTATTCTTGTCACCAGTCATATGGTGAGAACATCCACTGTCAATAACCCAATCATCCTTTTCTTCCACTTGAGCAGCCAGAGCTTTTTCAACAACTTTGTGATTGACAGATTCAGAGAGTATTGAATCTTCTTCCTTGATGGCAATAAACACCCACTCATTTCCGGATTTGCTTCCTAGTTCTGATTCATCATCTGTTACTCCTTCATTGTCATCTTCTTCATGAACATAATAGCAATTCTTTTGAAACCTTTGTCTATTAGTATTAGACCTTGCAGATCTTTCCGGACATCTTGAAGCAAAATGACCAATCTTATTGCAGTTGAAACACTTAAAGGGTAGTTTTCCTTCATACTTACCGGATCCTCTTGGCAGTCTCTTTGCAATGAGGGCTTCAAGTTGAGCTGTTTCTGCTTCTTCTTCTTCCATGTCTCTTCTTGCTTGATCATACCATGACATTTTCCTTGATGAGTTTTCTCCTGGATCAAATCTCTGTTTGCCTTTCACATAGGCACTGGCTTTGAAAGCAGATTCAGTCTTGGGAGGATCATCTCCAAACTCGGTCATTTCAAATGCAGCTAGTTTGCCAGCCAGTTGTTCTCTTGTGACAGTTGTGTGGGCTCTGAATTCATCAATGGCAACAACCTTGATTTTGTAGGCAGCAGGAAGGGATCTTAGGATTTTGTAGACAACCTCATTTTCATCTAGAGTTCCACCAGCATTTCTAATTCCACATACCAGCTCATTCACTCTTGGCATAAAGGTAGTGATGTTTTCATCATCTCTCATCTTCAATCTTTCAAATTTCCCTTTCAGACTTTGCAACCTTGCACTTTTGACAAACTCATCTCCTTCATACAGAAGTTCCAGTTTAGTCAGGATCTCATATGCAGTTGGTAGGTCAATAACATTTGAGAGATCTGAGTCATTCAATGCGCTTAGAAGAGCTTCCTTGGTCCGCAGATTATTTTCTGCTTCTGTGATTTCATTCAGAGTTGTCGGGCCACCTTGTGGAGGTACATATGGTTTTGAGACCATAGCCAAGTATGCTTTTCACATACATTCCAAGTGACACTTCATGCGACCTTTCCAGAGAGTGAAGTTGGTTCCATCGAACTTCAGACTATCCTTCTTGTATGACGACATCCTGGCTCTCCTCAAGCGGTTAAGCTCCTTTTAGAGGAACTTAGCTCTGATACCAATTGTTGGATCTAGGGCATACAACTGAGAGGGGGGGGGTGAATCAGTTGTGTAAAACTTCTTCTCTTTCAAACACTTGATTCTTGGTTGTTAGTTAACAGCATATCAATTAATCATCCATGAAAGCATAATACATAAACACAAGAGCAGATAAACATCAACACATTGAACACCAAGATTTTGACGTGGAAAACCTGGTTAAGGGAAAAACCACGGGGTGATTAACCCAAGAATTATTCTCTGTTAGAAGAATAAGAAAAAGAATGGCACTTGCCAATTAGGGCTCACTGCCCGAGGACACTGCTCACAAGAGGCCCACTGCCTACAAGGAGACACACTGTCTACAAAGTGATAAGAATCACAATCTTGAACTGGAGAATGACATCTCTACCATGTCCGGATCAGTTCCATTTAAGCCCAAAAACTTCTGCTCTGCCTTTCACACTTCTCTTTACTATGCCACACTTATCCACACAATCCACACTTTGAAATGAACTCACAAATCGTTATTTATACAAGACATCAACTTAGGAACAAACATCTAAGTCGGCAAACAACCATAAGAGTATCCGCAAGATGAATAACACATCCGGTCGCCACCACAAGAACATTCGCAGGATGAACAACTCATCCGGTCGGCTAAACAGAGCAAGAACTTCATCCGGAAGAATAACTTCAATTCCGGGCTCTACTATCAATGCGGATCAACAACACAACCTCAACACGATCCAGAAAACTTCACAAGCCTGCCTGAATGACAGGATACATCCGCACTTCTTTTACTTGCTAGAATCTCTTGTCTTCCTCATCCGGAACTTCAAGAACACAGTCTGTCGCCACTGTAGAAGGTACTTCCGGACCTTCAAATCATACATTATCAATGTGGACCAACAACACAACCTCAACATGATCCAAGAACCTTCACGAGCCTGCCTGAATGACCAGGTACGTCTGCATTTCCTTTACTTACTGAAATCTCTTATCCTCCTTATCCGGAACTTCAAGAACACTGTCTGTTGCCACTGTCATAATGTAAGAGGTACTTCCGGACCTCCAAATCATACACAACTCGATTTGGCATATCACAAGGACATCCCAAACACTCTTTCCAATCCGCAGATTAGGATTGTACAATTCTGGACCTCACCGGACCTTTCTGTGATCCTCTGTCACCTCTAAGCACTTGCTGGAACCGGTTCCACACAGACAGCCATAACTTCTTCAGGTCTTCATGCGGACCTCTGAAAACTTGACTGAAGCATCTCAAGACTCATATCTGCAAACCCTTTAATCCACATCCTCCGGTTCTCAACCTATCCAATATATTTGCCTTCTTCTCATCACTGTTCTTCACTGTTTCTGACTGAGGCTAATTTTCTCAATATCCTCAACACACAGCTCATCCAATCCTTCTTGTCAATGTAATATGAGTATGTTGACATCAATGACAACACTGGTTCACCTCATACTTGCAACACCATATTCATCTCCATCAAGATCAAGACAGAAAAGGCGAGCAATGGAAGATGAAAGGTGAAAGGTTGTGAGTATCATTTGTTTGTTATTTAAATATCCTTTTCTCCTTCATATTCTATTGATGTTTGGGTTTATTATTGTTATTGATTAATCCACATTTTACTCTAAACATTCTGTGCCCAGCGGTGGGCGCTAGAATGTTTAGGGTGAAATGTGGATTAATCAATAACAATAATAAACCCAAACATCAATAGAATATGAAGGAGAAAAGGAGATTTAAATAACAAATAAATGATACTCACAACCTTTCACCTTTCGTCTTCCATTGCTCATCTTTTCTGTCTTGATCTTGATGGAGATGAATATGGCCCTCATGAAGTTTGCTTCCTTGCTTCGAAGTCCTCAAGATGACAAGATGAAGTTGGCTATGATACTTTGTGTGATTGAAGATTAGCTTCAATACACTATTGATGGATGATAGATGATATGGAGATGGGGGTGCCAAAGGCGCGCTTGTGTTTCTGTAGCATAAGTTTACCCAAACGATGGATATGAAATGGAGAAGAAGAGGGTTGCATTTATAGAAATATGTGAGAGCAGATCAACGGTTGAGAAGAAATACGAAGATCAAAGGTTGAGAATGGTTGAGGAATGTGCGCGAATAGAAAGAGGACAAGTGTCCAAGCTCCATCATGTAACAGGGGAGTTAACAAAATTGATTGAATAGTTAATAGAATAAACCAACCAGTTAAGTGAATTGATTGGGGAGTTGACTAAATTGATTGATCAATGAACTTGAATGATTAATTAGTTAACAAACTTGGTTAATGAGTTAACTAATTTTGATTGGAGAATAAATAGGACATGTGGGTGAGGGAATATTAGCTAATTAAATATTTAAAATATTTAATTACATGTGCAACATGGTGAGGTGGAAAAGGTGAGGTGGAAAGATGAGGTGGATTGATGAGGTGGAATTATGAAATTAGGACTTAGGATAGGGGCATTTAAGATTAATTAAATAATGTAGGATTATTTAATTCATGTGAGACATTAGAAGAATTTAGGGAATTTAATTAAATAAAATAATTTTATTTAATTATGGGATAATGAACCAATCAAATAAACTTTATGGTGGGCGCTAGAATGTTTAGGGTAAAATGTAGATTAATCAATAACAATAATAAACTCAAACATCAATAGAATATGAAGGAGAAAAGGAGATTTAAATAACAAACAAATGATACTCACAACCTTTCACCTTTCATCTTCCATTGCTCGCCTTTTCTGTCTTTATCTTGATGGAGATGAATATGGCCCTCAGGAAGTTTGCTTCCTTGCTTCGAAGTCCTCAAGATGACAAGATGAAGTTGGCTATGATACTTTGTGTGATTGAAGATGAGCTTCAACACACTATTGATGGATGATAGATGATATGGAGATGGGGGTGCCAAAGGCATGCTTGTGTTTCTGCAGCATAAGTTTACTCAAATGATGGATATGAAATGGAGAAGAAGAGGGTTGCATTTATAGAAATATGTGAGAGCAGATCAACAGTTGAGAAGAAATACGAAGATCAAAGGTTGAGAATGGTTGTGGAATGTGCGCGAATAGAAAGAGGACAAGTGTCCAAGCTCCATCATGTAACATGGGAGTTAAAAAAATTGATTGAATAGTTAACAGAATAAACCAACCAGTTAAGTGAATTGATTAGGGAGTTGACTAAATTGATTGATCAGTGAACTTGAATGATTAATTAGTTAACAAACTTGATTAATGAGTTAACTAATTTTGATTAGAGAATAAATAGGACGTGGGTGAGGGAATATTAGCTAATTAAATATTTAAAATATTTAATTACATGTGCAATGTGGTGAGGTGGAAAAGGTGAGGTGGAAAGATGAGGTGGATTGATGAGGTGGAATTATGAAATTAGGACTTAGGATAGGGGGATTTAGGATTAATTAAATAATGTAGGATTATTTAATTTATGTGAGACATTAGAAGAATTTAGGGAATTTAATTAAATAAAATGATTTTATTTAATAATGGGATAATGAACCAATCAAATAAACTTTACGGTGGGCACTAGAATGTTTAGGGTAAAATGTAGATTAATCAATAACAATAATAAACCCAAACATCAATAGAATATGAAGGAGAAAAGGAGATTTAAATAACAAACAAATGATACTCACAACCTTTCACCTTTCATCTTCCATTGCTCACCTTTTCTGTCTTGATCTTGATGGAGATGAATATGGCCCTTACGAAGTTTGCTTCCTTGCTTTGAAGTCCTCGAGATGACAAGATGAAGTTGGCTATGATACTTTGTGTGATTGAAGATAAGCTTCAACACACTATTGATGGATGATAGATGATATGGAGATGGGGGTGCAAAAGGCACGCTTGTGTTTCTGCAGCATAAGTTTACTCAAATGATGGATATGAAATGGAGAAGGAGAGGGTTGCATTTATAGAAATATGTGAGAGCATATCAACGGTTGAGAAGAAATATGAAGATCAAAGGTTGAGAATGGTTGAGGAATGTGCACGAATAGAAAGAGGACAAGTGTTCAAGCTCCATCATGTAATAGGGGAGTTAACAAAATTGATTGAATAGTTAACAGAATAAACCAACCAGTTAAGTGAATTGATTAGGGAGTTGACTGAATTGATTGATCACTAAACTTGAATGATTAATTAATTAACAGACTTGATTAATGAGTTAACTAATTTTAACTGGAGAATAAATAGGACATGTGGGTGAGGGAATATTAGCTAATTAAGTATTTAAAATATTTAATTACTTGTACAACATGGTGAGGTGGAAAAGGTGAGGTGGAAAGATGAGGTAGATTGATGAGGTAGAATTATGAAATTAGGACTTAGGATAGGGAGATTTAGGATTAATTAAATAATGTAGGATTATTTAATTTATGTGAGACATTAGAAGAATTTAAGGAATTTAATTAAATAAAATAATTTTATTTAATTATGGGATAATGAACCAATCAAATACACTTAGAATATTTATTTAATTGACAGAAGAAAATAAGAATTAGGATAAATATTAAAATATTTACTTAATTCAGCATGAGCCAATTTTAGGTGTATACAATACATACAAAACTTGGTCATAAATTCTCAAACATCCTTTGAGAAATCTTCACTTGTGAAAATTCTTGTTTGAATGCTTCAAAAAATTCACTTTGTGTTGTATCTATAAAATGCTTTGGATGAGAAATTTTTTAACCATCTTCATCTTTTATTTGTATATTGTCCCTTCTATTAGAAGAAAAATAGGAGTTGTCAATCCAATATCTAATTACTTTTTGTTTTACATCTTCTGAAATTCTATCTCTTCGAGGGACTCAACAAATATTTACCCAATTATTTTCAATATTTTCATCTAATATGTTTCTCTTATTGATATATCATTGAACGGTTCTCCTAGATACATTTACTAATCAAGCAATTGCTTTAACTTATCTTCTATGTGATAATTTCTTACTAGAAATTACAGTCATCAATGCTCTACGTGTAGCACTTAAATTAAAACTTTGACTCTTGGTTTGAATAGAATCCAATGCTATTTGTAAGTTTTCAATTACTGTTTGATTTACTAAATTTGAAGATTTTTTCTTGTTATCAACTCCTAACAACTCCAAAACGGGGGTCATTTCTTTTTGCCTAAATAACTTTGCACATAATTGTGCTCTTCCAATTAGAGATATATCTTCAAAAAACTCATCCCAAATTCTTTTAGAGTGCAATTTTATTGTTCTTTCAGGTAATATATGTTCACGTGAAATGTTTTTGAAAAGAGCATCCTCATCCATCTCCATAAGATTTTCCATTCCATGCAAAAAATGTCTATCACTACTACCAATTTCATCTTGTACTTGTTCATTAACACGCCCTTCAACTTGTTCATCAATAATTTCAGTGGGTTGTTCTTGACTAGATGCTCCTATGGTTTTTTCAACTCTTTTTCGGTCATACAACCTTAATCTATTTCTTTTTTTCTCCATCACAAATTGCTTAATTTAATTCACCTACAAACACATATACATCCTAATAAATAACACATGAAGTTCAATTTCTACGTGGTAAAATGACTTACAAATAAGTTGGGAATCATGTTACATACTTGAAAATTTGTAACCTTTCTTACCAAAAAAACTCCTTTTGTGGTTTCTCCAAATGCTTGAATTGAAAAAAATTGAAAAAATAATTTTTAGCCTCTATTGCAGAAAATTTTGCTTCTTCTTTTATCTCCTTGATGCTTGAATTGAGTTAAAATACAAAAAATAAACCCCTATATATATATAATTAAGTTTAAAAAATTCTTTAAAAAAAAAAATTGCCGATCGGTGGTGGTCGCCAAATTTTAATAATTTCGGGAGAAATAATTTCACCCCCAAATTATTTGGGGGTGAAATCTTTTCACCTGAAATTATCTATGTGGTAGTCCACTTGGCAGCCACCTCATCGTTTTTTCTGGTTTTCTAAAATTCTCAACTTCAACTGAATATTTCATCAATCAAAATGAATTATTTAAAAAAAAAAAAACCCTTTTGTAGAGCTCTGAGTCTAGAATCTGAATATGTTTTTTTTTTAATATTTTGATTAGTTTTTATATATATATATATTATTGCAAGTAGGTTGTTAAATCAGAGATGACACTGATTAGAAATTAAAAAAAAATATCAAAACACATCCAATTTTTTTCAAAATTATATGGTTCACTAGAGGAAAGAGTGCTCTCCAAAAAGGTATAATTGGTTTTGTGAAAGTAATAAAAAAATTATACAAAAGTTGATGTGGAAGATTTTGTAAAGTTTGACTTTAAAACAATATTACGAAGAAAATATGTATTGAAAACTAATTTTTTTTTCTCCATTCACTAGATATTGAACTTGTCTATTTGGCAAAAAAATTTAGGGAAAAATAAGATTGTTTGGTCTTTTTTTTACATGGACTCAACGTCACTTTTTCCTAAAATTTTCAACAATTCAAAATTTTCTTTTAAAGTTATTAAAAAAATGTCAAAATAATTTTTTAAATTTTTTTAAAAACTACAAGCATAAAATTCATCAAGAGGTCTACATTTCATTAGTTTACATCATTTTGAAATTCAAAATATAAATGCCACTTTGAAGAGGTCGAAGTTCAGAAATATTTTTGTTGTTGGTTGATTCCTTTATAAAGTGTGACACAGGTTTGTGCTTTTACCCAGGGGGTTGATGTCATATCCTAGCTATGTATAAGTCCTCCTTTGACTCTATGTCAGTCTCCAAGATAGGTGTGTGGCCCACATTTTTGTGTTCCCTATCAACAAATAGCTGCTCCCTTTGAGACTCTATATCAGTATGCACATCAACCACATTATTTTGTTGAGGAGAGGTTTTCCCTCCTGAAACTCCTTTCTTCTTCAAGCAACCTGAGCACCTACATGATTGAGTGGTCACCTTCTATTTATTTTTGGCTCTAGAGGAAGAAAAGGATGATTTTCTCTTCTTAGTAGGTTTTGAAGCAGAAGGAATATTTTGGGAAGCTTTAGGTGTTGCAGGTGGTGAGCTAGTAGTTCCAGGATGTAGTTTTTGCTTTGCACTTTTCTTTGTGTAGATAGAGGTCTACGAGGATGAATGCTCTGGCAAGGGGGTTGACATTGGTGAAGTTTTAGGTGTGGGAGACCTTGCAGGTTCACTCATAGGGTTATCAGGACTTGGCGCTAAGTGCTCTTCAGTGGTTGCATGGCAGCATGTAGGTGAAGCCTTTAGTTGGAAAGAGGTTGCAGGTGCTTCCTCTTCTTCCCTTAATTGTACATCTTCTGCCCATGCCTCTTCTTCCTCATCTAGTTCAACCCTTAAAGGTCCCTTGTCAATATGATTAATTTCAAGAAAATGTTCCCAAGAAATGTTAGAGGCATTGAGTAGATAAACTCTTTTTTATTAATAGCACAACCAAGCCATCATGAGATAATGAAGACTAGATATTTTTCCTTCTATACTCTACAGACATTCCTTTTAACAAATTGAGCAAGAAATTTGGAACATTCACAACCCTCCCATGACAGAGATGACTTAAAAGTTTGAAATGCACAGTATAAAGCAAAGATTGTCTCTCGTCACAGGTAAGATATATAATAATATAGGTCACAATAGAAGCCTATAACCTAGGTAAAGAGATTCATTTTGTACCTTATTATCTAGGTTCTATTCTTTCTCTAAGTTGAATGAATTTAGCCATTGTTGTAATAGCATCGGCTCTCACACAGAACTATTCTCTAGCTGCTTGAAACCCTGTTAGCTTTGCAATGGTAACTTCAGATGCATCAACTTACAAGCCTCTGACTGTAGCTTCATTATTCTAGTCATTGCTTCATTGTATTCTGTAAGCTTAAGAAAACAATCTAACCATCCTGCTTGTTGGAAGATAGGCCTACAATATGGGTTAGTCAATAATGTTATGTGATCGATAGGCTCTCTCCTAATTGGTTCTCCATCCATTGTGATATTCTATAAAACTTTTTCTACTTAACCCAATTCCACTCTATGAATTCAATTCCCTCAATTCAATACCCCATTCTTTGGCCAATGCTTTTACCAGTCACTTATTACTAGTTGCTATCCTATCAGATTGTGTATGATATGCGGTGGGGATAGTCATAATTATGAAAGGAGAGGTTTTAGTGTACTTGAAATAATTCTTGTGCATGGAATTCCCTCCAACTAAGGTGACATTTGTCCTCAAATGAGATGATAGGGTAAAGGTACGAAAGAGAAGTTTGAAAGTAATTCGAATTGGTCACAATAGTTGAAATAATGATTGGTGAAGAAAGATTGCCATAAAATAAATAGTATTAAATGTTAATAAATTGTAGCAACGAGATAAATATCTTTAGAGTGATGACAAACATGGAAATGTTGCATGGGAAGATGATGACAAGGTAGCTGGAGTTAATGTGTTCGAAGAATGTGTTGGAGTGAATCAAATGAATTTGACGTTGTCGAAGTGTGCAGAATGAATGTGTTAATAGTGTGACACATAGCTAGAAGGTACAATGTATAGTAGAAAATGATGGCATGTGGATGCCTTGAGAAAAGGTGCTGCATGCCAGAGTGGCTGCATGCACACAATCAGAAACATAATGTGAACAAGGCCCATGTGCTTTAGCTCTGGGTGCAGTGGCTACAGGTCCCTTGAGAATGATGACCAGTGTAGTTGCTGTAGGTGTAATTGTACAAGTCCCTTAATCTAGTAGATAGCATTTAGCTACAAGTCCCTTAATCTAGTAGATAGCATTTAGCTACAAGTCCCTTGAGTAAAGTGGTGGGCGACAAAAGTAATCTTCAATTGGATAGGAGCTGATTTGATGGAGCCTTTTTTTGTTTTTTTATATTTTATGTTTTATTTATTTACAAGATTTATGGAAACCATACCTAAGGGGGTAATAAAGACAAGCTGGTGGCTTGCTCTATTGTTGAAGTGATAGAGCTTCTAAGATTGGTATGCATGCCTCCTCTAGTGTGGACTGCTGTGAAACTTGGGTGCCCATATGTTCTCTTAATTGCTCGAGAAAATTGGCTTTGTCCAATGGGTTTTTATACAATTTGAAATAGTGTCCATTAACCATTAATGAAAATCTTACTAGATCAATTATTGTCAGTTGGATTGCACCATTAGGAAAAACTTCCTTGATTTAATAAGGACCCAACCATATAGTTTGTAATTTGCCTTTGTGGTCTTTATACATGAAGTCATAGAGTAGGGCCCAGTCACCTGCCTGAAATTATTCGGTTTTGATGTACTGGCAATGCCATTTGATTCTCTGCTTTTGGATTATTTGTCATGCCCACTTTTTCCATGTGGTTATAACACACATTACACACGTGTCATGTCCACATGCACCATGTGGTCATGATACGAACTATCAAAAATTTTCCCTTACTACTCTGAAAACCCCCTCGCATGCATAAGTGTGCTCGGCGGTGCACGCTTAAAGCAAAAGTAATACAGTTGACGACGGCGTACCAAATACATGTGCGCACACCCTAGACAAGGAAACACATGGTTCCCTAACTTAGGTAAATCTCACGAATTATATTTGAACAAAGTTGTTTTAGGTGATAGATCATTTTTCAACAAAGCACGATCATCTGTTCATTTGCCCTCTCTTCCTTTTCTTAGAATTTAGTTTTGATTGTATTTCTATCATGTTCATTTTACCGTTTCTTTGAAATTTAATTTTGATTGTATTTCTATCTCATTTCCCTTCCCATTGTACAAGATCTTCTTTTTTTTATCCTATTATTTTTTCTTCACATTCTTTATCGAACAACAATAACACTACATCCTTTACATTATTCTTAATTTCTTGGTAAACCAGATCACTTACCCAGGATTGGTTAACTTCACTTGACTTAGTTCACTTTAACTCTCAATTTCATTAATAGGTTCCTTAACTATAAAGAAAGTATAGAATAATTCATGAAAAAATAGAGCAATGAGTTAATTTTGTTTTTGCAAATATAAACATTGTATTTCTGAATTGCAACTTTGAGTTTAAGCATCCATTCAATTCGTATTATACAATATGCATAAATAAATCCCACTTTCCTTGATTTAAGATTTCTATTTCAAGTCAAATGTTTTAAACTACATATAGTTGCCTTCAAATGAATAGTGAAAAGTGAATAATAAAAGTAAATAGTGAATAGTAAAAGTGAATAGTGAATAGTAAAAATGAATAGTGAATAGTGAATAGTGAAAAGTGTATAGTAAAAGGGAATAGTGACAATGAATAGTGAATAGCATAGTAAAGGTGAAAAGGTTCCCATCCTAGGAAGAGACCCTCAAGGTGGTAGTAATTTCAAAAGTAATACTGCAACCCAAATTTCATTTATTTCATGGTGGGGATATTTTTTAACACTTTTACAAACTTAATTGAAACATCAACTAACTCACAACGTTGCAAGTAGAAGAAGGAACTAGATAATTTTAATATCTTTTTGAAAATAAATTTTCTTTTCCTTTTCTTAATTCTAAATGGTAAAATTTAATGAACAAGAATATTACAACTATCAGCCCAAGAAAAGAGAGAATTTCCTCACAACTCTAAAAATAACAATTTATACAACAATAGGGAGATAATTTTTTCCTTTTGAAAAAATTGACAAGGAAGGAGCTATTAAAAGATTAGGCTCTCCTTAAGACTTAAGGAAAATAAAATATTTTCTCCAAGCTTCACAATAAGCTCCAAGAATACCTGCATTAACACACAAAGAAAGAAACACCACACAAGCTGCTCTCCTCCCTACCGTAGACCCGCAAGTGGGTCACCCCCGAGCTAGGGAGACCATCCACATACCCAGGGTAGAATAGACTTAAACATATCACAATTCTGAATAACAACAACAAATCAAATAACACACACACACACACCCATGGTATACTCACATTACAATGAACCAGCTTAGGTGAGTTCAAGAGGGTAGGGGAGTAGACAATCTCTACCTCTAGGTGCCATCTTTACACAAATTATCACAAGGCCTCAATCCAATATAATCACAAGGCCTCAAGCCAACAGTATAATCTTCCACAAGGCCTCAAGCCTTCTAATGAATCAAGTAACCAAGGATATCCAAACAGGCTCTCAAAGCCAATAAGCCCTCAAGGCTAAAAATAGTACCAAATTGCCCTCCAGGCACATCATGTAACCAAAGATAACCAAACAGGCTCTCAAAGCCAATAAGCCCTCAAGGCTAAAAATAGTACCAAATTGCCCTCAAGGCATATCATGTAACCAGAACCAGGATGACACTCGAGGAGGGTCACACCTCCCTTCCCTAAACACGATGAGCATTGCCTTCCAACTGGAAGGAGCTCTCTCTACACCCCAAAACAAAACCCAAAAATAAACAGAAAAGCTCAAAGAAGACATTGCAAGACTCTTTCAACAACCAAGATATAAACATGCATATCAAACATTAGATCATGCAAGAGGATAGAATTTGTTCACCAACCTTCCAAAGCCCAATTATGGAAGAATCTAATGAAGAGCTCCTTTCTACTTCCTTCTCCAAAATCTCCTTCTTTTTCCTCTAAGATTCAACCCCAAAAATAATCTCTCTATGATCACAAGCAAGGGATAATGTATGGAGGATATAGGATGGCTAGAATAATTTTGGCATTATGAGGCTATGAAGAGAAGAATAGAGAAAGAATTAGGCATTATGAGGATGCCAGAAGAAGAATTCCTAAAGGAAATTGGGCACGATGAGGATGCAAGAATGAAGTCCCCCTGCAAGAATGAAGTCCTCTCCTGCAAGAATGAAGTTCACCTGCAAAAAAAATGAAGTCCCCTGCAAAATTCCTATCGTCCTAATTGCTTAGAGAAGGGTCTCATTTATAGATTTTCGGAGAAGGGAATGGAAGGTGAAGATCAAGAGTTGAGATCAAGGGCTCACATTATTTGTGAATTTTAAATTCATAGTGGATGAATTAAAAATTCATTTTTTTAAGATTGTAATATTTAAATAACCCCACTATCCCAAATGGAATTAATAAAATATCCCCACTATCACAAGTGGAATTAATAAAATATCCCCACTATCCCAAGTGGAATTAAAAAATATCTACACTATCCCAAGTGGAATTAATAAAATATCCCCACTATCCCAAGTAGAAATAATAAAATATACCCACTCATAAGGTCCCCCATTATAGCCCACATGTAGAAATAAAATACAATAAGTAAACTAAAATAAGAGAGAGTGGGTGACACACCACCCTCATTAAGGGAAACCCCACCAAAAGAGAGGCACATGGAGAGAAGCACTCCATCATTAGGGGATCATGGAGTTGCTCCATGACTTGGAAGTGGGCCTGAGTGTGGATTCCACTCATCCCATTGTCCCCATGCTTCCAAATTCGTCACTTTACTTCACCCTGAGGTTGAAGTGACCAGATGGAGGTTAACCCAAGGTTATCCTAGTCAAAAAGGTCCCTAGACCCATGGGGTATAACCTGGAGTTGTTTTAAACCTAGTTAGGACTCTCAGAGTCAAGTAAAAACACAAGAAGATGGTCAAAAAGAAACAAAGTCAAAACAAGACTCAAAACATCTCTTACAACACATATCGCAATATAATTAAATCAGAAGATAGAACCATTTCCCTTCACCTCATGCATCATTACCACAATACAACATTACAATAATTCACAAAACATGAGGTTGATCTTAGTTCCTCATGGAACTAGATCAGCTCATAAGGGATACAACATAGGTATGGGATGATCTCCTGTATTTATGGTTTTGTTAGAAATACCTGCACACTCAATTTCAAAGTTAATTCCACATAGAAATATCATAGTCGAGGCAAATTTAATACATGCATTTCTAAAGCATACCATAGTTCTTATAAACATAATGAAATCACATGACAATTTTCTATCTAACAACACCCAATTAGTTTTCCTTTAACATAATAAGATTTTAATAGTTTGAAAATCTAGGAACAATAGTCCCATAAATATAAAAATACCAACAACAGTAAGCTAAATAGTCATATGTACGGAAATGAAAAAAAGTGTAGGCCTCACATACTCCCCCCTAATATTGTACTTCCTCCTGGAAGTCATCAAAGAGGTGCGGATAAAAGGAACTCATAAGATTTCAATGTATGATACTAAATGTTATAAAGGCATAATCTTGTTCACAAAGCACACTATATTGATTGAAATCAACATAAGGAATTTCATGTTCATCAATCATTATCTCACATGCATAAGGAATTCACACATTGTACAACCTGTTTATATAGAACATCAACTCATATACAAATACATCAATTATAGATCTGACATCTAAACACATATTTTCATTCATCCAGATTACAGGGATTAACTTCACATGGCTGATCCACACAACCAAGAAACAAAAAGGTCACCAAACAACCAAAAGAAATAATCGCAATCCAAGAAAGTGTACATTACATCACTACACTCCACAAGATACACAACGGCAAGGAAGAGTCCAACACAACCCTTACCACCTAGACCAACTGACTCAAGAGGACAATTGACCAAGAGGATCACAACCACCACAAAACACAAGTGGAAGACTTCGATACTCATGTGACAAGGCCATCGTGATGACAAAACAAGAGGATGGGTATTCCTCCAAGGTGAAGGTTAGTCGACAAATGACAACCTCACTCTCTCACAGCTACATGTAGTAGGACAAGGGTCAAACCACACTCAACCCACTCCATGTTGGCCCAACAACATGCTAACCTAGAGATCCCAATGTTGAAACATGGGCTCTAATACCAAATGTCATGCCCACTTTTTCCATATGGTTATAACACGCATTACACATGTGTCATGTCCACATGCGCCATGTGGTCATGATACGAACTATCAAAAATTTTCCCTTACTACTCTGAAAACCCCCTCGCACGCTTAAGGTGAAAGAAATACAGTTGACAGTGGCGTACCAAATACATGTGTGCACACCCTAGACAAAGAAACGCGTGGTTCCCTGACTTAGGTAAATGTCACGAATTATATTTGAACAAAGTTGTTTTAGGTGATAGATCATTTTTCAACAAAGCACGATCATCTATTCATTTGCCCTCTCTTCCTTTTCTTAGAATTTAGTTTTGATTGTATTTCTATCTCATTTCCCTTTCCATTGTGCAAGATCTTCTTTTTTTAATCCTATTATTTTTTCTTCACGTTCTTTATCAAACAACAATAACATTACATCCTTTACATTATTCTTAATTTCTTGGTAAACCAGATCACTTACACAGGATTGGTTAATTTCACTTGACTCAGTTCACTTTAACTCTCAATTTCATTAATAGGTTCCTTAACTATAAAGAAAGTATAGAATAATTCATGAAAAAATAGAGCAATGAGTTAATTTTATTTTTGCAAATATAAACATTGTATTTCCGAATTGTAACTTTGAGTTTAAGCATCTATTCAATTCGTATTATACAATATGCATAAATAAATCCCACTTTCCTTGATTTAAGATTTCTATTTCAAGTCAAATGTTTTAAACTACATATAGTTTCCTTCAAATGAATAGTGAAAAGTGAATAATAAAAGTAAATAGTAAATAGTAAAAGTGAATAGTGAATAGTGAAAAGTGAATAGTAAATAGTGAAAAGTGTATTAAAACATCAACTAACTCACAACGTTGTAAGTAGAAGAAGAAGAAACTAGATAATTTTAATATCCTTTTAAAAACAAATTTTCTTTTCCTTTTCTTAATTCTAAATGGTAAAATTTAATGAACAAGAAAATTAAAACTATCAGCCCAAGAAAAGAGAGAATTTCCTCACAACTCCAAAAATAACAATTTATACAACAATAGGGAGATAATTTTCTCCTTTTGGAAAAATTGACAAGGAAGGAGCTATTAAAAGATCTGGCTCTCCTTAAGACTTAAGGAAAATAAAATATTTTCTCCAAGCTTCACAATAAGCTCCAAGAATACCTGCATAACACACAAAGAAAGAAACACCACACAAGCTACTCTCGTCCCTATCGTAGACCCGCAAGTGGGTCACCCCCGAGCTAGGGAGACCATCCGCATACCCAGGGTAGAATAGACTTAAACACATCACAACATTGAATAACAACAACAAATCAAATAACACACATACACACACCCATGGTATACTCACATTACAATGAACCAGCTTAGGTGAGTTCAGGAGGGTAGGGGAGTAGACAATCTCTACCTCTAGGTGCCATCCTTTCACAAATTATCACAAGGCCTCAAGCCAATATAATCACAAGGCCTCAAGCCAACAGTATAATCTTCCGCAAGGCCTCAAGCCTTCCAATGAATCAAGTAACCAAGGATATCCAAACAGGCTCTCAAAGCCAAAAAGCCCTCAAGGCTAAAAATAGTACCAAATTGCCCTCCAGGCACATCATGTAACCAAAGATAACCAAATAGGCTCTCAAAGCCAATAAGCCCTCAAGGCTAAAAATAGTGCCAAATTGCCCTCAAGGCATATGATGTAACCAGAACCAGGATGACACCTGAGGAGGGTCACACCTCCCCTCCCTAAACACGATGAGTATTGCCTTCCAACTGGAAGGAGCTCTCTCTACACCCCAAAACAAAACCCAAAAATAAACAAAAAAGCTCAAAGAAGACATTGCAAGACTCTTTCAACAACCAAGATATAAACATGCATATCAAACATTAGATCACACAAGAAGATAGAATTTGTTCACCAACCTTCTAAAGCCCAATTATGGAAGAATCTGATAAAGAGCTCCTTTCTACTTCCTTCTCCAAAATCTCCTTCTTTTTCCTCCAAGATTCAACCCCAAAAATAATCTCTCTATGATCACAAGAAAGGGATAATGTATGGAGGATATAGAATGGCTAGAATAATTTCGGCATTATGAGGCTATGAAGAGAAGAATAGAGAAAGAATTGGGCATTATGAGGATGCCAGAAGAAGAATTCCTAGAGGAAATTGGGCATGATGAGGATGCAAGAATGAAGTCCCTCTGCAAGAATGAAGTCCTCTCCTGCAAGAATGAAGTTCACCTACAAAAAAAATGAAGTCCCCTGCAAAATTCATGTCTTCCTAATTGCTTAGAGAAGGGTCTCATTTATAGATTTTCAGAGAAGGGAATGGAAGGTGAAGATCAAGAGTTGAGATCAAGGGCTCACATTATTTGTGAATTTTAAATTCATAGTGGATGAATTAAAAATTTATTTTTTTAAGATTGTAATATTTAAATAACCCCACTATCCCAAGTGGAATTAATAAAATATCCCCACTATCACAAGTGGAATTAATAAAATATCCCCACTATCCCAAGTGGAATTAAAAAATATCTCCACTATCCCAAGTGGAATTAATAAAATATCCCCACTATCCCAAGTGGAATTAATAAAATATACCCACTCATGAGGTCCCCCATTATAGCCCACATGTAGAAATAAAATACAATAAGTAAACTAAAATAAGAGAGAGTGGGTGACACACCACCCTCATTAAGGGAAACCCCACCAAAAGAGAGGCACATGGATATAAGCACTCCATCATTAGGGGATCATGGAGTTGCTCCATGACTTGGAAGTGGGCCTAAGTGTGGATTCCACTCATCCCATTGTCCCCATGCTTCTAAATTCGTCACTTTACTTCACCCTGAGGTTGAAATTACCATATGGAGGTTAACTCAAGGTTATCCTAGTCAAAAAGGTCCCTAGACCCATGAGGTATAACCTAGGGTTGTTTTAAACCTAGTTAGGACTCTCAAAGTCTAGTAAAAACACAAGAAGATGGTCAAAAAGAAATAAAGTTAAACCAAGACTCTAAACATCTCTTACAACACATATCGCAATATAATTAATTCAGAAGATAGAACTATTTCCCTTAACCTCATGCATCATTACCACAATACAACATTACAATAATTCATAAAAGACGAGGTTGATCTTAGTTCATCATGGAACTAGATCGGCTCACAAGGGATACAACTTAGGTATGGGATGATCTCCTGTATTTGTAGTTTTGTTAGAAATACCTACACACTCAATTTCAAAGTTAATTCCACATAGAAATATTATAGCCGAAGAAAATTTAATACATGCATTTCTAAAGCATACCACAGTTCTTATAAACATAATGAAATCACATGACAATTTTCTATCTAACATCACCCAATTAGTTTTCCTTTAACATAATAAGATTTTAATAGTTTGAAAATCTGGGAACAACAGTCCCATAAATAGAAAAATACCAACAACAGTAAGCTAAATAGTCACATGTACGGAAATGAAAAAAAGTGTAGGCCTCACATTATTTCAGTATGGTGGACTTGTTCCATGCTTAGCTCCTCTAAGGCATTAAACTAGTGCAACCTTTCTTTTTGAGTTGTTGATACATCCCAAGTTGAATGGCAGTTCTTAATGTTTTCTATTCAAACTCAATTTAGGAAGAATAACCTTACTACCATAGACCAGTTCATAGAATGTATACCCTATTATTGTTTTCCATGTAGTTCTGTATGCCCAAACTGCTTCTGAGAGTCTTTCCACCCAATCATTTCTATGTAATGCAACTATATTTGTTAATATTGCCTCAATTTCCCTGTTTGTGACCTCAACCTAGCCATTTGACTATGGATGATAGGGAGTGGACTTCTTATGTCTGATTTCATATTCCTGAATGAGACTTGTGATCAGGGTTGATGTAAACAGTGGTCCCTGATCTGTAACTATTTCTCTTGGTACTCCATACCTTGTAAATATTTCTTCATATAGGAATGTGGTAACCTTACTATCTCTAGAAACTTTTAGATCTTTCACCTCCATGAATTTTGTTAGGTAATTAGTGCAAACTAGTATATATTCCTTATTATTAGATGGAGGATCAATGGGCCCAATAAAATCAATGCCCCATTTGTCAAATGGTGTGACCACCAATTGTGGTTGTAGGGGCATCTCATGACTTCTTGTAGGTCTGCCCATCCTTTGATAGTGGTCACATATTATGGTAGAGAGAGGCATATCTTTGTGCAAAGTTAGCTAGTAGTATCCAATATTTAAGACCTTTGCTATTGTTCTCTTAGCTGGAAAGTGTCCTCCATAGGGTTCATCATGACATGCCTTGAGAATGGCATATACTTCATCTTCTCTAATACATAGATCTCATTGCATGATCAAGGCTTCTGTAGAAGACATAACTAGCTACCCAAGAATAGGGGAAGTTGCATTCAACTAGGCGACACATCTCCCTTGGTGAGAGGTGTGGAGGTGTTTTCCTTGCACCTAGATAATTTTCCATATCTTCATACCAAGAAGTTTGTACAGTTAATGCAAATAAGTGCTCATCTAGAAATGAATCATCAATAACTATCCATCTTCATTACAAGTAGGTAGCATGAAGAGGAAATCAACTAAAACATTAGCCTTCCTAGGCTTGTCTACAATGGTGATCTTAAAATCATGAAGTAGCAATAGCCATCTAACCAATCTTCCACTTACCACTAGTTTGTTCATCAAGTACCTTATTGTTGCATGGTCAATATGAACAAAAACAAGATACCCAATGATGTAATGTCTGAACTTATTGATTGCACAGATAAAAGCTAACATTTCCTTTTTAGTGACAGTATAGTTGAGTTCAACACTTTGTAGATTCTTACTGATGTAATAAATTGCATGTTCCAAATTTCCTTCCTTCTTCCCTAACACAACCCCTACAACAAAGTATGAGGCATATGTATGGATATAGAAAGGGACCTCCCAATTAGGTCCTCTAAGTACAGGTGTCTTTGTCAATGATTATTTTAGATTTTCAAAGGATGACTGACAATCAGCTGGGTAAGTGCAGGAAGATGGGGGGCCAAAAAGGGGTCATAAGTGGCCACTTTTTTTCTGAAATCAGGAAATACTGGCCTTGGATGAGAAATTGAGCATAGTTACACTCAAAATTTGGAGATGCAACCAAAACAATGTTCATAGTGCTTCGAGTCTACTTTCTAAACTACTATTTTGTTTTGAAAATGGCATAGATTAAGGGGTTCAAAAGACGGAGCCATAGAAATTGGTGTTGTTTCTGTCAAAAAAACATAACATAGCATGTTTTGTGGCTCCCTCAAAAGGTCAACTTTTTTTCAGTATTTTTAAAATCACTTTAGTAAGAAATTAGCTAATAGCATGTAGTATATGCCTGATTTTTCTGATAATTTTTTGATGAATATTTGATTTTTTACTAATTTTCAAAGTGGACACATCCTAAAAAATAGAATTTTGGCCGTGCTACCCCTATAAATTTTGAAAACTAATTGAAAATCATTTTTTTATTTTTTTAATATTTGTAGAATGGAGTCTAGTTTCTAAATATGTAATTTTTTTGAAATTTGAAAGAATAGTTATTTTACAATGAAAAAAAGACCAAACAGTGGTTTTTGCCTAAAAACGGACACACAAACAAAAGAAATTAAAAATGAAAGGCTTAACATTGTTAAAATGTGAAAAAAATCACATTGTCAAATAGCTAAGAGAAAGCCTAATATTACCTATGTGTTTGATTTGTTTGACTTGAAACATGTGCAAATTTGAGGGTTAGCACGAATGAAATTATGTGAAATTTTGAAGAATATAGAAAAATACATCTGTGACTGTTCATAAGGCACTCCAAGCCTTTGGGTTGGAAATCCAAAGCAAATCCCAAGCCCAAGGCTTGGGATTCCCAAAGCAATACATAACGCAAGTGTGTTATAACGTGCTCGCATTATGTTTTGCTTTGCATTTTTCCTTTCCCGCAAGTCTGTTGTTTTTCATGTTTGACATAACGCGAGCTCATTATAATGCTCTCGCGTTATGTTCCCCTTAAACTTTTTTACATTCAAGGCTATTAATCATGAGGGTTAAGGGATAAGGGATAGAGTTGGAGGGTTTAGGGATAAGGGATTAGCGTTTAAGGTATAGTATCAAGCCCGTTGAGGGTCTAGGAATAGGGATAGCGTTTAGGGTTTAGGGATGAGGGATTAGAGTTGAGGGATGATAGATTAGGGTTAAGGGTTTAGGGTTTAGGGTTTAGAGATAGGGTTGAGGGTCAAGGGATCAGAGTTAAGGGTTGAGGGATTAGGGTTTGACATTGAGGGTTGAGGTTCAAGGGTTAAGGGTTTAGGGATAGGGTTTAGGGTCGAGGGATTAGGGTTAAAGTAGAGTGTGGAGGATGTAAGGATTAGGGATAGGGTTGGAGGGTTTAGGGATAAGGGATTAGGGTTTAAGGTATAGTATCGAGTCTGTTGAGGGTTTAGGAATAGGGATAGCATTTAGGGTTTAGGGATGAGGGATTAGAGTTGAGGGATGATGGATTAGGGTTGAGGGTTGAGGGATTAGGGTTTAGGGATAAGGTTTACTGTTGAGGGTTGAGGGATTAGGGTTTAAGGTATAGTGTTGAGGATTAAGGGTTTAGGATTAGGGTTTAGGGTTGACAGATTAGCATTTAATATCGAGTTTAGGGTTAGAGTGTCGAGGTTAGAGGGATTAGGGATAGGGTTTAGGGTTGAAGGTTTAAGGATTGAGGGTTGAGGCTTTAGGGATGAGGGTTTAAGGCTTAAGATATAGTGTCAAGTGTTGAGGGTGTAGGGATAGGGTTTAAGTTTTAAGGGTTAAGGGTTGAGGGATAGGGATTAGGGTTTAAGGTATAGTGTTGAGGGTCGAGGGATTAGAGTTAAGGGTTGAGGGACTAGGGTTTGACGTTGAGGGTTGAGGGTTGAGGTTCGAGGGTCAAGGGTTTAGGGATAGGGTTGAGGGTCAAGGAATTAGGGTTAAAGTAGAGTGTGGAGGGTATAAGGATTAGGGATAGGGTTGGAGGGTTTAGGGATAAGGGATTAGGGTTTAAGGTATAGTATCAATTCTGTTGAGGGTGTAGGAATAGGGATAGCATTTAGGGTTTAGGGATGAGGGATTAGAGTTGAGAGATAACGGATTAGGGTTGAGGGTTGAGGGATTAGGGTTTAGGGATAAGTTTTAGGGTTGAGGGCTGAGGGATTAGGGTTTAAGGTATAGTGTTGAGGGTTTAGGGATAGGGTTTAGGGTTGAGGGATTAGAGTGAAGGGTTGAGGGATTAGGATTTGACGTTGAGGGTTGAGGGTTTAGGGTTTAGGGTTTAGGGTTAGGGTTGAGAGATGAGGGATCATAGTTAAGGGTTGAGGGATTAGGGTTTGACATCGAGGGTTAAGGGTTGAGGTTCGAGGGTCAAGGGTTTAGGGATAGGGTTGAGGTTGAAGGGATTAGGGTTAAAGTAGAGTGTGGAGGGTGTAAGGATTAGGGATAGGGTTGGAGGGTTTAGGGATAAGGGATTAGAGTTTAAGGTATAGTATCAAGTATGTTGAGGGTTTAAGAATAGGGATAGCATTTAGGGTTTAGGGATGAGGGATTAGAGTTGAGGGATGAGGGATTAGGGTTGAGGGTTGAGGGATTAGGGTTTAGAGATAATGTTTAGGGTTGAGGGTTGAGGGATTAGGGTTTAAGGTATAGTGTTGAGGGTTGAGGGTTTAGGATTAGGGTTTAGGGTTGAGGGACTAGCATTTAATGTCGAGGTTAGGGTTAGAGTGTCGAGGGTAGAGGGATTAGGGATAGGGTTTAGGGTTTAAGGTTTAAGGATTGAGGGTTGAGGCTTTAGGGATGAGGGTTTAAGGCTTAAGATATAGTGTCAAGTGTTGAGGGTGTAGGGATAGGGTTTAAGTTTTAAGGGTTAAGGGTTGAAGGATATGGATTAGGGTTTAAGGTACAATGTTGAGGGTTGATGGTTTAGGGATAGGGTTTAGGTTTGAGGGATTAGGGTTTAGGGTTGATGAATTAGGGTTTAATGTTGAGAGTTGAGTGTTGAGGGTTGAGGGTTGAGGTTGAGGGATAGTGTTAATGGTCAAGGGATTAGGGTTAAATAAGAGTGTCAAGGGCAGAGGGATTAGGGTTTAAGGTATAGTATCGAGCTTGTTGAGGGTCAAGGAATAGGGATAGTGTTTAGGGTTTAGGGATGAGGGATTAGAGTTGAGGGATGATGGATGACAGATTAGGGTTGAGGGTTGAGGGATTAGGGTTTAGGGACAAGGTTTAGGGTTAGGGTTGAGGGATTAGGGTTTAAGGTATAATGTTGAGGGTTTAGGGATAGGGTTTAGGGTTGAGGGATTAGAGTGAAGGGTTGAGGGATTAGAATTTGATATTGATTGTTGAGGGTTTAGGGTTGAGGGTTTAGGGATAGGGTTGAGGGTCGAGGGATCAGAGTTAAGGGTTGAGGGATTAGGGTTTGACATTGAGGGTTGAGGGTTGAGGTTCAAGGGTCAAGGGTTTAGGCATAGGGTTGAGGGTCGAGGAATTAGGGTTAAAGTAGTGTGTGGAGGGTATAAGGATTAGGGATAGGGTTGGAGGGTTTAGGGATAAGGGATTAGAGTTTAAGGTATAGTATCGAGACTGTTGAGGGTTTAGGAATAGGGATAGCATTTAGGGTTTAAGGACGAGGGATTAGAGTTGAGGGATGATGGATTAGGGTTGAGGGTTGAGGGATTAGGGTTTAGGGATAAGGTTTAGGGTTGAGGGTTGAGGGATTAGGGTTTAAGGTATAGTGTTGAGGGTTAAGGGTTTACGATTAGGGTTTAGGGTTGACGGATTAGCATTTAATGTCGAGGTTAGGGTTAGAGTATCGAGGGTAGAGGGATTAGGGATAGGGTTTAGGGTTGAAGGTTTAAGGATTGAGGGTTGAGGCTTTAGGGATGAGGGTTTAAGGCTTAAGATATAGTGTCAATTGTTGAGGGTGTAGGGATAGGGTTTAAATTTTAAGGGTTAAGGGTTGAGGGATAGGGATTAGGGTTTAAGGTATAGTGTTGAGGGTTAATGGTTTAGGGATAGGGTTTAGGTTTGAGGGATTAGGGTTTACAGTTGATGAATTAGGGTTTAATGTTGAGAGTTGAGGGTTAAGGGTTGAGGGTTGAGGGTTGAGGTTGAGGGATAGGGTTAATGGTCAAGGGATTAGGATTATATAAGAGTGTCCAGGGTAGAGGGATTAGGGTTTAAGGTATAGTATCGAGCCTGTTGAGGGTCTAGGAATAGGGATACATTTAGGGTTTAGGGATGAGGGATTAGAGTTGAGGGATGATGGATGACAGATTAGGGTTGAGGGTTGAGGGATTAGGGTTTAGGGACAAGGATTAGGGTTAGGGTTGAGGGATTAGGGTTTAATGTATAGTGTTGAGGGTTTAGGGATAGGGTTTAGGGTTGAGGGATTAGAGTGAAGGGTTGAGGGATTAGAATTTGACATTGAGGGTTGAGGGTTTAGGGTTGAGAATTTAGGAATAGGGTTGAGGGTCGAGGGATCAGAGTTAAGGGTTGAGGGATTAGGGTTTGACGTTGAGGTTCGAGGGTTGAGGTTCGAGGGTCAAGGGTTTAGGGATAGGGTTGAGGGTCAAGGAATTAGGGGTAAAGTAGAGTGTGGAGGGTATAAGGATTAGGGATAGGGTTGGAGGGTTTAGGGATAAGGGATTAGAGTTTAAGGTATAGTATCGAGTCTGTTGAGGGTTTAGGAATAGGGATAGCATTTAGGGTTTAGGGATGAGGGATTAGAGTTGAGGGATGATGGATTAGGGTTGAGGGTTGAGGGAATAAGGTTTAGGGATAAGGTTTAGGGTTGAGGGTTGAGGGATTAGGGTTTAAGGTATAGGATTGAGGGTTGAGGCTTTAGGGATGAGGGTTTAAGGCTTAAGATATAGTGTCAATTGTTGAGGGTGTAGGGATAGGGTTTAAATTTTAAGGGTTAAGGGTTGACGGATAGGAATTAGGGTTTAAGGTATAATGTTGAGGGTTGATGGATCAGAGTTAAGGGTTGAGGGATTAGGGTTTGACATTGAGGGTTGAGGGTTGAGGTTCAAGGGTCAAGGGTTTAGGGATAGGGTTGAGGGTCGAGGAATTAGGGTTAAAGTAGAGTGTGGAGGGTATAAGGATTAGGGATAGGGTTGGAGGGTTTAGGGATAAGGGATTAGAGTTTAAGGTATAGTATCAAGTTTGTTGAGGGTGTAGGAATAGGGATAACATTTAGGGTTTAGGGATGACGGATTAGAGTTGAGGGATGACGGATTAGGGTTGAGTGTTGAGGGATTAGGGTTTAGGGATAAGGTTTAGGGTTGAGGGCTGAGGGATTAGGGTTTAAGGTATAGTGTTGAGGGTTTAGGGATAGGGTTTAGGGTTGAGGGATTAGAGTGAAGGGTTGAGGGATTAGGATTTGGCATTGAGGGTTGAGGGTTGAGGGTTTAGGGTTTAGGGTTAGGGTTGAGAGATGAGGGATCAGAGTTAAGGGTTGAGGGATTAGGGTTTGACGTCGGGGGTTAAGGGTTGAGGTTCGAGGGTCAAGGGTTTAGGGATAGGGTTGAGGTTGAAGGGATTAGGGTTAAAGTAGAGTGTGGAGGGTGTAAGGATTAGGGATAGGGTTGGAGGGTTTAGGGATAAGGGATTAGAGTTTAAGGTATAGTATCGAGTCTGTTGAGGATGTAGGATTAGAGATAGCATTTAGGGTTTAGGGATGAGGGATTAGAGTTGAGGGATGACGGATTAGGGTTGAGGGATTAGGATTTAACGTTGAGGGTTGAGGGTTTAGGGATAGGGTTGACGGTTGAGGGATTAGAGTGAAGGGTTGAGGGATTAGGATTTGATGTTGAGGGTTGAGGGTCGAGGGATTAGAGTTAAGGGTTGAGGGATTAGGGTTTGACATTGAGGGTTGAGGGCATTTTCTATCAAGAACTTGATTATGAGGGCTTGCCCCATCATTGTTATGCCTATCATATGGCAGAGCATCTGGCAAGCCCTTGCAGGAAAGAGATGTGATCAATGTAAAGAATGTGATGAATCTATAGCAGGACAAAATGTGAGTGCATTATAGCGCGAGCGCATTATAATGCGCTCATGTTTTGTCTTTCTATTGAAATGGTAAAAAAGTGGTTACCCCCATGATCTAGGCCCACATGCTCTATTTTCCTTCTGATTCTGCATGTGCTCTAACAAAAAAGAAGTGCTTTCATGCTGTTAGGAAGTTCACATGCACATTTGACACATTGTACCACCTTTACATGATCTTTCCACCACCTTTTCTGCTTTGCCAACTTGAGAAGGAGGAAATAACATAGTTTTCACACCAAGTTTGATATTTATCTATTCAAGTTTCAATTTTTGTAGTGTTGCAATGTTAATTGTGATTCAATTTTAGGAATTTAACATTATAGATTGGTTAATAGTATTGTTTTTAGTAATGATATTTGAGTGTTATTCAATTTAATATTGAAAAGGAAGCAAGTGGTGAAAAACTCAAATTGTTGAGGAGTTTGATGCAAGAAGATAAAAACACTACATAATTGGGTACTCTCTCTATTCAAATCTTTGTTTTTTAGGTATGTCAAGTCTTTACATGCATGTTCTTTACATTTTCCTTATTTCATATTGAATTACTTTATCATGCTTTATCATACATGTTTAAAATAGACACATTCCCAATCAAGAAAGCAGCCTACAATCTCACATGATGCCATGTATATTTTCTACACTTGGGCTCTTTAATAATTATGTGTAATAAACAAACCTTAACATACCATGATGTCAAACTATACAAGAATAAATCCTTACAACATAAAAAAATACAATACCACTATTATCTTGTATTCATTTCTTAGGAACTAATATTGGTCTCTTTATTATGCTATAGACAAATTCTCTGTCATGCCGAGGAAACATTCAAGAATTAAACCAACACAGGAAGAGATAGAAGCTAAGAATGCAAAGAAAGCAGTGGCTATGAGGGAACTTCGTGAGAAGAGGAAATTGGACACGATAAATGAAGACATACCAATTGAAGAGGAACCACAACCATCACAAAGAGATATGGTATTAGTGGCACAAAGAGAATGAATGCAAAAACTTCGTGGTACGAGAGATTTGAATACCATAGTTGGAGATACGTCCTTTACTGCAAGTCAACATGTAGGGACACCATCTACCACATCTCAAGTTGAGAGTACATCATCACTCACATGTGATGAAGGAGGTACGCCATCATTCCCACCTCAACC
This sequence comes from Cunninghamia lanceolata, assembly GCA_027924645.1. Classification (NCBI taxonomy): domain Eukaryota; kingdom Viridiplantae; phylum Streptophyta; class Pinopsida; order Cupressales; family Cupressaceae; genus Cunninghamia; species Cunninghamia lanceolata. The sequence goes on along the minus strand of BSBN01000985.1, from coordinate 4,960,903 downwards.
TCAAGGTATGTCATCTATTCCATCTTCGATCGAAGGCATGCCATCTAACCCATCTCATTTAAATATTGATGAAATTCCTAATGTTGAGATGAATTTACCTAACTTGACACCACCTAGAATTATGCATAGAAAGCCAAAGTATTTGATTGATATTGATGAGAATATTTTGCAGCCAATGGAAGGTAAGATTCCAAAACGCACTTGTAGAAGATATGCTAATAAGATTTGGAGATTGTTCTTTGAAAAGTTAAATGAGACTACAAGATGTCAACTATTCATTGAAATGATGCGAAGTATAAAGTATAGGTCTATCATGAAGATTCTTGGGTTGAGAACATCAGAGGCTTCAAGTGAAAAATCTATTGTCAAGAATCTAATGAGTGCATATGAGAGTGTGGGTAACACCTCACGTACAAAAGATAGTAATGCAACACGGCGTGTGATTACATTGACTATAGTAAGTAGTCAAACGAGGAAAGCTCGTCTCATTAGAAAGACAAGTCAAGAATTGAGAATTAATAAGAAAACTTTATCAAGAGCCATTGGAAGATGCCAAAGAATTGAGGACACTAATGCCAATGAATTATGGGCGTTCTCGGGGAGACTACCACGAAAAGATAAAACAATTGTTGAAGCATTGAGATCACTAATTGAAGACTTTTGGAAGAATTACACAAGGGTATCTCTGAATCAAAGGGATGTGGTAAGAAGGAGAATTAGTAGTCAGAACCGTGAGCCACATCCAAAGCATTTTTTGGATGAGACTCAAACACAATTTTATGGTAAATTTCTAGAGAAATATCCTCAAATTAAAATTTGTCAAAGATATTTTGAATTGCTAAAACCTTTCTATGTTAAGATAAATCACACACGCACTACTTGTTGTTGTAGATTACATATTGAATTTTCTAACCATTTTGATGCTTATAGGTCTATATGTTTAGATATGCATACTAACAATGATTTGTAGGGTTGTGCCATATGTGCCCCACCAACATCTTCAAGAGACTTCATATCAAGAATTTTATGTGAAAGAGAGGAAGGTCAAATATTCTACAAGAAATTATGCTTGGATGGCACATGTCATCATTGCGGTGGCTTGCAACATTTGCCAATATGTGAATATATGGAAATAACACATGCGGTTGGAAACGGACTAGTAGAGTTTGGCAAGTATAAAACAGTGGCATACAATACAAAAGATGGTAAAGAAGCAAAGAGGTGTGAATTAGTTATTGAAAAGATTCCAGTGTATCAGTTTATGCCTATATTTCATGACAGCATAGTGTATGAGTATGCAACACATGCCCATAGAGCTCGATGGTTGGACTTGCAATTCAAGTTATGCAAGGACACATTTCTGGTTGGTAGCATTGTTTCAGTCGTTGACTTTGCAGAGAACTATAGTCTACAACCACAACGTGAGGTGCAATCACAATATTACAACTCCACACAGGTTTCTATATTTGTGCACATCGCATTCATTCATGCGAATGATAGTACAGAGGATGACAGAAATATCATAAGGGAGTATAATTTCTATATTAGTGATGATCGTATGCATTCTACGGAGTTTGTGCAAGGTTGCTTTCAGGTGTTCTACAATGATTTCGCTAGAAGGGGCATATCTTTCAGTCAACATATCATATGGTCAGATAATTGTGCGTCACAATTCAAGAACTCACATAATTTCTATTGGCTGAGTAGGAGGCATAATTTTATAGGTATTCAACATATGTGGAACTTTTGTGAGGCCAGACATGGAAAGGGGGAGCATGATGGTGTAGGAGCATGTATCAAAAGAGCCATAGCATGAGAAGAGTTAAAGTATAAAGACAATGCAAAGTTGACAGATGCAAAATCGATTGTTGAGTGGTGTAATGCTTCCATGGATCCAAGTAATGAAGGTAAGTCTTTAGTTTGTAGATTTTTTTGGTTGATAGATGATACTAACATTGCACCATATGAGGATTGTTGTACACTGACAGGATCAAATGAGATGCACTCTTTCAGAAGCTCAATTGTAGTTTCATGGAGTATCCATACATGAAAAATGTCATGCTTTTGTTCTTCCTATACAATTCAAGTCTAGGATGAGTGCGAGTCAAAGGAGTGGGTTGACGAATGACAGTTAAGTTATCTTAGCCCACTTGACACGTATCAACCCCCGACGGCACTAGAACTAACACAGATGGAATCGTCAGTTGACTTTGACCACATATCAGATTTAGTTCAACCAAGTAATATAGGGCATGTATATGCATCTAATTTCATCTAGTTCAACCAGGTAATGTCATCTTACTTTGTAGTGTTTTTGTAATGTTGACTAATTTCATCTAATTTGCTACACATATCAATGTAGGGCACATATATGCAGTTATTGCAGATGAAGATAATGAAGAGGGAACATATTATTACTTATGTCATTATGTTGAGGCCAAAAAGAAATTGGAGGCCCCTATTACAGATGGAGAAAACATTGAATACCCTACAGGATCAGTGGTTATTACTGGAACATGGCTTAGAAGATACCCACATAAGAGTGTTAATATTTGGCTATTTCAGGACTTTGACACGCATCGAAAGATTCTTCATTACTCGAACCTTGTCGTGGCATCGAATGTTCATTTGATAAAGTATCAGGGTAGACCTTTGAACAAAATATTGTGGAAGGTGCGTGAGTCTGACCATGAAGCAATACTTGACACAATAAAGAGTAGAGCAAACCCGGATGGTTCATTGGATTAATTTGTAAGTATTCACATTGATTTTGTAAAGTTATGTTACATTGAGTTGTAAGTATGCACATTAATTTGTAAGGTTTGTCTTTTTTTTTATTTCCTCCTACATTTTTACACATATGTACACATTTTTACATCATCATGTTATGCATTTTTGGTATCCTACTCCTGATGCGACCAAACTCATAACTCACCCTACTTCCTCTAGACACCATTTGATGATCTCTCCAACACTCTGGATCCAGGGCACCCAATCATGATGATGACCTATATACCATTCTCCCAAGGCGCTCATAATGAATGAAAAGAAGACCAAGGGCACCCAAGCTTAATAGACTTATTTCTTTCAATTTTGATGATCCAAACTCTTGCAATATGACATCCACTTTCATGCCTTTAGATCTTCCTTCACATATAGGGTGCCAAATCAAGTTGAAAAATCTACATAAGGGCACCAAACTGGATGAAAGGAGACATGAAATGTGCCTTAAGACTCCATGCTAAGGTTTGAGCCATTAAAGTCTCTTGATATTAGGCGCTCATGATGATGAAACTTAGAGCTTTTTCCTTTCCTATGCGCTCATCTAAAATATTTGAATGATAAGGAGCACCTCGACCTCTATAATGTACATTGGGCACCAAAATCAAGGTGATCTTAAGTCACTTTGAGTCATTTGGGCTCAGTTTGAGTCTTTGAGTCATGTTGCAAAAAAGTGTCAATGTTGTCAAGTTGCACAAAGCAACTTTTGCATTTTTGGTATCCTGCTCGTGATGTGACCAAACTGACTATTCCAATGCATCTGGATGGGTACATTTATGTTAGGCATGGTCCTGTTTTTCACCCAAACATGTCGAAACAGTCTAAGCTACATTGTACTGACGATATCCCTGAAGAGTCCAAAGTGCAAAAAGGTAGCAATCTTTGACAAGATGTTACTTGAAAACTATGTCACTTAGAAACATTCTGTCTAAGGCAATGCGATCATGTAAAGTGCCTCTACACTAACCTCTCTCAGTTTTTTATATCTCTGAGACATTTGCCCGTGGTGAAAAGTTTTTTGCTTCCCCAAAAATCATCAGAAGGAGGCTGTGTAAAGTTGCAAAGGGGTGTAACTTTTGTCCTGCTCTTGATGTGACCAAACTGACTATTCTAATGCATCTAGATGGGTACATTTATGCTAGGCGTGGTCCTATTTTTTACCCAAACATGTTGAAACAGTCTGAGCTACATTGTACCGAAGATATCCTTGAAGAGTCCAAAGTGCAAAAAGGCAGCAATCTTTGACGAGATGTTACTCAAAAACCATGTCACTTAAAAACATTCTGTCTAAGGTAATGTGATCATGTAACGTGCCTCTACAATAACCTCTCTCGGTTTTTTATATCTCTGAGGCATTTGCCTGTGGTGAAAGGTTTTTTGCTTCCCCAAAAATCGTCAGAAGGAGGTAGTGTAAAGTTGCAAAGGGGTGTAACTTTTGTCCTGCTTCTGATATGACCAAACTAACTATTCCAATACATCTGGATGGGTACATTTACACTAGGCATTGTCCTATTTTTCACCCAAACATGTCGAAACAGTCCGAGCTACATTGTACCCACGATATCCCTAAAGAGTCCAAAGTGCAAAAAGGCAGCAATCTTTGACGAGATGTTACTCGAAAACTGTGTCACTTAGAAACATTTTGTCTAAGGCAACACGATCACATAGAGTGCCTCTACAATAACCTCTCTCATTTTTTTATATCTCTAAGGCATTTTCCCATGGTGAAAGGTTTTCTGTTGCCTCAAAAATCATCAGAAGGAGGTAGTGTAAAGTTGCAAAGGGGTGTAACTTTCATCCTACTCCTGATGTGACCAAACTGACTATTCCAACACATCTGAATGGGTACATTTACGCTAGGCATGGTCCTATTTTTTACCCAAACATGTCAAAACAGTCTGAGCTACATTGTACCGACGATATCCCTGAAGAGTCCAAAGTGCAAAAATGTAGCAATCTTTGACGAGATGTTACTTGAAAACTGTGTCACTTAGAAACATTCTGTCTAAGGCAACACGATCACGTAGAGTGCCTCTACAATAACCTCCCTCAGTTTTTTATATCTCTAAGGCATTTTCCTGTGGTGAAAGGTTTTCTGCTGCCCCAAAAATCGTCAGAAGGAGGTAGTGTAAAGTTGTAAAGGGGTGTAACTTTTGTCCTGCTCCTGATGCAACCAAACTGACTATTCCAACGCATCTAGATGGGTACATTTATGGTAGGCATTGTCCTATTTTTCACCCAAACATGTCGAAACAGTCCGAGCTACATTGTACCCACGATATCCCTAAAGAGTCCAAAGTGCAAAAAGGCAGCAAATTTTGATGAGATGTTACTCAAAAACTGTGTCACTTAGAAACATTCTGTCTAAGGAAACATGATCAAGTAGAGTGCCTCTACAATAACCTCTCTTAGTTTTTTATATCTCTGAGGCATTTGCCCGTGGTGAAAGGTTTTCTACTGCCCCAAAAATCGTCAGAAGGAGGTAGTGTAAAGTTACAAAGGGGTGTAACTTTTGTCCTGCTCCTGATGTGACCAAACTAACTATTCCAATGCATCTGAATGGGTACATTTACGCTAGGCATGGTCCTTTTTTCACCCAAACATGTCGAAACAGTCTGAGCTACATTGTACCAACGATATCCCTAAAGAGTCCAAAGTGCAAAACGGTAGCAATCTTTGACGAGATGTTACTCAAAAATTGTGTCACTTACAAACATTCTGTCTAAGGAAACATGATAACATAGAGTGCTTCTACAATAACCTCTTTCAGTTTTTTATATCTCTGAGACATTTTCCCATGGTGAAAGGTTTTCTACTGCCCCAAAAATTGTCAGAAGGAGGCAATGTATTAAGTCAGGATGAAAGCCTATTCACTCTAGGCGCCTGTTGTAACCAAATCACACATCGTGATGGAGAATCCCAAACATGTACCTTGAACAAGTGGTGAACAAAATAGACGCCTTGAAGAATTGAGCCCTCCAAGACATCTTGCAATTGCCTAAAAGTCTAAAATTTACATAAGTGAGTTAAGGTGCCATTTTCCATCTCTAGAGCCTCTTTTGAGCACCTTAACATGGAGTGAATGTTCTAGTCTATGAAAGATTGTGCCTAAAGAATATAACAACCCCTTGAGTCACTAGGATGAATTAAGTTAACAAAATGAACTTCATTGAGGGAGGTGCACTTGTGCATCTAGACAACTCTAGTTTAGTGCCTGAGAAAAAGCATGTTTAGAGACACCCCTCGAATGAACCCTCTAGAACCAATAACCATAGCTCAAGATCCATAACCATGAGAAGATAAAGCATTAAAAAAATTCATCTAAAGGATGGGAAATACCTCTTAGATGATAGTCTGCCGAGCAGACCAAGAGTGGGTAATGAGAATGCTCCTCGAAGATACACCAAGCCACAATGACTCTCTCCAATAAGAATCTTCTCTAGGTCCTGTTGATGTTTGTTTTTGGACAAATCAACAATTAGAGTGAAATACTAAGTATCTGACTCCCTCTTGAGCAAAGTCTCTCGAATGTTGAACTATGTGATCAAACAAGATAACTCCAAGGTTCCTTTCTAATGATTTTATAAGAGATAGCTCAGTGACTAAGTATGATTTTTCTATTTAAACACAAAGAGACTTACGCAATTGTTCAAATAAGATGTTATTTCAATGATTATGGAAGTGAATACTGGAGAGTCTAAGTACTACAACTAATGGCGTATGATTTGGCAATTGATGTTCTTGGTTCTAATTGAAATGAATAAAAAAGAGAAAAGATGTAAGGTTTAGAGACACTAATTTTATCCTAGATGCAAGGATATTTACTACTTAGGTGAAATCAAACCAAATCTTTCTTCGCCAAGACAGACAACTACACAAGATTGATGCAATCCTCTAGGGTGTACAAAATGTTTAAATCAGTTATGCTCATGAAAGATTCAACAAACATAAAGATCAAATTGATGTCCAATTTTGTTCAGACTAACCATGCACTGCAATTTACAAGCCACAAACTACAAATGATATGAACTTATAGATTTCACCACAAAGCAATAAAGAAACCTTCCATTAACTAATAGAAACTTAAATAAAACTTAATCTAACTTAATGTTTGCTTGAAAATCTAAACCATGTAACACTCAGAAACATAAATGGAATCACCAAAACAATGAATCTTTTATTATCTCAGAGAGCACTTGCAACAATTCCAAAATTTTCAACCGTACAAATGAGAGCAACAAGAGCCCTTTTATAGACCTCAAAATGAATGAAGGGTCAAGATTGATTGGCCAAGCCAGCGGACTAGATCAAGCCACATCACAAGTAGTTGTAACAACTCTTCTTTATTAAATGAAAGAGGTCAACTTTATTAAATGAAGGAGGTTATCTATATTAAATGAAAGAAGCTATGAAGAAAGGAACAAAGGCATGCCTCACAAGAAGATAAGAATGATATATTATTATCTTATGAAGAATCCCCATGTGAATATCCATCACTAGAAGCTTGGCATTCAATGAACTTGGACACTATTTGCTTGACTTCCTCCAAAGGTACACTTGGCACATTCTGAATGCTTCCTTTAGCTTCAAGTACATTATCTGAATAAAGGCCAAGTGTCTTTTCCCAATTAGTTATCCTTACCTTGTTGTCGCCAAGGTGGACAGCAAGTGAAAATATACTATCAAGTCTTTCATCTGTAACATCATTTTCCTAAAAATAGAAAGCTTGAACTTGTTCTTTCAGATTCTCAAGAGTCATCTCCCCAAAAGGATTACAGATCTTCATCAAAAAGGCATGTATTCCATCTTGAATCCTTTGAAGTACACTTCTGACTCTTGACATATCTATTTCTATTTTATCCAGCAACTGTCCTTTGATGCAAAAACCATAATACTAGGAAGAGAAGTTATATGTTTTACCTTCTTCAATAACTTCAGCATGTAACAACTCATTAACTGATGTTTCCATCAAGCTCTTTAAGTGTGGCAAGTATTGATCCTTGAGGTCTTTGAATTCAACACAAGCTGTCATCAGTGCAAGTACCCTCTCCTTCAGATCAGTAATCTTATCACTCACTTGCATAATATCTTCTAGATGTCTAAATGTAGCCTCCTTTGATCTTTTCATCCAATCCTTCATTCTGTGAGATGAAGACTTCAACTCTTCTAGGTGTTCAACTGTTTTAGGAGGAAGGAGAGATGGAGGTGTAGCGACCCTTTCCTGTTGATGAATAGGATGCACTAAATGCGGAATGTATTGCTCTAAGGCTCGACATCTCTACTCAACTTTGATTCTACCTTCTGTCTCTTGTCTTATGATAGCTCGAGCATTATCAATTGAATCCTGAAGCTCCTCTTCAACTTGTATTCTAGTTAAAGGACCCAGATTGATTGTATTGATGTCATAATCATCAGGTGTTACATCCTCTATATTCTTTTCAAGCCTGGGAACTGCTACATGCACTTTCCTTGCTCTTGTTTCATCTTTAGTGATCTTGGAAAGGATATTTGCCTTCTTCTTTGGTTTCTCTTTCGACATGTCCAAGAGTAACTCATCAACTGGAAGAGGAGGACACTTCTCAACTTCATAATTCTCTCTGATTCTTTCCTATAACCATTCTGGCAATGATGAAAGATCTTGCTGTTGTTGTAGTTGTCTTCCTTGTGCAGGCAATGATTCCTCTTCAGGCTCATCCTTATCTTCAGTATTTGCTTCATCGATGATCTCAGTATCATGTAGGCTAGAAGGCACTTCTTCCATTGGAGCTTCTGGAACTACATTCTCAGCAGGTATCACTATGTCTTGATTCAGTGGGATGTCACCTGGCTATCTAGAAGAAGCAGTTTCAACACTTATCCTTTTCTTCTTTCTACTGGATTCTCCTTGAACAATCTCAAGCTATTTTCTTTTCCTTCCCTGTCCTGAATCTCTTTCACTTCCTTTGCTTCGTGAATCTTTGCTAGGTGCATGATGTTGTTCTTGCTGATCTACTTCTCCCATCTTAGTATTGGTGAGTCTCTTACCTTCATCCAGTAAGGCTTGTACTAGTTTATTTATCTTCTCTTCAGTGATAGCTATGATAGGCCTTATCAATCCTTCATCATCAACATTTTCTCTATCAGCCCAGTTGACTTCATAAGGCAAATTGCGGATCTTATCGTATTCATCACCAAGAAGAGCTCTTTCACCTTCTAACTGAGTAGGAATCCTTAGTACCTTTGTAGCTCTTATTAAGTCCCATTTCAATCTTGAACACTTTTGCATCTTGATATCATCCTCATCTATAGCATCAACCCAATGATCCTCCAGTTGTTCTTTATGCTTGTAAGAGGAATAAGACTGCTTGACAGCTCCATGTGGATCAATGTTTTCTCTCCTCGAATCATGTGGATGCAGATGATAAGCTTGAAGCTCAACTTCTGAATGCTCAGCTGCCTGTAAGGATGTACAAGAATAGTATCTACCTAGCTGAAGAGGGAACTAAACTCCTGCTTTCTTCCTCACTTTCTGCATGTTATGAAATTCTAACAGCTGTCTGGAAACCTCTAGCAACACCATCCTGTTTGAAGGATATCTAGGCAGTCTATATGGGAATGATGTAAAACCTTGAATCCTGATATAGGTGAACTTGTCATACTGGATGTAATACCTTCCATACTACTTGATGAAGTTCCTGGCAGCACCTGTTAGTCTCCTATGCGGTTCACCTCTCAACTTCCTCACTATAAACAAAGTGAAAGCATCATTGAACCTTTTGTAGTGATTTATATTCTTCAAATAGAGTTGAGGGTAACACTGATGTGAGAGAATCTATCCTGGCTTTGTACCTACTTGCCCTTTAGCCGTTAATCCTTTATAGACTGTATTTCTTGCCAGGATGTAAACAAGATATGAAGTCATGAAGAAAGACTTTGTTTCATCAAATTTCTCAAACTGATCATCAAGGCAATGGCTTATAAGACCAGCCCATTCAATCATCTTGTTATTTTAAACATATGATCAAAATAAGTATACATCCATCCTTCGAAGGTAGATGACTGAGGCCTACCCATCACTCGATTCAGGAACATGATCAGGTAACTTATTTCTTGCTTGAAGTCAGCCTTATGATACTTGGGATCTTTAGAGTTGTATATCTTCATCGATGAATCATTCATCCACCTCTTCCTGATTTCTTGCATGTAAACCTTTGAGTTACCTTTGAAAGTCATCTAAGCAGTTGTAGGGCATATGAAGACTCCTTTTGCTTTCGGGATGTTGAAGATCTCCTGAATGGCTTCCCTCTAGATATAAGCGAGAAAAATTCCATCCTTAGCTATAATCTATCCTTTCTCTTTGTCATAGTGTAGAACACACTCCAACACTAGCTTAGTGCTTGGCAAGGCAGGTGGAAAGCAATCTGCTTGAACAATCCTGCACTTTGCGATGGCTTTGATGTCTTCATTCCTTGTGACGACAAACAAGAAGTCTTTCACCTCCTCTAGGTTGACGTGTCCCATGTTGGTGTCACCAACATCCTTCCATTGCATTTCTAGCTTGGACTCCAGTATGTTAGACTTGGCGTCCATCTTGATAAGGACTTGTCCCTCTTTGGCCGTCATTCCCATTTACCTGCAAGACTAGACTTGAATAAGTGGGTTGAAATAATAGATTCTACATCAATAACATCATGTTAGATTACTTCATCAACTTTAAAAGGATACTTCACTTATTCAATTTCAAGTTTCACTCAATTTTTCAAGTACAAAAGAGGTTTTATGAATGAAGAGCAATATACTCTAAGTCATTTTACATCAAAATATTATCTCTACATCCTAATTTCTGAATATAAATCTACAAATTTTCTAAAGTAGAAGTGATTAATACATACCTTGTGTCCAATTTCTGCCTTAGAAAATGTAGATTTCTACAAAAATCAGTATAAAAATGGTAGAATTTAGAAGCAAATCAACTTTCTAAAACTCAGATCTACCTTAGAAAAATTTACTTTCTCCTTTTCTAACAAAAATTGTTGCTCCTTAAGACAAAAAATCGCTACTCCTTAAAGGTAATTCGCTGCTCCTTGTAGTATTTGCAAAGTGAATGATAAAAATAGGAAGTGGCGCTCTTCTTATATAGGAGTTCTCTCTTCATTTAATGTGGGCGGCTAGGTAGGTAAGGTCAGCCTACCTTTTAATATTGGCAATTTCAAAATGTAAAAACAACATCTTTAGCGCCAAAAATGAGTGTAAGGTGCCAAATCTTGGAAGGCACCAAAATTTGAATAAAAACCCCAATCTAGAGGGCGCTCATAACCCTCAACTCAATCATACACTCTCCTAGGCGCTCATAGTGGACGAGCAGATGTATTTGGATGCCCAAAGTTTCATGATCCTATCTATTCTTCAAGAGGTTATCCTTACCCTTTCAACTCCAAGTCCTCATCTTTGAGACCTTTTGAAATCATTTGACCTAGGCACTGTGATACTCATAGTGGCAAGGCGCATTTTACTGAGAATACGTCTTGTTTCTAGGCGTTCATGCAAGCTTTTCAAACCATCCTTAATGAAAGCACCCAAACATTCTAACTCCAACCTAAAGGCGCTAATTTTACCCCTAGAACTTCATGAAGGTTATTGAGATGCTACACTCCTCTTATACTTCAAGCACTCACCTCAATCTAGGCGCAAAAAGAGATGATCTTGATCCAAGGCGCTAGCTTGCATGTAAGGTGTTCTCCTTCCTTAAGTGGGTTCTAGGAACAATACCCCAGCTTAGGCACATATCTATCCTTAAGGTGTTTTCAAGGCGCAAATCCTCATCAATTCTCCTAACAACTAGGCGCCTAACACCACTGGCCTTAATACTTCAAACCACTATCGCAAGCTCTCATTTTCATTCCAAGATGTCTTTCTTTAAGAACTCCTTCCAGTGCCAAAACCTACTATTAAGCACTTACTTCTCCTAGGTGCACCATGACTAAATGTTAATGATTTACTACAAGGCGCCAAGGTGCCAAGGTGTTAAAAGTTCCAATTATAGATTGTCACTTCAAGCACTTCCTAGGCGTTCCTGACATGCTTAGGGTGCTTAAACACATGAAGGCACATTTTGATGCTTCCAAGACTCTAGGGCGCTCAATCTTTAAGCTCAATTCAAATCTTCCTTGAACTCCAAGCCCATAGATCTTCCAGTCTAAGGCGCTCCTTTTAGGTTGAAGGCGCTCAAACTCTTCTTACATTACCATCAAGGCATAAAAACCTTCTTACTCTGGAATACCTTCTATCAAAGGTGCTCATTCAAGCCTCTCCTTAAACTAGGTGCTCATCTGGACTCATTTTCATTACTAAGTGCATATACTCCTCAAAGGTGCTCTACTACTCTCATATGCAAGGCGCCAACTGACAACTTTAAAGCCTCCTAGGGCGCAAGATATCACTTATTCAACCAAGTAATTCCAGGAGCTCATATACTTCCTCATCTACTAGGTACATATTAGACAAGGCGCATATCACCTCTCCCATGGGCTCTAGGCACTCATGCTTGATTGTTTCAGGGCGCACAACTGTTGTTCCTCATACAAGGCGTCAAATTCTCCTCTACCAAACAATCTTCTATCATAGGCGCTAAAAGTGGAATGTCTTTCATCATTAAGGTGCAAAAATGGTGTTCCATCCTTGTCAAGGCGCAAATCCTTCAACTTACTCAGGGTGCTAAAGGGTAGAGGTCTAGGCGCTCTCTCCATGATGATCCAGATAATGCAATGTCCACTTAAGTTGGATCTAAATGCTAATTGACTCTATCTAAGCAACTCAAGGCACTGTGAAAGACCAAACACTCACCTGGGTGCTCCATTTCTTAAAGTTTTCTTTGAAGGCACCAAAATGAAGGAGTCCTAGCTAAAGGTGCAATATGGAGTTATTTCACCTAGGCGCTAATTCCTAAGGCGCAAATTGGGGAGGCTTTTACCCTTAAGTACCAATAATAACTTCTAACTTCTAGGGCGCCTAAATGAGTTCAAATGTAAGACCTAGTGCACCAAATGTCTCAAGAGAATGAACCCTCTACAAAAACACAATTTGATGATGACTAGACTCTCAAAAATGTCTTGAAAGCCTCGTGGAAGAACGCCAAAGTGTTTTGCTCCAAAATGAGACCACATAGACTAGAATAGATGCGTAGAGTCAACTTGTGGAACTTAGTGCACCTTTACTCATGATGAGTCTTTCTTGAAAATCTAATTCTCCAAATCCTTAACATTCAAGACCCTGAAACTTGAAAATGAGACACCATAACTCAATGCAAAGCATCTAAGATGAAAAAAGGGGGTCCCCAGTCTAATGGGGTGATGTGTGATTTGGTCACAACATCTGGCGACTCCACTAGAGGAATGTTCCTAAACATTCCCAAAACAAGAATTCAATCCCATTCAAAGGATATTAAACCATCGTCCTCAATCGTCAACTAGCCAAAACGAACTTAAAAGGGAAAGGAATCATAAATTGGATCATGTATGATTAAAAATTGATTTTGATTGAAACAATTTCTTAATGTTCCAAAGATGAACAAATATCAAGTTTCAACATCTCCATGTACACCCACACACTAGATCAAATAGACACCACTACCTAATCAAAAGAGCAGAACCAGTTGCCAGCTCAACTATCCATATTCAAAGTTTGAAGTGCAAGCACTTGTGTTCATTCCCATCCCTTAGAAGCCAAGATCATCTAAGTTAACCTATCTCAAGCTAGGTAAATTCATGAAAGCGGATGGAAGGATGAATATGTACATATGATGGCATGCAATGACGTTGAATGGGGTGATGGCGGGATGAGGGTGATATGTAGATGATCAAAAAATGGAATGACATGAAACGGCGGGGAATGCAATGAGACAGGATATCTCTACCATGACACCTGTTTGCCGGGTTTTCGCCATGATACTTATCCATGGCACCCGTTTGCTGGGTTTTCACCAGTGGACAAACTTTTTTCTCTTTACTATTTTTTCATTTTTTTTAGAATCACCATTACACACGACGCCTGATTGCCAGGTTTTCATCGATGTAATGAATGAAAAGAACTCAGAGGTCTGATTTTATATACAACACAGTGATCCATAACCATGTCAGGTTGTTGTACTCACTGATGTTGGTAGGAAATGACGGAATGATAGGGTGGATGGAAATGGTAAGCAGAAGTAGTGGACTATGATGTGGATTATAGAAAATAGATAGATGAAAGTGTATTCAGTCACAAACCAGATGAATGGCAAGATATGCTGAACAGTGGAAAGGTAAACAGGTGATGAACAAGTGAATGAAATGGAAGGGAATCATAATCAATGTCTGTTCATATCAATCTAAACCCTGAAGCTTGCAAGTGGAAGGGGATATATAACAGGGAACGGGAATGGTGATTCGTGAAATAGTAACTCCATGTCCCACAAGAATTTAGAATTTTTTTTTTTTTTTTGATTTGATTTCTTGGGATGAAGTAATCTGGTATTTTAGATGGAATGAAAATGGAAGAAAATGAATGGATGAATTGGATGCAATAGCCTCTTTGGATTCAGCTATAAGTACCCAAGGCATCATTTTTAAGCATCTCTTTATTTGGAAGTACAGAACGAAGTAGGTTTGAACATGCCTTACTTAGGATTTTAGCCTTTGTGCTTTAAGACAGAAAGACTTATAGGATTTTTAGGAATTGCTTTGTTTGATGGGTAAAAACATCCAAATATTTATTACTCAGAACAATGGGGGATGGGCGGAGGATTTGCAAGCTTCTTGTCTAGACGACACTCACATTCATCGATCATGATTAGGAAATGGGTGAATGAGTAAGGTATATAATAATATGATAGGAAAGGCAGAGGTAAGATGGATGATAGAGGGTATGAATAGTTACATACTTTGAGTCTTTGCATAATAACGAAGGCGAGGTGAACACATAATAGGTAAATAATGGAAAACGATAAATTAGAATGGAACACCAACATATTGACCTTGACTTGTATACAGTGGCTAAGGTCATTTGGAAAAGATTTTGACATGAAAATAATCCAAATGATTCATAAGGACTTCAACTTATCCTTCTGGAGTATACAATGAAGAACAGGACCATATAGATGATTCAGACATCAGACTTGAAGTCATTATTCAATGAAAATGAAGAATGCAACGTGGAAAAGTGGATGGAAATGTTATTGCTTTCAAATGAAATAGATGGAGGCCTTTTATTGTAATGTATGAGGTGTGGTAAGCGGAATGGATGAGATGGAGGTATGCGAAATTCTTATTATGGAGTGGAGTGGAAACATGAATTACCTTGAGATGTTTACTTGATCCAGACTCAAAAAGACTCCCCTAGCAACTTTGGGATCATTAAGATGTGTAAGATATAAAACCTCAACATACTTCAGTCAATACCGAACAACTGACTCATCTCCTAAGAGAAAGCAGTCACGCTATCTGACACAAGTGATGGAATCCATGGGAAATCTATCAATCCTGACCCAAGTTTCTCAAAGGAATAAATAAGAACTCATAAAATTAGATTTGGAATTTTAGAATATTATGTTCAGAAGATAGCAGTGTCAAGACACAATAGATGATTAGTGTCCCAGTCAAGTTCAGAATTTGTGTCATCAACAAATTGAAACCCTAATCCATCAATCCTAAGAATTTCATGAATAAATGTTTAGGAAATTAGCTAACATACTCCAGTGAAAGTATACCAAATGTCTTTGACATATATCACCTCTACCAGGAACTAGGAACCTCCCAAAACAACTAAACTATTGAAAGCAAGAAAATTCCTGAATCAAATGACATCAAGATGAGCAAATCTAACCTAAGAAAGCCAAACAACAAAAAGGAAATCCTATTCTAACTATGTACAAACCAGCCCCTCAGGGAATTCATGGCTGGAAATAGTGCTTCAGGAACTGCCCATTGACAGGCAATGGGACATCTTCACCAATCAAAGTCTTCAACTTGAAAGTGTTCTCTCCTAGAATCTCAGCAATCTGGTATGGACCTTTCCAGAGGTAATCAAACTTATCATGATCACCTCACCTTTCATGTGCCTTGTCCCAATATAAAACCAGGTCAGAAATTCTGAAGGCTTTCACTCTCGCCTATCGATCAAACCAACGCTTGACCACTCCTTGATGCTTCATAAACTTATCCAAGGCAATGTCTTACTTCTCTTCCAGATGCAATAACTGTGATAATCTTGTTTGTACTCTCTCATCTTCATCTAAGTACTCTTGCATGAACTGCAAGGTTGGAATCCTCAATTGTATCGAGAAGATGGGATCCTGCCCATAAACCAAGTGATATGGAGAAGTACCCAACGAAGACTTGACTCGAGTTCTGTCTGCCCAAAGAGTGAACTTCAACTGTGTGTGCCAGTCTCTTGGATTCTTATCCAACAGCTTCCTGATTGCGTTCAAAAGGTTCTTATTTGTGGACTCAGCCAAGCCATTACCTTGCGGGTAATAATTCGAAGAGAACTTTAGAGTTATTCCATATTCAAAGGCCCAATTAGAAAATCTAAATGATGAAAACACAAGACCATTGTCACATACAAGGGCACTGGGACAACCAAATCTGGTAATTATGTTCTCAAAAAATTTGATCACTACATCGGAGGTGTAAAACTTTAACACATGGGCTTTTGTCCATCTAGTGCAGTAGTCTGTCACAGTCAGGATATATCTATGCTGTGCAGAAGAAGGTGGGTTTATCATGCCAATAAAGTCTAGTCCCCACTTGGTGAAAGGCCTAAACTCAACAATTGGCTATAAGGGCATTATTGGGTTTCGTTCTCTTGAAGCTGCTACCTGACAAATGTGGCAAGTTTTGACGTACTGATGAGCATCTTGAAATAGTTTTGGCCAATAATAGCCTCCCCTCAGTATCTGATTTGCTGTTGCCAATTCACCACCGTGGCAAGTTCCGAACTTGTCATGAAACTGTTCCATAATACTTTTGGCTTTGCTTCTACCAACACACCTTAAGTAGATCCCTTCATGATTTTGTCTAAATAATACTGACCTTTGCAACATGAAGTGTTTGCTTCTGTATCTTAGTGCTCTTCTCTGTGTTGGGGTCATGTGCTCTGGGCATTTCTAGGACAGTAGGTAATAGACAATATCATCGTACCACTCATCTAGTGATACTGCTTCAAGTACATAAGCCTGCTGCACCAATCCAGGGCCATCGACTACTATGGTCTGGGTAAGTGCTTGACCTCTAACAAGTTTCATCAGTTAAATTTCAATATCATACTCTTGGATAGTGGCGACCCACTTGCCTCTTCTTTCACCTAGTTCATTTTGCATTAGTAGTGTCTTAACTGCAGCATCCAGAACTATGGCATACACTCTGCTCCGCAAGATATAGTGTCAGAATTTCTTGATAGCCTTTACTAGAGCATACGCCTGTTTCTCCACTCCAAGATATCTCAGCTCAGCGTCCTTAAAGGGGGCACTCATAAATGCGATTGGATGTTCATCTTTATCATCTATCCTCTGGGTCAAAATCCCTACACAGGTATGATCTGATGCGAAAGAATACAAGTAAAAGGGCTTCAAATAGTTTGGACTGATGAGAACAGGAGCCCTAGCAATTGCCTGCTTAATTTCTTTGAATGCTATTTTTGCTTGAGGGGTCCATTCAACTTTTGCATCCTTCTTCAACATATCATTCAAAGGCTTAACAATTTCTGCGAATCCAGTAATAAACTTCCTGATGAAGTTAATCTTGCCTAAGAAAGACTTCAATTCCTTTTTGATGGTAGGCATATTAACTCTTTTGATGGCCTCCACCCGATTTGGATTGATAGAGATGCCATGTTCTGATACGACGTGGCCCAGGAACTTTCCTTCTGTTACCCCGAAGATGCACTTTTTTTGGATTTAAGGAAATTCCATATGTTCTGCAAGATTCAAAAACTTTCCTTAAATGTTCTACGTGATCTGCTCTGACTTTCAAGAATATAGTAAGGTCATCCATATAGATGATAATGCATTTTCCAATAATATCTCTAAAGGCAATGTCCATAGCCCTCTGAAAAGTGCCTCTTGCATTGATTAAGCTGAAGGGCATTCTTCTGTATGCATATGTTCCCCATTTGGTAGTGAAAGCGGTCTTTAACCTATCTTCTTCTTCGACCATGACCTGGTTATATCCTGAATATCCATCTAGAAAAGACATCATCTATGAACCATTTACAATTTGCAGCACTTCATCCAGTGAAGGCAAAGGATAATTATCTTTCTCTGATGCTTTGTTCAGATTCCTAAAATCAACACACAACCTTATTTCTTCATTCTTTTTTTTTACAAGAACCAGATTGGCGACCCACGTCGAGTGCCTTATTGGAAATATTATCCTTGCCTATAGCAGCTTCCTTACTTCTTGATAAATGAGTGGCTCCAATAAAGGATTGACTAGCCTCTGCCTATGTCGGAATGGTTTACTCCCCGACTTGAGAGGGATAGTATGTGTGATGATGGATGTGTCATATGTCTTTAAATCATCATACCCCAGGCGATAACATCGTGAAACTCTCTCATGCTATTAAGGATATTTTCTCTTTCTTCTGGTGTACAAACTTTCCCTATAAAAACATTTTTTACCTCTTTAGCTGTCCCTAGATTGACTGCTTCACACTTATTCCTGTCCTCACTGTGGTGGGGAGAAGTGCCTAACTTGTCTAAGTCAAAGAGTCTCTCTAACTCAATCATACCCTTTGGGATAGTATTGTCTTTTAGGTTCATGATCCCATCTGGGTCAAACTCAGCTTCAACTTCATTCTCATCGATGACTTGGGTAGTGAAAATACCTGAATTAGTCAAGAAGTCCAGTATGTGTTTGTCATCATCAAATACTTGAAAGTTTGTGATATTATCTAGTACTGATGGAACTAATGTTAGTTCAAATATGAACTTCTTTAACCCCTCCATAGTTAAAGGAGAACTTGCGGCTTGTGCTAGTGCATTGGCGACTTGATTTGTTGATATGTAGATCGACTTGATGTTGAATACATCAAAGTCCTCAATCAGGTCCCATACCCAGTTTCTGTATTTCTTTAACCTTTTATCATGGCATACATATTGTTTCCTAACCTGCTTGACCACTATCTCTGAATCGCCAAACACATGCAGAATCTTAACTTTCTTCTTGATAGCCAGGAGCAATCCGTGCACTAGAGCTTCGTATTCAGTGACATTATTTGTGCATGGAAACTGTAATCTTAAGGCTGACAAATACGCTTATCCCATTGGACTAATCAGTTCAAAACCCGCTCCGGATCCTTGTTTGGATTTTGATCCATCAAATCTTAAAGTCCATACTTGATTATCTCCTAGATTTAACTCACTGATATCTTGATTTACTTCTGCAGGTTCAACTTGGGTATGTTTTGTTGCTGACGTTGAAGTGCTTGCTTCATCTGTAAGGACAATATTCTGAACAGGTTTTTTTAGTTTCATCATACTTGGAATTTCCAAGCTCATGGCCTCTGGAATCCTTTTCCTAACCTGTTCTAGGGCTACTACGCACATAGCACAGGAGAACTCAGAGTGAAAAGCATTGTGTATCCTGCACCAATTGGGCAATAATAAATCATGGACAAATGCATGACTTCCTAATTCTATGCCTTGTTTCACATGTCTCATCACAAAGTTTCAGAAGTTTTCAAACATGCCTTCCCCTTCTTGATCTGATGATGTGCCATGATCACTTTCTATAAGGACCTCTATCGAATTATGCAACATTAAAATTTCCTCCACCTTAGGCTTGTAAACACCCAAGTTTGTCTCTACAAAAAGGATCTCATTATCTTCACCATATTCAGTAATCATCAACTTCAGACGCGGAGTGCTATCTATCCTGATCTGATTCAGCAATCCTTTCCATGATAGCCACATGTGTAAAAAGTCGGTGGAGACGTACCCATTGAGCTTCTTCAGCCAATCTCTACTTAGTAGCATCCCATACCCTTCAGGTATGTCTACCACTAAAATGTCAATGTAATGCTAAATCCTGGGGTCAACTGCCAACTGCATGTGAATATTGTGAAGTTCCCCTACGACTGGCACCTTAGTCTTATCTAATTGAGTAACTTTCTTGGATGTCTGTTTCAGGATAAGATGAAGTTTCGTGCGGATACCCAATGGCATCACATTGCTTGAGGCTCCTGAATCCATTAAATAATTATGCAACAGCTTACCAAACATTCTAACTGATATCAAGAACGGGGGTTGTTCATCCTTTCCTTAGTAAAAAACTATCGATTTCTTCTTGGGAGCACTATATCGGTCATTTACTAGATCTAGATTGACTTGTGAACTTTGAGTCTTACGTGCATTATTATGTTCTGCAAGCTCTTCCTTTATTTCAACAGACTTGCCTTTTATCATACTGGATGAATCTTGTGCAATGAAAATAGCATTCGTCTGACCTTGTGGGTGAGGTGGCCTCATTTGGGTTGGATTCACATTTTGACCCACATATGCTCTTGGTGCATTTGAAGTGGATGGACTGGATGACCCGGTGGGGATTTGTACATTTTGATTTCCACCCTTTGCGATGGTATCATCAACACTTCTCAAAAAGGTTTCCTTGATCTTGGGTACTTGGATCAATTCCGTTAGTGGTAAGTTGATCTTGATCTTCTTGAGTTCCTCGACAACGCATTGACTTAACCTCTTTAAATCATCCTTAGGAACTTCCTTTCTGATTGGATCACTTCTTGAGGAAACATTCTATTGTTGGGCATCTTGTGCTGGGACAACATTCTGAGCTGGATTCTGCTAACTGTATTCAAGTGAATCCTTTGGATAACTTGGATTATTACTTGCATTAGGGTTTGACGGAGTGTGCAAGTTATTAGGAGGGGTTGATGTAGTAATAGGATCCTGTGCCTGGTAATTCCGCTGATAAACCCTTTGTGGTGCATTACCGGTAGATTGCTGAAAAGCCTAAACTTCATCTGGTTCTTGAGTTTGGGAATTGCCCTCGAATGGAGGACGATAATATGCATCATCAACAGGCCCATTTGCAGAGGCTAGTGGGAATCTCCCATTGTATTCTGTAATGTCATCTTCCATCATGGGTGGAAAAGTAAAATCTTCAATTATCAAGGCTTGATCATACCTCTGCGTGGGCACAATTTCATACCCAGTGACAGGAGGATTTTCTGGTACCTACGAGCCATGCATTTTTTGCTGAAAGATATCAGTAACTATCTTAAATTCAGGACATTGAAGTTTTGAATGTTGATTGGTGTTATGCAACCTACACCAAGTGGACAATGCAGCTTCTGCTAAGAAGACTTTCTCTGCTGATTTTGGGTCAGAAGCCAGTGAATTATCAAGTGGTGAAGGTACAGTTCCATTGTTCGGTGCAGTGTTCCAAGTTCTATTCTGCCATTGAAAACCTTGATTATTTCCTCTGAAGCCCTGATTGTACCCCTAACTATATCTTGGATTGTATCCTTGATAACCACCCTGGTTTCCTTGATATCCTCCCTGATTGCCTTGGAAGTTCCTCTACAGATAATTATTCTGATTTCTCAAATGTGTAACTTCAGTAGACAATTTCTTCACCTGATCAATCAGCTCCTTCATCTCACCCTTCTCCTCCTAAGTCTTTGCAAAAGATGATGATCCTTGTAGATACACTGGCTTTTTAGGCGCAACTTGTGAAATCGACACCCCTGGATGCAAGACTAATTGATTAGCAGGAGTGGGAACAGGAACTGGATTCATTACAGGTGTATGTTGAGCCAATGCATGATTGATCCCCTGGATTTGGTTTGGCATTGCCACATGCCCTATGTGATTAAGTGGCCCATGAGTGTTCATGCCCAAATTTGTGTTCACTTTAATAGCTTCGGCATATGCTCCTATTAGAGTGGTAGGCGAGGCTGTTGCTCTTTTCACAAACATGGAAGTAAGGCGATCTAACGTAGCATAATAAATCTCCTTTGCCATTTCTTGAGTGATATCATATGGAGCTTGTAATCTGGAATATGCTTTATGAAACCTATGATTAAAAGAGGCGATGGACTCATGTTTTTGTCTCCTTACTTCAATTTATTGCTTATAAAGTTCTGCAGGAGTGATGGGAATCTTGAACTTCTCCAAGAAAGTAGTTTTCATCTATTCCCAACTAGTAATAGACCCAGCTGGCAGATTAACATACCAAAAGGTAGCATCTCTTTCAAGAGAATATGGAAATAACCAGCATGCTACATCCTAATCGTTGATCCTTCGATTTATCAGAGTGCCCTCAAAGATCCTAATATGCTCTTCAGCTGTCCTGCTTGGATCGTTGACATGAAATTTTGAACAAAAGTGTTTCAGGGTCTTGGGCATTTCATGGTAGTCTGTAAAAGTTCCAAGGGGTGAGACATTTCCCAGGGGCCAAGCTTGTACTGGTGCTGCCATTGGAATGTTGGGTTGTCCTGGGCCTGCTTGAGCAGCTCCTGGCTGAAGTGGAGTACCTATGGTGGTTACTTGGACATTGCTTGGTTGAGAAACTCCCCGATTCAGATTCTGTGGAGGTGGAGTTTGAAATAAATTTGAAATATCACCTCCACTTGGAGATCCTTGGCCCAATGAAGTCACCTTCTTTCCTTTCTTCGACTTCAAAGGGAACCCCAACTCAAAAAACTCCTTAGATGCTCCTGGTGCAAACCTTAGAATTCTTTGGTGCCTTTCTAGTGAGAAAGAACCAATTCGCTCCAGGATGTTCTTCCTTCTTCCTTAATGAAATAGCTTATTAAATGCCCTCCTTCTAGCGCCAAAAATGTTGATGTTTGTTTTTGGACAAATCAACAATTAGAGTGAAATACTAAGTATCTGACTCCCTCTTGAGCAAAGTCTCTTGAATGCTGAACTATGTGATCAAACAAGATAACTCCAAGGTTCCCTTCTAATGATTTTATAAGAGATAGCTCAGTGACTAAGTATGATTTTGCTATTTAAACACAAAGGGACTTACGCAATTGTTCAAATAAGCTGTTGTTTCAATGATTACAGAAGTGAATACTGGAGAGTCTAAGTACTACAACTGATGGCGTATGATTTGGCAATTGATGTTCTTGGTTCTAATTGAAATGAATAAAAAAGGGAAAAGATGTAAGGTTTAGAGACACTAATTTTATCCTAGATGCAAGGATATTTACTGCTTAGGTGAAATCAAACCAAATCCTACTTTGCCAAGATAGACAACTACACAAGATTGATGCAATCCTCTAGGGTGTATAAAATGTTTAAATCAGTTATGCTCATGAAAGATTCAACAAACATAAAGATCAAATTGATGTCCAATTTTGTTTAGACTAACCATGCACTGAAATTTGCAAGCCACAAACTACAAATGGTATGAACTTATAGATTTCACCACAAAGCAATAAAGAAACCTTCCATTAACTAACAAAAACTTAAAGAAAACTTAATCTAACTTAATGTTCGCTTGAAAATCTAAACCATGCAACACTTAGAAACATAAATGGAATCACCAAAACAATGAATCTTTTATTATCTCATAGAGCTCTTGCAACAATTCTAGAATTTTCAACCGTACAAATGAGAGCAACAAGAGCCCTTTTATAGACCTCAAAATGAATGAAGGGTCAAGATCGATTGGCCAAGCCAGTGGACCAGGTCAAGCCACATCACAAGTATTTGTAGCAAACTCTTCTTTATTAAATGAAAGAGGTCAACTTTATTAAATGAAGGAGGTTATCCATATTAAATGAAAGAAGCTGTGAAGAAAGGAACAAAGGCATGCCTCGCAAGAAGATAAGAATGATATATTATTATCTTATGAAGAATCCCCATGTGAATATCCATCACTAGAAGCTTGGCATTCAATGAACTTGGACACTATTTGCTTGACTTCCTCTAAAGGTACACTTGGCACATTCTGAATGGTTCCTTCAGCTTCAAGTACATTATCTAAATAAAGGCCAAGTGTCTTTTCCCAATCAGTTATCCTTGCCTTGTTGTCACCAAGGTGGACAACAACTGAAAATATACTATTTCTATTTTATCCAGCAACTGTCCTTTGATGTGAAAACCATAATACCAGGAAGAGAAGTTATATGTTTTACCTTCTTCAATAACTTCAGCATGTAACAACTCATCAACTGCTGTTTCCATCAAGCTCTTCAAGTGTGGCAAGTATTGATCCTTGAGGTCTTTGAATTCAACACAAGCTGTCATTAGTGCAAGTACCCTCTCCTTCAGATCAGTAATCTTATCACTCACTTGCATAATATCTTCTAGATGTCTAAATGTAGCCTCCTTTGATCTTTTCATCCAATCCTTCATTCTGTGAGATGAAGACTTCAACTCTTCCAGGTGTTCAACTGTTTTAGGAGGAAGGAGAGATGGAGGTGTAGCAACCCTTTCCTGTTGATGAATAGGATGCACTAAATGCTAAATGTATTGCTCTAAGGCTTGACATCTCTGCTCATCTTTGATTCTACCTTCTGTCTCTTGTCTTATGATAGCTCGAGCATTATCAATTGAATCCTGAAGCTCCTCTTCAACTTGCATTCCAGTTAAAGGACCCAGATTGATTGTATTGATGTCATAATCATCAGGTGTTACATCCTCTATATTCTTTTCAAGCCTGGGAACTGCTACATGCACTTTCCTTGCTCCTTTTTCATCTTTAGTGATCTTGGAAAGGATATTTGCCTTCTTCTTTGGTTTCTCTTTCGACATGTCCAAGAGTAACTCATCAACTGGAAGAGGAGGACACTTCTCAACTTCATAATTCTCTCTGATTCTTTCCTATAACCATTCTGGCAATGATGAAAGATCTTGCTGCTGTTGTAGTTGTCTTCCTTGTGCAGGCAATGATTCCTCTTCAGGCTCATCCATATCTTCAATATTTGCTTCATCGATGATCTCAGTATCATGTGGGCTAGAAGGCACCTCTTCCATTGAAGCTTCTGGAACTACATTCTCAGCAGGTATCACTATGTCTTGATTCAGTGGGATATCACTTGGCTATCTAGAAGAAGCCATTTCATCACTTATCCTTTTCTTCTTTCTACTGGATTCTCCTTGAACAATCTCAAGCTATTTTCTTTTCCTTCCCTATCTTGAATCTCTTTCACTTCCTTTGCTTCATGAATCTTTGCTAGGTGCATGATGTTGTTCTTGCTAATCTACTTCTCCCATCTTAGTATAGGTGAGTCTCTTACCTTCATCCAGTAAGGCTTGTACTTGTTTATTTACCTACTCTTCAGTGATAGCAATGATAGGCCTTATCAATCCTTCATCATCAACCTTTTCTCTATCAGCCCAGTTGACTTCATAAGGCAAATTATGGATCTTATCGTATTCATCACCAAGAAGAGCTCTTTCACCTTCTAACTGAGTAGGAATCCTTAGTACCTTTGTAGCTCTTATTAAGTCCCATTTCAATCTTGAACACTTTTGCATCTTGATATCATCCTCATCTATAGCATCAGCCCAATGATCCTCTAGTTGTTCTTTATGCTTGTAAGAGGAATAAGACTGCTTGACGGCTCCATGTGGATCAAATTTTTCTCTCCTCGAATCATGTGGATGCAGATGATAAGCTTGAAGCTCAACTTCTGAATGCTCAGCTGCCTGTAAGGATGTACAAGAGTAGTATCTACCTAGCTGAAGAGGGAACTGAACTCCTGCTTTCTTCCTCGCTTTTTGCATGTTATGAAATTCTAACAGCTGTTTGGAAACCTCTAGCAACACCATCCTGTTTGAAGGATATCTAGGCAGTCTATATGGGAATGATGTAAAACATTGAATCCTGATATAGGTGAACTTGTCATACTGGATGTAATACCTTCCATACTACTTGATGAAGTTCCTGGCAGCACCTGTTAATCTCCTATGTGGTTCACCTCTCAACTTCCTCACTATAAACATAGTGAAAACATCATTGAACCTTTTGTAGTGATTTATATTCTTCAAATGGAGTTGAGGGTAACACTGATGTGAGAGAATCTGTCCTGGCTTTGTAGCTACTTGCCCTTTAGTCGTTAATCCTTTGTAGACTATATTTCTTGCTAGGATGTAAACAAGATACAAAGTCATGAAGAAAGACTTTGATTCATCAAAGTTCTCAAACTTATCATCAAGGCAATGGCTTATAAGACCAGCCTAGTCAATCATCTTGTTCTTTGTAAACATATGATCAAAATAAGTATACATCCATCCTTCGAAGGTAGATGACTGAGGCCTACCCGTCACTCGATTCAAGAACATGATCAGGTAACTTATTTCTTGCTTGAAGTCAGCCTTATGATACTTGGGATCTTCAGAGTTGTATATCTTCATCGATGAATCATTCATCCACCCCTTCCTGATTTCATGCATGTAAACCTTTGAGTTACCTTCGAAAGTCATCTGAGCAGTTGTAGGGCATATGAAGACTCCTTTTGCTTTCAAGATGTTGAAGATCTCCTGAATGGCTTCCCTCTGGAGATAAGTGAGAATAGTTCCATCCTTAGCTATAATATGTCTTTTCTCTTTGTCATAGTGCTGAACACACTCCAACACTAGCTCAGTGCTTGGCAAGGCAGGTGGAAAGCAAGCTGCTTGAACAATCCTGCTCTTTACGATGGCTTTGATGTCTTCATTCCTTGTGATGGTGAGCAAGAAGTCTTTCACCTCCTTCAGGTTGACGTGTCCCATGTTGGTGTCACCAACATCCTTCCACTGTGTTTCTAGCTTGGACTCTGGTATGTTGGACTTGGCATCCATCTTGATAAGGACTTGTCTCTCTTTGGCTGTCATTCCCATTTACCTACAAGACTAGACTTGAATAAGTGGGTTGAAATAATAGATTCTACATCAATAACATCATGTTAGATTACTTCATCAACTTCTAAAGGATACTTCACTTATTCAATTTCAAGTTTCACTCAATTTTTCAAGTACAAAAGAGGTTTTATGAATGAAGAGCAATATACTCTAAGTCATTTTACATCAAAACATTATCTCTACATCCTAATTTCTGAATATAAATCTACAAATTTTCTAAAGTAGAAGTGATTAATACATACCTTGTGTCCAATTTCTACCTTAGAAAATGCAGATTTCTGCAAAAATTAGTATAAAAATGGTAGAATTTAGAAGCAAATCAACTTTCTAAAACTCAGATCTGCCTTAGAAAAAATCACTTTCTCCTTTTCTAACAAAAATTGCTGCTCCTTAAGACAAAAAATTGCTGCTCCTTAAAGGTAATTCGCTGCTCCTTGTAGTATTTGCAAAGTGAATGATAAAAATAGGAAGTGGCGCTCTTCTTATATAGTAGTTCTCTCTTCATTTAATGTGGGTGACTAGGTAGGTAAGGTCGGCCTACCTTTTAATATTGGCAATTTCAAAATTTAAAAATAACATCTTTAGTGCCAAAAATGAGTGTAAGGCACCAAATCTTGGAAGGCGCCAAAATTTGAATAAAACCCCAATCTAGAGGGTGCTCATAACCCTCAACTCAATCATACACTCTCCTAGGCACTCATAGTGGACGGGCAGATGTATTTGGATGCCCAAAGTTTCATGATCCTATCTATTCTTTAAGAGGTTATCCTTACCCTTTCAACTCCAAGTCCTCATCTTCGAGACCTTTTGAAATCATTTGACCTAGGCGCTGTGATACTCCTCATAGTGGTAAGGCACATTTTACTGAAATACGTCTTGTTTCTAGGCGTTCATGGAAGCTTTTCAAACCATCCTTAATGAAAGCACCCAAACATTCTAACTCCAACCTCAAGGTGCTAATTTTACCCCTAGAACTTCATGAAGGTTATTGAGATGCTACACTCCTCTTATACTTCAAGCACTCACCTCAATCTAGGCGTAAAAAGAGATTATCTTGATCCAAGGCGCTATCTTGCATGTAATGTGTTCTCCTTCCTTCAGTGGGTGCTAGGAACAATACCCCAGCTTAGGTACATATCTATCCTTAAGGTGTTCTCAAGGCGCAAATCCTCATCAATTCTCCTAACAACTAGGTGCCTAACACCACTAGCCTTAATACTTCAAACCACTATCGCAAGCGCTCATTTTCATTCCAAGATGTCTTTCTCTAAGAACTCCTTCTAGCGCTAAAACCTACTATTAAGCGCTTACTTCTCCTAGGCGCACCATGACTAAATGTTAATGATTTACTGCAAGGTGCCAAGGTGCCAAGGTGTTAAAACTTCCAATTATATATTGTCACTTCAAGCACTTCCCAGGTGCTCATGACATGATTAGGGTGCTTAAACACATGAAGGCACATTTTGATGCTTCGAAGACTCTAGGGCACTCAATCTTTAAGCTCAATTCACATCTTCCTTGAACTCCAAGCCCATAGATCTTCCAGTCTAAGGCGCTCCTTTTAGGTTGAAGGCGCTCAAACTCTTCTTACATTACCATCAAGGCGTAAAAACCTTCTTACTCTGGAATACCTTCTATCAAAGGCGCTCATTCAAACCTCTCCTTAAACTAGGTGCTCATCTGGACTCATTTTCATTACTAAGTGCATATACTCCTCAAAGGTGCTCTACTACTCTCATATGCAAGGCGCCAACTGACAACTTTAAAGCCTCCTAGGGCGCAAGATATCACTTATTCAACAAAGTAATTCGAGGCGCACATATACTTCCTCATCTACTAGGCGCATATTAGACAAGGTGCATATCACCTCTCCCATGGGCTCTAGGCACTCATGCTTGATTGTTTCAGGGTGCACAACTGTTGTTCCTCATACAAGGCATCAAATTCTCCTCTACCAAACAATCTTCTATCATAGGTGCTAAAAGTGGAATGTCTTTCATCATTAAGGCACAAAAATGGCATTTCATCCTTGTCAAGGCGCAAATCCTTCAACTTACTTAGGGCGCTAAAGGGTAGAGGTCTAGGTGCTTTCTCCATGATGATCCAGATGATGCAGTGTCCACTTAAGTTGGATCCAAATGCTAATTGACTCTATCTAAGCAACTCAAGGCACTGTGAAAGACCAAACACTCACCTGGGTGCTCCATTTCTTGAAGTTTACTTTGAAGGCACCAAAATGAAGCAGTCTTAGCTAAAGGCGCAATATGGAGTTATTTCACCTAGGCGCTAATTCCTAAGGTGCAAATTGGGAAGGCTTTTACCCTTAAGTACCAATAATAACTTCTAACTTCTAGGGTGCCTGAATGAGTTCAAATGTAAGACCTAGTGCGCCAAATGTCTCAAGAGAATGAACCCTCTACAAAACACAATTTGATGATGACTAGACTCTCAAAAATGTCTTGAAAGCCTCGCGGAAGAAGGCCAAAGTGTTTTGCTCCAAAATGAGACCACATAGACTAGAATAGACATGTAGAGTCAACTTGTGGAACTTAGTGCACCTTTACTCATGATGAGTCTTTTTTGAAAATCTAATTCTCCAAATCCTTAACATTCAAGACCCTGAAACTTGAAAATGAGACACCATAACTCAATGCAAAGCATCTGAGATGAAAAAAGGGGGTCCCTAGTCTAATGGGTTGATGTGTGATTTGGTCACAACAGGTCCATAATTAACTCAAGCCCATATCCAAGTGAAAGTCTCCTTGGTCTTCCTGCTAAAATCTCAAAAGGCTAACCATCTCAACAAGTGTCTCTAATCCCAAGAGAACTCTAGCCTCACCCAAGTCTCGAAGTATGTATGAGAACCTACAACCAATCAATCCATGTTAAGCTCCAAATGCAACACCACATTATCATGAAGCTCCCAAGCACATGACCAATGTACTCAATACCAAGAGAACCAACAAGACCACTGTCAAAACTCCAACTACAAAATTAGGTATCCAAACATGACATCATGATCTAACATCTCCTCCTAGAAGATCACATGCACCAATACAGACATCCTAGTCTCAAGAGAACTTGTATCATGCTAATACTCTAATCTAGAATCAAGAGTCCACCAAGAGACACTACCAAATACCTCTAAACCAAGGATCAACATCTACAACCACATGAAGATAACCATCTCCTAAAAATAGTAGCCAAGATGTCAAAACACTCTCACTACAAATAATAATCATAATACAAGAGTTTGTCCATTACACTTAACCATTATATAAGATCAACCATCACTAGGTGACGAATACACATCACTATCAAAGCTCCCACTGAACCATGATATGAACTACACATGGCATTGTGATAACCATCTCCTAAATGAAGATCACCATGGTCCACACACACTCAACTATAATACTAATAACTCCAAAGTAGAACCAAGATCTCCAATCTAAGAAGATAAACCATCATTACTGTCAAAAGCTCACACTAAACTATGCAACTAAGATATCCATGACATCATGATAAACATGCTACAAGTCCCAATAACCAACTATCCAATCATTCTCATCATCCATCCTCTCATCCCAATGCAACATACCAATGCGCAAATGAGCATAGACAAGGAAAAATAACAAAGTCTACATCAACACTACATCAATCCCGTGGATATAGGCAATATGCATTCAAGTCATCCCACTACAATCAATGAGGTGTGCATCCCAAAAAAATGCATAACTTGTAGATCCCAACCATTGAAAACATGCAAAATCATCATCCTTAATCATTTCCATCATGGACCTTTGGTTTGAAAAAATTATTATGCAAGATAAAAACCCTATGCCTATTACCTTGTGCGAGGCTCATGCAAAACCCAAAATCACAATCAAAATAGGTCCTCAAACCATGCATCCTTTGAATGAGATCTTTTATCCAAATTAATCAAAAAATCCCTTTGATAATGAGGATGATGATAGTCTTGTAGATCAAGATAATATCAAGATGACAATAGCATTAACTATGAGATCATTACATGCAAACTTTCCATAAACCTTCATCTCCCACTCATGAACATGCAAGAATATTTCAAACAAGAAATGACTAGCACTAGCTATCATGCCAATCCTAAATACACATCTAGTGGTCATCCTTATGGTACCTTTGGTAAGGGAAGAACCACTTTAGACCAAGGTCCTCATATTCAATTCATATCTCCAATCCCAACCGCATGTGAGAACTGTTTATCCTATGTATCCTATTCAAATCCTCCATCTCATAATCCTTACATTCCAACTTATCCCATCAATCCAAACCCACTACATCCAAATCATCCTTTTTAGATTTCCTCCAAGGACTTCTAGTGGAGGAAAAATCTCAAACTAGAAATCACAAATTCAATTAGTGTACCTCTCCCAAGCCTATCCAAAAGTCACATAGTACCATGCCTATCCATCAAACACCACAATGCAATCAAAATCCTAACAACATGCCCATGATCCAAGATCAAGTGCAATCATGCAAAGATATTATCAATCACAAGCCTATTAAGAATGAACTAGAGTCTTCTAGTACCATACTTTTCCATCAAACACCATCATGTAATCCATGGCCTATCAAGCCTATCAAAGAAAATGCAAACATCCTATGTAATACAATCAGACTTTAAATATTTGAAGTAGCCATCTACAAATATCCGTTCAAACGTGGATTTATAATGCAAGTATGGATGCCATCAATAAAAAAGATTTGTATTAACCAAATATCCATATAGGCATACATCAATATCTGTCGATATAAGTATAACATATATACAAAGTAGCCATATAGGCTTACAAGAATGCCATATAGGCATACAATGTCAACTATGTACAATACAAAATATATGTCCACAAATGCCATATAGGCATACAACAAAGGAACACAATCAAAAGTCATTCCCCTCTGGCTGGTGAAGAGAATAGTTCATGAGCAGCCTTTGATCTTCTAGGGGATGGAGACGAGCATGTGGGTGGTCTACTATGAACCCAAGGGCTACTCCTCCTATTTAGTTCTTCCTGCATCTTTAGTTGTTACAATAAAAAGTATAGACATTAATATATAGAAATTACATGTTATAAAAAATGAAACATTTAACAAAATAATCACTTACTGCTAACATATAATCTGTCTCCTCGCTTGCCTCAGTAGTAGGAATAGGCCCTGGTGATGTCATGTCCTATAGAAGCCATCCAATAGAAATTAAACTTCAAATCAATAATCTTTTGATTTTTCAAAAATAGACAACTATAACAATGAATGTAAATTGAAATTTAATAATTTGCCTCATACCCCTATCAATACCATGGAGCTATGAATCGCAGAGGCCACACCCTGCTCCATTGCCCTATGAACATGGGGAGGTGTCTCCGTAGCCTGCATCATCTAGAAATAAAACAACATTATTCAATTACAAAAACTATAATAGTGATGTAAATCATGGCTCCTAACATACACACACGTTCATCTAAACATGGAAGTACACACAATAAAGCACACAAATCACATACACAAATTTAGTAAGTACAATTCATTCATTAAACTATTTATTTTATTACCTCCGTAAAGCTTTGAAGTCCAGCACCACTGGCAGGTGTTGCCGTGAAATCTACAGTATTAACCTATTCAACATCCAAAATCAGAAATTAAAATACCATTCATATAACGATGCTATTTACATGTAATACTTATAATTGTTTACTAGTTACATACCTCGACAGTAGATGATCTAGTGAAAAATGTAGGTGGAGAACACTGAAAACTGTATCGATGCTATGACCCTGAAATTTCATTAAAATCATCAATTTAAATTAGTTAATCTTGTATTTCAAAAATGAAATTTAATAAATTAAATTCAATAAACTTGCTAATATTTACCTAAGTATCAAGGCCGAAAGTCTCACTCAGGAGGGTATCTGTCATCACCATCTGCTCAGCTGTAGATGTAGCCTATGCACCTGCATCCTGACTGTCCATGCGGTCATAACCACAGGCTGACCCACAAGCCTGGCAAGTATGTGGTGGGACCCTACTCCTCGTACTATCTCCCAACCCACTCTATGTTGTAGGACCGGCATGCTCTATGATGCTCTGGGTCAAGGCACTAATTGACTGAAGTGTATCGACCTCAACACTCTCCTTCACAATGGAAGGGATAGAAACATGCTCATGGGCTGGTCTGCTGATTACTCGTCTCACTACCTGCTATGGGTCAAGACGTGCCCCTGGTCTATCTTGTGCTGACCCCCCACCTCTACCCTGGAAGTCTCGTATCTCAAAATAGTTTGGCACTTTATTGAGGACAAAGTCGTAGTAG
Source organism: Cunninghamia lanceolata (assembly GCA_027924645.1). NCBI lineage: Eukaryota > Viridiplantae > Streptophyta > Pinopsida > Cupressales > Cupressaceae > Cunninghamia > Cunninghamia lanceolata. The sequence goes on along the minus strand of BSBN01000985.1, from coordinate 4,927,943 downwards.
AGTTTCCTCAAAAAGTATTGCGGGACCTCATTATTATTGCATGGAGGATGGTCAAAAACCATCCACCACCTCTGCCCGAAATTGTCCCTTATCACTTGGTTGTTGCACCAATGGATAGGGAACCTCTTGCATGTAATGGGTGGAGGTTGATTTGTTTGTGGGTTTGTGAAAATTGAACACAAGTCTAATTTTGTAATTTGTAATTTTTTGACATCTTGGTATGACAACTTGTCTGCATAGTAACCTCTAAACTCTCTCTTTTTATTCGTCCAACTAGTTATTTGCTTGCTAATTGAATCTACATTTGATAACATAGACTCAAGAGATTCGGCAAGCGTGGACCTATGCAAGGTTGAAGTGGAAGGATCTTTCAACCTTGCAATTATATCTTCAATTTCCTTTTTGTTGTTTTTAATTTGCCCCATTATATTATCTTGTGTTCCAGGGGCATGTCGAGGAATGAATGGAGGAGGTTGTTGTTCTGCAGGTATTTCCTCCTCAAGATTTTATGGATTTTGAGGAGAAGGAGGAGGAGGAGGTGCATTAACATTTCCTGACAAATAACGAAATATACATCAAAAATCAACAAAAACCTACCTATTTAGAAACAAATTCAAACAAAAAAACAAAGATAACTCACCCCTTTGGCGTGCTCGACGTCACGGCAGCATTTTGGTGACGAATTGATAAGCTTTTTGTGTTGATTGGTGTTTTGCAAAACACGAGCGCGCTTTTGAGGGTTTGGAAGCCGTGGGCAGAGGAGAAAATAGAAAGAAATGAAATTGGACTGCTTTTTTTATTTATAGTGAGTCATAACGTGAGCGTGTTATGGCTTGGTAATGACGAGCATAAGGCTTGTCATTACCAAGTCATAACGCGAGCGCATTATAACGTGCTCGCGTTATGACTTAATTTTTTTAAAAATGAATTTGGCCACTTTTTGGCCCCCCATCTTCTTGCACTTACCTAGCTGTCCAATTAAATTCCACATCTTTAGAGAGTAAGACAAATAGGGGAGCAACTATCTTACTGAAATCCTTGATGAATCTTCTATAATATCCTACATGGCCAAGGAAGCTTCTTACATCTTTCTATTTTTGAGGAATAGACAATGTGGAGATGACTTCAATTTTATTTGGATCCACTTGAATTCCTTTCTTGGACACAAAGTGGCCAAGAACTACTCCTAATTCCATCATCATGAAACATTTTTCATGACTAAGAGACAGGTTATGATCTTGACATCTTAGGAGTAATTTTTTAAGATTTTTCAGTGCCTTTTCATAAGAATCTCCATATGTGGTAAAATCATCCATATGTACTTCCATACAGTCATGGGAAAAATTATAAAAAATGCTTAAAACAACCCTTTGAAATGTTGTAGGGGCATTGTAGAGTCCAAATGGAAGGTGTCACGTCTTAGACTTTTGTGATTGATTTCATTTCCATTAATGCATAGAAACTATTGAACACTATTGATGACATTTGATTTTAAATCAATTTGATGATGATACATTAGCAAGCTTATGCTTTAGTTCTTGATATTGCTTTGGCTATACTTTTCGGAACTAACCTATTCACTATGGGAAATAAGTGGGACTGACTGCAGGTTTGTCAAAGGCAAGAACATGTGTCAGGTAGAGGGGACCTAGCCACTTGGAAACAATCAGATGGATTTTGTCTGGTGTCACACACTCATTTAGATTTACATTCTTGTTTCGATAAATGTTTGTCTATTGCTCTTTGTTTGATAATGTCGTTATCTTACATGACCTCTAAGTTAAGTTTGATGTTTGTCGTCAAAGTTAAATAAGTTAGGATTGTAAGTTAAATAAGTTAAATGAGTTTATTTATCTACAAATGTATTAATGGCTTATTATTATTGTGATTAATTGTGTGTGTGTGTATTTATATATATTAAATAGATATAGAAATTAGAGTTTTAAATTAAATAACATTAGTGAAATCATTCAAAAATAAATAATTTTTTTTGTTTTTTCTTTTATAAAGAAATAATGAAAATACTTAATTATAAAAAAATAGTATTTTTCCTTTTTATGAGACAAACCTATAAATACATATATATTTAGTCTTGTTATAAAAAGACTTTACTTTATTAAAAGTGGAGAGAGAAAAGCATGGACTGCATGCAAAAGGGGTTAAAATAAATTATATAAATGAAAATAATTTCATGGACTTGGGAGGCCGATGGAAAATAAATTGGGTTTCTTTTTGGAAAAGAAGATAAAAACAAAGAAAAAGGTAAAAATGGGAGACACGGGAAATAGATAAAAAGAGAAAAATAGAGGAAGAACGATGGGAGTGGGAGAGAAAAGAAGTGGAGTGAATTGGATCAGTGTAACTACAAAGAACGATTACCAGAGGGCTTCGTCAGGCTGCAAGTTATCACAAGTTTTTACCTAATTGATCTAAGTATAGATATTTAGAACATATGTCAGTGATGGATAAAATGTGGAACACTTTGTTTACAAGCACTAAATGTACTTTAATCTCTGCCAAAACTACTTTATCTGAATTGTTAAACCATTCTCACCCCTTTTGATCGGCTTATAATTCTTATACTCGGCCATCTTTTTGAAAACTGATAAAGATGTATTGTCGAACTATTTACCTTACCTCTTTGACCTCTGTAATGTTTTTGGACTACTTATCACTCTTGAACAACCCATGGATTTGCCATCTTAGTTGGTGTTTAACATATTTTTTTAGCAATTATCTTATTTTGAACAATTTTTTTATACCATTAAGTGGCCTTCCCTTAATTTCAGTGGCCTTTGCTTTGTGTTTTGAGGACATCTTGTTATATTCTTTAGATCGGCCTATCTTGTGATCACCTCAACGTCTCTCTCTCTCTTTCGATCTATGAGTCATTCTTGTTCAACTCTGTAGTATATAAATGGATCTATCTTTTCTTATAATGGTCTCTCTCTTTCATAATTGATCTGAAATCTCCTTTCGACCCCTTGCTACGTCTGATCGGTGAGCAATTTTTGGTAGAAGTCGGCCTTTTTAAAACCTCTGATGGCCTCCCTCAAAATGCCTCTTTTTCTAAGATTTGCAATGAACTTCTCATCTTTTATTAACTGGCGTAGCCTATTTTGGCCCAGTCTCTCCTTAAATATCGTTGTTAGCTTGTTGTTTTGGGTAAATCGCTCTTGTATTCATTGTTTTACCTTAAAAATTTCAATGGTCTGGTTAATGTATTTAAGGGCATGCCTAAATTTACTAAGAAGCCAGTATAATATTGTTTGATCAGCCTCTTTTTTTTACAATTTTTATCTACATCTTTTAATTCCATTTCAGCAACTCTTTTGGGTGATTTGCCTATTTAAATTTGTTTTGATTGTATTCTTGTTATATTTTCTTTAACTGATCCTTGTGATGCCATGGCTTATGCAAACCAATGTACAAAGTCTTTACCCAAAACTATTTTGTTTCACTTTTTTTTTATCTTTTCATCTTCATGATAATCGGTCGACTTAGCTGGAGTAACGGAGGCTTTCATAATTTTTGTCTACAATTTTAAACATATTTTGGCTTGGTTGATATTGTGCAACCATTTTTCTTGTCTTTACTTTAAAGTATCCTCTCTATTTTGGAAAGTCATTTGTGTCGTGATTAGAACGTCCACCTGGTGGACTGAAGTGTCTTTTTTGACCTTTGCAAAAATCCAAATAGCCTCTCAACTGTTTGAACAGCCTCTTTTAGTGTATATGCTATGTATTTTAAATTAAGAATTTCAATCACTTTATTTGGCTGACCCTCATTGTTAAGTTTTCAATACTTCTATACATGCATATATTAGTTTCTATTATCCAGGCATGTATGGTTAAGTTTTAATTTTAAATCAATCATTGGACTATATATATATATATAATTGCATATGAGTAATATGATAGCATACAAGGAGTATCTTTTTTTTACTTATGGTTAATTAACTGTGCATTTATCCTACAACAATGGGAAAGCTAAGCAATTGATGAACCAATCAGATATAGTGATAAAAATCACTTTGTGAAAATAAAAGTTAAGAAACTAGATACATGATGAAATCATCTTGAAATGATTTACCTACTCTTGTATCCATGTGTGCTTGAAACAAGTTTTATTTTGTTGTAAATTACGTTTGAAAGAAATTGGTTATTTTGTTTTCTATGTTGTGAATTGGGAAAGATTGCCTTCCAGGACGGGTGCCAAATATGGGGAAAAAGGGAAGTAGGTTTTCTTTTCAAAACCTAAACACCGTTAATCGGTTAATACTTTGGCCAAAGTAATTTGACATTGAAACATACGTGTGTACCTTTGAAATAGATGGGTTGTTTGCCTAGTTTATGCATTTATGTTTCCTTGCCATATCTTGTTAATGTGATGCTACATTCTAGCTAGGATGCATGTAGGTTAATAGGCATGCACTAGATTCCACCCTGCCACTTGTCTATAGGTTGATAGGCCCTTCGAACAGGGTTGGGCATTCCTTAGTTTGAGGAATATTAGGGAAGCACAAGCTTTGTGGTTGGGCAGAAAAGTGCATAAACCATGTTCTTGTCCTTCGACACAACATATGGTCAGATGATCAATGGCAGTTGAGGACTGATTGTTTGGATTTACTTGATATTGATGACAGTTGTACTTTTTCATTGAACTCAAAATGTTATGTAAGGTGTAAAGCCATTATTAAAAACTTGTATAGATTGTATTTTAGAAAACTCTATAATTGTACTTCAAAAAGATGATTTGTATCATGAATGTATATCAAATTTATGAATGGAATATTACATTGATTATAGATGTTAATACTATCTCTTTTGACTTGATGATGTATATGCATTTACTTTACTTACTATTAATCTTGTAGGAGTACAATCAACATTGAGAGGAGGGGTGAATCAGTGTTGATATAAAAACCAAATTTTACTACTTTCTCAAAATTGTCAAAGAGGTTTATCAAAATTTGAACTAATTACTTGAACAATCATTCATCAAATGTCCAATCACATAAATCACATATGCTAAATAAAGCTATGCAAGATATCAAGACATGAGATTATAACACAAGGAAATTAACGAGTGAAAAACCCTCCTGGGGTAGAAAAACCACTCAAACTGCCTCACTGGCTTAAGTATAAAATATTCAACTTTACAAAGCCTCACTGACTTTTGATTACCTCACTGGCATACAAAAAAGCCTCACTGACTTATATCAATGCCTCAGTTGCCATAATATGTCTCACTGACTTAATATTGTCTCACTGGCATAAGAAGGTCTCACTAACCACAAGCCTCACTAGCATAAACAATCACCATCATCAAAATATAAAATTTTGTGTGCAAGAAATTATTGCACCTCAATCTGATTTGCACCAATATACATTCTATGTTTCATCAAACATCCTTATACCTCCTATTTGACTTTCACAAGAAATTTATTACAAGAGTATGTTCTTCAACCTCTATAAAAGAAATCAAATTATGTCTTCTTTTGATGTTAATTAAATCACCAAATCACCTTTCATTCTCTGCACAAATTCAGTTGCATCTCTACAAGAACATCAAACATCTCTGCAACTCTATTGGGTTTCTTTGCACAAATATATGTCATTTTTGCAAACACATAACTCATCTCTGCAGAACTTAATTCATCTCTATAAAACAATTTAAGTCATCTCTGCAACATTCTTGAAATCTTCTCTGTAATCAAATTGATCATATTAATATTTCTACAATCAACTTGGTTATCTTGACCGTCTCTACAAACTAGTTGTCTCTCTGCAAAAACACTAATTACCTCTGTACTTTCTTCCTTATCAAAAACTATACATTTATTCACAAAAAACATAAAAACCAATGCAAACTCAAATATATCTTCATCATCCTCAAATTTATTGATAAAATCTCCTTAAAATGATTCTATGGTCGAATATAGAAATTTACTGATCTAATCTGCTAGAAAGGAAGAAAATAAAGCCATGATTTGTGGCTTTTATAACACAACAAATGTCAAATTTCTTGTGATTGCCTGACTGCTGGGTTTCAAGAGTAGTTTAAAAGACAACCTTACGATTTGATCTCCCGCCAACAAGCTTTTTAATCTTTGACCATTTGATCTTAACCACCCGCCAAGGTTTTAAAAATGACACCTGGTGATCGGGCACCCTAGGGCACCGGGACTGGTTTTCTAATGATAAGAAACCCTCGAAACATAACCTAAGTTATGTTGTAACTGATAAAGAAAATCAACTCAGAAATAAAATAAAAAGAAACCTAAATTGGTGATGGGTAATACAAGAGTTAAACTTAGGTTTGAAAACCTCAAGAAGGCATTTAGGGTTTTAGGTTTAGGACCTTAAAAAAATGAAAAGCTTTAAACAAGAAACAATTTAAATGGAGAGTAGTGACCTAAACAACATTCTTTAAAATGATGAATGGTTAATATTGGAAATGGAGCTTTAATGTGATTTCAAGATGTTATATGGTAGAATGTTTATGTATGCATGTATTTAAATTGCTTCGGCTATGATATCTCTATGTGTTATTGACTTCGAGTTTGAGTGTGCAAGTATTGCTAACGAAATCACATATACAGGAGATCATCCCATACCTATGTTGTATCTCTTGTGAGCTGATCTAGTTCCATGAGGAACTAAGATCAACCTTGTGTTTTAGAAAAATTTTGTAATGTTGTAATGTGTTAATGTTGCATGAGGTCAAGGGAATAAGGGCTGTCTTCTGATTTACTTTTATTATGATAAGTGTTGTAAGAAATGTTGTTTTAAATCTTGTTTAAACTTTATTTCTTTTTGACCCTCTTCTTATGTTTTTACATGACTCTAGGAGTCCTAACTAAGTTTAAATCAACCCTAGGTTATACCCTATGGGTCTAGGGACCTTTTTGACTAGTATAACCTCCATATGGTCACTTCAACTTCAGGGTGAAGTTAAGTGACGAATTTGGAAGCATGGGGACAATGGGATGAGTGGAATCCACACTCAGGCCCACTTCCAAGTCGTGGAGCAACTCCATGATCCCCTAATAATGGAGTGCTTGTCTCCTTGTGCCTCTCTTTTGGTGGGGTTCCCTTTAATGAGGGTGGTGTGTCACCCACTCTCTCTTATTTTAGTTTACTTATTGTATTTTATTTCTACATGTGGGCTATAATGGGGGACCTCTTGAGCGGGGTTAATTGTTTTAAGTCCATTAGGGATAATGGATAATGAGTGGGTTTATTTTATTAATTCCACTTGAGATAGTGGGGATATTTTTTAATTCCACTTGGGATAGTGGGGATGTTTTATTAATTCCACTTGGGATAGTGGGGATATTTTATTAATTTCACTTGGGATAGTGGGGTTATTTAAATATTACAATCTTAAAACAATAAATTTTTAATTCATCCACTATGAATTTAAAATTCATAGATAATGTGAGCCCTTGATCTCAACTCTTGATCCTCACCTTCCATTCACTTCTCAAAAAATCTATAAATGAGACCCTTCTCTAAGCAATTGGGAGACAGGATTTTGCAGGGGAACTTCATTTTTTGTGCAGGGAAACTTCATTCTTGTAGAAGGGGACTTCATTCTTGCAGGGGGACTTCATTCTTGCATTCTTATCATGCCTAATTTCCTCTAGGAAATATTCTTCTGGTATCCTCATAATGCCCAATTCTTTCTCTATTCTTCTCTTCATAGCCTCATGATGCCGAAATTATTCTAGCCATCCTATATCCTCCATTCATTATCCCTTGCTTGTGATCATAGAGAGATTATTTTTGGGGTTGGATTATTGAGGAAAGGAGAATTTTGGAGGAGGCTAGAGTGGAGCTCTTCATCAACTTTCATTCCATAATTGGGCTTTAGAAGGTTGGTGAATCAAGTCTACTTTCTTGTGTATCTGTTGTTTTATATGTATGTTTGTTTCTTGCTTGTTGAATGAGTTTGCAAATGTCTTCTATGAGTATTTTGTTATTGTTTTGGGGTTTTGTGTGTTGGCTGTAGAAAGAGCTCCTTCCAGTTGGAAGGCAATGCTCATCTTGTATAGGGAAGGGAAGGTGTGACTCTCCTTGGGTGTCATCTTGGTTCTTGTTGTAAGAAATACCTTGAGGGCATGTTGGTATTTTTTTAGTCTAGAGGGCTTATGGCTTTGAGAGCCTATTGGGAAATCCCAGGTAATTTGATTAATTGGAAGGCTTGAGGCATTGTGGAAAGATAAATTGTTGGCTTGAGGCCTTGTGATAAAATGTGATAAAATGTGTAAAGGATGACACCTAGAGGTAGAGATGTCTACTTCCCTACCCTCCCTGAGCTCACCTAAGCTGAGTCTTTGTATTGTGAGTCAAACCTTGAGGGTGTGTGTATTATTTGATTTGTTGTTGTTCAATGTTGTGATGTGTTTAAGTCTATTCTACCCTGGGTATATGGATGGTCTCCCTAGCTCGGGGGTGACCCTCTTGCAGGTCTACGGTAGGGAGGAGAGCATCTTGTGTGGTGTTTCTTTCCTTGTGTGTTATGCAGGTATTCTTGGAGCTTATTGTGAAGCTTGGGGAAGATTATTGGATCTTAAAAAATATTTTATTTTCCTTAAGTCTTAAGGAGAGCCTAATCTTTTAATAGCTCCTTCCTTGTCGATTTTCCAAAAGGAGAAAATTATCTCCCTATTGTTGTATAAATTGTTATTTTTGGAATTGTGAGGAAATCCTCTCTGTTCTTGGGCTGATAGTTGTAATTTTCTTGTTCATTAAGTTTTACCATTTAGAAATAAGAAAAGAAAAAGAAAAATTATTTTTAGAAGGATATTAAAATTATCTAGTTCCTTCTTCTTCTACTTGCAATGTTGTGAGTTAGTTGATGTTTTAATTAAGTTTGTAAAAGTATTAAGAAATATCCCCACCATGAAATAAATGAAATTTGGGTTGCAGTATTGCTTTTGAAATTACTGCCACCTTGAGGGTCTCATCCTAGGATGGGGATCTTTTCACTTTTACTATTCACTATTCACTATTCACTTTTATTATTCACTTTTCACTATTCACTTGTACTATTCACTATTTACTTTTATTATTCACTTTTCACTAATCATTTGAAGGCAAACTATATGTAGTTTAAAACATTTGACTTGAAATAGAAATCTTAAATCAAGGAAAGTGGATTTATGTATGCATAATGTATAATACGAATTGAATAGATGCTTAAATTCAGAGTTGCAATTCAGAAATACATTGTTTATACAATTACAATTTAAAAAGAGCATAGGTAAATATATTTTAATTTTAAAGAAGAGTTTTTTGGAAGTTTTGACAATTATTCCAAATTAAATGACAGGAAAATGAAGAGGAAAGTATGATCCCTTCATTTACAAAGGACACTGAAAATAAATGCAAACAAGCCATCATAGGCATTTCATGAGTGGCCATTTTAAACTCAACTGTAGCTTTAGAGAATAAAAATTCAATTAAAATAGAAAAGAGATAAAGAGAAAGAACAGCTAACCTTGGAAAACAAAGAGGAGAAAATGCGCGGCATTTCTGAATAGGGCTAAGAGAACTAAGTAAGTTAACCTACCATTAATCCTGTTTAGGAACAGGTTGATTATAAAAATTAATTCAAACATGGAACTAAAACCTAAAGCAGAACCCTAGGGGGACTGAGTCAAGTGAAGTTAACCAACCCTGTGTAAGTGATCTGGTTTACCAAGAAATTAGGAATAATATAAAGGATGTAGTGTTATTACTGTTCGATAAAGAACGTAAAGAAAAAAAATAGGATAACATAAGAAGATCTTGCACAATGGGAAGGAGAATGAGATAGAAATACAATGAAAATTAAATTCAAAGAAAAGGAAGAGAGGGTAAATGAATAGATGATTATGCTTTGTTGAAAAATGATCTATCACCTAAAACAACTGTTGTTCAAATGTAAATCATGAAATTAACCTAAAGAAGGAAACCACGCATTTTCTTGCGTAGGGTGTGCGTATATGTACTTGGTACCTCACTGACAACTGTATTGCTTTCGCCTTAAGCGTGCACCACCAAGCACACTTATGTGTGCAAGGGGGTTTTCAGAGTAGTAAGGGAAAATTTTTGATAGTTCGTATCATGACCACATGGTGCATGTGGACATGACATGTGTGTAATGCGTGTTATAGCCGCACAGAAAAAGTGGGCATGAAATTTAGTATTAGAGCACAGTGTTTCAAACACTGGGCTTGTTTAGGCACATTATTACTTCCATGACCAAACTGATTAGAGATTACCTCGTCTTGTAGGATGCCTCCCAAACAAGTTCAGCAAACACTGTCCCGCCGCACTCCAACCACCAAGGTGCACATTGATTCTTCAGCTATGGGATCAGATCAACCAGCCCCACCAGAATAGCCAATTCCACAAGTTTAGCAAATTCTACAGGCACAACCAGTTCCTTAGGTACCACAGGCACCACCAGCCCCACCAGAAATGGGACCACAGATATTACAGGCCTTACAGGCTATCTTAGATAGGCTTCCATTGATTATAGTTGTGCTGTGCGAAGAGTCACATGTCGAGCCATGTGTGGAGCCCCGCATAGAGCCGTAGGGGGTTCCACGTGTGGAGCCTTATGTCAAGTTGCCTGAAATAGAAGAGGTTAATGCGGCTGAAGGGCCCGTAGCAGGAGCCCCACACATCATGCCAGGCATGATGAGATAGGGCAAGTAGAGCAATTGGGTCCCAGGCCTTATGAGTATCATGCAGATGAGCCTTTTAGGGGGTGCAATGATAGAGGAGATCCCATTAGGAATATATTGAGGTTGAACCCTCCTACTTTCATTGGAACTACAGAGGGAGCTGAGGCAAAGGCCTAGCTTATTAGTTTAGATAGGTGCTTCGCGTTACGTCCTTACGAGGGCAACACGAAGGTCCGTGTGGCAGTACACTTATTACGAGATGTAGCCGCTACCTGGTGGCACATTGAGGAGTGTAAGCATCGCCTTTCCTTAGACACCCTCTCATGGGAAACCTTTATTGAGCGCTTCAACACGCGTTATCTCTCAGATCATTACAGACAGCGTCGTATAGACAAGTTTCATGATCTACAGTAGAGGGGACTCTCTGTAGCACAGTATGAGAGTAAGTATACAGAGTTATCTAGATATGTGGAGTATCTCCATGATGAGAAACTCTTGGTGCATAAGTTTATCAGAGGTCTAAACCACAGTATAGCAGGACCTGTTCAGATGGCAGATCCCCAAACTTTGAGTGATGCTACCAGGAAGGCTTATATTGCTGAGGAGATTCAAGGACGGGGGTAGAATTCTCACCCTCAGTTCCAGGATCGGGGATAGTAATAGCATCAGCAGAATTATCGCAGGTCAACACAGCCACCCAATAGAGGAGGATACAGTTCAGCACCATTACCTCCTAGGCCTCCATAGCAGCATCAGCAGAAAACTAGTCCCCAACATTGGGTTTAGGGGGGACAGAACCATGGATGGCAGTAGCAGGGATCCTCTATGGAACCCGCAAGGTCTCAGCAATCAAACAGAGGTTCACAGGGGCCCACTGGACAGACTGGATAGCAGTAGTCAGGCAGAACTTAGTCTGTACAGTTATAGGCTAGGGGCCCATGCTATGTATGTGGTGGGGTAGGACATTTTGCCAGGGAGTGTCCACGAGGATTTACAGTAGGAGGACAGCTTCGTATCAGAAGATCCGAGCTGACAGTTGGAGATGTGCGTAGATCTCACCACATGAAGGTAGCGGTTGACAACTGTGAGGCCGACTTTCAGACTCCCATCCTTGAGACTACAAGAAGAGGAAAATGGGCAATTGGCTTCGAAACCAATTCGCATTTTGGCTCATCAGATGCAGGGCCCTTGAGGTCGAGAGCTGGACCAGGTTAGGGTCCAGTGGGATATGTACGATGAGGTCACTGCAACATGGGAAGATACTACGAGATTGAAGACGCTTTACCCTCACCTCTTTGATGACTTCCAGGAGGAAGTACAATCTTAGGGGGAGAGGATGTGAGGCCTACTTTTTACACTACTGTTCATGAGACTATTTGCAGTGCTATTCTTATTATTTTTATATTGAGAGACTATTGATCCTGGAATCTTATTTGTTTATCCTAATTAATTTTAAGGAATAATTGTGCAATGATAATTAGATGTTGCTTTTAAGAAAATGATGAATAGTTAATATTGGAAATGGAGCTTTAATGTGATTTTAGGATGTTATATGGTAGAATGTTTATGTATGCATGTATTTAAATTGCTTCAGCTATGATATCTCTGTGTTATTGACTTCAAGTTTGAGTGTGTAGGTATTGCTAACGAAACCACATATACAGGAGATCATCCCATAACTATGTTGTATCCCTTGTGAGCCGATCTAGTTCCATGAGAAACTAAGATCAACCTCATGTTTTAGAAAAATGTTGTAATGTTGTAATGTGTTAATGTTGCATGAGGTCAAGGGAATAAGGGCTATCTTCTGATTTACTTTTATTATGATAAGTGTTGTAAGAAATGTTGTTTTAAATCTTGTTTAAACTTTATTTCTTTTTGACCCTCTTCTTATGTTTTTACTTGACTCTAGGAGTCCTAACTAGGTTTAAATCAACCCTAGGTTATACCTTATGGGTCTAGGAAACTTTTTGACTAGGATAACCTTGGGATAACCTCCATATGGTCACTTCAACTTCAGGGTGAAGTTAAGTGACGAATTTGGAAGCATGGGGACAATGGGATGAGTGGAATCCACACTCAGGCCCACTTCCAAGTCATGGAGCAACTCCATGATCCCCTAATAATGGAGTGCTTGTCTCCTTGTGCCTCTCTTTTGGTGGGGTTCCCCTTAATAAGGGTGGTGTGTCACCCACTCTCTCTTATTTTAGTTTACTTATTGTATTTTTATTTCTACATGTGGGCTATAATGGGGGACCTCTTGAGTGGGGTTAATTGTTTTAAGTCCATTAGGGATAATGGATAATGAGTGGGTTTATTTTATTAATTCCACTTGGGATAGTGGGGATATTTTTTAATTCCACTTGGGATAGTAGGGATATTTTATTAATTCCACTTGGGATAGTGGGGTTATTTAAATATTACAATCTTAAAACAATGAATTTTTAATTCATCCACTATGAATTTAAAATTCACAGATAATGTGAGCCCTTGATCCCAACTCTTGATCCTCAGCTTCCATTCACTTCTCAAAAAATCTATAAATGAGACCCTTCTCTAAGCAATTGGGAGACAAGATTTTGCAAGGGAACTTCATTTTTTATGCAGGGGAACTTTATTCTTGCAGGAAGGGACTTCATTCTTGCAAGGGGACTTCATTCTTACATTCTTATCATGCCTAATTTCCTCTAGGAAATCTTCTTTTGGCATCCTCATAATGCCCAATTCTTTCTCTATTCTTCTCTTCATAGCCTCATAATGCCGAAATTATTCTAGCCATCCTATATCCTCCATTTATTATCACATGCTTATGATCATAGAGAGATTATTTTTGGGGTTGGATTATTGAGGAAAGAAGGAAAATTTTGGAGAAGGAGGCTAGAATGGAGCTCTTCATCAACTTTCATTCCATAATTGGGCTTTGGACAGTTGGTGAATCAAGTCTACTTTCTTGTGTATTTGTTGTTTTATATGTATGTTTGGTTTTTGCTTGTTGAATGAGTTTTCAAATGTCTTCTATGAGTATTCTATTATTGTTTTGGGGTTTTGTGTGTTGGGTGTAGAAAGAGCTCCTTCCAGTTGGAAGGCAATGCTCATCTTGTATAGGGAAGGTTAGGTGTGACCCTCCTCGGGTGTCATCTAGGTTCTTGTTGTAAGAAATGCCTTGAGGGCATGTTGGTATTTTTTTAGCCTAGAGGGCTTATGGCTTTGAGATCCTATTGGGAAATCCCGGGTAATTTGATTAATTGGAAAGCTTGAGGCCTTGTGATAAAATGTGATAAAATGTGTAAAAGATGACACCTAGAGGTAGAGATGTCTACTTCCCTACCTTCCCAGAACTCACCTAAGCTGAGTCTTTGTATTGTGAGTCAAACCTTGAGGGTGTGTATTATTTGATTTGTTGTTGTTCAATATTGTGATATGTTTAAGTCTATTCTACCCTGGGTATGTGGATGGTCTCCCTAGCTCAGGGCTGACCCTCTTGTGGGTCTACGGTAGGGAGGAGAGCAGCTTGTGTAGTGTTTCTTTCCTTGTGTGTTATGCAGGTATTCTTGGAGCTTATTGTGAAGCTTGGAGAAGATTATTGGATCTTAGAAAATATTTTATTTTCCTTAAGTCTTAAGGAGAGCCTAATCTTTTAATAGCTCCTTCCTTGTCGATTTTCCAAAAGGAGAAAATTATCTCCCTATTGTTGTATAAATTGTTATTTTTGGAGTTGTGAGGAAATCCTCTCTGTTTTTGGGCTGATAGTTGTAATTTTCTTGTTCATTAAGTTTTACTATTTAGAAATAAGAAAAGGAAAAGAAAAATTTGTTTTTAAAAGGATATGAAAATTATCTAGTTCCTTCTTCTTCTACTTGCAATGTTGTGAGTTAGTTGATGTTTTAATTAATTTTGTAAAAGTATTAAAAAATATCCCCACAATAAAATAAACGAAATTTAGGTTGCAGTATTGCTTTTGAAATTACTACCACCTTGAAGGTCTCATCCTAGGATGGGGACCTTTTCACTTTTACTATTCATTATTCACTTTTACTATTCACTATTCATTTTTCACTATTTACTATTTACTTTTCACTATTCACTATTCACTATTCACTTGTACTATTCACTATTTACTTTTATTATTCACTTTTCACTATTCATTTGAAGGCAAACTATATGTAGTTTAAAACATTTGACTTGAAATAGAAATCTTAAATCAAGGAAAGTGGGATTTATATATGCATAATGTATAATACAAATTGAATAGATGCTTAAACTCAAAGTTGCAATTCAGATGTAACGGCCGCCTTGAACGCCTTAAAGAAATACACAGTTATGCAATACGCAACAGGAAATTTTTTTTTTTTTAAATGATTAAGTAACGATAACACAACTAATTACGACATATTCTCTAAGGGATTCAAGGCTGCATCACTTAACAAATCGACTAACACAAATTAACATACATCAGTAACTGATCCAAATCCATGCTCAAATAAATAGCTTATTCACATTCATTGCAAATCATCAAATAATAGAATCTGCATGATTAAATACATAACTGAAATGCTTTCATATAAGTACATCAAGACATCATTACATTGCCACTTTTAGTCTGCATCAAAGCTACATACATAAAGAATGTTCTGTTACACAAATCTGGTACAAGGTTATACACTTACATCATCATCACTGGAACAAGTACAACTGGAACAAATCCTTTTCTGCATATGATCTTGACAAGAGTAACCAATGGATAAAATAGCTCTTCCACCCGACCATGTGGAACCCTAAGGTCCACCCCCCCGAGCTAGGAGTTAACATGAGGTCCCAAACACTGATAGTCAGGTAGACGAAAGACAAACAAGAACAAAGGATGACCAAACGCCAATACAACACATGGCAATATCAATACAACACAACATAACTTAACTTAACTTTCACTTCACTTCCAGAGGCGACACAAAACAAATGAGGAGAGACCGAACAAGGGATGCTAGGTTGTAGTAGGGAGAGTGTCATCGCACGGTCCTAACATGGGTTATCCTGACAGCCTCTCACTAGGCGCCGGCCCCCATCTATGGTTATCCTGACAGCCCCTCACTAGGTGCCGGCCCCATAGGGTGACACATGCGGAATCAACCTTCCTTTCATGAGGACAAGGAAGTCAATCATGCCGACCAGGCCTTCTCTACCCATCCTTAGTCTAAACAAGCACTACAAGCCATGGGAGAGGAATCCATTAATCTTATTAATGTGAAATCTACCCTTAACCCCCTAGTTTATTTTTAGGTTATCACTTGATTAATCTACTTCCAACGGGTTATCTTGACTGCCACTTTGGGCGCCGGCCCCACGTTGAAAGCCACTCTCCTTCCTAACACCTAGTAAACCTTTAAACATCATGCAAGACTTAATAACAACACACGTATAAGTACACTGCAAGGCATAAACCTTCTTGCATTAAAATAGAATCATAACATTAATTGTTATCCAACACTTTTAACATCACGATACTTTATTCTTTACAGATTTCGGGTCTCTCCATATGACAAAACGATACAATAAGATCACAAGAGGTTTGATATCTCATCCTGAGATTATTACTTTACAAGACACAACATTCAACCTTGACAGTACCTCATTATACTTTATACTTTGTTTGATACACATAAACGCTATTACATCGTAATTACCAAAACAACAATACACAAGTTGCAAATACTTAGCAATGACAACTTAGCCTCTGGAATACAAGTTTGAACAACCTCAATATGACTCAATACAATGCTCAAGCAATTCAATTTCAAATTCAGGAGATGAAATACTACAATTCTTTCTCAGTTTAATGCAAACAACTTCTGAAATAAAATCAACATTATATTACAACAATTAAATTAATACCTTGCAATCAAATCTCTAACTAACCCTATATTGTTTCAAAAGATAAATAAATTGATTAACTAAATCATTACAATAATTGATAAAGAACCACTTAATTTCTGTTTACCATTCGACACTTTCATAACGATACGATCTTATATGCTTTCCTTCAATCTTGTCCAATTAACTTTATTCTATTAAGGATAATAATGCTAGGAGAGATGTCTTACGACTGAACGGTAATTACACAAGGAGAATTCAATCATGAAATGTTTGTTATCCTTCATACGGTCTTGCAGACGTTCTAGTGAGCTCAATCAAATAGATTCTCTTATGATGATTTGAAGATGTTTCCGAAATTGATCTTATCCGTGGTGATATAATTTCTCAAGAGAATGATCGTAAATGCGCCCTATGCGAACAGCTTGGGATAACTTACTACTGAGATGTAAAATTGCTATTGACTGTTTTACCATTGACATGAATGATATGCATCCGTTCTGACGACTTCTGACTATGATCACTAAACTTGCAAACTTACTGCGTTGACGGTATCCACGTAAATCATTTGCTCATTTTCTAACGAATAGTAATGATCACAAAAGACGGTGAAAATCTGGAAAAGACAAACTGGAGTTGGCTTCTAACAATATTCTTCTTATTTCCAAGCCAAAATGATTCTTTCTACAGTTGTGCAGATTTCCAACATACAGGTAAGATTAACATTTCAAATTTTAATGATCGAACAGAAGGTTACATGTCTTTACTTGCAACTAGGATCTCAGAAAGCTAACCAAAATCACTGTTTTTACTGAGTTGATCTCCTTACTGCTCTGGACACGATAAAAAATGCTTCAAACCTCGTTCTACTGAACTCAAATCTGGAAGAACGCTACGTAACAGCAATGGTTTCAAGAGATGGTCTTGGCAGTTTACTCAAAACAAGTTTGAATTTCCTGGTGTAGCGATAGATCTTGGTTCACTAAATGCATTGCTAACAGTACAAGGGCGAATGTTTCATAAACTGAATATATATATATAGAGAGCCAAATGTAATACGCCAGTCGACTGTCTACGGGAATTTGAACACTGGTATTCTATAGTTATCAGAAGCAATCTCTCTATAGCTCATGGTTTGAGAAAGATAAGCATTAGAAATCCTTACTACGCATCCAGCTCATAACTTAGAACACCTTCAGACAGTGGCTGTCTACATGCTATCCAATGTATTGTGTTCGCACTAATCCATAACAACCCTCCTACAAACCTATTTGAAAAAACTCCAACTGACAGTCAAGTCTGTGGCCTCCCTGGGCATGACGACCATCAATTAGCAGTGGAAAAAGCTATAGACAAGCGCCAAATATAACTCTAATATATTCTTCTGTAAAGGGGAGCAGCTTAGGGTTTCATACTGGCTCATCCTTTTGACCTTAGAAGACAATATTCCAGCCATCTGCAGGCCATTCTCCCTCTGGCAGATATGCGCCCAGCCATGCAGCTAGGAAACAAGGGACGTGTGCAGAGTTGTATCCAAACAGAAGAACTTTTAATAATCGAAAATGAAAAGGTTTCAATCGCTCCAACTATGGCATAGGTTAATCAATGGAAACACCGTATGGTACTAAGTGAAGGGTGAAGAAAAGGGATTCGAGACTTTCATTTGAATGAGTGATAACAGTGCAGCGAACTACCTATTATGATCGGTCCTCAAATGGCATAATGCCAGACACACAAAGCGATATACATGAATAGGCGAGATCACAAGGCTATAGAGGTTTGACATTTTTTTCAAGGCTAAGATGTATTTCTGGTGTGCAGAAATTTGATGGAGTATTAGGTGATACTACAATTCTGGCAACCCACAGCATAATCGTGGATTTCAGTCATCCGTATTCAGATTCGGTTATTGTGATGCTGATGTCTACCCAGATAAACGGTGCCAACAGAGGCTGGCTGTATTGGGAGCCATAAACGCTTCTACTGTGGTGCACCATGTTCATCTTGTTTACATCCACAGGATCCGTGTTGTTACTCGAAGAAGAAGGAAAACTTCGCACCTTCCAAGAAGAAAGTCGCACCTACAGCAAACTACCAAACATGCCCTAGCTTGCAAACTTGCAGCGATTCATGAGATCAATCGGCTAGTAAGGTCAACAGAAACAAAGAGATTAACCAATTCTCAAACACAAACACATTAACTAGATCTGTTTTGAACAAAGGAACTGTATTTGCAGATGTGAACAGGTTAAAAATACTGATCGATGATCAATGGATACAAGGAATGGATCACAAGGAAAGGGACGCATTTGCTAGAATGGTCGATTCACTGTTATTACCTATTTTTTTTTAAACTATGATGGAAGCGATGTAATCTGTATATGCCGACTACTTCCTGCTAATGTTCTCTCTCTAAACTAGGGTTCAACGACTGTAAGGAAGAAAAGAACAGAATTGATTTCACACAATCAAATCGCTTGCCCCGAGGTGTTAGGAGATTTCAGTGTGGAGAAGAACCCGTGGTCGTCTAATGTCTGAGAGAGAAGGTGAGCTACAGAAAACACATCATGGCATCTACGAATTGGAACCCTCATATGGACGATCTCCCTTAAATGTAACCTGGAAAAATAGTTCTAATCTGTTGGAGGACGGTGGGAGGATGGTAAGGCAATTCCGTTTATTACAGACTCAAGGTTTTCATCTAAACCCATCTACAGAGAATACACATTTGCAGAAATGACAGAAAGTTCTGGCAGAAACCATTGAACCAAAACCATTTCATAAATTAGACAACGACGCAAACAATCAACATGCTCAGATTCAGAGAAAATAAACAGCAAAAGAAGGCAAGTATTCCAAGGAACCTGGTTTCGCAATCAACTCGACGAATCTGCTCCAATCGCTGTAGTTCCAAGCTGCTTCTTTCCTTTCACCTGTGATGCTGTCATTGATGCCCCTACAGCTCTTTGATAACACAGCCTCTCTCCTCTCCAAGGGCTTGGCACGCGATCCCGTGCAAACTCCTTTAAAGAATATGTATTTTTTATTTAATTTAAAGATCCCAATTATTAGATATTTTATTTTATTATTATTTTTCTTATAGCCGACCCAATATATTGTTATTAATAGAGTAGTACTATACTGACAATCTATAATTTTGTACTATACTATAATTTATTTTATTAATCAAGTTGTAAATCATAATTTACAAGTGTGATTAAATATTTATTATAATAATATTATATCGACAATACAAATTTCTTACAACTCTATTTAACAACAACACTTCTACTAAAATAATAATTTATTTATAGCTAAAATCGACAACTAACGACATTATGCCCATTTAACAACATTTATACTCTTCTGTAGAATAATTCTAATTAAAGCACAACATTACCACACATACTTAGACACCTGCAGAACTCATTAGACTCCAAGATACAATATTACCTGACAGCAAGACATGAGCGAACGATAACCAATAACCACAAAGGTAAACTGATGAAGAAGGACACTGACTAGGGACCTCACGTTAACTCCAACCAACTAATCCATTGGCGAAGGCACGCTCAGACCTGTAATCAGGTGGAGTCAATGCCTAGTACCTGCATCCTACAGCAACACACAGTTAACTATAACAAGATATACATATACATCACATGCAGTCCTATCGTGAATGGAAATCGCAGTGGGGTAGGGTACTCGAAAACAAGTAATACGACACTGTTCCATTCACGTTTATGAATAACAATCAACTATATTGAACAAGGTATCAGATTGCTAGTCTACAACATAAAATGATCAACTAACTTCCAATCCCATATAATGAATAACATCAACGCATCTAAAACATCAGTTCATTTATTAAATTGTAAAGCATAAAATGACATAATCCATCTTCAACATCTGTTATCATAACAATTAAGTTCATACTGAAATAGAAAAATAACTAGAAATCCATCATCAAACGATCTACAAATACTGTCAAAATGTCCAGTACTACCAAGCAAACATCAGTCCAAAAGACGATAAGTTGAGGGGCACTACATTAGAAATATATTGTTTATACAATTACAATTTAAAAAGAGCATAGGTAAATATATTTTAATTTTAAGGAAGAGTTTCTTGGAAGTTTTGACAATTATTCCAAATTAAATGACAGGAAAATGAAGAGGAAAGTATGATCCCTTCATTTACAAAGGACACTGAAAATAAATGCAAACAAGCCATCATAGGCATTTCATGAGTGGCCATTTTAAACTCAATTGTAGATTTAGAGAATAAATGTTCAATTAAAATAGAAAAGAGATAAAGAGAAAAAATAGCTAACCTTGGAAAACAAAGAGGAGAAAATACGTGACATTTCCGAACAGGGCTAAGAGAACTAAGTAAGTTTACCTACCATTAATCATGTTTAGGAACAGGTTGATTATGAAAATTAATTCAAACGTTGAACTAAAACCTAGAGCAGAACCCTAGGGGGACTGAGTCAAGTGAAGTTAAACAATCCTGTGTAAGTGATCTAGTTTACCAAGAAATTAGGAATAATGTAAAGGATGTAGTGTTGTTACTGTTTGATAAAGAACGTAAAGAAAAATAAAAAAAATAGGATAACATAAGAAGATCTTGCACAACGGGAAGGAGAATGAGATAGAAATACAATCAAAATTAAATTCTAAGAAAAGGAAGAGAGGGCAAATGAATAGATGATCGTGCTTTGTTGAAAAATGATCTATCACCTAAAACAACTGTTGTTCAAATGTAAATCGTGAAATTAACCTAAAGCAGGGAAACCACACATTTTCTTGCGTAGGGTGTGCGTATATGTACTTGGTAGCCCACCGACAACTGTATTACTTTCGCCTTAAGCGTGCACTGTCGAGCACGCTTATGCGTGCGAGGGGATTTTTAGAGTAGTAAGGGAAAATTTTTGATAGTTCGTATCATGACCACATGGCACATGTGGACATGACACGTGTGTAATGCGTGTTATAGCCGCATGGAAAAAGTGGGCATGACATTTGGTATCAGAGCACAGTGTTTCAAACACTGGGCTTGTTTAGGCACACTATTACTTCCATGACCAAACTGATTAGAGATTACCTTGTCTTGTAGGATGCCTCCCAAATGAGTTCGGCAAGCACTGTCCCGCCGCACTCCAACCACCAAGGTACACACTGATTCTTTAGCTATGGGACCGGATTAGCTAGCCGCACCAGAATAGTGAATTCCACAAGTTCAACTAGTTCTACAGGCACAACCAGTTCCTCAGGTACCGCAGGCACCACCAACCCCACCAGAAATGGGACCACAGATATTATAGGCCTTACATGCTATCTTAGATAGGCTTGCATCAGCTATAGTTGAGCCACGTGAAGAGTCACGTGTCGAGCCATGTGTGGAGACCCGCGTAGAGCCATAGGGGGTACCACGTGTGGAGCCTTATGTCAAGTTGCTTGAAACAGAAGATGTTAATTCGGCCAATAGGGCCCGTAGTAGGAGCCCCACACATCATGCCAGGCATGATGAGATAGGGCGAGTAGAGCAATTAGGTCCCAGGCCTTATGAGTATCATGCAGATGAGCCTTTTAGGGGGCACAATGATAGAGGAGATCCCATTAGGGATATATTGAGGTTGAACCCTCCTGCTTTCATTGGAAACACAGAGGGAGCTGAGGCAGAGGCCTGGCTTATCAGTTTAGATAGGTGCTTCGTGTTGCATCCTTACGAGGGCAACACAAAGGCCCGTGTGGTAGTACACTTATTACGAGATGCAGCCGCTACCTGGTGGCGCACTGAGGAGTGTAAGCGTTGCCTTTCCTTAGACACCCTCTCATGGGAAACCCTTATTAAGCACTTCAACGTGCGTTATCTCTCAGATCATTCAAACAGCATCGTATAGACGAGTTTCATGATCTACAGCAGAGGGGACTCTCTGTAGCACAGTATGAGAGTAAGTATACAGAGTTATCCAGATATACAGAGTATCTCCATGAGGAGAAACTCCTGGTGCATAAGTTTATCAGAGGTCTAAACCATAGTATAGCAGGACCTGTTCGGATGACAGATCCCCAAACTTTGAGTGATGCTGCCGAGAAGGCTTATATTGCTGAGGAGATTTAGGAATGGGGGTAGAATTCTCGCCCTCAGTTCCAAGATCGGGGAAAGCAGCAACATCAATAGAATTATCACAGGTCAACATAGCCACCCAATAGAGGAGGATACAATTCAGCACCATTACCTCCTAGGCCTCCACAGCAGCATCAGCAGAAAACTAGTCCCCAATAGAGGGTTCAGGGGGGACAGAACCATGGATGGCAGTAGCAGGGATCCTCTACGGAACCCGCAAGGTCTCAGCAATCAAACAGAGGTTCACAGGGGCCCACTGGACAGACTAGACAGCAGCAGTTAGGCAGGACTCAGTCTGTACAGTTATAGGCTAGGGACCCATGCTATGTATGTGGTGGGGTAGGACATTTTGCCAGGGAGTGTCCACAGGGATTTACAGCAGGAGGACAACTTTGTGCCAGAGGATCCAAGCTGACAGTTGGAGATGTGGGTAGATCTCACCACATGATGGTAGCGGTTGACTACAAGCAGAGGAAAACTAGCAATTGGCTTTGAAACTAATTCGCATTTTGGCTCATCAGATGTTGGGCCCTCAAGGTCAAGAGCTGGACTAGCTTAGGGTCCAGTGGGATGTGTACGATGAGGTCACTGCAACATGGGAAGATACTACGAGATTGAAGATGCTTTACCCTCACCTTTGATGACTTCCAAGAGGAAGTACAATCTTAGGGGGAGAGGATGTGAGGCCTACTTTTTACACTACTGTTCATGAGACTATTTGCAGTGCTATTGTTATTATTTTTATGTTGAGAGACTATTGATCCTAGAATCTTGTTTGTTTATCCTAATTGATTTTAAGGAATAATTGTGCAATGATAATTAGATGTTGATTTTAAGAAAATGATGAATGGTTAATATTGGAAATGGAGCTTTAATGTGATTTTAGGATGTTATATGGTAGAATGTTTATGTATGCATGTATTTAAATTACTTCGGCTATGATATCTCTATGTGTTATTGACTTCAAGTTTGAGTGTGCAGGTATTGCTAATGAAACCACATATACAGTAGATCATCCCATACCTATGTTGTATCCCTAGTTCCATGAGGAACTAAGATCAACCTCATGTTTTGGAAAAATGTTGTAATGTTGTAATGTGTTAATGTTGCATGAGGTCAAGGGGAATAAGGGTTATCTTCTGATTTACTTTTATTATGATAAGTGTTGTAAGAAATGTTGTTTTAAATCTTGTTTAAACTTTATTTCTTTTTGACCCTCTTCTTATGTTTTTACTTGAATCTAGGAGTCCTAACTAGGTTTAAATCAACCCTAGGTTATACCCTATGGGTCTAGGGACCTTTTTGACTAGGATAACCTTGGGATAACCTCCATATGGTCACTTCAACTTTAGGGTGAAGTTAAGTGACGAATTTGGAAGCATGGGGACAATGGGATGAGTGGAATCCACACTCAAGCCCACTTCCAAGTCATGGAGCAACTCCATGATCTTCTAATAATGGAGTGCTTGTCTCCTTGTGCCTCTCTTTTGGTGGGGTTCCCCTTAATGAGGGTGGTGTGTCACCCACTCTATCTTATTTTAGTTTATTTATTGTATTTTATTTCTACATGTGGGCTATAATGGGGGACCTCTTGAGTGGGGTTAATTGTTTTAAGTCCATTAGGGATAATGGATAATGAGTGGATTTATTTTATTAATTCCACTTGGGATAGTGGGGATATTTTTTAATTCCACTTGGGATAGTGGGGATATTTTATTAATTCCACTTAGGATAGTGGGGTTATTTAAATATTACAATCTTAAAACAATGAATTTTTAATTCATCCACTATGAATTTAAAATTCATAGATAATGTAAGCCCTTGATCTCAACTCTTGATCCTCACCTTCCAGTCACTTCTCAAAAAATCTATAAATGAGACCCTTCTCTAAGCAATTGGGAGACAGGATTTTGCAGGGGAACTTCATTTTTTGTGCAGGGGAACTTCATTCTTAGAGGAGGGGACTTCATTCTTGCAGGGGGACTTCATTCTTACATTCTTATCATGCCTAATTTCCTCTAGAAAATCTGCTTCTAGCATCCTCATAATGCCCAATTCTTTCTCTATTCTTCTCTTCATAGCCTCATAATGCCGAAATTATTCTAGCCATCCTATATCCTCCATTCATTATCCCTTGCTTGTGATCATAGAGAGATTATTTTTGGGGTTGGATTATTGAGGAAAGAAGGAGAATTTTGGAGAAGGAGGCTAGAGTGGAGCTCTTCATCAACTTTCATTCCATAATTGGGCTTTAGAAGGTTGGTGAATCAAGTCTACTTTCTTGTGTATCTGTTGTTTTATATGTATGTTTGTTTCTTACTTGTTGAATGAGTTTGCAAATGTCTTCTATGAGTATTCTGTTATTGTTTTGGGGTTTTGTGTGTTGGGTGTAGAAAGAGCTCCTTCTAGTTGGAAGGCAATGCTCATCTTGTATAGGGAAGGGAAGATGTGACCCTCCTTGGGTGTCATCTTGGTTCTTGTTGTAAGAAATGCCTTGAGGGCATGTTGGTATTTTTTTAGCCTAGAGGGCTTATGGCTTTGAGAGCCTATTGGGAAATCTTGGGTAATTTGATTAATTGGAAGGCTTGAGGCCTTGTGGAAAGATAAATTATTGGCTTGAGGCCTTGTGATAAAATGTGATAAAATGTGTAGAGGATGACACCTAGAGGTAGAGATGTCTACTTCCCTACCCTCTCTGAATTCACCTAAGCTGAGTCTTTGTATTGTGAGTCAAACCTTGAGGGTGTGTGTATTATTTGATTTGTTGTTGTTCAATGTTGTGATGTGTTTAAGTCTATTCTATCCTGGGTATGTGGATGGTCTCCCTAGCTCGGGGGTGACCCTCTTGTGGGTTTACGGTAGGGAGGAGAGCAGCTTTTGTGGTGTTTCTTTCCTTGTGTGTTATGTATGTATTCTTGGAGCTTATTGTGAAGCTTGGAGAAGATTATTGGATCTTAGAAAATATTTTATTTTCCTTAAGTCTTAAGGAGCGCCTAATCTTTTAATAGCTCCTTCCTTGTCGATTTTCCAAAAGGAGAAAATTATCTCCCTATTGTTGTATAAATTGTTATTTTTGGAGTTGTGAGAAAATCTTCTCTGTTCTTGGGCTGATAGTTGTAATTTTTTTGTTCATTAAGTTTTACCATTTAGAAATAAGAAAAGGAAAAGAAAATTTGTTTTTAAAAGGACATTAAAATTGTCTAGTTCCTTCTTCTTCTACTTGCAACGTTGTGAGTTAGTTGATGTTTTAATTAAGTTTGTAAAAGTATTAAAAAATATCCCCACCATGAAATAAATGAAGTTTGGGTTGCAGTATTGCTTTTGAAGTTACTACCACCTTGAGGGTCTCATCCTAGGATGGGGACCTTTTCACTTTTACTATTCACTATTCACTATTTACTATTCACTTTTCACTATTCACTTGTACTATTCACTATTTACTTTTATTATTCACTTTTCACTATTCATTTGAAGGCAAACTATATGTAGTTTAAAACATTTGACTTGAAATAGAAATCTTAAATCAAGGAAAGTGGGATTTATGTATGCATAATGTATAATACGAATTGAATAGATGCTTAAACTCAGAGTTGCAATTCAGAAAATACATTGTTTATACAATTACAATTTAAAAAGAGCATAGGTAAATATATTTTAATTTTAAGGAAGAGTTTCTCGAAAGTTTTGACAATTATTCCAAATTAAATGACAGGAAAATGAAGAGGAAAGTATGATCCCTTCATTTACAAAGGACACTGTAAATAAATGCAAACAAGCCATCATAGGCATTTCACGAGTGGCCATTTTAAACTCAACTGTAGATTTAGAGAATAAACTTTCAATTAAAATAGAAAAGATATAAAGAGAAAGAATAGCTTGTTAGATCTAGGGCACACAACTGAGAAGGGGGGTGAATCAGTTGTATAAAAACTTGCTTCTACTTGAAACACTTGATTCTTCTTTATTAGTTAACAGCATATCAATTAACCATTCATGAAAGTAGAAAGTATAAACACTAAAGCAGATAAACATCAACACATTAGACACCTAGATTTTTGACGTGGAAAACCCAGTTAAGGGAAAAACCATGGGGTGATTAACCCAAGGATTATTCTCTGTTAGAAGAATAAGATAAAATGATTGGCACATGCCAATTAGGGCTCACTGCCCGAGCACACTGCTCACAAGGAGGCACACTGCCTACAAAGAGACACACTGTCTACAAGATCATAAGGATCACAACCTTGAACTAGAGAATGACATCTTCACCATGTCTAGATCAGTTCCATTTAAGCCCGAAACACTTCTGCTCTGCCTTTCACTCTTTTGCTATACCACACTCATCTGCTTCACCACCACACTTTGAAATGAACTCACAAACCTTTATTTATACAAGACATCATCTTAGGAATAATCATCTAAGTCGGCAATCAACCATAAGAACATTTGCAGGATGTATAACACATTCGGTCGGCCACCACAAGAACATTTGCAAGATTAACAACTCATCCAGTTGGCTAGTCTGAACAAGAACTTCATCTGGAAGAATATCTTCAATTCTGGGCTCTACCACCATTGCAGATCAACAACACAACCTCAACACAATCCAAGAACCTTCACAAGCCTGCCTAAATGACTAGGTACATCCGCACTTCCTCTACTCACTAGAATCTCTTCTCTTCCTCATCCAGAACTTCAAGAACATAGTCTATCGCCACGGTCATACTGCCAGAGGTGCTTCCGGACCTCCAAACCACATACCAATCGAGATGACACATTATAAGGACCTCCCAAACACTCTGTCCAATCCACAAAATAGGACAATGCACTTCTGGATCTCACTGGACCTTTTTGTAACACTCTGTCACTCCGGAGCATCTCCCGAAACCGGTTCTACTTGATTGATCACAACTTCTTCACATCTTCATGTAGACCTTTGAAATCTTAACTGGATCATCTCAAGACTCATATCTACAAACCCTTTAATCCGCATCCTCTGAATCTCAACCTATTGAGTACTTTTGCCTTCTTCTCATCACTGTTCTTCACTGTTCCTGATTGAGACTAATTTTCTCAATATCCTCAGCACACAGCTCATCCAATCCTTCTTGTCAATGCAATATGAGTATGTTGACATCAATGACAACACTAGTTCACCTAATACTTGCAACACAACTAACCTTGGAAAACAAAGAGGAGAAAATGCGTGACATTTCCAAATAGGGCTAAGAGAACTAAGTAAGTTAACCTACCGTTAATCCTGTTTAGGAACAGGATGATTATGAAAATTAATTCAAATGTTGAACTAAAACCTAGAGCAAAACCCTAGGGGGACTGAGTCAAGTGAAGTTAACCAACCCTGTGTAAGTGATCTAGTTTACCAAGAAATTAGGAATAATGTAAAGGATGTAGTGTTATTACTGTTTGATAAAGAACGTAAAGAAAAAAAAAGATAACATAAGAAGATCTTGCACAACAGGAAGGAGAATGAGATAGAAATACAATCAAAATTAAATTCCAAGAAAAGGAAGAGAGGGCAAATGAATAGATGATCGTGCTTTGTTGAAAAATGATCTATCACCTAAAGCAACTATTGTTCAAATGTAAATCGTGAAATTAACCTAAAGCAAGAAACCACGCATTTTCTTGCGTACGGTGTGCGTATATGTACTTGGTACCCCGCCGACAACTGTATTGCTTTTGCCTTAAGCGTGCACCACCGAGCATGCTTATGCGTGCGAGGGGGTTTTTAGAGTAGTAAGGGAAAAAAAATTATAGTTCGTATCATGACCACATGGCGCATGTGGACATGACACGTGTGTAATGCGTGTTATAGCCGCATGGAAAAAGTGGGCATGACACAAATATAACTTAGAATTTAAGAGTTTGAACTAGGACCTCCTTAGCAAAGAAACCCTAGATAGAATGAAGATAAAGATTATTTTTTTTATTTTACTTCTAAGCCATAGAGAAGGATGTAATGATGTTAAACTCCAACATGAAGACACTAAGAACATTGAAGGCATGGAACACAAAAACATGAAGACATGAACAACTCCTGCCATGAGGAAGAACCTTATGCAAATGCAATCCTCATTACCTATCACATGATTCACATCATTGAGATCCTCTGATAACTCCTTTTGACAACTTTCTAAACAAGCAACTTCAACATAAAGCAACTAAACTGCACCACATCATGTTCTGATAGACTTTCATCGCTTCAACTGAAAACATGTCCTACTCAAACAACATCCCTTTGACTAAGATCCTATTTCAAAACAAACAACATCATGGACATCATACCCTAAAGATTTCTATCAGACCTCACTAACCAAGAACACCTTATACTCTGAGCAAACATAAGATGACACAACTACTTTCATGAAGGAAACTTTGACAAACCAACATGATCATTACCATGAACTCTTCAAACATGAATAGCCATAAGCATGACTTGCAATCAACACCATACCATGAAGATGATCATCATCATACTAAGAAGATGATCATAGCATCAAGGACCAACATCATCACAAACACATTGCTTCTTTTGACATGAACACCATGGAAACTTAAATTCACCACATTCTGAGCTTTAAAGTCTATTTCTTATGATCTCACCATCATATCTTGTGGTAACATGATAACATGATAACATTCTGACATGCTCATGCATTACTTTTGACATCAATGACAATTATGACCATGAATCTACCCCTTTGTCATTAATGGCAAAACCAAACCTACTCCATTAGCTTTCTCCCCCCTTTTGACAATAATGATAAACAAACATATGCTCCCCTAGATGCATTTGCTCAGAAGTTTCTAATGCCTACAAATCCCTAAAGATAGTACCAAAAACATTATAACATTGTCATCATGACTCTTGTATGATTGCTTTTCATGGAATAGTCTCTCATTTCAGGATAACTCTTAAACATTTACACTGTCTTTGTTGCATTCGCTCTCATTAATCTTCCCAAACCTATCCACAAATCTTGTCTAACTGTAGCTCTTCTCTATTACTAAAAACTGTCCTTTGTGATTATGAAGATTATTGAATATGCACCATACAGACAAGTGTATTGTTATTCTATTATCACACAAAGAGTGTACTGTCATTGTCATTCATAAGGAATGTACTGTCACTACCTCAAACAACAAGAGTAGTAGTGTAATGATACTATTGAAATTCTGAATCATTGTCATCTTTATTCTATAAATACCCTTTGTCAAATTTCATTATCAGTTTTCATCATAATATCATCTCCATTACAAAGTATCTGGAAATCATCATAGAGCTGTCACCAGACAAAGCAATCATCAGTCATTAGTCAAGCTATCAACAATCATCACTTGTCAACAGCATGAGATTAGACTGCATCTGCATGTCATTCACTGTAGTTAGATTGATCACTATCCCTTTAAGGAGAATTGTACCACTATCAAAATAAACTACATGGAAGGAGCACTATACTACCTTTTTTTAATTTTGATACCACTTGTTTTGAACAAAACACCACTATTATACATTATCTCCACTGATCACTATATCAAACAAAATGTAACATATATGAGCTTCCACAGATTGTCCTGACAACATACCATCAAAATAACATTTCAATGCACTAAATTCGTTGTCTCATGATAGTTCTATCCTTAAACTTCACAATCCCATGACTATCATTGTGATTAAAAACTATCTTATAACAAAAATCACTATCCTATTACATATAGAGATCACTTCACTGTCATAACAACTTTACACTATCATGAAGATAGTTCTCACTTTCATATGCAAATCATAACACCACAATGTTAGCTTGTTGTGCAACTTAACATGAGGCATTTTGCATTCTTGTCTACTAGAACACTTGCAACAACATACAACTACAATCCCTATATTTTGACATCAACACATTATGTGTCTTGTGAATATTTCTATATGGCTTTCATATCTATCATGATATTTTCATATCTGATACCACAACTACAAAAAAATATCATCAATGCACTAACAGAGTCTCCTATCTATATTAGTACTTGTTCATTGGATGATTTAATCTTGAAATGACTTGATAATCTATCTTACTAAATACAAACATATATAGCTGAGATGTCATTAACATAACACAAGAAAATTTGATCCAATCCTGATATAGATAGGTCTGATATGAACCACTAATGATAAGGAACTAAACTATGCTGATGAAACCATGAAAAGTTCACTTTCAAACTTCAACATATGTCATCCAAAACAAACTAAATATATTATCAAGTTTTGCATACCTTTGTCTGCCCTACAGATTCTTGTTGATAACTGAGAGGGGGGGTGAATCAGTTATCCTTAATTCGCTTTCAATTCAAACACTTAAATCCACTTTGTTAATCAATAGCATAGCAATTAATCATTTATGGAAGCATAAGACAGAAACACTAGAGCAGATACACATCAACACATGAAACACCAAGATTTTGACATGGAAAACCTGGTTAAGGGAAAAACCACGGGGTGATTAACCCAAGGATTATTCTCTGTTAGAAGAATAAGAAAAATGAATGGCACATGCCAATTAGGGCTCACTGCCTGAGCACACTGCTCACAAGGAGGCACACTACCTACAAGAGACACACTATCTACAAAGATAACAAGTATTACAAACTTGAACTGGAGATTGACATCTTTACCATGTCCGGATCAGTTCCATTTAAGCCCAAAATGCCTGCTCTGCCTTTCGCACTTTTCTTCACTATATCACTCTCATCACCACAAGCCACACTTCAAAATGAATTCACAAACCCTTATTTATATAAGGCATCGACTTAGGAACAATCATCTAAGTCAGCAAACATCTACAAGATCATTCGCAAGATGTGTATTACATCCGGTCAGCCTGTCACATGAAGAACACCAACAACCGGTGGTCTTTACATCAAATCCAAACTTTAACTTCAATGCGGACCACCAATAAGAATTGTACACAATCCAAGGATCACTGAAACCTTTCCTGAGTCCTCAGGAACATCTGCACTTTATCAGCTTACTGGAATTCTTCTCTTCTTCATTCAGAACTTCAAGAACATAGTCTATCGCCACTGTCATAATGCAAAAGGTTCTTTTGAACCTCCAAACAATGCACAAATCAATTTATCACTTCACACTAACTTCTCCAACACTCCCTCCAATCCACAGAATGAGAGAATGTAATTCTGGAACTCACCGGACCAATCTGTGACACTCTGTCACCACTGAACGCCTACCGGAACTGGTTCTACCCAAACAGCCATAACTTCTTCAAATCTTTATGCAGACCTCTGAAATATTAATTGGAACATCTCAAGACTCATATCTACAAACCCTTTAGTCCGTATCCTCTGATTCTCAACCCATTAAGTACTTTTTCCTTCTTCTTATCACTGTTCTTCACTGTTCCTGATTGAGACTAATTTTCTCAATATCCTCAGCACACAGCTCATCCAATCCTTCTTATCAATGTAATATGAGTATGTTGACATCAATGACAACACTGGTTAACCTCATACTTGCAACAATTCTTTCATAGTACTACTATCCTTCATCCTTAAGGATCCTTTGAATATGAACTCCCCTACAACAAAATTTGATTACATTTCAAGCATAGCACCAACTGACTACATGATGATCAAAATAATGTCAAGGATAATATGCATTGCCACAATATAACCCATAGGAATAAAATATGTCTCAACCCTTTAAGACTTGTGAATCCTACTCTTTTGATTGATCTGCTCTTACCAAATCATATGTTGTACTTTATATTTTGTAACAATTCATATTCTCTCCCATGATGTGGCAATAGAAATAACATGAATTAAATACACTTGTCCTAATTAAAAACACAATCATGTCTCCCTTG
This sequence comes from Cunninghamia lanceolata, assembly GCA_027924645.1. NCBI lineage: Eukaryota > Viridiplantae > Streptophyta > Pinopsida > Cupressales > Cupressaceae > Cunninghamia > Cunninghamia lanceolata. The sequence goes on along the minus strand of BSBN01000985.1, from coordinate 4,895,363 downwards.
GCAAAAATAACTTATCATCTGACTGTCTTGAACCTTTAGATCTCAGGTTTTTACTGACCTATACCATTGGTTATTTTAGTTGACTCCAAAACTTATTTTCATTAAACTGCCACTGTCAAACTACTCAACATTCAACCTTGATATTCATGCAAAGATGACAGCTAACAGAGAGATTGCAACATCTCAAAAACTACAATCAATTCAAAGAACATTGTCACTAACATACAACATCAACCTCAATCCATAACACAACTTGATCTACCTTTCTTGAAGCATAATCATTGATGTTAAAGCCATGATTAACAAGATAAGGTGATCCAACACTATTATGATATAAACAAGTCTTCAAGATCACTATTATTCTTCTCTAACTATTAGAGAATAAATCATTAACAAGAATCATTATTCTAAAAAAATACAGTCATACTATCAGTAACTACCATTACACTATTGCATTCCCTTCAAGATCATGAGTATGCAATTTATGATGTTTGTAGCTCCTATGGACAAAGTACCTTTGAAACCATCATAGCAACACAACTATAAGACCACTGAATCAACAACTTTATTATCAGACATAAACCAATACTAATCTTACCAATTACAAATCAAGAATCCAAGCACCAATCAACACCACTGATAAGCATGAAAATTGTGCTTTTGTAGCTTCAACAACCTGCCAAACAACCTTTACAAAACCAAATGAAGAGACATGTGCAATGAATTATTTTCTTCCATTTTCAACCTCCTGAAACTTATTAGGTATAATTGATAGAACATGAACAACTCCCACTAACTTCATGCCATATGTTAGACAATTGATGATGTGACTTGTCCAAGATGCACAAGTTTAGAATTTATCTTCTCTTGGCTCTGTTTTAATATCCACACTTTCACTTCTTTCTTCTGTTTAGGTTTTCTCTTCCAAACCTTTTTCTTTTTCCAACTTATCAAACTAGGTGATGTTTTTTCACACACTCTGCAACTATATGTCTTGTGACCAGGTGAATTACACTTGAAAGATACAACATTAGTATTCCATATTGAAGCAAATTGATTTCTTCTGCAATTAACTACTTTGTGACTAAAGTGATTACATGTGTAACAATAACCATTAAATGAATAATTATACCTGTTAGTGCCTGAATTGACTGTCAGTTTCTGAGCAATTTTCATGCAGGCACCTTCCCAAAAAATCCAAAAAAGTTCTAAGTCTTTGGGCCTCCTCAGCATGTTTTAACATCAGCATCATATTTCCTTTGGAGGAGGTCATCATCATCATGTTTCCAGACATCATCATCATATTTCTGGTTATCGCCATGTTGCTTGCGGGGGTCATCATATTCTCTGCCTGCATGATATTTCGCCGGGGTGATATTTTATCATCGGGTGATCTTGGTTATGATCATCCTGATGATGTTGTTGAAGAGTTCTAAGTATGACCCGATATTCACTGGGGTCATCATATTTGAACATCAGGATGATCTTAGTCAATATCATCCTGATGATGTTGTATCATTTCATGTTCGTTGTTTTATCACCCTGATGATGCTGACGTCATTCTTACGTCAGGGTGATATCGGGTTTTCTGCTTGTCTGCATCATGATATTTCCGAAGGAGGGGGTGATATTTTCATATTTGAATATCACCCGGATGTATGTTTGTTCCAGCATCATGATGATGCTGATATCAGGGAGATATCCGCCTGTCGGCTTCATGCATTATCTAGTGGGGGGTGACCTTTTTAAATATCTGGCATATTCATCTATCACCCCGATCTTATAGTGGAGCTATAGTGCAGCATGATATTTGTGCATCAGGATGATATTTCCAAATATCCGGTTATCTTCCGAATATCATCCTGATGTCGATATGATGATGACGTCATCAAGGTCCGGAGGGGTCATATTTCTAACACTGATCATCTTGTGGAGATCCCCCGATATTTGCAAACATGATGATGATGTCATCCGGATATGAGGAGGTGCGCAGTAGGCAGATATGCTGATGACGTCAGCAGGATATGACGGTGACGTCATCAGGATGTTCATCGGCCAGACGTTTGGTATCAGCTAAGCAGGAGGATCTTCCTCCGATGCATCAGGTTGTGCCGATGAAGGCGATTATCATGCAGATGATATTGCGATATGATGCTGACATCAAGGTGATATTTCAAGCAACAGGATATCATGCTGCTGGAGGATGATGATGAAGGTTTATACTAGTGTCGTCGGGAGCAAAAGCACCGACATCATATATGCTCACGGCCTAGTATATAAAGTGTTCAAAAGGTCGCCGCGGGGTGCATGTGGGATAATTGATATCCTGCATATTTTGAAATATCATGACGATGAATCTTGGCGGGAAATGGTTGCGATGCACAGTTGATGTTTTTCCCAAGGCCGCGGGTTGGTGCGCCATTAATGGCGAAGGTTGCAGAGGTATGGACGGATCTGGTACCTGATTGAAGGTGTACATCAACGGACAGTGGCGCAGGGCTCGAGGTTTCTTCCTGTCTCCTCCCCTACCTACTATATTCATGTTTGGGCGCCAATCTGGTAATGCGTTGAGCGCCATTTTTCTGATACTGTGTATCTGGCAGGATTTTTGGTCAACCATGTAATTAATTGCTGTGGTACACTACCTGGCTATTATAAGCAGGAAGTGTTACTCATTTTTGGTTGTTGAAAGTTGAACATTTGGCTCTGTAACACAATACAGTCTGTTTTGGTTGCTCTGTACAGTTGAAACTTGTGAGTTTATGTATCTCCTGTTGTACGATTTGGCATGAATCCACTGATTTCATGGTTAATCTTATATGAATAATGTTGTGTTTGCATGTGTTATGCTGATTCTGTCTCCAGTTTTGCATGTATCTTTCTTACTGCAATAGGGATGCCATAAGTATAGACAGCTTAACACTCTTTATTGGGAGATATCTGTAAGGTAGATATCATGTGTATCCCCCTGAAATCCAGTTTTAGCTATTCATGCTGATCATTCACAGGTGTATGTCTACCGACTCCAAGCCCTGGATAGGCACCAATCTAGATCTGTGTTGAGGTTATACACCATTTCCAGCTTTGCATCCAAAATTCAAACTAAACCATTTCATTCTTCCACCTGTTAGTTGTAGGAGTAGGATTAGGAACCCCCTGCATGCTCTCATACCCAACCAGACATCATGTCCAAGAATGTTGCTAGCCTTGTGATCTATCATACAGATCTTGGTCCACACATGAGAGTATTCTGCCTATTGTTGTCAAGTTAGATCTTTCTATCTTTGAGCTAGTCAAGGTTACATCTTGAGTTATAGGGATACCCCCCTTGGTGCGGCAGAACCAGAAGTGAAGGGGAGGCAGCTCACGCAACCTCCTGTATTTAGCTGGCTGAATCTGCCTGTGCATTAGAAGTGGCAAACGCTAATGCTGATTCAGAAGAAAAGTCAACAATACCTATACATGTAAGCTTGTTTAACTGAAGTAGTTCTTCTGAAATTTCTCCTCCTTTGATTATGCATTTTAACAAACTCATTTTTGGTCTTCATTTCAGCATCAATTTTTTTTTGTCTTCAGGGACAACAACATGAAGATCAATTTTCTTTCTAGGAATCTCTCTAGCCTTGGAACACTCTCCTTCTTCAAAACCAAGTCCAGTAGAGTCTCCATATAGTTTTTGTTTACCAAGCATCTCATGTAGCTTGCTTGTGCTTTCTTCAAACTCCTTATACTTCTTAGATAAAGCCTTGAGACCATCATACTCTTTTCTCATATTGATAATATCAACTTCTAATTTTAGATTCTCAATCCTTCTAACTTCAAGGTTAGATTTTGAAACATATGCTATCCTCTTAGCTTTCTCAACCTCTATCTTTAGACTAATAATCAAATTGTTTGAGTTATCAATTTGTGTCCTTAAATTTACAATCTGAATACTTGCCTCTTCAAGATCAGAGAGTGCTTTGTCTTTGAAGTCTCTTTCTTGTTGTAGTTGCAACATTAATTTCTAGTTCTTCTTCTTATAATTCTTGAGTTCACTCAAAGCATATATGAGCTCTCCTTCCATATTAATCCCACAATCTTGTTCATCATATTTCTGATCATCATCACTTATGATGTTATCTTCTTCTGAAAGAGATTGGACCTTAACATCTTCATGTGAATATCTTTTATCATTGTTATTCTTCTGAGATAACAAGTTGTCTTCTTCTTTATCATCACCTTTATAAATTCTTTTCAATTCTCTCCATATATCTTGAGCTGTAACACAATTCATAACTTTACTATGAACATGATTAGATAATCCAGATAAAATAGCCTTCTTTGCAATGTCATTGTATTCATGCGCCTCTTTATGACTTGTATCATTAGGTGATAGAGAAGAAATAAAATAGCCATTCTCTATAGACATCCATACACCATATCCTAATGAAAATAGATATGCTTGCATCCTAAAACACCAAATAGGAAAGTCTAAACCATCAAAGAAGGGAACATCTGAAAACACTTTCTCTTCAACATGTGAGACTTTTCTATCAACTGATAAAGTATCAACATCTGGAATTGATATAGACTGCACCTTCTCATCAGAATGAGACTTGAATTTTCTCATGTTCTTATTTCTTTTGCACTTACCCATTATACTGCACCCTTAAGATCTACCCAAGATGATTAGACTATAACAAGGAACTTGGGCTCTGATACCAATTGTAGGAGTACAATCAACACTAAGAGGGGGGGTGAATTAATGTTGATATAAAAACCAAAATTTATGACTTTCTCAAAATTGTCAAAGAGGTTTATCAAAATTTGATCTAATTACTTGAACAATCATTCATGAAATGTCTAATCACATAAATCACATATGGTAAATAAATCTATGCAAGATATCAAGACATGATATTATAACACTAAGAAATAAATGAGTGGAAAACCCTCCTGGGGTAGAAAAACCACTCAAACTACCTCACTGGCTTAAGTATAAAATCTTCAAATTTACAAAGTCTCACTGACTTGTGATTGCCTCACTGGCATATCAAAAAGTCTCACTGACTTATAGCAATGCCTCACTGGCAGAATATGTCTCACTGACTTAATATTGCCTCACTGGCATAGGAAGGTCTCACTGACCACAAGCCTCACTGGCATAAACAATCACCATCATTGAAATATAAAATTTTGTGTGCAAGAAATGATTGCACCTCAATTTGATTTGCACCAATATACATTATGTGTTTCATCAAACATCCTTATACCTCCTTTTTGACTTTCACAAGAAATTTATTACAAGAGTATTTCTTCAACCTCTATAAAAGAAATCAAATTATGTCTTCTTTTGATGTTAATTAAATCACCAAATCACCTTTCATTCTCTGCACAAATTCAATTGCATCTCCGTAAGAACATCAAACATCTCTGCATAAATTCAATTGCATCTCTGTAAGAACATCAAACATCTTTGCAACTCTATTGGGTTTCTTTGCACAAATATATGTCATCTTTTCAAACACATAACTCATCTTTGCAAAACTTAATTCATCTCTACAAAACAATTTAAGTTATCTTTACAACATTCTTGAAACCTTCTCTACAATCAAATTGATCATATTAATATTTCTGCAATCAAATTGGTTATCTTGACCATCTCTACAAACTGGTTGTCTCTCTTTGCAAAAACACTAATTACCTTTGCACTTTCTTCCTTATCAAAAACTATATCTTTCTTCACAAAAAACATAAAAACCAATGTAGACTCAAATATATCTTCATCATCCTCAAATTTATTTTCTATGGTCAAATATAGAAAGTTACTGATCTAATCTTCTAGAAAGGAAAATAATAAAGCCATGATTTGTGGCTTTTATACCATACAAAATGTCAAATTTCTTGTGATTGCCTGACCGTTGGGCTTCAAGTACAGTTTAAAAGACAACCTTATGATTTGATCTCCTGCCAACAAGCTTTTTAATCTTTGACCATTCGATCTTAACCACCTGCCAAGGTTTTAAATATGACACCTGGTGACTAGGCACCCTAGGGCATCAGGGCCAGTTTTCTAATGATAAGAAAACCTCAAAACATAACCTAAGTTATGTTGTAACTGATAAAGAAAGTCAACTTAGAAATAAAACAAAAAGAAACCTAAATTGGTGATGGGTAATACAAGAGTTAAACTTAGGTTTGAGAACCTCAAGAAGGCATTTAGGGTTTTAGGTTTAGGACCTTAAAAAAATGAAAAACTTTAAAGAAGAAATAATTTAAATGGAGATAAGTGACCTAAACAACATTCTTCCAAGGCTTGAAAGTACTCAAGAGATAATTTTAAAGGATCTTGCAACCTTAACAAATATAACTCAGAATTTAAGAGTTTGAACTAGGACCTCCTCACCAAAGAAACCTTAGATAGAATGAAGATAAATATTGATTTTTTTATTTTACTTCTAAGACACAGAGAAGGATGTAATGATGTTAAACTCCAACATGAAGACACTGAGAACAATGAAGGCATGGAACACAAAAACATTAAGACATGAACAACACCTGCCAAGAGGAAGAACCTTATCCAAATGCAATCCTCATTACTTATCACATGATCCACATCATTGAGATCCTCTGATCACTTCTTTTGACAACTTTCTGAACAAGCAACTTCAACATAAAGCAACTAAATTGCACCACATCATGTTCTGATAGACTTTCATCCCTTCAACTCAGAACATGTCTTGCTCAAACAACTACCCTTTGATTGAGATCCTATTTCAAAACAAACAACATCGTGGACATCATATCTTGAAGATTTCTATTAGACCTCACTAATCTAAGAACTCCTTATACTCTAAGAAAACATAAGATGACAGAACTGATTTCATGAAGGAAAATTTGACAAACTAGCATGATCATTACCATGAACTCTTCAAACATGAATAGCCATAAGCATGACTTGCAATCAACACCATACCATGAAGATGATCATCATCATACTAAGAATATGATCATAGCATCAAGTACCAACATGATTAGAAACACTTTTCCCCTTTTGACATGAACACCATGGCAAATTAACTTCACCACATTTTGAAGCTTTAACATCTATTGCTTATGATCTCACCATCATATCTTTTGATAACATGATAACATGATAACATTTTGACATGCTCATGCACTACTTTTGACATCAATGACAATTATGACCATCAAATCTTTGCTTTACTTTGGTTATGTATGAATGTGGAATTCTAGTACTTTACAAAAGGACTGAATAGGCATAGGTCCCCCATGGGCATATAAATGTAGTCTTATCTTGGTCCTTAGGGGCTATTTTGATCTAGTTATAACCACTGAATCCATCAAGGAAATAAAAAGACTTCTTCTCAGCCAAGGAGTCTAATACCTGGTCAATGAAAGGAAGAGGGAAGTGATCTTTCCTAGTGGGAGTATTTAATTCTCTATAGTCTACACAAACTCACCATTTACCTCCCCCTTTTTTGGTACTATGACTAGTGGGGATACCCATTTGCTATCTGATATGGAATATATGAATCTTGCATCCAATAGTTTTTCCAGTTCATTCTTTACTATGTCTTTTATAGCAGGGTTCATTCTCCTATGAGGCTGCCTAATTAACTTGCATCCCTCATTGATATATATCATATGCATGTCAAGGTTTAGGTCAATACCCTTCATATCATGATAGTCCCATGCAAATGATGTCTTGTGAGTTTGCAGCATTTTTACCAATTTAGTCTTTTGAATAGCTATCAATTCATTGTTTATATTAACTGTCCTACCTGGTGTAATGTCAACTAGTGTTGCAAATTCCATGATAGAGGCAATATCTAGTCCTGATAAAATGAGGATACAACTACGGGGCAACACATTGTGAAACATATGGGTAGTGAAAGCATAGGTTGGTGTGTTGATTGAAGGTAGAATATTGTGCAGTGGGCAAGTCAAACATACTAGACATGGGTCTTACTATGGGTCCCTTCTATAAATGTTGTGTATCACATTGGAAAGAACTTCATCTTCATCTTGTATATTCAATAATGGATTTCATTCAATTGTCACTAATATTTGAAGAGAATATTTGTCAGTATCTTCTAGGTCCGGCCAGATAGTTTGCTGCATATCAACTAAAGGTTGTGCTAGGGGATAAAGGACCAATTTCATTGTTATATTCCCAATGGAAATTTATCATATTCCCAAACCTATATCTTATGAAGGCATATTCTGTTGCCAACCAAGGTCTCCCTAGGATGAGTGGATTGTTGCAAATATGTGCCTATGATGTGTTGGCATTGATGTCAACATATCTTCTTGTCAGAGACAGTAAAGATAGTGCAGACTAGTAAAGTAGATTGGTCCACATTTCCAGTGAAATAAAGATCAAAGTCTATAGACTAAAGGGTTTGTAGAGGACTATCTAAAGTTTCTCCAGTTAAGATTTGAGAGATTCGCACAAAGAATTTGTGAAGTTATGGCCATCTAAGTAGAACCGGGTTTTGGAGTTGTTCAGAGGTAACAGAGTGACAAGAATCTGGTCTGGATTGCTCTGCATTGGAATATTATGGTCTACGATTCTAGAGGTGTGTTTGGGATGTTGGTGTGTATCCTCAATTTAAGTGGTTCATGGTTTGGAGGTCCGCAAGCAATCTTTCTATTGTGATAGTCATGACAATTGGTGTTCTTAAGTTTTGGTATGAAAATGCAAGTGATCCTAGTGATTTGAGGTGGTGCAGTTGTTCTTGTTGATTTCATTGTGCTTGTAGTGGTCTCTAGATCATGTGCCTATTGTGTTTTTGGTCCACATTGAAGATCGAGCTCATAGTTGAAGATTTCTTCTTGGGTGTTGTTGTTCTTTCTAGTCTTGGCCGACCGGATGCTTCATGGGTGTTGTGGATGTTCAAAGAGAAATTCTATAAAGTGTGATGTGTTTTTTGAGGAAGATTTGAGTCCTAGTTATGTTTGGCTGACAGTGTAGTGATCTGTATGTATTATTTTGTATTGAGTCAAGTATTTTTTTAAATGTTTGTAATGTCGACTTTGAAGATTGTTCCAATAGTTGATGAATGTAATGCTAACCTTGATGATTTATTCCAAGGATGATGTAGAGTATAAATACTTGTAGATTGAGTCATAGAGAACATGTTGTTGAGAAAAAATGATAAGATTCTAAGAAAGGGCAGAGCAGAGAGAAAGAAGAATAGAAGAGGAAGAAGGTGATGATGCAAAGGTAGCAAAGAAGAATATAAGAGCAGAGCAGAGGTGTTGAGAGCTTCAATGGAACTAAATCTTGGCATAGTGAGGATGTTACTTCTCAATTCATCCATTCTATGATAACCATTTATATATATCTTTGTAGAGAGTGAGTCTATGTGAGCAGTGAGCTCTGGGTAGTACGCCTGAAGGCAAGTGCCTTCCCATTTTTCTATTCTTTTAAAAGAGAATAAATCTTGTGGGTTAACCCCCACCATGGTTTCGTCTTAATTGGGTTTCCACCTAAAAATCTTCATCATATGTATGTTGATTATGTTTCTTCTCGTGTGTTGTTGATTTATGATTTCATGGTTATATCATTAATCTGTTGAAAATTTCCAAAGAGGATTAGGTGCAGCAAAAGATAGAGTTTTCAGACAACTGATTCACACCCCCCTCTTAGTTGTCTACCCTTATTTCAACAATTGGTATCAAAGTTGGTTCATCTAAAAGAAGCTTGACCACTTAAGGAGATCTAGGATGTTGACATACAAAAAGGACAGTATGAGATTTGATGGAACAAACTACTCACTTTGGAAAAGTTGGATGGAGTGTCATTTACAAAGCATGGGTGATCAGTATTGGTCAATAACTAATCATGAGTATAAGATTCTGCAGAATGGTCCTACAAGTACAGATCAAATCAAAGATGTTGAAAACAACATTTGGGCTAAGCAAGCTTTGTTGAGTGCCCTGACTAATACAGAAATGACAAATGTCTTGGAACTGAAAACTGCTCATGAAATCTGGAAGAAATTGGAAAATCTATATGAAGATGATGCACATGTCAAATGTCCTAAGTTATAGAGTCTGAGAGGTAGCTACAAAAGTTTAAGGATGAGTGAAGATGAAAACATCACTTCCTACATGTAGGAGGTGAATGAACTTGTGTGTGGTATTAGGTGTGCTGGTGGAAAACTGGAAGAATTAGAGATTATTGCAAAAGTGCTCAGATCCTTACCTGATTCATACAAGCATAAAGTTTCTTCTATTGAAGAGATGGGGACTATGACAACTGTTACAAAGGATCATCTTGTTGGCAAGATTTCAGCATTTGAAATGAGTGAGTTTGGTGATTCTCTTCCTAAATCAAAATCTGCATTTAAGGCCAGTGTTTTCAGAAAAAAAAGATTTGATCTAGGTGAAATCTCTTCAAAAAGATTAACTAGATATGAGAAGGCTATGAAGGAATTTGAAGAAGATGAAGTAGAGCTTGATGAACTTGAAGCCCTTATTTCTAAAAGATTACCAAGAGGATCTGATAATTATGAAGGAAAGTTGCCCTTCAAATATTTTGCTTGCAATAAGATTAGTCATTTTTCTTCAAGATGTCCAAAGAGGGTTTCAAATTCAAACCCTAATAGAACTAGGGTTCAGAAGAAATGTTATTATGTCCATGAAGCTGCTAATGAAGGAGTCATAGATGATGAATTTGATAAAGGAAGTAACTCTGGAAATGACTGGGTGTTCATTGCTATCAAGGAAGAAGATCTGGTACCTACTAAATTTTCTAGTTATATAAATGTGGAAAGGGCCTTGGCATCTCAGATTGAAGAAAAGGATGAATGGGTGATTGACAGTGGATGTTCTCATCATATGACCAATGATAAAAGTAAGTTTGTAAGTTTGGAAAGATATGAAGGTGGAATTGTGAAGTTTGGAAACAACTCAGCTAGTAGAATTCATGGGAAAGGATCCATCTCTATTGATGGTAAGAATAACACTAATGATGTTTTATATGTGGAAGGGTTGAAATAATCTTCTCAGTGTTGGACAGTTGGTTGACAAAGGGTATGATATCTAATTCAAGGGTGGAAAATGTAGAATTTTGGAAAGCTCCAAAACTGAGATTGCATCTGGTACGTAGACTAGAGGTAATAGCTTCCATTTAAGTGGTACTGGTAAAAGTTGTTTGATTGATCAGATTGATCAGAGTTGGTTATGGCATAATTGAATGTGTCATGTAAACTTTGATAACATTGTCAAGATAAGCACTACTCAGACTATAAGAGATCTTCCAAAGATTGTGAAACCTACTAATAGCATGTGTAAGGAATGTCAGTTGGGGAAACAGAGCAGAACTACATTCAAGAGTAAAGAACAAAATTCAAGTGGATTGTTGGAACTTGTGCACATTGATTTGTGTGGTCCTGCCAGAGTTAGGAGTTTGCAAGGAGACAGATATTTTATGTTGTTGATTGATGATTACTCCTAGATGATATGGGTCACTTTCTTAAGAGAGAAATTAGAGGCTCTTGACAAATTCAAAGTATTCAAGGCTATGGTGGAGAATGGGATTGGAATGAAGATAAAGTGTCTGAGATCTGACAAAGGTGGAGAATTCACCTCCAATGAGTTTAATGCATTTTGTGAAAATCATGCAATAAGAAGACAATTATCTACTCCTAGGACTCCTCAGTAGAATGGAGTTGTGGAAAGGAAGAACCAGACTATTCAATAGGTTGCTCAAACAATGATGATGGAGGCAAATGTTCCATATGCCTATTGGAGAGAGGTTGTGGTACCATTGTCTACACTCTTAACCGGGTACACATCAAAGGTAATACTGGTAAAATACCTTATAAACTATGGTTTGGTCATTCTCCTACAGTAAAATATTTTAGAGTTTTTGGTAGTAAATGCTATATCAAGAGAGATGAAGATCTAGGCAAGTTTGATCCAAGATGTGATGAAGGAATATTTCTAGGTTATTCTAATCAAAGAAAGGCATACTAATGCTTTAACAAAAGATTGAAAAAGATTGTTGAAAGTGCTAATGTCAAGGTTGATGAAAGAAAGGAGGGAGCTTCCAGGTTCTGTGGATATGAATTAGATGATGAAAGTTCAAATAATGGAAAGCAAGTTCAAACTCAAACTCATATTTAGACTGCCCTGAAAAATCTAGTAAGTCAAGAAGATAGTACAGATGATGAGGAACAAGTTCAAGAATAAAAAATTCAAGAAAATCCCTAAACCCCTAGGTATGTAAGGATGAATCATTTTGAAGATCAGATCATAGGAAACAAAAATAAAGGTGTTCAAACTAGAAGAAAAATTATAGAAGAACAAATGGAGTATTGTTTAATTTCAAAAGTTGAACCAAAATCAATAAATGAAGCTTGTAATGTTGAAAATTAGGTAAAATAAATGGAAGAAGAGTTAATGCAAATTGAAAAGAATCATACTTGGGATATTGTTCCTAGACCTAATGATAAGAATGTGATTGGAACTAAATGGGTCTTCCGGAATAAATTGAATGAAGATGTTGAAATTGTGATTAACAAAGCAAGATTGGTGTGCAAATGATATTCTCAGGTTGAGGGAACTGACTTTGAAGAAAATTTTGCTCCGATGGCAAGAATAGAAGCAGTCAGATTATTTCTTCCCTTTACTTCTTACAAAGATTTCAAAGTTTACCAGATGGATGTCAAGTCAACATTCCTAAATGGAGATTTGGAAGAAGAAGTCTACATTGAGCAACTAGAAGGATTCCAATTGTCTGATCAAGGAGATATGGTCTGTAGATTGAGGAAATCATTGTACGGACTTAGATAAGCACCAAGAGCCTGGTATGCAAGATTAGATAAATATCTGCTAAAGTTAGGTTTTAGCAAAGGCACAACTGACAGTAATCTTACTTCAAAATTGATCATGAACACATCTTAATAGTTGAGGTATTTGTTGATATCATTTTTGGTGGAAATGAGAGCATGTGTAAAAAATTTGCTGATCAGATGCAAAGTGAATTTGAGATGTCTATGCTTCATGAAATGAACTTCTTGGGTCTGCAAGTTATTCAGTCAGATAAGGGCATATTCATATCTCAGTCTAAGTATGTGCAAGAGTTGTTGAAAAAATTTGGAATGGAGGATTCATAACCTATGAGTACTCCTATGATAACTAGATGCAAGTTGAGTAAAGATGATGACTCCCCTAAGGTAGATTAGAAAAGGTATAAATCAATGATTGGAGGACTGCTTTATCTAACTCATACAAGACCTGATATTATGAATGCAGTTGGCCTTGTTGCTAGATTTCAAGCTGATCCTAGAGAATCTCATGTTGTAGCAGTCAAAAGAATTTTCAAATATCTAAAGGGGACAACTGATTATGGCTTATGGTATCTTAAGGATGATGATTTCACTATTCATGTATATACAGATGTTGATTGGGTAGGTGATGTGGATGATAGGAAGAGTACTAGTGGTGGTGCATTTTTCTTAGGAAAGAGATTGGTTTCTTGGCTGAGCAAAAGTAGGAATCAATATCTTTGTCTATTGCAGAGGTAGAGTACATAGAAGTAGCAAGTAATTGTACTCAAGTTCTGTGGATGAAGCAAATGTTGAAGGATATCAGAATTGTGTTTGAAGAGCCTGTTACAATCTTCTATGATAATTCAAGTGCAATAAACATCTCAAAGAATCTAGTGTTGTATTCAAAGACAAAGTACATATCTATCAAGTTTCACTCTTTGAGAGAGAAGGTAAATGAGAATGAAGTCAGATTAGAGTTTGTCTCTTCAAAGGATCAGATTGTGGATATCTTCACTAAGCCTCTACCTAAGGATACTTTTGAATATCTCAGGGAGATGCTAGGGGTTATTACCCCACCTGTTCAGAACTAAGGTGCACTAGTGTTCATCAATCTAGTGGAACTCACAGTCATATCTTATGATCTAGATTGACAATAAGGGGATGTTACTCAGGGGGAGTAGTTAGTATGATAATTCTGGAGTTTAGTTTGTCAAAAGAGAGAGATTGCTACAAATATGTGCCCTTTGTCATTGATGTCCAAGGGGGCAAGAAGGCATGTGAAAAACTCAAAAGTGAATAGTTTCTAGTTAAAAGAGTAGTGAAGAAAGTGGTTTTAGGTGTGATAAGAGAAAGGGGGAGAAGTCCTTGTCTTGGTGGCTAAATTATTTTTTCACATCATATGTTGCCATCAATGACAAAGGGGGAGATTGTTGCAAATATGTGTCTATGATGTGTTGTCATTGATGTGAACATATCTTCTTGTAAGAGACAGTAAAGTAGTGCAGACTAGTAAAGTAGATTGCTCCAAATTTCCAATGAAATGAAGATTAGATTCTACAAACTAAAGGGTTTGTAGAGGATTGTCTATTGCTCCAGTTAAAATCTGAGAGGTTCGTATGAAGAATTTGTGAAGTTATGGCCATCTGAGTAGAACTGGGTTTTGGACTTGTTTAGAGCTAACAAAGTGACAAGAATCTAGTCTGGATTTCTCCGCATTGGAATATTATGGTCTACGGTTCTAGAGGCATGTTTGGGATGTTGGTGCATATCCTTAATTGAAGTGGTTCATGGTTTGGAGGTCCGCAAGCAATCTTTCTAGTGTGACAATCATGACAGTTGGTGTTCTTAAGTTTTGATATGAAGATGCAAGTGATTCTGGTGATTTGAGGTGGTGCAATTGTTCTTGTTGATTTCATTGTGCTTGTGGTGGTCTCTAGATCATGTGCCTATTATGTTGTTGGTCTACATTGAAGATCATGCTTGTAGTTGAAGATTTCTTCTTGGGTGTTGTTGTTCTTTCCAGCCTTGGCTGATCGGATGCTTCATGCATTTGCAAATATTCAAAGAGAAGTTCTATAAAGTGTGGTGTGTTGTTTGAGAAAGATTTGAGTCCTAGTTATGTTTGGCCAACAATATAGTGATCCACATGTATTATTTTGTATTGAGTCAAGTATTTTTGTAAATGTTTGTAATGCCGACTTTGACGATTGTTCCAATAGTTGATGAATGTAATGCTAACCTTGATGATTTATTCCAAGGTTGATGTAGCATATAAATACTTGTAGATTGAGTCATGGAGAACATGTCCTTGAGTAAAAATGATAAGATTCTAAGAAAAGGCAAAGTAGAGATAAAGAAGAACAAAAGAGGAAGAAGGTGATGATGCGAAGGTAGTGAAGAAGAATATAAGAGCAGAGCAGATGTGTTGAGAGCTTCAATGGAATTGAATCTTGGCATAGTGAGGATGTTGCTTATCAGTTCATCCATTCTATGATAACCATTTGTATATATCTTTGTAGATAATGAGTCTCTGTCAGCAGTGAGCTCTGGGTAGTGCACCCAAAGGCAAGTGCCTTCCCATTTTTCTAGTGTTTTAATAGAGAATAAATCTTGTGGGTTAACCCCCATGATGGTTTTCCCTTAACCTGGTTTCCACATAAAAATCTTGGTGTTATGTGTGTTGATTATGTTTCTACTCATGTGTTGTTGATTTATGATTTCATGGTTATATCATTAATCTGTTGATAAGTTCCAAAGAGGATTAAGTGCAACAAAAGATAGAGTTTTTAGACAACTGATTCACCCCCTCTCAATTGTCTGCCCTTATTTCAACATGGATATCCTCCTAAGCTGGCCTTGGGTTGCAAGACCATAAATTCTACAGGGTATTCCCATGAATCTAATGTAATCACAAGATCTTCAATGACCCCCTTAGGTTTGATAGTTGAACTATCTGCCAACTTTAGGACTATTCGAGTAGGTCTTAAGTTAACCAGCTAAAGATTATTCATTGTTTCCTTTGTCGTTACATTTATGGTTGCACCCAAGTCAATCAAGGGTTTTTTGATAAGGGTACCATTGATGTTCACATTAACTACAACGCTTCTAGGATTTGCATATTTTCAGACAACCAAGTTACCTAACATGATATCAACAAGTTGTCCTATAACATGTACTATCTGAGGATATTTTCTCTTTCTTCCTAGTTTATTAAGGCATAGTTCCCTTATAGCCTTGGTATATATGGGTATATCTTTGATAGCTTGAAGTAGGGGAATTTTTATGTAGACATTTTTCAATTGCCCAATGAAATCAAAGTTACATTCAAATGGAGGTGGTGCTTGCATGTTTAATCTCTCTCAAAATGGAGGGCTCTTGGTAATGGTTTCTTCTTGTGCAAGGGTTTGGAAAGAAGGGATATGCTAGTTATTCAAATGAGTGTTAGTGATAGAGGTTGGTTCCTCATCAACAAGTTTCGTGATAAGTGGAGATGAAGGTCCAGCAAGCATTTTTCCTGAGTGCAGGTACACATCACTAATCTTGACCATATAGGTTGGGTAGTGGATGGCTTCGTTACTATAATCCTATTGAACATGCTTGTTGTTAGGCTTAGGTGTAGGTTGGGTTGGAAATTGAGTGGCTCTAGGTGAAACAAGAGTGGGTGAAGCTACATTTTGCATAAGGGTAGGTTGTTGAGGTAGACCTTACTGTGGCTGCGAGTAGTTCATATTTAATTTTGCCAAGGTTGATTTCCATGCCACTACTTTAACCATTGGGTTTGATTGGAATGCCATTATGGATTATAATTTGAGGTTTGAAATGGCTGTTGTGGCCATACCCCTTGCTATTGGTTCCAGCTAGGTGGCATGTTATACCAAGGTGCATTGTTCCAATTAGGGATGTTTGAAGCAGATGATGGAAATGACATATTATTGGTCAAGGGTTCTTGAGGCATACCTTGGATTTTCTACCAAGTCCTACATTGTGTGATGTAAAACACTTGACCTTCTTCATCTTCAATGGTTCATAAATCTGCTTTCTCACTCCTTTCCTCAGAAATGTTGGCAATACGTTTGCAACAATATTCAACTAAAGTTGCATCATCTGCTTTCTAGTGTCTAATTATGTTTCTAGAAGGCTTATGATGTCCTCTTTCATGTTTGATAGTAGATTGTTGAGCTCTACTCTCGAAACTCCAGTAGATGATTTAGTGGAAGGTAGGGCTCTCAAGCCTCTATTTTTCTTCAAGGTGGAACACGAATAGTTTCTACAAATTTGACAAATTTCATCAAACCCAAGTTGATAGATCTCCCTTGCTCCAATTAAATTTAGTGCATCCATGCATTCTTCACTCATGCCTATTAAAAAGATCAACTTGAGTGACTCTAGGGAGAGCCTGTTCTATCTTGACTTCTTGAGGAAAAACTAAAATCTTTCAACATAGTCTTCTAGAGGTTCATCTTCCTTTTGTGACATCCTAAAGATATCATCTCCTTTCATATCACTACCATGACAATAGTTCTAGTAATTTTGTAATAACTTCTCCTTCATGGTACCCCATTTTGTTACTAAATTGTGACCTAGCCCCATGAACCATCATAAGGCTACATCCTTAAGGGTGGCTGGAAAGAGTTTGAGCCTGTATGCATTTGTAGTGTAGTCATAGCTTCTATAGAGTACATCAAACTCAAAAAGAAAGGTATCTAGGTCCTCAGTGATTAGCCCATGAAAATTTGGTATGGCCAAAGGAGGAATGTTCTTCAGGGTATCAACTCTTTCTTGGTTTATAATAGGGAATGCAAAGGTAACTGGCTTAGCTAGATTTTCTATTGCTTCTTCCACCATTGTGTCTTGATTCCAAGAGGAAATATCTTCTAACTCTGGAACATCCTCTGGTCCAAGGGGTGATTCTAATTGGTCCTCTGCTTCTTCTATTAAACTAGATGGAAGAAATCTCCCCAACTGGTCTCTTGTTTGTCACATGCAATGATGCATAAGCTAATAGCTCTGATCTTGCACCATGTTAGTAGATAATTTAGAAATAGATTGAATATCTAAATAATCCTAATTGATGAAAAAGAAATCCTATATCCTATGAAAGCAAGTACAAACATAAATAAAAAAGAACTCAGAAACTCTAAACCTTAGCACCATCCCCAGAAATGACACCAAAAATGTTGAACTCCATTATTAACCAATACATTGATGTAGAAAGGACATGTACACAACCCAATAGACTAACGGCTCCTACATCAAGCAACCTACTGGCTATAATGTGTTACATTTAAATTGTCAAACCAAGGAATCATATTCTTCTTGGATGGTGCCTGTACTATGTGTATAGTCAAGGATTCTTGAATTGTACAATTTAGAAGTTGGACATAGGAATAAACTATGGAAAGGGAAACAAGCTCTACTTTGCAAGAATTGGCAAGTACTATGAGTAAGTAATGCTGATAAGAAATAACCAATGCTATTCAGTTCTCTATAAATCAAAATAATCTATGTGAATCAAACCAAAACAACAATTTAATAACTAATTTAGTGATCACCTTAACCCACCAATACAGATTATCAATATCTAGTTAATCCACATGACATAAACTAAGCACATGAACATATAAGAGAGACAAAATTACCTCAAGTGGCCCTTGCTTGAGTGACTATGATCTCCATAGAATCTAACTAGATCTCTACTAATTATCAATAAAACCATTGACTAAATTCAAAACTCACGTTCCTTTATTGAATGTTGAGAAAAATACAATAATAACTCTGATAACAAAAACTCTGTCTAAACTCCTTTGTCGTATATGAAATCTAAAATATATAGACAAGATCAGGTTTTCCTAATTGATCAAAACTGCTAAGAAATAAATACCATACTTGTCCATTCTCCAACAACATAGGGAGAAGACATTATTACTAAACAAACTAGGAATAGGAAACTAAACTATCATAAAGATAATTGTTGACAATACAGTCCTACTATAACTCTTCCTAGTCATTATGAAAATAGTCATAACTAAAGATAGAACATGGAACATGATTTGAGCTTCCTTCATTATTCATGACTGTGTCAAATGTCGAAAGAAAACCATCGAAGAGTGGGGAGTTATAGGTAATTCATGCTCAATCAATTCAAAGTCCTTTCCCTTTAGCTATGGGTAACTACATTGTCTATTGTATATGAGATCACCTCCTTTGCTATGGATTGATAGCTGGTCTTCATGAAATGTAGCCACATCCTTGATGCATAGGGGTTAGTTCATCACATGATATTTATACATCACAACTACTAAAATTAATAGAAAGTACTATCATATTTTATGAGAAATCATCAATTCATACATAGTCATTTACCAACATATTATATACCAATCTTAATTCTTTCAATGTCTTAAGGATGATTATAGGCATAGAAAATATATGTAAAAGTCTAGGAATGACTTTAAAAAACATAAACTAAAGTAAGAGAAACAGAACAAAACATAGCCTCATCACTTGGAGTCTTGGTTTGAAATTGAAGGCTATGATTATTGGTGGCCCCTTGCATCTATTTGGACCTTTGTCTAGGTGTTTGGCTCATTTTGGGATTTTTTTATTTTCCATGATCCTTCTAGAACCCCTTTTTTTGGTGCTCAATTTGAGGGGTCAAAACTTAATATTTTCATATTATACCGAAGATTCAATCTATGTTCATCATTTTTCATCATGTGGAACTTTTGTTTGGAGATTTTGGTCACTTTGGGGATTTCAATATTTTTGTGGACATCGAAAGTTTTCCAAAATATCCCTATGTTCCAAGTTATTTTAGTTTTCCTTTTTCCCTAGTGTATTTCAAAATATCCATGTGTCCCAAGTTCTTTTGGGTTTCTAATTTCTATAGTGTATTTTGAAATATCTTTGTGTCCCAAGTTCTTCTAGTTTTTCAGTTTCCCTAGTGTATTTCAAAATATCAATGTGTCCCAAGTTCTTTCCAGTTTCTAGTTTCCTTAGTGTATTTTCAAATTTCCATGTTTCCCAAGTTCTTTTGGGTTTCCAATTTCCCATGGGGTGCCCCATATGTCCTAATATCCCTAATCCTTTTGAGATTCCTATTACTAAATTATGTTCACACCTAATTTAATCAGACCTAATTTGTAGATTGTTTCAAAAGGAGTAAAATAAAACTTTAAGTTAATTACAATCAGTGAATGTATGATTTTTTGACAAGAGAAAATAAGGATCAGTTGTTGGGATAATCTGACAGTCCAATCAGAACTGTCAAACCATCATGACAAATGAATATCTAATGGCAAGATGTCAGACAATCAAATAAAAGACAAATAATCTAACTAGTTTTATCTTTCAGTTATGAGACAATTGAATTATCCAAGTGATCACATTTTAGTGTGAAAGAAAGATATTCATTTAAACTATCATTTCATATCATTTTAAACATGTGTTTCATATCAGTTTCATTTATTCTATCCTATGCATTTGATTCAAAACGAAACATACATAAATCATTTGCATAAGGTAAAGTAATTGATCATGTTTGAAAGAAATGTTGAAATATGTCCCACACAAGCCATGGGAGTAACTAAACTAAGCAATGCAGACATATGCAAGCTATACATTTGATGATAAAAGGAAATGAAAAAGAACATATGAGAATATCAAATATCCATCATTGCCTTTTTTATCAGAAGGTTGATTTCAGTTGAGAGTTGGTCTTCATGTCGCTGTCTTCAGCTCCTGATCATACAAAGTGTACCTACAAAATTTAGGAAAAAGCCCTATTAGAAGCTCCAGATATTTAAAATTATCACATGTTTTTATCAACAGATATATAAACTTGTAGACATTATGCATTTCATGTGAATGGATCAAATCAGACATGTGCAATAAATCAGATCATCACGGGAAAGATCAATCAACTTCAAGAGGTATGTTTTTATGCTAACTTGTTTGTTCATTGTGTAGGTATAGGAAAAGTAATGTTGCTGATTTGAAGACATTAAAACATGTGGAGAATATGTGGTTCCCACAAGGGTAGAGCCCAGCATGTTTTCCTTTTATTCATTTAAAAGGTGTATCTGATTGTAGAAGACATGATGCATCACTAAAGAAAGATATTATGCATCATAATAGTCAAAAGAGTGGTAGTCATACTATGCTACAGTACTAAAATATAATTCATACCATGCATCAAGGATATTGCAAGTACAAGATAGGAGGAGAGAAGAATCTATGCTACAAGAGACATCTGAAATAGTAAAATACATATCATAGCATGATCATATTATATTCTGAAAGTAACAACCAACATGAAGGCATAAGGTAAAAAAGGGCAATCATCATATGAGTAACAACCAAAGAGAATAGTTTAAAGTAAGGTCAAATAGAATGGAGAAGCATCTAACAGTGTTGCATATAGTATAAGAAAAAGCTACAAGCATAGATATGATCTGGAATAGTTTATTTAAATAAATATTAGAACCCTTGTTGCAAATTTTGAAAACCTTCTTGTATTATTTATCTACAGTGGGAAAGAGAGGTTATAGAGAAAAAATATTGAATAGGCCGTGGCTAAAAAGGGCCATTCTATGCAAAGGAAGTGACAAAACACTAGTAGAAATATGGCAATAAATGACTAGGGGACCAAAAATTTTAATCACGTGACCAAATTTTTTTTCAACACAACTATAAATGGCTAAATAAATGACTAATTTGGTCATTGGTTGAAATGACTAAATATATGACTAATTTGGTCATCAGTTGATATGACTAAATAAATGACCAAATAAATGACTAAATATATGACTAATTTGGTCATCGGGCAAAAACCACAACTAAATAATTGGTCAGACAAATAAAAATGACTATTAAAACCAAATATATTCTTCAATATGATCTAGTACATTATGCATACTTATGAAGAAATTAGTTTGGTTTTCTTAGCAAAATATGAGATATAGTGGATTTGTCAACTAAAATTCAATCAATTAGTAGTTGTATGGCCCAACCTCATTGTAATGCCCATTTATTTTGTGATCACAATTGCTTAATTCATTATCAACATTATATATTGATCCCTAGCTACTAGATGGATTCATATGCTAACACTATATTAGATGTGTAGATGTTTGTCTACTACTTGCATATATATGTTCCTAGAAATAATTTATTATATCTTGGGTCCATGCTTTCTTTATGTCATTGCTTTCTTTTGGGGTATTGCTGGGACTCATATTTATATCCCACCGATATTCATCACTTCCCCCGATGTCTTTTTTCTTTGGTAGTTTCATCATTGTATCAGTGAGACACTCTCTTTTATCAGCCTGATATCCCTATGTTTGCTTGAAACCACTTGTCTTTTTGGTGCAATATTTCATTGGATCTCATAATATTTCATTTCAATTGTATCCCTATATCTCCTTGAAACCACTTGTCTTTTTGGTGGAATATTTCATTGGATTTTATACTAGCACTTGCACCCATAGGAGGTTCAAGGAATACACCGATAGGAACAACCCATGAGCCAAAAAATTTTCCAGTGTGAACTTTTATGGCGTGAGACAATTTTGAGCACTATAATGCTCACATATAAAATCCTATCAACTAAATATTTCATTTCAATTATCTTTTTGGTGCAAACTGATAACCCTGTTCAGCTTTTGAGGGTTTTGGTTTTTTAAGATTTTGCGTTTTGTATTCGCTCTACTCATTCTCAAAATCATAGTTTCTTGTCTTTCATTCTCTGCCCCTTGTAATAAAAATTGTATGTAATGCAAACTAGAATACGAGTTTTAAAGAAAAAGTTATTTATGTGTTTACAACTTTGGGTTATGCAAAATATTTCATTCGATTTCATAAATTTCATTCAATTTCATAATATTTCATTTCAATTATCTTTTTGGGGCAAATTGATAACTCTGTTCAACTTTCGAGGGTTTTGGTTTTTTAAGATTTTGTGTTATGTATTCACTTTACTCATTCTTAGAATCATAGCTTCTTGTGCTTCATTCTCTTCCCCTTGTAATCTAAACTATAAGTAATGCAAACCAAAATATGAGTTTTAAAGAAAAAGTTATTTATATGTTTACAGCTTTGGGTTATGCAAAATACTTCACGTCTAAGGGATTTGGTAGCTAAGCCCTTATATTTTCATCCCAAAAGATGCTATGTTATGTCTGGTTATTGTTTTTAGGTTTTCTATTTTGGTTTGGTAAAACTAGCTCATGTTAGGAACTCATTTGATGTTGATTATTGATTTCACTTATCCAGGCCGAGTGCTGTGTAAAATGATGACGGTAGTGGAGACTTTGGAGGATGATGCTATTCTTGTTGCGGTGTGTTGCACTATAGAAATGGCATGGGATGATGCAGGACCTGAAGTAAGCATTCAACCTTTGCACCAGAAACCAAGTAGATGAAATTGTTAAGGTCATTCCATGTTTTGAAGCTGGTTATTGTGTGTTTGGTTCTTCTTTACTTAAGAGAAGTTTAGATCACGGGATATAGGTTAATTTCAACCAAGGGGTCATGGATGGTTTAATCATAAGAGTTATACTCATGAGAGTAGGTTAACTTAATAGTAATAAGTTGGCCCATAACTCTAGCAAGGGTGTCACAACCAAGGTTATGGTGTAAGGAATATGGTATACATTTGATTGTGTCCCACATTCAATAGGGTGTATTTGAATGTGACCTAAGTGTAAAACTTTTAAAGATTTTTACCAAAATTTATTAAGAATGTGTCATGTCTAGCTCTGATGCCATGTTTGCTTGGCATGTACCAAATAACACTCAAACCTAGGACCTCAAATTATATGCTTGGTGCTCTACCATACTCTTCTATATCCTTACTTAGGTGGTGGTTGGGGCCCCTAGCCACTATCAACCTAGGACCTACCATTTCCATTGCAGGGTACTATTGGCCTGTTGTGATTAGTATTTATTCCTAGGCCATTTATTACAACTCTAGTGTGACTTTTTTTAAAAATGTATGATGTGGAATATTGTCGCTGGTGAACTTTGGGTCTTTTTGGGCCAACTGGATAGTGATTTTTTTTGTTATTTGAACATGCTTAATAACTGTTACACCACAATCTCACCATCTTTTTATTGGAGTTATTCATTTCTTTGTTGTGGTAGAAGGGATTTGAACTTGAACACAGTTGACATGTTTATGAGTTTTCCCATTACCATTACACCACAACAACTTAGACAAACGACTAATATCTTTAACATTTCTCAAAGTTTATAATCAGTAAAGGGGAGTTCTATGTTTTTTCCTCAAAGTTGACCTGAGTCCAATACAATACTTATTTCAAATGAGGCCCTCTTGAGGCCAAAGTAACTATTTAAAGAGAGAACAAATGGAGCAGGTACTGAAGGTTTTTATTGCAATATGTAAGAAAACTAGTTTTTTTCATTGTTGTGTATTTAGTGCATGTTGTAATCAATAGTCATATTTCTTGTTTGTAAAGTGGAACGATTTGTTGATTGTGCTAGATTTATGATTATTATTTCTATTTTATAAATTTGTATCTACTTAAGGCTCGTGGAAGTGCTCTCTATGAGAAATAATCAGATTCCTATATTCTTGGCAGTAGTTCTTGTAGTTCTGTTGGTTTGGACATTTCTTTCATTTTCAATGATAAATGGTTAGGAGTTATTTAATCTACCTTTTATGTGAAAATACTCTATTGGATGGTGATTAGTGCACAACAATTGCCAACCAACTGTAGTTTTGTTTTAGATCAGGCAATGTGGGTATATTACTTGTACAAATATTTGCACGTTATTGGAGATACTGATCCCTTTAATTCCTGCTCTATTTGTAATTTGTTTGAGCAAGTTGCAGAACCTCAGTGATGTGTTATTTTGATGAGGCCCAAACCTTCATGGTGGAAGGTAGATGGTCAGATTTGGCAACACTTTTGCTCACTTCAGTTGATCTGATATTTTCTAGCTCCTCAGAGAAATGTTTTTGAGTCAAACACTTTAATCCATATATTTGTGACATTTCTCAAATTCCCATTTAAACACATGACTTCTTAGTTTAAAATACATCATTAATAAGTACTTTGTGTGGGAAACTACTGCATGTTAGGGATATAAGTTTGCACAACTATTTCATGTTAGGAATATGAAATACAGAGTAGCTATTTGGGATCTTGGGTCATTGCTCAAGATTTTACTACAATTTATATTTTTTGCATTTTATTTTCTTTATTAGGGTAAAGAGCACAGAGGCTAAGCTATTCAAAGTGTGTGGAATAATATTTTTCTATTATTTGTTCATGTAAGAAATGTTTGATTTCCAAAGATTAGTAGCTCTAGATGGCATTTACTACTTCAATTTAATTTGATAAAACAAAGATAGTGGTCAAAGAATGAATGTGTTTCCTAAGGCTTGTTAAATATGGTTAATGCTAGTGTAGGGGAAAGTAAAGTAATTGATGTTAATATTGGAGCATGGATTGTCAATACTTGACCATAATTCAAAAAATTCAAATCTTTATCTGTTCCTTCTCTCAAATTCTCTCAATTCGTTTTGAGGAATCTATAACTCCTTTGGGTCTTGGTATTCTTTGATGTCTAGTTCATTCACATTCTCTGATGAGCTTGTTTTTGGCAGAGTCACCCTTTTCCATTGTAATTAATCACACAATACATGGGTCATGCATTTGGCTAGTTAAAGTAAGTTTTTGTTGGAGAACAATATTTCTAACTTCAATGTCAATGTACTAGAGGAGATTTCTTGAATGGTGCCATTGAGGCACCCAATTGTCTATTTCAGAAAGAATTACCCATACCCATACCCGTACCCAAACTAGTGACCTAGCATTTAATTGATTAGGCTAGATTGTACATATTAAAATTTTATTTTCTTCTACAAGCATATATTAGTAAACTTGCATGGTTGCATGCACCTAGAACACAAGCAAAGATTACAATGTTAGGATGTGTTCTAGAGTGCTTCTGCAAAATCCATTTTGTGCATATCCTGCAATCATTGTATTCTGTTAGATGACATCTCTTTGAGGCATCCTATCAAATAGTTCACATGCTTTGTCTATGATTCCACATTTTGCATACATGTCTACCAGAGCATTTCCAACCGTAATATCTGACAAAGATCCCCTTACCATTATGCTTTAATGGATGTCAATACCATGTTCAAAAGCTCCCATTTTAGCACAGGCAGGGGGGTGCTAGCAAAGGTTGTGAAATTTGACTTTACAACTACCAATTGCATCTGCTTAAAAATTTCTAGACAAGAAATCCATTTTGTGCATATCCTGTGATCATTGCAGTCCATGAGACCACACTTCTTTCAAGGATTTTGTCAAACAATTTGATTCTATTCAATGTCCTTTTAGGGGTTTAGATTTCATTCATGCCAATAATCACCATAGAACCTTGAGTAGTAGACTTTGTACACTTTGCAAGATCTTTAGGCTTAGCACCACCACTGGGACATCCTTATCATTATTGTTTCTTTCTAGAATATATAGAGGAAAGGCCCATAATAAGGCCTCCATATTGGGTAAATGGATGTTAACCATGATTTGGAAGATCATGAAGGTGGGAGAGAGACAGAAGGAAAATCAAATGACAGTGATGATTGTAGTTACTATTTGACTATGTTTTGCATCTTAGGGTGATGAGTGGGTGTCTCCACTAGCATTTTGCTTTGAATAAATAGATATAGCAATCTTTAGCATTCCTCTTTGTGGGGATCTCATTATCTTATAAGTGCAACAATCATTCATATATGATTGTTATGGAGGTACTTGTTGGTCATGATGTTAGTCATAGACAAACATAGAATAAAAGTTACACAACAACCTTTACACATCTTGAAAGATACGATGAATTCAGAGAATTCATGATCCCAAGTCTCCGTTGATTAGGTCTTAATCTACTGACATTACTCAGTGGTTGATGTGTGTTGCTGTTTTCCATTCAGGGGCCTTACGTTCTTCAGTAATTTCTGCAAAGTTCATCATTATTTCTCCAAATATCTTGCTCTATATGTTTTCTTTGCATAAATCTCCAATAATTCTACCTCTGCACTGTGAATTTAGTCAAATAATGTGCTTACAGGCTGATATTTGCATGATTTCTACCATTATTTACAATTCTTTACATGATATTTTCAATACTACATGCATTTCACTCAAATATGCTAATGATTTTCAGTTACCTATGGGATTTTAGCATACCTCTCTATTTCTGCTTATTATTTGTCATGACTTGTAGTTATGGTGATGAATTTATGAAATTAAAAAAAAAGGAAAAGGGTTAAAGAATGAGATTCCCAAAACTACTTGACTGAGATCACTGATCCACATACAAGCTCCCATACATGCAATGAAAAGAAGGAAACTAGAATCATACTTCACCAGGACATTCCACAAATCCGCATGATCTAGTGCAAATCTTCAAAGGAAAAGTTGACAACAACATGTAATGAAATGAAAGCGCTTCTAGTTGAACACAGCATTCCCCAGTACATATCCAGAAATCAACAGGAAGATTACGTAAAATTTACAATCAGGATGTAATCTGAAACTTCATATCCATTTAGTATGCTCAAGAACAGGTACATTTACAGTGATATGAAGAAAGAACCTTGACATTTCAACACTTTAGTCTTCATTAGTCTCAGTAATCCGATCTCGTATTTGATTCTACAGCAATTGGCCTTAATGTGCCAGATGTTCCAATGTATCTTTTTTTTTCTCTCTCTCTCTTTTCGACAAGCTCTAGCTCTTATATAGAGCAAATGCCAGAAAATAGTTACAATGATCCAAGGATCAGGATCCTCCCAGAACAATCAATGGTCCAGATGAATAGCACGTGCTTTGCCAGTTGGTAAATGTATAGCTGGCACAGAATATTCCATCATCTTTGATTTGATTCGGTCTCCAGCTAGCAAATAGCATATTTGATAATATCCTCCTCACTTCTGGTTCATGTTGCCTCCTTGTGCAACCATACAATGCTCAGCAATAGCTCTAACAGCATCATGACTTCCTGCAAATAAACAGACAAACATTAAGTTCATCATCATGTGGAACACAGCATGAAGTTAAAATTCACATTAAAACAAGCCCCATGTTCAAACATATGCAATGGGTTTCAAATTCTGTGAAAACCATGCAAAAAATGCATAAACAGGGCTAAAAAATACACTGGTCAACCATCATTGACCGAAAATTAGGCTATCGGGCTTCAAATGGATTGAAAAATCCATCACTTCATTTTCCCGCCTATTTCCTTGTATATCAGGTTCAAAATAGTGCATATACATCGCAAAATATACAATGATTAAATCACTTTTCAAAATCTTTCGAATCCGCCCTTGTATATTTCGGCATGTATACCCGGCGCGACAAAATATACATCGGCAAATGTACAACAATTTAACCGCATTTCATAATATTTCGGGTCTACCTTTGTATGTGATGCATGTATGTATTTCGGCGTGCCACATACTGTCGGAATGACAATTTTACATTAGGCCGACGGCTAAACTTATACCGACGCCAAAAATCATGATGATGTCCTTCCATCGGGAAGACATGTTCTATCGGCATGATAACTCAAGATAAGGCCGATAGCGAAAGTTATACCGATGAGGAACTCTTCATCGGGTGGAGGATATATATATATCAGTGAGACAATTATGAACTTGGCCGACACTGTATGTCAGGTCGATCACCTTTTTGGTGAGAAAACAACTATCGGGGAGAGATTTCCTGACTCAGCCGATATCAAAACTTATGCCGATGAACCTTTCCATCAGGAAGACAAACAACTGTCGGCATAAAAAAAACAAAGTTGGGCCGACAGTATAAAATATGCCGATGAGCATATCGTGTAGACAAACATATCGGGGAGACTAAAAAGCGCCCGGCCGATAGACAAAGTCAGGCCGATGGAAAGACTTAAAACTTTCGTCTGCATGATATTTTGGAAATATGATGCTCCCCCTTCCGAATGTCCAGATGATGTCATCAGGATATCCGGGGCTTTTGTTAAACTTAGAACATGACATCATCGTCATATTCGCGAACCGGATCATGTTTTGGAAAATATCCTGCCGAAGGGAAATGTGATGATGACGTCCTCCTAATATTTGCTTCTTCGTTTATCAGATTGGGATGACGTTATCAGGATATTTGCAAAAGGTCATATTTCTCGGCAGGAGGACATTACGAAATGTCGGGTGATAGAGCAAGATCATGATGATCTTGACAACATGACTGAGGATAAAAATATGATGATCCTCTTGCGAATATCAGGTTTGACCAAAACTTTGACTGTGCATAACTTCCACATATGGATGCATTTTCTAGTGATGTAAAAGGCAAACCTGCATGGAATTTCAAGCTCTTTCTAAATATGAGGTCTTAGAAACAAAATATGAACTTTGACAAACTGACCTCATGATGATGACCTACCTCATCCTGACCTTCATGATGATGATGCACCTGACTCATTTTTACCAAACCGCCAGAAAGCAGACAACACAAGCCAAGCCAAAAAGTTGGGTCCCTGTTTTGCCAAGTTAAAATGGGGCGTGTTGTGTAACCACACAACAACTTGCCACCAAAGAAAACAAACAAATTCTAATGATTCAAGTGATATGATCATATTCATCTATAGTATTCTAATTCTTTCTAAGTAAAATCATCATGATCTTTGAATGATAAAGTTTCATCAAGGTAACAGTGCTAACAAAGGATCATGTGTGTGCATATGATTAATTATCCTCATCTTGAAAGCAAGTTGAAAATATAAGTAACTGGTGTTAAACTACATAGTTGGAGATCATCCCTCATAGCCAACCTAGATAGAGCCTTGCTACCAGCAGGCATTCATAGCCCCGGCAAGGTTATCTATACAATCTCCCTAAGTAAAGCCCCACTGCCAGCAGGCATCTATAGCCCCAGTAGAGTTACTTAGATGGCCTAAGTTTATTGTTTATATATATATATATATATATATATATATATATATATATTATTTATATATCTGATATCATCATGTCAGCTCATTTGTACAAGGTATGGTCACTTGCAGCTTTAGGTTGGAGATTGTATTGGTAGCAAGGGAGTCCCTTTAGATTTTTCACTTAACACCTATACTCATATCTTCAACAAGCCCAAGGCTGTTAGGTGTTTCATTGTGTTTGATTCACTTTGGACAAGAAAAGGCACCTGATGAAAAGATATTATAAAACCTGATCATGAATATTTATCAGAATGAATTACAATCTATATCTAAATCTGATCTCATCACTTGAATCCTAAGAATTTAGTTATTTTCTTAGGTGATGAAGTGCATCATCTTGACTTACCAAAACAAAACTCAACCAAAACAACACAAAACAGAAGAAACACTATACAAACAACTAACCTACAAAAAGGAAACAACAGAAACAGAACAAGAAAGCAAAACAAGTAGACTGTACAAACAACTAACCTACAAAATTAAATACAAACCACTACTAGGCAAACAAGAACCAGAAAACGACCTAAGTACACCTGTATTTGCATACTTCTTTCTATTGTGTAGGAGTCTTAGGGTATCAGTTATGGTTCTCAACCTAGCAAATTTATCTTTATATTCTAAAAAATATTCTGGTATTCTGAATTCACTATTTTTAACAGAATGACTCTTGATGATCAGCAACTGAGGCAGCTCATCATGTTCATGATTAATCCATATGCATGTCTTATCTCCTGAATTTCCATAATCAAAATAATAATCAACATCATTCACTGTGGAAAGGAGAAATACAACCTGGTGTATTTCTGATTTTGTTGGACATGCTTCTTCATTGGCAGTTGGTCCTCCATTTAATTCTATATTTTCATTGCTTAGCCCAATGCCTGGTCTCACTTCAAATTGAAGGATGTATGACTCTTGATGTATTAATTCTCCATCTTTATCCATATTTGTTCCTTTATTCTGGATGTTCAGTTTATCCTCCAGTTCAGGAAACCTCTCAATATTTTCTTCAATTTCCTGCACATCAGCATCTAAATGAGTATCTTTATGATCATAACCTAGTATACAGAAATTTATCATTTCTAAATCATTTAACTGTAAAAGAGAAACAACTTTCACTTGATAAGGACACTCCCCTATTTCATTCTCAAAATATTTCTGGAGTAACGTCTGATTATGCACAACAACTCCAAAGTCTTCTACATCTTCATCTTTCAGGAATTGTTTATTAAATAATTCACATCTTCTATCTATTAGAGGATCTGGTTCCATTAAGCTGTAACATTCCTGCATTTGATCATTTGATTCAAAGAAGTTAGGTAGTAAATCAGCATTTATTTTCTTTTCTATGGCTCCCTGAGTTACCACTATAGGAACTTCATCATCAGCAGTGAATTTAAATTGCTCTACTATCTGTTTACACTTCTCTTTACCATAGAATGACTCCAGGAAAGATGTTTCATCTTCTTTATCAAAAGTATTAAGATCAGAATCAAAAATATTATCCTGATGAGTGGTTTCTTCTCTAAAATTTTCACAAGATTCATACCTGCATACTAACTGATCCTTACTTGTATTAGGAAGTAGAGAACTCCTATCAATCTCACCATAGAATGAATCAAGGAAAGATGTTTCCTCTTTTTTACCTTCTGGAACTGATTCAGCCACTATATTTTTTAGAATCTTTTTCAACATGATCAAGCAAGCGTAACAATCCCTTTCTAAATGCTCTTCGTCATGTAATCTGCACCAGCTTTCAATCAGGACATCATCAGTGGATAAACCTAATATTTGACTACATTGTATGTTTCTAGACAAATATAATTCAAAATCTTCAGAATGATCCACTTCAGTGTCTGGACAACTAATAACTTCTGGTGCTGTCTTTGCTTGTTGCTCCAGAATTTCCTCCTTTTGCTGGTCCAGAATTTCTTCATTTTCCTGGCAAATTTCAGCCCTGGACACATCCAGAAAGAATATTAATCCTTTCAAGTATAAATCCAACCTTGTAAGGAAAGTTAAACAATTAATTTCACTGTGTTCTATAGTCTGGTGTATCCTGCAACAGGTGGATAAACCGAAGCTAGACAAACTGTGAGGGTAAAGCTGCCTATTCAAAGTTTCCTGAAATAAAGGAATGTTAACTTGACAGCTACTCTCATATGCATTCATCAAAATGAGACTCTATTTTTCAATTTTTTAGTATTTTGAAATTTTAATGAGATCTATCATATCTCAGAATAAAACTTGAAAGTTCAGAAAATCAAACTAATCTTTCAGGTTTCGAGCTAGATCTTTGCAAAGGTGCAACCAAAACCTCTCAGATAAGAGATATTTGCAGCCATTTAACTCAAATGCCGAAATATTTATGCAATATTTGTAGAAATCCAGAAATTCATAGCTCAGGCCCGCCCTCTACTGCCAATTTATGTTGGTCAGGAGCGAGGTGCCTGCATAAAATGAATGATGACTGAAGCAGTAGTGTCTTTTCCAGTTCTGCCCTCCTTCTAGCGCCAATTTATGTTGGTCAGGAGCGAGGTGCCTGCATAAAATGAATGATGACTGAAGCAGTAGTGTCTTTTCCAATTCTGCCCTCCTTCTAGCGCCAATTTATGTTGGTCAGGAGCGAGGTGCCTGCATAAAATGAATGATGACTGAAGCAATAGTGTCTTTTCCAGTTCTGCCCTCCTTCTAGCGCCAATTTATGTTGGTCATGATGTTAGTCATAAACAAACATAGAATAAAAGTTACACAACAACCTTTACACATCTTGAAAGATATGATGAATTCAGAGAATTCATGATCCCAAGTCTCCGTTGATTAGGTCTTAATCTACTGACGTTACTCAGTGGTTGATGTGTGTTGCTGTTTTCCATCCAGGGGCCTTACGTTCTTCAGTAATTTCTGCAAAGTTCATCATTATTTCTCCAAATATCTTGCTCTATATGTCTGCTCTGCATAAATCTCCAATAATTCTACCTCTGCACTGTGAATTTAGTCAAATAATGTGCTTACAGGCTGATATTTGCATGATTTCTACCATTATTTGCAATTCTTTACATGATATTTTCAATACTACATGCATTTAACTCAAATATGCTAATGATTTTCAGTTACCTACGCGATTTCAGCATACCTCTCTCTTTCTGCTTATTATTTGTCATCACTTGCAGTTATGGTGATGAATTTATGAAATTAAAAAAAAGGAAAAGGGTTAAAGAATGAGATTCCCAAAACTACTTGACTGAGATCACTGATCCACATACAAGCTCCCATACATGCAATGAAAAGAAGGAAACTAGAATCATACTTCACCAGGACATTCCACAAATCCGCATGATCTAGTGCAAATCTTCAAAGGAAAAGTTGACAACAACATGTAATGAAATGAAAGCGCTTCTAGTTGAACACAGCATTCCCCAGTACATATCCAGAAATCAACAGAAAGATTACGTAAAATTTACAATCAGGATGTAATCTGAAACTTCATATCCATTCAGTATGCTCAAGAACAGGTACATTTACAGTGATATGAAGAAAGAACCTTGACATTTCAACACTTCAGTCTTCATTAGTCTCAGTAATCCGATCTCGTATTTGATTCTACAGTAATTGGCCTTAATGTGCCAGATGTTCCAATGTATCTTTTTTTTTCTCTCTCTCTTTTGGACAAGCTCTGGCTCTTATATAGAGCAAATGCCAGAAAATAGTTACAATGATCCAAGGATCAGGATCCTCCCAGAACAATCAATGGTCCAAATGAATAGCACGTGCTTTGCCAGTTGGCAAATGTATAGCTGGCACAGAATATTCCGTCATCTTTGATTTGATTCGGTCTCCAGCTGGCAAATAGCATATTTGATAATATCCTCCTCACTTCTGGTTCATGTTGCCTCCTTGTGCAACCATACAATGCTCAGCAACAGCTCTAACAGCATCATGGCTTCCTGCAAATAAACAGACAAACATTAAGTTCATCATCATGTGGAACACAGCATGAAGTTAAAATTCACATTAAAATAAGCCCCATGTTCAAACATATGCAATGGGTTTCAAATTCTGTGAAAACCATGCAAAAAATGCATAAACAGGGCTAAAAAATACACTGGCCAACCATCGTTGACCGAAAATTAGGCTATCGGGCTTCAAATGGATTGAAAAATCCATCACTTCATTTTCCCGCCTATTTCCTTGTATATCGGGTTCAAAATAGTGCATATACATCGCAAAATATACAATGATTAAATCGCTTTTCAAAATCTTTCGAATCCACCCTTGTATATTTTGGCATGTATACCCGGCGCGACAAAATATACATCGGCAAATGTACAACGATTTAACCGCATTTCATAATATTTCAGGTCTGCCTTTGTATGTGATGCATGTATGTATTTCGGCATGACCACATACTGTTGGAATGACAATTTTACATTAGGCCGACGGCTAAACTTATACCGACGCCAAAAATCATGATGATGTCCTTCCATCGGGAAGACATGTTCTATCGGCATGATAACTCAAGATAAGGCCGATAGCGAAAGTTATACCGATGAGGAACTCTTCATCAGGTGGAGGATATATATATCAGCGAGACAATTATGAACTTGGCCGACACTATATGTCAGGTCGATCACCTTTTCGGTGAGAAAACAACTATCGGGGAGAGATTTCCTGACTCGGCCGATATCAAAACTTATGCCGATGAACCTTTCCATCAGGAAGACAAACAACTGTCGGCATAAAAAAAACAAAGTTGGGCCGACAGTATAAAATATGCCGATGAGCATATCGGGTAGACAAACATATTGGGGAGACTTAAAAGCGCCCGGCCGATAGACAAAGTCAAGCCGATGGCAAGACTTAAAACTTTCGTCTGCATGATATTTTGGAAATATGATGCTCCCCCTTCCGAATGTCCAGATGATGTCATCAGGATATCCGGGGCTTTTGTTAAACTTAGAACATGACGTCATCATCATATTCGCGAACCGGATCATGTTTTGGAAAATATCCTGCCGAAGCGAAATGTGATGATGACGTCCTCCTAATATTTGCTTCTTCGTTTATCAGATCGGGATGACGTTATCAGGATATTTGCAAAAGGTCATATTTCT
This sequence comes from Cunninghamia lanceolata, assembly GCA_027924645.1. Classification (NCBI taxonomy): domain Eukaryota; kingdom Viridiplantae; phylum Streptophyta; class Pinopsida; order Cupressales; family Cupressaceae; genus Cunninghamia; species Cunninghamia lanceolata. The sequence goes on along the minus strand of BSBN01000985.1, from coordinate 4,860,439 downwards.
CGGCAGGAGGACATTACGAAATGTCAGGTGATAGACCAAGATCATGATGATCTTGACAACATGACTGAGGATAAAAATATGATGATCCTCTTGCAAATATTAGGTTTGACCAAAACTTTGACTGTGCATAACTTCCACATATGGACGCATTTTCTAGTGATGTAAAAGGCAAACCTGCATGGAATTTCAATCTCTTTCTAAATATGAGGTCATAGAAACAAAATATGAACTTTGACAAACTGACCTCATGATGATGACCTACCTCATCCTGACCTTCATGATGATGATGCACCTGACTCATTTTTACCAAACCGCCAGAAAGCAGACAACACATGCCAAGCCAAAAAGTTGGGTCCCTGTTTTGCCAAGTTAAAATGGGGTGTGTTGTGTAACCACACAACAGTACTTTGGCTACATACAAATGTGACTATCAAAAGATTTGATGCCTATTTTAATATGGCAGTCCATGACAATAGTGTCCATGGAGTTTTATGACTACCCCCACACTAGTGGTGATTACACATGCTTGACTAAATCATGTTGTTGTCTCACTATTGATTACACTTGGGGTGGAAATTTTAGGACTATTGTTTATGGGGGATTAATTTTCATCTTTGCACTAGAACTTTCTTGATATTGTTGTCATAGTATTGGACCTTCTAGGTTTGTGATAGGGTCTACTCCTTGTCACTCCACTTCAAGCAGTGTCATAAATATTCCAAATAGTGCCCATGCCCTCATGGTTGTTACAGTATTTATGACAATCCTATGAAGGAACTTGAACTAGGAGAGTCCTCCAAAATTAGATGTTTACTCCTTTAATGACTAAACTACCTTTTACCCCAAGCCCTTGGTACTGTAGAATAGAAAGAAATTGTTCAAGAAGCTCAAATAGTCAGGTGGGAACTACAAAGAATGAGACACCAACAAAATCCAATGTTGATGTATCCTATGACCATTATGATTTGAAGGATGTCCATACCCTATTCCAAAGCTCCCATTTGGGCACAAGCAGGAAGGATGCTGGCAAAGTTTGTGAAATTTGGATTTATAGCTGTTAATTGCATTTGCTTGAAAGTTTCTAAAGATTGTTCAACAAATCCATTTTGTGCAATCTTGCAATCATTGCACTCCATGAGATGACATCTCTTTGAGGCATTATGTCAAATAGTTTATGTGCCTTGTTTGTGCTCCACATTTTTCATATATGTCTATCAGAGCATTTCCAACTATAATATCTGACAAAAATCTACCTTATTATGCCTTGATGGATGTCCATACCCTATTCCAAAGCTTACCATTTTGATGCAGACAAAGAGGATGTTGGCAAGGGTTGTGGAACCTATCTTTACACCTACCAATTTCATTTTCATGAAAGTTTCTAAAGCCTTTTCAACAAGTCCATTTTGTGCATATCATGCAATCATTGCAGTCTATTAGACCACGTTTCTTTTAAGGATTTTGTCAAATTGTTCACATGCCTTGTCTATGCTTCCACATACATCTCTCTCTGTGTATATGTATATTCAATTGCATTTGCTAAAAAAATTTGAATGCCTTAACATGTCTAATATCAATCGTGTAGCCAATCTTGTTTTTCTTCTCAAGGTCCCGCCAACATTGGCATTTCGAAGAGACCATCAAGTGAGTCCCACTGAACAAACGACTCCTACCAATATGTATTTTTTGCCTTATCAACATTTCAAAGAGACCGTAAAGTGAGTCCCATCAAATAGACAACTCCCACCGATATGGACTTTCCCGCCTTTACCCTATGCACACACTTGCCATCGAGCTATTGAAGAGACCATAATCAGAGTTTCACCAAAGTCATAGGGTCCTGCCAATAATACACTTGCCATCGAGCTATCGAAGAGACCATAATTGGAGTCTCACCGAAGCCATAGGGTCTTGCCGATAATACACTTGCCATTGGGCTATAGAAGAGACCATAATTGGAGTCTTACTGAAGTCATAGGGTCCCGCTGATAATACACAGTATCCTTGCAAAATCCATTTTTTACATATCCTACAATCATGGTATTCCATGAGACCACATTTCTTTGAGGCATTTTGTCAAATAGGTCACGTGCCTTGTCTATACTTCCACATTTTGCATACATGTCTACCACAACATTTCCAACTATAATTTCTGACAAAAATCTCCCTTCCATTATGCTTTGATGGATGTCCATACCCTATTCCAAAGCTCCCATTTTGGGACAAGTAGGGAGGATGTTGGCAAAGGTTGTGGAATTTGACTTTAGACTTGCCAATTGCATTTGTTTGAAAGTTTCTAAAGCCTTTTCAAAAAATCCATTTTGTCCATATGTATAAGTTAAATACATGTGATTATACATATGTTGCAAACTATTTTCTTAAATGCCATGATTGTAGTTTTATGTATTCTTAAAGAAATGTACATAATATTAAATGTCCATATGTTTTCATCTACATACCAAGTGTTAGTTAAAATGTATAAGATCTAGAAGTGAGCATCAATTGTTCTAATTTTAATATTCAGAAATATTGATTAATCTACATAACCTGTTAACTATTTAACAAAATGTCTATGGGCCATTTTTTCAACTTTCAAGCTTGTTCTGTTAATTTTGTTGAGCTGATCCATAGTTCTCTCTCAAAAGATTGCTAGAATACTGATTGTAGAAACAATGGTTTTCATTGATTTGTAGCTAATTAAGAATGGAAGATGTGTGATCATGATGGGTGATGATACATGGTTACAAGTATTTCTTCTTGAATACTTTCATAATATATGCCTATATTACTATAAAATTCCTTATCATCCCACTTTGTTTTTCATATTTCAAAGTTTCATAAATATTTTAAAAATATTAACAAATTTTGAGTTTTTTTATTGTGGACAGGTACAGAGCAAGGATAAAATACAAAACTAGTGCCTTCTAGATACATTTACTGCCCACCCCATGTGCAACAATGGCATCATTGAAGACATGCATTCACACTGATGGCTTTTTAGCTTTAGTTTTAGTTTTTTTTAGTTTTAAAAGCATAATAAATTAGTAGTTTGCATACTGCAGAAAGATTCTATCTTGAAAACTCTATATATAGAGTTCTTTGTAACATATTTTATATATAGTTTGAATACATAGTGAACATTTTTCCAGCATTGTTGTTTGAATCCTTTGAGCAGATTTATTGAAGTTTATCAACAAAAAATGGCATAGTTGATGTTTATCATATACTAGTTCTTTATATATGACCAGTTGATGGAAAAATAATGATTAAAATGACCAAATATACTACCAATGGAGGGAAATTAGTTAATACAAATGACTAAATATACTACCAATGGACGAAAATCAATGACTAAATAAATGACTAAATATACTAACAATTGATGGCAATTAATGATTACAATGACTAAATAAATCACTAAATAAATTTAGTCATGAGATAAATGATTTGCAATAAACTACCAATGGTCACATGACTAAATATACTACCAAATAGCCAAATATACTACCAAATTGATGACTAAATATACTCCAAAATTTATGACTAAATATACTATAAAATTAGTAACTAAATATACTACCAAATTAATGACTAAATATACTACCAAATTAATGACTAAAATTTGTTTGGTCATAAGTTTGGTCACAAGATAAATGATTGGAAATAAACTACCAATGGTCACGTGACCAAACTACTGATCACATGACCAATTTTTGGTAGTTTATTTAGTCATTTATTTCTATTTTTCTACTAGTGAAACCCATCTCATATGTGAAACCCTTGTCACACTTTTTCATATACAGTCAAGGTAGATACTATAAAGAAGGTAAAATGATGACTGTTACAAAAGGGAGAACTCATTCTTGCAGATATATCAAACTTTTGTTGTATTTTTGAAACCTTACAAGGTCTTGTGTATACACAAATTGTCATGGCCATTACAAAAGAAAGCTTCATTATGCAAAAATGAAAAAACCCTCACTGTCATTCTTGAAACCCTTATAGTTTTGCATCTACAGAAGATAAGGAGTGAACATGAAATAGTATAATATCAGGCCATAGCTAAAGGAAATCCATTTTCTTTGAAAAGATTCAAAAACCCTTACACATTTTTGTGTCTATAGGTTAAAAAAGCTATAGAAGCGAGATGCAAAAATAGTCATGGCTAAGAAAGGCCTTTTTCTTCTCAGAAATGTCAAAACCCATATGAGATTTTTGAAACCCTATGCATTTTATCAAGTTACAGTGGAGTAAAAGAGAAAGCAAAGCAAGTATGGTTGTGCCAAGAAGAAACCTTGTTGCTCAGAGAAATGCAATACCCACTTTCAAATTTTTTGAAAACCCTTGTTTCATTTCTCTTGTTACAATCAATGAAAGATACAGAAGTCAAGCTGAGATGCAAGGAAGGCATATGCAGGCACAAAAAAGGCACAGAAGCCATATTTTCAAGAGAGAACAAAAACCCATATGAATATTATAAACCCTTGTCATTTTTATGACATTTCGGTGCAGGAAAATGACAAATGAAGATATAGGAGAGTTGAGAAACAAAAACTCACCTTGTTTTCTTGTATGGAATGATCTACAGGCCGTAGCCTCTTTTTGATCTTCTCAGAGAACAAAAATACATAACAAAGAAAGAAGACAGAGACAAGAGAAAGATTGTTAAGTGTTGATAGTATATGCATAGCCATAGAAGTTGTTGCCAGAGATGAAGTGATAAAACATAGAAGTAGTAAAGAAATCACTAGACAAAACTCAAAAAGTCATGTCTACCTTCTTCCTATGTTTAAATGCATTCAAATGCTTGAGATTCGACCAGAGAAATACCAGATGGAGGGAAAAAAAACCAGAGGAGATGCCTATTTAGACAAAACCCTAGCAATAGCTAAGTAAGTTGCAGAGGAAAATGGAGGTAGATGCAAAATGTAAAATGAAATAAAATTTAGGGTTAAGTTGTTTCTTTTGTTCAAATAGCATCTTCTTTTTTCCATCTATTTTGACTTAAAACAAATCATTCACCTTACCTATGGCAGGGTCAAGACTTCAGTCTTGATGATTCCTAATTATTATGCCAAGGAGAGGCCGTGGGCCAAAAAGGAAATCATTTTCTTTTGCATTCAAATTTCTGCTAAGTCAAAAGATGAAATCATTAGAAAGTAAGCCCCTAATGCCTTTTATCTCTATTGTCTATGCCAGTCGACAAGACAAATAAGGTGGTCGAATGTGCCTTATGTAAAATGCAAAAGCCAAGACAAGATCCAAGATTCCTTGTAGTAATGCATAGAGACCAAGTGTGGTCTATTTTCTTTTGCCTTATGCATTATGATGCATCAAAAGTCAAAAAACAAGAACATCATTTGAAGACAAATTAATGTATGAAAAGTGGCATGTATTTTTAGAGACAAGAGGATATTTTTAAGTTGGTGCAGGAGAGAGGTAAGTATAAAGTTTTTATCTTGCATGGAGTGATAAGGGTTATTTTTATATCTTAATGGATATATAATGCAAATATGCTTTCTTTTACAAATGTAATGGAGTGATAAGAGATAATTATGCCTTGAATGCATATAAGATGCAACTAAGAGCTTTCATCTTGTAGGGAGTTATAAGGTGGTCAAAGATGATGATTATCAATTTTTACATGTAAATGATTTATTATTTTGCGTGGAGTGATAAGGGGGTAATATTTTTTCTCATGTATTAAGACCTAATTTTGGCATTAAAATTATGCAAAATTGTGCAAATTAGGCAAATGTAATTGGAGAGATAAGGAGTTTTCTTTTTCTTCCACTTGCATAATTTTACAACTATTTATCATGTAAACAAAGTAATAAAGTAATATTTTATAAATTACTTTATTATTTTATCGTAAGTTGTAAAATTGGAGAAAATTATACAAATTGAGATTCATAATAAAGTAAGTCATGCAAATGATTACTTTATTAATTTTTCCACATGTGGGCCAAAATAAACAAAATTGGTCAACTCTTGGGTCAAACACATGGAGAGTAGCAGATTAGAGCTATTTTTGCTCATTTTGAGGCAATTTTGACCCTTATTTTTAGGGATTTCTTGGTTTGCTCATGGATCAAATTATAGGGCTTATTTTTAGAGGCAGTTAGCTACAGTTATTTGTTTCATGCCTCTTGGAGAGAGCAAACTATATATTGTAAAGCAAAACTTAGGTTTTTCTAGTTCTTACCTCTTTGGCTCTTTATACTTTGGAAGAGAATAAAGGTTTTACAACTCAAATTTACAGATTTTATAGAGATTACAATAGGTTATAGGTTCCATTTTCTATCTTTTATGCAATATTTTCCTTTATTTTTTATTGCACTCAAGTGTTTTCTTTCCATTAATGCTACTTGTATAAGTGATTTGATGAAATTTTATTGTGTTTAAAATATCAAAACCTTTAAAATTATTGTCTTCTTACTTGCAAGTGTTAAGCATAGTGATATCACAAGTCTTAGGTTGTGCCACTGAAGTTTGTTTTCCTTCATGTTGTGAAAAATCTTTTTTCCTTCATAAAGAAGATAATTTCCATCTTTCCTTAGAAACATTTTTGTGATTACATTACCAAAAGTGGATTGTGTGGATAGATTTCTTAGATCTATGGTGAGTCAGATTTTCAAGTTTTCTATCAAAATCAGGTGCATCAAAGCATTTGCAGTTTCAATTTTTAGTGATTCCATTAGATCTTTTTTACCCTTTTCCTACAAATTTATCATTTTATCAAGGGAACCAGCCCATTTGGAGGTTTAAATTCACCATAGGTCACCCACAACCTAAGTTTGATCCCATGTTTCGAAGGATTGCAGAGTTTCACAACTTTGTATAAGGGTACAATCCTAATCAACAACAATTTTTGGCACACCCAGTGGGACCTTTTTTAGTTGATTTTTAGTTAAAAAAAAACTTATCAGTTTGTTGTTTTGGTATGAACAACAGATTTATTAGCCTTTTTAGTGGTTTATTTCAAGTACCTGGCAACTCTAATCCTTTGGTTGATGAGTAGATCAAATTTTTTCAACCTATGAAAAAGTACCAAACAAGATCAAGTAAAGATCTTGAAAAGAAGCATATTCATCTATCACCGCCAAAGAGGAAAGTTAAGACAACAAGTAAAGTGGTAAAGGCAGCAAGTATAAAATTAACAAATTTGCCAAATTTACATCCTATTTTTGCTTCACATCATAATCCTTTATTTGCAAGTTCATCATCAGAATTTCTTAGTTCTCCACCTACAAGTCCTAGCGAACAAGTCCCTGTCTTTGAAGAGGAACCTATTTTTCAAGAGCTTGAAGAAGAAGAACCAGTTTTACAAGAGATACAAATACCAGTCATTCAAATGTCTACACTTGTAGGAATAGGGGGGGCAGTACCTTGGAAGAGGAGGAGGTGGAAGAAATCCACCACCACCACCACCAAGAAATCAATGGGGGGAGTCACTTTACCAACTACTTTTGATATTTTAATAAGGGCAGAAAATAGTTTAATACATGCTAGTAAAATAGCACCTAGGTCTTCTATGCCAATATTTCCATATATAGCCTTTAATGCCATTATCAATGCCTCCTATTACATCCATACCTATTGTCCCAGCTTTTGGATATCAAATAATTGCCCAAAATAAAGTTGATCCAATCCATTTTGAGATACAAGAGCTCAAAGGTAGCCAACAAGAAATGAAAAACAACCAGTAAAATATAGAAAAGATATTGCAGACTATGAGTAAAGATCTAGTGAGCCTAAAGATCCAACAAAATCAAAATACAAGACCATACCAAGCCCTATATTAGCCAAATAAGCATCCTTATTAGGCAGATTACCAGGGCCAAAAAAGGAACTACAATAATAGGCCAAATCAATAGTACAATCCAAATGTTGTTCGCACATCAGAAGAACTTGTGCCAATGCAGAACAATATGGTTCAAGACTATGCATGGTGTTACCCATGTAATTAGCCTCATAACCAGGCCACTTACATGAATGGAGTGGTTAGACAAGCACTCATGGTGTAGAATAATTATGTTGTTGCTGAGAATACAACGAATTATGTAATTGATCAGCTGGATTCGCAGCCTCAACATAATAATCCTGGTGTTTCTTTTATGAACTAGCAGTTTAATGATTTTTGTGGGGTCAATCAATTAGCAGGTCAAAACCAGTCACTTACAAATGTTGTAGCTAATACCAAATCGAAAAAGAGGGTTGTTGAGTTATAACAACAAGTTGATGTTAGCAAACAACAAGCTAACATAGTACAATAGCAAGCTGATAAAGGAAAAAATCAAGCTTCTACAGGCCAACAAAGTCAACCTGAAGCTTCTAGTTCACAAAATGTTCATATTCTGCAAAAAGAATAGAAAACAAGAAATAAAAGATAGCTAGAAGCTCAAGTACAATAGTCAAAAGTACAATTAGATGCCACTATTCCCAAAATACAACAAAAGGTTAGTGGCCTTTCTTTTAATATTTTGGATCACATGGAAAAGGTCATTGTAAGCATGTCTATTTTTTATGCTATGCACATCCTACGGAAAAATGATTTGATACAAGATGCTTTAGCACAGTTGTCTTTATCAAATGAGACCCAAAAAGGTCAGCCTCAAGTTGTATTCACCAATGAAGGTTAATATCAAAGTGAAAAACCAAAGTAAGTGAGTAAACCACCTCCTTTCTATGTTACCCTAATAGTTGGAAACCATCTAGTACATAATTGCATGATAGATTCAGGGACAAGTAGTACAGTTATGCCCAAGTAGTTAGCTGATAAGTTGGACTTACATTATGAACCTATTGCAAGGGGGGTTATACATCTAGATGGTACTAAAGTAAACATAGTAGGAATGCTAAAAAATATTAGACTTACATTGCATGCATGCCCAAATTTTGTAATCCATCAAGACATACATGTTATAGATTTGCCACCTCACTTTTCCATTTGTCTATCTAGAGACTTCACAGTACAATTAGGAGGTTACTTCTCTTCTGATTGGACCCATCTATTTTTTAGAACTAGATATGGTACTAAGGTAACAATAAAATCTGAGCCATTGACAAATGACAATCTGGAACCATATACACCCAGCCCAATCAATGCCAATCTTTATATTTCTTATCAAGAAGACCCAAATGTTGTCTAAGATCCAAGTACACCTTTAGATGGCATACTTGATTTAGCCTTAGATCAGTGGGCAACAGATAATCATGAATCTGATCCTTTTGAACAGATGGATGAAATAAGCCTTGGTGTGTACATGATTCAAGAAAAAGGTGTTGTTATTCCAAATCTGCTAAAGGGAGAAAATCAGCCAATAGTACAATCTAAAAATGATGTTTGGGAATTATTTTTTGATGGTTCTAGAAGCAAGGTTGGCACTGGTGGAGGTGTTGTTTTAGATTCCCCCATAGGTAAGACGTATTACTCTATTAGAAATAGTCTGGTCAACTGAGAGGGGGGGATGAATTAGTTGTCACTATATTTTAACTTTTCAAAACTTCTCTATAACCATATTAATGATGATAACATTAAAGCATTAATCAACACATGAGCAAAACCAATATGAACACATAACACTAGAATTTTAACATGGAAAACCCGGTTAAGGGAAAAACCATGATGGACGTTAACCCACAAAAATGTGTACCCTATTAAAAGTACTTAAGAAAATAGAAGGCAAATGCCTTTAGGTGCACTGCCCAGAGCTCACTACTCAAGTAGAGGCTCACTGCCTATAATAGATTATGATTTACACAGAGATAATGAACTGAGAAATAGCATCTATGTTCATGCCTAAATCAGTCCCTTTGAAGGCTAAAAAACTTTTGCTCCTATCTTTAGATTCTTCTTTACTGACTCTCTACTATATTCTTCCTTTGTTCCTCTTCTGCTATGCTTTGCATTTGATCCTTTCTTTTGATTTAACTCATTTATAGAAGGATGCATTTCAACAACTCTTCAACAAGTATTTATACACATCATCAACCTTGGAATAATCAACAAGGTCGGCTAGCCTCAATGTGGATCTTCACACTATCGACCAAAACATAACTGAGACTTGAATCTTCCTCTATTAACTCACCATGATTCACAACATGCTCCTTAGATCTTCTGTAGCATGCTAGGACCATCTGGTTGGCTAAGAACATGGTAGAACAACAACCTCAAGGAGAAATCTTCAACAATAGGTTTAACTTTCAATGCGGACCTTCAACACAACAACCACACGATCCAGAGACCTCCATAAGCATAATGAATTCAACAGAAACAACCACACTTCTCCACATCACCAGAATTTCTTACACCTTCATCCGGAACCTTAAGAACACTAACTGCCATGACTGTAAAACTAGAAAGATTGCTTGCAGACCTCCAAACCATGAACCAATCAAGTTGAGGGAACACACCACCATTCCAGACATGCCTCTAGATCTGTAGATCATAGAGTGCTAATACCAGACCAATCCGAACTAGTTTCTTGCCACTCTATCAACACTGAACAACTGCAAGAGCTTGTTCTACTCAGAAGTGCATAACTTCACCAAAACTTTATGCGGACCTCCCAGTTCTTAACTAGAGAAACCTCTTTCAATCCTCTACACAATTGTATGATCTGCATGTAATAATTGTTTATAATTTTCTCAATATCCTCAACAATTCGTTCCTCTATACAAACAATAGTATAGGATACAGTTGACACCAATGGAAAGAAGGATATGTTGACATCAATGACAATACCACTTTAGGTACATATTTGCAACAATCTCCCCCTTTGTCATTGATGGCAACATATGATGTGAAAAACTGAATTCAACCATCAAGATAGAAACTTCTCCCCCTTTCCTTTTTGACTTCTACAATTTCTTCCTTTACAGGTCCCCCTTACACCAGTAACTATTTTTTCACATGACTTCTCTCCCCCTTTGACATCAATGGAAAAGGGCACATATTTGCTATATTTTCTCCCTTTTGTTTCAGACTGATCCCAAAATTTACTTACTGACTACTCCCCCTTTGAGTAGTACCTCCTTAAAATCAATCACGATCACAAGACATTAATGTGAATTCCACTAGACTGATGCACTTTAGTGCATCTTAGTTATGATTAGGAGGGGTAATAACCCCTAATTTCTCTCTGAGATACTCAAAAGTATCCTTGGGAAAAGGCTTAGTGAAGATATCCATAATTTGATCCTTTAAAGACACAAAATCCAATTTGACTTCATTCTCATTTACCTTCTCTCTCAAGAAGTGAAACTTGATGGATATATTCTATCTTTGAATGCAACACCAGATTCTTTGAGATACTTATAGCAATTGAATTGTCACAGAAAATTGTGACTAGCTTCTCAAACACAACTTTGATATCCTTTAGCATTTGCTTCATCTATAGAACTTGAGAACAATTATTTCCCACTGCTATGTACTCTGCCTCTACATATGCATGAAGAGTGAAGTCATTGTCCTTTGGATACCACAATCCATAATCAATTGTCCCTTTGAGATACCTAAAAATTCTTTTGACTGCGATAACATGGGATTCTTTTGGATCAGCTTGAAATCTTGCAATAAGTCCAACTACATTCATGATGTCTGGTCTAGTTTGAGTTAGATAAAGCAATCCTCCAATCATTGACCTATACTTTTTCTAATTTTCCTTGGGAGAGTCATCATCTTTGCTCAACTTACATCCAGTTGCCATAGGAGTACTTACTGGTTTTGAGTCTTCTATTCCAAACTTCTTCAACAATTCTTTCACATACTTGGACTGAGATATGAAGATACCTTTATCTGTTTGAATAATTTACAGACCTAGGAAGAAGTTTGTCTTACCAAACATTGACATCTCAAACTCACTTTTCATCTAATAAGCAAATGTTTTGCACATGCAATCATTTCCACCAAAATTCATATCATCAACAAAGACCTCAATAATTACAATATCCTCATGATGAATCTTGATGTACAGATTACTATCAGTAGTTCCTTTGCTAAATTCTAGCTTAAGCAAATGCTTATCCAATCTAGAATACTAGGCTCTTGGAGCTTGCTTGAGACCATACAAGGCTTTTCTCAATCTACAAACCATATCTCCCTGATCTGACAACTGAAATCCTTCTGGTTGTTCAATGTAAACTTCTTCCTCCAAATCTCCATTTAGAAATGTTGATTTGACATCCATCTGATAAACTTTAAAATTTTTGAAAGCAGCAAAAGAAAGAAATAATCTGACTACCTCTATCCTTGCCACCAGAGCAAAAGTTTCTTCGAAATCAATTCCTTCCACTTGAGAGTAGCCTTTACATACCAGCCTTGCCTTGTTTCTTACAACCTCACCCTCTTCATTCAGCTTATTTCGGAATACCCATTTAGTTCCAATCACATTTTTGTCCTTGAGTCTAGGAACAAGATCCCAAGTGTGATTCTTTTCAATCTGCATCAATTCTTCTTCCATTGCCTTCACCCAATTTTAATCATTGCAAGCTTCATTTAATGATTTAGGTTTAATCTTTGAAATCAAACAAATCTCTTCTTGATCTTTAGCAACTCTTCTCCTAGTTTGAACACCTCTATTTTTATCTCCTATGATTTGATCTTCACGATGATTCATTCTTACATACTTAGGAGTTTTGGGAATTATTTGAACTTCTGCTTCTTGATCTTGTTCTTCATCTTCTGTTCTAATTTCTTGAGTTACTGGAGTTACCAGATCAATCTGAATCTAGGTCTGGGTTTGAACTTGTCTTTCTTGATCTTGACTTTCATCTTGATCATTTGAATCATATCCGCAATACCTGGAGTGTCCTTCTTTGCTTTCATCAACTTTAACATTGGCACTTTCAACAATCTTTTTCCATCTTTTGTTGAAGCACCGATAGGCCTTACTTTGAGTTGAGTATCCCAAAAATATTCCTTCATCACTTCTTGCCTCAAACTTTCTTAAATCCTTATCTCTTTTGATATAACATTTGCTACCAAAAACTCTGAAGTATCTCATAGTAGGAGGATGACCAAACCATAGTTCATAAGGAGTCTTACTAGAATTTCCTATGATCTACACCCGGTTAAGAGTGTAGATAGTAGTACTCACAACTTCCCTCCAATAAACTTGAGGAACATTTGTTTCCATGATCATGGTCCTGGTGGCTTCTTGAATGGTCCAGTTCTTTCTTTCCATGACTCCATTTTGCTAAGGAGTCCTAGGAGCTGATAACTGTCTTTTTATTCCATGTTTTTCACATAAAGCATCAAACTCACCGAAAGTGAATTCTCCACCTCTGTCAGATCTTAGACACTTCAATTTACACTAATCTCATTCTCAACCATCATCTTGAACACCTTAAACTTATCAAGATCTTATGATTTTTCTTTTAGGAAAGTTACCCACATCATCTTGGAGGAATCATCAATCAACAACATGAAATATTTGTCTCCTTGCACACTCCTAATTTTGGCAGGACCATAGAGATTAGTAAGTATCAGTTCCAATCTCTCACTTGAGCCTTGTTCCTTACTTTTGAAAGAAATTTTTCTTTGTTTACCCAATTGACATTCTCTACACATGCTATCCAGTTTCACAAGTCTTGGAAGATCTCTTACAGCTTGAGTGGAACTTATTTTGACAATTTTATCAAAATTTACATGACACATCCTCCTATGCCATAACCAAGTTTGATCTGTTTGAGAAATAAAATAATTTTTTCTTGAACTTCTTAAATGAAAGATATTACCTTTGGTTTGAGTACCAAATGCAATTTTAGTTTTAGAGCTTTCCAAGATTCTACACTTTCCATCCTTGAACCAGAGATCATAACCCTTGTCAACCAACTATCCAACACTAAGAAGATTGTGTTTCAGTCCTTCCACATACAAAACATCATTGGTGTTGTTCTTACTAGCAAAAGAGATGGATCCTCTACCATGAATTCTACCAGCTGAGTTGTCTCCAAATTTCACAAATCCTCCATAATTTTCAAAACTCACAAACTTACTCTTGTCACCAGTCATATGTTGAGAGCATCCACTATCAATCACCCATTCATCCTTTTCAACATCCTGAGTAGCCAGGGCACTTTCAACATTTGCACAGCTACTAGATTTGGTAGATATTGGATCTTCTTCTTTAATAGCAATGAACACCCAATCATTTTCACCATGATAGATTCATCATCTCTGTGACTCCTTCTTCTCTAGCTTCTTGGACATAGTAGTAATTTTTCTAATTTCTGTATATGTTAGGGTTTGGTTTTGAAAACCTCTCCAGACACCTTGAAGCAAAATGACCAATTTTATTACAAGCAAAACATTTTAGTGGCAACTTTCCTTCATACTTACTGGATCCTCTTGGCATCCATTTGGCAATGAGAGATTCAAGATTTCTAGTCTCATTTTCATCATCTTTAAGATCCTTCCTTTTTTTGATAAATTTGCTTTAATTTCTTGAGGAACCTTCACCTGGATCATATCTTTGCTTTCCATGCACACTGGCCTTGAATGTTGATTCAGACTTGGGAAGAGAGTCACCAAATTCACTTAATTCAAATACTGAAATTTTGCCAATCAAGTGTTCTCTTGTAACATCTGTAATAGTTCTGATCCCTTCTATAGTAGCAACCTTATGTTTGTATGAATTGGGCAAAGATCTAAACACTTTTGCCACAATCTTTGATTCTTCCAAAATTCCACTAGGACACCTGATCCCACATACAAGTTTGTTTATCTTTTGCATGTAGATTGTGATGTTTTCATCATCACTCATCCTTAGATTTTCAAACTTTCCTCTTAGACTTTGTAGTTTGGTACATTTGACATATTTATCTCCTTCAGACAAATTTTTAGACTTCTTCCATATTTCATGAGCAGTTCTTAGTCCAAAAAAATTTGTCATTTCTAAACCAGTCAGGGCACTCAGTAAGGCTTCTTTAGCTCGAAGATTGTTTTCAACATCCTTGAGTTCATCTAGAGTTGAAGGGCCTTTCTCTAGAGGTTCATACTTATCTTTGGTTATTAACCAATAGACATCACCCATGCACTGCAAATGGCATTCCATGTGACTCTTCCAAATAGTGTAACTTGTTCCATCAAATCTTGGACTATCCTTCTTGTAGGTCGACATCCTGGATCTCCTCGAGCTATTATGCTCTCTTTTAGAGGAACTTGGCTCTGGTACCAATTATTAGAAATAGTTCAGACAACTAAGAGGGGGGGTGAATCAATTGTCACTGTATTTTAACTTTTCAAAACTTCTCTATAACCAGATTAATGATGATAACATTAAAGCATTAATCAACACATGAGTAGAAACAATATGAACACATAATAGTAGAATTTTGACATGGAAAACCCAGTTAAGGGAAAAACCACAGTGGGGGTTAACCCACAAAAATGCATACCCTATTAAAATTACTTTAGAAAATAGAAGCCACATACCTTCGGGTCCACTACCCAAATCTCACTTCTCAAGTAGATGCTCACTGCCTACAAGAGATTATGATTTACACAGAGATAATGAACTAAGAAATAGCATCTATGTTCATGCTTGAATCAGTCCCTTTGAAGGCTCAAAAAATTTTGCTCCTATCTTTAGATTCTTCTTAACTAACTCTTTACTTTATTCTTCCTTCACTCCTCTTCTGCTCTGCTCTGCATTTGATTCTTTCTTTTGATTAACTCATTTATACAAGGATGCATTTCAACAACTCCTTAACAAGTATTTATACACTTCATCAACCTTGGAATAATCAACAAGGTTAGCTAGCCTCAATGTGGATCTTCACAATATCAGCTAAAACATAACTGAGACCTGAATCTTCCTTTATTAACTCACCATGCTTCACAACATGCTAAGACCATCCAATTGCCCAAGAACATGGAAGAACAACAACCTCAAGGAGAAATCTTCAACAACAGGTTTAACTTTCAATGTGGACCTTCAACACAGCAACCACATGATCCAGAGACCTCCACAAGCACAATGAATTCAACAGAAACAACCACACTTCTCCACATCACCAGAATCTCTTACACCTTCATCTGAAACATTAAGAACACTAACTGCCATGATTGTCAAACTAGAAAGATTTCTTACGAACCTCCAAACCATGAACCACTTGAGCTAAGGGAACACACCACCATTCCAGACATGCCTCTAGATCCATAGATCATAGAGTGCTAATACCGGACCAATCTGGACTAGTTTCTTGCCACTCTATCAACACTGGACAACTACAAGAGCTTGTTCTAATTAGAAGTGCATAACTTCACCAACACTTTATGTGGACCTCCCAATTCTTAACTAGAGAAACCTCTTTCAATCCTCTACACAGTTGTAACATCCGTATGTAATAATTGTTTATAATTTTCTCAATATTCTCAACAAATCGGTCCTCTATACAAACAACAGTATAGGATACAATTGACACTAATGGCAACGAGGATATGTTGACATCAATGACAACACTACTTTAGGCACATATTTGTAACATACTCTTCATTTCATTTTTATTTTAGTTGTTCAAATAATTCAATTGAGTATGAAGCATTAGTGCATGGATTAGAATGGGCTAGGAAAAGAGATATTAAATGCCTTAAAGTGTTTGGAGATAGTGAATTAGTGGTAAAACAAGTTAGAAATATTGCTACTACAAAGAATGATATGTTGAAATTGTACAAACACAGGGTTTAGGATATGATAGAGGAGTTTGATGCTTTTAATCTGATATCTAAACCAAGAACTGGTAATAAGCAAGTTGATAAACTAGCTTCTATGAGAGTTGAATATGATATTCTAGCTGAAATGAAAGATGTTCATACACCTATGTATGTAAAAGTTCTCATTAGACCATCAGTGCCAGACAATAATGTTAGCTGGCAAGTGTTTGAAAATGATGAGCAAATAGTGAATTTTTTGATTGAAGAAGCTGAGTTTTCTATAGGAAAACACAGAATTATAGCAACAATATGAGGATCAGATACTACAGTTAAGATCAAACAAGCTTCTAAAAGGTTTGGTAACATTAGAGTCCATTTTTAATACCGATGACTAGGTTAGAAGAGATACGGCTTGCTTATTAGTCAAATAGGAACATTATAAACCAATAGAGATTTTTGAAGATAAGTTGTTGAAACTTGGGAAAGTAAGTACTAAACAAGAACAACAATCTTTTGTACAACTATGCAGGGAGTTCAGTGATATATTTGCATGGGAATATAGAGATCTGAAAGGCTTCAATCCTGATCTAGCTCAGCATACCATTGAGCTTGAACCAAAAGAAAAGCCTGTCAGACAAAAACAAAGGCCACTAAATCCAAAACTGGAGGTACTAATGAAGACTAAGTTAAACAAACTCATACAAGGTAACATCATCTTCCCCATTAAGCACACTTCTTGGGTTTCTAACTTAGTTCCAGTTAGGAAAAAGAATGGAGAAATCAGGTTATGTGTAGATTTCTGTGATTTAAATAGGGCATCTTTAAAAGATCACTATCCATTGCCATCAATGGAACAAATACTACAAGTTATTTAAGGTTATGAGAGGTTCTCCCTATTAGATGGTTATTTTAGTTATAATCAAATATTAGTGAAAGAGGAAGACCAATTTAAAAAAACCTTCACTACTAAATGGGGCACAATGGCCTACTGAAAGATGTCATTTGGCTTATCAAATGCAGGTGCAACATTCCAAAGAGCAAAGGACATGGCTTTTCAAGGTCTGATTAATAAATTTATACTTGTGTACTTGGATGATGTAACTATGTTCTCAAAGAAGGTTGAAGATCATTTTGATCATCTTAGGATGATTTTTGAGAGATGTAGAGAATTTGGGGTTTCACTCAACTCAAAAAAGAGTATCTTTTCAGTGCATGAAGGAAAACTTTTAGGACACATTGTGTCAAAAGATGGTATATTTATAGACCTTAAAAGAAATTTTGCCATTTTAGCTCTATCTCTCCCATCCCATAAAAAGGGCCTATAGAGTTTTCTTGGCAGAATAAATTTTATAAGAAGATTTATATGTAACATAGCAGCTTTGTTGTCGCCTCTCATAGCCATGTTAAAGAAAATATAGTTTTCAGCTGGACAAAAGAGGGGAAATAGAGTTTTGAAGAAATGAAAGAAGCATTGGTTGCTGCCCCAATACTGATCAATCCAAATTTTGACAAGGATTTCATTTTATATGCATTTGGAAGTGTTGATACCATATCAGCCATGTTATGTCAGCAGAATGCAGAAGGTTTGGTGCAACCTGTAGCTTTTTTTCAGCCAGGTTCTGCATGATTATGAGTAAGATATTCCTTCATTGAAAAGCATGTATTGGCTATCATAAGAAGCCTAAAAAAGTTCAAACACATGCTTTTAAACAACATAATAGAATTGATGGTTTCCCATCCTACAATCAAAGAGTTCTTACTTAGTAAGGATCTGAATGACAAGAGAGCAGGGTGGATAACAAAATTTATGGAGTATGACATACAAATCAAGGTGACAAAACTAGTCAGAGGAAAGGGATTATGTGAGTAGCTAGTAGGGATTGAAGAAAACAATAGCAAACTCCAAGAGGAGACTGAGATAGTGCTGCAAAATAACAACAAACTACTATCCCAGCCCCATCTACAAGTGGGCTACAACAAATGATAGGTTATCTACATACAAGGGACTGTCCTAAATGTTTGGATAGGTCTAAGAGGAGATACTATAGGCTGCAAGCAATTCCCTATGTTGTAATTGATGGTATTTTATACAAGAAAGACTTTAATGGTGTTTTGTTGAGATGTGTTGAACCAGGGCAAGTTCAGAAAGTTCGAGAGGAGTTTCATGATGGACCCTCAGGAGGCCACTTTGCAGCAAGGACAACAGCCCTAAAAATCTTAAGAGTTGGTTATTATTGGCTTGAATTGTTCAAAGACTCACATGATTGGGTAAAGAAGTATAACAAATGTGCAATGTTTGTAGGCAAACAAAAGCTTACAACAATGCCCTTACATCCAATCCAAGTAGAATAGCCATTTCAAAAATGGGGATTGGACTTCATTGGTCATATCAATCCACCTTCTAGCCAAGGACACAAATGGATACTCACTGCTACAAACTATTTCACCAAGTGGACTGAAACAGTGGCACTCAAAGAAGCAAATGAAACATCTGTTCTAAACTTCTACCAGGGCTTAGTTTCTAGGTTTGGTATTCTTGACTCAATAATTTTTTATAATGCTTTAGAATTTATTGGTTTAAGAGTGAGAGGAAACTCCTACAACAATATAATAAAAAATGAATGAAATAACAAAAATATATATGAATAGCAGAAACACAGAAGGAATTTATTGATTGCAGGCCACTTCGAGGGGGCAACCACCTTTGAGCAAGCTCAATACAATAAATTCGTGGATGCCTTCATTGGCCTCAATATGTACTTATATACTAAGTCTAATCTAAACAACTGTTACTTCCCATGAATGTGGGATATTACAATATGCTCATGGGACAACTTACAAAGCATATGCATCCAAATGTAATATACTAACAAAGTAAATAGAAGGGTTAAACATGGGTTCCTCACATCCCCTCCCTCTTAGAAAAGCTTTGTCCTCAAAGCTTAAGATGTGGAAATTGTTGTTGAATCTGAAGAAGTGGTTCTTAGATAGCATCCTCTGGTTGCATTCCATGCCACTAAATTATAACCTCTATGATGGTTCTGAAGTGAAGTTGATGAGTGTGCCTATCGAGGATTGCCTCTAGCTCCAAAATGATGGATGCTTCATTATCTAGTTATGGTAAAATAGTTTGTGCTTTGACATTGGTGCCAAGAAATTTTTTTAGACAAGAGACATGAAATACTGGATGAACGCAGGAAGGAAGAAGCTCCAACTTATAAGCAACTGACCCAATCTTCTGAAGAACCTTATATGGCCCATAGAACTTTGGAGCTAACTTATGATGCCCTTTGAGTTTTAGGGATGATTGCTTGTATGGCTGTAGATGAAGAAAAACCATATCACCTACTTCAAAAGTACACTCAGAACAATGCTAATCAGCTTGTTGCTTCATTTGATTTCTTGCCATGTGAAGATTGTTCTTCAAGATGCGAAGAATCTGATCCTAGGTTCAGAGAACTATGTTGACTTCTTGAACTGGTGAACTGCTGGGGGTGTATGGAAGGAGCACTGGTGGTGCCTGACCATAGACTGCTTCATATGGAGTCATTTTAGATGTAGTGTGGTAGGAGGTATTATACCACCATGCAGTGAGAGGGAGCCACTTTGCCCACTAATGTTATTGTTCTGAGGTGAAGCAACAAAGATAAGTTTCCAAACATTTGTTGATAATTTTAGTTTGACCAACTATTTGTGGGTGATACCCAGAACACATCTTTAGTTTGGTGCCAGTGTGTTGAAATAGTTCCTGCCAAAAATGACTGGTGAAAGTTGCATCGTGATCTGAGACAATGGAAGAATTGATGCCATGAAGATAGAAGATTTGGTCCATGAATATTTGTGCGACTAAGAAGGCTGTATAGGGATGGCTGAGGGCACAAAAATGACTATATTTGGAGAGGTAATCAACCACAACCAAGATCACTATCTTTCCTCTAGATTTAGGGAGCCCCTTGATGAAATCCATAGAAATATCTGTCCAAATCCATGTAGGGATGGGCAAGGGTTCAAGCAATCTAGGAAGGAGTGGTGTTGCACCCTTGTTGCATTGGCAAGTATCACATTCAACCACCATCTGTTGAATTGCCCTTATTGTTCCCTTCCAATAGAAGTTACATCATGCTCACTCATAAGTTTTGAGGAACCCAGAGTGCCATGTTGATGGAGAAGCATGGAGTTCATAGAAGACAACAAGATGAAGGTCTATGCTTTGGGGAAGCACCAGACAACCCTTGTATTGCAGAGAAGCACCATCCCAAGAGTAATGCGATACATCAGAAGGGTTATTAGCCAAATGTTGAATGATTTGAGATAATGAAGAGTCATTTGCATAGCACTGCTAGACAGATTCCAACCAATTTGGAACAAGCATAGAAATAGTGGAAAGGGAAGCTTGATCATCAAATGTGCAAGAAAGAGAATCTACCACAATATTGTCCTTACCCTTCTTGTAAGTGATCTCATAGTCATAACCCATGCATTTGTTGACCCATTTCTATTGTGCTAGGGAGGAGACTCATTGTTCTAGGAAATATTTAAGACTTTGGTGATAAGTCTTGATGTAAAAATGATTCCTTAGTAGGTATGGCCGCCGCTTCTACACTGCATGCAAAATAGCCATCATTTCCTTCTCATATATAGAGAATACTAAATTCTTGCCAGAAAGGGCTTTGCTGGTGAATGCAATGGGATGTCCATCTTGAAGGAGAATAGCACCAAGTCCATTACCACAAGTATCACTCTCAATAGTGAAGGTCTTGGAAGAATCTGACATAGCTAGAACATGTGTAGTACACATAGCTTGTTTCAGCTTTTCAAATGCACACTCAACAACATGTGTCCAGATAAAAGTATCCTTTTTTAACATAGCTATTAATGGAGCTACAATCTTCCTATAATCCTTGACAAACTTGCAATAGTAGCCAGTTGGCCCCAAACAACCACGGAGGCTCTTGAGTGTTTGAGGATGTAGCCAATTTTTCATGGCATCTATTTTTGCAGGATCCACGTAAACCCCTTGGGGTGAAACAATATGTCTGAGATACTCCACTTCCTCTTGGACAAAAACATATTTAGACTATTTTGCACAAAGGTGATTATTAGAGAGAAGTTCCAGTACAAGATCCAGATGTTGGGGATGCTTAGCCCATGTTTTACTATAGATGAGGATATCATTGAAGAAGACCAAAATGAATTTCCGCAAGTAGGGCCAAAATATTTTATTCATCAATGCCTGGAATGTTGAAGGAGCATTAGTGAGGCCAAAGGGCATGACCAAAAACTCATAGTGGCCATCATGTGTGTGGAAATTTGTTTTAGGGATATCATCCTCATGAACCTGAATTTGGTGATACCCAAAACAAAGATCCAACTTGGAGAAAAAATGAGCACCGTGAAGCTCATCGAGAAGCTCATCAATAGCAAGAATTAGAAACTTATCCTTGATTGTGATGTGATTAAATGCTTGGAAGTCAATGCAGAGGTACCATGACCCATATTTTTTCTTAAAAAGAAGAACTGGTAAAGAAAAGGAATTGGTACTAGGGCAAATAATACCTAGCTTTAGTAAGTCTCTAACGAGCATCTTAATCTCTATCTTTTGGTGAAATGGGTAGCAATAGGGCCTGATGTTGGGAGGAACACTTCCAGGAAGGAGTTGAATACGGTGGTCTTCTAGTCGTGAAGGTGGAAATCTCACTAGTTTGTCAAAGACACATGCATACCTATCCAAAATTTGTTGTAGATCAGAAGGAGTAGTGAAGACCACTGATGGTTGCATCTAAATGGAATGGAGATGAGAAATGACACCATGTGAATTCTTCTTAAGAAACTTTTCCATACGATGTGAACTTATGATGCCAAGAGACCTCGGTTGTAAGCCCTTCAATGTGTGTTTTTGCCCATTGTCTAAAAACTGCATCCAAAGTTTAGCAAAATCCCATAAGATGAGTTCAACAAACATGTTGGAGCATAGGTTATAATCACCAATAGAGATATGCACATTACAACACTTCCCTTTGCAAGGTAATGTGCCCTCAGTGGCAATCATGACTTCAAAGCTGGAGCAAGGATGGACAAAACAATCAGCTTGTTTGGCGATCTGAGGGTCAATGAAGTTATGAGTGCTACCAGAATCGATGAGTATTGTAAGAGGGAGCTTCTTGAAGTAACCCTTGACCCACATAGTCTGTGGGGTGGTGACTCCTGCTAAAGCATGGAGAGAGATCTTTGGGTGGTCTTCTTGAGAAGCAGGGTCAATAAGCAACTGCTGAGTATCGACCTGATCATCCACTGTATCATAAGCATCTGTAGAAACTACAGTTTTAGGCAAAGAATCCACATCCAAGAGATAGAGCTTTTGCTCAACACATCTATGTCCCCGAGTGAATTTCTCATCACAATTATAACAAAGCCCTTTTTCTCTACATACCTGCATCTCTGCTTCAATCAAATGCTTGATATGAGTAGTTCTAGGAGCTGACATTTTTTGAGGTCATTGGGAAGCTGTATTTCTAAATGGAAGAAAATTGGATTTGGAGCACTGTTGAGCTATGATCTTGTCCTCTGCCAACTTAGTCAACCCTAAGGCTTCCATCATTGTGCTTGGAGGGAACATTTTAACCTTAGAGCGAATTCCATCCTTCAGACCACTAACAAAACAACTCCTAAAAAATTCATCAGACAATCCCTCTGTGTGATTGGCCAGTTTTTCAAACTTTGTCTGATATTCTCTCACAGTGCATGTTTGGCATAGTTTAGTGAGTGCTCCTGTGAAGTCATCAAAAGCACTAGGGCCAAATCATTGCAAAATGAGTTTGCAAAAATATGTCCATTTTGGCTCATCATGAGCCTTGATGTACCAATGGTACCATTGAAGGGCTTCATGTTCCAAACGAAAGGATGCAATGGGGACTTTGTTGACATCAAAAGTATTATGTAGACTAAAATATTGTTCTGCTCAGTATCTCCATCCAGTCAGATCATCACCATTGAAATGAGGAAAATCAAGCTTCGGCCCATGAAAATTGCTAGAAGAAGAGAACCCAGTGTCTACAAAAGAGTCTGGATGCCGTCTATTGTTCATGGCTGAATACTGAAGATTGAGGCTGAGTATTTTTTCATCCAGATCTTGGAATTTGGTCTTGAAAACTACAAGTTCATCCTCCATGTTTTTTGCTCTTGTGTAGGTGACAACCATAACTAGGATTTTTTTTTAGGAATGGGTAGAAAAACAAAAACAAAAACCTTTTTAGTAAAGGAAAATTTGGATTTGGGAAAAACTCTGATGGGTAATTGGGGTTTGACTAGGTTTTGGACACTTTCTAAGGGAAAGGGGAGAAGAAAATGGGGATTTCAAAAGTGGGGTGAAAGAATGGGAAAATTTGTCCAAGAGGGAAAAAGGAGCAGAAATATGAAATGAACACTGTGGCAAGATCTGAAGGCTATTGGGTGAGAATTGAAGAAGTGATGGCAAATCCTAAAAATAGACAAATATGGGATTTCTGGCTTCAATAAGTGGAATTTGGGATAGGGTCCTCATGGAAGGAAATATGCAAAATGGAATTTTAGGGGTTCCAGTGGAGTTTGAGAGGAAATGGAGCTAAAGAAAGGAAGATATGGGGGTAATATTTTTTCTCATGTATTAAGACCTAATTTTGGCATCAAAATCATGCAAAATTGTGCAAATTAGGCAAATGTAATTGGAGAGATAAGGAGTTTTTCTTTTTCTTCCACTTGCATAATTTTATAACTATATATCATGTAAACAAATTAATAAAGTAATATTTTATAAATTACTTTATTATTTTATCATAAGTTGTAAAATTTGAGAAAATTATACAACTTGAGATTCATAATAAAATAAGTCATGCAAATGATTACTTTATTAATTTTTCCAGATGATCATCATGTAAAATCATGTAAAATGGAGGAGCTAAGTTAACCGGGGTCTTTTGAAGACCTTTTTGCATGACTTGGGGGCCAAAATAGACAAAATTGGTCAAGTCTTGGGTCAAACACATGGAGACTAGCATATTGGAGCTATTTTTGCTCATTTTGATGCAATTTTGACCCTTATTTTTAGGGATTTCTTGGTTTGCTCATGGATCAAATTAGAGGGCTTATTTTTAGAGGCAGTTAGCTACAATTATTTTTTTCATGCCTCTTGGAGAGAGAAAACTATATATTATAAAGCAAAACTTATGTTTTTCTAGTTCTTACCTCTTTGGTTCTTTATACTTTGGAATAGAAGAAAGGTTTTGCAACTCAATTTTACAAATTTTATAGATAATACAACAAGTTATAAGTTCCATTTTCTGTCTTTTATGCAATATTTTCCTTTATTTTTTATTGGAATCAAGTGTTTACCTTTCCATTAATGCTACTTGTATGAGTGATTTGATGAAATTTATTGTGTTTAAAATATCAAAACCTTTAAAATTATTGTCTCATTCTTACTTGCAAGTGTTAAGAATAGTGATATCACAGGTCTTAGGTTGTGCCACTGAAGTCTGTTTTCTTTCATGTTGTGAAAAATCCTTTTTCCTTCATAAAGTAAGATAATTTCTAGATTTCCTTAGAAACATTTATGTGATTACATTACCAAAAGTGGATTGTGTGGATAGATTTATGAGATCTATTATGAGTCAGATTTGCAAGTTTTCCATCAAAATTAGGTGCATCACCGCATTTGCAGTTTCAGTTTTTAGTGATTCCATTAGATCTTTTTACCCTTTTCCTACAAATTTATCATTTTATCAAGGGAACCAGCCCATCTGGAGGTTCAAACTCACCATAGGTCACCCACAACCTAAGTTTGATCCCATGTTTCAAAGGATTGCAGAGTTTCACAACTTTGCTTAAGGGTGTAATCCTAATTGACAACAATTCCATAATTTGAACTTTTCTAAAATATACCTATGTTCCAAGGTCTATTTTTTTGGTTTCCCATGGGGTACCCCATATGTACTAATGTCCCTAATCCTTCTAGGATTCTAGGTTTTAGCATGCACTTTTCAAATGTCCATGTGTCCTTGGTTCTTTTGGGATTCTAGTTTTCAACCCAAATACTCATATTTTTGCATTTTTCAAGACATGATAGGACACTCCAGTAACTCTCAGGGCCACCATTAATGGTCATTTGAGGCTCGATAGCATGGTAATTGAGCTCTACATGCCCTAGGACTACTGTGGACCCTTACATGATAGTTTTTTTGTACTAGAGCATGGCCAAACACTCCAAATATATAGATTTTTATGGTACAACCCATGTGGCCATGATGCATGTAGGTTGGTTTCTTTGTTTCATTTTCAAATATTAAATCCCTTCTTCTAAGGCTCCTTGATGGATTGAATGAAGTATCTAAGAGATTTTGCATTCATTTGCAAAGGATGGAAACCATTTTTATTGTAGAGTAGAGCTGAAAATGACATAAAAACTTGTATCAAACTTAGGGTTTCTTCCAATTATTGGTTTTAGAGCAATTGTATTGTAATATTTTTCTATTCTCTCTCAATGTCTATGAGAGGACATTGTAATATTAAAAGGATGAACCCAATGTATATATTGAACACCATTCCAATTGTCTCCATGAACATTATATGAGTTTTTGGTAATTTTGATAAATTACTCTAATCACATTTGTTGATTCAAATATTCTTCATGATTAGTTGATTGTGTGGATTGTAAAACATATCTATAATTCTATTTCAAAGTATCTTTAGATGAGAATGTATGGAATTTATGGAATG
The DNA here is from genome assembly GCA_027924645.1 of Cunninghamia lanceolata. Lineage (NCBI taxonomy): Eukaryota > Viridiplantae > Streptophyta > Pinopsida > Cupressales > Cupressaceae > Cunninghamia > Cunninghamia lanceolata. Next base: position 4,834,029 of record BSBN01000985.1, on the reverse strand, counting down.
TTTATGGAGATATAAAGAATGTTTGGAATTGTGTTCTGTAATCTTCTAGTTGCCTGCTTGTTTGTGTAGAGCCTAGCTTATGTATTAGACTGCTAGTTATTATCTTTGTTTCTACCTTGCTGAGGTAACATAGTCTGATTAGAGTGGTGTCCCTATTGATTGAATATCCAAACTCTAATTTCCTAACTTGATATAGGCATTGATCTTCTATTTGTCAACCTTCCTTTTCCTTCAACACAATCAAACACAACAAAATCTTAATCTTTTACCTTATTTGTACGGTTTACCTTACCCACATCCATGTCTATATGTATGATTATGCATTAGGGGCTATCAAAGCATCATTTTAAACTCTACATGGTTATGTATTTGTTATATGATGGTGTAATACCCTTGAATTCCTCAAACCAATGTATAGGCTACTTAGTGATAGAAAATTGGAGTTCCATGTGCATCAATATGGTTTGATTTAGGGTTTAGTCTCACTTTGTTATCAATCCTTATTTTCATACACCTTAGGGAACACCCCATGGTCTAGTAGAGCCAAAAGATGAAGGTCTTACCCACCTTACCAATGTTGTCCATAGTTGCCTCATTTTGAGTATAAGTTTGTAATCTTTCTCTTGATTTTGACATCCCTAGCACTCAAGAAATAATGGGCTTTAGGGATATGAGGAATCTCAACTTTAAGCACTAACAAACATTTCAAAAACCAAATTAACAACCTTTAGTTATCCAATCAACCTCAAATTTCAATAGAAGATAAATAAATAATAAACAAAATTACTACCAAAGTTGCAAAAGCTAATTCCTTAATGCAGTGAAGAATGTTGACTTTCTTGACCACAAATTATCAACCATAAACATATAGACACACAAAGAACTAAACTAAATCACAAATTACTCCTCTTCCTTAAACATGTTACCACATTTCCATGATGCCTAGGGATGCACCTATATTAGACTCCTAGGGAAAATAACAAAATAGGTATGCCATTTTCTAGGATAGTTTCCCCCTGCTTAGAGATTTTGATGAGCACATGGTCGTACTGAGAGGGGGGTGAATTAGTATCTAACACATAGAGAGAACACACAATTTTACATGGAAACCCTTGTGGGAGAAAACCACTATAAAATATTTCTTATATATTGATTCTTCTATTGAAATAAGGGTAGACAACTGAGAGGGGGAGTGAATTAGTTGTGTCAGAACTTTAACATCTACTGCAATAATCTTCTTTACCACTTATCAACATGTTAATGATGTAACCATGAAAGCATAAATCAACAACACAAGAATAGAAAGATAATCAACACACATAACACCAAGATTTTTTAAGTGGAAACCCGGTTAAGGGAAAAAACATGGTGGGGGTTAACCCATAAGAAATTATACTCTATTAAAAGTATTACAAATGAAGAAGGCACATGCCTTTAGGCTCACTGACCAGAGCTCACTGCTTAAAGAGGCTCACTACCTACAGGAGGCTCAATAGCTACAAGAAATGATTATATGAAGATTACAAAATATTTGAACTGATGAATAGCATCTACCAATGCAAAGGTTCACTTCCGGTTAAGCACAGAATACTAATTTTACACACTTCATTCTTACTCTGCCCTATCTCACTCTTCTACCATAATCTGAGTTTAAATCTTCACCTTCACACTTCTTTCTACCTTTTCGCACTTACTCCATCACTATACACACCAATACACTTGAATCTATCAGCTATATATATCTGCATCAAGAGATTGAATCAACTGTAGTTAGATTCAATAAAACATAGAACTTTTATTAGTAACTCTGCTCTATCAGCTGAATCCATGCACAATCAACAATGCGGACCAAAAACTTGTGTTCTCAAATCATCAATTATGTTACCCAATACCATTGAATATCACACACTACTTGACCAATAATTTTTCTTTATCCAGACTAAGATCAAATACTAGCTCAACCTATTCTTCTTTTGACCAAGCTGACTAACTGGAACCCGATACTTAATGCTTATAACTTTTGAATCCTTCATCATCGGAGATTAAATTTTTGGATTTAGATAATCATGACAATCCTCATAACTCCCTTAGATTTGTAACACACTATTATTTACCACCAGAGAGATCCAGACCAAGTTATCGGACCCTGTCACATACTCTATTTCTGACTACCTAGACTTGGGCAAATCTTCACTCTGGCTTCTAGTATGATCCATTTATGTACTACAAATGTGTAAGATGAATTCAGTTGCCATCAATGACAACACTTGGCATGCCTAGCAGTGTCTCTTGCCAACAATCTCCACCTTTGACACTAATGGCAACACTTAGTGAAAAATGGCTAAGTGTTAGAAAAATTCCCCCTTATAATGTGCACTTAGGATTTTCACTGCTCCTCCTTTGAGGAATCTCTCATTTTTCACTGTTCTTCCTCTCCCCCTTTGACATCAATGGCAAAGGGTGGATTCTGTATACCAAAATTTATCAAAAATTCTATGTACATGTATAAGTACAGACAACTCTTATGACTTATTCACATAAATTTGAGCACATCACCAAAAACATTCTTCAACAATGCCAATTCATTGTCCCAACTCTTCTTCATGCTATTCAAAACCAAAATGTGATGAATGAATAGGAATGCTTGTGATTCTACCTTCTGTAGGTCAGTGGGATCACTTGTTGTAGCAACAGCTTAGGCTTCTATCAAGACATTGAACATTGCTTCCATCCTTGGGAAAACCAGTCCCCGGAGCTCATCCAATCTACCCAGAACTTTTACCTTTTCCTTCTCCAAATCACTTAATTCATTTCGTAGACTAATTACTTAGCATTCTTTAGATAATGCCGACTCAGTTAAAGGATTATATGACTGAGAAATATTGGATAGTTTAAGCTCTATGTCCTTAGTCTTTTTCTCAGTATCTTCAATAGATTCAGATCTATTTAGACAATACTTATAGATCTTTGCACCTTCAGATAAAGCATTTTGAATGCTTTTTACACTTGTATCCAGCACCATTCTATCTATGCCAATCATCCCTTTTAGAGCATCAAATCTCTTATTATTAAATTCATTTTGAAATTTGACTTCTATAGACTTTTCAAGAGAGTCAAAATGAGTATTTACAGAATTTACCAGACTTCTTAACTGACCGGAGGGGGATGTGGATAGGTCCTTTTGAAATGTTGGCATGATTTTCTCCAAAATTTCTGATGCCAAACCAAGCAACTCACTATCTTTTATATGTGATTTCAAGATATCTTCTCTGGCCTTAGCTTGTACAAGAGAGGCCCACTTTATCATTTGCACTAGTGAGAGATTATTCAAAATGATTGGGCCTTGTAACTCTTCTGCAACCAGTTTATCCTTTTCCAAAATTTCTTTCACTGTTTTTGCAGTGTCTCTTGCCCAATAAGATATTTCAATTCTCTTCTCTTTAGGGCTTGCATCTTCTCCCTTCCTCTTATCAGTTTCTTTCTCTTTCTCTACTTCAGCCTTCTCTATATCATTATCAGGGACACTCTCATTTTCATTTGCACCAGTAGGGTCTTCTGTAGTCTTTTTCAGAGGAGTTTGAGTATCCTCAATAGCATCCTTTTCATCATTAGATTGATTCAGAGGAGCAGTATCAACATTATCTTCCTTTACCACCTCTTCATCTTATTTGTCAGATATTTCCATTTCCAGAACAGAGGAGTCATCTTTTTCAATTTTTTGCTCATTGTTCTTCAATTCTTCAATATTTGGAATGGAAGAATCAATCCCATCATCAGTCTCTTTTTCAATAATGGGAAGATTATGCTTTTTTAATGCTCTTAGAAGAATCTCTTGAGTATCTTCGACTATCTTATCCATCTCACCAAGCAAGAGTTTATTCATTCTCATCTTTTACTTCTTTGAATATCATACTCATTTGATCCAGATATATTTGAGGGCACAATTTGATTATAACATGCTCCCTAAGCCCAATGTCTTTAACCTTTGCATTTTCTTTTCTCGATTCTAGAGTATATGCAAGGCTTTTTGGGATTTCAGAGGTTATTTCAATTAAGGCCTTATTGTAGATATTAAGATATTTAACTGTTTCTTCTTCCAAAACCCTCTTATCAACTTCACTATAGTCATCACAAAATTTAGTCATTGGCTTTAAGTTTCCATCCATAGTGACTGACTTGATGATGTCTTCGACAAAAATAGTAGGTTTCTCAACATATGTTTCAGTCTTTTGCCTCTTGCTGGCCCTTATGCTTTGAGAGGGCTTCACCATAGATACTTTGGCTAATTTTGTACTTGAGGCCTTTAACTCTTTGACTTCAATATCAGAATCAGTTTCTTCCTCATCCTCCTCCATACTCGCATTTGATCATTTATCCTTCACCTTTATCATTTTCTTTTCTTTCGGGGTAGGTTTTACTTTGGATTTCTCTACAATGGGAGAGGGTGATCCACTAGAGGTTGAACTAGTACTCCTAATAGTTCTAGATGCAGGAGAAGGCTCTACCAGAACACTTTCTTGTTTCTAGTTTGGCTTTTCCTTCTCATCTCTCTCTCTCCTTTCCCTATTTTTCCTTACAGCTTCCTTGGTGACGCCAAGTTTCTTATCCATCTTTTCTACTTCCTTTCTCACATTCATTTTGATTTTAGGACCTTTGAACTCCATATGCAGCCTTTGAGAAATATCTTCATAAGTTCTAAACCTATCCTCAACCAGATCCCTAGGCTGAATCAATAAATGTTGTGCATACAACTCCAATACATTTTTATCCACTTCATACCCCATGGGCATGATCCACACAATTCTGGGCTCAACTTCTTCCATCTGACATTGATCCGTAGTAATGATAAAACAAATGGTGTCCTTATACTTTTCAACCACTTTCCTAGGTATTCTTTCTTTAGCCTGCATTCTACTCTAAATTTTTTTAAAGAATTCCCACAGTGTAGAATTTTTTGCATCAAGATTTCCCAAGCTACTCAAATGATTCCTGATTTGTGCTGCCATCAGTTGGTTATTGGATCAGTATACATTCTTGTTTCTAGGAAGCTCACTTAAGAAATAAAAGAAGAGACACATAATCAATGTACCAAATTTGAATGGTTGCTTTTTGTCTTTCTTTATCTTGCTTAGATTTTCCATCAACTGGTTCAACAATAATTTCTAGAGGTCATAGTCTATACCTTGTTTAACCATCTGGTATGTAGTGTAGATTGTTGTCCTGGAAAAAGAATTCTCTCTGCTAGAGTAGTATATTTTGTAGCCTATCACCATTGATGCAAATCTAACTCCATGATCTTCTATATCATTGATCATCATGGCTCTCTTGTCAAATTTTGATCTAGTTGCCTCTGTAACTATCTGATTCTTCACAGCCTTCAGCTGAGGCAGACTACCAGTAGAATTCAATCCTATAACTACCCTTATAGCATCTTTTGTGATCTTGAATGGATGACTCAGCCATAGGAATTCATCATGAATATGACTCAAAACATACCGAACCCATTCATCCACCGTAAAACTTGGAAACTCAATGACTTGTACGAATTTATTATCTTTCAGGGATTTGAATTATGGTTTGAGCTCAATATCATTTCCTTTTAGGTGATTCATGAATAGATTAGTGAACTTATAGTTGCTATGCTCTTTTAGAGGTGCATGAATGTATGCTCTAATGTCTTCCATATGAAGAACCCCATTCGGAACGGAAGAAAATGCTCCCATCAGACCAACTTCGGTGGACTTGAAGGGATGTTTATTAAATTTAGGCCTAGGTCACTCAGTGATGTTCACAACAAGAGGAGTGGCCATTTTAAAAAGATCATAGTTCTAAGGTTCATAGAAAAATACCTTCTTCTTTCATGGAATTAGGGTTCGTTGTTGAATTCGCCAATAGCACTCCCACTCCAAATCTCAACTCAGATGTTTTTCTACTAGCTCTTCTTTGAATGCAAAGTTATTCGAATGATGAATGAATGGCCTTTTTATGCTTCACAAAACCTAATTTGTCATTGTAATAAATTCTCTACAATAATACATCTGTTTAAACTGTTTCTACATGCAGTCAATCACAATCAATTACATTTACTTCTTTTCTTTTGGAAACTCTTTCAAATGATCTGTAATAATCTAAATTATCTTCTCTCTATTGGCAAGACACATTGCTTCACATGACAAGTGTTGTCATTCATGGCAAATAAGACCATTACACTCATCCTCCTAACATTATCAGAAGTTAGAATTAGAATTTATCCAAGTCTGGCTAGTCAGGAACAGAGCAGGTGACTGGGTCTGGTATCTTGGTCTGGATCTCTTCAGTGGAAAGGCAAGGTTTGCTATGGATTTGAGTTAGTTGTAATCATTGTTAAGACACTCTAAATTTAGAGTTTTGTCCTTTGGTGATGGACTCAAAAGATATTAGCTTCTGAGTATTCAGTTTTAGTTTGACAAAGTAGATAGAAGAAGAATAGGTCAACCTTGTGAATGATCTTTATTCTGGATGTATGGAAGTTGTTTATTAGGCAATTCGTGATGATCAGTAATGGTGGCCAACATGATTGATGATTTACAAGTGCAAGTTTTGGTCCGCATCTCATATTATGTATGGATCTAGCTAATAGAGCAGAGTACTCAACAAAGTTCTAAGTGTTCTTGAAGGTGACTGGTAAAATGATTATAAATCATGTTGCAGATATATATAGTCAATGGAATTGGATGATTTGGAGGTGTGTATTTTTTGTGAATATGGAGTAAATGGGAAAGGAACAAAAATCTAAGGTCTGAATAAAGGCAAAGTAGTAAGAAGAGCAGAGTAAAGATGAAATGTGTAAGATTAGTATTTGCACTTAACTGGAATTGAAACTCTTGCATGGGTAGATGTTATTTATCAGTTCAAAATCTTTTTTATTTTCTTGTAATATTTCTATAGGCAGTGAGCCTCCATTTGAGTAGTGAACTCTACACAATGAGCCCGAATGCATGTGCATTTCCATTTGTAAAAATACTTTTAACAGTGTATTAATTTTTGTGGGTTAACCCCCACTATGGTTTTTCCCTTAACCGCATTTCCATGTTAAAAATCTTAGTGTCAAGTATGTTTTGTGCTGTTTCTCTTACATTTGTGATTATTGTTTTTCATGGTTAAATCATTAGCATATTGTTAAATGGTAAGATGAACAATTAACTGCCAAAAGTAATAAAGTTTTGAAACAATTGATTCACCCCCCCTCTCTCAATTGTTTGCCTTATTTCCAACAATTGGTATCAAAGTGAGGTTCCTTTGAGAAGCCTAACAGTTTAAGGAGAGATCTTGGAAGGAGTTTTAATGGGTTCACTCAAAGATCAACTTTAGTTGGCCCCAGAAGATCTTGTTTAGTCTAAAGCAAAAATCAGTAATCTGAGAAGTGAACTTAGATATGCTGATGATACCATTGAAATGTTAAAAGATAAATTAAATAAATCTATGGAAAGAAAAAAGGAGCTACTTCTGTAGTTATCCATCTTAACTGAAGAAAATGGCATGAATGAAGCTTTGGAAGAAAAAACAAAGGAACGTGAGAAGATGTCAAAAGAAGTTGTTCTGAAAATTGACATGGAATTTGGGACAATGAGGCTAACCAAAGAAATTGAACAAAGGAAGAAGACTGAAGAAGACTTGAATCAAACTCTAAAAGAAAGAACTAATGAATGCCATAGATTAACAGTATAGCTGGCCATATAAAGTCTGATCTACAAGAAAGCAGAGACAATGAAAGAGATCTTCAAAGACAAATTGTCATTCTCAGACATGATATAGAAGTTGCAAATGAATATAAGGAGAAGATCAAGATAAGTTTAGTGAAACTTGAAGCAATACTTGAGGGTCAGAAAAAGGCTAATGATAAGCATGGTCTTGGATATGAGAAAGGTGAAATCTCTAGACCTGGACGAAGAAACTCTCAACCAAGGAATGAGAGAAATAGACCTAGAAGACCTCTGGTAAGACAACCTAATGCTCAAAGGTATCCATCTTTCAATGGAAATTGTTTCAAGTGCAACAAGTTTGGTCATAGAGAAACTCAATGCAGAAGTAGAGTAAATCAAAATAATCCATCCTTCTCTGGACAATGGTTCAATTGCAAGAGGTATGGTCATAAATCCAATGAATGTAGAAGTATGATAATGAACAACTCATTAAATAGAAGAAATGGGAATTATTTCAATGAAAAATGCTTTGCATGCAATAGATTTGGACATATGGCCATTCAATGCAGATCAAGAGGAAATCAATCAAATGAGCAAAGAAATGTTGTGTGCTTCAATTGTAACCAATTTGGTCACTTTGCAATATTTTTGCAGAAGTAGGATTAATGAAAGAAGGGGTTTGGTAAACAGAAAACTAGATGAACAAAGACAAGACAATGGCAAAAGAAAAATTGATAAGAATGAGAACCAGAGTGAAATAATCAAGACATGGGTCAAGAAAACAATCATGATCCATACTAGAATCTGGTGCCAAAAATTCCTTCCGGAATTGAATTAGGAGCATTGGCTCAGGAGGAACAACATTGAAATTCAATTTCCCCTAGCCAGTAAGTGAGTGCCTGGATCTAGCAAAATGTGAAAAGGTACCTTAGATTGATTCAGAACATTTGGAAGGATTTCTAGAAGAAGGGAAGTGATTATGGAAAATTGCAGAGTGATTCATGAGAGACTGTTCAAGAAATAGAGCAACCGGATGTGATAGGGTAGACCATTTATTACAAAGGAAAATTAGGTGCTGTGAAGCTTTAAAAAGGTCATTCATTCCTCATTTGGATCACTTTGCATCAAGAGAATACAAGAAGAAAGAAGTGAATGAGATTAGAGCTAAGAATTCTCAAGATTTGAAAGCATGAAAAGGATTTCCAAGCAAAAACCCTAATCTGTGGAACAAGGTACTTTTTGTTTTCTAAGAAATCTCTTGAGTTCTAAATCTCTATAAATGGCTACACCTCTAATTGTTGATGGAACTAAAAGGCCCTGATAAATACTTAAGAAGCATCCATACAAATCAGTTGAATTTGAACCGTTAGGTGCATTTTCTAGAGTTCCACATGGCATACTGCATGTTGAGGATATTAGGGCATACATCCACTGTAACATGGATAAATTTGGAAACCTAAAACTCTTGGATTTGCTTAGCAACTACTAAATGGATGATATCCATAAATTAAAACCAAAATACAAATCCCTAGAAAGCAAACATTTTCTGCAAGTCCTTAGGTTTCTAATATTTGATGAAAATGAATGGGTTCAATATGTCATGAGCCAAATACATGATGAGTTCATATGGCTATTGAAACCATTTAAGATTACAAAGGATGTTATCAAGATTATAACTGGGTTAAATTCCTCTAGTAGATTACCCATGCTGAAAGCCATGAAAAACTAGATAGTGACTGATGCTACCAGTGCCAAGTTTGACAAAAGGGCAATGACCATCAATGATATCATAGAACCAGATGTTAAATTTTCCTTCATGGTGATTAGCTACAAGATTTACCACTCCAACAGGGAAAATTCCATCTTTGGAACTGTAAATATATGTAGCCTATCAAATGTTAAAGGAGAATGTTGATTATGATCTTTGTGAACTACTACAAAATCAATTCATAGAGAATCTAAGAAAAATAAAGAAAGTTAAGAAAAATACCTTCAAATATGGTTCCTTGATTATATGTTTGTTCTTCTATTTTATGAATGAAGTGCCTAGAATTCAAGGTGTGCATTGGACAATTGACAAGCCAGTAGAATGACAAATAAGAGATCAGCTTCTCAGCCTTGATGACTCCCAAGCCCAAAAGACTGCCATTTGGGGCTACTTCAAAAACATCCAAAGTTTAATGTAAGCAAGGAAGACAATCCCTAAATCAATTGTGGAGAAGTATGAAAACGGCATATGTTTCATTGTAGACACAGATCAGTGCTTGATGGAAGCTATAGAACCAAGGATAGTTTGGATAATGCCTATGGGTTATGAGGTGGATGGAAGAGTTTTGGATATGTATGCTCAACATCTTCTAAGCACACCTAAAAATACCTCTGTGGAAAGGTTTGGAACTTACAAGGGACTAAGTCTAAAATTGCATGTGGAGCTTAGACCACCAGAAACCAAGAAGAAAGTATAGAGGCAAGTTGAAAGGTATGCTAAGAGCATTGGCCTAACCAAAGAGGTCGTGAAGCAAAATAGAGAAAGAATTGAGAAGGATGAAAAAGAAAAATAGGACAAGAAACAAGAAGATGCTCAATTGGAACCATCCTCCACTTCAAGGACTACTAGAAGCTCTACTGCTACTTCTATTCCCCCTCAACCTACAAAACTAGAAGACAGACCATTAGGTGAACCAAGTAAGAGAAAGAAAACAAAGGCCACAAGAACATATGTGGGCACAAAAGATGATGAAGAGACAAAGACAGATGAAGAAGTCAAAGAGATGAGACTCAAGAAGGCCAAGACCTCAAAGGCCTCTGAGAACCAACCCTCCAGAAGAAAAAAGGGAATAAAAGGCAAGAGACTGGTAAGGTTGCTATGATTGTTGATCAAATTGTAAAATCAATTACTATTCATGGGAATCTAAAGCCTATCAGAATATATTATGATAGATTTGATGAGGCTAATAAGAAAATCTTGGAGGATGCCACAATCCTATACTTAAATAAATTCAACAGAGCTCTACTAGTAATTCTGTAAGAAATTCCCAAAAGTTTAAGGAAAATACTAGAAATGAGGAAGGAAGCCACCAAGGACAAAGAAAAAGAACTCAGAGAATATGTTGTCTCCACCCTATGTCCAGTAATGACCAGAAGAGAAGTTGACAAAATCCTCAAGGAAGTTAAGGAGAAATTCAAAAGCAAGATTCAGACAAACAAGTTAATGCTTGGTGAAAATGAGGAAGTTGTAAAGGAAACAGAAGAAATTTTGAGAAAAGCCCTTGACAAAGATAAATACTATATTGTTTTAGGGGAACAAGTTGAGGAAGTCAATCCTTCAGTTCTAGAACAAGAAGCTCCAGAAGAAGAAGTTGAAAATGGAAATGATGACCAAGGTAATACTCTACATCCTTCGGAATTAACCTATGAGGAGACTAATGTTGGATTTGATTCATCAAATCTGAATTTTGGGGAAGTTCAAAAAAAGAACATTAAGAAGCAATCTAAGTTTGGTGAAGCCTCTATTCCAGAAGAGGAACAAGTCAATTAGGAGGTGATGCAGAGGCATCCACACTAAAACCTTGACATACAGCATGTATGTCTACAACCCTTCATCATCATCATATTTTCTGTTAACATTGTCAGCATCATCATATTTTCTCTTGCCGACCGATATCCTCCTGTAGACAAACCTTCGACCCTTCGTCTGTCAGCAGCATCATCATATTCGTCTATTGGCAGCATCATCATATTCGGCAAGCGCAAACATCCTCCTGACGTTCACTGTTCACCTTACCGCCAACCTCTATCTTCAGCATCATGATGTTCAACATCATGTTCATCAGCAGGATATAAAATATCTGGTTCCCTCCATATATCCTGATGACGACAACCTCATGCACCTTTCCTCTGATGCTTACGTCACCCCGATATCCTGATGACGATGACGTCACCTGCAGCTCCTTCAATATCTTGCTGCCCCGATATCCTGATGACGATTATCCTGATGACGATGACGTCACATGCAGTTCCTTTGATATCCTGCTGTCGGCCAAACTTAACATTATCGGCCCGCGATGGTTTTATCAACCCGATCTTCTACCTTATGTCGATACGCTCCTCCTCAGCAACACCTGATGATGATCACCCCGATGCACATTCACCTTATGCAAACTACTGCATCATGCTTATCTCCACCTATTCGGATGACGCCCGAAGTAACTGCAGGATATCCACAGAAATATCCTGATGATGCCGTTGCGATGGATTTTCCAACCTTAGCGAATTTTCAATCCACCGAACCTCCTGAGGTGACCTGATCCGCTTCCTGGACCACCTTCCAGACTCTAACAACCAGCATGACCTAGCACATGCCCATGCTAGGGTTCTCAACACCTCTCGACTGCGATCCTGCAAACATGCATGCAAACAAACAGAAAATGCAAACTAAATCCTAAACTACTGTACATAGCCATTCCACCAATTCGACGAATCAACCGGTGGAATGGATCAGCGAATCCATGTAACCACCAGAACAGCAAATCAATTTCATAATGGAGATCAAACAGAAAATGAACACAAACAGGATCTTTATTGATTTCAAAAGATGCAATACAGTACTCTGTCTCACTCTGTCTCTCCTCTTCAATGCAATATATAAAATCAACTGATCCTAATACATAAATAGGATCTCCTGTGAGTACTACCACTTGATTCCCAGCGGCTGGGAGCTTCCAAGCGGCTGGGAGATCCAACCGAACTAACAACCTAAACAGCTGTCCAAACAAACTATCCTAAAATAGTAACGTATGGTCAACATGACCTTATTACATGCATTGGTCTTATACGACCTTCTTGGAAACATTAATAAGACTCAAAACAAACTAACTGCCTCATGGAGGCCAGCTGTCAGGTAGGTGCTCTTGCACCATACTCCCCAACAGAAAAGAACTCATGTCCCATGAGTTAGGTTGTGGAAGTTCTCCACCTTTACACTTTGCCTTTGTAGTGTCTTGACCTGTTCCAGCTTTGTCATCTACTGTCTCTTGGCTGCTCCAAGACTTCTGAACTGTAACTTGTTTTCTTGCAAGTAAATCCTCATGCCTGTCAATGTAGGCCCTTCTCACACATACCTTGTGTTTGTCAAGTTGTCTGACCAAAACCTCTGTCTGAACTGCCTCTTGAACTTCTGTAATGTTCAACTCTGTCTTTCTTTCAACCTTTATAGGACAAACAATAGTCCCAACTATGACAACATCCTTGTCATTCCTCGCAACTGGTTGCTATTTGCAAACCTATTTCTGAACCTGCTGCTGACCTCTGTCAGTCAAAACTGAAACGGTCTTCAAACTGCTGTCCTTAACAACCCCTTTTCCTGCAGTGTCCTCAACTACCTTTATGCCTGCTCCTATAGGCTTTTGCACAAATTCCTTCTTTCCCACTAAAATGATTTGGGCTGCCCCCTGTGCTGCAGCATTTGCCTACAATGGCATCAACATAATAGTTTTCCCATCTTTCTTGATGGTGTAGGTATTAGCATACCCATCATACAGTACCCTCCTATCAAATTGCCATGGTCTACCCAACAGTAGGTGACAACATTCCATGGGCAAAATGTCACACAAAACTCTATCATGATATGCTCCAATCTGAAAATCAACATATGCCTGTTCATAGACAAAAAGTGATTGACTATCACTCACCCAAGATGCCTTGTAAGGGTTTTGATGTGGAATCCTTTCCAAATGCAGTTTATCCACCATTTCTTGAGATACCATGTTGTCTGTTGAACCAGTATCAATGACAACCTTACATACCTTACCTTTGCTCTTGCATGTGGTCTTGAAAAGAGCTCTTCTTTGCATCATATCCTTTGATGTCTGCAAACTAGTTCTCCTTAGCATCAATGCTTCTCCCTCCTCAGGATATCCATAATTATCAGGAACTCTATCTTGATAAGTGTTTAAACTTTGCACACTTTGCTCTACTTTCTCTTCTTGCACAAGTTGTACTCTCTTGTCATTCGTTCTATCATTTCTGGATGATGAACCTTTGCTTTCTGGACATTTGAAAAATGGATGACCAAACTCACCACAGGTGTAACACTTTCCTGAAAATGTAGTAGAACCTCTACCACTTCCAAATCTACCTCTATTACCTTTCCATCCACCTCTCAAATCAGACTGTCCCTGTCCTTTACCAGTGTCTTCTTGACCCTCATTGGTTTGCCTTGTTGTAGGGGCTAATCCTCTTCCCCTCATATTGCTGCCTCTTCCTCTCATGGAATTATCTTGTCTCCTATTCATCTTTTCTTCAATCCTGATTGCCATTTGGTAACAATCCTCCACACTCTTAGGGTTAGCTAAAACTAACTCATCCTGTATGTTCAATCTCAAACCAGCCAAGTACCTAGCCACCTTTTCTACCTCATTCTCATGATGACCAGATCTCATACTCAACTTATAAAACTCCTCAGTATATGCCTTCACATCCATTTCCTTCTGCCTTAAAAATTGCAGCTTCTTAAACATCTGAATTTCATAATCCTTGGGCAAGAATTTACCTTTGATCCTTGCTACCATTTTATCCCATGAAGTGATCTTTGACCTTCCTTGTTTCCTTCTCTCGGATTGTACATAATCCCACCATACCAAAGCATGACCTCCTAACTTGGTCTTTGCAATCTTTACCTTCTGATCCTCAGCAACATCTTCACATTCAAAGTGATTATCAAGTGCAGCAATCCAATCTAGTAACTCATCTTCATTCAAACTTCCATTATACTTGGAAACATCTACCTTTACCTTAGGTTTATCACTCTGCACTGCCTTTAACAGTTTTGCAAATCTCTGGTCTTCAGCATCCATATCTTCAGCTACCTCTTCATACTCTTCAACAGCATCTTCATCTTCTTCTGATTCACTGTCGTCCACTTCCCTCTTTTTGTTCTTCTCCAAGGCTACAAGCCTGGCTTGAAGTGCTTCAACAAGCTCCTTCATCTTCCTCATCTCTCTGGCATGTTTTTCCTTCATCTCCTGCAATTCCCTTGCAGTACCATTACCTTTCAGAGGCATTTTGTCAATCTCTCACTTCTCTACCTCTATCCTTTCAGTGATAGAATCAACTCTACCTCTGCCCTTTCGGTGACAGAATCAACACACAACAGCCCAGACCTTTTGCTGAGCTCTGATACCACTATGATGCAGAGGCATCCACACTAAAACCTTGACATACAGCATGTATGTCTACAACCCTTCATCATCATCATATTTTCTGTTAACATTGTCAGCATCATCATATTTTCTCTTGCCGACCGATATCCTCCTGCAGACAAACCTTCGACCCTTCGTCTGTCAGCAGCATCATCATATTCATCTATCGGCAGCATCATCATATTCGGCAAGCGCAAACATCCTCTTGACGTTCACTATTCACCTTACCGCCAACCTCTATCTTCAGCATCATGATGTTTAACATCATGTTCATCAGCGAGATATAAAATATCCGGTTCCCTCCATATATCTTGATGATGACAACCTCATGCACCTTTCCTCTGATGCTTACGTCACCCCAATATCCTGATGACGATTATCCTGATGACGATGACGTCACCTGCAGCTCCTTCAATATCTTGCTGCCCCGATATCCTGATGACGATTATCCTGATGACGATGACGTCACATGCAGTTCCTTCGATATCCTGCTATCGGCCAAACTTAACATTATCGGCCTGCGATGGTTTTATCAACCTGATCTTCTACCTTATGCCGATACGCTCCTCCTCGGCAACACCTGATGATGATCACCCCGATGCACATTCACCTTATGCAAACTACTGCATCATGCTCATCTCCACCTATTCGGATGACGCCTGAAGTAACTGCAGGATATCCACAGAAATATCCTGATGATGCCGTTGCGATGGATTTTCCAACCTTAGCAAATTTTCAATCCGCTGAACCTCCTGAGGTGACCCGATCCGCTTCTTGGACCACCTTCCAGACTCTAACAACCAGCACGACCTAGCACATGCCCATGCTAGGGTTCTCAACACCTCTCGACTGCGATCCTGCAAACATGCATGCAAACAAACAGAAAATGCAAACTAAATCCTAAACTACTGTACATAGCCATTCCACCGATTCGACGAATCAACCGGTGGAATGGATCAGCGAATCCATGTAACCACCAGAATAGCAAATCGATTTCACAATGGAGATCAAACAGAAAATGAACACAAACAAGATCTTTATTGATTTCAAAAGATGCAATACAGTACTCTGTCTCACTCTGTCTCTCCTCTTCAATGCAATATATAAAATCAACCGATCCTAATACATAAATAGGATCTCCTGTGAGTACTACCACTCGATTCCTAACGGCTGGGAGCTTCCAAGCGGCTGGGAGATCCAACCGAACTAACAACCTAAACAGCTGTCCAAACAAACTATCTAAAAATAGTAACGTATGGTCAACATGACCTTATTACATGCATTGGTCTTATACGACCTTCTTGGAAACATTAATAAGACTCAAAACAAACTAACTGCCTCATGGAGGCCAGCTGTCAGGTAGGTGCTCCTACACCAGGAGGACATATAAATGATAGAAAAAATAGTTGATGCAAGAGAAACTCCTCTACCTGATCATTTTGGAAAAGAAGAAGATATTGCTACTACATAGAGCCGTCCAGATTAGGTAGTGAGTGGTGAAGACTAAGAAAAATTACACCTGTAAGTGATACAAAAAATGATAAAGTAGAGGAAGAGAAGGGAGAGAACCAAGATAACAAAGTAGAAGAAGATGGTGCAAATGTTGAAGCACCTAAAGTAGATCCTGAGAAATCTGATGAACAAAAGGATGGTTTAGAAAATGTTGCAAGAGACATTGTAGATGTAGTGAAAATTATTTGTCAAAAAGAGGTGGTTGAGCTTGATGAGCCTAAACTATTCCCAGGTCTAACCAATCCAGATGCTTTCTCTCCAATTCAATTGATGAAAATAGCATCATTCACCCAAGTAAAGGCTAGAGAAAAGATGTTAAAGGCCCACATGGAGGACACTGGGCTACTGGGGCTTGCAACTAGAATTTTGGAGAAGTTAATGCCTTCCTACTAGAAGGGTCCATCTGATTCCCCCTTTGGACATCTAAAAAATCTTGTAAGTTCTGTAAATACTCATTTTGAATCCTTTGAGAAATTTGTAGAGGCAAAGGTTCGGAAAGAGTTTTTGGATAAGAAATTCAGTCAAGTAAAAGTCTAATAGGATATGATAAAGTGATACTAGGAATTAGCATAAAAATCATTCAGAATACCCTAAGTGATGGAGGAGATATATACAAATTTTGTCTATCATGGTCTAAAGTCAGTGAAGATATCGAGAAAAAGATAAAGGAGCAAGAAAAGAAATTATCAGATCTTTCTCAAACTTTTGATCCTCTAACAATCTCTCCCATAAGCCAGGAATGTCAAGTAATTAGCTTGATAGATGAAATAAAGAGGCTTATTAAAGAAAAAGAGAACATCATGAAGAGAATGTGTGAGCTCCAGGGATTGATTGGCCCCAAGCTAGAGACAATGTATAATGCTTTATTAGAAGCTCTAAATGTAGTACAAACCGGTGATCCATCAGATTTATCAAAGGCAGAAGCTTATGAATTTGTACTAAGTGGACACATATCAATTTTGGATGGCATGAAGAGTACTTGGGCTTCCGAACTTGAGCAACTAAAAACTATCTTTGTAGACATTCTCAAGTTCATGTAAATAGAACTTAATGATTAGTTGTACATATATGACAGTATATGTTGGCAAGAGACATGTTGTGGCTTCATGAGTGTTGTCATTGATGGTAACAAAGTCCTTCCCACACATCTGTAGGATATTGTGTGTCTCTACCGAAAGTCAGATTGAAAAAGTGTTGTGGTCCGGTAAGCAAGAACAGAGCATGCAGCAAGGTTTGACAGTCAGGTCTAGATCTCCCAGAGGAAGTATCTCAGTAAAGTACAGACTTGGGGAAGTCAAGAGGAGTATCATGACTGATATATTCTAGAGATTGAGCCTCTTCTGATGAAAGAGTGAAGAGATATGAGCACCTAAGTGTTGGTTCCTGTTTGGCAGAGTTCACTGAGGAATAACTGACCAGCAGAGCATCAGACCTTAATCTGAATGAGTTATTGATGGTGATCAAGTTTCTTGAAGTATCATTCATGATTGTCTAACATGATTTATGACTTCTATAACCATCTTTTTGATATGCATCACTTAGTAAGCATGGATTCAGCCGACAGACCAAAGTTTGGAAATATTATGAGTTTCTCGGATGCTGACTAGAAAGATGATTGAAATCATTGATGTGGATATATATACTAGATGTATTTTGATGTGAAGGAGTGTGAGTTGTGTTGTGAAGTGTGAAGAAAAGTAGAAGAACAGTGTGGCAGCAGTAATACAGGTCTGGTATGTGACTAGATAGTAGCACCAAAGAAGAGGAAGAATGAAGTGCAGAAGATCAGTGTATTGAGCCTAACTAGAATTGAACCTCAGCATATGGATGCTTCTTATTAGTTCAAGTATCTTGTTACTTTCATTATACCTTGTAGATAGTGAGTCTCTTCTAGGCAATGAGCCTCTTGTGAGTAGTGTGCTCAGGTAGTGAGCCCTATTTGGCAAGTGACATTTTTGTATTTATATTCTTCTAATAGAGAATACATTCTTGGGTTAGTCACCCTGTGGTTTTTTCCCTTAACAGGGTTTTCCATGTCAAAATCATTGTGTTATGTGAATTGACTTTGTTTCTGCTTTCATGATTATGGATGCTTATTTGTTTTGCTGTTGTACTAGTTATAAAAGAACAAAAAGTTAAGTTAATTAAGATAACTGATTCACCCCCCCTCTCAGTTATTAATAGTATCTATAGAATTTTTAAAGAATTTTGGCTTGTGGACCCCACCTTTTGCCATTGATGTCAAAGGGGGAGTAAAGAGCAGTGAAAAATGAGGAATTTGGCAAAGGGGGAGCTTCAAAACTAATAGAGAAGCACAAGTGTACAGAGTAAGGGGGAGCTACATTAGACACTTAGTCATTTTTCACCTAAGTGTTGGCAAGAGACACTGCTTCACATGACAGGTGTTGTCATTCATGGTAACTAAGACCATTACACTCATGCACATAACACAATTTGTTCATACCAGATGTTAGAATTAGAATTTATCCAAGTTCGAGCAGTCAGGAACAGAGTAGGTGATAGGGTCTGGTATCTTTGTCTAGATCTCTCTAGTGCAAAGGTATGGTTTGCTACGGATCTAAGTTAGTTGTAAGCATTGTCAAGACACTCTAAATCTAGATTTTTGTCCCCCAGTGATGAAGGACTCAAAAGATATTAGCTTCTGAGTATCAGGTTTCAGTTTGACAGAGCAGACAGAAGAAGAACAGGCTGACCTTGTGAATGATCTTGATTCCAGATGTATGGAAGTTGTTTATTGGGCAATTGGTGATGATCAGTGATGGTGGCCAACATGATTGATGATTTGCAAGTACAATTTTTTGTCCACATCTCATATTATATATGGATCTAGCCGACAAACTAGAGTACTCAACAAAGTTCTAAGTGTTCTTGAAGCCGACTGGTAAAATGATTGTAGATCATGTTGCGGATAGATATAGTCGATGGAATTGGATGATTTGGAGGTGTGTGTTTTTTGTGAATATGGAGTAAATGGGAAAGGTGTAGAAATCTAAGGTCCGTATAAAGGTAGAGCAGTAAGAAGAGCAGACTAAAGATGAAATTTGTAAGATCAGTATTTGTACTTAACTGGAACTAAAACTCTTGCATGGGTAGATGTTATTTATCAGTTCAAAATCTCTATTATTTTCTTGTAATCTGTCTATAGGCAGTGAGCCTCCATTTGAGTAGTGAGCTCTAGGCAGTGCGCCTGAATGCATGTGCATTCCTATTTGTAAAAATACTTTTAACAGGGTATTAATTTTTGTGGGTTAACCCCCACTGTGATTTTTCCCTTAACCGGGTTTCCACATTAAAAATCTTGGTGTCAATTGTGTTTTGTTTTGCTATTCTTACATTTGTGATTTCTATTTTTCATGGTTAAAGCAATAGCATATTGTTAAATGGTGAAAGGAAAAATTAACTGCAGAAAGTAATAAAGTTTTGAAACAACTGGTTCACCCCCTCTCTCAGTTGTTTACCTTATTTATAACACTCTCATCATGCCAGATTCAGGCACCCACTTACTGGCTGGGGGAATTTTATTTTCAATGCAACTCCCCCTAAGCCAAAGCTCGTGATTCAATTCCTGGATGAATTATCAACACCAAATTCTAGTGCAGATCCATCACCATTGTTCATCATACCTTTCTTTACCAATGTCTTGTTCATTTCATTTTAGATCTCATTTACATCAACTTTGCCTTTACCTTTGTCTTGTCTCTGCTCATTCGGTTTTATGTTTACTAGACCTCTTCGTTCATTATTCCTGCTTCTATAGAATGTTGTAATATGACTGGATTGGTTATAAGTAAAGCACACAACATTTCTTTGCCCATTTGATTGATTTCCTCTTGATCTACACTCATTAGCCATATGTCCAAATCTATTGCATACAAAGCATTTGCTATTGAAAGAATTTCCATTTCCTCTATTGTTGGAATTATTCATTATCATACTTCTACATTCATTGGATCTATGGCCATACCTCTTCCACTTGAAGCATTGACCAGAGAAGGATGGACCACTTTGACTTACTCTGCTTCTACATTGAGTAGCTTTATGACCAAATTTATTGCAATTGAAACAATTTCCATTGAAAGATGGATACCTTTGAGCATTAGGCTCTCTTACTGGAGGTCTTCTAGGTCTGTTACTCCCTTTCTTTGATTGAAAATTTCTTTGTCTGGATCCAGAGCTTTCACCTTTCTCATACGCAAGAACATGCTTATCATCAGCCTTTTTTTGACTCTCAAGTAGCACTTCAAGTTTAGCTGAGCTTATCTTGAACTTTTCCTTGTATTCATTTGCAACTTCTAGGTCATGTTTGAGAATAACAATTTGCTTCCCAAGTTCTTTATTTTCCCTAGATTCTTGTAGATCTGACTCGAAATGGCTAATTATTCTATCTAATCTGCAACATTCTTTTGTTCTTCCTTTCAAACTCTGATTCAGGTTTTCTTTATTTTTCTTTCCTTCCTCAATTTCCTTGGTTGATCTTGTCACCCCAGATTTCATCTCATGTTTTAGAACAACAACTTCTTTTCTTGTCTTCTCACATTCCCTTGACTTTTATTTTAAGGCCTCCTCCATGTCAGTGTCTTCATATTGATTTGCTAACTTCTAAAGTAGCTCCCTCCTTTTTTCATTAGATTTGCTTAGTTGGTCTTTCAGGGTCTGAACAAAATCCTTAGCAACTTTAAGGTCCTCCTTCAATTCTTGGATTTCTTCACTAGACTGGTCAAGATATTCTAAAGCCACTTGAGGTTGTTCATTCATGCCATCAGAATACCTGGATGAACTCATTGCAACAATTTTCTAGATCTTCCTTAAGTTGTTAAACTTCTTCCAAGGAACCTTTCTCTAATACCAATTGTTGAAATAAGGGCAGACAACTGAGACGGGGAGGTGAATTAGTTGTCTTCAAAATTTAACATCTGTTGCAATTAATCTTCTTTACCACTTATCAACAAGTTAATGATGTAACCATGGAAGCATAAATCAACAACACAAGAGCAGAAAGATAATCAACACACATAACACCAAGATTTTTTATGTGGAAACCTGGTTAAGGGAAAAACAATGGTGGGGGTTAACCCATAAGAAATTATACTTTGTTAAAAGTATTACAAATGAAGAAGGCACATGCCTTTGGGCTCACTATCCAGAGCTCACTGCTCAAAGAGGCTCACTACCTACAAGAGGCTCACTGCCTACAAGAAATGATAGTATCAAGATTACAAAATATTTGACCTGATGAATAGCATCTACAAATATAGAGGTTTAGTTTTGATTAAGCAAAGAATACTAATTTTACACACTTCATTCTTACTCTGTCCTGTTTCACTCTTCTGCCATAATATGAGTCTAGATCTTCACCTTCGCACTTCTTTATGCCTTTTCGCACTTACTCCATCACTATACACACCAAAACACTTGAATCCATCAGCTATATATATCCACATCAAGAGATTGAATCAACTATAGTCAGCTTCAATAAAACTTAGAACTTTTATTTGTAACTCTGCTCTGTTAGCTGAATCCAGCAAAATCAACATGGACCAGAAACTTGTGTTCTCAAATTGTCAATTATGTTGCCCAATACCATTGAATATCAAAAACTACTTGACCAACAATTTTTCTTCATCCAGACTAAGATTAAATACTAGGTCGGCCTGTTCTTCTTCTGACTGATCTGACTAACTGGAACCTAATACTCAGATGCTTATAACTTTTGAATCCTTCATCACCAGAGACTAAATTTCTAGATTTAGATAATCCTGACAATCCTCATCACTCCCTTAGATCTGTAACACATTGTGATTTACTACCAAAGAGATCCAGAACAAGTTACTGGACCCTATCACATACTCTATTTTTGACTACCTAGACTTAGGCAAATCTTCACTCTAGCTTCCAGTATGATCCATTGATGTAATGCAGATGTGTAAGATGAATTCAGTTGCCATCAATGACAACACCTAACTTGCCTAGCAGTGTCTCTTGCCAACATCTTCTTTTGTAGGCACCAACCTACTTCTCTTACAATTCTTCTTTTGTGAGTACCAACCAACTGGAGACACCAATCCCCGCTTGTAGAATCTGTAGGCACCAACCCACTAGAGACACCAATCCCCACAACTGAGCACCAACCTAGCTAGGCACCAATCTATGGATTCTTTAATGGATGATATGGTATGCTTCTCCATAGGATCTTCCTCTCACAAATTTGATCCAAACACAAATCTGATCCATATCATGCACAATCTCTCTTCACAAAATTGATTATAATTTTGGCAATATCTTCACATAAATTTTTGCTCTTAATTCTCATACATGTCCTTAACATAAATCTAAATTTTTCCTTCATACATGGGCTACATATATAATCAGTATGAATCTAAAATACCTGTAGACACCTAAAAATGTCTCGACTACCAAACTGACTCCCAACATCCCTAAACTTACCAATTCCCTTTCCAACTAATT
Organism: Cunninghamia lanceolata; assembly: GCA_027924645.1. Lineage (NCBI taxonomy): Eukaryota > Viridiplantae > Streptophyta > Pinopsida > Cupressales > Cupressaceae > Cunninghamia > Cunninghamia lanceolata. The sequence continues at coordinate 4,811,150 of BSBN01000985.1, read as the reverse complement.
AATTAAATTTTTATTTAATTAATCACCCCTTTCATTTTCTAAATCCACACCATTTTATCCCCAAAATTGAATTAATTTTATTAATTCAATAGTCCAAACCTTAGCCAAGTGATTTAATAAATATGAAAAATTTATTAAATCAATTCCCCATTTTCCCTAAATCCAATTAATTAGTTAAAACCATGTTAACTAATTAATCCAACCTACTAATTAGCCTATCCCTACCCTAGACAATTAAATAGCTATTATTTAATTGCCTACTCTAGCCTACCTCATCCTAGCCTTAGGATTAATTAATTAAATCACTAATTGATTAATCTTATCCCCCCTCTAATCCCTCTACTAATTTATTCCAGCCACATTAATTAGGTTAATCACCCTAATTAAGAAAGTCAAATCCTCATTAGCACTTCTCTCCACACCTCCCAAATTTAAAATTCAAATAAATCACACATCACATTTACTCCTCTTACACATCCCTTACACATGTCATATCCACTCTTCCCCAAATGAATTTTTAATTCATTTTACCCTTCCCCATGTGAATTTTTAATTCACAAATAATCCATCTCACCCAACCTCATTTATTCACCCCTTTCCCAAAAATGAATAAAAGATTTACTTTTATTCCTAGCCCTCCATCTTCCAAGATCAAATCTAGGCCCTCCACCTCACTTTCATCCTCCACCATTGATCTCTCCAATCAATCTCCACCCTTGGATCAAAATCCTCTCAAAAAGTCTATAAATACAACCTCTCACAAGTCATTTTCATCATCCATTTTCATGCAAAGTTACCATGCCAAAATCACCTTTGAGTTAATAGTGAGTTGCACAATTGGAGAGCATTTCACATTTGGATCTAAAGTCTAGGGACAATCTTGGTCTTGGGAGATTCATTTGGGTGCAAAGGCTCCTCCTTCCCTTGATGGGATTAGGTTGTGTATGTGAGGTATAATCTCTTGTTTTATTGCATTTGATTTGGTGTTTTCCCTCATTTTGCATTATCTAATCTACAATACCTTTCATTTTTCTGCCCCTTCTCTTCCTTTATATCTATTCTAAAACTCAGAAAATAATCATTGAATTGCTTACCTTCCAATCACATATTCTTCCACCATACATACTCTCTCAAATGAGGCATCCCTTAAGAATGACACATATTTTAACAATGAAAACAACTCTTCAAAAACTCACATCTCTTCCAAACTAAATCACACACCATATATTCTTTAAATTGCACCTCTTGCTGATCGTACCCTTTTTATTAAACATAATTGCTTTTCTTTTTTATTCTACGTGATTTTCTTAAAGAGGGTTGACCTCTTTTAATATGCCTTCAAATATATTTAAATTATATTTCTTATCTCTTGGTCTTGAACCTTTTTGTCTTTTTAAATACTACCTTTTTCTTAGTCTTGTAGTGCTTTATAGGAAAGTTAGCTACTCTTAAAAGAATGAAACTGCTGCACTTATCATTTAATCTCTGCACTTATTAATTGTTACACTTAAACTCATACAAATAACACACTATTCATATTTCAAATCATACTCTTTACACATGCATAAATATACTTATTAGTGCTTTATCTTTTGGAAGTCGGCCATCAAAGACTTTAAAGGTAGTCGGCCATATTTTGAATTTTAAATCTTTAATTCAAAATCTATCTACTCAAGAGAAGTCAACCACTTTGGATATTTTAAATCTTTAATTTAACTTCTATCTACTCAAGGAGAGTCAATTATGTATTGATTCAATGTCTTTCTCAATATGTTTAAATATTTATTTTAAACATCAACATATCTCTACGTCAGCCTTTTAATTTCACCATCTCATCAATGTGAATGTGTAACGGACTAATATTATCTTGCTTTGATACCAATGATATTCTTGGACATTCCTTCTACACTCTTCCATATGCCTTTGACATTGAATTCTTTGACATTCTCATCCATACATGTTGGAAAACTAATCCAACAATCTCCACAACAAACTCTTTGAAATTAATGACAACTATCTTGTCCATGCACCTTTCAAATTAATGACAACATTTCCAACAGATTCCAGGTCGCTACCTCTTCAACTCTTTCTTTCCAACTCCTCAAGTACACTTCAAGTGATCCATCCTAAGAACTGCTTTTACCCATGTTATTTGTCACTATATTACACTAAACATCCTCTTGTACTACTTGTTTTTGGCGTGTATTCAGTCATAGCTCACTTGCACTTTTTATCAACTAGTCACCCACATTTGTCAACTTCTTCTTTGGCTACCACACACCCTTCTATTATGCTCACTATTGCCAAAGATTCCTCATCACAACTCCTCATCTTCTTGTTCATTTTTACTATACTTGGATAGTTTCCTTTTGGTGATCCTCACTCTCAAATCCTTTTCTCTACACTATTTCTTATGCTTGCAATCCTTTAGAATCAATGCATATCATCCCTCCCCAATGCACACTTTCAGGTTGTAAAATTATTCCTCTCTTTCCCTCAATGGCATCATCTTATGCTTCTATCCATCCTTTCAGATCATATAGGTGCTATCTCTTCCATCATACACTACTTCCCTATCAAAATACCATGATCTCCCTAACAACAAGTTGCACACATCCATTAACACAATGTCATGAAGTACCTCATCATGGTATGTGTAGAGAAAAAACTCTACATTTTGAAAGATTTTTGGATCACGGCAGCATTGTTTATTTTTAAACATTTATGTCACTTTTGTTGTGCATCATATTGCTTTGTTCTGTACGGAGAGCACCATGTGTCAGCATGGCAAGATTTTGAGACTCATAAGGAAAATATGGCTCTAGATGATGTGCAGTGCTACCACGTGGAATTGAGGAACAAAGAAGCAGGAATAGTTTCTAAGTGCCATGGTTGGTGCCATGTGTCTTCTTCATTGTTTACAGCTACCAGATGTTAATAGAATGCACCATGTATCCATGGCAGTGTTTCATTTATTAAGTTTGTTTCTACATGCGGATTGAACCATGTGTCGCTACTGTGGGGATTTCTGAAAAACTTTTGTATGGAGCTTTCAAAACACACACGAGAGTGACAAGTGTTTCTTTTGTGCACTATGCGGAAGCTGCCACTTGTCTTGATGCTTTGTTAAGTTTTGGTAGGTGATGGAAGATACATGGTGCACCCTAAGATGTTATAGCTACAGTTATAAGGAGGCACGAAAAGTGCCATGTGTTAGCATGACAAGATTTAGAGGGTGCAAGGTAAAAGGAGCTTATAAATGTGTGTGAGAGCTCCAGGTGTCCTAGTGCTGTGTTTGCGGGTGCTTCCACATATCATGTCTCTAAGGTATTGTGGATGATGACAAGTGTCAGTGTATCATCTTGTCTATTTTGGAAGAAAGGGAAACTAAGAGCAAGCGTAGAAGAACCACGTGACAGTTTTGAGATCCATTGAAGCACACCACCTGTCTAAACATACCTGGTAGTTATGGTTGTGATCTTGGTATCAGTTGTAGATTCAAGAAGATCTTTAGTTTCAGTTGTGGGCCATTGCAATTCTAGCAGTTGGGGATGATCTTGAGTCAAATTTTGCTGCTATAAATATGGGAACATTTTGTAATAAGAGAGGACATTCATATTGATATTAAAAAAATAAAGAGTTTCAATTGTGATTAGATTGTATTATTTCACCTTAATATAGCTATTTCTAAGAAGGAAGCTAATAGATCTATGCATGTTGTTGTGCCTTATGTATTTTGCCAAATTGTTAATGAAAGAAGCTCTGTTCTGTGCCATTGCTAATATATTTTGTGTCTTTGCATAAATCTTCTAAGTTTAGCCTTTGCTTGAATCTATTTATAATTTGTTTATGTTGATCATGCTCCACTTGCTCTTTGACATAACTAAATCATAAAGGATTAATCATTGTGCTAGTTGCTAAAACATATATAAATCTAAAGTATCACCATAGGATTAAAAGCTTTTGTTTTATTGTATCTGTAATCTTGTTTTTTTTCCCTTTACCTAAAACCCCATTGAAAAAGGAAGAGCCAACTTCTATAAAATTTGGAGGTTGTTTCAAGTGTCAAGTCCCACATTCTTGAAGCTTCCCATGTTGGTTTTAGAATCTGTACAATTTTATTCAACAACAGTATGCTCCAATGTTGAAACTCACCTAGTATTATTCCTATACGAAGATTGTGTCCTCCTACTACAACCAACCAATCTAGTATGGGAGTGAATGTCTCATCCTCCTTAGCCCCAACTTGTCAACCATTTCCAAAAACACCAAATTATCTTTGCTACCACTATCCACCACCACATCACAACATTTACCTCATGCTTTAAACTTAGTCCTAAACAAACTCTTTATTTTTGTTAGTTTAACCATGTTCCACTGCAAAGCTCTCCATGAAACAAATAAATCTCTACACTCAAGGTCTCTTTGAATTAGGTGACCTCTGATCACCGAATGTAGATCTTACACTATCTTCTACCCTTTTTCCTTGGCACTTGAATGCTCTATGTCCTTCCTTGCCACATTTGAAATAGGTTCCCTTAAAGGATTTCTACATTTTTATCTCATATCCCCTTCTACACTATTGAGAATATCCTCCACACTCCTCCTAAGCTTCTTTGTAATGAGTATCCTATACTCTTTCATCTTTCTAGTGACTTCCATCACCATTTCTACCTTTGCAGTAGCTACTATAGCCATCTCCCTTACTGGCGTGATAGTTCATATCATCTTCTTTCTCTTTATGATGGGAAATTCAACCTTGTTTTTATCTACAATACTATTTAATTCTCCCTTAACCTCTCAAGGTTGCTCCCCTGTCACCACATCTCATCCTACTACTTTGGTTGTTCTCCTCTCTTTCTCTATAGTAGTTCTATGTTTCCTCCTACTTCTAATTTAGTTTTTTGGTGCAATCATGGTAGGAGAGTTCATAGAATGAATTGTTTGGACCATGCAACAATAGTAAACACAACAGAAACAACACAAGAACATAGGAAATATGCAAATTCAATCATTTAGTATATCAAAGAATTCAAATACAATTTGCTCGGCAACATGTGGGCATACAACTTGGGCTCACAGGCCTAATTACATACATTCACAAGATAAATCTTTGAGACTCCTTTGTACAAATCTAAACTAAAGAATATGATTCAATTGCTAATTAACTTCTTTCCTAACGATCTATTACATCATTATATATCAATTTTGGACCAATAGATTCCTCCGTGTCGGCCACAAGAGATCTAAAATCCCAATGAAGAGGTGTAACATGTGTTCTTGGATAGGTCAAACCTATCATCTTGAAAATCCTTCTCCAATGGATATAAAAAAGTGCAGACCTATGAGGAAGGTTGGCCACAAACCAAGGAACATTATAGAATGAATCAAAAGGATCCGTAAGTCAGCCAATGCTCCTAATCCTTCTCCTTCAGTTGATTACTCATGACTATCAGAGAGCTCTGCACTGAGAAAATAGAGGATCTTTTGATAGCGATATCTTTTCGGTAACTAATCCAAATGTTGTACAGATTTAGGGTGATGTTGATGAACATGTCTAGATGATAAATCTAGATTTGTAAGATGTGAAATGCCAAAAGTGGACCACAAGCTAAAATTGCTTCTGACTTCACTGCCTGGACTAAACTGGAAAATAAAGGAAACAAACTAAACTACAAGCAAACTAAAATGCAAATGTTTTTGGTTGATGCAGGATTGCTCTTGAACCAGGGATGCTCCTACACCATACATCTAGGGTTAATGAAAAAAGTGAGTTCGTCACTTTGCTGGGGCTAGGGGAGAACCAAGACGGTCCACCTCCGCTTGAGAAATCCACAATGAATCTTCTTCAAGTCTACCTTTCCGCTTCACAAGATATTCTTTGTATTGTCTTCCTCTAGTGTTGCGTCCACCTCTACTATCCAAAATGTCTTCAATTTGTTCCAGTGCTTGCTGTGGTAAATGTTTCTTGAAGTCTTCTTCCATTCTATCACTGAATTCTACTTCATGATATTGGTAAAGATCTGCAATATTGAAAATAGGTGAGATACCCAATGTCTCCAGTAATTCCACTTCATCTGTATTTCCTGAATCAAATTTCCTGAGTATCCTACAAGGTCCAAACTTCTTCATCTTTAACTTGTTATATGTCCCAACTATAAATTTTTCTTTTCTCAAGTACACCATGACTTCATCTCCAACTTCAAATTCTTTGTGCCTTCTCTGCCATCTACCTTCTCTTTGTACTTATTGTTCATGTTCCCCAAATGCTTCTTCACCTGATTATGCACAGTCTTCATATGATCTGTTGATTCTTTTGCTTCTGCACTCCTCTTGTCTTCTGTGAAAATATCTCTCAATTCTATAACTCCTCTAGGATTTACTCTGGTAACAATCTCAAAAGGTGTTCTTCTAGTACTCCTATTGACTAAATTATTGTATGCAAACTCTGCTTGTGAAAGAATCAAATCCTAATTTCCTGTCTTCTCTCTAACTAGACATCTCAACAAGTCTCCCAAACTCCTATTCACTACCTCTATCTATCCATCTGTCTCTGGATGAAAATCTAAACTAAACTTCAAATCTATCTTCATCTTCTTCCAAAGTGTCTTCCAAAAGTATACAACAAACTTTATATCTCTATCTAAAACTATGCTCTTAGGTACTCCATGCAATCTCACAATCTCCTTGAAAAATAGATCAGCCACATGCACTACATCAGTTGTCTTCTTACATGGTATGAAATGAGCCATCTTTGAAAATCTATCAACCACTACAAAGATTGAATCATGTCCTCTCTGTGTCTTAGGTAATCCCATTACAAAATCCATACTTATGTCTTCCCAAGGTCTCTCTGGTACTGTCAAAGGTTTATACAATCCAATGTTCTGACTACTCCCTTTTGGAATTTGACAAACTCTACAACTTTGCACAAATCTCTGAACATCCATATAAATCTAAGGCCAAAAGTAATTTTCACTTACCAAAGCTACTATCTTATCAATGCCAAAATGTCCTACCAAAATGTCTTGCCAATCCACCACTATGCTTCTCCTTGATCAAATTATCCCTCATTGAACTTCTTGGTATGCACAATTGACTTCCTTTGAACAACATATCTTCTTGAGTGAAATAATCCAACCATTTGCTTTTATCTACTACAATACGTTCCTTGCATGCTTTCCAAGGTTCTGCAAAATTAGTGTCTTCCTCATACATGTTCTTCACATCAAAACCCAACACTTCAACTCTTATCTCTATCAACAAGGTTCTTCTCCTACTCAAGGCATCAACAACTTTGTTTGATTTTCTATTCCTATGCTTCAACACAAAAGTATAACTCTGCATGAACTCTACCCATCTCATATGTCTCTGATTCAACTTACCTTAACTATTCAAATATTGCGAAGCTTGATGATCTGTATATAACACAAACTCCTTAGGCAACAAATAATGTCTCCACTTCTTCAAGGCTTGAATTATGGCATAGAACTCTTGATCATAAACTGAATATCTTTTGCTTGCATCAGTCAACTTTTCACTGAAATAAGCTACTAGTCTACCTTCTTGACATAACACTGCTCCAATTGCATTTCTACTAGCATCACAATCTACTTTATTGAAATCCAGTAATGCCAAAACATGTTGCTCTGTCACCTTCTACTTCAACAACTCAACTTTTATCTACTCTAGATGTCCACTTGAAATCTTTTTTGACACCTCTCATTATCTCTGTCCTAGGGTTACAAACTGAACTGAAATTTTTTATGAACTTCCGGTAGAAACTAGCCAAACCATGAAATGATCTAACCTCTCCAATGCTCTCCTGCATAGGCCATTCAACAATTGCTTTCACTTTCTCAGGGTCCATCTTCAATCCTTCCACAGAAATCACAAATCCCAAATATACCAACTCTTCTTTCATAAAACTACATTTCTTGATGTTTATCAACAATTTCTCTTCTCTCAGTCTCTGAAAAACTTGTCTAGTATGCCACAAATGTTCTTCTTTTGTCTTACTGAAAATTAGAATATCATCCAAGTACACAATCACAAACTTACCCAAGAATTTCTTCAGAACTTCATTCATCAACCTCATGAAAGTACTTGGTGCATTTGTCAATCCAAAAGGCATCACTAACCACTCATACAATTCTTCATTTGTTTTGAAAGCAATCTTCCATTCATCACCTTCTCTGATTCTGATCTAATGGTATCCCCTCTTCAAGTCTATCATTGTGAAATACTTTTCTCCACTCAAACAATCCATAATATCATCCATCCTGTTGGTGCCTGAATTCACTGTCAGTTAATTTAGCAATTATCATGCAGGCACCATCCCAAAATATCCAAAAGGTTCTAAGTTTTGGCACCCCTTAGTGTTTTTCAACATCTGCATCTCATTTCTTGAGGAGGGGTCTTCGTCTTTTCTCCATCGGCATGGGTTCGTTTTTGTGTCTTCGACATTTCAGTTTCAACTTGAACCCTTTTTTCTCTAAGTTCAATGGTTCAGCGGTTCTGGGTTTAATTTTCTTCTAACGGGTCACATTATGCATTTGCCTTGCACAAATATTGCATCGTTGAACCTCCTGCTTGAACCTTTTTGTTTTGGTTCAAGGTTCAATGGTTCGAAGCTTTGTTGCCTATGGAGTATTATTTTTGATGTTTGAACCATCGTGTTGAACCCTCGTGTTGAACCCTTTTAGTTCGGGGTTCAACGGTTCAAGGCTTTATGTTTTTGGTACTTGGCTTTTTGGCAAAAGTTCATTTTGAAGTGCCTCGACTGTGTCTTTGAACTTTTGGCTCGAACCTCAGCGTTGAACCTCACCAGTGAACCAACGGGTTGAACCGGTTCAGCGGTTCAACGGTTCGCGGGCTTTGGTTCCATTTTTCACTAAGTGTATCCTTTGCTCATCTTTTGGATCCAGTCGGCATTGAACCTCTCGATGGAACCATCTGTTTGAACTGGTTTAGTGGTTCAAAGGTTCAGGGCTTTATGTTTTTGGTTCATCGGTATGATCGACATTATCGGCAAAGGGGTTTTTGGCTAGACCGACGGTGTTGGTCTGGCCGATGGCGAAGGTGTTATCTGAGAGACCAAGGGGGTCGGCGAGATGAATTTCATGTTGGCCGATGGTATTGGTCTGGCCGATAAGGGCTTGCGGAGGTGCGGTCGGCGAGACATTTGTGGTCGGTAGGAGGATTTGGGAGTGTGCCGATGGCTCGGGTCTTGGCGATAGGCTTTGGACAAAGGCTTATGCATCGAGCACGGCAAAAGGCGCTCGATGCTTATTATGTATGTGACCACATTTATAAAGTGCTAGTGTGGTCCCTTCACCATGCATGTGGGATTATTCCCCTGTGTATTTTGAACTTGCGAAGAAGCATGTTTTGGCGGGAAATTCTTTTTGAACGCTGCGATGTTTTTCCTGGTGGTTGTGGGTAGTTGAGCCATCAATGGCAACTGTAGTGGGGGTATGGGCAATGGTACACATGATCAGGTGGCCCGATTTATGGATGAAGACTTCCAGATGGCAGCGCAGGGCTTGAGGCTTCTCTTGTCTATTGCTGCAATAACTTCTGAGCGCCATTCCTTTGTGGAGTCTGTATCTGACATTTTTTGATGTCAATCATGTAATTAATGCTGAGTACACTTCTTTGGCTGTTATAAGCAGGAAGTGTTACTCATTTTGTTGTTGTTGAAAGCTGGACATTTTGGCTCTGTAATGCAATACAGCTGATTTGGTTGCTCTGTGCAGCAAAACTTGTGAGTTTATGTATCTCCTATTGTACGTTTTTGCATGAATCCACTGATTTCATGGTCATCTTATATGAATAATGCTATGTTTGCATGTGTTGTGCTAATTCTATCTCCAGTCTTGCATGTATCTTTCTTCTGAGTCCAGGTATTCAAGGAATGTCTGAGATTCTAGAACATAGAATTCCTGTGTTGAATGTTTAATCTTTTAACTTCTGTTCAAAGGGGTAGATTAAACTATTTTTAGATTGAATATTGGGAAGGGTATACTGCAATAGGGTTGCCATAAGTATAGATAACTTAACACTCTGTATTGGGAGATATCTGTAAGGCAGGTATCATATGCATCCCCCTGAAATCCAGTTTTAGTTGTTCATGCTGATCATTCACAGGTGTATGTCTACTGACTCCAAGCCCTGGATAGGCACCAATCTAGCTCTGTGTTGAGGTTATACACCAGGTCCAGGTTTGCATCCAAACATCAAATCAAACCATTTCATCCTTCCACCTGTTAGTTGTAGGAGTAGGATTAGGATCCCTGCGTACTCTCATACCCAACCAGACATATATGTCCAAGAATGTTGCCAACCTTGTGATTTGTTATACAAATCTTGGTCCATACATGAGAGTATTCTGCCTGTTGCTGTCAAGTTAAACCCTTCTGTCATTGAGCTAGTCAAGGTCATACTTTTATCAAATAGGGACACCCCCCTTGGTGCGGCAGAACCAGAAGTGAAGGGGAGGAGCTCACGCAACCTCCTATATTCAGTTGGCTGAATCTGCCTGTGCATTAGAACTGGCAAACCCTAATGCTGATTCAGAAGAAAAACCAACAAAATGGCGACTCTGCTAGGGATGGTGATTTGAAAATTGTTATTTTTGTCCTCCCTGGTGAAATATCTATGTGCCTTTCTGAGTCACCAACAAAAATGGCGACTCTGCTGGGGATGGATTGATAAAAAAAAATGATATATTTGTGACCCATCTGAGTCACTAACAAAATGATGCTCTGCTGGTGGAATGAACCTGGAAAAATAGCTTTCAGCTATTGAAAATTTTGTCCTCTCTGGAGAGGTGGCGACTCTACAAAAAAGATCTGAATGCACATGAAAGATGGATGTATGTGATGTGACAAAAATGTGTTGTTCATTTTTCTGCATCTGTATGAGAAAAGGTACCTTGTTCCTTCCCCTTTATATTTGCTATTTTGCTGCATAGGTTAGATGCCAGGGGAGGCTATAGATCTTAGGAATATTAAGTATGTCTGAAAATAGAAATTTCATGAATCCAAGTATGTATTATCCCATACTCAGTCAGGAAGGGAATGATAAAAGAATAGAAGAGTTAAAAAATAGGTTGATATTCTTAGAGGCTAGGCAGGCCCAGTTAAATAGTAGTAACCTTGTTGTGTCTGCCAGTCAGAAAGCTAAACCTCCTGTCAGCCCTTTTGATCCTTTGTATGACCAACTGGATTTGTCATGGGTTGATTATAAAGTAGAAAATATGCCTACTAGGATATACCGTCAGATGCCTAGATTTAGTGGTCACAGTGTATGTGATGGGAATGCACATATCCAAAATTTTCATAGTTTCATGGGAAAACATTCATTTAGAGATGAGGATATGTGGATGAGGTTTTTTGTTAGGTCCCTTGATGCAAAAGCAAAAGACTAGTATTTGAGCTTTCCAAAGAGATTCTTTTCCTGTTGGGATGAGCTTACTGATTGTTTTAAAAAGGAATTTGCAAAAGAACCTGCTGATCTTGTTGCAGAATTGATGAAAATCAAAAAACAAGATAAAGAGCTATGTGTTGATTTCAGTCATAGGTTTGCATTAGCCCTTTCACAGTTCCCTGAAAGTTTTAGACCTAATATTTCAGCCTGTGTTGGCATATTCTTTGAAGCTTTTGAGGAGGGCTCTACTGCATTACTGAGGGATTTCAAGGTGACAAGTATGCAGATGGCATACAAGTTCGTAGAAAACGTAGAAAAATTTAGAAATGAGCACCTGCTGAAGTCCCTGTCCCCAGGCTTTGGTGTGAATAATGGTTGTGAAGCTACAAATGACCAAGTAATTAAGGCATCATGTGAAGATGAAAAGATGAATATTGAAGGTGCCAGCGAAAGGACTAGTGAGGATTCCCATTGCAATGATGAGGCATATGACCATGAAAACAATAACAAGGTTGTGGACAGCAATGAGCAACTTTTGGAATGGACTTGTGGGGATAATTGTGAGTATTGTACTCAAGACAGAGAAGATATAAGAAAACAGAGAAGCAGTCCCATGTGTGACCCATTGCCTTCTTTTCAAACACATGGAGATCATGAAGAGCAGTCAGGGATTGAAACAAGTGCTAGTTAAGAGCATGATTGTTCTTTGTTTGATGGCTGTTTTGCTTATGACACACAGGCTGATACTCCTCCACAAAGGGAATCCATTGGTGATGAAGATGCGTGCTCTGCTACCCATGAATCAATGGCATATTATGATCAAGCTTATGTACCTGGATCACCCATTTTTGACACATATGATGATGAGGATCTATTTCAGTATGGTGAAGGCTTGAGCACTATTTTTGACTTGGATTCTATTTCTCATCTTGATGAAAGAGGAAACAACATACATCAGGTAAGTGACTGTGAAAATGTGCCTGATTTGAAAGAGATGCCAGAGCCTGATCTTTTCCAGTTTGGTGCTGCTATTGGTTGTGTACATGATGTGCACAATTGTGAATTTGAAAGCTTTTCTTTTGAGAGGCCAGCATATGAAATGAGCTCTGATCTTCCTAGTTGCATGGTGGACTTTGAGTGTTTTTAATTTTCAGTCCAGCTACGAGATCATTTTGCAATGCATAATGCTAATACAAATGATAACATGTGTTATATTCCATTTGAGTATGCATTGCTTGATACATTCTGCATCCATTTGTTGCCTGATGCTGAGGGTTGTTTGTATAAGGTTGACAGTGACAAAATAAATTAGAAGGTTGAATGTGCAGATGACCAGGTTTGTTTGTGGTCAGATCATGGCAGTACTCTCAGGCTTGACCTAGTGTATGCAGATGAGAACAAGGTGTTTGACAAGGGGAAATATTGGTTTTCCTTTTCTTGGTGGCCTTAGGCCATCAAGTTTGATTGGTGATGCAGATCATGGTAACTTCATGACTCTATTGCCCAATGGATAAGGCACTGGTCTGCATCCCAGAGATCTGGGGTTCTCGCTGCAGTCTTGCACCTACACGTCCCCAATCAGAGCCACTATTGGTGCCTGAATTCACTGTCAGTTAATTTAGCAATTTTCATGCAGGCACCATCCCAAAATATCCAAAAGGTTCTAAGTTTTGGCACCCCTCAGTGTTTTTCAGCATCTGCATCTCATTTCTTGAGGAGGGGTCTTCATCTTTTCTCCATCGGCATGGGTTCATTTTTGTGTCTTTGACATTTCAGTTTGGACTTGAACCCTTTTTTCTCTAAGTTCAATGGTTCAGTGGTTCTGGGTTCAATTTTCTTCTAACGGGTCGCATTATGCATTTGCCTTGCGCAAATATTGCATCGTTGAACCTCCCACATGAACCTTTTTGTTTTGGTTCAAGGTTCAATGGTTCGAAGCTTTGTTGCCTATGGAGTATTATTTTTTATGTTTGAACCATCGCATTGAACCCTCGTGTTGAACCCTTTTGGTTCGGGGTTCAACGGTTCAAGGCTTTATGTTTTTGGTACTTGGCTTTTTGGCAAAAGTTCATTTTGAAGTGCTCTGACTGTGTCTTTGAACTTTTGGCTCGAACCTCAGCGTTGAACCTCGCTAGTGAACCAACGGGTTGAACCGGTTCAGCAGTTCAACGGTTCGCGGGCTTTGGTTCCATTTTTCACTAAGTGTATCCTTTGCTCATCTTTTGGATCCAGTCAGCGTTGAGCCTCTTGGTGGAACCATCTGTTTGAACTGGTTCAGTAGTTCAAAGGTTCGAGGCTTTATGTTTTTGGTTCATCGGTATGATCGGCATTATTAGCAAAGGGGTTTTTGGCTAGATCGACGGTGTTGGTCTGGCCGATGGTGAAGGTGTTATCAGAGAGACCAAGGGGGTTGGCGAGATGAATTTTGTGTTGGCCGACGGTATTGGTCTAGCCGACAAGGGCTTGCGGAGGTGCGGTCGGCGAGACATTTGTGGTCAGCAGGAGGATTTGGGAGTGTGCCGATGGCTCGGGTCTTGGCGATAGGCTTTAGACAAAGGCTTATGCGTCGAGCGCGGCAAAAGGTGCTCGACACTTATTATGTATGTGACCATGTTTATAAAGTGCTAGTGTGGTCCCTTCACCATGCATGTGGGATTATTCCCCTATGTATTTTGAACCTGCGAAGAAGCATGTTTTGGCAGGAAATTCTTTTTGAACATTGCGATGTTTTTCCTGGTGGTTGCGGGAAGTTGAGCCATCAATGGCAACTGTAGTGGGGGTATGGGCAATGGTACACATGATCAGGTGGCCCAATTTATGGATGAAGGCTTCCAAATGGCGGCGCAAGGCTGGAGGCTTCTCTTGTCTGTTGCTGCAATAACTTCTGAGTGCCATTCCTTTGTGGAGTCTGTATCTGACATTTTTTTATGTCAATCATGTAATTAATGCTGAGTACGCTTCTTTGGCTGTTATAAGCAGGAAGTGTTACTCATTTTGTTGTTGTTAAAAGCTAGACATTTTGGCTCTGTAATGCAATACAGCTGATTTGGTTGCTCTGTACAGCAAAACTTGTGAGTTTATGTATCTCCTGTTGTACGTTTTTGCATGAATCCATTGATTTCATGGTCAATCTTATATGAATAATGCTATGTTTGCATGTGTTGTGCTAATTCTGTCTCCAGTCTTGCATGTATCTTTCTTCTGAGTCCAGGTATTCAAGGAATGTCTGAGATTCTAGAACATAGAATTCCTGTGTTGAATGTTTAATCTTTTAACTTCTGCTCAAGGGGTAGATTAAACTATTTTCAGATTGAATATTGCGAAGGGTATACTACAATAGGGATGCCATAAGTATAGATAGCTTAACACTCTGTATTGGGAGATATCTGTAAGGAAGGTATCATATGTATCCCCCTAAAATCTAGGTTTAGTTGTTCATGCTGATCATTCACAGGTGTATGTCTACTGACTCCAAGCCCTGGATAGGCACCAATCTAGCTCTATGTTGAGGTTATACACCAGGTCCATGTTTGCATCCAAACATCAAATCAAACCATTTCATCCTTCCACCTGTTAGTTGTAGGAGTAGGATTAGGATCCCTGCGTACTCTCATACCCAACCAGACATATATGTCCAAGAATGTTGCCAACCTTGTGATTTGTTATACAAATCTTGGTCCATACATGAGAGTATTCTACCTGTTGTTGTCAAGTTAAATCCTTCTGTCATTAAGCTAGTCAAGGTCATACTTTTATCAAATAGGGACACCCCCCTTGGTGTGGCAGAACCAGAAGTGAAGGGGAGGAGCTTACGCAACCTCCTGTATTCAGTTGGCTAAATTTGCCTGTGCATTAGAACTGGCAAACCCTAATGCTAATTCAGAAGAAAAACCAACACATCCTAGGTAAAGGAAATCTATACTTAATTGTGATCTTTTTTATTTCTTTGGAATTGGTGCACATTCTCCACTCTCCATCTTTCTTCGATACCAAAACTACAGGTATGGCACAAGGACTCAAGCTTTCTCTGATCAAACCTTTCCTCAACAACTCTTGTATCTATCTATTCAATTCTTCATTTTCTGTTGATGTCATCCGGTGTACTGCTTTGTTAGGCAAACTTGTTCCTGGTATAAGATCCATGTGATGATTGATACTCCTTATAGGTGATAATCCTTTACATACATTATCTAATATGATGCCTTCATATTCTATCACCAACTCTCTTATCTCCTCTGGCTATTCCTCTTTAGACTCTTTCTTCAATGCTTCAGGCTTCTTAGGAATCAAGGCAAAACACACATTCTTATGTTTCGAACCATCCAAAAATTTTCTTCCATCTACCAAACAGATTATAGCATTTCCACATACTTCACTCTTAGGATCATCCTCCAAAGGAATCATAGTAATTCTCTTGCCATTTACTATTATAGTATAGGTATTCTTCCTCCCATCTTGCATTTCTTTTCTATCATATTGCCAAGATCTACCCAACAAGATATGACAAACATCCATAAATATCACACAAGACTTCATCATGATAAGATCCAATATGAAATTTCACCAAACATTGTTCAGTCACCAGTACCTTATGATCATCCTGAATCCATGCTATCTGATAGGGTTTAGGGTGTTTCAATCTTTCCAACTTCATCTTAGTCACCATCTCCTCAGAAACTAGGTTATCTGAACTACCACTATCAATCACTACTTTACAACACCTACCTCCAGATTGCATCTTGATCTGAACAGACTCTTCCTCTATGATGGTTCCTCATTTGTCTCAATTTGAAATAGTGCTCTCCTCATTACCAATGATTCTCCTTTCTTTGGATTGCCAACTAAACTAGGTGATTCAACAGGTTCTTCAACATAGGCTGCTCTTCCATTATTCTCAGCTTTCTTGCTTGTACTACCCTGATTGCATTCAAATGCTCTATGTCCTTCACCTCCACACTTAAAACAAGTACCTCTAAATGTTCTCTTATCAAATCCTCTTCCTTCTCTTCTATATCCTTCATTTCGGTATGCACTAGCATTTCCTCTCTGGTAGAAATTTATGTCATCTCTTAGGTATGCATTGTTATCCCTGTCATCCTTCTTCAATGGGCTGTAAAACTTGTTCTGCTCTGGATAAGATCTGTCTCCTTTGAAAAATGATCTCCTTTTCTAAAATTTACCTCCTCTACCTCTCTGTCTCTAATCATGTCTCTTATTCAGCTTCTCTTCAAATTTCAGTGCAAATTGATATGCTTCTTCCAAAGATGTCATCCTTACCAAGATTAGTTCTTCTTGAATGTTCAATCTTAGTCCATTGATGTATCTATCCACTTTCCCCTTGCTTGCTTCACTGTGTCCTATTCTTATGATCATTTTCTGAAATTCTTCAATGTATTCTTTCATAGATTTCTCCTTTTGTCTCAAGTTTTGCAATCTCGTCAATAGTTCCAACTCATAGTCATTAGGTAAGAATTGATTCTTCAACTTTATTACCATCTGGTCCCACTTTGTAATCTTTTCTTTTCTTCTCCTATTCCTTTCCAACTAAACTTCTTTTCACCATATAGCAGCATGTCCTTTCAACTTTATTTTTGCAAATTTCACCTTTTTCGGATCTTTAATTTCTTCATATTCAAAGTATTCTTCCATGTCATTTATCTAATCAATTAACTCTTTCAGATTCAAATTACCAGTATAGTTTGGCACATCAACTCTAAGTCTTTTCCCAATCTTTGAAATAGCTCACAACATCTTTACTTTATACGATTCTTCTTCTTCATGACCTTCTAGGGTTTTCTCACTTTGTTCAATAGATTGAAATTCTTCTTCATCATCACTTTCAATATTAGGTCTAGGTGTCAATTCTCTTCACCTATCTTCTTCAACAATATCGAAATGAATTTGCATTGTTCTCATCAATTCCATCATCTCATCCATTCTATTAGCCATTGTACCAACAGAAGGAACTCTTCATGGCGACATCTTCCTAGGATCAAGTGCAAACTACCTCAGATCGGCGATTGGGCTATAAGCAACAACTACCTCTCAATTAGCGATTGACTACGCACAAGTAACCTGCCTCAAATCAGTGATCTGCTTACAACAAGATCTTATGGAATCCCTTCGCTAATTCACTCTAAAGAATCAAACTTTGGCTCTGATACCACTTAGTATAGTCATGGTAGGAGGGTTCACAGAATGAACTATTTGGACCGTGCAACAAGAGTAAACACAATAGAAACAACACAAGAGCATAGGAAATATGCAGATCCAATCATTCCATATATCAAAGAATTCAAATACAATTTAGCTGACAACATGCAGGCTTACAACTTGGGCTCACAGGCTTGATTACATACATGAACAAGATAAAGCTTTGAGGCTCCTTCGTACAAATCTAAACTAGAGAATATGATTCCATTGCTAAGTAACTACTTTCCTAAGGATCTATTACATCATTATATATCAATTCTGGACCAACAGATTCCTCCGCGTCAGCCATAAGAGATCCAGAATCCCAATGAAGAGGTGTAATGTGTGTTCTTGGATAGGTCAGACCTATCAGCTTGAAAATCCTTCTTCAACAAATATAAAGAAGTGCAGACCCATGGGGAAGGTTGACCATGAACCAAGGAACATTGTAGAATGAATCACAAGTATCCACAAGTTGGCCAATGCTTCCAATCCTTCTCCTTTAGCTGATTGCTCATGACTATCAGAGAGCTCTACACTAAGAAAACAGAGGATCTTATGATAGCGATATCTTTTCGGTAACTGATCCAAATGCTCTACGGATTTAGAGTGATGTTGATGAACATGTCTAGATGCTAAATCTAGATTTGCAAGATTTGAAATGCCAAAACTAGACCACAAGTTGAAACTGCTTCTAACTGCACTGCCTGGACTAAATTGGAAAATAAAGGAAATAAACTAAACTACAAACAAATTGAAATGCAAATGTTTTTGGTTGATGCAAGATTTCTCTTGAACCAGGGATGCTCTTGCATCATTTGTTCTCTATGGTGAGAGACAATTTGTAGGCCTCCTCTACTGTCTAGATATTCCACATACCCAACTCCTCTTGGATGGATTCCCTCAATCCATTGATGTGCTTTGCCACTTTCTTACCTCCTTCCTCATGATGTCTTGACTTGATTTCTATCTTGTAGTATTCTTTCATGTACTCCTTCAAATTCATCTCTCCTTGCAACAAATTATGCAACTCCTTCGACAACTATAACTAGTAATTGACTAGAATAAATTTGGATTTTAGCTTCTCTACCATCTAGTCCCACTTCGTAATGCTAGGCTTCTTTTTCTATTTCTATCCAACTAGACATCCTTCCACCATATTGTCACATATAGTTTAGAATGTCCACTCTGGTCATCTTGCCAATACTAATTATGGCCTTCAACATCCTCTCCTCTATAATAACTCCCATAATTACTACTATTTTTTCCTATTACACATTAAATACTAGCTTAACACACCAAAATCTTCTATCTAATTTAGAAGTTCCAACAACAAAGACTTACCAACCATAGTAATGGAAAAAACTCTATGCCACAACTCATATACTTGTACTAAAGTATGGTAAGCTCCCAATGTCAGGGTCATCCCTATACCTCAACCTAAACCTTGAGGGTTCATTCGCAATGGCCTTGGCTACATATCCCTTCCTAGGAATTAGAGGCTTCATAGTTTGTACACTAAAATAGAGAGAATCCATCCTCTCCTCTTATATTAGATCTCTAATCTCAATTTTAGGGCACAACTATTCATTGGTCTTGTGCTTCCAAAACCATCCATACACAATAGTATGATATCAATGAATTACAAACAAATTTTGGTCCAATGCTAGCATCAGTGTACAAACACACACAAAACCACATAGGGACCAACTCATATAAACATCACATGCTCACACAGTGATTCACTCAAGAATACATCACATATACCCAATGTGAATAACTCATGCATGTATCATATATACACAAAGAGACTAACTCTCACATATATCACATATAAATATTGTGACTAATTCATATGCACATCATAGGTACACATAGTGACTAGCTAGCAAAAGGGAAATGGTCGCAATCTTATTGTAAGCATGTTCCCCTTTACCTGATTTACTAAGACATAAGCCCTTAAGTACATAAAAGGAATGTCAGTGTATCTCATGGTACACTATGGGTCTATCCTTTTCTTAGTTCACTACTAACTGTAATGACAAGAAAGCATCCCATACTACTTGTTTCCATCAGTGGATAAGGTGTGAGTGTAACAACATGCAACACATGAAGTCACTAATAAGATTTCTATATCCTACCAAACATCTGAGTCATCTAATAATTGGATATACATAATCATGGACTTATGGATTTACCTAAAATAAGAATAATGCCTATATTATTAATCACTTCTAGAATAATTTAAAAATTGAAACCTTGAGAAACATACTTAAGAAAACACAACATAGGAAGCACACATAATCATTTTAACACCTAATACCAATACTAAACTCCTAAGATGAGTAGATACTGACATCCATCACCTATATACCACTAGTGAAAGCTAGACTAGTACTAGCATTTATCACCTACATGTGACTAGTGAAAGCCTATCTAAACCCTATGAAATCATGTAGCTCGTAGAATCTATCACTTGCATGCTACTAGTGAAAGTTTACTAACTCTTTGATAAAGCCAAATACTTCTTTAGGTAAAGCATGCTCCCTGACTCCAATCAAGATGGAGTATCAATAAGATAATCTTTGATGTGAGTCATTGGATTTATAATGTTGGTGATCACCACATAAGGAGTAGAACAAGCTACAATATAGGAGGTATTTCATTCCTCCTACCAATTCCCTCATAGAGTCCTTACTCCAACCATCATGTAATGCCACTTGAAGTCAACTTCTCTATCGATCTTAGTTCAACATTTTGACATTTAAAAGGTACATAATAACATTGGTCTAAAAGATAATGTCTTAAGTGTTTACACTTTAGACTTGTTAATCTAGTTACAATACCACATAGAGGTGTACATTAACCCATACACATGGTCGCATAGGTCTTGGGGTCAAAATTATTAACATGCAAGTATCACATTGAACCCACATGAGCTAGGTCACATATACATGACAAAATAAATCATAGAGAAATCTTGAAGACCATTCACATCATTTCATTGTTACATGAAAACACAATATTTATTAGACATAAATTCAACCCATTTTAGTAATATTATGCAACATTCTACTTCTGAATACATAACATTTACATGTTAAAAATCATAAAAATTAACATATAGTTACCCATAAAATAGATATAAAGCTAAACACAATATCATGTTTTGTAATACTTACTATTACTTTCCCATATTTGATAGAGTAAGTCATAACCAATTCCATCCTAACTCAACAAAAATATAGACACATATTTATATTAAGTAGATCTTCCACACATATTAAGAGTTGCTCACCTATTAGATCATAATGGCTTAATTCAACATCATCATTAAATGTAAGGTTAGCAAGTTTCCATAACACAATTATAACCCTATCATCACCAAGTTTATCATACCCTTATTTCTTAGAAGATAGAATATTAAGAGTTGTTCACCTATTAGATCATAATGGCTTAATTCAACATCATCATTAAATATAAGGTTAGCAAGTTTCCATAACACAATTATAATCCTATCATCACCAAGTTTATCATACCCTTATTTCTTAGAAGATAGATCTCTCAAGTGATTTGAATCTAACCTATACCTTCCTATACTTATCACTGAGCCCAGACACAATAACATAGTGTTTGTCACACAAAACTCTAATAATATTAGTCCCAACAAGCCTAGAGGAATTCTCATGCATTCACATTAGAGATTAACCATGATGACAATGAATCTAAAAAAACTTCCAAGATTAGAGTATATTGTTGAAGAAAAACTCCACAAAGATTAGACTAGGTAAGCTTGATGATATTGGAGTGCCTTTTATCAGCTTAGGCCTATATAATTAGGAATTATTGATTGGAAGGTGAGTTCATAGCCATCTAATGTAGTTTCAGCCTCAAGTTGAAATACATTAAAGAGAGAAAGTTGATCAAGTTTAGGAAATCCATACCTTGGAGTCATTCCCTAAACCCCTCCCCTACGAACTTGGGATTTAGGGGCATCCTTCACCCAAGAACTACCTACATACCTACTTCTAAATGGGAATGATGTCACATGTAGTTCTCCTCACTTAATCTCTCAAGTGTTATACACATAGGTTCCTACCCTTAGGTTTTCATTTCCACAAAAGTAATTTTCCTCCTAGAGGTAGAATAGAAGG
Organism: Cunninghamia lanceolata; assembly: GCA_027924645.1. Classification (NCBI taxonomy): domain Eukaryota; kingdom Viridiplantae; phylum Streptophyta; class Pinopsida; order Cupressales; family Cupressaceae; genus Cunninghamia; species Cunninghamia lanceolata. The sequence goes on along the minus strand of BSBN01000985.1, from coordinate 4,789,374 downwards.
AATACTATAGGAGGATAACCATAAAAGGGTTTAAGACCAAATAGTGTAACAAGTCACTAGTTATCAATACCCATTCCAAAACAATCACAACTCACCAAGTTTAATGATTAATAACAACACTCCAAATTCTTGTATTACTATTCCATATCTAAACAAGGTTCATCTAAATGATCCCCGACTATCAAATAATGTTAAACAATATGTAAGGAAACTTGACTAGGTTCCTTAGAAAACTTTCTTTAAATAAGAATAATACTCAATTCATACTTAGTACAATCATTCATTAATAAGTATATATCTAGGATATTATGGCACATTCAGTATCTTGATGATTACACCATACGTATATCTATCACTTGCCATGTAGATCAAGAATATATTACCTTGTGATTAGGTACTTGATATATGATGTTGATTATGTTCTTGGTGATATAATAACATCTCATTCTATTCTAAGTGACCTCATAAATATCACTAGAAGAGAGAAACATAATCATATGACATAATTCAATGTACTATTTCCATGTAATTTATCAAAGGGAAAAGAAACTATATTATTTATCTATTCAAAATAGCTACATATATTTACCAATAAGAAGAGCATTCAATTATGTAATCCAAATTATTTACACATTGTAGTGAAATCAACCTCATCATAATGTAACCAATATCTTTTGGTAATATTTGATGGTTTCAAAATTACATCACTGTCTCTATTATTTCAATAAAGCATATGAGTAATCTCATTGTCACATTAAATAAGGGAGTATGGACCTTGCCAAGACCAATCATTTTAATAGATACAATTGAATAGTAAGGTAGAAAATTATACTTATAATTTGAAGCAAAATGGTCATGTTGTATCTTAGTTTAACAAGAAGTTGTCCTAGTAGATACCCCATTTATAGTTGGGAGAAACAATTTCATAGGGGTGACTCCTTCACTTCTACTAACTTATTTATATCAACAACAAGAACTTCTTACTCAACTTCAAAATGGTTAAATAGTATCAATGTTCCAATGTACCATTCCCACCAAACACATGTACCATTATTATATTGGCCCTTACTCAAGCACCACTTAAGTCTTGGTAAAAGAAACATTCTTAACATTTATTAATAGAAATAGTTCAAATTATAGAATTTTCTAGGATTTTAGTAAACTACTAGCCCAAAGATTCATTATGTAATGACATAACCAAATAATAAAACTTTAAAAAATACACTTAGCACATCCCTCAACCAATTGAGTGCAACACAAAAGTATTAATCAATATAACTAACAATACATTGCCCTACTACCCAAGTTTTATAAAAGAGGATGACCATCCATCAAAACCTAAAGGATGTTGTAACCCCTTATGTAGAGGTCATAGTTTGCATCTTCTTTCACCATCTGGTATGTAGTGTAGATTATTGTCCCGAATACAGAATTCTCTCTGCTAGAGTAGTATATTTTGTAACCTATCACCATTGATGCAAATCTAACTCCATGATCTTCTATATCAATGATTGACACGGCTCTCTTGTCAAATTTTGATCTAGTTGCCTCTGTAACTATCTCACTCTTCATAGCCTTCAGTTGAGGCAGAGTACCGGTGGAATTCAATCCTGTAATTGCCCTTATAGCATCTTTTGTGATCTTGAATAGATGATTCAGCCATAGGAATTCATCATGAATATGATTCAAAACATATTGGACCCATTCATCCTTCGCAAAACTTGGAAACTAAATGACTTATATGAATTTCTTGTCTTTTAAGGCTTTGAATTCTAGTTTGAGCTCAAGATCATCTCCTTTTAGGTGATTCATGAACAGATCAGTGAACTTATAGTTGCTATGCTCTTTTAGAGGTGCATGAATGTATGCCCTAATGTCTTCCATATGAAGAATCCCATTTGGAATGGAAGAAAATGCTCCCATCAGATCAACTTTGGTGGACTTGAAGGGATGTTTCTTAAATTTAGGCCTAGGTCACTCTGTGATGTTCACAACAAGAGGAGTGGCCATTTTGAAAAGATCACAAGTTCTAAGATTTACAGACAAATACCTTCTTCTTTCACATAATTAGGGTTCATTGTTGAATTTGTCGATAGCACTCCTACTCCTTCAAATCTCAGCTTAGATGTTCTTCTACTAGCTCTTCTTTGAATGCAAAGTAATTTGAATGATGAATGAATGGCATTTTTATGCTTCACAAAACCTAATTTATCATTGTAATAAACGCTCTTCCATAATACATTCAATTACACTGTTTCTACATGTAGTAAATCGCAATCAATTACATTTACTTCTTTTCTTTCAGAAATCCTTTCAAATGATCTATAATAATCTAAATTATCTTCTCTTAGTTGGTAAGAGATAGTACTTCACATAACAGGTGTTGTCACTGATGGCAACTAAGACAATTACACTCATCCGCATAACACAATTTGTTCATAATGGAAGTTAGAAATAGAATTTATCCAAGTTTGGGTAGTCAAGAAAAGAGCAGGTGATAGGGTCTGGTATCTTGGTCCGGATCTCTTCGATAGAGAGGCATGGTTTGTTGTGGATCTGAATTAGTTGTAAGCATTGTCAAGACACTCTAAATCTGGAGTTTTGTCCTCTAGTGATGAAGGACTCAAAAGATATTAGCTTCTGAGTATCAGGTTTCAGTTTGATAGAGCAGACAAAAGAAGAACAGGATGAACTTGTGAATGATCTTGATTCTAGATGTATGGAAGTTGTTTATTGCACAATAGGTGATGATTAGTGATGGTGGCTGACATGATTGATGATTTACAAGTGCAAGTTTTTGTCTGCATCTCATATTATGTATGGATCTAGCTGACAGAACAAAGTACTCAACAAAGTTCTAAGTGTTCTTGAAGTCGACTGGTAAAATGATTGTAGATCATGTTGCGGATATATAGAGTCGATGGAATTGGATGATTTGGAGGTGTGTGTTTTTTGCAAATATGGAGTCAATGGGAAAGGAGCAAAAATCGAAGGTCCAAATAAGGGCAGAGCAGTAAGAAGAGTAGAGTAAAGATGAACTGTGTAAGATCGGTATTTGCACTTAACTAGAACTGAAACTCTTACATGGGTAGATGCTATTTATCAATTCAAAATGTCTGTTATTTTCTTGTAATCTTTTCATAGGCATTGAATCTCCATTTGAGCAGTGAGCTTTGGGCAGTGAGCCTGAATGCATATGCATTCCCATTTGTAAAAATACTTTTAACAGGGTATTAATTTTTTGGGGTTAACCCCCACCATTGTTTTTCCCTTAACTGGGTTTCCACGTTAAAAATCTTGGTGTCAAGTGTGTTTTGTATTGCTACTCTGACATTTGTGATTTTTTTTTTCATGGTTAAATCATTGGCATATTGTTAAATGGTAAAAGGAATAATTAAGTGCAGAAAGTAATAAAGTTTTGAAACAACAGATTCACCCCCCCTCTCAGTTGTTTGCCTTATTTCCAACAATTGGTATCAAAGTGAGGTTCCTTTGAGAAGCCTAATAGCTTAAGGAAAGATCTTGGAAGGAGTTTTAATGGGTTCACTCAAAGATCAACTTCAGTTGTGTTGATGGTGGTTTTAGCACACAACAATGCAGGTGTGATTGTTGGTTTCACACCTCTCTTAAAAAATATCCTACCCTAGGTAAGAATACTCCAAGGATAATATAGCTAGGTCTTAGCTTACTTGAAATCTCTCAATTGGTATGTTCTAGTTGTGCCTATAAGGGGTCTTACATGAAATATGTAAATCTTCAAGTTTGGGGCAGCAAATACACATAAACCCTCTTATGATTTTCAACTGATAGACAAGATAAAGTGCTGCTGAAATTCCTATTCTAATAGCTAATAATGGTTTTCAAAGAAAATACAAAAGGTTAGGGTTTTAGAAGGATCCTAAGTGACATTCACAATGCAAGGGTTATCTTCAGTAGACAAATACTCCAAAACTTTAAACCAGCTTCCTGAGTTACCAAACTAAAATGGTTGTTACAGTACTGCAGAAAACGATGTTATCTTCAATGGAAGTCAAAAGATTTTTAGACCACATTCATTTGTTAAATACCCAATAGACAGCACAATTTAACTTATGGAATGTAGTTGAACTTTGGCATAATCAAATCAGTCTAGGCTAACTTTACACAGCTATCTACTATCAACAAATAACTAAAAGTATGGACTTAGAGTATTCATTAGATACTTCATCAAACCATAAACATTATAAAAGTGACAATCAACTAACTATGAGAGAGCAAGAAGTGAACCATGAAAACCAAATTCAATCAACACAAGACATAAATTCTCAGAAATACTACATAAACTTGCTTTGTATTACTTCAAATGGCATAGAGTCAACAATTTGGTATCAAAATCTCTCTTACAAATAGTGGATATGGAAGCCCTTGATTTAGAAAAGGTAGCATACCGAGCTTCAAAATGAACGGTGGAGATTAACTCAACACTGATGGTTTAGATTACATCAATAAATACAATTATGACAACCCACATCAATGTTGGAAAGAGACACTATAAGGATTCATGAATGTTGTCATTGATGGAAACAAAGTTCATCCCACACATCCACAGGACATGGTGTATCTCCACCGGAAGTTAGATTGAAGAATGTTATGGTTCAGTAAACAAGAACAGAGTATGTGGCAAGGTCTGACAGACAGGTCTGGATCTCTCAGAGGAAGTATCTTGGTGAAGTGTGGATTTGGGAAAGTCTAGACGACTACCTTGAGTGATAGATTCCAAGGGTTTAGCCTTCAGAGATAGATGAGGAAAAAGATATGAATACTTGAGTACCAGGCTCCTGAGTGATAGTATGAACAGAGGAAGAACTGACTATGTTACTGATGGTAGTAAAGGTTATGAAGGCATGAATTATGTTTGGACGACATGATTAATGATTTTCACAAGTATATCCATGATCCGCATTGCTTGGTAAGCAAGGATTCAGTCAACAGATCAGAGTTTGTGAAAAGATTGACTATTTCGGGTGCCGACTAGAAAAGTGATGAAATCACTTGTGCAGATATATATACATGATGGATTTAGTTGTGAAAAGAGTTGTTGTAGTTGTTGATATGCGAATAGAAGTAGAAGAGCAGAGCTAAAGCAGTAAGAAAGGTCCGGTATGTGAAAGGAAAGCAGCATAAGTGAAAAGGGAAGATGAAGTGCAGCAGATCAGTGTACTGAGCCCAACTGGAACTGAACTCTAGCATATGTGGATGCTTCCAATCAGTTCAAGTATTGTATAACATTCTTATTGTAGACAGTGTGTCTTTTTCTAGGTAGTGTGCCTCCTTTGTGAGCAGTGTGCTCAGGCAGTGAGCCCTAATTGGCAAGTGCCATTTTGTACTTCCATTCTTCTAATAGAGAATACAATCTTGGGTTAATCACCCTGTGGTTTTCTCCCTTAACAGGGTTTCCACGTCAAAAATATTGTGTCATGTGTATTTCTGTTTCATGATTATGATTGCTTGTTTGAATTGATACAACACTAATTATTAACTAAGTTCAAAAAGCAGAAATATTTAAGATAATTGATTCACCCCCCCTCTCAGTTATCAACAATTGGTATCAGTGCTAAGTTCCTCCTAACAGAGTCTAACAGCTTTAGGAAGATCTAGGAATTCACATGGATGCATATGGTTTAAGAGAGCAACTTAAGACTGCCCTTGATGATCTCAAACAATCAAACTCTGAAGTTAATGAATTGAAGGAAAGACTCAAACAGGCTGATGAGTTCATGAGAGAACTAAAAGACAAATTAAGTCTCTCTATGAAAAAGAGAAAGGAGCTGCTTTAGCAATTGGAAAGACAAGGTGAAGCAAATAATGCAAATGAAGAGCTGAAGGGGAAAACTGAGTTGTGTGAAAAGTTATCAAAAGAAATCATTATGGTAAGACATGAAATGGAATCAGGAGTTATGAAGTTTACCCAAGAAGTTGAAGAGAAAAGAAAAACTGAAGATAATCTAATCTCTCAAGGAAAAATTAGAAGATTGCCACAAGATGGATAGAATCATCAGACGTCTTGAATCTGATCTTGAAGATGCTAAACATAATGAAGAAAAACTTGAGGATCAAATTGTCTCTCTCAAAAGGGATCTTCAAACAACAAATGAATATAAAGAGAAATTCAAGATAAGTTCTGCTCAACTTGAAGTTCTTCTTGGAAGTCAAAAGAGGATAGATGACAAGTATGGTTTGGGATATGAGAAAGGAGAAAGCTCTGGATCTGGTCAAAAGACTTTTGGATTAGAAAATCCAAGGAACAGATTTAGAAGACCTCTAGTAAGATAGCCTAATGCTCAAAGATATACTTCCTTCAATGGATACTGCCACAACTGCAATACCTTTGGTCATAAAGCTAATCAGTACAGAAAGAGAATGAATCAGACAAATTCATCCTTCTCTGGACAATGTTTTAACTGCAAAAGGTATGGTCACAAATCTCATGAATGCAGAAATATGCAAATGAACAAATCATTCAATGGTAGATGCTTTACATGCAATAGAATAGGTCATATGGCTAATCAATGCAGATCAAGAGGATATCAATCAAATATGCAAAGAAATGTTGTTTTCTAAATCTGCAATAGATCCAGTCATATTACAAAATTCTATAGAAGCAAAAATCAGGACAAAAGAGGTCTGGTATATCATAATCAGAATCAAGATAAGGGTAAACAAAAAGTGAATGCGGATGAAGTTAGGAATGAGATGAACAAGATTTGGGTGAAGAAAAGTTTAGAGAATATAGAGGTTGGATCCACACCAGACTCTGGTGCTGATATTCCTTCCGAAAATTAAAAGGTGAGCTCTGGCTCAGGGGGAGACACAAAGAAAACCTTGTTCCCCTAGCTAGTTAATTGGTGCCTAAAATTGGCACGTGAGAAGCTACGGATCAAAGTGTTTCTAGAGAAACATCTAAAGAAGGTCTAGTAAAAATTTGAGAGATCCACAAAAAGAACTAAAGAGTCTTCTGGTGAAACAGGTGTTTTCACAAGACTGGTCTGAGAAAATAGAGCAACTGGAATAACTTAGGTCGAGCATTTATTGCAACCTGTCATTAGGGTTTGCAGAGTAATATAAGGGTTTTCTCATTAATCACTTGTTCATTCTGCATTCAAGAAGAAATGAAAAGAAGCTCTACAACTACTTCTCCCAAAAGATCAAGATGATTCCTCATACAGCTCAATCCGGATTTCATCGTGTGCCCTAAACTGTGTAAAAGGTATTTTTCTTTCTTGATATCCTTTAGTAAGATTCCTTGATGATGGCTACTCTGAATATAGTAAAGATCTCTAATAGACCTTGCCCCACATTTAAGAAACATCCATACAAATCCTTGGAGGTAGATCCCCTAGGAGCTTTTTCTAGTGTTCCGCATGGCATTTTACACACAGAAGACATTAGGGTTTACATACATGCCAATATTGAAGAGTTTGGGGAATTCAAACTAAGAGACATCTATCACAAACAATTGATAGATGATGCTTTTGAGCTTAAACCAGAATATAAGAGCATCCAGGAGAAGCACTTTGATCAGTTCATTCATTTCCCCTGCTTTGAAGAAGATGAATGGGTCCGATATATTTTAAGTAGGGTGCATGATAACTTCCTATGGCTGAATAGACCTTGCAAGATCACCAAGGAAGCAATTAGGGTAGTAACTAGTTTACATTCCTCCGGAGGAATTCCTGTCCTCAAATCTGTCAAAAACAACATTGTCACAAAGGCCACCGGATCAAAATTTGATAAGAGGGCAATGACCATTAAAGATATTACTGACCCAGATATCAAGTATGCATCTATGATAATAGGATACAAGATATATCACTCCAGTAGGGAGAATTCAGTATCTGGAACTACAGTATACACAGCCTATGAGATGCTAAGAAAGAATGCAGATTATGATCTCTATGAACTTCTGTTGAGCCAACTAATGGAAAACATATAGAAGATCAAAAAGGACAAGAAAAACTCCTTTAAATATGGTGGACTAATAATATGCCTATTTTTCTACTTCATGAATGAGCTGCCTGGATCAAATGGATGGGTATGGCAAAATGACAAACTGGTAGCAATTCAGATCAGAGATTACCTGCATGAACTTGGGGATGCTAAAACAAGAAATATAGCCCTGTGGGGATATTTCAAGAATTTTTAGAACATGATGCATACAAGAGAAAGGATTCCCCAGTCTCTTGCTGTGAAATACAAAGACACAGTATGTTTTATGGTTGAGACTAATTAGTGCCTAATGGAGGCAGTAGAACCAAGAACTGTATGGATCATGCCCATGGGATATGAAGTTGATGAACAAATTGTGGAGGTGCATGTTCAGCACATGCTGAGTCAGCCAAAGGATCCAAAGGTAGAAAGGTTTGGAACCTTTGAGGAGCTGAGTATAAAAATTTATGTTAAACTTAGAGAACCAGAGATCAAGAGGAAGGTGAGAAAAGAAGTAGAAAATATTGCCCAAGGCCTTGGCATCTCAAAGGAGGCACTTGATGCCCACAAGAAAAGGATGGAAAGGGCTGAGGAAGAGAAGAAAGAGGCAGAAAAGAAAAGCAAGGAAAGTGCTCTGGTAGAAACCTCAACCCGGACCGGATCATCAAAGAGATCTGCACCTGTCACAGCCAAAAGCGCAAAAACATAAAAACTGGAAGTCTAGGCATCCGGCAAAGGGGAGAAAAGATCAAAGACAAAAGCCACAAGGGCGTATGCTAGTCAAAGAGATGAAGAGGAAACTGAATTAGATGAGGAGATAAAGAAAATAAAGAAGAAGAAGAAATCATCCGGTGAACCCTCTACCGGTCAAGGAGAAGAAGAGAAGGAAGAGGAATTTGCTGAAAAACCCACTCTATCCTTGGATGTTGTAGCAAAAGTAGTCACTGTGGATGGGAACCTACAACCCTTAACAGAATTTTATGATGAATATAATGAAGCAGATAAAAATATTCTGGAGGAAGCCACAGTTTAGTTTTTGAACACTTACAACAAAGCTTTTATTGAAATAATCTCTCTAATTCCCAAAAGCTTAGAGAAAAGCCTTGAAATGAGGAAGAACAATGCTCAAGCAAAAGATCTCAAGATCTAGGAACAGGTCACCATTCAGCTCTTCCCTTCAATCACTTCGCAACAAATGAATATGATCTTTAAAGAGTGCAAGGATGAGTTCCGGAGCAAAGCCAAGATGAATCAGCTCATGCTTGGTGAAACCAACAAAGTGGCAAAAGAGACTAAAGAGATCCTCTGAAATACTCTTAAAAAGTTCAACATTCCCATCACAGAGGACTCTGGTAAAGACAAGGGGTCAGAATCCTCTATTCTGGAAGAGGTGGCTCATGAACAAACAAATATCTCTCCTCCAATTTCCCCTACCGCTTCTAGATCTAAAGGAGAAGACATAATATAGGAGAAAGAAGCAGGAGTGAAGGAAAAATAAGTTGACAGTACCAAGGTTGCAGAGGAAGAAAAGACCCCAATAGAGAAAACCACAACTGATAGTGGTAAGAATGTAGAAGGAGAGAAAGCTCCAAGGGACAGCCCTAAGTATGCAAAAGAGAAGAAACATCTGTCTCTGGCAAGAGACACTGCAAAAGCTGTCCAAGAATTCTTGAACAAAGAAACAATGGAGATTGATAAACTAGAGCTTCTACAAGGACCATTTAATTTTGACTCTCTCTCTCTGGTACAGATAATGAAGATAGCTTCATTTGCCAATGCAAAGGTCAAAGAAAAACTCTTGAAATCTCACATGGAAGGCTATGAGTTGATAGAAGCTGCTTTTGGAGTGCTTGAAAAGATTATGCCATCAGTTCAGAAAGATCCCACAGCCTCCACTTCTGGTAATCTCAAAACTCTAGTTAGCAGTGTTAGTACACATTTTGATTCTCTAGAGAAGTCAGCTGAAGAAAAGGTCCAGAAGGAGTTTTTGAATAAGAGATTCTCAGAGGTACAAGGGTTGATCATTAATGATAGAAGGAATATGAATATTGGGATAAAGAGCTTAGAAAATGCTCTTATAGATGGCAGAAAAGTATACAAATTTTGTATTTCATGGTCCAAAGCAACAACAGAGATTGATAAGAAAATAAAAGAGAAAGAGGATAAACTACTAAGTTTGTCTCAAAGTTTTGATCCTCTCTCTTCCTCCATAGTCAATCAAGAGTGTCAGACTATTGCAATCACAAATGCAATAAAGAATTTTGAGAAGGAAAAGAAGAACATAATTAGCTGGATGAGTGAACTCAGAAGAATCATTATCCCTAAGTTAGAGGCCATGCATGAGGCCATAAGTGATGCTCAGACTACCGCCCAAACCAATGATCTGATAGATCTTAAGAGGGCAGAAGCTTTTGCATTTTTGTTGAGTGGTCACATTTCAATTTTGGATAGAATGAAGAAAAGTTGGGCTATAGAACTCATCCAATTGAAGACATCCTTTGCAGACATTCTTCAGTTTATGTGAGTATGTAATATGCGGCTTAGAATAGTTAAAATTTTTAAAAATTTTGGTATGCAGACCCTACCCTTTGCCATTGATGTCAAAGGGGGAGTGAGAAGTAGTGAAAAATGAGGAATCCAACTAAGGGGGAGCTCTGGAAAATATATATAAAAACAAAGCATCAGCCAAGGGAGAGCATAGTGTAAACACTTCGTCATTTTTCACTAAGTGTTGCCATCAATGCCAAAGGGGGAGATTGTTGGCAAGAGACACTATATGGATTCATGAATGTTGTCATTGATGGCAACAAAGTTCATCCCACACATCTACAAGACATGGTGTATCTCCACCGAAAGTCAAATTGAAGAATGTTATGGTCTGATAAACAAGAACAGAGTATGTGGCAAGGTCTGACAGATAGGTCCGGATCTCTCAGAGGAAGTATCTTGGTGAAGTGCAGATTTGGGAAAGTCCAGAGGACTACCTTGAGTGATAGATTCCAAGTATTTAGCCTCCGGTGATAGATGAGGAAAAAGATATGAATACTTGAGTACCGGGCTCCTGAGTGATAGTATGAATAGAGGAAGAACTGACTGGAAAAACTTCTGACATTATTCCAGACGTGTTACTGATGGTAGTAAAGGTTATGAAGGCATGAATTATGTTTGGACGACATGATTAATGATTTTCACAAGTATAACCATGATCCACATTGCTTGGTAAGCAAGGATTTAGCCGACAGATCAGAGTTTACGAAAAGATTGACTATTTCGAGTGCCAACTAGAAAAGTGATGAAATCACTTGTGTGGATATATATACATGATGGATTTAGTTGTGAAGAGAGTTGTAGTTGTTGATATGCGAATAGAAGTAGAAGAGTAGAGCTGAAGTAGTAAGAAAGGTCCAGTATGTGAAAGGAAAGCAGCATAAGTGAAAAGGGAAGATGAAGTGCAGCAGATCCATGTACTGAGCCCAACCAGAACTGAACTCCAGCATATGTGGATGCTTCCAATTAGTTCAAGTATTGTATAACATTCTTATTGTAGACAATGTGTCTCTTTGTAGGTAGTGTGCCTCCTTTGTGAGTAGTGAGCCCTAATTGGCAAGTGCCATTTTGTACTTTCATTCTTCTAACAGAGAATACAATCTTGGGTTAATCACCCCGTGGTTTTCTCCCTTAATAGGGTTTCCACGTCAAAAATATTGTGTAATGTGTATTTTTGTTTCATGATTATGATTTCTTGTTTGAATTGATACAACACTAATTATTAACTAAGTTCAAAAAGTAGAAATATTTAAGATAACTGATTCACCCCCCCTCTCAGTTATCAACAATCAATTCTCGGATTACATTTTGTCCTTTATGAAAAAGATGAAAACAACCCCTAGATACATTGAATCTAGTCAATTTGACTAGCCAACTCAATATGTTAATAGAAAAGAACATTTTAGAAGTAAGAAAAAGACAAAATAGAGTCACATGCTGCCCCGAATACAACAATTTACAATTGAGACGGGATTACATAATTAGAATATTCAAAAATAATGTCAAGACTCTTTGTCTAAGTTGATTTTGTCTTTGCTGGCCAGCTTGTTGCAATAGGTCAACCACGCCTCAAGTGCAGGATTAATGTCTGACGGGTCTGGATTTTTCAGATGATTTATCTAATAATCAAACACTTCCAGTTCCTAACTAAATTTGCTATGTATTCTTTCTATTTCTGCCCCTGCCTTCTGAAATGCCTTGAATTCAGCTCTGAGGTCACTTGCCTTGTCCAACCTCTCCTCCATGCTAAGTGTGGCATCTTCAAAAATAACTTTATGCAACTTATCCTTACACTTCTCGACATCAAAAGGGGCATAATCATCATAAGACGCTTCCCTACAATCCCTCAAAGAGTCACTTATGTCGTATATGACTAATCTCAATTCTTCATCAGCTAGTTTATATGCTTCCTATATATGCTCAAAGGTCTCCTTTCTCAAAAGCAACTGCTGATACCACTCAATGGCCTTCGGTAGCTGATTTCTAGTCAAAATGTTCTCTACAACTAGAGTCTGAGTGGGCAGTTCTCTGATACCTTTTATCTGGGGATACATATGCAAATAATATTCATCAAAAGAATCTCATTCTTCATGCAAGTCTTTCCATTTCTTATGCAACTCTACCAATTTTTGGTGTGCTTGAGTGGAGGCACTTATGGCTTCACATCCCATCTCAAAAAATTTTAGTAGCCAATTTTCTATTCCTTGGGACTTTGATTTGACCTCACCTAATTTAGTCATTTCATTAGTAGATAGGAAAGTTGGTATTGTCCTTATGTCTGCACCTGCATCTACTGGCTTTATCAAAAATTGAAGACATGCTTGAAGTTCTTCATTTTGATGTTTCAGATCTTTCTTGGACATTTCACCCTTGTCCAATTGCTCCAAAATTGATATGACTAAGCCCTTGAAATCATCCACTCTTTGGGCACAAGTGGTTGGACCTAGATCAACTGTAGTTATGGTATAATCTTCCGCCCTAACTTGTTCTCTTGCTATATCAGCAGGTAGGACCGCTATTTCTACTACCCTCGATCCTAATTCACTCTTGTAGATTCTTGATTGAATCTTAGCCTTTCTTTGCTTCTTAGGCTTCTGAGCCTGTGATAGGATCGTGCTCAGATCAAGCTGCATTACTTCTACTTGTGGCTCAGGATATGTCATTCTGTCTTGCAGCCACTCAGGAGCAGAAGATTTATTTAGTTCAGAGGCTCCATCGTTATCAAATACAGTCAACTCTTTGGATGGTTGTTGTTCTTGCTCTTCATTCTTCTTTGGACATTTCTCTTCTTCCTTTTCTTCTTCTGGGGCCAAATTCTCTAGATTTGTCATTACATTCTCCTGTGCAATCTTGAAAATTTTCTCCATTTGATCTTTGTCCTGAGGACTATTAGATATATCAATAACTTCCACATTAGTTGAAGGTTCATGGAAGTCATTAGTATTTACTTCAGACAATACCTCCTTTTCCTCCTCAATTTCTATTTCAAGCTCCTATAACCCCAATTTTGCACACACTTTCTCAATCCCAGGCAACAGTGACACTGCCAATGAGTCTGCAGGCATTTGGGAAATAGGGACAGCAGAAGAGATGGCAAAGGAAGGTGTGTTGACCTGTGTTAGATTGGCCAAGACTGATGATAAGGAGGAAGACATGACAAGGGGTGAAGGAAAAGGTAGTGAAGGTAGAGGAAGAGGAGGTGAAAGGATGGTAGAAATGGGAGGCAATGATAAATAAGAAGATGATGTTGGTGTAGTGGTAATGGAAGGATATGAGATGGTAAGAGTAGAGGAATAGGGTTGCTAGAGTCACTAGAAGAAATTACCAGTGAACAAGAGGTGGTGGTGATGGTAGAGGTGAGAGAGGTTGTAGAAGATGTTTCTAGAGTAGTGGAGACCAAGGTTATGGGTGAAGTGGATGTAGTAGAGGAAGGAGGAATGGAAGGAGAAGTGGTAGTAGAGATAGCAGGGGTTGAGATAGCAGTGTCAACACTTTGTGTAGGAGATTGAGCAGTTGGAGGATTAGAATTATTCTTAGTTGTGGCATCCTCCTTATTAGCTTCTTTTACCTTCACCCTTTTGGCCTTTGAGCTCTCTCCAGAACCACTTGGCATATCTCTTTTCTTGGAAGCTCTGGTCCTAGTGGAAGGAGGTTGATCTTTCTTCTGAGGAGATCTTACAGATGGCTTCTTCATCTTCTTTGCTTTTTCTGCCAGAGCTATATGTTCTTCACTATCTGATTTCTATTTTTCAGCTGGCCCTGCCACATCTGTGAACTGAATGGGTTCATCATCTTCTCCCCCAGAGTCGTTATCTGATTCCACTACTATGTAGGTGAGCTGAACTCCTTGTCCATTCAGAACAACCACTTGAGCTCTAACCTAGGCCTTACTCAATTTGATTGGTTCCCTCATAATAACATCTAGGGAGCTCTCTTCTGTATTTGCCCAATTCGGCAATGGAATGGACTGATGGTACTGTGCCTCCCATGGTCCTCTGACCATAACATTTTCATCATCTTGTAACTAGTCCGGCATTTCCATTATGTGAAATCTCTTGATGAAGTCCAGGGATAGCCTTGCATGTGCTTTCTTCATAACCTCATAGTCATCGGGGCAATTGGCCCAAAAATCTTCAATGTGTACCTTGTGGAAATGTTTCTTGCCTATGAACCTTTCCATTACTCTATTTGGATCAAAATGACCCCTTGCATTGTAGTAGTACAAATTTAGGAGCTGAAGTTCTTTGTCTGAATGTTCCGTTGATGCCAGAGAAGTGTTAGATTTAGGGCAGACAATTGAGAGGGGGGGTGAATTAGTTGTTCAAAACATTCCTCCAAATTAAATACTTAACTCCACATTGATAATTAGCAGCATAGTAAATCAATCATGAAAGCATAATGCAACTAGTCAAGAGCAAAAACACATCAACACATGAGATACCAAGATTTTGACGTGGAAAACCTAGTTAAGGGAAAAACCATGGGGTGATTAACCCAAGATTTTATTCTCTATTAGAAGAATAGAAATAACAAAATGGCACATGCCAATTGGGGCTCACTGCCAAGCACACTTCTCACAAGAGGATCACTACCTACAAGAGACACATTGTCTACAAAAGAATAAGTATCACATACTTGAACTAGTAAATAGCATCTTCACCATGCTTGAGTCAGTTCCATTTAAGCTCAAATCTTCTGCTCTGCCTTTCACTTCCTCCTCTCTACCACACACTCATCTTGACACAACACACTTTGAAATGACTTCGTAATCCCTTCTTTATACAAGACATCAACTTAGGAATGCTCATCTAAGTCGACAAACATCAACAAGAACATCTGTAGGATGTGTAATTCATTCAGTCGGCTAGTCTCAAGAAGGACACCATCATCCAAAAGTTATTCTTCAATTGCGAGCTCCAACTTCAATGTGGACCACCAACACGAATTAGACACGATCCAAAGACTTCCACAAGCTTGCCTGAATCACCAAGAACATCCACACTTCATCCGCTTAGTGAAATCCATCTCTCCTTCATCTAAAACCTCAAGAATACAGACTGTCATTATTGTCACAAAGGAATAGATACTTGTAGACCTTCAAACCATGAACCAATCGAGTTGATACACCACAAAGACTTCCCCAACACTTCCCCAAATCCGCAGAATAGGACAATTCATTTCCGGATCTCATCGGACCTTTCTGTAACACTCTGTCACTTCTGAACACCTACTAGAACTGGTTTTACTTGAGAAACCACAACTTCTTCAGATTTTCATGCAGACCTCTGAAATCTCTACTTGACCACCTTAAGACACCTATCTACAAACCCTTTAATCCGCATCCTCTGATCCTCTCATTTACTTGGACTTTTACCTTGCTGCCTTCACTGTTCTTCACTACGACCAATTTTCTCAATATCCTCAATAAACAGATCATCCAATCCTTATCATTAATGCAACAGGAGTATGTTGACATCAATGAAAACACCGGTTAGGCCCATACTTGTAACAATCTCCCCCTTTGTCATTGATGGCAACATATGATGTGAAAAACTATTTTAAACATCAAGACAGGCTTTTCTTCACTATCACAACTCCCCCTATCAGCAACAACCATTTTCATGTCTTCTCTTCCTTTACTACTCTCACTTTGATCAGCAACCACTTATTTTTCACATGTCTTCTCTCCCCCTTTGACATCAATAGCAAAGGGCACATACTTGCAATTTCACCATTTCAGAATCATACATACTGCTCCCCCTGAGTGGCAGCTCCCCATTCATCAATCTAGATCATAAGATATGATTGTGATATCCACCGGACTAAGGCACATTAGTGCACCTTAGTTTATCACCGAAGGGGCAATAACCCCTAACTTCTCCCTGAGATACTCAAAAGAGTCCTTAGGTAGAGGTTTAGTAAAGATGTCTGCAATATGATCCTTGGAAGGCACAAACTCCAATCTGACTTCATTCTTGTTCACTTGCTCTCTAAACAAGTGAAACTTAATGGATATATGCTTAGTGTTTGAATGCAATACCGAATTCTTAGATATGTTTATTGCACTTGAATTATCACACAAAATTGTGATGGGCTCTTCATATTCCACTCTAATGTCTCTTAGCATCTGTTTCATCCACAAAAGTTGAGTACAACTACTTGCTGCTGCAATATATGTTGCTTCTGCAGTGGACAAAGATATTCTCTCTTGTTTCTTGCTTAACCAAGAAACTAATCTCTTCCCCAAAAAGAATGCTCACCACTGGTACTCTTCTGGTCATCCACATCTCTTGCCCAACCAGCATCTGTATATGCATGAAGAGAGAAATCATGATCTCTAGGATACCACAAACCATACTCAATTGTCCCTTTAGATATCTAAAAATACTCTTGATTGCCATGACATGAGATTCTCTAGGATCGGCCTGGACTCTAGCAACAAGACCAATAGCCTGTATAATATCTGGTCTAGTTTGGGTGAGATACAATAGTCCTCCAATCATTGACCTATATTTTGTCTGATCAGCCTTGGGAGAGTCATCATCTTTGCTCAACTTACATCCAGTTGCCATGGGAGTGTTCATTGGCTCTGAGTCTTCCATCCCAAATTTCTTCAACAACTCTTTCACATATTTTGACTGAGAAATGAAGATTCCTTTCTTTGTTTGAGTGATTTGTAGACCCAAAAAGAAATTCATTTCTCCAAGCATGGACATCTCAAACTCACTTTTCATTTGATTTGCAAAATTTTTACACATACTATCTCTTCCTCCAAAAATGATATCATCAACAAACACTTCAACAATCAAGATGTTTTCATGATCAATTTTGAAATATAAATTACTGTCAGCAGTACCTTTGTTGAAACCAATCTTCAAGAGATGCTTATCCAATCTTTCATACCAAGCTCTTAGGGCTTGCTTCAGTCCATACAGTGCCTTTTCAACTTGCAGACCATGTCACCATGATCATACAATTGAAATACATCTCGTTGCTCAATGTACACTTCTTCTTCCAAGTCACCATTCAGGAAGGTAGATTTGACATCCATCTAATACACCTTGAAATCCTTGAAGGCAGCAAAGGCAAGAAATAATCTGACTGCTTCAATTCTTGCCACCGGAGCAAAAGTCTCTTCAAATTCAACTCCTTCAATTTGAGAATAACCTTTGCAGACCAATCTGGCTTTATTTCTGATTACTTCACCAGCTTCATTCAGTTTGTTCTGAAAGACCCATTTGGTTCCAATCATGTTCTTGTTTCTAGGTCTGGGAACAAGATCCCATGTGTGATTTTTCTCAATTTGCATTAGTTCTTCCTCCATTGCTTTAGTCCAGTTTTCATCATTACAAGCTTCATTCACTATTTTAGGTTCAATCTTTGAAATTAGACAATACTCATCCGAGTCTTGAGCAATTCTCCTTCTTGTTTCCACACCTTTGCTTTTGTCACCTAAGATCTGATCTTTAGAGTGGTTTAGTCTTACATACCTTGGAACTTTGGGAGTTTCTTGCACTTCTAATTCTTGATCAGGCTAATTGAGGCTTATCTCTTCTTCCTGACTTACTGGATCAGTTTGAATCTATTTTTCAGAAGAGGCTTGGGCAACTTGAATCAGAGCACCATTCTGATCATCTTCATCATACTCATAAAACCTTGAGGGTTTTTCAATTCCTTCATCAACTTTCACATTTGTGTTTTCTATAATCTTTATCAATCTCTTGTTATAACACTGGTAAGCTTTGCTTTGAGTAGAGTAACCAAAGAATATTCCTTCATCACTTCTAGCATCAAACTTTCTTAGATCTTCATCCCTTTTAATGTAACATTTGCTACCAAAAACTCTAAAATACCTCATAGTAGGAGTGATGCCAAACCAAAGTTCATAAGGAGTCTTACCGGTATTGCTTCTAATTTGAACTCTATTGAGACTATAGACTACAGTGCTGACAGTTTCTCTCTAATAGATCTAAGGAACATTAGCTTCCATCATCATGGTCCTAGATGCTTCCTGGATGGCCTAGTTCTTCCTTTCAACTACTCCATTTTGCTGTGGAGTCCTAGGAGAAGACAACTGTCTCTTTATCCCATGTTTCTCACAGAATTCTATGAACTCACTAGATGTGAATTCTCCACCTCTATCAGATCTCAGACATTTCAGCTTTAATCCGGTTTCATTCTCTACCATAGCCTTGAATATTTTGAATTTCTCAAGAGCTTTTGATTTCTCTTTTATAAAAGTTACCCACATCATCCGAGAATAGTTGTCAATTAGTAACATGAAATATCTATCACCTTGCACACTCCTGATTCTGGCCAGACCACAAAGATCAGTATGAACTAAGTCCAATAATTTGGTAGAAGATAGTTCCTTACTTTTGAATGAGACTCTACTTAGCTTACCCAACTAACATTCTTTGCACAAGCTATTAGTAGGTTTCACCAATTTAGGAAGATCTCTTCCAACCTGAGTAATGCTTATCTTGATGATATTATCAAAATTTACATGACACAACCTTCTATGCCATAACCAACTCTGATCAACATGAGCAAATAAGCAACTTTTACCAGTACCAACCAAGTGGAAGATATTACCTTTAGTTTGAGTACCGGATGCAATCTTTATTCTGAAACTTTCAAAGATCTTGCATTTTCCATTCTTGAATCTAAGATCATAGCCTTTGTCCACCAACTATCCAACACTGAGAAGATTGTGCTTTAATCCTTCAACATACAGTACATTACCAATTTTGTTCTTTCCATCAAAAGAAATAGTTCCTCTACCTCTGATTCTACCAGCAGAATTATCACCAAACTTTACCACTCCTCCTTCATACCTTTCCAAATCTAAGAACTTATTTTTGTCACCTGTCATATGGTGAGAGCATCCACTGTCAATGACCCAATCATCCTTTTCTTCAACTTGGCCAGCTAAAGCTCTTTCTTCAACTTTATGATTGATAGATTCAGAGGGCATTGGATCTTCTTCCTTGATGGCAATGAACACCCAGTCATTTCTAGATTTGTCTCATATCTCTGATTCATCATTTGTTACTCCTTCATCATCTCTTTCATGAGCATAGTAACAATTCTTCTAGAATCTTGGTCTATTAGTATTTGGCCTTAAAAATCTTTATGGACACCTTGAGGTAAAATGACCAATCTTATTGCAGTTAAAACACTTAAAAGGCAATTTCCCTTCATACTTACTAGATCCTCTTGGCAATCTTTTTACAATAAGGGCTTCAAGATGAGTAGTTTTAGCTTCTTCTTCTTCCAAGTCTTTTCTTTCTTTTTCATACCATTATAGATTCCTTGAAGAGTTTTCTCCCAGATCAAACCTTTGTTTCCCTTTTACAAAGGTACTGGCTTTGAATGCAGATTCAGTCTTTGGGGGTTCATCTTCAAACTCAGCCATTTCAAATGCAACCAATTTACCAACCAATTGATCTCTTGTGACAGTTGTGTGAGCTCTGAATTCTTCAATTATAGCAGCCTTGATTTATAAGAAGTAGGAAGGGATCTAAGAACTCTTCCCACAATCTCATCTTCATTCAAGACTCCACCAGCATTTCTAATTCCACAAACAATCTCATTTACTCTTGGCATAAAAGTAGTAATGTTTTCATCATCTCTCATCTTCAGATTTTCAAATCTCCCTTTTAGACTCTGTAGCCTTGCAATTTTAACATACTTGTCTCCTTCATGCAATAGTTCTAGTTTTTGCCAAATATCAAAAGCAGTTGGTAGGTCAATAACATTTGAGAGCTTTGTATCAGATAATGTGCTTAGAAGAGCCTCAATAGTCTGTAGATTGTTTTTAGCATCAGTGATTTCATTCTGGGTTTTTGGACCACCCTGTGGAGGTACATACTATGTTGTAACCATGTTCTAGTATGCCATTCCCACACATTGCAAGTGACATTTCATGCAACCTTTCCAAAGATTGAAATTGGTTCAATCAAATTTTAGACTATCCTTCATGTAAGACAACATCCTGGATCTCCTCAAGTGATTAAGCTCCTTTTAGAGGAACTTGGCTCTGATACCAATTGTTAGATTTAAGGCAGACAACTAAGAGGGGGGGTGAATCAATTGTTCAAAACTTTCCTCCAAATTAAATACTTAACTCCACATTGATAATTAGCAGCATAGTAAATCAATCATGAAAGCATAATGCAACTAGTCAAGAGCAGAAACACATCAACACATGAGACACCAAGCTTTTGACGTGGAAAACCTGGTTAAGGGAAAAACCATAGGGTGATTAACCCAAGATTTTATTCTCTGTTAGAAGAATAGAAAGAAAAAATGGCACATGCCAATTGGGGCTCACTACCCGAGCACACTGCTCACAAGAGGCTCACTGCCTACAAGAGACACACTGTCTACAAAAGAATAAGTATCACATACTTGAACTGGTAAATAGCATCTTCACCATGCTTGAGTCAGTTCCATTTAAGCTCAAATCTTCTACTCTGCCTTTTTTTTCCTCCTCGCTACCACACACTCATCGCGACACAACACACTTTGAAATGACTTCACAATCCCTTCTTTATACAAGACATCAACTTAGGAATGATCATCTAAGTCAGCAAACATCAACAAGAACATCTGTAGCATGTGTAACTCATCCGATCGGCCAGTCTCAAGAAGGACACCATCATCCAGAAGTTATTCTTCAATTACGAGCTCCAACTTCAATGCGGACCACCAACATGAACTAGACACGATCCAGAGACTTCCACAAGCTTGCCTGAATCACCAAGAACATCCACACTTCATCTACTTATTGAAATCCATCTCTCCTTCATCTGGAACCTCAAGAACATAGACTATCATTACTATCACAAAGGAATAGATGCTTGCGGACCTTCAAACTATGAACCAATCAAGTTGACACACCACAAAGACTTCCCCAGCACTTCCTCAAATCTGCAGAACAGGACAATTCATTTCTGGATCTCACCGGACCTTTCTGTAACACTCTATCATTTCTGAACACCTACCGGAACTGGTTTTACTCGAGTGGCCACAACTTCTTTAGATCTTCATGCGACCTCTAAAATCTCTACTGGACCACCTTAATACACATATCTACAAACCCTTTAATCCACATCCTCTGATCCTCTCATTTACTTGGACTTTTACCTTGCTACCTTCATTGTTCTTCACTGTGACCAATTTTCTCAATATACTCAACAAACAGATCATCCAATCCTTATCATTAATGCAACATGAGTATGTTAACATAAATGACAACACCTATTAGGCCCATACTTGCAACAAGAAGGATAGGCATAGAGTCCTTTGCCAAACTTGATAGGAAATTGAACATTAGTTCTATGCAAGTGTTTGAGTTTCTCAGCACATGGCATTAATTGCCTAGAGAGCTCCAGAAGCACTATCTTATCATTAGGGTACTGAGGAAGTCTGTAGGCCATTCTAGTGAAGCCTTGTATCCTTATGTATGTAAAATTCTCAAATTGGATATACCATATGCCGTATCTAGTTATTTCATTCATGGCCTCGGTAGAAATTCTCAAGGCTGTGCTACCTTGTAGCATTCTGGCTATATACATTGTGAATGGATCATTTACCCTCCTGAAGTGTATCAATGATTAAGACAAGGTCAATTGTGGATAGAATTCATATACTTTAATCTAAGTCTTCTCATCATTTCCAACCTCACCAACCTTAGACAGTCCATCGTAGTGATTCCTTCTTGCTAATGTATAAACAACATATGATGTCCATCTGAAGTATCTATTATCATTGAAATTGCTAAAGGCTTCATGGATATTGTCACTGAGAATCTGAGCCCAGTGGAACTTAGTTCCTTTCAATATTTCAGTAATTATGACAAACATCTAATCCTCAAAGGTAGAGGCTATTGGTAACCCATATATTCTGCTAAAAAAGGTCACTATGTCTCTAATCTCATCATGGAAGTCACTTCTGTATAGTACTCTAGGGAGCTTAACGAGAGTAGACTTTCTGCTTTTAACCCAATGGTCATTTATATACTTTCAGCATCCTTCTACATCTTTATTATATGTTGCCTATGATCCCCTTTTGTCTGGCATAGTCATGACCTTGTGCCAGGGGATATCAAAGGTTTCAACCAGAGGAGGTGGGGTCAGATCAACCAAGATATCCCCATTTGCTGTCTAAATGGTTCTTGTCATTATACCATACCTATCTGCACAAGTGGCCATTAGTTCTGCACATTGCACTAAAGTAGGGAAGGCGGCTGCTTGCACAATACCACTATCTCTGAGTACTCTGGCTCTGGGAGTTGGATTTGGACCAAAGACTCTTAATCTAAAGTCATCTAGGTCTATGTGACCTAGGTCTGTGTCCCCTACATTACTCCTTCTGGAGTGAGTCTTAGTTTCTGGAGGGACTCCTTTGAACTCGTACTTCATTGCTTGGGCCCGAGTAGTCATTTAGTCTGCATGACCGGACCTTATAGGTTTGATACCTTGAAGAAACTCCTAATATACTCTTAAGTTTCAGATGAATCAATGCAAATCTTCTATTCACTACTAACATGTGTTTGAAGGAAAGTTAAATCTAACTGCAATAACAATGTATGCAATCAAATATCCAATGTTGCAAAAGAAATCATGAAAGTTACCATTAACAATGCATTAGAACATAAATTCCATCATTTTGAACCACTTTCTTTTTGAAAATTTTGAGAAATTCAGTCATTTGCATGGTTTTGCGCTAATTTGAAGGTTGTCCGACCCCCAAGCAGAAAAGTGCTAAATTTGAGGTCACCCGACCTTGGTGGGGAAATCAGGAAGGTCCGACCAAAGGTTTTACTTCCTTCTATGATTTGGGTGTTTAGCGTAGGTTTTGATAAGTACCAACCTATGTGGGATTTGGAGGTCACAAACCTCTATTGGTTGTCAAGTTGGTTGGTTGAGATTTTAGTGCAAAGTCTATTGATGCTCTTATATTGATTTGTGTGACTTTCAACAGTATTCGACTGGCATGAGTTTTGGCAGTGTTTGACTAAGTCAGTGGGAGGGTATTATAGCAT
The DNA here is from genome assembly GCA_027924645.1 of Cunninghamia lanceolata. Taxonomy (NCBI): domain Eukaryota; kingdom Viridiplantae; phylum Streptophyta; class Pinopsida; order Cupressales; family Cupressaceae; genus Cunninghamia; species Cunninghamia lanceolata. Next base: position 4,765,811 of record BSBN01000985.1, on the reverse strand, counting down.
AGGTCGAAAGGGGTCATTTTTAGCACAATGGTTGAGGCAAGCTTTTGGCGCAATTTTCAAGTGGCACTGACCTTGTGGAAGAATTTGGGTCATCCAACCAAGTCAGAGAGATGATCATTTAGCGCTTAGTCGAAGCAAAGGCCTTTTAGTGCAAAAGATAACTTTATGATTTGTGAGGTTTTCCAAACCTTCTGGCCAAGTCAAAGAAAGGTGTTTTGGGTGCGTTGGTCGGACAAGGTTGATTTTAGCGCCAGGTTGTAAGTGCTCGCTGATGGGAAGGTATCAGCAAGACTTGGCATGTCAGCAAAGCCTTTCATACCATGGTCGATGGAAATTGTCTTAGTGACTGAGGTGCGGGTTTTGAAGGTCTCCGACTGACTGAATGTTGGTTGTTTTGTAGGTCAGTCGGACCTTGTTTTAGCGCCAAGAAGACCCGAGAGTTTTTACGGGGAAATTTGCCTAAGTTAGGATTTTAAACAATTTGTGGCAAGCCATTTTCACAAGAAATCCTAACCAGGGTTTGGAAATAAAGAACTAACAAATGACTATACGGAAACCCTAGTTAAAACCTCACAAAAACAAGTTTAAGAAAATTCAACTGCTTAATTGCTCATTTTCAAGAGAGATTCAATTGTTTAAAACCCTAACTGCTTGGAAACTAGAATAATAGGGTTAAAACCCTACCTGGTGGAAGTGGCTGCATGTTTGGTTTGCATAGGTAGGTCGCGGGTTTGAACTTGGGCCAAATCGATAGGAGGTGAACGGAGCTCTGAAATTTTCAGCTTGAACATGATCAAATAACTTAAAACACATGATTAATTCCCTTTTAACCTCTGCTAAAACAACCATTAATACACAGGCATATGACCTACCAGTTTAGGGTTTGTACAAATTCTTTAGCTCAAACCTGGTAGAGAATTTGGGTGTGTCAGACCTAGTCAGATAGGACCATTTTCAGTGCTGAGTCTGAAGGTTTAGTTTGCATAGTTTTACAGAGGTTTCAGGTTCGTCTGACTTGTGGGCTTTTCTTGCTTGTCTGACTTAGTCAGTGGTTGCTTAATCTAGCGTAAGTCAGAGAAAGTCCTTTGTAGTGCAAAGGTCTATCAAAAGGGGTGATCAACGCTGAAGTCAATAGGAAGGGTTTTTAACGCCAGGTCAGATAAATAGGAAATTAGCGCTAAGGTTAGACAAGGGCATTTTTAGCACAAAGGGTAGTTGAAGGGAAATCTAACACAAAGGTCAGTTGAAGGGCAATCTAGCGCAAAGGTCAGTTGAAGGGCAATCTAGCGCAAAGGTCAGTTGAAGGGCATTCTAGCACAAAAGGTCATTTCAAGGCCCTTAAAGAGAAAATAAGGATTCATCCTAGCAGATTTTTGAAGTGATTTTCAATATCATCTTTCAATCAAGGTCAAAATGCACTTTGACCACTCAATCACTTAAGAGATGAGCAGATCCAATGACCCTCAAGCCAAATCAGAAGAGGGGGTCCCCATTTTTGAATGGGGCATGTGTGTAAGGCACAACAAGTTGGCCCTAGAAGATTTTTTTCAGTCTAAAGTAGAAATCAGTAATCTGAGAAGTGAACTTAAAGATGTTGATGATACCATTGAAATGTTAAAAGATGAATTAACGAAATCTATGGAACGAGAAAAGGAGCTACTTCTGCAGTTGTCCAGTTTAACTGAAGAAAATGGCATGAATGAATCTTTGGAAGAAAAAAGAAAGGAATGTGAGAATCTATCAAAAGAAGTTGTTCTAAAAATTGAGATGGAATTTAGGACAATCATGCTAACCAAAGTAATTGAACAAAGGAAGAAGACTGAAGAAGATATGAATCAAACTCTAAAAGAAAGAACTACTGAATACCATGGATTAGACAGTATAGTTGGCCATCTAAAGTCTAATCTACAAGAAAGAAGAGACAATGAAAGAGATCTTCAAAGATAAATTGTCATTCTCAGACATGATCTAGAAGATGCAAATGAATATAAGGAGAAGTTCAAGATAAGTTCAGGGAAACTTGAAGCTATACTTGAGGGTTAGAAAAAGGATAATGATAACCATGGTCTTGGATATGAGAAAGGTGAAAGATCTAGATCTGGATGAAGAAACTCTCAACCAAAGAATGAGAGAAACAGACCTAGAAGACCTCCAATAAGACAGTCTAATGCTCAAAGGTATCCGTCTTTCAATGGAAATTGTTTCAAGTGCAACAAGTTTGGTCATAGAGCTACTCAATGCAGAAGTAGAGTAAATCAAAATAATCCATCCTTCTCTAGACAATGCTTCAATTACAAGAGGTATGGTCATAAATCCAATGAATACAAAAGTATGATAATGTACAACTCATCAAATAGAAGAAATGGGAATTCTTTCAATGGAAAATGCTTTGCATGCAATAGATTTGGACATATGGCCATTTAGTACAGATCAAGAGGAAATTAATCAAATGAGAAAAGAAATGTTGTGTTCTTCAATTGTAACCGATTCGGTCACTAAGTTGCAAGATTCTGTAGAAGTAGGGTTAATGAAAGAAGGGGTTTGGTAAATAGAAAACTGGATGAGCAAAGACAAGAGAAAGGAAAAAGAAAAATTGATGAGAATGAGAACTAGAATGAAATAAGCAAGACATGGCTCAAGAAAACAATTATGAATGATAGTAATGGATCTACAGTAGAATCTGGTGCTAAAAATTCCTCTGGGAATTGAATTAGGAGCATTGGCTCAGGGGGAACAACATTGAAAATCAATTTCCCCCAGCTAGTAAGTGAGTGTTTGGATTTGGCATAATGTGAAAAGGTCCCTTAGATTGATTCAGAACATTTGGAAGGATTTCTAGAAGAAAGGAAGTGATTATGGCAAATTGCAGAGTGATTCATGAGAGACTACTCAAGAAATAGAGCAATTGGATGTGCTACGTTAGACCATTTATTACAAAGGAAAATTAGGTACTGTGGAGCTTTAAAAGGTCATTCATTCCTCATTTGGATCACTTTACATCAGGAGAAAATAATAAGAAAGAAGTGAACGAGCTTAGAGCTAAGAATTCTCAAGATTTGAAAGTGCGAAAAGGATTTCCAAGCAAAAACCCTAATCTATGGAACAAGGTATTTTCTATTTTCTGAGAAATCTCTTGAGTTCTAAATCTCTGTAAATGGCTACACCTCTAGTTGTTGATGGAACTGAAAGGCCCCAGCCAATATTTAAGAAGCATCCATACAAATTAGTTGAAGTTGAACCATTAGGTGCATTTTCTAGAGTTCCACATGGCATACTGCATGTTGAGGATATTGGGGCATACATCCACTATAACATGGATGAATTTGGAAACCTAAAACTCTTGGATTTGCTTAACAACTACTTAATGGATGATAGCCATAAATTGAAACCGGAATACAAAGCCCTAGAAAGAAAACATTTTCTGCAAGTCCTTAGGTTTCTGATATTTGAAGAAAATGAATGGGTTCGATATGTCTTGAGCTGAATACATGATGAGTTCATATGGCTATTGAAACCATTTAAGATTACAAATGATGTTATCAAGATTGTTACCAAGTTAAATTCCTTTAGTGGATTACCCATGCTGAAAGCCATGAAAAACCAGATAGTGACTGATGCTACCAGTGCCAAGTTTGATAAAAGGGTAATGACCATCAATGATATCATAGAACTAGATGTTAAATTTGCCTCCATGGTCATCAGGTACAAGATTTACCAGTCTAACAGGGAAAATTTTGTCTCTGAAACTGCAATATATGCAGCCTATCAAATGTTAAAGGAGAATGCTGATTATGATCTTTGTCAACTACTACAAAATCATTTGATAGAGAATCTGAGAAAAATAAAGATAAGAAAAATACCTTCAAATATGGTTCCTTGATTATATGTTTGTTCTTCTATTTTATGAATGAAGTGCCTGGAATTCAAGGTGTGCATTGGACAATTGACAGGCCAGTAGCATGGCAAATAAGAGATTACCTTCTCAGCCTTGGTGACTCCCAAGCCCGAAAGACTTCCATTTAGGGCTACTTCAAAAACTTCCAGAGTTTAATGCAAGCAAGGGAGAGAATCCCTAAATCAATTGTGGAGAAGTATTAAAATGACATGTTTTATGGTTGACATAGATTAGTGCTTGATGGAAGCTGTAGAACCAAGGATGGTTTGGATAATGCCTATGGGTTATGAGGTGGATGGAAGAGTTTTGGATATGTATGCTTAGCATCTTTTGAGCACACCTAAAAATACCTCTATGGAAAGGTTTGGAACTTACAAGGAACTAAGTCTAAAATTGCATGTGGATCTCATATAGCCAGAGACCAAGAGGAAAGTACAGAGGCAAGTTGAAAGGTATGCTAAGAGCATTGGCCTAACCAAGGAGGCACTGAAGTAGAACATAGAAATAATTAAGAAGGCTAAAAAAGAAAAATAGGACAAGAAACAAGAAGATTCTCAAGTGGAACCATCCTCCACTTCAAGGACTACTAGAAGCTCTACTGCTGCTTCTATTCCCCCTAAACCTGCAAAACCAGAAGACAGACCATCCAGTGAAGCAAGTAAGAGAAAGAAAACAAAGGCCACAAGAATATATGGGGGCACAAAAGATGATGAAGAGACAGAGTCAAATGAAGAAGTCAAAGAGATGAGACTCAAGAAGGCCAAGAGCTCAAAGGCCTATGAGAACCAACCCTCTAGAAGAAAAAAAGGAAGTAAAAGGCAAGAGACTAGTAAGGTTGTTGTGACTGTTGATCAAATTGTAAAATTAATTACTATTCATGGGAATCTAAAGCCTATCAAAATATATTATGATAGCTTTGATGAGGCAAATAAGAAAATCTTGGAGGATGCCACCATCCTATACTTAAATAAATTCAATAGGGCTCTACTAGAAATTCTGTAATAAATTCCCAAAAGTTTAAGGAAAATACTGGAAATGAGGAAGGAAGCCACCAAGGACAAAGACATAGAACTTAGAGAATATGTTCTCTCCACCCTATGTCTAGGAATGACTAGAAGAGAAGATGACAAAATCCTCAATGAAGTTAAGGAGAAATTCAGAAGCAAGATCCAGATGAACAAGTCAATGCTTGGTGAGACCAAGGAAGTTGTAAAGGAAATAGAAGAAATTTTGAGAAAAGCCCTTGACAAAGATAAATACTATATTGTTTTAGAAGAACAAGATGAGGAAGTCAATCCTTCAGTTCTGAAACAAGAACCTCCCGAAGAAGAAGTTAAAAAAGGAAATATTGACCAAGGTAATACTCTAGATCCTCTAGAGTTAACCTATGAGAAGACTACTGTTGGATTTGATTCATCAAATCTAAATGTTGGAGAAGTTTAGAGAGAGAACATCATTAAGTAGAAATCTAAGTTTGGTGAAGCCTTTGTTCCAGAAGAGGAACAAGTCAATTAGGAGGACATAGAAATGATAGACAAAATAGTTGATATAGGAGAAACTCCTCCACCTGATCATTCTAGAAAAGAAGAAGATATTGCTACTACACAAAGCCCTCTGGTTCAGGTAGTGAGTTGTGAAGATAGAGAAAATATTTCACCTGTAAGTGATACAAAAAATGATAAAGTAGAGGAAGAGAAGGGAGAGAACCAAGAAGACAAAGCAGAAGAAGATGGTGCAAATGTTGAAGCACCTAAAGCAAATGCTGAGAAATTTGATGAACAAAAGGATGGCTTAGAAAATGTTGCAAGAGACACTACAGATGTAGTGAAAAGTCTTCTTGAAAAAGAGGTGGTTAAGCTCAATGAGCCTGAACTACTCCAAGGTCTAACCAATCCAGATGCTCTCTCTCCAATTCAATTGATGAAAATAGCATCATTCACCCAAGTAAAGGCTAGAGAAAAGATGGTAAAGTCCCACATGGAGGACAATGAGCTACTGGGGCTTGCAACTGGAATTTTGGAGAAGTTAATGCCTTCCTACCAGAAGAGTCCATTTGATTCCCCCTCTAGACATCTGAAAAAATTTGTAAGTTCTGTAAATACTCATTTTGAATCCTTTGAGAAATCTACAGAGGCAAATGTTTGGAAAGAGTTTTTGGATAAGAAATTCAATCAAGTAAAAACTCTAATAGGATATGATAAAGTGATACTAGGAATTAGCATAAAAAGCATTCAGAATGCCCTAAGTGATGGAGGAGATATATACAAATTTTGTCTATCATGGTCTAAAGTTAGTGAAGATATTTAGAAAAAAGATAAAGGAGCAAGAAAAGAAATTATCAGATCTTTCTCAAAATTTTGAGTAATTAGCTTGACAGATGAAATAAAGAGGCTTATTAAAGAAAAAATGGAACATCATGAAGAGAATATGTGACCTCTGGGGATTGATTGCTCCCAAGCTAGAGACAATCTATAATGCTTTATTAGAAGCTCTAAATGTAGTATAGACCAATGATCCATCAGATTTATCAAAGGCAGAAGCTTATGCATTTATGTTGAATGGACACATATCAATTTTGGATGGCATGAGGAGTACTTGGGCTTCCAAACTTAAGAAACTAAAAACCACCTTTGCAGACATTCTCAAGTTCATGTAAATAGAACTTAATGATTAGTTGTACATATGTGGTAGTATATACATAATTTTTGAAGAATTTTGGCTTACGGACCCCACCCTTTGCCATTCATATCAAAGGGGGAGTGAAGAGTAGTGAAAAATGAGGAATTCAGCAAAGGGGGAGCTTCAGAACTAATAGAGAAGCACAAGTTTATAGAGTAAGGGGGAGCTACATTAGACACTTAGTCATTTTTTACTAAGTGTTGCCATCAATGCCAAAGGGGGAGATTGTTGGCAAGAGACACTGCTTCGCATGACAGGTGTTGTCGTTGATGACAACTAAGACCATTACACTTGTCTGCATAACACAATTTGTTCATATCAAAAGTTAGATTTAGAATTTATCCAAGTCTATGTTAGGAATTAAGGTGTCTCAACCTTTGCAAATTTCTAATGTTGTATTTATTTATCCCATGTTGAGTTGAGATAGTCGGCACCTTGTGTACATGTAGCATGATAAATTTTGGTGACTTTGGTTGCCACAGCTTCCCCCGTGAATAATTAATGGGGGTTTGGGGGTAGCACCCCCAAGATGGGTTCAAGAGGTGGAGCCCCTTGCTGGGTTCTAGGGGCAGTGCCCCTGGCACGCTCCTTGTCGTAGTATAGGGCAGGGTCGAGGGATAGCACCCCCATGGGGGCTCATGGGAAATGCCCCCGAAACCTCAAATGACTTTTATTTAATGACAAGTGTTGGTGAGTATCTTTGTACGAGAGAAAGGCATCTTTGGGTGGCCAAGGGAGGTTATGACATGCTGTAAGAGGAATATGATATTTTTAGTCAATGTATGCCAGATTCTCTTACAGCTGTAAGTGCTGTCAGTTATGACGGATTCTATAATAGCTGTAAGGTGCGTAAGAGCATCTATCATAGCCTATCTTGGGACAAGGCATCCACATTGGGATGGGATGTTGGACAAGTATCCTTAGGCATGAGTTTTAAGGCATGAGTCCAAGATGGATGCCCATCTCTAGAAGGTTCCATATTTGCCTTATAAACTCTATAAAAATAGGTGCTTGGATGGAAGATATATAGTTTTTGTACAAGTACTATTATGCTACCAGAATATCTCTAGATTCAGCATTCGAAGACTCCTGAAAGAGCATTGGCTCTAAAACTATATTGTAATATGTTATTGTTTACTGTAATACATTTGAGCTGTGTTTTGGAGTGTGGGGTTTTTCACCTATAAGGGTTTTCCCGACGTATATCTGGTCTCTCTCTCTCTTCTATCTACTTTCTGTGTGTATGTGTATTGCTGCAATATCCCTGTTATTGTGTTAATAATGTTGTAAATGGAAAGGTTAATTTGAATTTGCATACATATCTCCTCATTAGATTAGTGTAGGAAGCGACTTCTGCACACCTAGCTTCCTTTTAGTCCAGGCAGTGAGGAACATAGCAGGTGATAGGGTCCGATATCTTGGTATGGATCTCTCTGATGGAAAGGCATAGTTTGCTGTGGATCTGAGTTATTTGTAAGAATTATCAAGACACTCTAAATCTAGAGTTTTGTCCTCCAGTGATGAAGGACTCAAAAGATATTATCTTTTGAGTATCAAGTTTCAGTTTGACAGAGCAGACAGAAGAAGAATAGGCTAACCTTATGAATGATCTTGATTTCAGATGTATGGAAGTTGTTTATTGGGAAATTGGTGATGATCAGTGATGGTGGCCGACATGATTCATGATTTACAAGTGCAAGTTTTGGTCTGCATCTCATATTATGTATGGATCTAGCCAAGACAGAAGAGCACTCAACAAAGTTCTAAGTGTTCTTGAAGCTGACTGGTAAAATGATTGTAGATCATGTTGTGGATATATATAGTCGATGGAATTGGATGATTTGGAGGTGTGTATTTTTTGTGAATATGGAGTAAATGGGAAAGGCATAGAAATCTAAGGTTTGAATAAAGGTACAATAGTAAGAAGAGTAGAGTAAAGATGAAATGTGTAAGATTAGTATTTGCACTTAACTAGAACTGAAACTCTTGCATGGGTAGATTCTATTTATCAGTTCAAAATCTCTGTTATTTTCTTGTAATCTTTCTGTAGGTGGTGAGCCTCCATTTGAGCAGTGAGATCTAGGTAGTAAGCCCGAATGCATGTGTATTCCCATTTGTAAAAATACTTTTAACAGGGTATTAATTTTTGTGGGTTAACCCCCACTGTGGTTTTTCCCTTAACTAGGTTTCCATGTTAAAAATCTTGGTGTCGATTATTGTTTGTGCTACTTCTCTTATATTTGTGATTATTGTTTTTGATGGTTAAATCATTGGCATATAGTTAAATGGTAAAAGGAACAATTAAATACAAAAAGTAATAAGGTTTTGAAACAACTAATTCACCCCCCCTCTCAGTTGTTTCCCTTATTTCCAACACTCTCATCATGCCAGATTTAGGCACCCACTTACTGGCTGGGGGAATTTGATTTTCAATGCAGCTCCCCCTAAGCAAAAGCTCCTAATTCAATTCTCAGAGGAATTACTAGCACTAAATTCAGGTGCAGATCCATCACCATTGTTCATCATACCTTTCTTTACTCATGTCTTGTTCATTTCATTCTAGATCTCATTTACATCAACTTTGCCTTTGCCTTTGTCTTGTCTCTGCTCATCTAGTTTTATGTTTACCAGACCTCTTCTTTCATTATTTCTACTTCTATAGAATCTTACAATATGACCAAATTGGTTACAATTGAAGAACACAACATTTCTTTGCCCATTTGATTGATTTCTCCTTGATCTGCACTGATTAGCCATATGTCTAAATCTATTGCATACAAAGCATTTTCTATTGAAAGAGCTTCCATTTCCTGTATTATTAGAGTTATTTAGTATCATACTTCTACATTCATTGGATCTATGACCATACCTCTTACACTTGAAGCATTGACCAGAGAAGGATGGACAACTTTGACTTACTCTGCTTCTACACTGAGTAGCTTTATGACCAAATTTATTGCAATTGAAACAATTTCCATTGAAAGATGGATACCTTTGAGCATTAGGCTATCTTACTAGAGGTCTTCTAGGTCTGTTACTCTCTTTCCTTGATTGAAAATTTCTTTGTCTAGATCTAGAGCTTTCGCCTTTCTCATGCACAAGACCATGCTTATCATCATCCTTTTTCTAACTCTCAAGTAACACTTTATCATCATCCTTTTTCTGACTCTCAAGTAGCACTTCAAGTTTAGCTGAGCTTATCTTGAACTTCTCCTTGTATTCATTTGCAACTTCTAGGTCATGTTTGAGAATAATAATTTGCTTCCCAAGTTCTTCTTCATTTTCCCTTGATTCTTGTAGATCTGACTCTGAATGGCCAATTATTTTGTCCAATCTGCAGCATTCTTATGTTCTTTCTTTCAAACTCTGATTTAGGTTTTCTTCATTTTTCTTTCTTTCCTCAATTTCCTTGGTTAATCTCATCACCCCAAATTCCATCTCATGTTTTAGAACAACAACTCCTTTTATCAGCTTCTCACATTCCCTTGACTTCTCTTTTAAGGCCTCATCCATGTTAGTATCTTCATTTTGATTTTCTAACTTCTAAAGTACCTCCCTCCTTTTTTCATTGGATTTTCTTAGTTGCTCTTTCAGGGTCTCAACAATATCCTTACCAACTTTAAGGTCCTCCTTCAGTTCTTGGACTTTCACTCTAGACTAGTCAAGATCTTCTAAAGCCACTTGACGTTGTTCATTCATGCCATCAGAATGCCTGGATGAACTCATTGCAACAATTTTCTAGATCTTCCTTTAGTTGTTAAAATTCTTCCAAGGAACCTCGCTCTTATACCAATTGTTGAAATAAGGGTAGACAACTGAGAGGGGGGGTGAATCAGTTGTCTCAGAAATTTAACATCTACTGCAATTAATCTTCTTTACCACTTATCAACAAGTTAATGATGTAACCATGAAAGCATAAATCAACAACACAAGAGGAGAAAGATAATCAACACACATAACACCAAGATTTTTTACATGGAAACCTGGTTAAGGGAAAAACAATGGTGGGGGTTAACCCACAAGAAATTATACTTTGTTAAAAGTATTACAAATGAAGAAGGCACATGCCTTTGGGCTCACTACCTAGAGCTCACTACTCAAAGAGGCTCACTGCCTACATGAGGTTCACTACCTACAAGAAATGATTATATGAATATTATAGATTATTTGAACTATTGAATAGCATCTACCAATTTAGAGGTTCAATTTTGGTTAAGCACAGAATACTAATTTTACACACTTCATTCTTACTCTACCCTGTTTCACTCTTCTTCCATAATCTGAGTTTAGATCTTCACCTTTGCACTTCTTTCTACCTTTTCACACTTACTCCATCACTATACACACTAAAACACTCAAATCCATCGGCTATATATATCCACATCAAGAGATTGAATCAACTGTAGTCAACTTCAATAAAACTTAGAAATTTTATTAGTAACTCTGCTCTGTCAGCTAAATCCATGTAGAATCAACAACATAGACCAAAAACTTGTGTTCTCAAATCATCAATTATGTTTCCCAATACCAATGAATATCATAAACTTCTTGACCAACAATTTCTCTTCATCTAGACCAAGATCAAATACCAGGTCAGCCTATTCTTCTTCTGACTGTGCTAACTAACTGGAACCCGATACTCAAATGCTTATAACTTTTGAATCCATCACCGGAGACTAAATTTTTGGATTTAGATAATCTTGACAATCCTCATCACTCCCTTAGATCCACAGCACACTATGATTTACCACTAGAGAGATCCAGAGCAAGTAACTGGACCCTATCACGTACTCTATTTCTGACTACCCAGACTTAGGAAAATCTTCACTCTGGCTTCCGGTATGATCCATTGATGTAATGCAGATATGTAAGATGAATTCAGTTGCCATTGTGATAGGTGAAAAGTCAGGTTTAGAAGATCAAGCATAGCCATGAAACCCTAACCCTACCATCATCAAAGAATCTAATCTAAATGAAATCAAAGAATAATGCAATTCAAGCATAACATCACCTAGATCGTGCGATTCCTTATTTAAGGGATGTGGACTACTTCTTCAACAATGAACAATTACAAAGCTGAAAGCTGCCATGATAGATGATAAAAAGCTCAAATGAATGCTCAAATGCTCAAGATGATAATGTAGGTGCTATATGATTGCTGGATGATGATGATGATGGAAAGATAGGATGATGATGCCCCCTCGAGAGGATAGGCGGGTTGGACAAACATAGGTAGGCTCTCGAAAAGAAATGGCTTGGCTACAAAAGAAAGATAAGGGAATAGATAGAAGAAATGAAGATGTGTTATGCTGCAATGGAAGTGAGCAACCATGATGCTTGATATAGCACTAAACATTATGCACCAAGGTATAAGGACCAGGGTGATGATGTGTCTCATGCCCCAGCATAATACAACCTTGTCTAATGTATGAGAAAGTAAACTTAGAGCATTGAGTCCTAATGCACAAAAGGTATGATACGGCCTCAGATGCAAAGGATAGTGCAAAAAGCTATTCCAACACACACAAGATATGAATATTAGCTGGAAATGATACCGATGTGATACAAATGCTAGATAAAAATGATAACACACACAAGCAAGCAAGCAAGCATGCACAAATGATTCAAAAACAAACAGGGTATTGCCCCTGTCAAGCTGTAAACCAATGATTGTTTGTCAATGGATGATAGTTGAGAGTGTTGTCATGGTGGGCAAAGCTATATCCCTAGATCAACACAAGGTTGTTTGCTAAGTTGGTTGGCTAGTTGACTAATTGATTTGGCTTACAACAAGGCTAGGATCAAGACCATGGATTGCGATTGGATAATTTGGCTTGATTGTTTAACTTGATTGGTGTAGCTTTATGATGACTTGCATTTGGATCATTACTGTGATTCTTTAGATTGATTTGAAGATGATGAAATGATGGATGAAGATTGATTTGATGAAATGTTGATGATGGGATGATATGTGGTGGATTGAGCTACTTTTGATTTGTTGGAGTGATTGGATTTATTTTGATGGTTGGCATGATGTGATTGAGTTGATTTGCTTTGGTGTTGACGTTTGCTATTGCTAGGTTGATTGTTTTGATGATTGGATTGGTTTGAATGATGATAGTAATGGTGTGATGATTAGAGTGTCCACTCAATCTAAGCATAAGCAAGTGTTCTCAATATGCTCAAAGGATGTTAAACAAACAAGCAATTTCCCTTGTCAAGTCATAAACAAATAATTGATTGTTTGATTGATGATGATAATAGTGTTGTCATTGTGGGGAAAGCAATATCCCTAGATCAACACAAGGATGTGGGAATGCTATATCCCATTAATGATGATTGATGATGATTATGACAAGATTAGGATCAAAAACTTGTTGATTTGATTGGATAATGCTCCTTGATTGATTAGCTTGCTTGATATGGATTTAAGATCATTGCTTAGATTGATTTTATTGATATGATTGGAAGAAGTGATTGATTGAAATAGATGAATGAATGTTATTGATAGGAAGAATTGATGATGATGATGATGATTTGATTTTGATTGAATGTTGATAAAGTGGATTGATTTGGATGATGTGATTGGTTTTATTGCTTGGATTTTTCGTTGGATATTTAATTTTTTGCATTTTTTTTGACATATTTTGATTTTTTTTTGTTTTTTTGAGATATTTTGATTTGTTTTGAATGTCAATGGATTTACAATTTGGGTAGCCTTTGTTCTTGATACCAATGACAAGGGAGAAAACCAAGTCTAGGTGCAAATATGGATGAATGGGATTAGATGGATAGATAAGAGGATAGGCCATATAAGGGATGGATGCATGCCTCGTGATAAACGAATAGGTAGGCTATAGTGGAAAGCTCATGATAAATAGATGGGGATAAGCTATAAGATGGAAAACTCATGATAAGGATACGCTATAGTGGATGGATCATAAGGGAGCTAGGATGTGATCTCCAAAGGCTATATTGCATAGGAAGAACTTGCCCCATTCTAGGTGGTAATGCTTAAGATTTTGTATGATAAAATTCATGACTAAGGGATGACATGATGGATTGGTTTAAATGGGATGGATAAATTATCAATGGATAGGACTTGGTTTGAAAAGAAGGTATGTCAAGATATATCTAAACATGTTTCGACATTTTGCCCCTATGTCTTCATCAAAATCAAAAGGTGGAAGGATGGATTAATGGGTTCAATAGGATAGGCATGTTTATGTAATGGATAAGTATGGTAGGATGTAGCATGATAGGAATGATATAACGGGATAGGTGGTTTGGAAATGGATAGGTTGGATGAGACAATGTGCCCCCAAGTGTAAGTGACATAGAAGATCAACCTACACATGATGCCTGTTTGCCAGGTTTTCATCATGATACTTATCCAAGGCACCTATTTATCAGGTTTTCACCATTGGATGAAGGGATTTCTCTTTACTATTTTGATTTATTTATTTATTTATTTTTAGATGGGATAGCATGACAATTACACATGGCACCTGTTTGCTAGGTTTTCACCATGGTAATTGATAGGAGGGACTCAAGTGGCTAGTGCTATGAAGGTTGATAGTGTCCCTTTAGAGATGGATGATGTCTTCACATGGACCATGTTGTTATGCTCATAGATGTTGATAAGGGATTGCATGTATGAGAGATGGATTAGGTGGATAGTGGATTATAATGTGGATTATGGAAGGGTAGGCTAGTGGCTTATGGTGTGGATTTATATAGGCTTATGCAATGAAGATGGATGAAAGGATTTATGCAAAAGCATGGGCCATAGGAAGAGCATGAGGGAGATATGTAGGATAATGGATGAAAGTTGGGGAGATGGAGGTATGTGGAGGTGCTGGAGAGTGGAAGGGAATCATGACCAACAGCTGCACACACCATGATAAATATTGAAGCTTTTGATGAGATGGTGGTGTAGGAAGCAATGGAGATGTTTGCTTAGGAGATGGTTGATGAAGTGATTTAGGAACCCACATAGATTTAATATTTTTAGTACTTTTGCTTTGCTTGTGGGATTTTTGAAGGGAATGGAAGTTTTGGATGGAAGTAGGCTTTTGGATGGATATAGGTGGTTGGGATTCTTGAGATGTAGATGAGGATGCCTCATTTGACTTGCTAGCTATTTGCTTAGGAACCCAAACCATTTTTCTTTTGGGCTTTGCATTTGGAGGTATGGGCTTAGATGGCTGCTTAGATGAACTTTGCCTTGAGTTTGATTTGTTATGTCTTAAGGTATGAAGACCTTTCAGATTTTTAGCTTTATAGGTAGAGGCATCAAAATTTTTGCTTTTGAATCCCATGGGGTGGTTGGAGTGGATGGAATGATTAGAAGCTTTATGCTTAGACGATATGTGCTTTTGTTGGCCATGATTAGGGATGTAAGGGTGCTTATGAATGATAGGTATGTTAGGTGTTGGAAGCAATGGTGGCAAGGTGGATGGAGGGATATTTGGAGTTGGTAAAAGTGGAGGCAAAGTGGATGGTGGAAGGTGTATGGTCACATGCTTTTGACATTTATAGGATGATGGAGGTGGAATGGCAACATATGTTTTGGGTAGATGATGGGGGGTGCGATGGAAAGTGGACTTAGGATGGATGAAGGGATTACCAACATCTTGGCCTTGTTTACCTTGGGGTGTGTATCCAAGGCCATATGAGCATGGAGGAATCTTGACATGGTTTGACTCCAAAATACCTTGTTCATAAAGGCCTGGACCTTTTCCTTGGTAGTTCATGTTTTGGAGTATACGATTGACTATTGGACTAGCTGTGGTTTGAACACTAGACTTGAGTTTGTTATTGGATGGAGAAGGTGAAGTGGATAGAGGTCGTTGTTGTCCCAAGGAAGAACATTCATGGACAAAGGTGGTAAGACCACTAGGACATGATAGTGGATTTGAAGTAGAATCAATAGTGGATGTGGAAGGAGGATCATTAGGATATTGATTAGCATTGTGTTCACTAAGATCCAAGTTATTTGTTTGATCTTTTATGCTTACTTGGGGGACAAGTGTCTCATCATGACAAATGGATGTTTGTTCATTATGGATAGGGCTAGATGGCAGATGACTAGAAGCAATTTGGATATCTCGCTCATGGATAGATATAGGATTATGGATAGGATCAAGGTGCTCATGGATAGCTTCTTTATAGGTATCATCTTGATCATAAAGAAGGTAAATATTATGGATGGGTTACATAAAAGTGTTTTGATCTTGAGTTGGACTAGGTCTTAATGTTTCCACATGCTTGGGATTAAACCTTTGATATACCTCTTGGGTTACTTGAATGGAAGTAGAAGGCTCTTGGATAGGCTTTTGGTCAACAACATGACAACATGATGACTCTTGACTTGGATTAATGATAGGAGACTCTTGAATAGGCTTGATGGATTGTAGGTCACATGATGGGCTTGAAGGGCTAGGTATGTTAATGGAAGGCTCTTGAAGAGGCTCAAGGATATGTGAACCACATGATGGGATTATATGATTGGACATGACCTTTGGAAGTTCTTTGGTAGGCTCATGAATGGGTGTTTGACATGGAGGTAGTTTATTCCTAGCTAGTAGCCAATGGATCACATCCTTCACAAGGGTATGAGTGGATGGGCAATATAATAGATGTGCAATAATAGCAGATGATGTTGCAGGATTAGGACTAGGATTAGGTTGGGGGCTAATTGGATTGGGTGGATTAGGATTTGAACTAGATGGGGGTGACACATGGGATTGGGATGATGTGGCATGATTTCCCAATATAGGTGGGTACACCTTATAAACAATTGGGACAAATATTGGGCATTGATTTGTATTATGGCCTTTGGTCCTATGGTATGCACAATAATCATGTTCATCATATGGACTTTCTTCACATGGTTTTACTTCAGGAAGTTCAATGAGTTTTTCTTCAAGCATTCTTTGTAAAACTATCTCAGTCGCATCCTTTGGTGAAGGATTAGAATGACATGGTGATGAAGGTGATGGAGGGATTGGTGGTTTGGAAGGTTGATGGACCAATGGACTAGGAGTAGGATCACATGGTGGTGTTGGGATAGGATTAGTTGGCTCATGTGTCAGCATGTGATTGGATGATGGAGGGTATTCATAAGATGAATTAGCTAGGTTGGTATCTCCCTTGTCAAAGGTAATTAAGTCTTGTTGCATTAGGATCGCATGGTTTATGTACAAAGGGCCACTTGGAGCTGCATGTGCTTCTTGTTGCAAAGGTGGATTTGGGCTCATTTGTGCTTGTTGTGGAGGCCATTGATAGTCTTGGAAGCTAGGTGTAATGGTAGGATATGTAGATAAAAGGTCTTGAGGTGGACCCAAAGTTGAGGGCATTTGATCTTGTTGGCAAGGTTGACTTGTGCTCACTTCATTTATATACAAAAGGCCATTGGGACTTGGTTGTTTTTCGTGTGATATCACTTGATTGCCTTGTGGATGGGCTTGGTAGTGCATTGGCACAGTGGCATGAGGGATTAGATAAGCTTGAGGTGGATGTACATAGGTTGATGTGGCATTGCCTTGGTGGATAGGTGGATTAAGTTGATAGGAATTAGATGGATATGACATATGGCAAGATGGATTAGGCTAGGAGTGAATGACTAAGGATTGTTGTGCTTGTCAAGCTTGACTAGTGGCTAAAAGGTGTTGGACTTGGGCTACAAAGTGTTGCAGTTGAGGTGATTGGCTTGTGTAGGGTTGAGCTCTTTGGATTAAGAATTGTAATGTTTCAATGGCATCTTGGTTGAGCGGTTGTGATCCTTGATAAATATTTTGGAGGAATCTTTGGAATTTAATTTTTGGGTCCTCCGATGTAAACATGTTATCACCCAAGTGTTTGTCTTAAGTCCTTTTAGCAAGTGCTTGTTTAGGGATTTGGATGATAATGTGGATTGTTTGGATGACTTGGCTATGTTTGGGATGAAAGTGATTGGGTTTGAATGTTATTGGAAGAATGTGTAGGATGACTTGTCTTTATGTGTTTGGGTGTTTAGAGCTTGATGTGGCAATGTTCAAACAAATGATTATGCATATACACAAATGAATCACTCACACAAGACACATAAGCAAGTTGTTAGTTTGGAATAATGTGATGATGGTTAAGCAAGCACGTGAAGACAATTCAACAAGTCCTAGTAAAGGCAAGGCCACTATCACAAGGAGGTTCTAGTGAAAATCTGGGGGACCGGCACCCCACGAGCATCCAGCAAGTCACTTAAGACTTTAACTAACCCTACTAGGAGTTTTAATATACACAAAGGTACACCTCCTTTCGAGTTAGCACTGTATGGTGAGCGCTAATACCAGTTAGACTTGGATTTCACCTTATCCTTTGATTTTTATAGCGGACCGGATGAAAGTACCACTTGAGGTCGTTCCCTTGGGGTGGATACCAAGGCAGGCCTCTCTAAGGCTAAACAAAAGCAACACAAGTAAATGTTTTTGATCTCCAAGTTCGTGTTGGGACACGAGGAGAGAGCATACACATTTACTTGGTCACACTTGCATGGGGTTCATTAACCTTAGAAATTTAATGTGTGGAAGACAATGCAAGTACTTGTTTGTTTTAAAGCCCAAATCCAAATGTGTTAGAGGACAATGGTTTGTTTTATGCCCACTTTCAATATGTGATAGCAAACAATGTTCATTTTAATCCCAAAGTCCAAATGTGTGATCAAACAAGATTAGAAGATAAGAGATGAAATGATTGCACCTAGTTAATTCGCTATCCAAATATGTTGTAGATGATGATGCCAATGCTGCTCCAACTCGTTAGATGCTCCTGAAAGTCACAAAAATCAAAAAAGACCAAGTAAACTTGCACAAGAAAATGATTACATGAAAAAGATGAAATCTGAAAATTCTTATGAAAATGATCTGATACAAAAGAATGGATTTCACAAACAGAAAATTTAGGAGATTCTAAGCAATTTGAAAAAAAGTTTCACTGAAAAATGATCAAAATTGCTCAAGTTATGCTCAAATGAAGTTTGAAATGAAGCTGAACTTTGACTGATAAAAAAAATTCCAAAAAATGGTATAGTCACCTGATAAAACCCACTCCACTATGTAGTTCATCCTCTCAGCTTTCCATCGAGTCCTTGTTTGTATGATTTCACCTCTGTATGTTAAAGATATGATAGGAACACCAAGATACACAATGACAGCTACCAAAAGCAAGTTACAGTTGCCAGATGTGATTTACTGTTGATTAGAAGTGATCTGAATTTGTCTGCAGGTGATATGTTATGGCTCAGATGCAACTGGTGTAGGCTTGTAAGTGATGCGAAAGATGGCAGAGGCAATCACTGCATGTCCAGAAGCGATCTCATGTTTTACCACAGGTGAACCCTTGTAGATCAAATGTGACTTGAAAAAACACTAGATGCGAACACTGTACGCTTATAAGCGATGCAGAAAAGCCCAAAGTGACCATTTTCGGCCTACAAGCGACCTGTATCTACAAAATGAAAGATGCGACAGAAACCCTAGTTCTGCAGAAGGCAATTACTGTCAGACCAAAAGCGATTAGGTTAAAGACAAAAGCAATTACTGTTTAGATAAAAGTGATCAAAATATGAGCAAAAGTGATTACTATCTGACTAAAAGCGATCAAAATATAAGCAAAAGCGATTACTGTTAGGTCATAAGCGAGCAACACAGTTAAAAAGTAACTGTTAACAGGGTAAAAGATCAAAGACACACAGGCGAGTTCTATTGAGACAAAAGCAATGCGTATCATACCAGAGGCAATCACTGTCGGTGTAAAGGTGATCTAGAAAACACCATAGGTGGCTGATTTTAGTGCAGAAGCGACGCGGATATGCAAAAACCGGTAGATTTTTGCTCAAAAGTGATACAAAAAAGGATGGAAGTGATAGATAATAGCTCATATGTGACTAAGAAAAGACAAAAAGTGACTAACAATAGCCCAAAAGTGATTTGGAAAGTTTTAGGTGAGAGATTGCAGATAATAACCATATGCGACCAAGTTTACCAGATGCGATCGGGTTTTGTTCAAAAGCGAGCTGAATTTTACCAAAAGCTTATGACTGTTTGTTCAAAAGCAAGCCAAATTTGACCATAAGCGACTGCTATTTGATCAAAGATGAGCTGAGTTAGCCCAGGCGACTGCTATTTGATCAGAGGCGACCTGAATTACCAGAGGCACATTTTTGCAATTTGGTTATTATTTTCTTCGCCAAATGCTCCATTTTTCATCAAATTTAGCCAAATTTGTACTCAAAATTTATGGAAACGACTTCCCAGACACAATGGTGAGGTTAGATTTGGGCTAAGAGATCATCTACATACATTTTTAGCCAAATCTTTGCAAACTAGGGTTAGAAAAATGCAAATTTTTGCTACAAAAGCTTGTAAAAATGAAAGATTGGTGCTCTAAGAGATCTAAACTTCATAAAAACAACTCAAACAAGAGAGGTTAATCAAGGACGTGAGTCCACCAGGCGTGCCAGAATGAATAATGAAAAATTTAGATTTGCAAATGGAAATGATCAAACAATTGAAATGCATAACCTAAACCCAAATAATGCAATACCTCGAAGATACAAGATGAGCTTGTTGATTGATTGCTTTGTTGTGTTGATTGCTCAATTTCGCAGCATAACGTTGATAAGAAGATAAATGATGGATGATGGTTGATGGTTGATAGATGCAAGCTAGATGGATTGTTGATTGCAAGCTAGAGTGAGGTTGCATGAAGAAGAATCCTAAATCCTCTCTAATCTCTTCTCTAATGTCCTCTAATCTCCCAAATGGCTCAAAAGAGGCTTGCTTTATAGGATTGGCTTGGTTCAATTAGGGCTTTAGATGAAATGGATGGATAGGATTAAGTTAGGTTTCCTTGTACATTAAGAAATTGTAGTCAATTGGCATGTGGCAAGGGAAGATAAGGCTTAGGTGTGCTTGTGTAGATAAATACTAAAATTAGGTCCCAATAGTTGTGCATGTGAAGGATTTGGATGAAAGTTGTATTACAACACATGATTGACTGGACAAGTGTTGGAATGTGATGAAAGGTCATGTGACATAATTCAAATAAAATATTTGAATTAGTTGGGATATAGTTGGAAATTAATTAAATAAATAAAACTTAATTAATTAATTGGGTAGATGAATAGGATGGGATTGGGATATGATGTAGAAATTATTTAAATAAATAAAATTTATTTAATTAATTGGGATGGGGATAGGATATGATTGGGATATGATGTGGAATTAATTAAATAAATAAAATTTATTTAATTAATTGGCTAAGTAGGATGAGGATGGGATTAAATGAGATTTTAATTAAATAAATAAAATTTATTTAATTAATTGGCTTAATGGATTAGGGAAATTAGAACAAAATGCTACAAGATGTCTAGGATAATGTTTTTAACTAGGTGTTGCTAGACATACACAAATTTGGGACAAATTTGGGTGTCTACAGCCATCAATGACAACACCTGACATGCTTAGCAGTGTCTCTTTCCAACATCTTCTTATGTAGGCACCAACCTACTTCTCTTACAATTCTTCTTTTGTGGGTACCAACCCACTAGAGGCACCAATCCCTACTTGTAGAATCTGTAGGCACCAACCCATTGGATACACCAATCCCCACAGCTGAGCACCAACCTAGCTAGGCACCAATTTATGAATTCTTTAATGGATGATATGGTATGCTTTTCCATAGGATCTTCCTCTCAAAAATTTGATCCAAACACTAATCTGATCCATATCATGCACAATCTCTCTTCACAAAATTGATCATAATTTTGGCAATATCTTCACATAAATATTTGCTCTTAATTCTCATACATGTCCTTAACATAAATTTGAATTTGTCCTTCATACATGGGCTGCATATATAATCAATATGAATCTAAAATACCTTTCATTTTTCTACCCCTTCTCTTCCTTTATATCTACTCTAAAACTTAGAAAATATTCATTGAATTGCTTACCTTCCACTCACATATTCTTCCACCATTTATACTCTCTCAAATGAGGCATCCATTAAGAATGACATGTATTTTACCAATGAACACAACTCTTCAAAAACTCACATCTCTTCCAAACTAAATCACAAACCATATATTCTTTAAATTGCACATCTTGCTAATTGTACCCTTTTTATTAAAGATAATTGCTTTTCTTTTATATTCTATATTATTTTATTAAAGAGGGTCAACCTCTTCTAATATGCCTTCAAATATATTTAAATTACATTTCTTATCTATTGGTCTCCAACCTTTATGTCTTTTTAAATACTACCTTTTTTGTTTTAGTCTTGTAGTGCTTTATAGGAAAGTCGACTATTGTTAAAAGAATGAAATTGCTGTACTTATCATTTAATCTTTGCACTTATTAATTGTTGCACTTAAACTCATACAAATCACACACTATTGATATTTCAAATCATACTCTTTACACATATATAAATATACTTCTTAGTGCTTTATCTTTTGGAAGTCGGCCATCAAAGACTTCAAAGGTAGTCAACCACATTTTGAATTTTAAATATTTAATTCAAAATCTATCTACTCAAGAGAAGTCGACCACTTTGGATATTTTAAATCTTTAATTTAACTTCTATATACTCAAGGAGAGTTGGTTATGTATTCGTTCAATGTCTTTCTCAATATGTTTAAATCTTTAATTTAAACATCAACGTATCTCTACATCAGCCTTTTAATTTCACTATCTCATCAATGGGAATGTGTAATAGACTAATATTATCTTGCTTTGATACCAATGATATTCTTGGACATTCCTTCTACACTCTTCCATATGCCTTCAACATTGAATTCTTTGACATTCTCATCCATACATCTTGGACAACTAATCCAACAATCTCCACAACAAACTCTTTGACATCACTGACGACTATCTTGTCCTTGCACCTTTGATATCAATGACAACATTTCTAACAGATTCTAATTCGCTGCCTCTTCAACTCTTTCTTTCCAACTTCTCAAGTACACTTCAAGTGATCCACCCTAAGAACTACTTTTACCCATGTTATTTTTCACTATATTACACTAAACATCCTCTGGTGCTACTTGTTTTTGTCTTGTATTAAGTCATAGGTCACTTGCACTTCTGATCAACTAGTCACTCACATTTGTCAACTTCCTTTTTGGCCACCATGCACCCTCCTATTATGCTCACTATTGCCAAAGATTCTTCATCACAACTCCTCGTCCTCTTGGTCATTTTTACTATTCTTGGATAGTTTCCTTTTGGTGATCCTCACTCTCAAAGCCTTTTCTCTACACTAATTCTTATGCATTTATGATGTTGTCATTCCTTCCAATAATGTTGTACACCTTTGGAATCAATGCATATCATCCCTCCCCAATGCACACTTTCAGGTTGTAAAATTATCCCTCTCTTTCCCTCAATGGCATCATCTTATGCTTCTATCCATCCTTTCAGATCATATAGGTGCTATCTCTTCCATCATACACTACTTCCCTACCAAAATACCATGATCTCCCTAACAACAAGTTGCACACATCCATTAACACAATGTCATGGAGTACCTCATCATGGTATGTGTAGAGCAAAAACTCTACATTTTGAAACAGTTTTGGATCGTGGCTGCATTGTTTATTTTTAAACATTTATGTCACTTTTGCTATGCGTCATATTGTTTTGCTGTGTGCAGAGAGCACCATGTGTCAGCATGGCAAGATTTTGAGACTCGCAAGGAAAAGATGCCTCTAGATGATGTGTGGTGTTGCCATGTGGAATTGAGGAATGGAGAAGCAGGAATAGTTTCTAAGTGCCATAGTTGGTGCCATGTGTCTTCTTCATTGTTTACAGCTCCCAGATGTTGCCAGAATGCACCACATATCCATGGTGGTGTTTCTTTTATTAAGTTTCTTTCTGCATGTGCAGCGAACCACGTGTTGCTACCGTGGGGATTTCTAAAAAACTTTTGTATGGAGCTTTCAAAATGTGCACGAGAATGATAAGTGTTTCTTTTGTGCACTATACAAAAGCCACCATGTGTCTTGATGCTTTGTTAAGTTTTGGTAGGTGACGGAAGATACATGGTGGGCCTTGAGATGTTACAACTACAATTTTAAGGAGGCACGGAGAGTGCCATGTGTTAGCATGGCAGGATTTAGAGGGTGTAAGGTAAAAGGAGCTTATAAATATGTTCGAGAGCACCAAGCATCCCAGTGCTGAGTCTATGGGTTGCGCCATGTATCATGTTTCTTAGGTATTGTAGATGATGACAAGTGTCAATGTCTCATCTTATCTATTTTGGAAGTAAGGGAAACTCAAAGCAAGCGTAGAAGAGCCATGTGATAGTTTTGAGAGCCATTGAAGCATGCCACCTGTCTAAATAGAACTGGTAGTTATGGTTGTGATCTTGGTATCAGTTGTAGATTCAAGAAGATCTTTAGTTTCAGTTGTGGGCCATCAAGATTCTAGCAGTTGTGGATGATCTTGAGTCAAATTTTTCTGCAATAAATATGGGAAGGTTTTGTAATAAGAGAGGACATTCATATTGATATTAAAAAAATATAGAGTTTCAATTGTGATTAGATTGTATCATTTCACCTTAATATAGTTGTTTCTAAGAAGGAAGCTAATAGATCTATGCATGTTACTGTGCCTTATGTATTTTACCAAATTGTTAATGAAAGAAGCTCTGTTCTGTGTCATTGTTGATATATTTTGTGTCTTTGCATAAATATTCTAAGTTTAGCCTTTTCTTGAATCTTTTTATAATTTGTTTATGTTGATCATGCTCCACTTGCTCTTTGACATAACTGAGTCATAAAGGATTAATCATTGTTCTAGTTGTTGAAACATATATAAATCTGGTGTATCGCCATAGGATTAAAAGCTTTTGTTTCATTGTATCTGTAATCTTATTTTTTCTTCCATTTACCGAAACCCCATTGAAAAAGGAAGAGCCAACTTCTGTAAAATCTAGAGGTTGTTTCAAGTGTCAAGTCCCACATTCTTGTAGCTTCCCATGTTGGTGCTGGAATCCACACAATTTTATTCATCAACAATATGCTCCAATGTTGAATCTTACCTAGTATTATTCCTATACCAAGATTGTGTCCTCCTACTACAACCAACCAATCTAGTATGGGAGTGAATGTGTCACAACTCAATATTTTTAAAATTTGAAATTATGATATGTGTTGTAAGAATTATTATTTTTTCAAATTTTTATCTTATTTTTTAATTTTAAATTTTGAGACCCTTTTACTTGTGCTTTAACTTGACCGTGGGAGTCCTAACTAAGTTTAAATTGACCATGGTTTATACCCCATGGGTCTAGGGTCACTTTTGACTTGGGTAACCCTTGGATAACCTCCATATGGTCATTTTAACTTCATAGTGAAGTTAAGTGACGAATTTGGGAGCATGGGGATAATGGGATGAGTAGAATCCACACTCAGGCCCACTTCCAAGTCATGGAATGACTCCATGATCCACCAATAATGGAGTGCTTTGTCTCTTTGTGCCTCTCTTTTGGTGGGAGTTCCCCATAAAAAGGGTGGTGTGTCATCCACTTCCTTTTTATTTCTATTTTTCTTATTTTATTTTATTCCTCCATGTGTTGGAAAAAGACTATGGTGGAGGACCTCATAGTGGGGATATTTTTTTAATCCCACTTGGGATAGTGGGGATATTTTTTTAATCCCACTTGGGATAGTGGGGATATTTTTTAATCCCATTTGGGATAGTGGAAAAAGGAGTGGGGTTATTTTTAATTCAACTTGTCATAATCCACTCTTCCCAAAAATGAATCTTTAATTCATTTTTATCCTCACATGTGAATTTAAAATTCATAAATAATGTGAGCCCTTGATCTCAACTCTTGATCCTCACCTTCCATTCTCTGTTCAGAAAATCTATAAATAGGACCCTTCTCTAAGCAACTAAAGAAGACTGGATTTTTGTAGGGAAACTTGATTCTTGTAGGGGAACTTCATTCTTGTAGGAGGACTTCATTCTTGCATTCTTATCATGCCTAATTTCCTCTGGAAAATCTTCTCTGGCATCCTCATAATGCCTAATTCTTTCTCTATTCTCCTTTTCATAGCCTCATAATGCCAAAATTATTCTAGCCATCCTATATCCTCCATTCATTATCCCTTGCTTGTGATCATAGAGATTGTTTTGTTTTTGAGAAGAGAGATTTGGAGAGGAGGCTGGAGAGGAACTCTACATCAACTTCATCCATTAAAGGGCTTTTTAAGGTTAGATTTCATGGCTTTTCCTTTGTATTTCTATTTGTTGCATGAAGGATGTGCGAAAATTATTTATTTTGCTTGTGTTGTAAATTTTGTTATTGTGGGGAAATTTTATTGGGATGTTGATAGAGTTTCTTCGACTTGGGAGAAATGCTCATCAAGTATGGGGTAGGGGAGGAGTGATCCTCCTCAAGTGCATGCCTTATTTTTTTTGGGATGTTGAAAGCCTTGAGGGCATTTGTGTGATTTTGAGAAATTGTGTTATTTGGCTTGAGAATCAAAATATGAACTCCTTGGAATCCTTGTTGGCAAATTGGCTTGAGGCCATGAGAAGGAAACTGTGTTGAAATTTAATTGAAAGGTGACATTCTAGAGTTGAGTGTGTCCACTCTCCTACCCCTCTTTAAACTCACAGTGGATGAGTTTTGTGTTGTGTAAATATCTATTGGTGTATTTGTGTTTTGATGTGTTGTGTTTATCTTGTTGTGAAGTGGTGTTAAATCCCCTAGGTGTGTGAATGATCTCCCTAGCTCGGGGGTGACCCTCTTGTGGGTCTACGGTAGGGAGGAAAGTAGCTTGTGTGGTGTTTTCTTCCCTTGTGTGTCATGCAGATTTTCATGGAGCTTAAAGTGGAGTTGAAGAGTTTTTTTTTTTTTTTTTTTTTTTTTTTTTTTTTTTTTTTTTTTTTTTTTTTTTTTTTTTTCTGTTTTGGGAATTATTTTATTTTCTTTCACTCTTAAGGGAGCTTAGTCTTTTAATAGCTTCATCCTTGTTGATTTTACAAGAGGGGAACATTCTATCTCTTTCGTTGTATAATTTGGTATTTTAGAGTTGTGAAAAAATCCTCCCTTAATGTGTTGTTAGTTGTGATTTTACAGTTCATTAAGTTTTACCATTTAGAAATGAGAAGAGGAAAAGAAAATTTGTTTTAATAGGATATTAAAATTGTCTAGTTCCTTCTTCTCCTACTTGCAAAGTTGAGAGTTAGTTGATATCTTAATTAAATTTGTAAAAGTATTATTTCTGTGCAAGCTTAGTAGAAATATTAGTTTTAAATTTTGTTATAAGTCAAGTTGTAATTTTGTTACCATGAAAGAAATGAAATTTGGGTTGCAGTATTACTTTTGAAATTAACGGCACCTTGAGGGTCTCTTCCTAGGACGGGGACCATTTCACTATTCACTATTCACTTTTACTATTCACTTTTTACTATTTACTATTCACTTTTTACTATTTACTATTCACTTTTCACTATTCACTTTTACTATTCACTTTCACTATTTACTTTTACTATTCACTTTTCACTATTCATTTGAAGGCAAACTATATGTAGTTTAAAACATTTGACTTGAAATAGAAATTTTAATCGAGGAAAGTGAGATTTATTTATGCATAATGTATAATATGAATTGAATAGATGTTTAAACTCAGAATTACAATTCAGAAATACATTGTTTATATAATTACAATTTAGAAAGAG
The DNA here is from genome assembly GCA_027924645.1 of Cunninghamia lanceolata. Lineage (NCBI taxonomy): Eukaryota > Viridiplantae > Streptophyta > Pinopsida > Cupressales > Cupressaceae > Cunninghamia > Cunninghamia lanceolata. Next base: position 4,738,496 of record BSBN01000985.1, on the reverse strand, counting down.
CATAGGTAAATATAAGCCATCACAGGCATTCCATGAGTGGCCATTTTAAACTCAAATGTTATTGTGCAAGTTTTTCCTTTGTCATTAGATAGGTAAACCTTATAAATAAACGTCTAAACTCAAATATTCGCAGTGTTCGGTATTTACGGTACCTCTGTGTCACGTTTACAGGTAATGCCATTGCGTTGAACCAAGTACCTTGTGCCTAACATAGCTGCAACAACGACGTCTGGGCACCGTCCCTCTAAATCCTTAGAGAGTAATAAGGAACATCTCTAAGTTAAATCCACATGAAGGGAAAATCTCCTCGGATAACTGACTAAAAAGATTAAGAAAAAGAAAAAGGTGAGACTATCAAAAAAAATGTTGTAGGATGATCAACGGGAAGACCTCATCGGGGAAATATGCCTGATAGGTAAATTATTCACACTTGAAAACTTAAACACCAAACACTCCCAGGAGGTGTGTTTGCAATACTAGTTTCTTAGGAATTCCATCCCTGTTTCACCAAGTGGGTGGCAACCGACGAAGAACTGTCTGGGGTAGGGAATAACCCTAGAAAGGGCTAGGTACCCGCTCATAGTTACATCAAACATAGTACAAAATAGAGCTACATGTTCGCATTCCCTGCGTTAGTCACATCCGAAGGAGGGGGGCTTGATCCCGTGGATACAGGGTATGTAGGCAGTCTAGACGGTGAAGGATGCCCCCAGTACTCAGGTCCCCTGGATGTAGGGTGTTCTCCAATTAGCATCGTGATCTTAATTCTCTGAGTAGTGATTACTGAGTTGTGTTAACATGAGATTGTTAAGTTAATTTTGTGCAGATGATAAGGATACAGTTACTAGAAGAGAAGCAAGCTATCGAAAATGAATGCAGGATGTAATGCATGACTTAAGGTATGAACTGATCCATTATTCTTCTAGGTTATCTTACATAATGTACCTTCTCTCATAATGTACTCTCTCTACACTAGATTTAAAAATTGGTGATCTTTTAAGAACCTGATGATTCTAAGAAACTAAATTTCAAGTTTCATCACATTGCTATAGCATACATTAAGCACTTCTGGAAGAATTTCACATTTCCTACATCTGTCAGATCAAAATTTTTATTCATTGGTATTTTTGAATCAGAGTTTAATGTTATTTTATTTAGGATGAGTCGGGTCCTTACATGTGGTATCATTGCTTTTGTTTCGGACACTAGGCCTGAAGGTCCGCTGACCTAAAGCATGGTTGAAATTAAGACATAAGGCTAATAGCAATGTCCCCTTTTGCGATCTAATGGTCATCCAGTTAATGATAAACATGGATAGAAACATGAAAAGGAAATGATAAGGTCGTAAGGAATGCCTCCTTAGAGGGTGAAGGGAATAGCTTAATGACAGTAATGGTATGTGTAATGAGACAACAATTGTTGGGTATATGACAGTCGTAAGACTTGTGAAGTGAATATCATATTCCGTGGCTAATTCCTCTTGTGGCAAATTGTAATCTTTTTAGAATGGTATGCCCTGGGTTGTATGGGGTCATATGCCTATTCATTTGGATTTTGGATATAGAAGTATGATAAGGTTGCTTCAGGTTGTGTGGGGAATGCTTAACATGACATGGTGATTATCATTGTTCTCTATGTGGTTAGAGACCATTGTACGATTTAGTTATTGGAGCGATAGAAGTCCACCCAGTTTATGTACTCCCCTTAGGTGGTCTTGTTGTGAGGCTACATGGTGATTGTAATGTGCAAATTTTATGAGATTGTTGCATTATTTATTCTTGTGATAAAGATTTTACTTATGTGTTAAGCCGCAGTATTTTATTTCTTTATTTAAATTTTGATATGGTCCTTTTGCCTCAAGGACTTGTTCTTTGTTGAACTTGGGATGTTGCAATAGTTTCTATCTTTGATCTTCACTTTTTCTTGGCTTGTTTTATTTTAATTGAGGATTTAACTTATTGACTTGTTTCACTTAATCCTTCTTGATTTGAGGCATTTTTAATTTTACAACTGCTAGCATGTGTGGAGTAATGTGACTTCTGTAAAACTGCCATATATAGGTAGGGCCCTGGCAGGTTATATGGGGGAGTAGGTGGCCTGGGGAGATTCTATTGCAAGGATGTAGTTGCAGATGGGACTAGTATGGGATAGTCATAATCCATCCATACCCCTAGATCTGTGTGTTTATTTCTTGCATACCTCCCTCTTGGAGGATAACACCTTAAACAAACGCAAGGTATTAGGAGACGTGTGGAGGGGTTCTTGAGAGGGCCCTGAAAACCATCTTTATTTCTTAGTTACTTGGCACTAAGTAGACCATGATGAAAACCCCTTGTGGGCATCATGCGTAACCCCTTCTCCATTCATTTTGTATCCCTACACTTGGGGGCAAAACCATATCCTTCATCCACATCTAAAATATCCTTGCACATCTTATCCACTGTATTATCCTTATCCTATCATATTCTTATCCACTATATCTCCCACCTTAGATCTTGATAAAGACAAGGGGCAAAATATCAACAACATGCTTTGGAGACCTCTTGGCATACTTCCTTTCCAAGTATATCCTCCATTCATCTATTGCAACCACTTGAGCAGGGATAGTTGATGTCAAAAGTGTCCCTTTGAATCCTTCCTCCAATTGCTCATTTTCCATTTCCTGCTCTAATAGCTCCTCAGCAATATCTCAATTTTTATAAACTTCAGTATCCAGAACCCACAGACTATCCCTAGGGAAAACATTCAAGTCAGCTAAAGTGGCCAATTCATTGACATGTTCCATTGTGCCTTTACGAAGCTTCTGATTTTCCTTCACCACACCAAGGGACTCCCACATCATCATCTTCAATGATACACAGTTGTGCATCCAGAAACTCTCAAGTTAATTGAGCTACCGTTTGTTGATGTCTTCCAAGACCTCTTTGATGTGCGCCGTTCAACATCAGATAAAGGCCCAGAGGAAGCTAAAATGGACCTAGGAGGTTCTTTACATCGAAAAAGATGTATACAAATTTCCTCATTTCTATATTCCAATTTACGCATAAATTCATAGCTTTCTCTGTCCTCTATGCGCTCTTTACAGATCTCTGGTTGTGATCTTAGAGTATGGATTTTACTCATCTTACACTCCTGATCATCAACATTTAAGTCCTCCTTTGTTATTGGCACTTCCTTGTAGCTTCCATAAATCCTTGAGACTATATGATGAGTACTAGAGACAGCTATTGACTTTTGAGAAACTGATGATATTCATGGACTCCTATTTTGGGAAGCTACTATCAATTTTGGGATGCTATCACTACTTTTAGATAACAAGCCATAAGGTGGCACTAAGTGATGTGACAGTTGCGAAGAGAGATGGATGGAAAGTTTGGAAGAAGTTTTTGATAAATCAGCATGCATGATCGCTAGAATTGTTATCTTTCACTTGAGTCTTGATGTGTGCGCTTGAGCATGAATTCATTTTAAGAGTAATGTCTATATGATATCAGAATAATGGAAGTCACTGGTACTCAGAAGAATCCCTAGGGTGGATTACTTGTACCAGCTTTGCCAATATTGAGGTGTGTACAAGTCGATATTGTATTCCCTGGTTGACATCCTCAGCACAGTGCTTGGGCAGACTGTGGTCTCCAGGAAGTGACTCATGGATCCAGATTGATCCTGAAGAAGTCAAAAGTCTCTGACTAGAGCATAATGATTCCTATCCTATTTAGCCCATATGGCTATTGTGTTTTCCTATTGGATAAAGATTTGATCCATTTGACCAGTGTAGGCCGTTGGCCATCATTTTGGAGAATTGTGCGAAATCAAAAGGTGTAATTCAAAGTTGTTGGAAACAGAGAGAGGAACAAAAGACAATTTGAAAGAATTAAAAAGGGGGAATAGTAGCAGGATTCAAAGAACATGTTAATCAGTTGGAGAAGTCACTTGTAGCATGTAGAAAAAGAAAATGAAAACTTGAAATCTAAGCCTGAACCTTGTGATGTTTCGTGATGTTGCAGAAGTTTCTTTAGAAGATGAAAGTGAAGATAACAGTGTGACTAAACTGCATTTACCAGTTTGCCCAAAGGACAGAAGAGCCCAGTTGGCTTTCTTTTAGTATGTCCCATTTTAGACACTTTAGCCCGGATTGGCTATTTCCTGAGTATTCAGATTTACTAAGAGAATATAATTCTTCTAATCTACAGTGGTGCATCACTACTCTTGGATTCTAGCACATGTTGGAGTAAACTTCAAATGTAATTGAAATTTTAGATAACGATCTAGATTACCAAGGGAGAATCTACGAACCTAAATTTTTATTTACCGCACTTAGAAAGCTGATTTATCTTTAATGATGGAAATTTTAAAATGAATTGCAAGTGTTTATTCTAGACACAGAAAAATTCAAATGAACATTCAACATTTCGGACTCAAGGACAAGTTACAAGGATATGCTCAATCAGGTTTGAAAAGTTAAAGATGTTTTTTAAACTCACAATGTCATGATAATACATGGATACTTAATCATTTTGGAACCTAGTAGAATTTCAATTACGAACTATAACTTCAATGATGTTTAGATGATACAGACAGTTATGCTTAGATAATACTCCTTGTTATCTTTATCTATGATAAACTATTTAACCTACCTTGTTGAAGGATGGAATTTAAAATAGGAAAGTATATTTATTTCTATATGTTTTGATCTTATTTCTAACATGCATCGGGACGATGCATAAATTTAAGGGAGAAGGATGTCACAACTCAATATTTTTAAAATTTGAAATTATGATATGTGTTGTAAGAATTGTTTTTTTTTTTAATTTTTATCTTATTTTTGAATTTTAAATTTTGAGACCCTTCTACTTGTGCTTTAACTTGACCCTAGGAGTCCTAACTAAGTTTGAATTGACCATGGGTTTATACCCCATGGGTCTAGGGTCACTTTTGACTTGGGTAACCCTTGGATAACCTCCATATGGTCACTTTAACTTCATAGTGACGTTAAGTGACGAATTTGGGAGCATGGGGATAATGGGATGAGTGGAATCCACACTCAGGCCCACTTCTAAGTCATAGAATGACTCCATGATCCACCAATAATGGAGTGCTTTGTCTCTTTGTGCCTCTCTTTTGGTGGGAGTTCCCCATAAAAAGGGTGGTGTGTCATCCACTTCCTTTTATTTCTATTTTTCTTATTTTATTTTATTCCTCCATGTGTTGGAAAAGGACCATGGTGGAGGACCTCATAGTGGGGATATTTTTTTAATCCCACTTGGGATAGTACGGATATTTTTTTAATCCCACTTGGGATAGTGGAGATATTTTTTTAATCCCACTTGGGATAGTGGGGATATTTTTTAATTCCACTTGGGATAGTGGAAAAAGGAGTGGGGTTATTTTTAATTCAACTTGTCGTAATCCACTCTTCCCAAAAATGAATCTTTAATTCATTTTTGTCCTCACATGTGAATTTAAAATTCACAAATAATGTGAACCCTTGATCTCAACTCTTGATCTTCACCTTCCATTCCCTATTTTGAAAATCTATAAATAAGACCCTTCTCTAAGCAATTAAAGAAGACTGGATTTTTTTAGGGAAACTTGATTCTTGTAGGGGAACTTCATTCTTGCAAGGGGACTTCATTATTGCATTCTTATCATGCCTAATTTCCTCTAGAAAATCTTCTCTAGCATCCTCATAATGCCCAATTCTTTCTCTATTCTCCTCTTCATAGCCTCATAATGCCGAAATTATTCTAGCCATCCTATATCCTCCATTCATTATCCCTTGCTTGTGATCATAGAGATTGTTTTGTTTTTGAGAAGAGAGATTTGGAGAGGAGGCTGGAGAGGAACTCTACATCCACTTCATCCATTAAAGGGCTTTTTAAGGTTGGATTTCATGGCTTTTCCTTTGTATTTCTATTTGTTGCATGAAGGATGTGCGAAAATTATTTATTTTGCTTGTGTTGTAAATTTTGTTATTGTGGGGAAATTTTATTGGGATGCTGACAAAGCTTCTTCCACTTGGGAGAAATGCTCATCAAGTGTGGGGTAGGGGAGGAGTGATCCTCCTCGAGTGCATGCCTTGTTTCTTTTGGGATGTTGAAAGCCTTGAGGGCATTTGTGTGATTTTGAGAAATTGTGTTATTTGGCTTGAGAATAAAAATATGAACTCCTTGGAATCTTTGTTGGCAAATTGGCTTGAGGCCATGAGAAGGAAATTGTGTTGAAATTTAATTGAAGGGTGACACTCTAGAGTTGAGTGTGTCCACTCTCCTACCCCTCTTTAAACTCACAGTGGATGAGTTTTGTGTTGTGTAAATATCTATGGGTGTATTTGTGTTTTGGTGTGTTGTGTTTATCTTGTTCTGAAGTGGTGTTGAATCCCCTAGGTGTGTGAATGATCTCCCTAGCTTCGGGGTGACCCTCTTGCGGGTCTACGGTAGGGAGGAGAGCAGCTTGTATGGTGTTTTCTTCCCTTGTGTGTCATGCAGATTTTCATGGAGCTTAAAGTGGAGTTGAAGAGTTTTTTTTTTTCTATTTTGGGAATTATTTTATTTTCCTTTACTCTTAAGGGAGCTTGGTCTTTTAATAGCTTCATCCTTGTTGATTTTACAAGAGGGGAACATTCTATCTCTTTCGTTGTATAATTTGGTATTTTAGAGTTGTGAGAAAATCCTCTCTTAATGTGTTGTTAGGTGTGATTTTACAGTTCATTAAGTTTTACCATTTAGAAATGAGAAGAGGAAAAGAAAATTTGTTTTAATAAAATATTAAAATTGTCTAGTTCCTTCTTCTCCTACTTGCAAAGTTGGAAGTTAGTTGATGTCTTAATTAAATTTGTAAAAGTATTATTTCTGTGCAAGTTTAGTAGAAATATTAGTTTTAAATTTTGTTATAAGTCAAGTTGTAATTTTGTTACCATGAAAGAAATAAAATTTTGGTTGCAGTATTGCTTTTGAAATTACCGCCACCTTGAGGGTCTCTTCCTAGGATGGGGACCATTTCACTATTCACTATTCACTTTCATTATTCACTTTTACTATTCACTTTTCACTATTTACTATTCACTTTCACTATTCACTTTTACTATTCACTTTCACTATTTACTTTTACTATTCACTTTTCACTGTTCATTTGAAGGTAAACTATATGTAGTTTAAATCATTTGACTTGAAATAGAAATTTTAATCGAGGAAAGTGGGATTTATTTATGCATAATGTATAATACGAATTGAATAGATGTTTAAACTCAGAATTGCAATTCAGAAATACATTGTTTATATAATTACAATCTAAAAAGAGCATAGGTAAATATAAGCCATCACAGGCATTCCATGAGTGGCCATTTTGAACTCAATTGTTATTGTGCAAGTTTTTCCTTTGTCATTAGATAGGTAAACCTTATAAATAAACGTCCAAACTCAAACATTCACAGTGTTCGGTATTTACGGTACCTCTGTGTCACGTTTATGGGTAATGCCGTCACGTTGAACCAAGTACCTCATGCCTAACATAGCTGCAACAACGATGTCTGGGCACCGTCCCTCTAAATCATTAGAGAGTAATAAGGAACATCTCTATGTTAAATCCACATGAAGGGAAAATCTCCTCGGATACCTGACTAAAAAGATTAAGAAAAAGAAAAAGGTGAGACTATCAAAAAAAATGTTGTAGGATGATCAACGGGAAGACCTCATCGGGGAAATATGCATGATTTGTAAATTATTCACACTTGAAAACTTAAACACCAAACACTCCCAGGAGGTGTGTTTGCAATACTAGTTTCTTAGGAATTCCGTCCCTGTTTCACCAAGTGGGTGGCAACCGACAAAAAACTATCTGGGGTAGGGAATAACCCTAGAAAGGGCTGGGTACCCGCTCATAGTTACATCAAACATAGTACAAAATAGAACTACATGTTCGCATTCCCCGCGTTAGTCACATCCGAAGGAGGGGGCCTTGATCCCGTGGATACAGGGTATGTAGGCAGTCTAGACGGCGAAGGATGCCCCCAGTACTCAGGTCCCCTGGATGTAGGGTGTTCTCCAATTAGCATCGTGATCTTAATTCTCTGAGTAGTGATTACTGAGTTGTGTTAACATGAGATTGTTAAGTTAATTTTGTGTAGATGATAAGGATATAGTTACTAGAGGAGAAGCAAGCTATCAAAAATGAATGCAGGATGTAATGCATGACTTAAGGTATGAACTGATCCATTGTTATTCTAGGTTATCTTACATAATGTACCTTCTCTCGTAATGTACTCTCTCTGCACTAGATTTAAAAATTGGTGATCTTTTAAGAACCTGATGATTCTACGAAACTAAATTTCAAGTTTCATCGCATTGCTATAGCATACATTAAGCACTTCTAGAAGAATTTCACATTTCCTACATCTGTCAGATCAAAATTTTTATTCATTGGTATTTTTGAAATCAGAGTTTAATGTTATTTTATTTAGGATGAGTTGGGTCCTTACATAATGTCTCATCCTCCTTATCCCCAACATGTCAACCATTTCCACAAACACTAAATTATCTTTGCGACCACTATCCACAACCAGATCACAACATTTACCTCATGCTTTTCACTTGGTCCTAAACAAACTCTTCATTTGTGTTAGTTCAACCATGTTGTTCCACCTCAAAGATTACCATGAAACTAATGAATCTCTACACTCAAGGTCTCTTTGAATTCGGTGACCTCTCATCTCTAAATGTAGATCTTGCACTATCTTCAACCCTTTTTCCTTAGCACTTGAATGCTCTGTGTCCTTCCTTGCCACACTTGAAATAGGTTCCCTTAAAGGATTTCTTTCTCTCATATCCCCTTCTACCCTACTGAGAATATCCTCCACACTCCTCTTAACCTTCTCTGTAATGAGTATCCTATACTCTTTCATCTTTCTAGTGACTTCCATCACCATTTCTACCTTTGCAATAGCTACTCTAGCCATCTCCCTTACTGACGTGATAGTTCATATGATCTTCTTTCTCTTTATGATGGAAAATTCAACCTTGTTTTTATCTACAGTACTATTTAATTCTCCCTTAACCTCTCAAGGTTTCTCCCTTGTCACATCTCATCCTACTACTTTGGTTGTTCTCCTCTCTTCCTCTCTAGTAGTTCTATGTTTCCTCCTACTTCTAGTTTAGTTTGTTCTCTATGGTGAGAGACAATTGGTAGGCCTCCTCTACTCTCTAGATATTCCACATACCGACCTCCTCTTGGATGGATTCCCTCAATCCATTGATGTGCTTTGCCACTTTCTTACCTCCTTCATCATGATGTCCTGACTTGATTTCTAGCTTGTAGTATTCTTTGATGTAGTCCTTCAAAGTCATCTCTCCTTGTGACAAATTATGTAACTCCTTTGACAACTATAAATAGTAATTGATTAGAATAAATTTGGATTTTAGCTTCTCTTACATTTGGTCCCACTTCATAATGCTAGGCTTCTTCTTCTATTTCTATCCATCTAGACTTCCTTCCACCATATTGTCACATATAGTTTAGAATGTCCACTCTGGTCCTCTTGCCAATACTAATTATGGCCTTCAACATCCTCTCCTCTATAATAAATCTCATAATTACTACTATTTTTTTCTATTACACATTAAATACTAGCTTAACCCACCAAAATCTTCTATCTAATTTAGAAGTTCCAACAACAAAGACTTACCACCCATAGTCATGGCAAAAACTCTATGCCACGACTCATATACTTGCACTAAAGTATGGTAAGCTCCCAATGTCAGGGTCATCCCTAGAACTCAACCTAAACCTTGAGGGTTCATTCACAATGGCCTTTCCTACATATCCCTTCCTAGAAATTAGAGGCATCATAGTTTGTACACTAAAATAGAGAGAATCCATCCTCTCCTCTTATATGAGATCTCTGATCTCAGTTTTAGGGCACAACTATTCGTTCTTCTTGTGCTTCCAAAACCATCCATACACAATAGTATGATAGCAATGAATTACAAACAAATTTTGGTCCAATGCTAGCATTGGTGTACAAACACACACAAAACCATATAGGGACCAACTCATATAAACATCACATGCTCACACATAGTGATTGGCTCAAGAATACATCACATATACCCAATGTGAATAACTCATGCATGTATCATATATACACAAAGAGACTAACTCTCACATATATCACATATAAATATTGTGACTAATTCATATGCACATTATAGGTACACATAGTGACTAGCTAGCAAAAGGGAAATGGTCACAATCTTATTGTAAGCATGTTCCCCTTTACCTGATTTACTAACACAAGCCCTTAAGTACATAAAAAGAATGTCATTGTATCTCATGGTACATTATGGGTCTATCCTTTTCTTAGTTCACTACTAATTGTGATGACAAGAAAGCATCCCATACTACTTGTTGTCGTCACTGGATAAGGTGTGAGTGTAACAACATGCAACACATGAAGTCACTAATTGTTGGGATAAGGTACCATTAACCATATAAATCTCAATATTGTATTTATTCCATTTATTATATGTAATTTGTAATTATCCATCAGGATATGTACTAGTTTCACTGACAGGGGTAATTATAGAGTAACTGGAAGTTATTATGGAGTGACTTTTACTGTTGGCAAATGTAAAAACTCAAAGTAAATGAGGGTAAGCGTGCTCCCTTGAGGAATATACTATTTTTGGCATGTATGACAACTATCATAATGTTTGGTGAGTGAATCTATGACAACTGCAAGTTGTCATTGTTGGCAAGAGACACTATATGGATTCATGGTTGTTGTCATTGATGGCAACAAAGGTCATCCCACATATCCGCAAGTCATGGTGTGTCTCTACCGGAAGTCAGAATGAAGATTGTTGTGGTCCGATGAACAAGAACAGAGCATGTGGCAAGGTCTGACAGATTGGTCCGGATCTCTCAGAAGAAGTGTCTTGGTGCAGTGCGGATTTGGGGAAGTCAAGAGGACTACCTTGAGCAGTATATTCCAAGGATTTAGCCTCCGGTGATGAACAAAGAAAAAGATATGAATAGTTGAGTACCAGATTCCTGAGAGACAGTGAGAACAGAGGAAGAACTGACTGACAGAGTATCAGACTATTTTCCGGATGTGTTACTGTTGATGGTAAAGGTTGTGAAGGCATGAATCATGTTTGGCCGACATGATTAATGATATCTACAAGTATATGCTTGATCCACATTGCTTGGTGAACAAGGATTCAGTCGACAGAACAGAGTTTGTAAGAAACTAGACTGTTCCGGATGCCGACTAGAAAGGTGATGAAATTACTTGTGCGGATATATATAGAGGATGGATTTAGTTGTGAAGAGCGTAGTGGTGTGATGGTGTATGCGAATAAGTGCAGAACAAAGCAGAAGTAGTAAGAAAGATCCAGTATGTGAAAGGATAGTAGAATAAAGAACAGAGGAAAGATGAAGTGCAGCAGATCAGTGTACTGAGCCTAACCGGAACTGAACTCCAGCATATGTAGATGCTTCCAATCAGTTCAAGACTGTGATTCTTATCACTTTGTAGACAGTGTGTCTCCTTGTAGGTAGTGGGCCTCTTTGTGAGCAGTGTGCTCGGGCAGTGAGCCCTAATTGGCAAGTGCCATTTTTGTAATTCCCTATTCTTCTAACAGAGAATAATCTTTGGGTTAATCACCCCGTGGTTTTCTCCCTTAACAGGGTTTCCACGTCAAAAATACTGTGTCATGTGTTTCTTATTTCATGGTAATGTTTTTGTGCTTGATTCAATGCTGCATTAATTAATAAGAAAGTTCAAAAAGGGAAATAATTAGGATAACTGATTCACCCCCCCTCTCAGTTATCAACAATTGGTATCAGAGCAAGGTTCCTCCTAATAGAGCCTAACAGCTTGAGGAAGATCTGGGAGTTCAAATGGATGCATATGGTTTAAGGGAGCAACTCAAGACTGCCCTTGAGGATCTTGAACAGTCAAATTTTGAAGTCAATGAATTAAAGGAAAGACTCAAACAGGCTGATGAATTCATGAGAGAATTAAAGGACAAATTAAGTCTCTCTATGAAAAAGAGAAAGGAGCTACTCCAACAATTGGCAAGACAAAGTGAAGAAAGCAATACAAATGAAGAATTGACTGAGCAAACCAAGTTATGTGAAAAGTTATCAAAAGAAGTCATTATGTTAAGACATGAAATGGAATCAGGAACTATAAAGTTTACTCAAGAGATTGAAGAAAAAAGAAAGGCTAAAGACAATCTAAGACAATCTCTTAAAGAAAAATTAGAAGAATGCCACCAGATGGACAGGATTATCAGACATCTTGAATCTGATCTTGAAGATGCCAAAGATAATGAAGAAAAACTTGAGGATCAAATTGCCTCTCTCAAAAGAGATCTTCAAACAGCAAATGAATATAAAGAAAAATTCAAGATAAGTTCTGCCCAACTTGAAGTACTTCTTGGAAGTCAAAAGAGGACAGATGACAAGTATGGTTTGGGATATGAGAAAGGAGAAAGCTCCGGATCTGGTCAAAAGAATTTTGGATCAGAAAATCCAAGGAACAGGCCTAGAAGACCTCCGGTAAGACAGCCCAATGCTTAAAGATATCCATCTTTCAATGGATACTGCCACAGCTGCAACCACTTTGGTCACAAAGCTAATCAGTGCAGAAAGAGAATGAATCAGATTAATTCATCCTTCTCTGGACAGTGCTTCAACTGCAAAAGGTATGGACACAAATCCCATGAATGCAGAAATATGCAAGTAAACAAATCATTCAAAGGTAGATGCTTTACATGCAATAGAGTAGGTCATATGGCTAATCAATGCAAATCAAGAGGTTATCAGTCAAATATGCAAAGAAATGTTATTTGCCAAATCTGTAATAGGTCCGGTCATAATGCTAAAGTCTGCAGAAGCAAGAATCAGGACAAAAGAGGTCCGGTGTATAATCAGAATCAAGACAAGGGTAAACAAAAGATGAATGCGGATGAAGTTAGGAATCAGATGAGCAAGATTTGGGTGAAGAAAAGTTTAGAGAATGTAGAGGTTGGATCCGCACCAGACTCTGGTGCTGATATTTCTTCCGAAAATTAAAAAGTGAGCTCTGGCTCAGGGGGAGACTCAAAGAAAATCCTGTTCCCCCAGCCAATCAAGTGGTGCTAGATGTGGCACAAGATGCGGAGTCAAGGGTTTGAAGATACCAGTCCTGAGATGATCCAGACAAGATTTCAGAGGTCTGCATGAAGATATAAAGAAGTTGTGATCGATCAAGTAAAGACCTGTTCCGGGAGATGCTCCGGAATGACAGAGGACTACAAAAGGATCCGGAGAGATCCGGAAGTACATTATTTTACTCTGCGGACTAGACAGAATGTTTGGGATGTTCTTGTAATGTGTCATCTCGATTTATTCATGATTGAAAGATCCGCATGATGTTCATAGATCAAGACTGATCCGGGATACTCCAAGCTATCCGGACAAGGCAAACCAGAATAATATAGGTGAAGCATTTATTGCAAACAGATATTAGGGTTCGCGGAGCAATATAAGGGATTTCTCAAAAAACATTTGCTCATTCTGCACTCAAGAAGAAGCGAAAAGTGGAGCTCTGCAACAAAATTCATCAAGTTTACCGAAGATCTCCTGCCGAAGTCATTACATACAGAAATCAATCCAGCTACTCCGTGCAACCGAAGATGCAAAAGGTATTTTCCACTTTCGATAGCTTGCTACAAATCTTTTTGAAGAAATGGCTACTCTAAATATAGTAAAAATCTCAGATAGACCCCGACCTGATTTAAGAAACATCTATACAAGTCATTGGAGGTAGATCCCTTAGGAGCATTTTCCAGTGTTCCTCACAGAGTCTTACACACAGAAGACATTAGGGTTTACATACATGCAAGCATTGAGGAATTTGGGGAATTCAAATTGAGAGATCTCTATCACAAACAACTGATAGACAATGCTTTTGAGCTTAAACCAGAGTATAAGGGTATCTAGAAGAAACAATTTGACCAATTCATTCATTTCCCCTGCTTTGAAGAAGATGAATGGGTCCGGTATGTACTGAGCAGGATGCATGACAACTTCCTATGGCTGGATAGACCCTGCAAGATCACAAAAGAGGCAATTAGAGCAGTAACTGGTCTATACTCTTCCAGAGGGATACCTATCCTCAAATCTGTCAAGAACAACATTGTAACTGAGGCCACCGGATCAAAATTCGATAAGAGGGCAATGACCATTGAAGATATTTTGGATCCGGATATCAAGTATGCATCCATGATAATAGGATACAAGATCTATCACTCCAGCAGGGAGAATTCTGTATCCAGAACTGCAGTATACACTGCCTATGAAATGCTAAGGAAGAATGCAGAATATGATCTCTGCGAACTACTGTTAAGCCAATTAATGGAAAATATACAGAAAATCAAGAAGGACAAGAAGAATTCCTTTAAGTATGGTACTCTTATATTATGTCTATTCTTCTACTTCATGAATGAGCTGCCCGGATCAAGTGGATGGGCATGGCAGAATGACAAACCTGTTGCAGTCCAAATAAGAGACTATCTACATGGGCTTGGGGATGCCAAAGCAAGAAATACAGCCCTATGGGGATACTTCAAAAACTTCCAAAGCATGATGCAAGCAAGAGAGAGAATTCCCCAGTCTCTTGTTGAAAAATACAAAGACTCAGTGTGCTTTATGGTTGACACTGATCAGTGCCTAATGGAGGCAGTGGAGCCAAGGACTGTCTGGATCAAGCCCATGGGGTATGAAGTGGATGAACAGATAGTGGAGCTGCATGTTCAACACATGCTAAGTCAGCCCAAAGATCCTAAGGCAGAAAGGTTTGGAACCTTTGAGGAGCTAAGTGTAAAGATACATGTAGAACTCAGGGAACCTGAGATAAAGAGAAAGGTGAGAAAAGAAGTAGAACACATTGCTCAAGGCCTAGGCATCTCAAAAGAGGCACTTGATGCCAGCCGGGAAAAGAGAAGAAAATCTGAGGAAGAAAAGAAAGAGGCAGAAAAGAAAAGCAAGAAAAGTGCTCCGGTGGAATCCTCAACCCGGACCAGATCATCTAAAGGATCCACACCTATCAAAACCAAAAGCTCAAAACCGGAAGTCCAGGGATTCGGTAAAAGATCCAAGACAAAAGCCTCAAGAGCTTATCAAAGCCAAAAGGATGAAGAAGAAACTGAGTCAGATGAAGGAGTGAAAGAAATAAAGAAACAGAAAAAGAAAGAATCCGGTAAATCCTCTTTTGGCCGAGACAAGGAAGAAATAACAGAAGAACTTTCTGAAAAGCCCACCTTGTCTCTAGACAGTGTAGTCAAATCAGTCACTGTGGATGGGAACCTTCAACCGGTGGCTGAATTTTATGATGACTACAACGAGGCAGATCAAAATATCCTGTAAGAAGCCATAATAAGGTACTTGAACATCTACAATAAAGCTTTTATTGAGATTATTTCTGAAATTCCTAAAAGCCTAGAAAAGGAATTAGAAATAAGAAAGAATAATGCTCATGCAAAAGATCTTGAGATCCGGGAGCAGATAGCTATTCAGCTATATCCTCAAATTGATCCCAAGACAATGAACATAATCTTCAAAGACTGCAAAGATGAGTTCAGAAGTAAAGCCAGGATGAATCAACTCATGCTTGGTGAGACTGACAAGGTGGCCAAAGAGACAGAAGAGATCCTCCGGAAGGCCTTCAAAAGGTTCAATCTTCCTGTTGTAGAGGACTTAGGTGCAGAAACAGCTGTGGACTTGGAACCCTCTGCTCCAGAAGAAGTGGCCTATGAACAGGCTAGCATCTCTCCTCCGGTTTCCCCTATAGTCTCTGGATCCAAAGAAGAAGAGAAATTACAGGAGAAGGAAGCAGTGGTGAAAGATAAAGAGGTTGACAGTTCCAAGACTGCAGAAGAAAAGAAACATCTGTCTCCGGCAAGAGACACTGCACAAACTGTTCAACAATTTTTGAGCAAAGAAACAATAGAGATCGATGAATCGGAACTACTACAAGGCCCATTCAACTTTGATTCCCTCTCTCCGGTGCAGACAATGAAGATAGCCTCATTTGCAAATGCTAAGGCAAATGAAAAGCTCTTAAAGTCTCATATGGAAGACTATGAGTTGATAGAGGCTTCCTCCGGAGTGCTTGAGAATATTATGCCATCGATCCAGATAGATCTGACAGCCTCCTCTTCTGGTAATCTCAAAACCTTAGTCAGCAGTGTTAGTACACATTTTGAATCTCTAGAAAAATCAGCTGAAGAAAAGGTCTGGAAGGAATTTTTGGATAAAAGATTTTCAGAAGTATTAGGATTAATCTCTAACGATAGGAGAAATATGAGTATTGGAATAAAGAGCTTAGAAAATGCTCTTAAGGATGGCGGTGACATTTACAAATTTTGTATATCCTGGTCAAAGGCAACAGCAGAAATTGATAAGAAAATAAAAGAGGAACAGGACAAACTACAAAGTTTATCTCAAAGTTTTGATCCTCTCTCTTCCTCCATAGTAAATCAAGAATGTCAGACTATTGCAGTCTTGAATGAAATAAAGAACCTTGAGAAGGAAAGGAAGAATATCACTAACCGGATGGGAGAACTTAGAAGGATTATAATCCCTAAGTTAGAAACTATGCATGAGGCCATCAGTGATGCTCAGACCACCGCCCAAACAAATGATCCGACAGATCTCAAGAGGGCAGAAGCTTTTGCATTTTTGTTGAGTGGTCACATTTCAATTTTGGATAGAATGAAGCAAAGTTCGGCTACCGAACTGATCCAATTGAAGACATCCTTTGCAGACATTCTTCAGTATATGTGAGTATGTAAATATGCGGCTATGTATAGAAAATTTTTGAAAATTTTGGTGTGCGGACCCTACCCTTTGCCATTGATGTCAAAGGGGGAGTGAGGAGCAGTGAAAAATGAGGAATCCAACTAAGGGGGAGTTCCCAAAATTGTATATAAAGATAGAGCATCAGCCAAGGGGGAGCATAGTGTAAACACTTAGTCATTTTTCACTAAGTGTTGCCATCAATGCCAAAGGGGGAGATTGTTGGCAAGAGACACTATATGGATTCATGGTTGTTGTCATTGATGGCAACAAAGGTCATCCCACATATCCGCAAGTCATGGTGTGTCTATACCGGAAGTCAGAATGAAGATTGTTGTGGTCCGGTGAACAAGAACAGAGCATGTGGCAAGGTCCGACAGATTGGTCCGGATCTCTCAGAAGAAGTGTCTTGGTGCAGTGCAGATTTGGGGAAGTCAAGAGGACTACCTTGAGTAGTATATTCCAAGGATTTAGCCTCCGGTGATGAACAAAGAAAAAGATATGAATAGTTGAGTACCGGATTCCTGAGAGATAGTGAGAACAGAGGAAGAACTGACTGACAGAGTATCAGACTATTTTCCGGATGTGTTACTGTTGATGGTAAAGGTTGTGAAGGCATGAATCATGTTTAGCCGACATGATTAATGATATCTACAAGTATATGCTTGATCTGCATTGCTTGGTGAACAAGGATTCAGCTGACAGAACAGAGTTTGTAAGAAACTAGACTGTTCCGGATGCCGACTAGAAAGGTGATGAAATTA
The DNA here is from genome assembly GCA_027924645.1 of Cunninghamia lanceolata. Classification (NCBI taxonomy): domain Eukaryota; kingdom Viridiplantae; phylum Streptophyta; class Pinopsida; order Cupressales; family Cupressaceae; genus Cunninghamia; species Cunninghamia lanceolata. Next base: position 4,720,890 of record BSBN01000985.1, on the reverse strand, counting down.
CTTGTACGGATATATATAGAGGATGGATTTAGTTGTGAAGAGCGTAGTGGTGTGATGGTGTATGTGAATAAGTACAGAACAAAGCAGAAGTAGTAAGAAAGATCCGGTATGTGAAAGGATAGCAGAATAAAGAACAGAGGAAAGATGAAGTGCAGCAGATCAGTGTACTGAGCCTAACCAGAACTGAACTCCAGCATATGTAGATGCTTCCAATCAGTTCAAGACTGTGATTCTTATCACTTTGTAGACAGTGTGTCTCCTTGTAGGCAGTGGGCCTCTTTGTGAGCAGTGTGCTCGGGCAGTGAGCCCTAATTAGCAAGTGCCATTTTTGTAATTCCCTATTCTTCTAACAGAGAATAATCTTTGGGTTAATCACCCCGTGGTTTTCTCCCTTAACAGGGTTTCCACGTCAAAAATACTGTGTCATGTGTTTCTTATTTCATGGTAATGTTTTTGTGCTTGATTCAATGCTGCATTAATTAATAAGAAAGTTTAAAAAGGGAAATAATTAGGATAACTGATTCACCCCCCCCCTCTCAGTTATCAACAGTCATAAGATTCTGTGATTCTATGACGCATATGATAGATATGTTAGTTGTATATTTTCTATATTTAGCCCAAGGTTCCTATCTTGGAAAGATATTGTTTTGTGGAATCTATGACGGTTATGATGCGTCATAAGATGTTGTAAGAGGCCAGATTTAGTCTTGGTCCTCCAAACGTTGCATGGTTATTTTTAGACAAGTGTAAGATGCTTGTAAGATGGTAATTAATGTTTACAGGTTGGAGAATCTTAGGAGAGAGAAGGTGAATGCCTAAGATGAGTTAAAAAATGTTTCTATAAGTATTTTCCATGTATTAGTTGTTGTAATACATATTTTAGGTACTCGGGTGCTGCCGGAATGCTGTCAGATTGAAGACTGGTGGAGAGAGTTGAAGTGTTGTTGTATTGTAAATCATTTTCAGATGAATACAAACATTGGGCCTCTTTCCTATATGGATTTTTTTACCTGAAAGGGTTTTCTCCACATTAAACATTGTGTTATGTGTTCATATTTCTGATTTTGCATTTTTGTGAAGCATAGTTTTGTTTCTATGTTACAATCTCCATTAATAACACACAATTTTTTGATTGCTGAAATTTATTCAAATCAAATTTCCATTGAAGTAGTGTTTCTTTCATTTCTAACATCAGGTATCAGAGCCTGACCAGCTTTGACTCTTGGGTGGTAGTGTGGAAGCCGTAGCTGTAGTGGGAGATTTGGTTGCATTTGTTTTGCAGATCTTGTGTTGTTATTATGGCTGCATCCACCATTGCATCAACCTCTCTAATGGACATTGAGAAGTTCAACAGAATGGGGTATGAGTTGTGAAAGTTGAAGATGGAAGATTTGTTGGAAGAAAGAAACCAATGATTGGACAATGCCTCTCAAGATGAGTGGGATAGACTGGATAAGAAGGCACATGGACCCATTCAGTTGTGTCTTTCAAACTATGTCCTGTTGAATGTCGCAAAGGAAGAGACTGCATACAAGTTGTGGAAATAGTTGGGTGAGATCTATCAAGCCAAGAGTATGGTAAATAAACTTTATTTAAAAACAAAATTATTTTCCATGAAAATGCGAGAAGGTGAATCAATTGCAGAGCATTTAAATTCTTTTAATTTGTTAGTGAGTTAGCTTGATTTAGTATATGTTGAGGTTAGTGGGAAGATAAATGTATCTTACTTATTTGTTCTTTACCTAAGTCTTGGAAGAATGTTATCTTTGCTATCACTACTAACCTCGTGGATCTGAAGTTGGATGCTCTTGTTTTAGTGCTACTGTCACAGGAATTGAGGAAGAAGAGTTCAGATAGTTTAGGTGATGTTCTCAGTGTCAAGGGAAGGTCTAAGGAAAGAGCACCTAAAGGAGATTAGAAAGGGGCTAAGGGCAAGTCCAAGGGCTAGTCTAAGGCTCTTGGTAAAAAGAATAGAGTTAAGTGTTGGAATTGCGGTTAAAGAGGACATGTGAAGAATGAGTGCAGAAATCCTAAGAAACAGTGGGAGAGTGCTTCGGATAAGTCCTTGAATGCGGGTGAAGAAGGTTTACATTCTACATGTAATCTTGTTTCTAATGATCACTGGTTGATTGACTCAGGATGCTCATTTCATATGACCCTGCATAAGGAATGGTTCTCCTCATATGAAGAATATGATGGAGGTAATATCTACCTTGGTGACAACTCTACATATCCGATTGTCGGGAAAGGAAAGGTATTGTTGTGTTTCAGTAATGGGAGGATTAAAACCCTCCCTGGTATTTTGCATGTTCCTGGATTAGCTAGAAATCTAATTTTAGTTTCAAAGTTGAATGATTTGGGAATGCATGTGACATTTGACAAGCATGGCTGCAGATTGGTGAGAGGGAACTTGGTGGTAGTGAAAGGGAAGAGATTCAGGAACTTGTTTAAGCTTGAAGCCACTACAGTTTGTAATGCCTCCTATGTATCTAAGGCCACTACTAAAAATACATGTATGTTGTGGCATCGTAGATTCAGCCGCACAAGTAATAATGTACTGAAGACTATTAAGAATAAAAATTTGTTGGACAGTTTCTCTTATTCTGATGAGCACTTTGATTTATGTGAGCATTGTGTGTTTGGTAAAGAAAATAGAAAATCATTTCCTTCGGGAAGCAATAGAGAAAAAGAGAAGTTAGAAATTACTCATATGGATGTGTTTGGACCTGTGAATAATGAATTTATTAAAAAATCTCATTATTTTGTAACCTTCATTGATGATGTATCCAAATTTACATGGATTTATTTTATGAAGCATAAATCTGAAGTTTTCACTAAATTTAAGGAATTTAAAGTCTTAGTAGAGAACCAATTAGGTTTAAAGATAAAAATATTAAGATTTGACAATGGAGGGGAATATTGCTCTAATGAATTTGATGAGTTTTACAAGCATGCAGGTATAATCAGACAAAAAATAACTCCGTATACACCACAACATAATGGTGTTGTAGAAATGATAAACCAAATAATTATGGAAAGGGCCAGAAGTATGCTTAGTGATGCACAGTTGGATAAATGCTTTTGGGTAGAGGTTGTGTGTACTGCGTACTACTTGATAAACAGATATCCTTGTAAGGCTCTTGATTCGACACCTTATGAAGTGTGGACAGGTAAGAAACCTTCTATTTCACATTTAAGGGTTTTTGGTTGTGAGGATTTTGTTCATGTGCCTAAGGAAAAGTGATCTAAGTTGGATCCAAAGGCTGAAAAGTGTACATTCATTGGATATGGTGATAATATGAAAGGTTATAAGCTTTGGAATCCACTAACCTACAAGATTATCTTTTCTAGAGATATTATTTTTAGGGAACTTAGAGCTATTTCTAAACCTGAGCAACCAAAAGAAAAATATGAAAAGGTAAATAAGGTGCACTTTGATTTAGAGCAGCAAGATGCATCTCAGGAAGAACAAAATGATGGATTAGGGGGGTGAAGAAGAAGAAGAAGAAGATTTGAGTAGTTCTGATGAAGATGAATCTGTTGTGACTGAAGAAGTTGGTACATATGATTATCCAGAAGAATAAGTAGAGTCTCTTACTCCATCCTTGAGGAGATCCACAAGACAACAGAATCCAATTGATAGGTATAGCCCACCAAATTTCCATTGTGTATATGCTTTATTGAGTACTAACGATGAACCTAGATCCTACAAGGAAGCTATTTTTGCAGATGATAGTGAGTCTTGGTAGCTAGCAATGCAGGAGGAGATGATGGCTTTAGACTCTAATAACACCTGGGATCTTGTTCATTTGCCCAAAGGAAGAAAAGCCATAGGATGTAAGTGGGTCTTCAAGAAGAAGTTTGGAGTAGATGGGTCATTGGAGAAGTACAAGGCTAGACTGGTAGCCAAGGGCTACTCCCAGAGAGAGGGAGTTGATTTTGGTGAGATATTCTCTCCTATTGCTAAATTGACTTCTATTAGATTTCTCTTATCCATTTCTGTAGCTTATGATTGGGAGATTGAGAAAATGGATGTTAAGACTGCATTCTTGCATGGAGATCTTGAAGAAGAAATTTATATGCAACAACCTATAGGTTTTGAGGTAAAAGGAAAAGAACATTAGGTTTGTAGGTTAAGGAGGTCTCTCTATGGTTTGAAATAGTCCCCCAGAATGTGGTATCAAAAGTTTGATTCATTTGTTTTGAAATTAGGTTTTGTTAGAAGTGAGGAGGATCATTGTGTTTACATTCATTATGTTAATGATTCTATACTAGTTATTTCTTTGTATGTTGATGATATATTTTTTAGCAATACTAAGGGTATGGTCAGTGAGATTAAAGCCCAACTTTCAGGTGCATTTGAGATAAAGGATCTTGGTGCTGTGAGGTATATTTTGGGAATAGAGATCAGGAGGGATAGAATTAATAGAAAGATTTGGTTGTCATAAAATAAGTATGTGAATACTATTTTGCAGAGGTTTAGTTTGTAGGACTGTAACATAGTTAGAGTTCCTTTACCCATTGGTACTAAGCTTTCATTAGATATGTGTCCAAAGACTAAGGCTGATCTTGAGGATATGTCTAATGTGCTATATGCTAGTGTTCTAGGGAGTTTGATGTATGTAATGGTTTGCACTAGACCAGATATTGCCCAAGCAGTGGGAGTTTTGAGTAGATTTATGTCTAATCCTGGTAGACAACATTGGAACTATGTGAAGATGGTATTTAAATATCTTGTAGGTACTTCTAATCATTGTTTGGTTTATTCTGGTACTAATAGTGCTGCTAAATCTTTGGAGATACAGGGTTTTGTTGATGTAGATTGGATAGGTGACTTGGATAGTCAAAGGTCCACTAGTGGCTATGTGTTTACTCTGTTTGGAGCTGCAGTGAGTTGGATGAGTAAGAGGTAGCCCACAGTTACTTTGTCCACCATAGAAGCATAGTATATGGCTGCAACTCATGTCTCTAAGGAGGTAGTTTGGTTGAGGAGACTGTGTATAGGTATTAGTTTTGATTGTAGGATCATTCAGATTGGTTGTGATAGACAGAGTGCTATATGTTTGGCCAAAAATCCTATGTATCATGCTTAGACTAAGCATGTTGATGTTCAGTATCACTTTGTTCGAGAGTTGGTTGCAAATGGAGAGATTGAGCTAAAGAAGATAGACACTTAGGAGAATGTTGTAGATTCATTGACTAAGCCTGTGAGCACAGAGAAGTTCATGTGGTGCAGAGAGGCCATGGGCCTTGTTTCTAGTGCTTGATTATTTTCATTTGATTTCCAATGGGTTGATTTACAATGTATAATGTCAAGTGGGAGAATGTTTGGATAAGGTGCCATTAACCTTGTAAATCTTAATATTGTATTTATTCCATTTATTATATGTAATTTGTAATTATCTATGAGGAGATGTACTAGTTTCATTGATAGGGGTAATTACGGAGTAACCAAAAGTTATTACAGAGTGACTTTTACTATTGGCAAATGTAAAAACTCAAAGTAAATGAGGGTAGGCATGCTCCCTTGAGGAATATACTATTTTTGGCATGTATGACAACTGTCATAATGTTTGGTGAGTGAATCTATGACAGATGCAAGTTGTCATAAGATTCTGTGATTCTATGATGCATATGACAGATATGTTAGTTGTATATTTTCTATATTTAGCCCAAGGTTCCTATCTTGGAAAGATACTCTTTTGTGGAATCTATGATGGTTATGACACGTCATAAGATGTTGTAAGAGGCCAGATTTAGTCTTGGGCCACTAACCTTTGCATGGATATTTTTGGACAAGTGTAAGATGCTTGTAAGATGGTAATTAATGTTTACAGGTTGAAGAATCTTAGGAGAGAAAAGGTGAATGGCTAAGATGAGTTAGAAAATTTTTCTATAAGTATTTTCCATGTATTAGTTTCTATAATATAGATTTTAGGTACTCGAGTGCTGTCAAAATGCTGTCAGATTGAAGACTGGTGGAGAGAGTTGTTCAGCGTTGTTGTATTGTAAATCATTTTTAGATTAATACAAACATTGGGCCTCTTTCCTATGTAGATTTTTTTACCTGAAAGGGTTTTCTCCATGTTAAAAATTGTGTTATGTGTTCATATTTTTGATTTTGCATTTCTGTGAAGCATAGTTTTGTTTCTGTGTTACAATCTCCATTAATAACACACACTTTTTTGATTGCTGAAATTTATTCAAATCAGATTTCCATTGAAGTAGTGTTGCTTTCATTTCTAATACTAATAAGATTTCTATAGCCTACCAAACATCTGATTCATCTAATAATTAGATAAACATAATCATGGACTTATGGATTTACCTCAAATAAGAATAGTGCCTGTATTACTAATTAGTTCTAGAATAATTTAAAAATTGAAACCTTGAGAAACATACTTTAAGAAAACACAACATAGGAAGCACACATAATCATTTTTACAACCAATACTGATACTAAACTCCTAAGATGAGTAGATACTGACGTCAATCACCTATGTACCACTAGTGAAAGCTAGACTAGTATTTGCATTTATCACCTACATGTTACTAGTGAAAGCCTATCTAAACCCTATGAAATCAAGTAGCTCCTAGAATCTATCACTTGTATGCTACTGGTGAAAGTTTGCTACCTCTGTGATATAGCCGAATACTTCTTTAGGTAAAGCATGCTCCCTAACTCCAATCAAGATGGAGTATCAATAAGATTATCTTTGATGTGACTCATTGGATTTATAATATTGGTGATCACCACATAAGGAGCAGAACAAGATACATTATAGGAGGTATTTAATTCCTCCTACCAATTCCCTCATAGAGCCCTTACTCCAACCATCATATAATGCCACTTGAAGTCAACTTCTCTATCAATCTCAAGTCAACATTTTGACATTTAAAAGGTACATAATAATATTGGTCTAAACGATAATGTCTTAATCATTTACACTTTAGACTAGTTAATCTAGTTACAATACCACATAGAGGTGTACATTAACCCATACACATGGTCCCATAGGACTTGGGGTCAAAATTATTAACATGTAAGTATCACATTGAACCCACATGAGCTATGTCACATATACATGACAAAATAAATCATAGAGAAATCTCGAAGACTATTCACATCATTCCATTGTTACATGAAAACACAATATTTACTAGACATAAATTCAACCCATTTTAGTAATATTATGCAACATTCTACTTCTGAGTACATAACATTTACATGTTAAAAATCATAAAATAGATATAAAGCTAAACACCATACCATGTTTTGTAATACTTACTATTACTTTCCCACATTTGATAGAGGAAGTCATAAGCAATTCCATCCTAACTCAACAAAAATATAGACACATATTTATATCAAGTAGATCTTCCACACATATTAAGAGTTGTTCACCTATTAGATCATAATTGTTTAATTCAACATCATCATTAAATGTAAGGTTAGCAAGTTTCCATAACACAATTATAACCCTATCATGACCAAGTTTATCATACCCTTATTTCTTAGAAGATAGACCTCTCAAGTGATTTGAGTCTAACATATACCTTTCTATACTTATCACTAAGCCCAGACACAATAACATAGTGTTTGTCACACAAAACTCTAATAATCTTAGTCCCAACAAGCCCAGAGGAATTCTCATGCATTCACATTAGAGATTAACTATGATGACAATGAATCTAAAAGTTCATCCAAGATTAGAGTATATTGTGGAAGAAAAACTCTACAAAGATTAGACTAGGTAAGCTTGATGATATTGGAGTGCCTTTTATCATCTTAGGCCTATATAGTTAGGAATTATTAATTGGAAGGTGAGTTCATAGCCATCTAATGTAGTTTCAGCCTCAAGTTGAAATATATTAAAGAGGGTAGGTTGATCAAGTTTAGGAAATCCATACCTTGGAGTCATTCCCTAAACCCCTCCGGGCTATAAACATGGGTTTTAGGGGCATCCTTTACCCAAGAACTACCTACATACCTGCTTCTAAATGGGATTGAAGTCACATATAATTCTCCTCACTTAATCTCTCAAGGGTTATACACATAGGTTCCTACCCTTACGTTTTCATTTCCACAAAAGTAATTTTCCTCCTAGAGGTGGAATAGAAGGAATACTATAGGAGGATAACCATAAAAGGGTTTAAGACCAAACAGTGTAACAAGTCACTAGTTATCAATACCCATTCCAAAACAATCACAATTCACCAAGTTTAATGATTAATAACAACACTCCAAATTCTTGTATTACTATTCCATATCTAAACAAGGTTCATCTAAATGATCCCCAACTATCGAATAATGTTAAACAATATGTAAGGAAACTTGACTAGGTTCCTTAGAACACTTTCTTTAAATAATAATAATACTCAATTCATACTCAGTACCATCATTCACTAATAACTATATACGTAGGATATTATGGTACATTTAGTATCTTGATGTTTACACCATACATATATCTATCACTTGCCATGTAGATCAAGAATACATTACCTTGTGATTAGGTACTTGATATATAATGTTGATTATGTTCTTGGTGATATAATAACATCTCATTCTATTCTAAGTGACCTCATAAATATCACTAGAAGAGAGAAACATAATCATATGACATAATTCAATGTACTATTTCCATGTAATTTATCATAGGGAAAAGAAATTATATTATTTATCTATTCAAAATAGCTACATATATTTATGCATTGAACTTCTCATTGTCTTTAGTAGTAGTAGCATGCCCATGAAAATTCACTGCCTATGTTCTAATAAGAAGAGCATTCAATTATGTAATCCAAATTATTTACACATTGTATTGAAATCAACCTCATATCATAATGTAACCAATATCTTTTGGTAATGTTTGATGGTTTCAAAATTACATCACTATCTCTACTATTTCAATAAAGCATATGAGTAATCTCATTGTCACATTAAATAAGGGAGTATGGACCTTGCCAAGACCAATCATTTTAATAGCTACAATTCAATGGTAAGGTAGAAAATGATACTTATAATTTGAAGCAAAATGGTCATGTTGTATCTTAGTTTAACAAGAGTTTGTCCTAGCAGATACCCTATTTATAGTTGGGAGAAACAATTTCATAGGGGTGGCTCCTTCACTTCTACTAACTTATTTATATCAACAACAAGAACTTCTTACTGAACTTCAGAATCGTTAAATAGTATCAATGTTCCAATGTACCATTATTATATTGGCCCTTACTCAAGCACCGCTTAAGTCTTGGAAAAAAAAACATTCTTAACATTTATTAATAGAAATAGTTCAAATTATAAAATTGTCTAGGATTTTAGTAAACTACTAGCCCAAAGATTCATGATGTAATGACATAACCAAATAATAAAACTTTATAAATACACTAAGCACATCCCTCAACCAATTGAGTACAACAAAAAAATATTAATCAATATAACTAACAATACATTGCCCTACTACCCAAGTTTTATAAAAGAGGATGACCATCCATCGAAACCTAAAGGATGTTGTAACCCCTTATGTAGACATGTACATATAAATTTTAGAAGGCTTCTCAAGAAAATAGGTTATTTAACAAAATGCCTTAGAGAATTATGGTCTTAAGGAATTCCTTACTTGTAGGGTATGCTCAAAACAATTTGTTACAAATGCCTTAAAATTTTTAAGCAAAATTGAGTAGCAAGTGTAAATCCAAACTTATCCTAGGAAACCAATATTCATTTCAATACCATACCCAAATATAGAAATTAACTCAGTTTGATTATTTTCATCTGCCGGAGTATATAATTTAAAATTCAAACCTATTTTAGGAGTATAGTTGTAAAAGGACTATACTCAACTTTGTAAATGATGTTGAATATATTTTTGATGTAGTCATTGAAATATTCTCTATTGCCTTAATATTGGCATCACTAAAAAACACTAGTTTGCACATTCTCTAGTATACTTGTATATATATGCATTATTGTTGCAAGTGCATTGGTGTGGGTGTTCCCACAATAGTGGGTTACAATTCTATTGATGAACAAAAATTGTCCAGGCATGAATTTTTTTTTGGATGGGTTCGCTCGAATGCAGGTGTTCACTAGAACACATAAATAAGTTCGCTCGAACCCCCCCTCCCCCCCATTCGAGGTGAACCCCATGTCACTCGAGGATTTTCTCGAATGCCCAATCGACTGATTTTTTTTAACTAAAAATAATGGGTTAAAACGAATGGGCGTTTGTTTGAACCCACTTTAAAAATGTTTTTTTATAAAGCATTTTTAACTATCAAAAATGATAGTTTGTATTGTCATTTTTGACAGTGACTACCAAACCCCAAGAGAGTGACAAGCCAAACCCCAGGAGAGAGAAAACACCCTCCATGACATCATCTTTGCATCTAGGTTTTTATTTTATCTCTTCTCACTCAGTTTATCAAGTGTGCATTCATGATTTGTATATGCTTCCACATTTTGCATACATGTCAACTAGGGAAGTTTCAACTACAACATCTGACAAAATTCCTCTATCCTTTATTCTTTGATTGATGTCCATACCTTGTTCCAAAGCTCCCATTTTGGCACAGCCAGGGAGGATGTTGGAAAAGGTTGTGAAATTTGACTTTACACCCACCAATTGCATTTTCTTGAAAGTTTCTAAAGCCTTTTCATCAAATCCATGTTGTGCATATCCTTCAATCATGGCATTCCATGAGACCACATTTCTTTGAGTTAGTCTATCAAATGAGAACCATAATATTTTTCTAGCCCCTCAATATTCTATTTGCAATGATAGGCCTTATTTTCCCTGTCTTTTGCCAATGAATTACTACCCCATTCATCCATACATACTATTAAACCTTGAATGAAAATAGTGACATAGCATGCAATAGTATTTAGATGAAGGCACCCAAAGATTGAATCTCCCATGTCAAAAATAATAGCAAACTTCTGAGATGAGGTTCCAACGCCAATCTCTCCATAGTGTTGCGCCCACTGTAAAAACCTCTTCAATAGATTTGCTCGGTGCATATCCCTTTTTAGAAACTAGATCATCACCAAGGTCATGAATGTAACTCCCATGGAATGACCCACAAACATAATGACTTGTTCTCTTTCTATTTTTAATTATTTGTTCTTTTCTCAACCAATATTTTGGACATGCACTCTTTAGTTTGAAGATGGCATTGTACTCAGGTTTAAACCTACGTAACACTCTTACAATTATTTCTAATCACTATTTCAACACAACCCCTTTGCAGTGTTAATGTATTGATTAAAACATATCAACATAAATTTTAGCTTGGTTGCATTTTTTAATTGGTGCATTGATTAAAACATATCAGCTCAAATAGAATTTTGAATGTATTTTTTGGTTTACTTAATGTCAAATGCACACATATATGACGCTTTCAAAATTTACAAGCCTTTAATTCAACAACGCTTTTGAGAATTTACAAACCTTTAATTCAACATTCTTAGACTATGCTTAAGATGGCAATATATTGGATAATTTGTTCCCTCACACTCCTAGAGACTATGTTACTCAATGGTTCTATTATTTGAATCCTAAATCTCTCTATTATTTTGATCAAACAATTAGAATTTCCATAATCACTTTTGAGAGAAAATAGATGTAGAAACCATGTTTGAATGAGCTTAAGCTTGTACAATATGTATCAATGATCTTATATCATTCAATTCCAATCTCTTTGTGCTAAAATAATACAACATTTCCTTGATGATGAATTAAAAATAATTTTTATTAAGGGCCTATTATATCCTATCCAAGTCAATGTATTCTTGTATAGGTATGGTTCTTTAGTTGACCTTTTAACTCATGTTAAGAATACAGTCTTGAGTGAAATGCTTTAAGATTGTTATCTATTATTTAGAGATAACGTTCTTTATTTAAATGTTATCTTTAATTAGGATAAAAGAATTCAGTGTGAGGTGATATGGGTTGGCTTAAAATTTATAATTATTTATACAGAATTGAATTTAATCTTGGTTTTAATTGATTGCTATTTGGTTGCATTTATTTAGTGATCTTAGATCATTTTATATATATTTAAATGTATGTTATGTAAGTTTCTACATTTTGGTGAAATTCACATGAAGTGAATTACATTAGATTTATTAATAATTCAAATTAATTTACTAACTTTTCACTTGTTTAGTTGTTGCTAAGTTAAACATTATTTATTGCACACAAGAACTATAGATAGAGAAATACATTCTAGATCACTTGTAAATAGTTACATTTTAAATAATTTAAATTGAATGTACATCCAGTATTTCTAGATTCTCTATAGATATTAAAGCAAGAACCTCATTGCTCCTTCAGGTACATCATGGCAAATGCACCAGTTCCACCTTAGGAACTATTTGCACAAACTAATAGCGAGATTGAGAGATTGACAATTTCTCTAAATGATGATACAAGTGCATATTCCCCTAATAAAATAAGGATCACAATCAGTGTTGTTACACTGTGCTGTAAATGAAGGTCTAGATCGTGGACATCTTGACATCAAATACTAACCCACACGATCACTAGCTATCCTAGTGGCAGTAACTGCAATATCACCGACACTGTCAATTGCTTCCCTTTGGGAAGCAACGAAAACCTGATCTGCTAAGGAGGCTAAGGCTGGGGAGATAGTAAGAGATCTCTCACCAACCAATGGCCTATACACTGGGGCTACCTGATTTGCTCGGTGATAAGGGTCCCTATCAGCAACCCTACCATGCCCCTAACCAAACTATCCTAGAAGGTCATAGTAGTTGACTTTGAGGCCCAAATGAACCTCAACATACAACTATTGTACAAAATATAAGGGAATTTGACCATTATTTAGACACCGACCAAAGATTACAATAAATCAAGGGTAGATCAAAGTGGCCATAGCACCATCCACACATTTGGTAACCTGGTATGCCTTCACCTTAGGTTTATCATGATAGAATGGAAAACATTGGGATTTAATGGTTTCTTTGGTCACCAAACCCTAAATATGAGAAAGGGAAACATCACCATAGACTTCTTCTCATATGTGGGAAATAATAGTAGCTATGACATCAAGGGAATATGCACTTGTGTCTCAAATTTTATCTCTAATTTTCTCTAGGCTTTCTAATATGTCATGAATGTAGGTTTGTCCATATTTACATTTATATAGATATTTGCATTTATGAGTTTTTGATGTTATGGTACATTTGATGATCTCTAGACATGTGTATTTGTCCTTCGACTTGATTACATATATACATTTTCAATCTAACATGTACATGTGTTTATATATGGAGATCATATACCTGTGTTTGTCATCTTTGACATGATAGTTCACATTTGTCCAGGTGATGATTTGAAGTAATATCTTTATTGATCTGATGACAAATGCAGATACAAAACATAGTTAAATACTGTGGTGAAACAGTTATACACCTGCGAAACTTTAAGGCACCTGCCAAACTAACGTAACTCTGAGACAGTTACTTAAACAATGTAATACGCATAGTTATACTAAACAATGCATGCTAACATTGCCCCCCTTATTACATCATTCCTGCAATAGTACCAAGGGACCCCCCCTTAATGCTAAAATACTCAACAAAGCTGATTACATAGTATGAATACATATTTTATAGAAGATCTTCTCCCAAAGAACAAATCCTGAACCAAGCTGGGCTACATCATGCTATCTTGTCTACCCTTAGAAAGACGTAGCTTCGAGCTATGTTCTTGAGCTCTTTAGTCCCAAACTCTCAAATCACAGAGTCTTGAATTATTCGACAATGAACCGTAACAGATACGACGGATCTCTGCCATTGTCTAGTGACCGTGAAAGGGTATAACTCTTGATCATATACTCTTTGAAGCTCGCTAGACAACAATCCATATTGAGCTCAACACCAAATCCCAAACTTGTCTTCAAAACAAAATCTTCACAAAACATACATTCTTCAAATCCATCAGCATCAACAAAGAAAAGAAAAACAGCCAAAACCAAAAATGTCATGCCCACATTTCACATGCTTTCACAACACGCAAACATGCGTGTTGTGTCCACCCATGTCATGTAGACATGAAATGGACTAACAAAAATTTTCCCTTCTACTCTTCTTTTAAACTAGTTTCCTCCATTTTCTTAATCTCCCAAGTGACATTAAACAACTAATTCACAAATCACCCATTACCCTAGTGGTCATAAAACAATTGACCCCCACTTCATAGGTTCCCCACTAAAGTCCTACCTACAACACATGGTGAATTTAAAATACATTAAGTGAAATAGAATACAAAAGGAGTGGATGACACACTACCCCCAATTTAGGGAAACCCCACCTAAAGAGAGGCACATGGAGACAACACTCCATTATTAGGGAATCATGGGGTTATTTTATGACTTACAAGTGACCTGAGTGTGGATTCCACTCATCCCATTGTCCCCATGCTTCCAAATTCGTCACTTAACTTCACTGTGAAGTTTAGGTGACCATATGGAAGTTAACCCAGGGTTATCCTAGCCCAAAAGGTCCCTAGACCCATGGGGTATAACCCAGGGTTGATTTATGCCTAGATAGAACTCCCAGAGTTAAATAAAACACAAGATAAAGGGTCTAAAAGAATTTAAAATTTAAACAAGATTAAAAACATCATTACTTACAACACTTATCATAATAAAAGTAAATCAGCAGATAACCCTTATACCCTTGACCTCATGCAACATATTACAACATTTTTCAAACACAAGGTTGATCTTAGTTCCTCATTGAACTAGATCAGCTCACAAGGGATACAACATAGGTATGAGATGGTCTCCTATAATTGTGGTCTTTGTTAGCAATACCTGCACACTCAAACTCAAAGTCAATAACTCATAAAGGTATCATAGCCGAGGCACATCTAAATACATGCATCCTAAACATTCACATCACAGTTCCTTACCTATTTATCTTTTTTCAACATCTAAATATCATTTCACAATTATTTCCTTAAAATTCAATTAGGTTTAATAACAAGATGCAAGAACAATAATCCCTTTAACATAAACATAACAGGAATAGCACTGCAATTAGTCTCATGAACAGTTGTGTAAAGAGTAGGCCTCACATCCTCCCCCCCTAAAACTATACTTCCTCCTGGAAGTCATCAAAGAGGTGAGAGTAAAAAGGTCTTTAGTCCTGTTGCATCTTTGCAGTGATCTCGTCAAACAACCCTACTGATCCCTATCCAACTCTCGTCCTAGAAGGCTTAGTGTTTTGAAGTTTTAGCTAATGTTTATTTCATCTGGATGGAGATACTAATCATTTATCGGTTATAGGAACTAACTAGAATTTCTCATGATGAGGCATGGTAGATGGAAAGGTCTATAGTGTACTCATTATCTTAACTATTTTAAGGTTGTTGTATTTCCAAGAGATAAATCTTATGTATGCATGTGCAGATTTCAACCATTTAGTCAACAATACTATAGCACCCAAAGTTATATTTCACCTTAACTCCAATGTTATCCAAGAATGACATAAATGATTTGTTGGTTTAAGGAGTCAATGTAGTTCTTTTGGATGCGAAACAAAAAAGAAGTTGTTTAAATAGATTCAGTCGTTCTCTTTTGGTAAGGTAGATATTGCAAGATAGGTATCCCAAACCGATACTAAAAGTATGCCCTAACCTATGAAAGGAAGGATTAGGGAAACTGTCCAAATAGTTATGAATTACTTATCCTAATATTTGTCATAGTAATCAAGATCCCATTGACTAGATAATTTTCAAAATGCATATGCTTGTAAATCAAGGTCGACTGTCAAATTCAAAACTTGTTAAGCTACCCGTTTGCAACACCCCAAGATAAGCAATGAAACCCCACACTATGATCATATACCAGGAAAATTTACTTGATTTTAAAATTGCATGATAATGAAGCCTTTCAAAAGTAAATTAAACACTAACCGATTCTACTATCCATCTTTTCTATTCTTAGGTTGTAACAAAGGAAATAAATAATTTGATATAAGTAACTTTGAATAAGCAACTTGAATTTAAGTAACTTGAATTAACTTGAAATAAGTAATTTTCAAAAAGAACTTCCCTTGCATTCCTAGATACATTCTTTCTAAAAGAGTCAAAATCAATATATCTAAATATATGCACATCAATAACCAACCTTTAACTCTTAGAAGCAAAAGAAAATGCAACCACTAACATGCACGGAAATCCACTACTAAATGCTGACATCTCTACTTGCATATGTTATAGTATTTAAACGATATAGTGCTCCTTTAAAATATTATGCAACCTTTCGTAAATCTCAAAATCAGATTGACAGTAGACTTGCTTACCAAACAAATTTTCTTACCGTAGATGTTCTGTAAGTGGTGCCAGTAGTATACAATGGTAGGTTTTTATATCTTAAGTAAGTTCTATTGCATCAGTCAAGGTAAGTACAAAAAATACATAATAATGGTCTCATCAGATTATAAAGTATGATAATTCAAAGTTATCAAGGCATAATTTATCAAAACATACTGCATAAAGGATTTCACACATCGAGCATCTTGTATATATAACAACAACTCAATACATCAATTACAGATCTTACACATTTTTCCATTCATCCACATTATAGGTATTAACTTCACAAGGTTCACATAAAGGTTTAGGGGATGTCATAGTCTCATCATAGAACCAAGTAATCAATACCCAGTGCCAAGTAACCAAGTATCCAAGAACCATGTAACCAATCACCAGTGCCAAGTATCCAAAGATCCAAGAACCATGTAGAATGTTGGTCTCTGGGCCATGCACCTGGGGGCCTCACCATACATCCCAAAATGGCCTACCTCTTGTTTGTATAAGGGGTTTAGCCTCCAAGAGATAGCCAATCATAAGAACAATATCACTAGGAAGGTATGTGGATTATAACCAGCCCATACTAGTCCACACCTACCCCCATCCTCATAAGTTTCCTGCGTCTGCTTCCTTATATATACTCTACCAGAGGTCACTCCAACGACATGGCGAGAAGAACATCACAACACATGACCAACACTTGCAAACAACTAAATAATCTAGCTTAGCCACCACAATTAACAAATATACCAAAGAAAAGAGTTTCAAAATTCATCAATAACATAAATAAATGCGCGCCATTTCAACAATAAAACAACCGTAACCACAAGGGTTATGTGAAAAAAAATGAAGAGTCAAAGATTTGTGGCTAGGCTACTTTCAGACAAGATTAAATAACATGGTTGGTCCACACAATCAAGAGACAAAAAGGCATCAGACAAACAAAAGAGCAAGATCGAAATCCATGAAAGTGCACATCACATCACTACGTGACTAACATTAAGTCACCAATAAGGAAGGAGGGAAACACGGTCACTACATATGTTAAGCAAGCACAACCAATGCAATAACATCATGTAGGAAAAAAATGCACCTTCATGTACTCTGATGTGGAATTCGTGCCCCTCTCAAAGGTAGCACGTTAGTAATAAATAGCATCGTGTCCTTCTCAAAGGTACACGTGAGTAGTAAATAACATCGTGTCCTTCACAAAGGTACACGTAATCACAATGTAATGTCTCTAGGATGCCATACGTCCGAATAAATACCAAAGTCTGCACCAAGTAACATGGCCTCGAGCAATACACATGCCCATACCAAAACATAATCAAGATCCCAAGTCAACTGTCAAATAGTACCATCAAGGAAATGTAACATGATAGGATAGCACGATGGGCCTCACAAGGGTCCATTTACCAAGGGGAAGTAGGGAGTACGCTCCACTACCTCTCTCCACACACGGAAGGTCTTCAACTCCACAATTGGGCCTAACAGGTATACATACAAGCCACCCCACAAGAATGAATCCATCATACTTATAGTTACACATTCAACCCAAGGAGGGATACCCAGTATCTCAAGCTCATGAGTACACTTAAGCATGTACAGGATAATCACAACATAAAGCATTCACGTTCTTCTGTAACTCATATTCACAAGGTAACACATAACACAATTTTTTTTTCTGCCATTCATTACTTAATAACAGAAAAATCAATCTTCCATACACAAGGTCACCAATTTATTTACCATAATGATTAATAAGGAATCCACCAACAACATTTAAATTGCACCACTATGAGGTTTAACAAGAATCTAACCATAATCTTCACATTTAAAACAAGGCAATATGCCCCACATCAAGTAAACATATACTAGCATTTGCATAATATGTCCTAATTAAATCAAGCAACATTAAACACATATATTACTACCTATGAATAATGAACCAAACATGCACTTATTTGTCAGATAGCTTGTAAGAGATTGTATATCATAAGGAGAATCTAATTAAAAAAACTTATGTCATTGATTAAGTGTCTACCAAAAGATGCCAAACATTAATCCCACACAAGGTAAGTGCAACTTGATATATATATATTTTACACAAGGAATATTTATAAAAAGTAATTTTCACATTTAAGGAAGTTCTTACATTGTTCAACAAGCACACTATTTACCCTTGCATCTTCTCAAGGACATAATTTATTTCACCACTATTCTAAGCATGAATTACGTTTACTCCTATTTCTTTCATAACCTTTAACTCTCAAGGGCAATGTAACATCACTCATTGACTTGCACTCTAGGGATTCAAGGTAGATATATTTTATGCAAGCATTCTAGTAGCCCATCCCAAGGAAGACAAGGCCAAAACTTAGATGTTGACTAGGATTAAGAGTCAAGAAGACCTGCTATTTTTTAGACATCACGATTCACATACGCAAGTTACACAAGACAAGGATAATCGAAAAGGTCATTAGGTCTATATTATTCATTCAAGGAAACCTAGAATATCAATGCACTATCCTCTTCTTCACATCTAGATTCACTTCATATATCCAGATGTAACACAAGACTATCTATTTCCTAAGTTGGTAACTTCTAAACTCCTTCACATAAGGTGCAAACTAGAGAACAACATCCTACTTTACAAGAGGAACTCAAGATGAGAAGGGACCTAATACCACCTTCTTATACTTAGACCAACCTACTCAAGAGAAGGGTCAACAAGAAGATTACATCCAATCCTGACTTACAAGCGGAAGATTACTTTAATCATGATGTCAACACAAGACGCTAGTCGACGATTCGCAACCTGACTCTCTCGTTGTTTACATGGAGTAGGTCAAGGGTCAACCATACTCAACCCATTCTATGTCAGCCCAACTACACGCTAACCCAGAGATCCCAATGTTGAAACATGGGCTCTGATACCAAATATCATGCCCACATTTCACGTGCATTCACAACACACAAACATGCGTGTTGTGTCCACACATGTCCTATAGACATGAAACGGACTAACAAAAACTTTCCCTTCTACTCTTCTTTTAAACTAGTTTCCTCCATTTTCTTAATCTCCCAAGTGACATTAAACAACTAATTCACAAATCACCCATTACCCTAGTGGTCATAAAACAATTGACCCCCACTTCATAGGTTCGCCACTAAAGTCCTACCTACAACACATGGTGAATTTAAAATACATTAAGTGAAATAGAATACAAAAGGAGTGGATGACACACTACCCCCAATTTAGGGAAACCCCACCTAAAGAGAGGCACATGGAGACAACACTCCATTATTATGGAATCATGGGGCTATTTTATGACTTACAAGTGACTTGAGTGTGGATTCCACTCATCCCATTGTCCCCATGCTTCCAAATTCGTCACATAACTTCATTGTGAAGTTTAGGTGACCATATGGAAGTTAACCCAGGGTTATCCTAGCCCAAAAGGTCCCTAGACCCATGGGGTATAGCCCAGGGTTGATTTATGCCTAGATAGAACTCCCAGAGTTAAATAAAACACAAGCTAAAGGGTCTAAAAGAATTTAAAATTTAAATAAGATTAAAAACATCATTACTTACAACACTTATCATAATACAAGTAAATCAGCAAATAACACTTATACCCTTGACCTCATGCAACATATTACAACATTTTTCAAACACGAGGTTGATCTTAGTTCCTCATTGAACTAGATCGGCTCACAAGGGATACAACATAGGTATAAGATGGTCTCCTGTAATTGTGGTCTTTGTTAGCAATACCTGCACACTCAAACTTGAAGTCAATAACTCATAAAGGTATCATAGCCGAGGCACATCTAAATACATGCATCCTAAACATTCACATCACAGTTCCTTACCTATTTATCTTTTTTCAACATCTAAATATCATTGCACAATTATTTCCTTAAAATTCAATTAAGTTTAATAACAAGATGCAAGATCAATAATCCCTTTAACATAAATATAACAGGAATAGCACTGCAATTAGTCTCATGAACAGTTGTGTAAAGAGTAGGCCTCACAAAAAATGTTTCTCATGCAAAGCATCATCTCAAAGCGAGAAGCTAACTTGAGATGATGGAAAATCCTCCATCCTCTGATGTCACTAGCCTCCAATAAAGTGAAGGCTTATTGTACTAATGCATTATTAACACCACTAGAAGAGTCATTAATAAAAGCTTCATCATCTAATGAATCCTCATCTTTATGGCCTCTTGATAACTCTCCTTGTTCCATACCTTCATCAACATACCAATTCAAAAAAGCATGCTTGACATACATGAGATTAAACTTGTGATCAATGTGAAAGAAGACCTCAAGAACACTTGTGGAGTTAGATATACTAACTACCCAATGAACCTTGGCAAGATCCCTTCTAGGAACCACAGTTGGGGGTTGATAATTGATACCATACTTAAACCAAGCACCCAGAAAATAAATGACCCTCTTAATCTTAATAGAGGCAAGAAAATGATCCTTGGGTACAACATCTCCTCTGTACATTAGACAATAGACCATGAACTTTTTATGACAAAGACCACATTTTTCCATTACTGAAGAAAAGTCAAAGGCAATAGAAAGCTGCTCATGATAGGCCTTCACTATGGAAATTACAAGAGCATAGAATGAAACAAATTTGTACCTTAAACAACTTCTAAATCATAAAATTTTAGAGAACTTATGATGCCACAGGAATCAAGGCTTACATGGCAATGAGTAGATGTAGTGTCATCATAGTTTCTTATTGCTGCTCTTCTCTTTTCTTCCTATGTAGTGCATGGATTTTTCAAACTTTGGTGCCTTCAACAGACCCCTTCTCTCACACATGACACCTTCCACAGATCCTTCAACAGGCTTTGTAGATTGAACGCTTTCTCCTTGACGTTGAAAGGCACTTTATTACCTTATATGATATGCTTGTAACCGCTTGTAACTATCTTCTCTTTTTTTAAAAAAAATATCTCCAATATTACAAATCATATAAAAATGCCTCTTGCTTTGCATTACCACTTTTATATTCTTCAACTCTTCCTTAGTTTAAATTGCTACGCCTTATGCCATATATTGCTTCAGGATTCCTAAAATCTACACTCCAATGTGCCACTGCTAGATAATGTTTTCTACCAGCTTCATTTCTACTCAGTTACACAACTATTTATTCTTCTATGTGAAAATCTCAAGATGATATTCTTATGTGGCTGACTCTTTTAATATGCAGGCCATTTTCAAATAGCATATTGATTAAATAAAATTTATATTCATCCCAGGCTCGTGAGAAAGAAACATCATATTAGAACTACTAATTGCCATTGACCTGCGTAAAGAGACATAACTAACCACTGTGTCGATAGTCTCTTTTGAAATAAAACTATACCTCGAAATCTCTATCTTGTGGTAACTTGAACAGGATGAGGACAAATTGGGTACAATTCAAATAGCGGCACATGCTTCTTAGATGGATTATGCGCAGGCTTTCTTCATTGCATAGGCATAGAGAAAGAAGTCACTCTGATACCATATGAAGTAATATCTTTATTGATTCGATGACAAATGCAGATACAAAACATAGTTAAATACTGTGGTGAAACAGTTATGCACCTACGAAACTATTATGCACCTGCCAAACTAACGTAACTCTCAAACAGTTACTTAAATAATGTAATACACATAGTTATACTAAATAATGCATGCTAACATGATTTATGTTTGATATATTGACATGTGCATTTACACTAGGACTTGATTACATACATTTGCTTATGGTATACATTATGTGTTTGAGCTTAACTATTCATCTATGTACATGATTTCTTATGTTTATGTTTATGTTCATCTACATGTACATATTTGTGTTTATGCTATATCTATTTAGAGAACTCATGAGTAAATGATTTATATATGTTAAACATGTTTATTGTACATTAAATGAACCCATGTCTAAGATTTTTTGTTTCTAATGACTAGAACCTTCCATGAAAAATTTGCCTTCCATTCAAATCTTTCTCACCGGTCCACCTCATAAGATTTTGTTTCTTCTATAAGTACCCATTTTTGACTTCCTATGATCATTTGTTTCACTCCATTATTCCTCCTGAAGATTTTGATCATCCTCATTCATAACTTTTTTTTAAAATATTTTTTTTGTTATGATTAGTCATATGACAATTTAATAAGTGATCAAATGTTGGCTTGATCCTCATCTTATAGGTGAACTAAGAGTCTTTGCATGAAACAATATTCATCGAGAATAGGCACTGAGTGATGTACAAATGGTTGTTCAATAGTTTGTTTTTTGTTGTGTTTTGTCTTGTATGGTTGTTGCATTTGACTATTTATTGAATTGTCATTATGATATTCATCTTGGTTGTGTTTCTTCACTGCTTATGGTTGTGTAATTTGATATTTATTTATCTATGTAAAGACATATGTTTAGGTGTATAAGTATGTGTATGTACATTGTATTGTGTTGTAGTTAATATGTATATCTATATATAATATTTGTATATATGTATATAGATATATTCTATTCCTTTTAAATTGATTTAATTATTTTGAAGTCTAATATAAATTTATAAATAGTAGAAATATATTTCTTATACATATAAACACTAATATATATGATAATATAGTAATAATTAAATTATTATTTATGTATGTGTGTGTGTTTATATATATCATGCATCAAAGATTAAAGATCATATTGTATATTGAATAATGTTAAGTTGGATGCAAGCACATTGTATGTTGAGATATTTTAATGTTTAATCCCTTCCTCTATGGTTGTGGGCTATAATAAGTTTAAATTCATTAAAACCAACTTATAAGTTGGTAAGCTTGGCTCGTAAGCTAACCCTAGAGTCTAATGGTTACTATTTGATTAGTACTTCTCATATGATGTAGATTTGACACCTATAAGTTGGCACCTATTGCCCAAAAGCCTATTGAATAGGTAAAGTCTCCCATTTTTCTGTCGATACAACTACAACTATAGTGCGATAGTCTTGCCTTTACCACTGCTACTTGATAAAATCTTTTGGATTGTCACTCTCACCTCCTTCTAAGTAGGGATTCCCATTGTCATGAATGTATTCTAAGTCTATTCAAGACATAGTGGGATGCTTTGAGTAGAGGCCATTAAGAACAACTTTACAAATTACACTGACGTCCAACACATAGTCTCCAATTACCACTTCAAATCTAGCCTCTTCCCCAGGATGGGATCTAAATACCCCATATGGAAAATTCTGCTATGGTGGAAAAATTTATGTTTACTACAATAGCCTCCAGCCACTTCTTCCCCACTTCTACTAATTTTTCCTCCCAAAAAATATCATGAAAAATCCCCTCTTAATCACCCTCCTTCTTGACATTTTAGTTATCTAGTTCTTATGACAAGCCATTATTGTCACCCACACAAATTATTTGCCTTCCCTTTATCCACCTAATATTTGTTACTTTTCTTTTCCAACCCTTAGTCAAGCTCTTCAAGTGATATGCCTTTTCTACATCCCCCTTCTTGTGCACCCTTCCTTTGTTCTTTCTTAGGGACAAGATAATGAAGATAAGAGAGGGTGTCATGCTTCCATAATTGCATGACATTCTTTCCCCATAGCCCTACCATAAATTTATCTCCCCTGACTAGAATTTCCCTCTCCAAATCATCTAATTCCCTTCTTTAATATAGTAGATTGGTAGATTGACCAATGCTCATGTTTTTCTCTTCTTTTTGCATTACTCTACGTAATTTAATTTTGTATTTATATTTCTTGTTAGGAGGGATATGACATCCTCATCCTCTTCACTTCTAATTGATTCTATAAGATCTACTTCCTACTCCCCATCACTTTCCATGGCACTAGGGTTAGGGTTCCCCTAGTGGTCTTGCTCTAGTCCATCCATTTGATTCTACATAGCTTTCAAAATCTCATACATTTTTTCCATTCTTCTTGCAACATTCAAGATTCCTCACCCTCTCTTCAATGACATCTTGAAAACCTTTTTTCATCAGCACTTTGTCGATAGTCACCCCTTGCAAACTAGCTCATGAATGACACCCTCTTTACCACCCTCTTGTGAATTGCTAGAAGTTCACACTTCATTTAATTCTAGCAAATCCAAATATTACGCATTGATTAAGCCTTAATTTACCTTACATCATCACTCATTTCATCCCTCTTTTATTCAAACTCATTCTAAAAAATCATCAAATAGATGTGATCACATCCACACTAGTCCTACTCCCATGACCCAACCTTCTCTAATACCATCTGACATAATTATAATATGAGGGTCTAAAGAAGGACTATCCAACCATGTAGCCTAACACAATCAATGCCACAAGATCATACAATAACATCAATGAATCATATAAGCTTGCAAAATTACCCATGATACCAATCAAATCCACTATTATATAAGCTTATATGAGTATTCTTGTGATTACATCCATAAATTTTGCTACAATGGGCCCTCTTACATGCTAGGCCATGGTTGTTTGATTACAACAAGATTACATAAATAGATAGTCACCACTATGGGCTCCTACATACATAGACCACTAACTATGAAAACACCATTTTTAGACTTTCCACTTTAACTACATAATGATTTCTAGTATAATATAACTTAATAATTTTACCACTAGACTATTGTAACAACAACCACTACATTTCTATATGCCATATTTAATCTTCTCATATTATACTCCACATCATACTTCTTGTTACCTCACTTTATCTCAGATCTCACTACCTCACTATTAAACTTACCTTATATACCCGACTCCATCCTAGTCTTCTTCACTTGCCTTCAATTGATTTGAAACCACACACACACACACACACACAGAGCATCCCCCATCTTCTCACATGATTTGCATTGACCTTAAGGTGGCACAAAACCCAAAACCACATGAAATTTGTCACCAACTAAATTAACAAACTTACAAATTCCAGCAATCAAACAATGGAGAATCTCCATGTGGTACACCACAAACCTTCACAATAGTTACTACAACCTTTCCAAATATTTACCTTTAGCACAAACCTAAAATAAACATTTCACAATTAGAAATAGTTCCAAGTAAACACACTATCAACTTATAAACCTTTCATGAACTAAATAACCAACCTTTACTTATGCAATCAACCTCAAATTTTAATAGAAGACAAAGAAACCATAAACAAAACTACTACCAAAACTGCACAAGCTAATTCCTCAATGTAGTGAAATTCGTTTACTTTCTCGACCACATACTATTAACGATAAACTTGTAAACATACAAACAACCAAATTAAAACATGATATGACATTTCCATGATGTCCAAAAATGTACCTACATCAGTAAATACTTTAAGTTAATTAATATTTTAGTCTTGACTTCCAATATAGTATATTTATTAGAATATTCTCAATACAAATGTTATTAAGTATTTTAATAAAAGGAGAACATGTTATATCATATTGTGATAACTTTATATAATCAAATTTTAACTATTACCTTTGGTGATATTATTAATTATTAATTTTGGTATGGTGTAACACTAAATTAATATTAGATCAAATTTAAATAGAATAATCGCTTAAATTGATTATGAATTATTTTCATTTTAGTAAGTGTATATATAATTCTAAAAGGTTTAGATACTTGGTTTTGTCACAGTATGATTTTACTTGAGGAATATTCATTGTCCATCACAATATGACACCAAGATTAGAAACTTGGTTTTATCGCAATATAATTTTTGTTTAGGTTAACTTTAACTTGGTTTAGAGTGAATTCGTTGTCCATCATAATATGATTTGAAGACTTCACCAACATTTTATACTAAGAGATTTTGAAGTACCCCAATCTAGGATGTACAAAAAAGTGTTTATTTATCTTATTTTGTTGAAGTGTTGGTGAATGTTAAAGATGAGTATTATTTATGAAGTTGTAGGTAAAATGGATTGGTAAATTCCTTTCGTGTTCAAAATCGTTGGACGCTTTTTCTTTGTAAGTTCTAAAATCAGGCAATGGGCATGCTTATCTTCATGGCAAAGCGAAAGTCTCGGTGAACGTTTTTTAATTCTTCTGGAATTGTTCATCTTCTTTTCTATAAAGATTATAGAAGAACAAATAAAAATCTAAAGCAAACAATCCCCGCATAAAGTGATAATCAAAGTTGATACCTTGCTTCACCATAGGGATGAAAAATTAACTTGGTTTTTCGTCGTCTTTGGCTTTTTCTTTACCAGCTGTGGGAATGTATTCACTGCTGCCCCTTTCAAAACAGATTGTTTGCATATCTTTGTTCTTAACCTTGCTATGAAGTTTATGAGATTCCAATTTCTATTAAAATCAAAATGGCATCTATAAAGTTGCAAGTTACCATGAGGATGTGAGTGTGCTTGCTTTGTTTTTCCTTTGAGCTATCTTGTTTGTTCTTGTTTGGGGGACCATGGACGCAGGAGGTCATTCGCTGTCGAGTGTCTTGCAAGATTTTGCACTGCGAATTCCAGTGGAATGGTTGGTAAAGATTCTACTACTCATTAGCATGATACTGCAGCTTGTTTTGGTTGTTCTTGGTGCGCGCAGATATCATAGTTCAAGTGCAATTTTTCATTTTGTGGTGTGGGGGGCTTACATTTCTGCGGATGCTGTGGCCATGTCCGCGCTTGCGACCATGATGCACAGCACTCGGAGTGGGATATACGGAATATGGGCTTCACTGTTATTGCTGCATTTGGGAGGACCAGATGCCATAACTGCATATTCCATGGCCGATAATGAGCTGTGGTTGAGACATGCATTCAACATGGTTTATCAAGTTTCAGTGGCAGTGTATGTTATGTATTCATCGGCATTGGAAGGCCACGCATTGGCTGAAGGTAAGAGGTAGAGGACCAAAACAGAGATAAAAAAATAGTGATAAAACACAAAGATAAACAACAAAATATATCAAAAGATAGTTATATGATTCAACAAGAGCTTTGCTTTTTTCTATCACACAGAAATTTCAAAAACAGTGAGCTACAGCTCATTCCATAAAGAAAAAAAATAGAGTATTACCCATTGCAAGAAAACAGAGCTGCTGCTCTTTTTAAAATTACAGATAAAACAAAGCATCACATATTTTCTACGCTGCACTCTGATTGAAAGAACAGCACACACTTTTTCCTAAAGACTTTGACTACAAATTTTTGCACTGACAAATTCCAGCTTTCTTTCATACGCAGGAGAAAGGGGGACCATACTTCTTGACAGCATACTGCAGAGAATGTAAATGAGCATTTTAATAGGTATGGAGATGGCAGAGATCAATTTTTTTTGGAAAAAGTCTTCAACATTCAATGCCCTGCCTGCAGCACTGGAGGATGAACAGGAGGAGGAGTTATTGTGGTTGTTGAGATTACATTTCAACACTCCCCCTTAATCACAACTACCGCCATCTCGAACTCCCAAATGATCTCTTAGATACTCAAAGCTTTCTTTTCCTAATGGCTTGGTGAAGATATCTACATACTGATCTTGAGACCTACAATATTCCAAATAAATCTCTCCATTGTTGATCAATTCTCTAATTAAATGATACCGTGTGTCTATATGTTTACTTCTCTTGTGAAAAACTGGATTCTTTGACAATGCTATAGCTGAGTTGTTGTCACAGTAGATCCCTATTGCCTCTTGTTGTTCTTGCCTAAGATCTTTCAAAACTCTTCTCATCCAAACTGCTTGACATGATGCACTTGTGGCTGCTACATACTCTGCTTCAACTAATGAAAGACTAACAATTGGTTGTTTCTTTGAAGCCCATGAAACTACACCTGTTCCAAAATGAAAAACATAACCAGAAGTGCTCTTCCTATCATCAATGCTTCCTGCACAATCACTATCCATGTAACCTATCAGCTTGAACTCATTTGATGTTGAGTATTGAATACCATAGTTCCTTGATCCACTCACATATTTGAGTATCCTTTTTCCTGCTTGCCAATGAGAAACTTTTGGAGATTCCATGAACCTTGAAATGAGACTAACTGCATACATTATGTCAGGCCTTGTGGCTATTAAATACATGAGGCTACCAATAAGTTTTTTATACAAAGTTGGATCAATGTTGGCTCCTTTGTCATCCTTGCTTAGTTTCATTCCTGTGACAATTGGTGTTGGAGCTGATTTGTAATTTGTCATGTTAAACCTTTTCAAAATGTCATTTGCATACTTAGATTGGGAGATGAATATACCATTATCATTTTGATTTACCTCAATGCCAAGAAAAAATTTCATGAGGCCTAAATCAGTCATTTCAAGCTCTTTTTTCATAGCTCCTTTGAACAAATCAATTGCCAAATCACCCGTGAATATCAAATCATCAACATACAAGCAAACAATTATGATCTCACTTTGCTCATTCATTTTGGAATACAACGTAGGCTCACTGCTGCACCTATTGAAGCCATTTTGCAAAAGATATGAATCAATTCTATTGTACCAAGCTCTTAGGGTTTGCCTGAGTCCATAGAGTGCCTTTTTCAGTTTATAAACTTTGTCTTCTTGACCCAAAATCTCATACCTAGGTGGCTACTCCACATAAACTTCTTCTTCAAGGTAGCTATTTAAAAAGGCTGATTTTACATCCATTTGATAAACTGACCATTTGTTTTGAGCTGATATTGCAAGTATAGTTCTCACAGTGTCTAATCGAGCTACTAGAGCAAATGTCTCATTGTAATCAACCCTGGGCTGTTGTGAATATCCTTTTGCCACTAGTCTTGCTTTATGTTTTTGCACATCACCATTTGCATCTAATTTGGTTTTGTAAACCCACTTCACTCCTATGACATCCTTGTCTTTTGGAAGGCTCATTAACTTCCATGTTTGATTCGTTTCTATTGCATCAATTTCATCATCCATTGCATTTACCCATTTTTCATGCTTGATAGCATCTTCATAATGAATTGGATCTTCTACTTGTGAATAAAATGCAAAAAAAAAATTAGACCAGCATTGTTCTCACCTTCATTTTGCTTATAAATGTCTCTCAAACTTCTAATTTTTTGTCTCCTCAAGCTTGCCAATGTAGGATTTGAGATATCACTTGAACTTGGACTTGTGGAATGTGGACTTGATGGTCCTGCACCTTGATTGCCACTTGTAGATGGTGTTTGTTGTGCATTTGAAGGAGTGGATTCTTGAACGCATGGGGCTGTCCTTACACTTGATGATGGTGTCATTTGATGACCACTTTGTTGAGCTTGAATGGGTGTGGAAGGAGTCACATTTGATGGAGTACCTGCTGGTATAAAAACTTCTCTATCTTCTTGTGGTAAGTCGGCTGCAATATTGATTGTTTTCTCCAAACTTCCATCCCATGCTTCATCTTCTATGAATTGCACATCTTTGCTGATTATAACTTTCTTGGTTATTGGATTGTATAGTTTGTATGCCTTGGATTCATCACTATAACCAACAAATATACACTTTTCTCCTTTGTTGTCCAACTTTCTTCTCAACTCATCTGGCACATGGATATGCCACACATCCAAATACTCTCATGTGAGCAACACTATGTTTTCTTCCTATCCATGCTTCTTCAGAAATCATATTCTTCACACTCTTGGTTGGACATCTATTCATAATGTATGTTGCACAAGCTACAACTTCAGCCCAATATTCATTTGACAAATGCTTTGCTTTCAACATGCTTCTTGCCATTTCCATGATTGTTCTATTTTTCCTTTTAGCTACCCCATTTGGTTGAGGTGTGTACCTGGTTGTGAATTGCTTGTGAATTCCATGGTGTTTGCAAAAAAATAG
Source organism: Cunninghamia lanceolata (assembly GCA_027924645.1). Lineage (NCBI taxonomy): Eukaryota > Viridiplantae > Streptophyta > Pinopsida > Cupressales > Cupressaceae > Cunninghamia > Cunninghamia lanceolata. Next base: position 4,690,727 of record BSBN01000985.1, on the reverse strand, counting down.
AAATTCATTTGAGATGTATTCACCACCTCTATCCGTTCTCAATGCTTTGATGTAGTACCCACTTTGCTTCTCAACAAGTGCCTTCAATTGACAGAAATAATCAAACACTTCATTCTTTTGTCTTAGGAAGTAGACCCATGTTTTCCTTAAATAATCATCAATGAATGTCAAAAAGTAGAATCTTCCACCAATTGAGGGTGTTTGCATTGGCCCACATAAATCTAAATGAACAATCTCTAAAGGTGCCTTTGCTCTAATTGACTTGCCAGTTAGAAATGTCTCTCTATGTTGCTTTCTCAAGATGCATCCTTCACATACTCTTTCTAGTTTCTCTATTAATGGCAAACCATTTACTATACTCTTCTGTTGAAGTAAATTTAGACCTCCAAAGTTGAGATGCGCAAATCTTAGATGCCATAACCAATTTTCATCTTTTATTTATGTTTGAAAGATGGTTTGTGTAACTGCTGCAACTTCTTCTTTATCCTCTTGTGGGTTCATTGTAGGTTGTGCTTGAGCATATTCCACATTCAAATCTAGCTTAATCTTTAGAGGAAACATTCTATTGTTTGTCATTTGCACTTTAGCAATAAGCTGATTACTTGGAAATTTATCTAGAATAGTACATTCTTTGTTTTTTAAGAAGACTCTATACCCCTTTTGAACAAGCTGCCCAATACTCATTAAATTATGTTTTAGACCAGGCACAAAATACACATCTGAAATATACTTCTTCTCCCCCTGTTTAGTTAGAATATTGATATTTCATTTGCCCATAACTAAAATTTTGTTGTCATTACCCAATGTGACATCTGATTTTACACTTTCATCTAAACTTGAGAACATTTCTAAGTTCCCTGTCATATGATTGCTGCAACCTGAGTCTAAAAACCATACATCCTTCTGATTTTCTTATGCTACATTGCATGCTATGAACATATTGCTGTAATTTTGGTTTTCTCTTGTAAAGTCTGCATTTTGTCTGCTGAAATCTGATTGTTTTTTTTTACATTCTTTTGAATAATGCCCATATTTCTTACAATAATGACATTGGATTTGAGATTTGTCATACCTTTGACCATGTGGTTTATTTTGAGATAGGTTTGGGCTTGAGTTTTGGCTGCTGCCTCTTCCACTTGAGTTTGATGGACTGCTTCTTCCACCTCTATAAGAATTCCTTCCTCTACCTCTGAAATTCGATCTTCCTTTGCCTCTACCATGGCTGATTGAAGCTTGTCTCTTGAATGCATGCTCCAATGATGAATTTGCTGACCTACTTAGTCTATGCTCATGTGAGATGAGAGATGCATGGAGCTCATCAACTGAAAATTGTGAGAGGTTCTTTGTTTCCTCTATGGTCACAACTATGGATTCAAACCTTGTGGGTAAACTCCTTAAAATCTTTTCAACAATCTTTGTATCTTCAAGTGTCTCACCATGAGATCTAATTTGATTAACTAAACCCATCACTTGTATGAAGAAAGTGTCTATTGAATCTGAATCCTTCATGAAGATTGTTTCAAAATCCCTTCTCAACATTTTTAACTTAGTTGTCTTAACCTTTGCCATTCCTTGATAGGTTGTTTGGAGTATATTCCATGCTTGTTTGGACTTCGTTGCTGCTACAATCCTTAGAAAAATGCTCTCATGCACTGCTTGAAATATGTAAAAGAGAGCTTTGGAGTCTTTCTTCCTATTATCCCTTAACAGATCTTTCTCTGTTTGAGTCAATGCATTGTATGCTGCTGCATCAGCTGGTTCTAGAAAGCCATTCTCTACAAGATCCCATATATCTTGAGAACAAAAGAGTGCCTTCATTGTTATGGACCAGTAATCATAATTTTTTCGATTGAACTATGGGATTTGAGGATTTGTTAAACTTGTGCTTGTGCTGGCCATTGTTGACTGTGAAACTTACTTCTTGAAAAAACCTTTCTTAAAAAAAAACTTTACCACTGATAAAACCTTGCTTGAAACCTTCAGCTCTGATACCAAGTGAAGGTAAGAGGCAGAGGACCAAAACAGAGACAAGAAAACAGTGATAAAACACAAAGATAAACAACAAAATATATTTCTTATCACAAGATAGTTATATGATTCAACAAGAGCTTCTGCTCTTTTCTCTCACACAGAAATTTCAAAAACAGTGAGCTACAGCTCATTCCATAAAGAAAAAAAATAGAGTATTACCCATTGCATGAAAACAGAGCTGCTGCTCTTTTTAAAATTACAGATAAAACAGAGCATCACATATTTTCTACACTGCACTCTGATTGAAAGAACAGCACACACTTTTTCCTAAAGACTTTGACTACAAATTTTTGCACTGACAAATTCCAGCTTTCTTTCATACGCAAGAGAAAGGGGGACCATACTTCTTGATAGCATACTGCAGAGAATGTAAATGAGCATTTTAATAGGTATGGAGATGGTAGAGATCAAGAGATGGCAGAGATCAGTTTTTTTTGGAAAAAGTCTTAACATTCAATGCCCTGCCTACAGCACTGGAGGATGAACAGGAGGAGGAGTTATTGTGGTTGTTGAGATTACATTTCAACATTGGCTTCTTCTATTCTTTTACTGGTTGTAGGAGCTATTAAGTATGGAGAAAGGACCATTGCTTTGTGGCTTGGTACCTATTCTCAAATTGTTAGGTCATGTCTGCCAATTTCCAAATATATTGAAGAAGGAATTGTTGTACGACATCGTGGGTATGTCATTAGGGGAGAAAAGCAACTCCAAAGAATGATCGAAAAAGAGTTGGGACCATTTTCAAAGGAAGGACGAGATATAGAAGCAGGGCTAGGGGCGCCTTCACTGGAAGGAAGAGGGATAGTAACCATTGAGGATGTCAAGAGAGCTAAGAATATTGAAGAGAGGGACTGCAATCTCTGCCTTTCCCATGTGTTGTTCAAAATGTATAAGCGGAGGTTTGCAAGTTTGCATTTTGATGAAGGGAAATGGGAGGAGACAAGAGCTTTCTGGAATGAGCTTAATGGAGAGAAAGCATTCAGAATTGTAGCGATGGAATTGAAATTCATGTACGATGTGCTCTTCACCAAGTGGAGCGGCACAACGTTTAGTAAGTGGGGTGTTGTAGTACGCCTTCTCAACACAACTCTCATGGGAGCCGTGGGGTTTCTGATATTGAAAGAAAGTGAATACAGAGAAGCGCAGCGGACGGTGACATATGTTGTGATTTCAGTAGTGCTTGTGGTGGAGATATTTCAGTTATGCCTAATTATGATATCAGACTGGCCTAGGATCCGCTTAATTTGCACTCGTGTTGATGAAATTAAACACCCTCTCTCGCAGAGCACTATTAAGTGGTGGTACAGATTCTGCAGATTGAAGATAATAGAGATTGCTGTGCTTATGCTGGGCAAGGTTCAGAATGTGATTGGCCTTGGAGGAGATAGCTATAGGAGCAACAGAATTCACCAACATTGCTTGATGGAGACTTGCCTTAATGGGTCTCCTTTCTTGCGGAAGATGGCTCGATTCTTTCCAATGGCAGATAGTTCTGTTGTAAGAGGATACATCAAACTAAGGCACATCCACAAAGTTTCTGTCCAAGACGAGCTCAAAGACTTCATTTTTAATATCCTAAAAGAGAAATGTTCTGAGGGTGTTGATAATAATGAAAATATTTACAATGTAATTGATAGGATGAATCGACTCATGGGTCACGCAGCTGATCTAGAGATCATTCTGATGTTGCATATAGCTACGACGATGTGCGACATGAATAGAGTATTGCTCGGAGAGATTGAAAATGAGAATGTACGTTTGAGTAGAATACTGTCAAGGTACTCTGCATATCTACTACTGTCACGCCCCAATCTTTTGCCTCTTCACCCAGATATGGCAAAGATTGCATACATGCAACTTGTGGAATGACTTCTGAAGATACATGAGAGCCCGATGGGAGTTTTTGGCAAACATTCTCAATCTATAGAACTAATAAGCATGGAAGTCAAGACTGTACTAGGCGCAGCCAGTAAAATAGCACGCGAGTTTCTAGAGAAAGAAGAAGAAGAAAGGTGGAAGTCATTGGCGGAGTCCTGGGGTGGGTTGGTGGTATACATGGTGACCTACAATAAGGCAACATTTCATGCAGAGTGTGTGGTTGGTGGAGGGGAATTTCTGAGTCAAGTGTGGGTTTTGGTGGGTCATATGGGATGTGGAGAACAGTCTGACTCTGCTGTAACATTGAAGGTGGAGATGATGAAAGAACGCATGAAAGACTCTGACTCATTAAGGCACCAAAAGAAATCTTCGAACGGCAGCACATGGATCGCTCATACGCACGAGAGAAATGGGAACGCTTGCAACTGAAAAATTAGAAGAAAAAAATATTAGGTTGATAAAGAAAAAGATTAAAGAATGTAACTTTTAAAGGTATTGGAGAGCATAGATTTTGTTGTTAATATAGGTTTTCTTAGTTTTCTTAATTGAATATTATGTATTTTGTTACATATTTCGTTTAATTTGTTTAGTTATAGAGAGTGTTTTAAATAAGGGTAGATGGCAATTCAGAATTTAAATTCCACTATCAATCTTATTTGTCAAGCAATTTTTTGGCCTATACGCCATTCTATTTGTGCACACATCTTGTAACTACTAAAAATTTGGTAATCTCCCCAAAATATATTTTTTCCTCATCCATCAAAAAATAAAAATTAATAGTTAAAAAATATTTTGTTTTCCAAAAATCAAAAATAAAATACCATACATCCCATGCTTTTAAATTTTCTCGAAGCACTCCTCGATAATTTTGTGTGAGTAAAGGCAGCAATCCATTGGGAGAGAGAGGGGAGCTTTTTCTAAAAAAGGGCTCAAATTCTATCTCCATTGTGTGTGAGGGTAGGCAATGATGTCTGATTCAGAGCACCACTTCGAATCGAATGCCAATGTAAGAGCCTCAAAGATTACACTCAACAGGCGGGTACCATTCATAAAAATGGCACATCATCATAAAGCTTGCAAGGTTAATTTTTTCTTCTATGCTCGGTGTCAGGGTTTCATTTGTTTAATTTTGCATGTGGGTTTGTCTGTTTTTTTCTTGTTTTTAAGAAACCCTCTTTGCTGGTGGTTGGCATTAATAAATCACCCCTTGTTGCTTCTTAACAAATTAATCCATCTTAAAATGGTTGAAAGCAAGATTTGAGGTGAGCATATCAAATTAAAAGATCAGGCGAGCATATCAAACTGCAATATTTGAGGTGAGTGAAGGGGAGTACAATCAGAAATCAAAAGAATCATCTTCCCAGGTATCGATCCAAGGCCGTGGAGGAAATCTTTTTTTTTCCTAAAAAGGTATTTGCATCAGTTCTTTGTTTTTCTAGCACAAAAACTAATTTTGTTTGCTGCAATTTCATTAAGCACAGAAAAATTGAAATCCAATTACTTTTTTTAAAAATATATGCAAAAATTTATTTCAATGCAAGATATTTACATTGCCTCCTTCCTTGAAATTTTTTTTTCCTAAAAAGATATTTGCATCAGTTCTTTGTTTTTCTGAATTTTTATTGATGCAGGTGGGAACAATGCTACCTTAGTTGGAATCTCTACTAAAAACATTTTTTTGTCCTATGAAATACATGCACATTCTAGCAAAAAGAAGTGCAAGATTTGTTACATGGATTGTATGGGAGATGCATTATTCTCATATTTCCATGACCATCATATTTAAAGAAATGAGAGCATCTCAGAATGTATTTCTAAGAACAGTGGTGTCTTTGATAGATTTAAATTCTTTTCAATTTCTTCAAAAACATGCACAACTATGCCATTAAAGTGGAAACAGACATAGAACATTTCCAACATTAACCCTTAGAGGAAAGTACAAGTGACATTAACCAGTTTCAACAATAGAAATATAAATCATGAAAGACATAACAAGAACACAGATTTACATGGGGAAAACCCTTACGAGTAAAAAACCCCACACTTCAAATCACCGAGCCATTGTATTATTCAACAACCAAAAAATTACAATACATTTACAGGCGCATAGCCTTTACAGGAGATTAACATCTTGTTCCTTTTGAATAATAGCTGATAGTATAATCCTGCACAAAGTTCTCCAGCACTCAGGTCAACATACTGCTATCATGCTACAAATAGCACATAGTACATAACCTCACCTTCTCGGCCAGAATCCCTTCACCCGAACTCAATTTTTTTCATCTCTCCTCAGTCACTTCACATACTGTTAACATGCTGCGTACAACATACAGCACAGGACTTCTCGAAGAACAAAAACAAAGCTCACCAAATTAAACTCTCCAACTCAACTCTATTGATTTCAAATTGCTTTTAGCAATCTAATCGAATCAATCGTCTGAACAACCAACCGTTTCAGTTACGCTCACCAACCATCTAAACTACCATTTTTTGACTGTTCACATTTGTGAGATTAGTCCCATATGCATTCGTCGACAAACACATCAACTGCATATATGCACAAACACACCGTAAGTTTATCGTCAGCACTTTTGCTAACAAGACCAAGTAGTTCACCAAACATCAGGATGACAAGTAACATCGAAGGAACTTCTCTTCGCTGGGCCAACAATTGTTCTTATGCCGATGGTCTTCACACCGGCCACATCATTGTCAAGACACAGATCATCAGTGACACTACTTTCATCTACACTGATAGCAAATTTCATACTGATGACTGTTCATGTTGAACCATTGAACCTGATGAACTCTTGACCGGTTCCATGAACCCTTGAACTATTGAACCCGATGAACTCTTGACCGATTCCATGAACCCTTGAACCATTGAACCCGATGAACCTGATGAACTATTGAACCCAATGGACGAAGTTCAAACCTTCAACAAAGTAACCAATGCATATCGGTTGAACCATTGAACCTGATGAACCATTGAACCCGACAGACGAAGTTCAAACCTTCATCGAAGTAACCAATGCATATCGGTTGAACCATTGAACCCGACAGACAAAGTTCAAACCTTCATCAAAGTAACCAATTGAACCAATGAGCCATTGAACCTGTAATCTGAGTCACAAGTACTCAACATTCTCCCACTTGACGAAGGAATTACAAGAAGCCATCAATGCTCAAAACCAAAGTTAATACTGCCTTCACTCCACTGTGCTCACAAGCTACTACAGAAGCTCTAGCATAACAAACTTCAAAGATTCCAAAACACAGCCATGAAATCATCCTCTAGAAACAAGATAGAACATCAGCTAGAACAACAGTCAGAAAGGTAACTGCTCTCATCCAACTAAACAAAACCCATGTGACTGAAAATAGCACACACAGCTAGTGCTAACACATCCAATCAGTCATACCTTGAAGGTATAAACATCAGCAGACTCATGCCATCTACAAATGCACCCATCAACTACAAATACAAGCTCCATGTGTCAACCAGTCGAAGAAGACCAAACACATCAAGAACTCCCACTGCATGGGTAATGCAGATCTGAAAAAGATCATGGCATACAAAATCCACCAATAGCATTACATAGAAAATGTAAACATCATGTAGTAACAAGGAAACATCCACCATGATATGCAAATAAATGTAAATCAATAACCAGTGCATCTCTACATGGGTATGTGCAGGATCATTGCGGGCCAAATAGTGGCAATAGGAAAAAAATCGCGTTTTTACTTAGCCAAATTCGCGACTTGGCAAAGTTTGACTTTGAAACAGATATCTATTTTGGTTTGTTTTGGGTTTGGTACCAAACCAAAACGGATATCTGTTTTGATAACGGATATCCGTTTTGATAACGGATATCCATTTTGATAACGGATATCCGTTATCAAAATAGATATCCATTTTCTTTTTCTCTATTCTTTTCATTGTTTTTTATTTTATTATTTTAGCATTTTTAGCATTTTACTATTTAGGCATTTTACCTATAAAATACAATCTAAATTTTAGAAAGACTGTATCATATGAAAGGGGCAACCTTGTCATCTTTTGGAATGCATGATTTCTTTTAGTTCCATCCATTTTGGCATCATTTATTCTTGTGATTGAGAGTTCTCTCCACCCCAGATTGAACCATTACTTCCCCTAACTAATTCTCCTATCCTCTTGACTCTCAATCAATTCTTTAGTCCACTCTTAATAAGTCTTCTATAATCTCTCAATCAATTATTTAGTCCACTCCCAATTGGTCTTCTATAATCTCTCAATCAATTCTTTAGTCCACTCCCAACCAACCCCACCATTCATGTTGCTTCTTTTACTATTAATACATCTCTCGCCATCATTTTTAGGGGAGACTATCCATTTCTTCCATTTATGTCAAATTCTTGTTAATATCTCTTATTCCATTTTCCATTGATCCCAACACATCATGGATAGTGAGTCACCTCAAAAGAGTTAAGCCATATTTTCATTACAACCCCCACAATAATTATTATACTTTTACAGTCCTAACTTTGTGAGCCTTTTCCATTTCAATTTTAAGGATTTGAAGGTTCTTACACTCTCCATAAAATCTCCAAGTTCTCAAGGCATCCTTATTCTTCCCATTGTCATCAAGAGGATGTTCTAATTTCTACAAAGGAGGATACCAAAATGTTGGATCCTTGAGGACAAAAGCTAGCACAGGTGCCATAAAAAGATTCCTTGAAGCTTCGCATGTTCTTTACATTATTTAAAAAAAATTTCAGTAGTAATTAGAAAACTTAAATTTGCCTAAGAAAAGTAACAATTTGTTGCCTCTTGTTGCCTCTTCTTGGTTATTTTAAAAAGCAACAAGGTGAAGTGACACATCCTTATGACTAGCATCAAGAAGAACAACAGGAAGTGTATTTGGATCTTGGAAAAGATCAGGAAACAGAGGAACATCCAGTTGATGAGAATAAAGAGCAAGATAAAGAACAACTGGATGACTAAGATAAAGAGCTCGATGTGGAACATTATATGACATAGAACCAACAAGATGAACATCAAGTTGAACAATGAAAAAGTGGTATTAGTTGCACCTATATAGAGAAGTGGTTTAGAGGTTGGTTAGGGGAATTATTTAGGGTTTAGAGGTTTAGGGTTGTTCGTGTTTAGGGGTTTAGGGTTTACAGTTTAAAGAGAGATAGAGAGAGGGGACTAAAAGAGTTTGGGAGAGATAGAGGAGACAGAGGGGAGAGATAGGGAGATAGAGAGTGAGAGGCATGTCCAAAGACATAGAGAGAGAGAGAGATTGAGAGGTAGAGGGATGTTAGAGATAGGGAGATAGAGGTTTAGGGTTGCTTGGGTTTAGGGGCATTATTTAGGGTTTAGGGTTTAGGGTCTTGGGGTTAGGGGTTAAGGTTTAGAGGTCTAGGGTTTAGGGTTTAGAGAGAGATAAAGGACCAATAGGGAGATATAGAGGAGTCCGAGCGGAGAGATAGGGAGTTAAAGAGTGAGGGACATGGCAAGAGACAGTGAGAAAGATTGAGAGGTAGAGGGACAAAGGTGATAGGGAGATAGGGGAGAGATAGGGAGATAGTGGTTTATGGTTACTTGGGTTTAGGGTTGAGGGGTTTGGGGTTTAGGGTTTCTCAGGTTTAGGGGTTAGGGTTTAGGGGCATTATAATTTAGGGTTTAGGATTTATTGTTTAGGGGTTAGGGGTTAGGTTTAGAGGTTTAGGGTTTTGGATTTAGGGTTTATAGAGAGAGAGGAATGATAGGGAGATATAGAGGAGTCTGAGGGGAGAGATAGGGAGAAAAAGAGTGAGGGACATGACCAGAGACATAGGGAGAGAGATTGAGAGGTAGAGGGACAAAGGTGGTAGGGAAATAGGGGAGAGATAGGGAGATAGTGGTTTAGGGTTACTTGGGTTTAGGGTTTAGGGGTTTAGGGTTTCTCAGGTTTAGGGGTTAGGGGTTAGGGTTTAGGGGCATTATTTAGGGTTTAGGATTTAAATTGTTTAGGGGTTAGGGGTTACGTTTAGAGGTTTAGGGCTTTGGATTTAGGGTTTATAAAGAGAGAGGAATGATAGGGAGATAGAGAGAGGAGATCAAGGAGAGAGATAAGGAGATAGAGAGTGAGGCACATGGCCAGGGACATAGGGAGAGAGATCAAGAGAGGTAGAGGGATGATAGAGATAGGGAGATAGGGGAGAGATAGGGAGATATAGGTTTAGAGTTGATTGGATTTAGGGTGTACCTGGGTTTAGGGTTTCTTAGTTTTGTAGATAGCTAGATAGAAAGAGAGAGGAGACAGATAGGGAGAGATAAGGAGATAGAGAGTGAGCGAGATGTCCAGAGAAATAGGGAGAAGGATTGAGAGGTAGAGCTCGATGATAGAGATAGGGAGATAAGGGAGAGATAGGAGATAGGGTTTAGAGTTTCTCGCGTTTAGGGATTAGGGTTTAGGGGTTCGGGGTTAAGGTTTAGGGGCATTATTTAGGGTTTAGGGTTTATGGTTTAGGGGTTAAGGTTTAGAGGTTTAGGGTTTAGTGTTTAGAGAAAGAAGACAATTAGGGAGATATAGAGTGAGGGACATGGCCAAAGCATAGGAAGAGAGATTAAGAGGTAGAGGAATGATAGTGATGGGGAGATAGTGAGATAGGGAGATAGAGAGATAGAGGTTTAGGGTTTCTTGGGTTTAGTGTTTAGGATTTAGGGGTTTATGGTTTCTCAAGTTTAGGGTTTAGGGGTTAGGAAATAAGGGTTAGGGGTTAGGGGTTAGGTTTAATCATGTGTTAATACAGGTTGTGGAGTGAGAAATGGGTGGTATGGGAGATCGGAAGACTAGTTTAAAGTTGGGCCGATGGATATATGTCACAACGAAAGGTTCAAAGGCTCGTCAAAAGTGGAGTGATCAGAGCATCGGTATAGGAATTTTTGAGTTGGTCGATAGTGTTTATCTTGCTGATAGGAAGAATGTATATGATTTGATGTTATTTGGGACTTTGAGAAGGTTTCTTAAAGCTGATTAAGCTTTAATTTATTTGAACTATGGGTTTTGATGGGTATTTCACTGTGTTTTGAGAGCTTCCACTGTGTGCTCTGCATCAGACCAATAGGGAGATATAGAGTCCGAGGGGAGAGATAGGGAGATAAAGAGTGAGGGACATGGCAAGAGACATAGAGAGAGAGATTGAGAGGTAGAGGGACAAAGGTGATAGGGAGATAGGGGAGAGATAGGGAGATAGTGGTTTATGGTTACTTGGGTTTAGGGTTTAGGGGTTTGGGGTTTACAGTTTAGGGGATTAGTGTTTCTTAGGTTTAGGGGTTAGGGGTTAGGGTTTAGGGGCATTATTTAGGATTTAGGATTTAAATTGTTTAGGGGTTAGGTTTAGAGGTTTAGTGTTTTGGATTTAGGGTTTATAGAGTGAGAGGAATGATAGGGAGATAGAGAGAGGAGATCGAGGAGAGAGATAAGGAGATAGAGAGTGAGGCACATGGCCAGGGACATAGGAAGAGAGATCAAGAGAGGTAGAGGGATGATAGAGATAGGGAGATAGGGGAGAGATAGGGAGATATAGGTTTAGAGTTGATTGGATTTAGGGTGTACCTGGGTATAGGGTTTCTCAGTTTTGGAGATAGCTAGATAGAAAGAGAGAGGAGATAGATAGGGAGAGATAGAGGTGACAAAGGGGAGAGATAAGGAGATAGAGAGTGAGCGAGAGAGATTGAGAGGTAGAGGGACAAAGGTGATAGGGAGATAGGGGAGAGATAGGGAGATAGTGGTTTATGGTTACTCGGGTTTAGGGTTTAGGGGTTAGGGGTTAGGGTTTAGGGGCATTATAATTTAGGGTTTAGGATTTATTGTTTAGGGGTTAGGGGTTAGGTTTAGAGGTTTAGGGTTTTGGATTTAGGGTTTATAGAGAGAGAGAGAGGAATGATAGGGAGATATAGAGGAGTCTAAGGGGAGGGATAGGGAGATAGAGAGTGAGGGACATGGCTAGAGACATAGGGAGAGAGATTGATAGGTAGAGGGACACAGGTGGTAGGGAGATAGGGGAGAGATAGGCAGATAGTGGTTTAGGGTTACTTGGGTTTAGGGTTTAGGGGTTTGGGTTTTAAGGTTTAGGGGTTTAGGGTTTCTCAAGTTTAGGGGTCAGGGGTTAGGGTTTAGGAGCATTATTTAGGGTTTAGGATTTAAATTGTTTAGGGGTTAGGGGTTAGGTTTAGAGGTTTAGGGTTTTGGATTTAGGGTTTATAGAGAGAGGAATTATAGGGAGATAGAGAGAGGAGATGGAGGAGAGAGATAAGGAGATAGAGAGTGAGGCACATGGCCAGGGATATAGGGAGAGAGATCAAGAGAGGTAGAGGGATGATAGAGATAGGGAGATAGGGGAGAGATAGGGAGATATAGGTTTAGAGTTTATTAGATTTAGGGTGTACCTGGGTTTAGGGTTTCTCAGTTTCAGAGATAGCTAGATAGAAAGAGAGAGGAGATAGATAGGGAGAGATAGAGGTGACAAAGGGGAGAGATAAGGAGATAGAGAGTGAACGAGAGAGATTGAGAGGTAGAGGGACAAAGGTGATAGGGAGATAGGGGAGAGATAGGGAGATAGTGGTTTATGGTTACTTGGGTTTAGGGTTTAGGGGTTTGGGGTTTAGGGTTTCTCAGGTTTAGGGGTTAGGGGTTAGGGTTTAGGGGCATTATAATTTAGGGTTTAGGATTTATTGTTTAGGGGTTAGGGGTTAGGTTTAGAGGTTTAGGGTTTTGGATTTAGGGTTTAGATAGAAAGAGAGAGGAGATAGATAGGGAGAGATAGAGGTGACAAAGGGGAGAGATAGGGAGATAGAGAGTGAGCGATATGTCTAGAGAAATAGGGAGAAGGATTGAGAGGTAGAAGGACGATAGAGATAGGGAGATAAGGGAGAGATAGGAGATAGAGTTTAGGGTTGCTCATGTGTTAGGGTTTAGGGGTTAAGGTTTAGAGGTTTAGGGTTTAGTGTTTAGGGAGAGAGGACCAATAGGGAGATATAGAGTGAGGGACATGGTTAAAGGATAGGGAGAGAGATTAAGAGGTAGAGGAATGATAGTGATGGGGAGATAGTGAGATAGGGAGATAGAGCTTGATAGAGGTTTAGGGTTTCTTGGGTTTAGTGTTTAGGATTTAGGGGTTTATGGTTTCTCAAGTTTAGGGTTTAGGAGTTAGGAAATAGGGGTTAGGGGTTAGGGGTTAGGTTTAATCATGCATCCCAGTCATTCCCCTATCATTCCTATATATCCTATCTCTCCCCTCTATCTTTCCCTCTCCCTTATCGACGAAGCAAATGGAAACAAGAAAACTAGGACTCCCTTTCTCAGGTTTAGGGTTTAGGGCTTAGGGGAATTATTTAGGGTTTATGGTTTAGGGGTTAGGGTTTAGTATTTGGAAGAATTATTTAGGGTTACTTGGGTTTAGGGTTTAGGGGCATTATTTAGGGTTTACAGTTGCCTGTCAAAAGTAGTCTCTCTCTCTCTAAATCCGTAAACTCTAAATAATGGCCCTAATCCCTAACCCCTAACCCGCATCTACCTCTCTCCTGTATCTATTCAAAAGTGCCCTTAAAATACTATGAGATACCTTAGTATAAGTAAATCATATAAAAATCAAATATATATCATCATAATCCTATATAAAAATCAAATATATATCATCATAAAAAGCAAAAAAGAATGCATTTTTGCAAACCCGTGGCTTGTAAAAACGCAGTCTCATCTTCAAAAAAATGGATATCAGCGCTGAGGAATGGATATCCGATCCAAAGAAGTAAGATTTCATGCATTTTTTTGGTTTGTTTTGTATTTTCAAGCAATTTTTTTGGTTTTTATGCTAAGTGGGTGTGTTTTATAATTTAATTAGGTAAAATGGATGCACAAAATGAAAACCCAAACCGTCAACCCCCTCTCCCTCCAACAGTAGAAGAGAATATTCAAAGAAATATTGATCATATAAGCAGGATCATAGAAATGTATCACCGCCACCCTCGATTGTCTATAATGACATCAAATTTAGAGGGAATCATTAATCATATTCAAACCTTGTCCACCCAACATGAATCATTTCGGTAATGGCGAGAAGCCAAGAAGGTCGAATATGCTGACAGTTTGTCATATGAGGAAGTCAAAGATTTAGAGATTACAAAAACTATGTTGGCCCAACACTTTGTCAATCCTAAAACTGGATTGCATGTTGATGTCCGTAAGCCCAAATTTTCAATCAAATGGTGTATTCATGAGGGCATTAGTCAAAACTTTTGGGATCGTTGGTGGATGGTTTTTGATAAACCACCCAACAACAATTTAGATGTGCCTTTGTATTTCCTCTGTAAACTCTATGCAGAGTTCATCATGGGTCAACATGTTAATTATTTTGATTTTAGAGAGTTTCAAGGAGTGGGTAGAGGAATGCCTCAAGATAGACCTGGGGCAATTAGACAAGTACAAGGTCCCTATATTCCCCCTCCTGCTATCCCTTCTCCACCCCCAATGCAGCACCCAGACATTGTTGCAAGTGCAACACAACAGGGCCTTAGTACCATACACTCTTTGACTGAGCATTTGATCATATAGACATCTCAGTTTGCACAAGCACATGATGAAGGTGATGATATTGGATCACCTGGTACCACTAGACCGTCATTGTCCAGACATATATGTGTGCCCCATCATTGCATTTCTTGCAATCATTTATGCTTGGGTCTTATTATGGAGAGTAGTGAGCCACCGTTGAACACATCAGAGTATGATCTCCATTCACGAGATGAGGCAATGGGGTCCAGAACTCAAGCTAAGGGGTTAGGGACAAGAGTAGAAGCTACCGGATTAGTAAACATTAGAGAAGGAGAAATGCATGAGCAATCTTTTGTGTAGGTACAATTTAAAGTTAAATTTTATGGTCTATTCCATTTGAATATATAAACAACTTTATTAGTACTAATGTATCTAAGTGGGATAACAGTTGATGACAGATGAGGAGTTAACAGAAGTTCATCATTCAACTTTGTCTGCCATTCAATTTGGCTTGGACTTGCCGGTATAAATTGTTGTACACATTAACTTTTTTTTTATGCATTTATTTCTTTGTGAGTAATTATATATTAATTTATATCTTGATGTTAATTTTATTTTATAGCCAATCAAAAATGTGAATGATGTGGCATCTTTGTCAATAGTCTTTTCTCAAACTCCTGATCGACCCAAGGGACTATCATTTGCAGAACGGCTTTCTGAACGCCAACAAAGGGTGGAGGTAATTTGATTGAATTGTACTTTAATTGATAATTTAGAAAAATTAAATATTTTATTATAGTCATTTAGAGTCTTACATTCTTGTCCTTTTTAATTGATGCAGGAGGCCTCGATGGTGGTATGTGCTTGTTTTCTAGTAGATAAGTTTTCGTGTAGTGCATTTCCTATTTTAAATGTATGCATTTCCTATTTTGTTTAATAATTATATATTAATTTATTTCAATGTTACTTTGCTTTTATGTAGTCTATTGAGAATGTGAGTGATGTGCCACCTTTGCCATCATGCTTCACTAGGACACCTGATCGTCTTAAGAGAAAATCATTTGCAGAACGATTGTCCGAACAACAACATAGAGTCGAGGTAATTGAATTGATTTTTTCTAAATAATTGATAGTTTATCTAGCAGTCTTATAGTTGATTGTAGTGATTTAGATGTATGTTAATAAATGAAAGTTCTTAATTGTAGTAGATAAGAATCTATTTACTAACTTTAACTTGTGTTTTGACTTGTTAATGCAGGAAACTTCACCTCCATCAATTACTAGACATTTTGGTACAAAGAGGACACTTTTTCAGGATCCATCACAGATTGAGGGTCAAGTGGACTTGTAGTATTTGATGTAGCTATTTGGCATGTAGATTGCATATAGATTTTGAGACATGGCATATGCCACATTTTGTAAAAAAATATTTTGAGTTGGCATATTTGCCAAATTTTTGTATATGTCTACCATTATGGACTAGATTTTAATGTATATACACCTTGATATACAATATAATTTAAATTCCTTATGTGCAAGTCATGATATTTCCCATGGTGCCATACATTATGATGATAGTTCTTTAGTCCATTGATGATATGTTTAACATTGAGAATGGTTTTAGATCAATAGAATCAATATGAAAAAATTCCTTATATATGCCCTAATCAAATAAGGTCATGATAAACCATTTCATCATGTATTTAGTCTTCATCTTGTCAAATTTTGTAAATATGTCAAAGTTGTCATATGAAAAATGTAAAAAAAATGCAAAAGTATGGAAGATGAATAGTCAAGTACTCAAGAGTCAGTTGGAGACTATTGGTTTCCCTCAAATCATGTATAAATATGCATAAACCTGATGGAGTCAGGTTGTCATTGATGTCAAAAAGGTATTGATGGTTTGGAGTTACTTTAGTGTGTTCATATTGATAATATGTTCTCAAGAGAGTTTCGAGAATGTTTCAGGGATGCAGAGTGTTTCAGGATATCTTTAGGATGAATATTTGATATCAATATGGTTTTGAGTTTGAATTGGTGCCTTCATACATTAGGAATTATCAGTTGATCATATGGACAGAATAAGTGTTGTCATTTGAGTTGGCTCGTTTAGTGTATATCTCTCATGTGATGAGTTGTTTATCAGTGGTATTGTTGATACAAGTGATGGAGTTCATTTGACATCATGTTGTGGCATAATCATATTTGATCTCAGTGAAACAGATGATATGATTTACAAGAGGCAGTGAAATTGGTCATGGGCTTTCATGCATTTCATATGTATTCATATACAAGATTCATGTATTTGAGAGTATTGATCACCTTGGTGCTTTTCTTGTAGTTTGTCATCTCTCAGTGCTGTCTTCTATCATTCCCTTATCCATCTTCATAGAACTTGCTTAGTAAACATATCCTTATGCATACAATTTTCTCCTTTAAAGGTGCATAAGACTATACATGCCACACACTATATTGTTTCACAGTTGAGGATGTTTTGAGCTATTGTCAGATCTCTGTTCTCCTACCTTGATTGTCACTGGTTACTCACTCTTCAAGTTTTGGTTAAAGAAAGGTTGTTCAATTTCTAAGATTTAAGGTCATTTCACTTATGTTGACCGGCCAAAGGGTTATTATACATTGTGACCACCGGCCCCATCTTTCTTCATCGGGTGGCAAAGTCTAAATCAAGGCAAACGGTCAAGTTCGGTGGTTTTTGTTTTTAAAAAAACTTTATCACCTTTTAAAGAAAAGGCTCGAGTGGGAAAATTTTTTAAAAATTGGAGCATGGAGCCCGCGATGAAAAATATTTTGCAGATCCCTGAGACCAAAAAACTGTCAAAGTTTGACCAGGCAGTTCTTAGAATTCGTGAAAGTTGGGAATGTTCTGTTTGGACCTACAGGTGCACGTGACATCCTTCCACAATAACCTCTCTCATTTTTGGTCAACTCCATTCCGTTTGACCGTGTTGAAATCAAATGCATTGGTGCAAAATGCTTCAATTTGATGTAATGGAAAGGTGCTAGGTGCGACATTTTTCATTCCATAGCTCATGGGGTCAAACGAACTGCGCCAACATGTTGGGGTGGGGGGGTAAATGCTAGGGGAGGTCTTGTTTCATGCGCCAAGTGTCCCAGTCATTCCGGGCAAGAGGCTACCGGTAAAGTCCCTTAAGATCCCTGAGACCAAAAAACTGCCAAACTTTGACCGGGCAGTTCTCAGAATTCGTGAAAGTTGGGAATGTTCTGTTTAGACCTACAGGTGCATGTGACATCCTTCCACAATAACCTCTCTCATTTTTGGTCAACTCCATTCTGTTTGACCGTGTTGAAATCAAACGTATTGGCACAAAATGCTTCAATTTGATGTAGTGGAAAGGTGCTAGGTGCGACATTTTTCATTCCATAGCTCGTGTGGTCGAATGGACTATGCCAACACATCAGGGTGGGTGGGAAAATGCTAGTGGAGGTCTCGTTTCACGCACCAAGCGTCCCAGTCATTCCGGGCAAGAGGCTACGAGCAAAGTCCCTTAAGATCCCTGAGACCAAAAAATTGCCAAACTTTGACCGGGCAGTTCTCAAAATTCGTGAAAGTTGGGAATGTGTTGTTTGGACCTATAGGTGCACGTGACATCCTTCCACAATAACCTCTCTCATTTTTGGTCAACTCCATTCCATTTGACCATGTTGAAATCAAACGCATTGGCGCAAAATGTTTCAATTTGATGCAGTGGAAAGGTGCTAGGTGCGACATTTTTCATTCCATAGCTCATGCGGTCGAACGGACTATGCCAACGTGTCGAGGTGGGTGGGTAAATCCTAGTGGAGGTCTTGTTTCGTGCGCCAAGCGTCCCAGTCGTTCTGAGCTGTAAGCTACCGGTAAAGTCAAAAGTTGCTAGGATTGAAATTTTGCATTCCACAGGTCCTGGGGCCGAACGGTTTGCGCCAACACGTCGGGGTGGGCAAGTAAATGCTAGGGGAGGTCTCGGTTTGTGTACAAAGCATCCCAGTCCTTCCGAGCTGTAAGCTAACGACAAAGTCAGACACTTTACCGGTAGCTTACAGTTCGGAAGGACTGGGATGCTTTACACACAAAACGAGACCTCCCCTAGCATTTACTCACCCACCCTGACGTGTTGGCACAAACCGTTCGGCCCCAGGACCTGTGGAATGCAAAATTTCAATCCTAGCAACTTTTGACTTTGCCGGTAGCTTACAGCTCGGAACGACTGGGATGCTTGGCGTACGAAACAAGACCTCCACTAGCATTTACCCACCCACCCTGATGCGTTGGTGCAAATCGTTCGGCCACAGGACCTATGGAATGCAAAATTTCAATCCTAGCAACTTTTGACTTTGCTGGTAGCTTACAACTCAGAATGACTGGGATGCTTTGCACACAAAACAAGACCTCCCCTAGCATTTACTTGCCCACCCCGACATGTTGGCACAAACCGTTCGGTCCCAGGACCTGTGGAATGCAAAATTTCAATCCTAGCAACTTTTGACTTTGTCGGTAGGTTACAGCTTAGAACGACTAGGACGCTTGGTGCACGAAACAAGACCTCCACTAGCATTTACCCACCCACCCCGACGCGTTGGCACAAACCGTTCGGCCCCAGGACCTGTGGAATGCAAAATTTTCAATCCTAGCAACTTTTGACTTTGACGGTAGCTTACAGCTCAGATAGACTAGGATGCTTTGCACACAAAACAAGACCTCCCCTAGCATTTACTTGCCCACCTCGATGTGTTGGAGCAAACCGTTCAGCCCCAGGACCTATGGAATGCAAAATTTCAATCCTAGCAAGTTTTGACTTTGTCGGTAGCTTACAGCTCGGAACGACTGGGATGCTTTGCACACAAAACAAGACCTCCCCTAGCATTTACTCGCCCAACCCAACATGTTGGAGCAAACCGTTTAGCTCCACGAGCTATGGAATGATAAATGTCACACCTAGCACCTTTCCACTGCATCAAATTGAAGCATTTTGCACCAATGCGTTTGATTTCAACACGGTCAAACGGAATGGAGTTAACCAAAAACGTGAGAGATTAATGTGGAAGGATGCCACACACACCTGTAGGTCCAAATAGAACATTCCCAACTTTCACGAATTCTGAGAACTGCCCGGTCAAAGTTTGGTAGTTTTTTGGTCTCAGGGATCTTAAGGGACTTTGTCGGTAGCCTCTTGCTCGGAATGACTGGGACACTTGGCGCATGAAACAAGACCTCCCCTAGCATTTACCTGCCCACCCCGACGCATTGGCAGAGTCCGTTCGATCCCACGAGCTATGGAATGAAAAATGTTGCACCTAGCACCTTTCCACTATATCAAATTGAAGCATTTTGCGCCAATGCGTTTGATTTCAACACGATCAAACAGAATGGAGTTGACCAAAAATGAGAGAGGTTATTGTGGTAGGATGTAACATGCACCTGTAGGTCCAAACAGAACATTCCCAACTTTCACAAATTCTGAGAACTGCCCAGTCAAAGTTTGGTAGTTTTTTGGTCTCAGGGATCTTAAGGGACTTTGCCGGTAGCCTTTTGCCTGGAATGATTGGGATGCTTGGCACACGAAACGAGACCTCCCCTAGCATTTACCCCCCCACCCCAACGCATTGGTGCAGTCCATTCGACCCCACGAGCTATGGAATGAAAAATGTCGCACCTAGCACCTTTCCACTACATCAAATTGAAGCATTTTGCACCAATGCATTTGATTTCAACACGGTCAAATAGAATGGAGTTGACCAAAAATGAGAGAGGTTATTGTGGAAGGATGTCATGTGCACTTGTAGGTCCAAACAGAACATTCCCAACTTTCACAAATTCTGAGAACTGCCCGGTCAAAGTTTGGCAATTTTTTGGTCTCAGGGATCTTAAGGGACTTTGCCGGTAGCCTCTTGCCTGGAATGATTGGGACGCTTGGCGCACGAAACGAGACCTCCACTAGCATTTAACCACCCACCCTGACGCGTTGGTGTAGTCCGTTTGATCGCACGAGCTATGGAATGAAAAATGTCGCACCTAGCACCTTTCCACTACATCAAATTGAAGCATTTTGTGCCAATGCGTTTGATTTCAACACAGTCAAATGGAATGGAGTTGACCAAAAACAAGAGAGGTTATTGTGGAAGGATGTCACATGCACCTGTAGGTCCAAACAGAATAATCCCAACTTTCACGAATTCTGAGAACTGCCCGGTCAAAGTTTGGCAATTTTTTGGTCTCAGGGATCTTAAGGGACTTTACCGGTAGCCTCTTGCCTGGAATGACTGGGATGCTTGGCGCATGAAATGAGACCTCCTCTAGCATTTACCCGCCCACCCCGACGCGTTGGTGCAGTCCGTTCGACCCCACAAGCTATGGAATGAAAAATGTCGCACCTAGCACCTTTCCACTACATCAAATTGAAGCATTTTGTGCCAATGCGTTTGATTTCAACATGGTCAAACGGAATAGCGTTGACCAAAAATGAGAGAGGTTATTGTGGAAGGATGTCACGTACACCTGTAGGTCCAAACAGAATATTCCCAACTTTCACAAATTCTGAGAACTGCCCGGTCAAAGTTTGGCAGTTTTTTGGTCTCAGGGATCTTAAGGGACTTTGTCGGTAGCCTCTTGCCTGGAATGACTGGGATGCTTGGCACATGAAACAAGACCTCCCTTAGCATTTACCCACCCACCCCGACACGTTGGCGCAGTCCGTTCGACCCCACGATGAGTAGAACAAAAAATATTGTTCCAGTTGACACATTCTCAATCATTGACATGGATGATATCTCAGTACTATTCCTTTAGGCACAATATGAGCTTCCAATGGAAGGCGCAATTGTGAGGTTAAGATGATGAAAAGTGTGCCTCATTCACAATCATCTTTTACTTGTCTTCAATGATGATTCCTTGATTCAACTTAATCCTTTGCTATACATTTTAACCTCCTTATGAAAGCGCACTTTCAAGGTTGCTTGAGCAAGAGCTAGCACCTCAACATCAAGGCGCACTTTTGGTGTTCTAGAAACATGAACTAGCACCTCAAATAGTAAGGCACTCATTCTAGGTTGTTTATTCAATAATTGGCACTAGTCACATATGGTGTAGAGAGGTAGATGTGCGCCCAAGTCATCATTTGATGCCTTCAATAACTATAAACTCCTTTGATGATACATTTTATCCTTCCTATTCACTATCTAGCCTTAGGCACACATTTTCGGTTGATCAATCATAATCTAGTACCCTAAGTACCAAGGCGCACTTTTAGATTAGTTTGATAAAGGATTAGCACCTTCATTTCTAGGCGGAAGTTTGGAGTTGAAATACATCAAAATAACAAGTTTCTTCATCACTTCAAACATATTTAACACTTTGAAGATCTCCAATGCATGATTGAATATCAAGAAACCAATGTATCATTTCATGAAGGTCTTAAGTGTTGTAAATATGCATCTTCTTATTTAATCATGTGTTGTAAATGAAGGAATGCAATGATTGCAATATGTGCACAAAACGGAATTTTTGATAAAGATTGAAAGGAAATGTTAAGAAAATGCAATTGGCGAGTGTAAATCCAAAGTGTGGAAGCATAGACAAGGCATGTGAATAGTTTGGCATGACACCTCAAAGAGATGCTATCTCATGGAATGCAATGATTGCAAGATATGCACAAAATGGATTTTTTGAAAAGGCTTTAGAAACTTTGAAGCAAATACAATTGGAACGTTTAAAACCAAATTCCATAACCTGTGCAAGCATTCTCCCTACTTGTGCCAAATTAGGATCTTATATATACATATATGCACATAATGTCATGAAAATAATGTATAGTGTATATATCAAGCCATATAGGCATGTACAAATAAAACCATATGGGTATATACAATGATATACATCGATAACATACAAAAGAATGTTTACAAAGCCAAATACACATATGTAACAAAATGTCCCAAAATCAAATCTCCTATGGATTGCTATCAAATAATCTATGGCTCTTGCTAGGCCATGAAGATGGTGAACCAGTCAATGACTCATCTTCCATCGCTCATCGACTAGACCTCCTCGATAGAGATTTTTGAATATCCACCTATTAATACAATCAAACAACGTGCACATTAATATAGAATTTAATATTCAAAATATATAACATGACATAAGTAATCAATCACTTACCACCAATTGGTGATCCCTTTTGATCATTTGTTGTCTCTCTTCTTCTATAGAGCTGGATGGGTAGGGGAGGTGACGTCTTGTGAGAAGCATGAACAAGCAGATTTAAAAGTAAACATGAATATCATAAATATGTACATTAAATGTTGTGCTTATTATAGGACTGTTCTAGTACTATTTTAGGACTGTTGTAGGATTGTTGTAGTTAAAACTATCCTAGTAGACATGTATAGGACTATTATAGGACTGTCATCTCATGGAATACAATGATGGCAAGATTACTATCAAGATTAGTATGAAGATTAATTATGACTTTTATAGGACTTTTATAAGAATGCAAAGTAAGGAAGCATAGGCAAGGCACATGAACTGTTTGGTGGAATACCTCAAAGAAATGAGAATTTTGTCAGATGTTGTAGTTGCAATTGCCATGTGACACATGTATGTAATATGTGAAAGCATAGACAAGGCACATGAACTATTTGGCAAAAGACATCAAATACATGTCACCTCATGGAATGCCTTATGTAGAAAAAGGTACAAATGTGTAGTATTAAGAAATACAAATGAGAACTAAAAATCATACCTCGAGTATAGTCAAAATAACCTACGATGCCATACAAAATAATTTACGATGCCATGCAAAATAATCTACGATGCCATCTAAAATAACTTTATTCGCTGTCCTGTATAGTCAAAAGCATGCATTATAGTTATTAAAGTAACAAGATTTTTAATAAAACAATTCTAAAAAATAGAAAAAACAAGAACAAGTTAAGATAAAAAATGTCATACCTGTCCATCTGGCAGTTTAAATGCTAGTCAAGCGTACCTGAGGGGTCATCTCTTACCTTCAAAGTATCCAATATTGTTTCATGATCAGCATTACTAATTGTCCATAGTTCTTTTGATTTTGGTCTTCCACGATGCTTTAGTAACTTGACATTTGTTGCTACAACTAAGTGAGAATACATCAATATGGTTTTATGCTTCTCAAAGTCTTCAAAGGCCAGGATGCCATTCTTTTTAACCATATATGTTCGTAACCAAGTCCCAGCAATAACAACTGATCTTGTAGGATATGTGAACCCATCATCATCTGTCATAGGTTGTGTTAGCTTTTGTTTTCCCTGTACACATCGTGCCAACCAATAGTCTGACCTCTCTTCATTTCCATGCGGTGCAACAACTGCATAAACATGACCTGGTTGTACAAGGTCTGAAAGATGTTCATAGTCAAATGAGCTCTCCATGTCATTGACGGAAGATGATTGACCTTCATATAAAGGGACTAAATATTGTGAAATCCATGCATCTACCCACTCACTTGACTCACAATTGTTCCAATTACATTCAATACAACTCTGACAAAAACAAGCTAATTCTTGTGTCCAAATAGTCCATGTACTTGCATTTGAGCTTTGAAATGAATGCATCTTTGATGATTCACTGATTCTCTGACATTCCAATTTCTCTATCGCTATCCCATCATCAACCAACCAAAAGAACCTGCACACTTCAGAATCAAGAGCCACTCCTCGTGACAATGCATAGTTACACCACTTAACAATAGAATCTGCATCACTGAATGTAGCACCACCTCTAATCTTTAGTTGTTCTTTAAAAAGAGCTCTCTTCACGCATGCACCTGCTCCATCATGTTCACCTTTTCCATGCTCGGCTTCAAAAAAATTTCAAATATGAGGTATACCCTTCTCTACATGCATTTTGCTCAACCAATAGAAATTACGAGC
This sequence comes from Cunninghamia lanceolata, assembly GCA_027924645.1. Classification (NCBI taxonomy): domain Eukaryota; kingdom Viridiplantae; phylum Streptophyta; class Pinopsida; order Cupressales; family Cupressaceae; genus Cunninghamia; species Cunninghamia lanceolata. The sequence continues at coordinate 4,666,365 of BSBN01000985.1, read as the reverse complement.
ATTCTTGAATTGACCAATGCAATTATCTGACCAAATGAGATGTTGATCTATTCTAATATCTTTTTCTTGCAAGAACCCATAAAATTGTTGAAAACAATATTGCACAAACTCTGCTGAATGAGATCGATCATCACTCATGTAAAAATGGTATTCTCTGACAATCTTCCTGTTCTCTTCTGTACTCCCGGGGGCATGTCTGTATGTGATGTGAACAAAAATAGTAATCTGAATAGAATTGTAGTACTGGGATTGAACTTCATTTTGGGGTTGCAATGTATAGTATTATGCAAAATCAACTACAGAGACAATAGTTCCAATCAGGAAAGAGTCTTTACACATCCTGAACTGTTGATCTAACCATCGAGACCTGTGGCTATGTCTGACATACTTGTAGAAAAGATTTTTCTTAAAATCATCAATAAAATCAGCAATACTTACCTCTCTTACAATCAACTCACATCTAGAACCTTCACCTCCACTTTTCAAATTGTATTTCATTGTCTCATATCTCTTTTTCTCAACCATTCTCTTTCCAAAATCATGCTCGTTGCCCTCATGAAAACATGATACAAACTTTGATAACCCACCACATTGTAAACACTTTTCATTTAAACAATCATTCTTGTAGAACATGCAACCATCATCTCTAATACATAGAAATAAATCCAATAAGTCTCTAGATGACTTTGGTAGTTGAATTGCACCACACTCCTGTAACATTTCGTTAGTGTGCAAAGTAGAACGAATATTGCATAATAATTCATGGTACATAGAAAATTCTACATGGTATTTGCAACAACATGTATTACGAACTTTAAGAGGAACACAATAAAATGGCTTAAGAGATTCAAATGCTCTTTGTGAGATTGTCATACCCGGGTGAGTTTCACAATATTGTTTGTACAATGTTGTTTGGCTACATTCCAAGTAATGTTTAGGATGTGGTGTGCGGTCTTTATCACCAATTCTTAACTTTACAACATCTTTTGCATTCGGTGATACCCTAGAGTTAGTGTGCCAAAATCGTTCAATTTCTTCCTTTGTGCTATCAATTAGCTTCTTATCAACTTGTGGAAGCCTACCACTGAAAGCCCAAGTATCATTGGCAACAGGACTATCTAGCCTTGATCTTAATGCTAGTGCTTTTGACAATGTTTTACGATTCAATCTTAAGTCAACACAAGTTTGCCTCATTAATCGAGCATTTCTTAATTGTTTGCTTACTATTGAGGTTGTTATTACTCTACGGGTAGCTCTTTGATCTTTCTCCTTGCTAGTCTTTCCAATAGAATTGAGTGCATTGAAAAGGCTTCTTACAATAATTTTATTCCGATCGGATACTTTGTTTAACTGAATCTTTAATTTCTTTAGTAAAGGTCTCATTTTGTACATCTTTAATAATTGCACAAAAAGTTGGCATTGTTCGGTTAATGTTTTCTTCTCAAAGTATTCATTGAAGAGTTTTGTAGCCCACAATCGAACCATTCGTGATGACCTCTTGCCTTCAAGTTTTTCCATTATGTTCTCATCAATTTCAAGTAACCATTTTGAGGTTTTTGGGCATTTTCCAATTTCATCATGGTTATTCTCTTCTTGACAAATGTCCTCTCTTCTTATGAAATTTGGAGATACATTGATTGTTCTTATTTCATCCATGTTTTCAACCTCATCAATTTTATCAACAAATGGATTATGGAGTGCAATTTCAATATCATGATGTTCATATCCACTTTCTTCAAGTGCACGTCTTCATTTTTCTTCTTCTTCTTTATCCATGGTATTGCTATTATGAATAAGTGTTTCATAACATTTTTCAATATTTTCATTTGCAATATCATGGTGAATTTCATTCTTATCTAACATTTCATTATAACCAAAATTAACATCTTCAAATTGCATGTCATTAGATGGTAAAGAAGAAGATTCACCTTGATGAGCATCCGCCAAACCCACCCTTCCAATCCTCTTCCTTTCCCTATCTTTTTTCCTAATTGCTTCAATTTCCTCCAATGTAACTTTCCTCCTCCATTTTGCTTTACAACGACTGTTGCTCCCCATTAGGGGAACAAAAATATCACCCTTATGATTGTAACAAGAAAATTGTGTCTCCAAAAGTGCATAAAAATATTCCTTTCACTGTCATAGCCAAAAATCACGAGTATTTCGACAACAAAGGGTCTCTGGTTGCGGAAGTCGGGCCCAGAAATATTCCTTTTGTCTTTTTTTTGCTTTTCCAAAATGGATATCCGTTTTCAAAACGGATATCCGTTTTGGAAAACCTAATTCTTTGCAACGGACACTTGCAACGTCCATATGCCTACTACAAAATAGATATCCGGTTTATTATGTACATTTGGATTCTATACTAGGGATTCATTGTATTATTCAATAAACTTGTGAATGACCATCTAATTTCAATGTTTACACACTAATCCACCTAGGTATCAACTTAATAAAGCTCTAGATATAAGCCATTATTTGATTTTAGGCTATCATCAAATGAGGAGCTTCTAAAGGCAAAAATGTTGTCCCAAAAGAAGACTCAATGTTATTCGTAAAGACATTAGATTGTTAAAATACAAATTCGAGGTTAGATATTCCTTGGGCTATTTTAGTATAGAGAAGCAAAATTGCAATATATGACTATCCTAGGAATTAGAATGGTTGATCATAGGATATTCATGGCATTCTGATATTAATGGATGGATTGATGGATGTTTAGGGAGTTTAAGTTTAAATGTAATGTATGAGAATTCTTATTTATGAAGGATCTAATATGTCTTATGTCTTATTTGTAGGCCATTCAAGAAAGAAATGAAAAGATACCAAGGACTATCATAACACCTATTATAATTAGGTGCATCAAAGGATTGTCATCCAGGACCTTACCAATATGGGAAGTTATCAAAACCATGTCATGTTTAAAATTAAAGGCTTTATCACCTCTTTGTCCCTATAGGCCTATTAGAACAATAGGTCACATTTTATTCATATACCGGGGTTGAGAATAAACACTAAGCATTTGTAGTTATGGCAAGTGTAAATGGAAATAGATCACAACTTTAGACAATCTATCCTCTCCTAGATTGCACTGACTGAGTGGAAATTACAAATTCCCTATTAATGTCCTTTATATACTAAAGGTATGGGTGACAAAGGTAAACTTTGTATGTTGTAGACAAGTGATGCAGAGCAACACATCAAAAGCTTACAAACAAGGTGTAAAATACCCATTAACCCACCAATTACTCAAATAGCTTTTAAAATATCCTTCCCGAGGTCCCAACAAGATTGAAATACACTCTTTTATTTACTATCGGCAAGACATTTATGTTTCCGCAGCGCGCTCCCTATCAAATTGGTAACGGATAGGGGTTTTATCGGGGGAACGTTGAAAGGGTTTGGCCGATACAGGCCGACAACACCATTTAGGGTGAACTGTGGAATTTCCTCCGCATCAACCACTCTATTGGTATGTTTCTTGTACCAAACACTGGTCTAGAAGCACACATTTTCTGAATTGGTAGAAGTCTAGTTGGAGAAATGTGGTCTCCTCGACTACTATTATTGTAGGATATGCATAAATGGGTTTCTTGAAAAGGCTTTAGAAATTTTCAAGCAAATGCAATTGGCAAGTGTAAAGCTAGATTTTGCAACCTTTGTCAGCATCCTCTCTACCTCTACCAAAATGGGAGCTTTGGAATAGGGTATGGACATTCATCAAAGCATAATGGAAGTGGGATTTTTCTAGATATTCTAGTTGGAAATGCTCTGGTAGACATGTACGGAAAGTGTGGAAGCATAGACAAGACACATGAACTGTTTGAAAAAATGCCTCAAAGAAATGTGGTCTCATGGAATAAGATGATTACAGGATATATACACACTTACTTCGATGTGAGATTCACCACCCTTGTCTATCAGTAAGACCAATACCCTTGGTGAGACTTTTTACTTGCATTCTGACATTATAACTCTCCTCGATGTGTTTACCGTCCATTAGTCATCGGTAACACTTCTACATCGGTCAGACATTCTCTTCGATTTCTGATATCGTATCTCACACCAAAAGAATAAACACCGAACTACACCATCAGCCAGACCGCCTCTATCGGTGACACTTTTCTTCTCGCCTCTGAGAGTCCATCTCTTTCCGATGTTCCTTCTGTTGGTGTGACTCGCTCTCATCGGTGTAGTTCTCAACTGTTCTTCCAATGTATCGATAAATAACCCATCGGTGACACTTAATGATTGTCACCCCGATATGACTTGATCTGTGAGATCAATATTGTCGGCTCAATGGAACTTTGTCTCTCCGATAACTATTGTCAGTCCGATGTCTTTGATTTAGCCTATACATAACATGACTTGTTATCACCAGTCAACTAACGTATCTTTTCCCAATTTTCCTGATATGGCCGGTCAACCTTTGTATCCTTTGACATGTACATTCACCATTTACAACCACGATAAACGATAGCAAGATATACACGAAATGTCCACACATACATAAACGATATACCCATGGATTGTATCTTTGGTGAAACAATACCAATGGTACAAAATATGTTGCTTCTCTTCATCCAAAACCAATGGCAAATTTTTTTTGATAGATCAACAAAACGGATATCCGTTTCTAGTTGCTTTTACCGAAGCAAAATAGATATCCGTCTTGCTTTGGTACAAAGCAAGATGGATATCCATTTTGATTGTTGACTTTTTATGGATTGTAATGTGTTTTAATATTCCAGTCTCTTCTTCAAACTTCACCCTTCGTGCTGACGACTTTTTTTTTATGCAAAATTGATAAAACGAAAAGGGTTTATAGAAAAAATTGTTAGCTTTCTAAAAATATAAGATTTATTTGGTTATCATTTTATTAAATAATTATTAATAATTTTCAATATACCGTGTCTCTGAAATCCTGATGGACACACTGATTGAAAAACATCCATAACTTTCAAACCATTTCACCTTTTTGAGATCCGAAACCTACGTCACACTCTATGCTTTTCTGGCTATAGGTTAAAAAAAAAAATTTTGATTTTTGATTTTTTTTATCGAGTTAGGTTGGCTGGAAAATTACTTTTTATTTTAAAAAAAAAGTCACAGTAAAAAAATCATAACTAATTATTTTATTAGAAAAAATTTCAAATAAATTTGCATCACATCCAGACATGAGTCCTCTACTTATTTTGAAAGTTTAAAAAAATATATATATATTTTTACTCATAGTTAGGTTGGTTGGACAGACACCCACTTTTTATTTTTTTCTGAAAAATTTAATAGCTGTTCATTGAAATATTCAATTTTCACTAAGTAAATTTAGTTTTTGTTTTAAAAAAAATAGTAGCCTATAAATTAGATTCAATTCTCTACAAATTTCATTCTTACATCTTTTTCAAATTGTATAGATAATCCATTCAAAATTTCACATGAACTTGATAAAGTCTGATTTTTTGTATTTTCATTGCCACTTAGAGGTATAGTTTGGCCCATCATGATCCTGCACATACCCACACCAGTCCAGAAATCTCTCAAGTTCTTCACACCCAATAATGAAAGAGATAACAGAACTTTCATGCTATCACCCAAGAGCATAAGTGAAAGCACATGACCACAAACAAGTGATCATTTCAGCTTTGAAAAAAACCTCAAACCAATGTAATGGGTAACAAACCATCTAGGAAGATAACCAGGACCATAGAGAGTAACTCTACACATCATATACCTATAGACAGTCCTCCTACATACACCACTAAATGCCAACTGTGTCAAGTATGATCTCCTTCAAAACATCCCAAAGAGAACAGAATAACAACACCCAACAAACATTCAATCTCAAGAGATCAAATTTCAACATATGTAATCATGCAACTAACATAGATGTAAGCCACTCAAACCAAAAAAGATCAAACTAATCCATTTCTCATTTCAGGAATTCAACCCATAAAACCATCTCCTAACAATTCTCACCAATGAATGATATCTTAAACTTAAATGCACAAGGAGACTAATCATGCTATCCATCTCTCACAATGAATCCTCCAAAATCATCTATGAGCAGTTCAAGATCCATGTCTATGAAAGAAAGCATAAAACACCTGAGAGAAATAATGGGCAATAACTCTCAAGTAGTAAACTATCGAGTAGACCATGAGCAGGAATAAGAATGCTCCTCCAAGATATACAAGTCATCATGACTTCTCCAAGAGCAATCTCCTCATAGGTCTCTGTTGAACTCACGTCCAACCAAGGTGAAGACTCCTCGGATTTCCTGCTGCAAATTCTGATCAAGCACAACATATATAGTCTCACCTTATTCTCCATGTATCCATGAGTACCAGACCACTGTCAAAGCTCCAATCGTCTGAATCAGGAACTTATCATGACATCATGATCTTACCATCTCCCTTAGGAGATTCCATGCTTTAGGTGAACTTAACCAAAGTCTCAAGAGAAACATATCATGCCAAAACTCAAATGCTTAAACAAGAGTATATCATGACATGAAACAAGACAAACTCTAAACAAACATCACCTGTCAAGCATCACCAACACCTCAGCCAAGGACTTTCATGAATCCTCCATGACTTCAAGATGTTACTCATCCTCAAATAGTGCCCCTACAAATGCGAAAGAACCCTTCTATAGCAATAGGATCAAAGAGCTCCTCCTAGTAACATCTGCAACATTAAAGAAGATCATTCACCACTAAGTGATGACCATAGAGTCAATGCTAAAGCTCCCACTAAACTGTAACAGTAAAGCTTTCCAAGCATCCTGACCAAACATCTCCTAATTTGAAAATCTGCTAGGTCCACACATTAACATGTCCATGTGACAGTAAAACCAAGTGACACCAAGATCTCCAAACCAAGGAAATAAACTATCACTGTCAATAGCTTACACAAACCTGTGTATTCAAGCTATACATGACATCATGATACACATACTACATGTCTCCATAACCAACTATTCAGATACTCTACAACATCCATCCTCTCATCCTAAAATAGTCACACCAATGCATAAGTGACCATAAACGAGGCCAGCTAACAAGTCTGCACAATCAAATAATCAATCTTGTGGATATAGACCGTCCACTTCCAAGTTATCCCACTATAATCAATAGGCTGTACACACCTAAAAAATTGCATAACTCGTAGATCCTATCAATGCATCACACAAACTCACTATTGCACTAAAAACTACAAAACTGAGATCTCAAGGAATAGATAAGAATGTAGACAACATGACTCAAGCACCAGATTACTTACAAATCTGACTCGCAAAACATTGCCACCACCAGAGTACCATAGTCAAGAAACCAGAAGCATTACCATAGAAATGCTGAGTGTCATATCACATACCAGCACTCCCATGCAGAGAAAGCATTTCACCTCCTCACACCATGCATAGAGCATGCAATCAAAAACTACAACTATATAATCCAGCAACACCCCAAAAGCCAGGGTCTAGAAATAGCTTAACTGCAGCTTCACAAAACCACAAGTTTTTCTTTTGACCATGTAAAACCTGCAAAACTACTATGTTTGAAAAACACCCATGCACATCCATACCCACTTCACATCTGGAAGACCCAAAAGTCTACAACATAAACTCCATAACAGTTAAACCAGAAAAATGGATCATCATGAATATGCATAACCATAGATTTTAAGGAAAAACTATAAAACCCCTCAAATCCAATAAACATGAATCTGAGTCATGCAAGTACAAAATATCCAATTAAGGAAACAACAGTTCAAGAGCTTCAGGGCTAGTTGTAGACCAATCCCTCAACCACCAACATCCACATGCATCCAAGAGAATCAGGCTAGTACAGAAGCTCTCAAACCATCCAATGATCAACTCCATCGCCTACATGCAATCAGGGTAACAGAAAATTATGCCTTCCAATACCAGGAACAAAACACCCAGCATAAGCACAATACTCCATGGCTGAGTAGTAACACAAACTTCTTCATATCATCAGAGAGCCTCTCACATAGACACCCAATATGAAAGTTACTACAGCAACACAACCACAAAGCAAACCCCATGCAATAGGATTAAATATTGTCAACTAAGAGCCTCAGGCCACATCATGGCCAGCTCCAGTTGCTCCATCTTTACCATCCTTCAAGAACTATTGAAACAGAAAAACAAGATCAACAGCCAGACTCCACTCAAGCAAGGATCAAAACATCAGATGATTCCTTTAGATTTCCTCAAGCCTGTCACACTAAGAAATCATCACAGAAGGAATACCCAGACCTTATACACTAAGAACTCTTCCATGCAAACACATCCATCACACAAAAGTACATATGTGAGAAACAAAGAAGATCCCAGAAAAAGGCTCTGATACCACTTGTAAGGAAATGAGAGCATCTTAGAACATATTTCTAAGAACAGTGGTGTCTTTGACAAATTTAAATTCTTTTCAATTTCTTTAAAAACATGCACAACTATGCCATTAAAGTGGAAATAGACATAGAACATTTCCAACATTGACCCTTAGAGGAAAGTACAAGCGACCTTAACCAGTTTCAATAGCAGAAATATTAATCATTAAAGACAGAACAAGAACACAGATTTATGTGGGGAAAACCCTTATGGGTAAAAAACCCCACACTCCAAATCACCAAGCCATTGTATTATTCAGCAACCAAAAAGTTACAATACATTTACAGGTGCATAGCCTTTACAAGAGATTAACATCTTGTTCCTTCTAAAGAATAGCTGACAGTATAATCCTCCACAAAGTTCTCTAGCACTCGGGTCAGCATACTGTTATTGTGCTACAAATAGCACATAGTACAGAACTTCACCTTCTTGGCTAGAATCCCTTCACCTAAACTCTGTTCTTATTCATCTCTCCTCAGTCCCTTCACATACTGTTAACATGCTGTGTACAACATATAGCATAGGACTTCTCAAAGAACAAAAACAGATCTCACCAAATTAAACTCTACAACTCAACTCTATTGATTTCAAATTGCTTTTAGCAATCTAATTGAATGAACCATCCGAGCAACCAACCATTTTAGTTATGCTCACCAACCGTCCAAACTACCATTTTCTGACTATTCGAATTCATGAGATTAGTCCCGTATTCATCCGTCGACAAACACATCAACTGCATATATGCACGGAAACATGGTAAGTTTATCATCGGCACTTTTGCTGACAAGAGCAAGTAGTTCACCGAACATCAGGATGACAAGTAACATCGGAGGAACTTCTCTCCACTGGGCTGATAATTGTTCTTACGCCGATGGTCTTCACACTGACCACATCATCATCAAGACATAGATCATCAATGACACTACTTTTATCTCTGCCAATAGCAAACTTCATACCGATGACTGTTCATGTTGAACCATTGAACCTGATGAACTCTTGACCAGTTCCATGAACCCTTAAACCATTGAACCTGATGAACTATTGAACCCGATGGATGAAGTTCAAACCTTCAACGAAGTAACCAATGCAAATCAGTTGAACCATTGAACCTGATGAACCATTGAACTCGACGGATGAAGTTCAAACCTTCATCGAAGTAACCAATGCATATCAGTTGAACCATTGAACTCGATGAACCATTGAACCCAACGGATGAAGTTCAAACCTTCATCGAAGTAAACAATTGAACCAATGAGCCATTAAACCTATAATCTGAGTCACAAGTACTCAACATCATAAGGATCATAAAATTGTGTGGGTTTGTGTAGGTTTGTATTTTCTTATAAAATTTAAATTTTTGTGCCTTTTTCCTTTTAGGCCCTAGTGGCCACTCAATAAGGAAGCTCTCATACCATGGTGTAATATGGGGTTTAGAGATTCAAAAAGCACTAGATGTCATAGAGAAACAAACATATAAATATATGTGGCATGCTTTTATTAACATATAGGGCAATAATCCATTCACCTCATGGAGGGAGCATGACATAACTTTCTCTATTGTTTGTAGGTAACAATGAGAATAATATGGGAGCAACTAAAAATAGCCCCATGGTATATGGTATGTGAAAATTATTGCTTTTCCATGTCATTTTTGGAATACAAAAAAGTGACTACCACTAAATATTTTGAAACAAACTAAAAAAATAGGGCATGTTACAAATTCTCAACCCCCAATTTCTACCCATCTCTAATCTTCTTCCCAAACAGTAATAGTTCTACATAGGTCACTTTTCCATGTATTTCCATAGAGTAGCTATAGACTATGCATTAAAGATCAGTCTTCAAGAAGCCAATAAACTATTAATGTAGCAATAGTGACACTACTAACGCTAACACCAAAGACACAAGATCCGACTAACCACAAATAGTACCTTTGGCATGCAGGAAGCCATCTAACTTAGATAATTGCAACAGTAGGTGTACTCATAAATTAAATTCAAAGATAGGTTCTAAGAGCTTTAACCATATTGCCTCTAATGGCAGTTGGATCACATAAGCATTAATGTGCTAACCACAACCCAATTTGGGAGGCCTCCCTCTCAACATTAATTAACCAATATTAAATAGCCTATTGATGCATACATATGTTTTCAAATACAACCTAACATGGTTTAGAATAAATTCAATGGACTTTAGCCTCCCCTTTATATCTTGAATATGTAGTTAGGTATTGTCTATGATGTTTGCAGTGACATCCCTGCTTGGCCAGGCAAAGACTTATTATAGGGAGAACATAGATGCCATTTTGGTCTTAAAATCACTCTACTAGAGTTTGAATACAACAAATTATATGAAAGAGTGGTAGATATGAACTGAAGGTATTAAGCATTTTCTATTCTTGGCAAAAAATTAAAACAAACAATAGGAAAATATTCTTCACATTAGTTGGATTTGGTTCTCATGACACCAATTACTATGCTTTCTTCCAAAGGTTGAGGATTGTATACTTCCCATCCAAATTAAATAATGAAATAATTAGTGTGTTGATATGTATATACAGCTTGGTTTTGACTTGCTAGGGAAGTGCCATTGGTAGCCTATTCATAGAATATGCTATGAGACTTGATTTCATACACATGTAAATTCTATTAATTTTTCTAAGCCACAATCCATGGTTTCTGAATCTTCCTATAATTGTTTATATTTTTATTTATTAATGCCCTCAATATATTAGGAGGAAAAAATTATAAATTTACTCTTTATTTATTACTGAACACTGTGAATGTAAAAGTTATTTCAAAAACACACACACAATGAATGCCAAAGTTATTTCAAACACACACACAATCAAATCTGAAGTTCATACAAACACATAAAGACACACAATTAAGATCAATAAAGTTTGTTTGTAAACACATTCCACACAAAGTGAAAATCAATGTTCATTCATACGCCACAAAAAATGAAAGCCTAAGTTCATTCATGCACACATACAAAAAAAATAATCTTATTTATTTTAAGCGCATTCCACATAAAAGTGAACATCAAATTTCATTCTTACACTCCACACAAAATGATATCCAAGGTTAGTACAAACATACCAAAGTCATAAAGTGAACATCTTTTCATTTGTACACTCCACACAAAATGATATCAAAGGTTAGTACAAACATACCAAAGTTCAACATACTAAAGTTCAAGCATATAGTGAATGCCAAAGTACACTCTTTACATAGTGAACGTAAAAGTTCACACACAGAGTAAGAGGGTCAAATCTAAGTGAAAGGTAAAATTCAAACACACTTCATATAAATTGAATACCAAAGTTAGTTCAAACAATTACACACACAAAAAGTGAATACTAAAGTTCAAGCACACAATTCACACACACACACACACAAAAGTAAACATAATTCAGCATGTCAATTTTCAAATTATAGTAAGTGAATGCAAAAGTTCAAAATTAACTAAACACACAAATAGTAAATAGTAAATAGATCAAATATGTGAATGACAAAGGTAGTTTTTTCAAATTTCACACAAAAAATGAATCCACAATTAATCAAACAAATTAAGGGGATGCCAAAGTTCAAACATATGTTTCACATAAGCAAAGTGGATGCCAATACACAAACAATAAGTGGCTTAAATCCAAGTGAAAGTAAAAGTTAGTTCACTCTCACACACGAAGTGATTGCCAAAATCTCATTCAATTAATAAAGGGATGTCAAAGTTCAAACACACAATTCACATAAACAATAAGTGGATTCCAAAGTGTACACACTAAATAAAGTGAACTCCAAAGTTCAAATAAATGAGTGGATGCCAAAGTTCAAACACACATAGAAAGTGAATGTTAAAAGTTCAGACAATAAGTGAACATAAAGTAATGCCTAAAGTTCAAACACCCTTCAAAGAATCAATATATAGATGCCAAAGTGAAACAGAATAAACAAAAAATGTTCATAGACACTTCAAACAAACAATCAATGGATGTCAAAATTTAAACACACACAAAGTAAATACCAAAGCACAAACACACACTTCATACAAACAATAAATGCAAACAAAGTGAATTCAATTTTAAACACACAAAGTGAAATCGATATAAGTCAATGCTGGAGTTCAAATCCACATTTCACACAAACAATAAGTATATCAAATTAGAGTGACAAAGTGAATTCAATTTTAAACATACAAAGTGAAACAAAGATAAGTCAACGTCAAAGTTCAAACCCATGTTTCACATAAACAATAAGTATATTGAATTAGAGTGAGAAAGTGAATTGAAAAATAAATATAAGTCAATACCAAAGTTCAAACCCACACTCCACACAAACAATAAATAGATTCCAAAAACACACTAAATAAAAATGTTTAAATTACAACTTACTAATAGTACAATGTTCACTAATTATGACAATATTAATAGATTGCATTGTGGTTAAGGAATGTAATGATACTTAAAGGTGATGAAATTTAAAATTCATGTAATTAAAGGTGATGAAATTAAAAAACTAAAAAATAAAAAATAAAGATGTCAAATTTTATGCAATAAAAAATAATATTAAAACTCAAAAAGAATGAACATAAACAAAGATGAAATTAAAAAACTAAAAACTAAAAAAGAAAGATGTCAAACTTTATGCAATAAAAAATAATATAAAAACTTGAGAAGAATGAACACAATGAGTAGAGTGCTTCTGGATTAAACTCTGTATGTTTTTGCTTCAACGTTTCGGATCATGCTCAATGATCCATCATTAGGAAGAGGACAATGTGTGAATTTGTTAGCAAATTAGACCTTATAAAAGAATTTGAGAGGAAGATTAGACGAGGAATACAATCCGAAGGGTAGGAGGGGATGTGTAAGAAAGAAAAAACATAAAAATTGGGAATACAAATATATATATATCCACAAGTATGAGCATGCAATAAAAGCAAAAATATATGTGCTTCCATACTAAAGTTGACTAATACATAAAGAATACTATTAAGTACTATATTATCTATTATATATATATATATATATATATATATATATATATATATATATATAAGAGAATGAAAAACATACCAAATATACATATAAGAGAAAATAGAACCAAAAAAATGAATAAAATAAATTAAAAAAGGGTGAATCCACAAAAGCACATCCATGAGAATAAATTAAACTATATATATTAAAAAAAGAAATAAAGGAAATAATACAAAAGGAGGGGATGGCTAAGAAATAAATAAAATAAGGAATAAAAATACATATTAAAAATAAATGTATACCCACATAAGCATTGGTGAATTTTCTATATGCAAATATATTCATACACTATATACAAATTGGAACTAAAAGTAAACATTATATATATATATATATATATATATATATATATATATATATATATATATATATATATATATATATATATAGTTTGTCTATATTTAATGTTTATTTCTATTTCTAATTTTTATATAGTGTATGAATATATTAGTATATAGAAAATTCACTAAAGCTTATATATAAACCAAAGGACAAAAATATATTAACATATAATTATCCAAACAATGTATACAAATATGAGATATACATATAGATACATACTAACATAAAACGACTAAATAATAAAGAAATAAATACTTAGATAAGAATATTCTTAACAACAATAACAACAACAACAAAAATAATAATAATAAATAAATAAATAATAAGTCAAGCTATACAATAAAAATACAACATAAAAAAATAAATAGACATGAAATATATCCTAGACAAAATTATACTAAACACCCAAAAATGCCAAACTATACAATATAAAACTAAACAAACACATAAAAATACGTAAAACCAGATTATGTGCAAGGATGTACAAAGGTATAACAAGATAGAAAGAGAGTTTGCACGTATGTAATCAAGTATACAAGTAAGAATATATGTATGAATCCTTGTATGAATGTGGAAGCAAGGAGTAGAAAGCTCAAAGTAAGAAGACAAAGTACCCAGAAACAAGAAAGATGAGAAAAAAGACAAGACAAGAGAAGGAGAGGAGGAGGAAGAGAGGCGAAGAGGGTGAGAGGACAATAACTAAATGTGAATGGTGTCCCAGGGCCAGATGAAGAAAAAAGACAAGACAAACGAAGGAGAGGAGGGGGCAAAAGAGGTAGAGGAGAAGAGGGTGGGAGGACAACACCACAAGGGGGATGGTGTCACAGGGCTAGGAGAATCATGGAAGATTAGGATGCAATTGGAGGGAGTTCAATAAGGGCTGCTAGGTTGGGATAAGTTGCCAACCTTCATCACAATTGAGGTTGGAGGGGTGACTTTTAATGAGGATGGCTTCTTGGAGTTTCCTCCTGAAAAAACAATCTTCCTTCACTAAGACTTGGGTATGCTAAAGACAAATGTGGTGTTTGGTATAAAATGAGTACTCAACTAAGGCAGATTTGGAGATACGATCATGCCTGATGTCTGCCCCATGCTCTTTGATCCTAGTGCTAATGGATCAACTTGTTTCTCCAATGTATTGAGTCCCACAGGAACAGACAATCTTATAGACCCCAAAGTTGATAAGATTATTTCTAGGGTCTTTGATGTAAGGGATGAGATTTCTAAGGGTGGAGACGGGTTTGAAAGTACAACGAAGGCCCTTCTTGCAGAGGATTCTAGAAATTTATTAAAGAGGCCCTCTATGTAAGGGAGGGTAGCAACCCAAGTATCGTTTGGGGCATCAACCTTAGGCTTGGGGTGAACTCTACTTTTGGCAAGTGTCAAGGCACGAGAGATACACTTATGGGGATACCCATTAAGATTGAACACTTGGGATAAGTGGTAGAGCTCAAGGTCAATGTGTAATGGCCCACCATGCAACCTTAGAGATAAGTCAACTGAAGCAATAAAAAGGTGGAATTTTTTTTTTCAAATAGAAATAATGGTAACAAAATATAATTTAGTTAGATTCAACAAGTTAACTAACATCTCTAGGGATAACATGACTGCATTATTGTAATTAAGCAATATTCAATAACATACATAACACATTCAATTTATGTTTAACCACATGACCACATTACTAATTACTAACATGATCAACTAATAGCCATGGGTTGTACTAAATACACACATGCACAATTAGTAATGCCTACCAAGAAAATAACATTAATGAACTCAACAAGATGATAAGATATCAATTTACAAAATTTATCTTAGTAAAACTCAAGTCAATAATCGAAGTATATCAACATTAATCAAAAATGAAATCTAAGATACAAATATTTCAATAAGTTTATTCAGATTTATACACCTTTACCAATACTACTAGATAGCCAGCTATTCGCCAAGTGGAAAGGTATCTCCTTAGCTCTAGAGTCCTGCATGGCTTATAGATCTCAAAATACACATCTAATGAAACATTAGTCCTTTCTAATGACACAATAAAAATATCAATTACATCAAATCAAAAGCCTAAGCCCCTAAGGGGCCGACCTAATGTCTCAGGGGCTCATGATGGCCTTGCCTATGTAAACACAGTGTAGAGACTTCTTAGTTTGGGACTTGAACTTGCAACCATGAGATGGTATCATACAATTCATAACTTGGGTTAACATATACAATGTGATGCAGAGAAAAACTAGATCAAGCATACAAACAGGTGGAAAAACCCTTGAAAGGCCACAAAATAACCACTATAGAATATATCGGCAAGATAACTCAAGTGTCACACTGGAAAGATACATATTCTTGCCTATCGGCAAGACAATCCACCATCGGTCAAGATAGAAACTCCTGCGCCGATACCTATCTCTCGCCGAAAAGCACACAACATGAACTTCTCCTTCGACAAGACTAGCTCACTATCTACCCGATGAACTTTCAGACTAAATCCATCGGTGTGATCTCCTATTGCCTATCGGCAAGACAAACCACCATCGGTCAAGATAGAAACTCCTGCGCTGATACCTATCTCTCGCCGAAAAGCACACAACATGAACTTCTCCTTTGGCAGGACTAGCCCACTATCTACCTGATGAACTTTCAGACTAAATCCATTGGTGAAGCCTTCGACACCTATCCTGACGGTACTTCTCACATCAATAAGCCTAACATCAATTTGAGCGTTGGCAAGACTTGGACCATCAGTAGCACATTTTTTGCATCCGCCGATACTAGATCTCATGCTGATATGCTTATGAATACTCCTTTGTCGGTCAGACTTTGAACATCTCTTGCCAACCGCTCGATACCATGCATTGTTTTCTCCATCGGTGAGACTACTTCCATCGGTCTCACTTAAAATCTTCACGCCGATCCTCATTTTCTCAGCGATGACTTTTCCTACACACATGTCGGGCAGACTTTTCACATCTCACACTGATATCTCTCATCCAAGCTCGCCTTCGACTTTGTTCATCAGCCAGACGACTTCCTGTCGGCCAAAATAGGAGGGACTCTGCCGATGGCTATATTACGCCGATGTCATATTCTGCAACTACATGAATGACTGCAACTTATACAAAATAACTGTGACAACTTTTGCATTTTGTAAATGAACGACGAGCATAGAAAACTACTAATTCAACAATGAACTGAAAAATAAGCTAATAATTCAGGGGGGGTCATTCCACTAATTTCAGAGAAATCCTCCAGTGGAATGACCCTAAACGAGATTCATTGTGATAGCACCAGAACACAACAATCCTTCTATTTCTTCTATTTCAGAAGGTACATACAGTTTCTTTTCACTCTGTCTCTCCCCCTCCTATCCTCCGTCTATGACACACTATATAGATTCTTAGGGCAGTTATATCTCGATGGAATCTCAATCGATTCGTCACCTCTGCCATCCGTTATAAGACAGTTACAACTCAGATAGTTACAACTACTTCTTGCCAGCTATGCCAAATCAGCTCACAACATGGGACTATCTAGGGGACACATTTGTCCAAATCAAAACAATTGGCGCTAGGCCTTACAATAAATTAAAATGAGAATAGGGGGCTTCTTGACGGTAATGGGGTGCTCCTGCACCACAATGGAAGCTTTATAATCTCAAGAACTTATGAGGGAAACAACATACACCACATATACAACATCCAATGATATGTTCTCGTAATGAAAACATATTGATACAAGACGTTATATCATCAACACAAGCCGTTACAATAAGTATATCCTTTCAGAAAAGATGTCTTAATAACAATATGATAGTTATCTATCTTCATAACTTCTTCTAAGATGTGATTCGGTCTTCCTTTCTACAAGATTAAATCTCACATTTGGCTTCCAACACATGTAAAACTATTTAATCACAAGCAACAACCTTCTAAGATATATAATTTCTATTAATGTAATTTATAAACTAAATAGACACGATAACAATTCCATAATCACCAATATTAACACTTCACCAAATTGAACTAATTTCCTTTAACAATGTAAGCCATGAAATAAATACTCACAAAAAGGTATTATAGTCTTAATTCATCTTTCTTAAGCTCTAATCATGATCAATAGTATTATTATCCTATAATTAAATAAAAATCACTTTAATTCTATAAAAAAAATCACTTTGGCAAGAATATATTTTAGATTACATAACGAATTTGAAATTTGACATGACAAGTTAGGAATATTTATAAATACCGATCTTTATAATACTCAAGATTTTCTGATTACTCTTTCTCCAATTGCTATATTCTATCCATTTTATTTAATTCCACAAACTACATGAACTAACATATATATATATATTATATATATTTTTAATTTTAATTTATTTTATTTTATTATATATATATATATATATAGAGAGAGAGAGAGAGAGAGAGAGAGAGAGAGAGAGAGAGAGAGAGAGAGAGAGAGGAGAGAGAGAGAGAGAGAGAGAGAGAGAGAGAGAGAGAGAGAGAGATGAGAGAGAGAGAGAGAGAGAGAGAGAGAGAGAGAGAGAGAGAGAGAGAGAGAGAGAGAGAGAGGGTCTTAACCTATAAAATATCTATTCTCTAGCTAGGTAAAAACAAACTACAACTAAAAGAAAGTAAATCAATCAACTATACTATGAATTGTTAATTCAACAACTAAATCTAAGATCATGAAAATAATAAATACTTTCTATTCTATTCTCCATTAGAGATCTTTTATATGTAAACAATCATACCAAAATTTATAATTACTTTCTATTCTTAAATAGAATAATATAAGACAATAAGGTTTACACTTACTAACATATTTTTACTTCTAATATATTAAAAGGGAATAACTAATGGAAATGTATAAAAGGTATTAAATATTTAGAAAGAACTAATTGATCTAGTTATCTAATAAGAGATATGATGACTTGATCAATGATTTAAATTCATAGTTAACAAAAAGTACTAAAAGTAAAACTTAAATTGAAACTTAATGTTTCTAAATAAAGAAGATATAAAATTTAGATTCTAACTTAAAGTTCTATTTAACATTAACACTTATCTATATAAAATAATAATAGAAAAATATAAAACTAATATTAATGCAATCTAAAAAATAAAAAAATAAAAAAAATACAAGATGATTATATATCTAAGTACAAGATGAAATCATACTCCTAAATATAAACCATATTCACAAGTAATGCTATTTGTTAATCTTGATAAAAATCTTAATTTATAATACAATTACGATTTTATAAATCTTTATACAAAGGACAATATTCTTTCTAAACTAATATTTTATTCATGTCTAAATTAAATAAATACTATATTAAGACAAAGTAATCACATTTGGCAAAATATTGATGGTTACACAAATATCCTTGATTTTTATTTATTTATTTATTTTTAAATAAATCTATAATGTAAAATGATATTTTAATTCTAAACAAAGAATTAGTCTCATCTTGTCTTTCCTATTATGATAATCTTTCTAAAAAAAAGATTAGATAAGATAGGATTAAAATAATAACAATTGATTTTTTTGTTCTCTAATATTAGAAGATTCCTCTTAAATATAGGATATCAAGTTATAGAAATAAACTATTCCATTCAAGAAACTCTTAAATGAAGAGTTAATATTTTTTTATGCAAATTGAAGTAAGTTTTGCATGTTTAAAAGAACACATGAAATTAAATAAATGATACACGGAATGGATATGTTGAAAGGTTTTAGACATGTATGCAAAATGTGAAAGCATATCAAAGAAAGAAAAAAATTAAGCAAGCTTTTGACCAATTGCCTCAAAGATATGTCATCTCATGGAATGCAATGATCATAGGAATTTAAAAATGGATTTGGAGAATGGGCTTGAGAAACTCCATCAAATGTGATTGACAACATAAAGTCAAATTTTGTTGAGGCAAATTTGATTGAGGCAAATGTTGTAGTTGCAATTACTGTGGTAAACATATATGCATAAATTGGAAACACAGAGAAAATGTGTGAAATGTTTGGCGGAATGCCAAATAGAGAAGTCATCTCATGGAATATGGTGATTGTATGATAAGCATAAAATGGATTTATTTCAGAATGTTTCCATGAGACTTTTGTCTTATGGAATTAATGATGCAGGGTATGCACAAAATGGATATGATAGGAACTAACTGGTAAAAGAACAATTTCTACAACCTATTATAGCATTCTCAATGCATGCACCAAATCAGGAGCTTGGAACAAAATAAGGACATCCATTGATGCATAATGGAGGGAAGATTTTTTTTTTTTTTTATATTAATGTTGGAAAAGATCTAGTGGATATAGATGCAAAATGAGGAAGCATAGACCAGGTACACAAACTCTTTAACTGATTGCCTCATAAAGCTGTCATCTTAATGATTGCAGGGTATGCACCTTATGGTTTGTATGTATGCACTAAAAACTTTGGTGAGGGATGGATATACTTCAATCACATGAGTAACCCTAATTACCTTATAGCTATAGTTGATTGTTACATGTGTTTGGTCGGCCTTCTTGACATTGTTAGCTATCTTATGGACACCATAACTTGATCACTAGATGCCAATTTTAATCAAGGTGTGGACATGCATCAAAGCATAAACAAAGGTAGATTTCTGACAAATAAAATTGCATGGCGGCTGGTGGATAATCCATTTTTGAACTTGTGCCAAAATGAGAACTTAGGGGTAGGGTACAAATGTATATCAAAGCCTAAACAAGGGTTTAAAGTTGATACTGATAAGGGTTCTTCTTTGATATCAAAATATAAACTATTATGCCAGCCGAACCAAAGAGAGAAGAAACATTTGCATGTCATGAAATAATGAAGGTATCATATTAGAAGGCTAATATAGAGCAACTATAAAAGAGTATTCTTATATGGCATGGAAAGGATCATCACCTTATAAAATGGTTGATTTAAACTTTCAGAAATGCATCAAGGAGATTTGATGAATGAAGGGTCATCGACCAAGCAAGGAAGATGTCAAATGAATGTAAACAAAGGAAGAGCCTTCAATGGATCATGCATGATGATTGAATATTCACAGGCAAGTCAAATAGATGAATCCAATTTGAGGAAACATTCAAGAATAGGAGGAAGGATAATCATTCAACAATGTCTTCCTATCTATATTCTTATGAAGAAAAAATTTAACCAAATCCATTTGAAATTATATTATACAAGGAAACAAGGTTTTTCAACAAAATCTATTTCAAATTCCTTGTGCAAACAACACAGAAGAAAATTTTAAACATACAGAATGTATACCTGGAAGTTAAAAAGCTTCTCTTGCCCTTCCCTCCTTTTCCCTATATTTTTTCCTCTTTTTTTTCCCAAAGATTTCTTAATCTTTTAAAAACCTATAGAAGACTTTACCTCTTCCACTTCTAGAAGATTCCCCCGCAATAACTCCTATATGATTCTATTTTAGTCTTTGCTAAAAAATATTTTATGACAATACATAAATGCTACCTATTTTATTTGCCACTCAACACAACATTTAATAATAATAATAATATAATTATTTATTAACTTAACTAGTAATATGATATATATACATATTCAATAAGATAAATTTATATAAAAGGCATTTATATTTATTTAATTATAAAAAATGTCTTTATGACTAACAATATTATTTTAATGCCATGATTAACCTAAGCATCAAATAAACAATCCAAACTAAATAACCCAAATGTTAGACATACCTAACACATCCAAAGTGAAAATGGAGGGGCACTACACAATGTGTTCATCATCACAAATGACATAAGCACGAGTGGCTAGTGTCTTTAGGACTCCAACATTTTTGGAAAGAATGAACACAGACAAAGTTCAAGGAATCGTCATGGCCAATGGTCATTTCTCGTAGCCTTAGAAAACAAGTCAACTCAAACCCTTCTAAATTAAAATCATTTGTATTAAACAATAGAATAATTTACATATTACATATTATATTAATTGATTTCGATCTAACTTCAACTACTCATTAAAGATAATCAAATCTTAAGGAATGGTCATGGCCAATGGTCATTCCTTGCAGCCTTAGGAAACAAGCCAAATCAACCCCTTCTAAATTATAAAAATCATTTGTATTAAACAATAATTTAATTTACATATTACATATTATATTCATTGAATTCGATCTAACTTCAACTACTCATTAAAGCTAATCAAATCATAATTATACATTACAAAGAACAATTACACTATGCATATCAAAACACTCCATAAAATTAATCTGTTTTAAATGCTAAAAATGAGTAGCATGCCACTAACTACTACATGTAATGACTTTCTAGTAAAAATATAAATATATATTATATAGTGATAGGTCTATAAATATTTGTGCCTATCAGCGATTTGATAGCACCTTTGGTACTTTTACTAGTTTTTGTGACAATTGTCTATTCAATGGCACCTTTAAAATACACTATAGTTTATGTGCTCTACCGTACTATAGTCATCCCGCCACCATTCTGCCATCTCTATGCCACTAGGTACCCCTCTACCCATTGGACTTTCTAGCTTGATAAACAAGTTTTGTGAGCTTCATTCTTAGCCATAGAGGTATATATATATATATATATATATATATATATATATATATATATATATATATATATATATATATATATATATATATATATATATATATATATATATAATGGAGTAGAATTTCATATTTTTTGTAGTGATATAATCTATTTTTTGATCTAACATTTTATTTTTCAATAAATTTAGTTTTCTCACAAATTTTGTTACACAATTCTCATTTTGAGAGCTTCAGAAGGCCATATCTTGTGTAAAATATACTGTCCCTTTTAATTAATTAGTTTATTTGGGCCATATCTTTATTTTCTTGATAGGAAAATAAAATAATTTTAATAAAGGGACCATATTTTAATAGAAACAATAAAATAATAATAAATAATATTGGGGTGTGGGTTTCTATTAAAAGGTTGTGGTAATCCTCATGACAATTAGTAGCTTCATAATATGTATTATGACAAGACATTAATGAGTAGTTACAATTTGGTATTCATATAAAAGTGGGGGCTATTTTGGAGAAATAATCTTACTAAGTTATTTAAATTGCTATTTTTGAGAGGGAGGGTTGGGTATTAGAAATTTGTGCCTCACTTCTACTATATATTGAGATGATTGGTTTCCTTTAAGACATTTATAATAATTTTTTTTACTCTTTCATGTCATAGTATGTTGGCTAAATCATAGATAACTACATTTGCTTAATAATATCAAAACACATAATGATATATTAATTTCTGGATAGTTTTACATTCATCTCAAAATGGCTTTTATAAAGCCCTTTCAAATATAAATTCTCGAACCACCATACGGGATTAACTCCCAACCAACTACTAACTGACAACTAATATCTATTTACATCTAACTATAAACTAACTATGTAAACCTTAATATTATTCTAACAACCCCCTTTAAGGTTTACATGTAATAAAACTAACATTCCCCCCTTTATTACATTATTCCTGCAATAGGACCAAGGGACCCCCCCTGAATGCTAATATACTTAACAAAGTTGATTACATAATATGAATAAATATTTTATAGAAGATCTTCTCCCAAAGAACAAATCCTAAACCAAGTGGGGCTCAATCATGTTGTCTCGTCCACCCTTAGAAAGGCATAGCTTCGAGCTGTGTTCTTGAGCTCTTTAGTCCTGAACTCTCAAATCACAGAGTCTTGAATTATTCGACAACAATCCCTAAGAGATATGACAGATCTCTATCATTGTCTAGTGACTGAGAAAGGGTATAATTCTCGATCATATACTTTGAAGCTCGCTAGACAACAATCCATATTGAGCTCAACACCAAATCCCAAACTTGTCTCCAAAACAAAATCTTCACAAAACATACATTCTTCAAATCCATCAGCATCAACAAAGAAAAGAAAAACAACCAAAACCAAAAATGCTTCTCATGCAAAGCATCATCTCAAAGCAAGAAGCTAACTTGAGATGATGGAAAATCCTCCATCCCCCGATACCACCTGCCTCCAATATGACCCTGTTACATTTTAACCATCTGATGTTTTAGATGAGTCTTTGGAGGCCTCATCAAGAATAGAAAAGATGGCCTTGAAAGCATAAGCTATCTTTGACATATGTACATTCATGATGATAATGTCAATTTGAACCAATGATAGACCCATACACTAATTAGCCTTATATCTCCAAGACATTATTAAACATTCAACAATTTTTACCTTATTACTCCAAATAAAAATAATATCTAAGAATGATTATACCTTCACAAAACAAAATTCACCCATATCTTGCTTATCTCCAAGTAAAAGAATTTATAATTATAAGGAACTTTGTAAGTGTAGAAACCATTCACCTCTAACAAGATAGGAGATTCCCTTATATGGCCAAACTTCTCTTGAAATGCATTACTCAACTCTTTTGAAAATAAAAACTTTCAACTTCATTAGAGCTATGTATTAATATCTATTCTTCCTAACCACAAAACACTTTAAAATGATTTTAACTTCACAAATTTGCACATACCAGCAAGGATCATCAAATGCCAGGTAATTAAACTGGACCAAATCTACACCTTTCACCTCCTCTATCATACGTTCATACTTTCATTCTACTCCAAGAAACTACTAGCATTCAAGTATACAAAGAAGAATAATGCTCAAACAACAATTGGTAGTTAGAAGCGATTGATGGTAGTTTAAACAAGAAACAAACGACTTGAGCATGGATCTTAGCAAACAACAATGCCTTTGAATAGATATCACTCCTTTACATTTGCCACTTCCAATGCAAATAACCAATGATTGCTCAAGAAGGAATCATATTTTACATGGTTGTATTCTCCAATGGCTCCTCCTTTTTCAAAGATCTGTGCTTCCTTTGTTATGCAGCAACCTAATTTTATTATCTTCCTTATTTTCTTGATGACAATAGCTCTATGTTTGCGATTGTTTCCTCCTTCAGATTGCAGTTACAAATTTTATTGGCCACTATATACAATTTATGGCGGTTGACATAAAAATCTAAGATTTCTTCTTTAAGATCCTATGATCTTTTCACAAACCCTAAACAACAATTTTCTTTATTAATTCTGCCAAATAAAAAAAATACCTTCTTCTATGTCCTCAGTAGTCTTCTCTCAAATAAATTTCAATGCCTTCATCACATCTCCCACACACAACAATGCTTCTATTAACAGCAACAAACATGCATTCCTCAACACCAAAGAAAAACTAAATTGCAAGGAAAGATTAGGTATCTAACAATGCCATTTTATAGGCACATAAATGATTTTCACTCTGATACCATATGTTGGCTAAATCGTAGATAACTACATTTGCTCAATAATATCAAAACACAATGATATATTAATTTCTGGATAGTTTTACATTCATCTCAAAATGACTTTTATAAAGCCTTTTCAAATATAACTTCTCAAACCACCATATGGGAATAACTCCCAACTAACTACCAACTAACAACTAATATTTATTTATATCTCACTATAAACTAACTATATAAACCTTAATATTATTCTAAAAAGTTCGAGCCTTATGTTTAGCTATAGGAATTCAGGATGAAAACCATTGGATTCTAGAGATTAGAAGAAGAAATCCCTTTTCTTCCTTAGAGATTCAAGGATAAAAACCATTTGATTTCTTGAGGACAATCTCATAGAGGTTGTATTTGTATTTGTATTTCAAAGAATTGTTTCGATTTCAACATATATATTGGTATTTGGTAATTGCAACAAGTTTTATATTTTGAATTTAGCTTATTGGGAAGTAAATATTTTGTAATCACTAAAACAACATTTAGTTGTTGAGAAAGTTTTTCTCATATTTGTGTGTTATTCCTTGAAACTTCTAAAGAATAGAAAATGAAATGATGAAAACAATAGAAAGATGAATGCAATATTACAACCTTTCATCTCAAATCATCATTTCTCCTTAGATAGAGTGGAGGCAACTTGCAGCCAAATGCAAGCTAGCTATGCTCAATGATATAATGTTGATTGCTCAGTATTTATGTAGCATAATAGTACTTTGAATGCTCATATGATAATGGCTTGATAGAGGTTTGATTTATAGATAGTTGATTGATAGGATGGATGGCTAGGATTAAGAAGTGGTGGATTACGGAAATCCTTATGTGAACAATAGGATTAAGAGTATTAGTTTGAACTAGATGGTTGGGATTAAAAAATAGTTTGACTTTTGTGCAAGTTATTTATTAATTGTGTCAAGGATGAGGATGAGGACAAGTGGGAGATAATTGATTGAATTTATTTAGTCAATTATGAGAGACATGTGACATGGGAGGATAAATTAATTAAATAAATAAGATTTATTTAATTACTTTTGGCTAAGAGGGATAATGTGGGGATAAATTAATTAAATAAAATTTTAATTTATTTAATTAATTTGGAGAAAAGGGGAAATAGATCAAATTAATTAAATAAATATGATTTATTTAATTAATTTTGGATAAGGGGGGACCTAGGACAAATGTGTCGCAAGGTATCATAAGGTGTTGTCAACAAGATGTCAAAAATGATGTTAGGCTGACATGATTGATTTTAGGTGTTATATTTTGCCCCTCTTTGAGTTGGTGTTGCATGTAAGAGAAGTAACATCATTTCAAAGAAGCTTAAAATATAGTGTTGCATTGGAAAGGGATACCCCAACCATTTAGATGACTGATGAGGAGGAATGATGGATGGATGGTATCCCCCTCAAGAGGATAGGTGGGTTAAAAGAACATGGGTATACTTTTGAAATGGATGAAATAGATTGGTTAAGGAGATGGAGGAAAGATAAGGGATGGATGAAATGGATGAATGATATGTTATGCTACATCAGGTGAGAAATTATATAGTTTGATATAGCACTAGACATTATGCACCAAGGTATAAAGACCAGGGTGATGATGTGTCTCATGCATAAAAGATAAAGGTCACAGGAAAACATGTCATTAGGCACCATGATATGGAAGACCCTGATGTCATTGTGACAGTATGTTGCAAGGACTGATACAAATGCAAGATAAAATAATAACACAAACAAGAAAGAAAAAAAGAAAGCATCCATAAATGATAAAAAGATAAACAAGGTTGTTGCCCTTGTCAAGCTAAAAATTGATGATGGATGGATTGGTTGGATAGTGTTGTTGTCCATGCGAATCAACACTATTCAGAACTAAGGTGTCTCAACCTTTGTAAGTTCCTAATGTTATATTTATTTATTATTTACCTAATATTGTAATTTTCTATGCAAATCTTATTTTGTCACTTTCTAGGAGTTGGCATAGTGATGTGTCTCATCCTACATGGAAGGTGACTAGATGTATTTTTGTCCTCATATGAGGTAGGCATCCCATTTTGTGGTAGAAGTCTTTTGTCATGTGTCAACATCTTTTGGGTATTGTAAGAGGTCTATGACGCATAAGATTTAGGATAGATTCCTATGATAGAATCTATGACATGTAAGAGCTAGAAATAGAAGATTCTATGACAGATGTGACAAGTGTCAAGAAGCATCTTTGAATGGAGAAGGTAGGCTCCCAAGTTTGACTATGACAAGTTGTAAGAGAATAGCTTATTAATAGTCAATTATGATAGATTTTCTTATAGTTGTAAGTGTTGTCATATATGACAGATTTTATGATGGTGTAAGAGTATTTGTCATACCTATTTTGGGCAAATTTGGGGCACCCAAGTTTGGGGGTTGTATGGGATGAAAGAGAATCTCTTACAAGTGTCATTTACATGTTTTATGGCTTTGGAAATTGTGCCATATTGATTTGGATGAGATTCTTTGTTGACTTGCGATAGAAGCTACCTCCATTCATAGTATCGTCTTTATATATATAGTTGTTTAGAGTTGGAGTTGTATGGTTCATTTCCAAGTACTGTTATGCTGCTAGAATTAATCCAGAATTCGACATTTGGGAGCTCCTAAAAGTAATTGAATTGCAAGTGTAGTGTAATTAGGATTTGATTTGTTAATACATTTTGCAAGTTTTGGAGTGCAGGGTTTTTCACCTAAAAGGGTTTTCCCCACGTATATCTTGTTTCATGAGCATTATTCTTGCAGTTGAATGTTTTTTATAATCTATTTGATTAATGTGCATCTCATATCTGTAATTGTAAAATAAAAATTTGCATAAACCTTTCCTCATTAGATTAGTTTAGGAAGCTTTTCTGTATACCTTTCTTCCTTTCAAACACCTGGGTTGATAGATGATGATGATCTCTATACTTAAGATAGGTTTACATTCTTATATAAGATTTGATGGATTGGATTGACGATGATGATTATTAGGTTTGCAGCAAGGTGAGGAACAAAACTGTTGGATGCTTTTGGATGATTGGCTAGATTGTTAGTAAAAAATACAGTTCATCCTAGAACAATCAACTGAGATTAGTAAGTGTCTGCTAAAACAATCATTCTCTGATAGCCGTGAAACACATACTACTATGCCATAAAGAAAAATTAGAAATAGTTAATTTCCCACATTAACCTTTATAGGGAAGTGATTACAATTTAAACTAGATTCAACAACATGCATTACTAATTCAATAAGAAGAACCATTAAACATGAAACATAAAACAAAAGATAGGAACACAAAGATTTACGTGGTGGAAACCCTTTTGGGTAAAAAACCCCACACTCCAAAACATAGAGCCATTGTATTATTCAGCAACAAGCATACAAGTTACAATACAATATCAGGCTCATAGCCTTTGCTGAATATTTACATCTTGTTCCATCTCTGGAGAAGATCAAGCTCATTTCCTTACATTTAGTCTCACCTCTTCTCCTCTCCCCTCAATCTATATTGACTCAATGCACTATTGCATTTATACAAACTTCTCAAGCATTACATGGAAATGACATTCCAGCTTCCATATCAAATGAACAGATTCAAAACTACCTTGTCATCCAACAAACAACAAGATCCATCAGATAGTTACATTGTTATTAGGTGTTTCAATGTTGGGCCAATGATTGCATTGATTCACAACAACGATGTGTAATCAATGAATAAACCTATGCCACATGTCGATATCAGACTTGATCATCTATCGCCATCTCAACTGTCATTCCCAATCTCAACCGCAATACTGTAGCCTACCGCTATATCGCAATCCTTCCAAAAGAGCAACACGGTGTGCTAGGACCTATACCACACCAGCGCAAGCCTTCTCACAGGCTATCACGAGATGGTGGGCTACATCGCAACACTGCAAACCCAATCCTTTGACCATTGTAGGACCATAGTATGTATACCGCATTACCACAGGCAGGAGTCAGCCTTCGTTGTGAGGTGGTGGGATAGGACTCCCCTCGCACTACTGCTAGTCATTTCATAGACCACTGTGGGATAGCATTTTACTTCACTAACCACTACTACACCACACAACATTGCACAACCACCAGGCTTCTACATACATCACCACAGAGTAGCAGTACACACCGCAATACCACACAGACTATCAAGAGACTCTCACGGGATGGCGGTAAACACTGCCAGCCTACACCTCTCTTACCTGCACCCTATGAGACTACAGTAAAGGCCAAAAGCAACACTTTCAAGAAATCTGTGTTTTGATAGCAACATAGATGGGGTTCCAATAGTGAGTTTGAGACACACATTCTTAACATAGATTACTTGGCTAGATTTGCATGGATAAAGAATGGCATGCATTTTGATTTATTCCTTGGATTTTCAGGTATATGTGGATTTTTTGGTTTTTTGGATTTATACGATGGTTGCATTGGATTACATTATGATAGCCTGTTTGTAGATACCGATGACAAGGGAAAACCAGGTCTAGAGGCAATGATAGAGGAAGATTGGATGGATAGATAACATGATTGGCGATAATGGATGGAATGGATAGAAGATTTATGATGGATGGATGAAGGGGTTTAGGATTGATCTCCAAGGACTATGTCACATACGAATAACTGTTACATAAAAAAGTGTCTCCCTAAGACTTTTTCCCTCCTATATTTACCTCCTGGGTCCTTTAGAAAGCATTTCAATCATCTTGCATATTTATGTTAACTCCCAATGAGAAAACCTTGAAGTTCTATGACAAATAGGACCTAGGGGTGCTATTAAGATAAGTCCTGACATAAATAGGGAGGGAGGACTTGGGCGCCTGTGCCCTAGTCCTACCCTATTTTAGGTAGGACCTAAATTCAAGTGTTAGTTATGTGACTGTTAATTAGGTCCCATGTCGACATCTCAAGTTTGAATTACGAAATTAAAGTGGGAATGTGTTTAGCTACATATATAAGCATGTTTAGGGATTCATTTGTAAACTAGAAGATGATGATGCACTTTTGGTGCACTTATGATTGGAGAGCATTCAAAGTCTTCATTGTTGCAGAGAAGACTTGACTTGTTATTGTGTTTGTTATGCAGATTTGGCTTCATCTTCTCATGTGTTGAAGGATTTTCATCTACATGTGAGCTACACCTCCAAGGTGATATCTATTTGTGTTTTCAACCATTTATCAATTCTTTTTTTCCTCTATCACACAAGGATACAAACTCTTTATTTGACAATGGTGTTCAGAAGACTTGAATGTCTCTCTAGAGCTTGATTGAGGCAAGCCTCTAAACACCACAAACCCCAACCCCCTTTTCTATGATTGTAGGTTACAGGTGCAGAAGTGAAAGAAGTGGAGTTACAGGGAAGCATAATAGAGTGTCAAAATCATAGATCTAAGAAGAAAACCAAGACGTGGACTTGGGCAACTGCTCATTAGTCCTTTGGATCCCAAAACATAGAAATCTCTAAAACAATAGGAATAGGTTACAAACAACTTTTAGAGATTTTGACAGAAACTGGCACCTTTGACTTGGGTACCTACTCATTAGTCCCTAACTTTTCTGCATCCAAAATCTCAAAGTTTCGTATGTATTTACTCTAAATATGATATCTATGTCTATGAGAAATTGTCATATTTTGTCTATTTATTTACGATCTTACGAAATTAGGATTTTAAGCATAATCAAGCTTTAATTAATCAATTAGTTAGAAAATTCCAAATTTTATCTTCATTCCAAATGACAATAAATCTATACCAGATCCCTTGTGGCTTAACTTGATTTATGTCCTTGAATGTAAGGTGTGAAAGGTAGATTTAACCTAGACATATTCATTGAAATTGGAAAACCCTATTTTTACACTAAACATTTTGGTGAACATATGTTTTTAATGAATTTTGCACCTTTTTGAGTGTTGTACTTTAGATTTACATTCATTTCATTCATCCTTTTCATATTGTATTCAAAAATTTATAAAAAAAATTGAAAATTTTGAAAATTTTGAAAAAAATGGCATTTTAGGTTTGCATTTTGAAATAATTTGAAATAATTTGAATTAATTTCAGATTTTTTTAATTAGATCTGATATAAATTACAAAATATCATCATCTTTCAATCTTTTGCATTGCATTTTCATCATAAAATTTCTAGGGTTTGCTTGAAATTTTGAATTTTTCTTATAACCTAGTAATTTCAAAATCTAGGGTTTATAGGTAAAATCTTGTTTAGACTTTTCTATTCATCTTAGGCACTCATTAAAATCTGATTTTTCATGTAGTGTTGCATTTTAGTGTGATTTTGCATTTATATTTGAAAATTTTGCATTTACACTTAGTCAATTTCAACAAAAAATAACATTTTCCATAAAAAAATTCACTTGCATTGAGCATTGTAGGACTTTAAAATCATTTTTAGATCTAATCTGAGTTGTTTTGCATCATAAATATGATTAGAATTCATTTACATATCATTTTGAACATATTCATGCCTTAATTTCACAGCTAGGGTTTAAAAATATTGCATTATCTACAATAATAGGGAAATAAAATAATACAACCACTTACTCCTATTTGTCACAATAGGTTCCTTACATGCTTTCCAAGGTTTTGCAAAATCAAGATCTTCCTCATCCATGTGCTTCAATTCTTCAAAACCTAATACTTCCACTCTCATCTCTGTTAGCAAATTCCTTCTTTTACTCAATGCATCTACAACTTTGTTTGATTTTCCACTTCTATGATTCAAAACAAAAGTGTAAATTTGCATGAACTCTATGTTAGCATTAGTATTACATTGTGTTTAATCTTTGCTTAGCAGTTATACTATCGGTTATGTAGTTACAACTTCTTAAATGCATATACTACCGGTCTTAACTGCATTTCTCCCTGTATATATGTTTTCTGTAGTTCGTTAAATAAATCAAGCAATAAAGATATTACTTCATTTGGTATCAGAGTGATTATGAATCCGGTCCCTATTGAGTTGAAAGCACCTCCCAACATGCTTTGAAATGGAATCTTGTGCTATGTATTTGAAACTTGTTTATGATCTGCCATATGTTGATGGTTGCTTCCCATAGTCAATGTCCAAGCGTATGATAAAGAAGACATGAGCACAAATGAAGGCATTTGATTTGATCTGAAGGAGGTTAAAATCAAGGCAAGGCACATGGAGAAGAAGGCTACGAGTGGAGATAATATTAAAGAAACTTTGAATGCCTTTGTTGAGTGCCTATAAGTTGCAAGTTTGCTGGAGAGCGAAAACCTTTGAAATGTGCTAGAGAAGCCTTTGCCCACTTACATCTGCTAAAGCATGAAGATTTTAATATTATATGTTGCGCCATATCTTTTGAAGAGTGCGGATCTATAGAGACTGTTTGGAAAGCTTTAAGTGTGAAGAATGTTGTGTGAAGTCATGGATGTGATGGAAGGCATACGAAAGTCATTGTAGGCCATTGTTATAAGAGGAGCAATGCCATAGAAGACAAACATTGTGAACTACTTGTGATAGAGAACTCTTTTGGAGCGGTTGAGAAAATTTGAAGAGTTTTAATGCCTGTGTAGATTACTTTTGTTTGTTGTAGTCACTGTAAGCATCTATTTATTCTTCCCTACACCTTGGTTAAGGTTATTCAATATTTCAAGATTCTTTCCTTTTGTGGTATGCAAGATGATTATGCTGATAATTATATCAATAGTAAGGTGTATTTGTTTTACTTGTTAAAAATTAGGGTGTAATCTTTTGAAATTAGAGTTGATGGCAGGGAGTTGTTATGATGTTCACAACATGCCCCATTTTACTTCTGAGCAAAATGAGGACCCCTGCTGTAGCTGGCTTTTTGTCACTTTTGTGTGTGGGTTTTACTTGTTGGTAAAGGTAAAAGGGAAGGTAAAAATTACAAACCTGGGTGAAAATAGAGAAAAAAATGACATTGAGTATCGGTGCAGAGTATAGATGAATTCTTTGTGAAAAATGAATAGGGGTTGCTTTTGGAACCATCTTAAAATTCCCTATATTTTGCAAGTTATAAGCATTTTTGGTAAATGCATAATCAGAGGGTTTGTACTTTGTATATACAAGGTTCTTTGTATGTACAAAGTCATTTCACATACAAAGGCATTTGTATGTCGTGTCTTTGTATTCGTCACAAAATGGGAAGTTATTGGGTTTATAAGATGTATGTGTTTGCACTTGTATATGTCTTGCTAATGCTATATGCTAATATACAAGTTAGACCCGAAAGAAGTTTAAGTGGAAATGAATAAACGTTAAAATCCACTATGTATATTTTGGTTTGTATATGTGGCAAAATGAAAACATGCAATGCAAATATACAAGAGGTTATACATAGCGTGGACTTGAAAGGGTATTAAAAATGGTTAAATCATTGTATATTTATGCGTTGTATATGTAGGTGTCGAAATATACATTGCGGGTTTTATATAACATGAAATCGAAGGGATTATAAAATGAAGTTAAACTGTTGCATATTTCATGCTTGTATGTATGTTCGAAATGTACATTTCTTTTCACATACAAGCCAGAACTCAAAAAGATTAAAACACAGTTATTTCAATGTATCACATCCGAATTGTATATTAAGAGATACATTGAGTTTTATACAACACAGAATTGAGAGGAAATTAAAGTACGATATAAATGATGCATTTAGACTTAATGTATATTGCGATATAGATTTCACTTTATACAATGGCTGGAATTGAAATCATTATGAAATGTGGCTAACTTGTTGTATGTTTCATCTTTGTATGTTTCAGAGTGTACAAAGCAAAATATACAAGGCTTTTATGCATTGCGGAGCTGAGCGTTTATACAATGCAGGTTATGGAGAGTTTGAAGTCCAAGGGTTTAATGCAAATATTATGTACATCGCGGAGATACAAGGGAAAGGTAAGGTGGGTCCCAGCAAATGTACATTTGTTGCTTGTATAATGTGAATGTATCTTTTGTGATGTACAAGCAGATGTACATTCGGAGATACAAAGCGGAAATACAAGCTGGACGTCAGAAAAGAGTTAAAAATGGAGGAGCCCTTGTATATTGGGTGTTTGTATGTTTATAATGTGCAATCCTGATATAAAAAGAATCAAAGGGCACTGCGAAAGAAATAAGGTAAAGAATGTTTGTATAATGTGTTTGTATATGCAATTATACAATGAGGTTATACAAGTGAGATATATCAGCAGGAAGTACAAAGGGTGTATGGAAAAGGTAAAGGGGAAGAGGCTTTACTTAAATTGTATGCATAAAGTGATTGTATGTTTGAAGATACAATGAACAGATACAAGGAAAACATACAACGAGATATACAAAAGAAAATACATGTTTAATTAAGCTAATGGTCCAAAGTTTAAAAAACTCAAACACTAAAAAGGGAAAGCTGAAGGTCGCAGTGCATTAATTACTATAATTAATGCGACTTTAACACTCAAACAAGAGGGAATTTAATGACGGTTAGGGCAGAATTATTGTTATTTTGCTTTCAGGATATATTGTTAAATGTTGAAATTTGTAGAAAAGGCGCTGTCATAGTAAAATTGGACAGAATTTATGAGATTAACGAATTTACAGTTGCTGCGTGAAAGCGAAAGGTAAAAGTAAGTCAACATCAAAGGTTAAATGGTCACAGAAATAGGTATTTATCTTGGAGCCTCGTTTAATTATTGAATGGTAAAATGCAACTGTTAATTCCAGTAATTCTAGTTTCAAAATACATGCATTTGTCAGAATTACTATTTTAATTGATAATTAGCTAAATAGAGCGTAGTCCATTTAAAGGGTAAAATGACAGAAAGAAAACACACGAGTTAGGGTAAATGGTAGAAAATAGATATTCACAGTAAAACCCTAGATATGAAGTGGAAACAAAAATTAAGACATGTGTACTTCTACAGGATGGCCCCTAAACAAAAGAAAGACACTGGGGGCAAAGAAAATAAAGAAATAAAACCACAGAAAGAGGTGGAGAAAGAGGAATTGCCTTTGCACAGGGGTTATCCATCCCTGATTGGTGAAGCTGGGGTAGGCACGAACATGAACATAGGGACCTACGATGCCGAAGATGTCCTGAAGAAGATCACCATTGCAGATGCAACTCTAGATATGAAATGCATTTGGGAGAGTGGGTTCTACAGAGCTGCAGGGTTCCCACTGGCGATGGAAGCTAGGGATTTGTGTCTAGACTATGTGATTATGTATAACCCAAGTACATGGAAGGTTATGCTATATGATAAAGTAATTGCTGATTTAACTCTAGAGGGAATTACTAACACTTTTGGGTTGGAGATCACTGACAAGATGATAGACATTGATATTGATAAATACAATGAGGACTTCTGCACAAATGAGAAGGAATGTAAGGGGAAAATATTCCAGGGTTGGTATAACTCAGAAAATAAACCAAAGGCTGTAGCCAGGGTACCCAAGAATTTAATGAGGATATACTTCATGGAGGAAATTTATTTGATGATCACCATGCTGAGCAGGCTACTGGGGTTGAGGGATGGCACCAAGTACGAACAATGGATGTTCACAGTCATTGAATTTATAAGGTCAGGACAAAAGGACCAAGGGTAAATCCATTGGGCCAAGGCCATTAGTACTGCTATTTGGAGGCAGGCCATGATGAGGCAACAGAAGAGCATGCCCTTCTATCTATCTTCTTACGTATTATATGCATGTGCGGCAGAGGTTAGACCTTATATTCATGGAATAGAAAGGATAGGTACCATGGGAAATGGCCTAGATCAAAAGTTAGTATATGAGCATTACCCTATCTTACAGGAAGAAAACACAATCAAGAATTTTGCTCTAGTTAATGATGTTTATTATACCTACATGATAAGAATGTTGAGAGAGGAATCAGGCAAAAGATTATCCAAGGATGCTAAAAGTACAATTGGATTGCATAGTTCTTGGTTCATACAGTTTGAAAGTTTTTCTTACATAAGAACTGAGGGTTTTGAGGGGAAGCCATTTATGCTTCCCAGGTATGCTTCTAATAAATTAATTGTGTTAGAGTTCTCCAGACAAAATTTGAATGTTTTCAGGATGTACAAGAGGAGATTCAATAAAAGGGGAAACGTGAGGCTACCGGGGGCTATTAGTAGGTTTTCTTGTTACAGTGAAGAGGTTGCTGGTTGTTCTAAGCAGGAGTTGAGGTATTATGGTTTCCAATAATTCAATTTAGCAAGGAAATTTGACCCTTTCCACAGAATCCAAAATTTTGTGGACAAAAAATACAAACATCAGATACACATTGAGGATTTCTGGGCAGATTGTAAGAACGACAGAGAGGTGAGAAAGAGGGCCCACAAAAGACTGACTATTGAGCAGATGAAATCCATTGGCAATATATACATACCACCTAAGGTACAAGATGATGATAGATTATTGCACCATAGTTATGCACAGGGAAGGTTGGCTCCCATTACAGAGCCTGATTGGTCGAAGCCATGGAATACATCTTTGAATGTATTGTCTGAACCAATAATTTTGTTTTCCAAAACATGGCTAAAGGACAAAGTTGAAGAGCTTAGAGCTGAGGGCATAATAGTCACATATCCCCAGAACGGAAGGAAGAGAAAGATAGAACCCACTGAAGACTTACAGTGCTTCTATGGGAAGAAGAGAAAAATCATTGAGACAAAAATAGTGGAAAAAAGATAAAAATGCTACACTAATGGATCCCTACGCACTAGGGATATCAGTAGCTGTTGTATCAGATACGTTTGTGGATCCAAAATCCATTAGCCATGAAATAAGTATAGAAGAAGCACAAGCTGCCAGTGGAATGGCAGGACAATAGCCAATGAGCACAATCCCAATAAGTTTGTCTAAGGGTAAGTCTTTGAGACCAAAGGATGAAATTGGAGCCCAAGAAGTAGATGAAAAGATGAGTAACATATCTAGTATTGCTGATCCAATGGAACCAAGACAAACATTCATAAAGGTGAAGATACAGCTGGCCAAGGAAATGCAGCAAGAATAAAAAATACAAAAGGCCAAGCAGACTGCAGAGACTATGAACATTATAAGCAGTGATAGTGAGGACGAGGTAATGTTTAGAGGGAAAGAGATTGACATAGAGGAAGCCTCCTGTGAATTTTTGAGTGAGGAGGAAGAGCCAAACGTACAAGCTGAGTTAGAAATGGGGCATAACGTGGAGCCTGAAGAAGAGCAAGTACAAGAGGGGGTAGGATTAGTAGATCCCTTTGGTACCTTAGTTCCACCGAAGATTATTAAGGATATGCAGGATGAAGGACACAAAATTGAAGAGGCCAAAAAAATGGCATCTGATGAAACGGAAAAGGAGGACACCTCAAGTGTGGCTACCTTGGATATGCTAAATATGTATGATGAGCCCAGTGAAGAAGAAAGGAATGAAGAAGGTGTGTAGGACCAAGGACAGGAAACAAAGGAAGATAACACAAGAGAGGGGTTCCCTGCACATACAAAACAAATAAATGAAGAAGTTCCTTAAGAAGAGGCTAAGGATGGAGGGGACAATGAGATAGAAGAAGAGGGAGATGAGGCTAAATCAAAAGGGTAAGGAGAGGACCCTACAGGACAAGAGCCTCCACTACAGCAGTAGGTTCCAGAAGGGGAACCATAGGGTCCACAACAACCACAAGGTCCACAACAACAACAAGAGCAACAACAATAGCAAGGGCAACATCAAAGAGAAGCAGAAGTAGATAAACCTCATGAAGAGGTAATTAATGAAGAGAGGGCTACAGAAGGCACAAAAGAGGTGCCTACCTGGCTAGAAGGAGATATAAGGAAGGAGAAGAAAGAAATACATCTAGCTCCTATTGACATCAAAAGCCTATTAGGTGAGAAAGCTACTCCAAGAAGAGAAAAGAGAAAAGCTAGGATAGTGTCTGCAATATAGAGAGGTCCAGATGGATCCAGAACTTTGAACCTAGCTATACCACAAAAGGAGAAAGAAAAAGGTGAGATTACCTTGGAGGAATACAAGATACTAAACCTAGACCTCGGGCATTCCACAAGGGAACAACACATTGTTGAGTGGAAAGATATGAACCAGGTAACAGTAGAAATACTGAGGAAAGACAAAAATAAATAGGAGGTATTGAAAGGACACATTGTCCAACTCCAGCAATTCATTAAGGGGATATTTGACCCTAGTACCATAGTGCCTGACTTACCTACTAACATAGCAATAGTATCTAAGGAGGAAATACAAGACATGGAAAATAAAAGGGTCAAGGCCAACATCTTTGATGAATGGTTCAATGATTTTTTACAAAAGGGTGAACAAATAATAGGCCAGGTTGTGAAGAGTTGGAAGGTAGTGGCAGAAGAAAAGAATAAATGTTTGACACTTGCACATAACTACCAAGTAAGAAAAGAAGAATGCACATCTAAGATTGAACAGCTAACAGAGATTGAGACAAGAGCTAAAAATTTGATAAATGAGGGAGTAGTCAATGTCACATTGGCAAATCAAGTGTCGCATATGATTTTGGAGCTCAGATTTGAGGAAGATAAACTCAAAAGAAATATGGTAGTCTTGTAGGAGCTGGAGAAAAGGGTAGAGGGGATGATCAAAATGCATAAGAAAATCATGGAAAGACTCCTACAGCATGAATGTGCAGAGACGCCAGCCTATGACTTAGAGCAAGCATTGACAGAGTTCAGGGCTATATTCACACATTGTACAGAAAATCCTGATGCAATCCTTAGCAAGAAAATGATGGATACACTGATGGAAGAAGGAGCCAAAATGAAAAAGTACAAGAAAAGAATAGAGGGATCAGAGGACAAAGAAAAAGAATTGAAAGAAAAGGTGATGATGCAAGAATATATTTTTGCAAAAAGTCCAGGAGGGGACCGCACCTTTGTGGAGGGCGTAATTGACAATTTCAAGAAATACTTGAAGAAGTGAGAAGGTAGGAGCAAAGAACCTTGAAAGGAAATCAAATGAAGAGCCTTGGCGGGAAAAGGTCACTTAATGGTGGGAATCTTATTTATGAAATATTCCAAGAGGATCCTTTGAGAGGAGAAGATGCAAGTAGTGGATTGGCACACGGTTATGAAATGAAGGCACACCATTGGTCAGTGATAAAAGAATCCTAACCATAGAATTGTGTTTGCAACCATAGAGTGGAGGTTGGAACCGTAGCAAGAGAGAAAATTCAAATTCTATATAAGAAGCGTTGCTACTTGTATATTATTTTTTTACACAGGGATTTTGAGCATTTAGCTAGAAGATGTAATTTTCTGAGAATTTAAGTAGAATGTTTTAGTTTAGAGGAGGTCACCTATTGTCTGCATTAAGGAATGCATGGAATGTCTAGATTTCTTAATGTATCTGTAAAGCACTATAAGTTTTGGTGATTTTGATTAATAAAGCTAAGAGTCATTCCTACATTATAAATCTTGTATGGCTATGTCTTGAATATAAGTGAATCTCAAAGTCTGCGTCTATTTTCTGAGTGTCTTCTAGCTCTTTCTTATATTTGAAATAATTTCTTTTAAAGCTCACAATCTTGAATGCATATTCGTGAAAATACTCAGGGTATTCACATTTAGTGATTTAGTCTGTTGGTTTAATCAAATCTGCTATATTTCTTACTGTGTGCATAGCAGAATGTTTAGATCCTATAGTGAAGGATGGTGAATTTAATTTTCTCTAATGTTTCCCAACAACTTTGAATTACTTAGCTTAAACGTTGAAATCTAAAGGAGATTATCTAACATTTGAAGAGTTTAAGAGCAATAAGTTGATATTTGATAATCTTCATAAATAGTTGGAAAGCAAAGCATGTTTGAATATGAATCATAAGAAGCTTTGAGGTATAGTAACAGTTTTATGCAAATGAAGGATTAGAAAGTTGATATTTGTATTAGTTTGCATAATTAAAGTCTAGCAAGTCACAAACCTACTTTAAATCATGTAAGGCCCCTTGCATATTATAGCTTCATAATAACCTACTAAACTATCCGATAGGTCAAGACCTGACTAATAAGGAAACTTGGGATTAAGAAAACTTAATCAATTTCTCCATATCTTTCAAGATAGTTAGGTTCATCTATGAATTTTAACTTTTGTTATGAGTGTGTAAAAACAATCATCAACAATTTTTGGTGCTAGGAGGGCTTGATAGGAGTTAAGGTTGAGTTTGAGTAAAGCTGGCTCATAACAATAACAGGGTGACTAGGTCTAGGGTTAATCCTGATGACATATTTGTGCAGTTACCAGTTAGAAGACAATGTAGGGGTCCTTTAATTTGGAGTCTGAAAACATCAAATATAGGAAGTTCATATGAAATGCCTCCTAGATCACCCTTTAACACCCATAGTATTGGTAGTCCTGATAGTTCTTCATCCAGGTCTTTAAGTCTTGGCTTAGGTTCTCTCAGGGGTCCTAGTCCTCCTAGAAGCCCAAGTACACCTAGAAATTTAGTTATTCCCACAGGTCCAGGTCAAACACAAGTACCTCCAATGGCATAATTTAGTGTCAACTCGTCCATATATTTTATTGATTATCATGAGATGCCGAAGAACCCTGAGAAAATATGTCCTAAATACTAGTTACATTAGGATCTATAAGATCATATCAGGATATTTATGGAAGCCTACTTTAGAGCTCAGTTAGAACATGAAGATGTAGTTTGTAGGTTATTTCCTTATACTTTCAATGAACAAGCATCTAACTGGTACGTAAATATGCCTAATGGCTACATTTCCTCCTGGGCACTTATGGAGGAAGCATTTCTGTCTAGATTTAGGGGACCTATAGACCCTTCCATCCTATACCATAAACTAGCTACAATTAAGAGGGGCGAGGGGGAGTTGATAGATAATTTCAATGACAGGTTTCAAAAGGCTTATTCTAGGATTGTGGCCCCATACACAGTAGACCCAGTTACCTTGCTAGCAATGTATTATGTGGCCTTAGATCCATTAACCACCATGTTTGTCAAGAGGAAGCCTAATATAGATATAGTATCTAAAGCCTATAAAGAGGCAGCCTCTGTAAATCAGGAGATGAGGCAGACGACTCATAGTCCATTCCTCAATGGAGGGAACCCTGCAGTGTAAAATCAAATGCAACCATGGAATGGAGTTCCTTCAGAGAACACTCCATTGCTAAACCGAGTCCCTACATATGCTCCTATATACAATCCAACCCCAATCCAAGCTATAGTACCTTACACTGGTAACACTGTCAACAATAATCAGAATAATGGCTGGGCTTTCTTCCAACCGCCTCAAGATACATTTATTGCAAAAGCACAAGAGGAAAGGGAAGATATCAAAGAAATAACTGCACATTTGAGAAGACTAACCCCTAAGATGACACAATTAAGAAATGAGAATTTCTACGGTAGAAACCACCAAAGGTACAATCAAAACTATAACCAAAATCAGAACCAGAACTACAACCCCCATTATAACCAAAATCAGAACCAGAACTATAACCAGGGTTAGAATTCTAATCAAGGCCAAAATCATAGCCCAAATCAGAATCATCACCAAGGACAACAGGTAGTGCGAAATAGAGGACCTGCTATTGATAACAGAGCTTGGGGTAATAATAATAACAAAAACCAGAATCAACCCAAGCAACCCAAAATGTGGAACATATGGCCTAAGAATGGCACCCTTGCTTCTCCATTCTAGAATGTAGACAACTAGGACACAAAGCAAATAGCAGGGATCTAGATGGCCAATGTGGCACTAAGGAACTAGTGCAGAATTCACAATACTAGTACCCATGCTGAGTTAGATTGTACACAGTTTCATCTAGCAGCAAGCATTTTTAATGTGGATGTATAGGCCCCTACTTCTAAGTTCTTAGTTCCCAAAGGTAATGAGATAGTACCCTCAGGGTATGATACTGCTTTAGTTTTAGAAAATTTTACTTTTGCAACCAGGGAAGAAGAAGAGGACCAATTGCTAGATGATGAACCCTATTATTGTGAAAGCCTATATCCTGAGACGACCTTAGTACCGAATGCTTTTCAGTTTCCATTTGAAACTAAAAATGAGGTGTTGCATGAGACAGAGGAGGTGCAAGCCTTCCAATAGTCAAACAAAAATCATACCTATAATCTCAGAAACAACGCTAGGCCAGGAGGACCTTTCACCTCTTCTATTCCTCCTAACAATTTCAACACACCCCCAGACCAGAATGCTAGCAATAACCCTGCTATACTGAAAGCCAATCACCATGCAAATAATGGAATAATAGCACAAAGGGTCATAGCAAATAAAACTGAGACAACAGAAACCTTGGGATTGATGAGTTATCTATCAGAGGAAATAAAGAAAATCAAGGTCAGTATACCTTTGTGTGAATTCTTAAAAGCTCCAAAGGTTAGAAATGCCTTTATAAAAACTTTGGACACATCTGTGATGGGAGAGACTTCTACTGAGGTACTTGTGCCTAATAGAGAGACACAGCCAAAAGAAAAAAGTAAGAGAGTTGAGCAGCCTTCCAACACAAATGTAGCAATGTATGTTGATAAGAGGGATACTCCTCCCTTCTTGCTAACTGTTAGATTATGTGGAAAGAACATACACAATTGTATGGTGGATTCAGGTGCCTCAGCTAATGTGATGCCTTTGGGTATATGTAAAACCTTAGGTCTGACTCCCACCAAGTCTGCCAAAGTTGTCACCCAGTTAGATAAGACTGAAGTTAATCTGATAGGAGAATTAATGCATATTCAGATGCAGTTAGCTTCAGACCCCAAGGTAAGCCAGTTCATTGACATCCAAGTAGTTGATATACCTACAAATTATGGGATGTTATTAAGCAGAGATTGGTTAAAAACACTCAACGGACAAATGGCCACCGACTTTTCACATATGTGGTTACCTTGGAGGTGTGTGCCTAATCAAATCAGAATAGAGGCTGAACCTAGGATGAAGCATATGATCACAGAGTACAATAGGACGAATGAAATATTGTATGCTTCTGTTGAACCCGGTGTTTACAGGGTTACTAACAAAGGGGTGCAGATTGAGGAAATCTTAATGCTAAATTTTGCAAAAAGACCTGTTATCAGAGAGACAAGATTATTCATTGAGTTTGATGGGAATTCTTCTGATGAAGAAACTAATACACTAAATAATTTCAGTCAAGTCATCAAACAAGAAATAGAAAAGTGCATGGAATTAAATATGTCAGTCCAATGCAAGTTATACAAAGATATGTGTAGAGTTCATGAAAAACCACATTCTGAAGAGAAGTGTGGAATGTGCAGAGACATTATCGAGTATCAGTACTTAAAATACACAAAGGAGTGGGAATTTCATTAGGAAAAGGTGAGTTCTAGTCGACCTAAGAGGTACTTTCAGAACCCCATAGATGTAGAAACTCCAGAGTTAGGAG
Source organism: Cunninghamia lanceolata (assembly GCA_027924645.1). Taxonomy (NCBI): domain Eukaryota; kingdom Viridiplantae; phylum Streptophyta; class Pinopsida; order Cupressales; family Cupressaceae; genus Cunninghamia; species Cunninghamia lanceolata. The sequence continues at coordinate 4,622,770 of BSBN01000985.1, read as the reverse complement.
AAAGTTCAAGAAAAAATGTTTGTCATTTAGATTTGCACGCTGAGAAGGTAAATGAACAAGTAAGTCAGAATGAACTACATATGGATAAACAAGATAACATCGCACATGCGGTAGACAAGGGAAAACATGTCAAAGGAAAAGGTCAAAAGAATAAGGACAGCATGTGGACATTAAAATGTGATGGGTCTAAGTCTAAACAAGGCACGAGTGTAGGTGTAGAGCTCATAGACCCTCATGGTACATCATATATAGCAGCATACAAGTTACAATTTGCTTGCACTAACAATGTTGTTGAATATGAAGCTTTAATTTATGGATTAGTCATGGCTATAAAGAAAAGGGTAAGAATGATCAGAGTATTTTCAGACTTTGAGCTAGTAGTCAGACAGGTGAGGAAGTTATATGCTTGCAATTATAAGAAAATGGTTTCTTATAGACATAGAGTATGGGATCTGATAGAGTCATTTGATGCTTTCAACATAGAGCATATCCCTAGAGAACAAAACCATAGGCCTGATACGCTAGCAATTGCTGCTAGCACCTTAGAACCTTTAATGCTATCAGGTTTAAAGAGATTTGCTGCAGAATTAGTCAATGTGCCCAGTGTGCCAGACAATGTAACTCATTTTCAGGTATTCGAGGGGGACCAGCAAATTGTGGATTTTCTAACATGCAATGAAGTATTTGAAGCCCAAATCATTGATGAACAAGAGAGGCCTAATGTGTCTTGGGATGAGGAAGACATCATCAACTTAAAGAGTAATTTCTTGCCTAAGGGGGTAATAGAGTTAGAACAAATCTTTGACTTAGTGAAATAAAAGGACTTACCCAAGACTGAAGGAGGTAAGTGTGAGCCATATAACTTGGGAACAGAGCAAGATCCTCAGAATGTGCAAATTGGAAGGGTTTGCCCTGAGGAGGTGAGGAAAGAAATCATAGATGTTTTGAAAGATTACAAACACATTGTAGCATGGACATATGAGGATTTAAAGACATATGACACGTCCATTATAACACATGTGATACCATTATAACCAGACGTCAAACCATTTAGGCAAAAGCAAAGGCCTGTAAATGCAATTTTAGAGCCTCTGATATTTGAGGAGATAAAAAAACTACTATCTACCAGAATAATTTTCCCTGTTAGACATTCAACTTGGGTAGCTAACTTAGTGCCTGTAAGCAAGAAAAGTGGGGACATCAGGTTATGCATAGATTTTAGGAATTTAAATAGGGCATCTGAGAAAGATCCTCTGTCATCCATGGATGAAGTGTTACAGGTAGTAAATGGAGCCAAGATGATGTCTTTTTTAGATGGATTCTTAGGTTATAACCAGGTCCTAATCGATGAAGAGGATAGACTAAAGACCACTTTTATTAGTAAATGGGGTAATTTTGCATACAAAAGAATGCTGTTTGGTCTAATCAATGTAGGTGCCACATTTCAGTGGGCCATGGACATTGCGTTCTGTGGACTGACAAGTAAGTGTATTGTGATCTACATGGATGATCTAACTGTGTATTCTAAGGACGCGTCTACTCATGTTGAGGATTTAAGAAGATTACTCAAGAGATGTGTTAGGTATGGAATTTCTCTCAACCCTAAAAAATGTGTATTTAGCGTAATAGAGGGTAAATTACTAGGGCATGTCATTTCTGAGAATGGTATATCCATTGATCCTGATAGAATAGAAGGCATAGAGAAATTACAGTTACCAAACACTAGAAAAGAATTGAAATCATTTTTTGGTAAAATTAACTTCATCAGGAAGTTCATTACAGGATTTACAGAGATCGTACAACCACTGAACGCTATGTTGAAAAAGGATGCAGTGATAGAGTGGACACCCATATCCAAGGTGGCATTTGAAGATATCAAAGGAGCTATTTATGATGCTCCTGTGTTGGCAAGTCCAGACTATACCAAACTGTTCTACATTTATTCATTTGCATCCTCACATTCGCTTATAGCTACACTGACACAGAAGGTGAAAGATAACGAAGAAAAGCCTATCGCTTTTATGAGTGCACCTCTGAAAGATGCACATATGAAGTACCTAGATACAGAAAGACAAGATTTTGCACTGGTAAGGTTAGTAAAGAACTTTAGGCACTACATCCTACACAGTCGGGTTAAAGCCATAGTACCTGATGCGACAGTTAAGATGTTGTTGATGCAAAATGAGCTTTGCAAGAAAAGAGCTAAGTGGATCACCACTTTGCAGGAATTTGACATGGAAATCATGCCAATGAAGTTAGTTAGAGGACAGGCTTTGGTACAAACCATAGCCAATACAGAGCCAAATCTGGTAAAACAACAGTATGTGTTAAATATAAGTGATGCATTGGGGTGGTACAATGATTTAAGTACTTTTCTAATATTAGGCAAATACCCTATCAAGATGAAATCCTCATAGAGGAGGGCTTTGAAGATCAAAGCACAAAGGTATATGATACAAGGAGGTCTTCTATTCAGGAAGGACCACGAGGGGATTTATTTAAGATGTTTAAATAGAGGTGAAGTAGATAAGGTGTTGCTAGAACTACATGATAAGTATGGGACTGCTCATGGTTCCCACTTAGCCACAATGCATAAAATATTGAGAGCAGGTTATTATTGGCCTACTATGTTTAAAGATACAAAGCATCACATCAGAAACTACCACATGTGTCAAATCACAACAAATAAGGGAAGAAATCAAGCTAATCCGCTACAGCCAGTTATTGAGTCTAGGCCATTTGCATAGTGGGGCTTGGATTTCATTGGGGTCATAAATCCTCCATCACTTGTAGGACACAAATTCATACTGACAGTGACTGATTACTGTACAAGGTGGACTAAAGCCACATGTTGCAAATTCTCCACTACTGAGGTAGTCATCAAGTTTCTTAAAGAGAACATCATCACCAGGTTTGGAGTTCCTTATTTGCTGGTATGTGATAATGGCCTTGCATTCTCTTCTTTAAAATTTTCTGAATGGGTGTTTGAACATGGAATTGTTTTAAAGTTCTCTTCAAATTATTATCCTCAGGGGAATGGGTTAGTTGAATCCACGAATAAAATTTTGTTAGATATCATTAAAAAGCTAATTGAAAAGAACCCAAGAGAATTGAACACATTGCTAAAGTATGTACTGTGGATAGACAGGACCAAAGTTAAGACAACTCTGGGTAATACACCTTACCATTTAGTTTATGGGACTGATCCCATACTTCCAGTAAATCTGAGAATACCAGTCTAGAAGTTTGCGAATGAATACTTAGGCTTCAATGATCATAAGGAAGCTAGGATTGTCCAAATGATGCAATTAGATGAGAAAAGAGATCAAGCTATTGAAAAATTTGCTAAACACCAAGCAGTGGTTAAAAGATGGTTTGATAAATGAGCAAGAGTCAAAACATTTAGAATTTCAGACTTAGTGCTGTGCTAGGATGAAGCGCATGAGAAAAAGGGGAATCAGAAAATGACAAGTTATGGTTAGGACCATTACAAGTGTCAGAAATCATAGGGGATAACACTTCCAGGCTCACCTTGACTACAGAAGATGTGCCATTACCAGTTAATGGCCAACATTTGAAACATTACTTTCAGGCCTGAGGTGAAGGTTGTTGGTCCGTTGTATCACAATATGAATAATGTACAGTTTTGTTTTTATTTTTGCTAGTTTTCTTTGTTTTTTGTTTTGTTTTTTTTGTGTCTGTTGTTTTGGTTTGTTGTTTTGTTGTGTGTGTCGCTTTAGCAGGGATGTTTGTTTTGTTTTAGGGTATAAAGGAGCAGATTAACAACCATTGAAATTAGTAGGAAATTCAAAACATTCAAGTCAATTATTTGAAGTTTGTCCATAATTTGTTGTGACTGTCATGAGGGCAGAAAATTAGTTAACTTGTGAAGTTTTGTATTCAATAACTGTGGGCTGAGGATTCAAGGGAAGTTTCTCACAAGGACACACTTAAAATCCTTGGGTTTGTTGAACTTACCAGTGTAGATATTAGGTGAAAAATCAGAGGTCACCCTTGCTACCATTACAATTCTCAGCTTAATTTTGGCAAGTGACTACTCCTTGTATCATGAAATTACAACTGAAATATCTATCAAAAATAATAAATAAATAAATAAATAAAATGGATTTCATTGAAATCCAGGTTAAGTCATCTAAGTAACTCTACTGGGGCTATAAACGCTTGCTGGCAATGGGGCTCTACTTAGAAGAATTGTAACGATAACCTTGTCGAGCCTTTGGACGCCTGCGAGCAACAAGGCTCTATCCGGTTGGCTATAAGGAAATGACATCAACTAGGTAGTCTAATGTCAGTCGCTGGTTTGTTCAACTGATTTTCAAGATGAGGATAATTAATCATGTGCACCCACTTAAAATGAAAATAAAAATTAATGCACCTTATTGAATACCCTAGGTCTCAAGTTAAATGATGATTTGCATAAAAGATAGTTGGAAATTATGAATTTATTTCATTTCAGTTTTGTTTAATGGTTTTAATTTAATTATTTTATTTGGTTGCTAGTTGTTGTGATGTTCACAACACATCCCATTTTACTTCTGAGCAAAATGAGGACCCCTGCTGTAGCTAGCTTTTTGTCGCTTTTGTGTGTGGGTTTTGCTTGGTGGTAAAGGTAAAAGGGCAGGTAAAAATTACAAACCTTGGTGATAATAGAGAAAAAAATGACATTGAGTACCGGTGCAGAGTATAGGTGAATTCTTTGTGAAAAATGAATAGGGGTTACTTTTGGAACCATCTTAAAATTCCCTGTATTTTGCAAGTTATAAGCATTTTTGGTAAATGTATAATCAGAGGGTTTGTACTTTGTATATACAAGGTTCTTTGTATGTACAAAGTCGTTTCACATACAAAGGCATTTGTATGTCGTGTCTTTGTATTCATCGCAAAATGGGAAGTTATCAGGTTTATAAGATGTATGTGTTTGCACTTGTATACGTTTTGCTAATGCTATATGCTAATATACAAGTCGAACCCGAAAGGAGTTTAAGTGGAAATGAATAAACATTAAAATCTGCTATGTATATTTTGGTTTGTATATTTGGCAAAATGAAAACATGCAACGCAAATATACAAGAGGTTATAGATAGCGTGGACTTGAAAGGGTATTAAAAATGGTTAAATCATTGTATATTTGCGTGTTGTATATGTAGGTGTCGAAATATACATTGCGGGTTTTATACAATGCGGAATCGAAGGGATTATAAAATGAAGTTAAACTGTTGCATATCTCATGCTTGTATGTATGTTTGAAATGTACATCACTTTTCACATACAAGCCGGAACTCAAAAAGATTAAAACACAGTTAATTCAATGCATCACATCCGAATTGTATATTAAGAGATACATTGAGTTTGATACAACACAGAATTGAGAGGAAATTAAAGTACGATATAAATGATGCATTTAGACTTAATGTATACTGTGATATACATTTCAATTTATACAATGGCTAGAATTGAAATCATTATGAAATGTGGCTAACTTGTTGTATGTTTCATCTTTGTATGTTTCAGAGTATACAAAGCAAAATATACAAGGGTTTTATGCATTGCGGAGCCAAGGATTTATACAATGTAGGTTATGGAGAGTTCGAAGTCCGAGAGTTTAATGCAAATATTATGTACATCACTGAGATACAAGGGAAAGGTAAGGTGGGTCCTAGCGAATGTACATTTGTTGCTTGTATAATGTGAATGTATCTTTTGTGATGTACAAGTAGATGTACATTCAGAGATACAAAGCGAAAATACAAGCCAGACGTCAGAAAAGAGTTAAAAACGGAGGAGTCCTTGTATATTGGGTGTTTGTATGTTTATAATGTACAATTCCGAAATACAAAGAATCAAAGGGCACTGCAAAAGAATAAAGGTAAAGAATGTTTGTATAATGTGTTTGTATATGCGATTATACAATGAGGTTATACAAGTGAGATATACAAGTAGGAAGTACAAAGGGTGTATGGAAAAGGTAAAGGGGAAGAGGATTTAGTTCAATTGTATGCATAAAGTGATTGTATGTTCAAAGATACAATGAACAAATACAAGGAAAACATACAACGAGATATACAAAAGAAAATACATGTTTAATTAAGCTAACGGTCAAAAGTTTAAAAAACTTAAACACTGAAAAGGGAAAGCCGAAGGTTGCAGTGCATTAATTACTATAATTAATGTGACTTTAAGACTCAAACAAGGGGGAATTTAACAAGGGTTATGGTAGAATTATTGTTATTTTGCTTTCAAGATATATTGTTAAATGTTGAAATTTGTAGAAAAGGCACTGTCATAGTAAAATTGGACAGAATTTACCAGATTAATGAATTTACAGTTGCTAGGTGAAAGCGAAAGGTAAAAGTAAGTCAACATCAAAGGTTCAATAGTCACAGAAACAGGTATTTATCTTGGAGCCTCGTTTAATTTTTGAATGGTAAAACGCAACTGTTAATTCTAGTAATTCCAATTTCAAAATACATGCATTTGTCAGAATTACTGTTTTAATTGTTAATTAGCTAAATAGAGCGTAGTCCATTTAAAGGGTAAAATGACAGAAAGAAAACACACGAGTTAGGGTAAATGGTAGAAAATAGATATTCACAGTTAAACCATAGATATGAAGTGGAAACAAAAATTAAGACATGTGTACTTCTACAGGATGGCCCCTAAACAAAAGAAAGACATTGGGGGCGAAGAAAAGAAAGAAGGAAAACCACGAAAAGAGGTGGACAAAGAGGAATTGCCTCTGCACAGGGGTTATCCATCCCTAATTGGTGAAGCTGGGGTAGGCACAGACACGAACATAGGGACCTACAACGCTGAAGATGTCCTGAAGAAGATCACCGCTGCAGATGCAACTCTTGATATGAAATGCATTTAGGAGAGTGGGTTGTATAGAGCTACAGGGTTCTCACTAGAGATGGAAGCTAGGGATTTGTGTCTAGACTATGTGAGTATGTATAACCCAGGTACAAGGAAGGTTATGCTATATAATAAAGTAATTGATGATTTAACTCCAGAGGGAATTGCTAACACTTTTGGGTTGGAGATCACTGACAGGATGACAGATATTGATATTGATAAATACAATGAGGACTTCTACACAAATGAGAAGGAATGTAAGGGGAAAATATTCCAGGGTTGGTATAACTCAAAAAACAAACCAAAGGCTATAGCCAGGGTACCCAAGAATTTAATGAGGATATACTTTAAGGAGGAAATTTATTTGATGATCACCATGCTGAGCAGGCTAGTGGGGTTGAGGGATGGTACGTGTGAACAATGGATGTTCACAGTCATTGAATTTATAAGGTCAAGACAAAAGGACCAAGGCCAAATCCACTGGGCCAAGGCCATTAGTATTGCTATTTGGAGGCAGGCCATGATGAGGCAACAGAAGAGCATGCCCTTCTATCTATCTTTTGATGTATTATATGCATGTGCGACAGAGGTTAGACCTTATATTCATGGAATAGAAAGGATAGGTACCCTAGGAAATGGCCCAGATCAAAAGTTAGTAAATGATCATTACCCTACCTTGTAGGAAGAAAATGCAATGAAGAATTTTGCTCTAGTTAATGATGTTTTTTATACCTACATGGTAAGAAAGCTGAGAGAGGAATCAGGCAAAAGACTATCCAAGGATGCAGAAAGTACAATTGGATTGCACATATCTTGGTTCATACAGTTTGAACATTTTTCTTACATAAGAACTAAGGGTTTTGAGGGGAAGCCATTTATGCTTCCCAGGTATCCTTCTGATAACTTAATTGTGTTAGAGTTCTCCAGACAAAATTTGAATGTTTTCAGGATGTACAAAAGGAGATTCAATAATAGGGGAAACGTTGGGCTACCATGGGCTACTGGTAGGTTTTCTTGTTACAGTGAAGAGGTTACTGGCTATTTTGAGCAGGAATTACGGTATTATGGTTTCAAAGAATTCAATTTTTCAAGGAAATTTGACCCTTTCCAAAAAATCCAAAATTTTGTGGACAAAAAATACAAACATCAAATACACATTGAGGATTTCTGGGCAAATTGTAAGAACGACAAAGAGGTGAGAAAGAGGGCCCACAAAAGACTGACTATTGAGAAGATGAAATCCATTGGCAATATATACGTACCCCTTGAGGTACAAGATGATGATAGATTATTACACCATAGTTATGCACAGGCAAGGCTGGCTCCCATTACAGAGCCTAATTGGTCGAACCCATGGAATACATCTTTGGATGTATTGTCTGAACCAATAATTTTGTTTTCCAAAAATGGCTGAAGGACAAAGTTGAAGAGCTTAGAGCTAAGGGCATAAGAGTCACATATCCCCAGAAAGGAAGGAAGAGAAAGATAGTACCCACTGAACACTTACAGTGCTTCTATGGGAAGAAGAGAAAAATTGTTGAGGCAAAAATAGTGGAAAAAGATAAAAATACTACACTAATGGATCCCTACGCACTAGGGATATCAGTACCAGTTGCATTAGATACATTTGTGGATCCAAAATCCATGAGCCATGAAATAAGTCCAGAAGAAGCACAAGCTGCCAGTGGAATGGCAGGACAACAGCCAATGAGCGCAGTCCCAATAAGTTTGTCTAAGGGTGAGTCTTCGAGACAAAAGGATGCAATTGGAGCCCAAGAAGTAGATGAAAAGGTGAGTAACATTTCTAGTACTGCTGCTCCAACGGAACCAAGACAAACATTCATAAAGGTGAAGACAGAGCTGGTCAAGGAAATGCAACAAGAATAAAAAATACAAAAGGCCAAGCAGACTGCAGAGACTGTGAACATTGTAAGCAGTGATAGTGAGGAGGAGGTAATATTTAGAAGGAAAGAAATTGACATAGAGGAAGCCTCCAGTGAATTTTTGAGTGAGGAGGAAGAGCCAAACATACAAGCTGAGTTAGAAATAGGGCATAACGTGGAGCCTGAAGAAGAGCAAGTACAAGAGGGGGTAGGATCAGTAGATCCCTTTGGTACCCTAGTTCCACTAAAGATTATTAAGGATGCGCAGGATGAAGCACACAAAATTGAAGAAGCCAAAAAAATGGCATCTGATGAAAAGGCAAAGGAGGACACCTCAAGTGTGGCTACCTTGGATATGCTAAATATGTATGATGAGCCCAGTGAAGAAGAAAGGAATGAAGAAGGTGTGCAGGCCCAAGGACAGGAAACAAAGGAAGATAGCACAAGACAGGGGTTCCCTGTACATACAAAACAAATAAATGAAGAAGAAGTTCTTGAAGAAGAAAATCCTGAAGAAGAGGCTGAGGATGGAGGGGACACTGAGATAGAAGAAGAGGGAGATGAGGCTGAATCAAAAGGGTAAGGAGAGGACCCTACAGGACAAGAGCCTCCACTACAGCAGCAGGTTCGAGAAGGGGAACCACAGGGTCCACAACAACCACAGGGTCCACAAAAACGACAGGGTCCACAACAACAAGAAGAGCAACAACAATAGCAGGGGCAGCAAGAAAGAGAAGTAGAAGTAGATAAACCTCATGAAGAGGTAATTAATGAAGAGAGGGCTGCAGAAGGCACAAAAGAGGCGCCTACTTGGCTGGAAGGAGATATAAGGAAGGAGAAGAAAGAAATACATCTAGCTCCTATTGACATCAAAAGCCTATTAGGTGAGAAAGCTACTCCAAGAAGAGAAAAGAGAAAAGCTAGGACAGTGTCTGCAATACAGAGAGGTCCAGATGGATCCAGAACTTTGAACTTAGCTATACCACAAAAGGAGAAAGAAAAAGGTGAGATTACCTTGGAGGAATACAAGATACTAAACTTGGACCTCAGGCATTCCACAAGGGAACAACACATTGTTGAGTGGAAAGATATGAACCAGGTAACAACAGAAATGTTGAGGAAAGACAAAAATAAATAGGAGGTATTGAAAGGACACATTGTCCAACTCTAGCAATTCATTAAGGGGATATTTGACCCCAGTGCCACAGTGCCTGACTTACCTACGAACATAGCAATAGTATCTAAGGAGGAAATACAAGACATGGAAAATAAAAAGGTCAAGGCCAACATCTTTGATGAATGGTTCAATGATTTTTTACGAAAGGGTGAACAAATAATAGGCCAGGTTGTGAAGAGTTGGAAGGTAGCGACAGAAGAAAAGAATAAATGTTTGACACTTGCACATAACTACCAAGTAAGAAAAGAAGAATGCACATCTAAGATTGAATAGCCGATAGAGATTGAGACAAGAGCTAAAAATTTGATAAATGAGGGAGCACTTAATGTCACTTTGGCAAATCAAGTGCCGCAGATGATTTTGGAGCTCAGATTTGAGGAAGATAACCTCAAAAGAAATATGGTAGTCTTGCAGGAGCTAGAGAAAAGCGTAAAGGGGGTGATAAAAATGCATAAGAAAATCATGGAAAGACTCCTACAGCATGAATGTGCAGAGATGCCAGCCTATGACTTAGAGCGAGCATTGACAGAGTTCAGGGCTATATTCACACCCTGTACAGAAAATCATGATGCAATCCTTAGCAAGCAAATGATGGATACACTGATGGAAGAAGGAGCCAAAATGAAAAAGTACAAGAAAAGAACAGAGGGATTAGAGGACAAAGAAAAAGAATTGAAAGAAAAGGTGATGATGCAAGAATATATTTTTGCAAAAAGTCCAGGAGGGGACCGCACCTTTGTGGAGGGTGTAATTGACAATTTCAAGAAATACTTGAAGAAGTGAGAAGGCAGGAGCAAGGAACCTTGAAAGGAAATCAAATGAAGAGCCTCGGCGGGAAAAGGTCACTTAATGGCGGGAATCTTATTTATGTGAAATATTCCAAGAGCATCCTTTGAGAGGAGAAGATGCCAAGTAGTGGATTGGCACATAGTTATGAAATGAAGGCACACCATTGGTAAATGATAAAAGAATGCTAATCGTAGAATTGTGGTTGCAACCATAGAGTGGAGGTTGGAACCGTAGCAAGAGAGGAAATTCAAATTCTATATAAGAAGCATTGCTACTTGTATGTTATTTTTTTACACATGGATTTTGAGCATTTACCTAGAAGTTGTAATTTTCTAAGAATTTGAGTAGAATATTTTAGTTTAGAGGAGGTTGCCTGTTGTCTGCATTAAGGAACGCATGGAATGTTGAGCTTTCTTAATGTATCTGGAAAGCACTGTAAGTTTTGGTGAATTTGATTAATAAAGCTATTAGTCATTCCTACATTATAAATCTTGTATGGTTGTGTCTTGAATATAAGTGAATCTGGAAGTCTGCATCTATTTTCTGAGTATCTTCTGGCTCTTCCTTATATTTGAAATAATTTCTCTTAAAGCTCTCAATCTTGAATGCATATTCATGAAAATACTCAGGGTATTGGCATTTAGTGATTTAGTCTGTTGGTTTAATCAAATCTACTATATTTCTTACTGTGTGCATAGCAGAACATTTAGATCCTACAGTGAAGGATGGTAAATTTAATTTTCTCTAACTTTTCCCAACAACTTTGAATTACTTAGCTTAAACGTTGAAATCTAAAGGAGATTATCTAACATTTGAAGAGTTTAAGAGCAATAAGTTGATATTTGATAATCTTCATAAATAGTTGGAAAGCAAAGCATGTTTGAATATGAATCATAAGAAGCTTTGAGGTACAGTAACGGTTTTATGCAAATGAAGGATTAGAAAGTTGATATTTGTATTAGTTTGCATAATTAAAGTCTAGCAAGTCACAAACCTACTTTAAATCACGTAAGGCCCCTTGCATATTACAGCTTCATAATAACCTACTGAACTATCCGACAGGTCAAGACCTGATCAATAAGGAAACTTGGGATTAAGAAAACTTAATCAATTTCTCCATATCTTTCAAGATAGTTAGGTTCATCTATGAATTTTAACTTTTGTTATGAGTGTGTAAAAATAATCATCAACAGGAGTTTACCTTTTCTTAATTGATATTGGAATGGTTGAATGACACTAAAGTACGAAGAGGGCACGTTTTGAAAAATACAGTCATATTTAGAATTTAATTAGTAAAAGGAGATTTTATTCAATTTATATTATTTGTATGGAGTAATAAGGGAATTATGGTGATATGAGTGATAAATAGGTATAAGGCATTTTTTTATAAAGGAAAATAAGTAGAATGTTTTTGTTAAAGTTGAAATTACATGTTTGTGAGTTATAAGGTTGAAATTTTTGTAAGCATTATCATAAGAAGTTATATGTGTTTACACCATATTGTAAAAGGGTCCATTATTGGTTGAAATTGATATCACCATTTTTTAATCATGGCTGCACATATAACAAATGCTACATGTGCTTCTGAGGCCTTTAAACACTCACATGCCTGTGCTATCAAAGAGATTAATGTGACATAAAGTGTAGCAGGGTCAAATTGGAGGCAGGCGACATCGAAGGATGGAGGATTTTCCATCATCTCAAGTTAGCTTCTCACTTTGAGATGATGCTTTGCATGAGAATCATTTTTGGTTTTGGTTGTTTTGTTTTTCTTTGTTGATGCTGATGGATTTGAAGAATGTATGTTTTGTGAAGATTTTGTTTTGGAGACAGGTTTGGGATCTGGTGTTGAGCTCAATATGGATTATTGTCCAGTAAGCTTCAAAGAGTATATGATCAAGAATTATACCCTTTCACGGTCACTAGACAATGATAGAGATTTGTCGTATCTCTTAGGGTTCATTGTCAAATAATTTAAGACTCTGTGACTTGAGAGTTCAAGACTAAAGAGCTCAAGAATACAGCTTGAAGCTATGCCTTTCTGAGGGTAGATGAGATAGCAGGATGGAGCCCCGCTTGGTTCAGGATTTGTTCTTTGGGAGAAGATCTTCTATAAAATATGTATTCATATTATGTAATCAGCTTTGTTAAGTATGTTAGCATTCAGGGGGGTCCCTTGGTACTTTTTTAGGAATAATGTAGTAAGGGGGGAATGTTAGCATTAGTATTACATTGTGTTTAATCTCTGCTTAGTAGTTATACTACTAGTTATGTAGTTACAACTTCTTAACTGCATATACTACTAGTCTTAACTGCATTTCTCCCTGTATATATGTTTCCTGTAGTTTGTTGAATAAATCAGGCAATAAAGATTAGCAGTTATACTATCGTTTATGTAGTTACAACTTCTTAACTGTATTTCTCCCTGTATATATGTTTCCTGTAGTTCATCAAATAAATCAAGCAATAAAGATATTACTTCACTCTACCCATCTCATATGTCTCTGATTCAACTTACCTTAACTATTCAAATATTGCTTGAAGCTTCATGATTTGTATAAAACACAAACTCCTTAGGCAACAAGTAATGTCTCCACTTCTTCAAAGATTGAATTATGGCATAGAACTCTTGATCATAAACTAAATATCTTCTTCTTGCACAATTCAACTTCTCATTGAAATATGCTATAGGTCTACCTTTTTGACTTAATACTACTCCTATTGCATTTCCACTTGCATCACAATCTACTTGAAATACCTTATTGAAATTTGGTAATGCTAACACTGGTTGTTCTGTCACTTTTTGCTTCAACAATTCAAAACTTTATCTACTCTTGATATCCACTTAAAGTCCTTTCTTATCACCTCTCATTATCTCTATCATATCTCATTATCTCTATCATAGGGTTACATACTGAACTAAATTTTTTGATGAACTTCCAATAGAAACTAGCTAATCCATGAAATGATCTGACTTCTTCAATGCTCTCTGGTGTAGGCCATTCAACAATTGCTCTAACTTTCTTAGGGCCCATCTTCAATCCTTCCGTAAAAATCACAACCAAATATACCAATTCTTCCTTGATGAAACTACACTTCTTGATGTTTATCAATAATTTCTCTTCTCCCAGTCTTTGCAATACCTATTTAAGGTGCTACAAATGTTCTGCTTTTGTCTTACTAAAGATTAGAATATCATCCAAATATACAATAACAAACTTACCTAAGAATTTCTTAAAAACTTGATTCATCAATCTCATGAAAGTACTCGGCACATTTGTCAATCCAAAAAGCCATCACTAATCACTCATAGAATCCTTCATTTGTCCTGAAAGCGGTCTTCCATTCATCTCCTTCTTTGATTTTGATCTGATGGTATCCAGTCTTCAAGTCTATCTTTGTAAAATATTTTTCTCCACTCAAACAATCCATAATGTCATCCATCCTAGGCAAAGGGAATCTATACTTCACTATGATCTTGTTGATAGCTCTAGAGTTTGTAAACATTCTCCATTCTCCATCCTTCTTCGGTGCTAGCACTGTAGGTACTACACAAGGGTTCAAGCCAAATGTGATCAAACCTTTCCTCAACAACTCATGTATTTGTCTATTCAATTCTTCATTCTCTGTTGGTGTCATTCTATGTGCTACTTTGTTAGGCAAAGTAGCTCTAGGTATAAGGTCCATCTGATGACTGATACTCCTAATTGGTGGCAATCCTTCAGGTAAATTATCTGATATGATGTCTTCATACTTTGTCTGTTAGTGTAATACATTGGTATTACATTCTTAACTACCAGTTATGGATAGTTCGGTTTGGTTTCATATAACTGTCCCGTCAACTCCCACATATCGGTTTCATATAACCAACTCCCTCATAGTATTTATACATGTTTGTATATGCATTTAATCATCAAATAAATAAAGCATTTACTCTTTCTTCATATGGTATCAGAGCTATGGCATTGTTGATCTAGATTATGGCATTGTTGATCTAGCCTATGTGAGGATCTTGTGATTATTGAGGTGTGTACAGAACAAAGGATATCCCCCATCTTCCATTCTCTACACCATCACCTTCTATGGATCTAAAGATTGCTGCCACCTTTGTCACTACCACCTTTAAATGAAGTATGCCTACGTTTGAAGGAGAGCATTCTGATTTGTTGTTTGCAGGAGAATAAAAGGCATATATAGAAGTTGTGTGATGTGAAGCATTCAAACAAACCAGAGATCAAAGTGTTGATTCACATTCATCTATCACCTTTCAGAAGTGATAAGGCATTCAAAGAAGTCCTGAGAAAATACATAGAGAGTGGTGCAGGAGCACCTAGAAAATCATGTTTTCTTTTGTAATAAGGTCTATTGACCAATGTATTTTCATTTCATTTTGTACCTAGGTTCATTTTGTATGTCCCAAGTGATTTAGGGGACATTTGTCAAATTGTAATCACATACTGCTAAAAATAGTAATAATGCCAAAAATAGGCAGTAGTGTTTCCTAGTCGCTTGAATTGATCTCCCAGCCGCTTCGAGTCAGTTTGGTACCACTCAAGGTGAGTTGATAAGTGCCCAGAGGAATGGCCAAATGATCATCGAATGTAATCAGATCAAAGTAGTGTGATTGAATGTGATTATATTATGCTCAGGAGAAATAAAGAAATTATGTTCTATCGATTTGATTTCTGTTTCTTATAACTACGAATTACGCAACTGTAGATTTCCATTCATTTTACATTCTCCATTGTTACCATATGTCGTCGTGAAGCATTCCACTGGTGAGATTTCTATTGAAATCAGTGGAATGGCTTCGACATACCAGTATTTGTTTTGTTCTTTTTTTATTTTGTGTCGACAGTGCAGGCATTCCAGACTGAGGTGTGTACACAATAGCATGCCCTAGCATCTCTATATGCTAGGCATAGAGTAGAGATCAGACTATATGAGGGTCAAAAACCCTAAAGATGTATCGCTGTGTTGGTTCATCGGCACATCGGCCGAAGGTTGCAAGTGTTCACCGATAGAGTAAGTCTTGTTGAAGGAAGACAGTTATCGGCGTAAGTCAGACGATGGAGTGACTTTAGAAAGTCATCTTGATGGTGGCTATTCGGCTGATGGAAATGTTCAGCGGTTCATATGTGAAGTTTTGTTGATTGTGAGGTAATTAAGCCCGATCTATTGTTTCCACTATGCGCTCCCCATCATAGTGGTATTAGAACTTGGAAAAAAATTTGGGCTGCAAGTTGAATTGAGGATTTGTAGAAGTATTAGCATTTGGGTGCTGTCTGTGAATGTTTATGTCAGACAAAGAAAGTGAGATAGAGGCAAAGAGGATGCATCCCAAAAGTATGTCGTAGGACACCGTTAAGAAGCTGATTGAGGAGATGCTTGCATCTAAGTTGGGAGAGTCCAAGCAGTTGAAAGGCAAAGATAGGGAAGGTGAAAGTGACATCGATGAAGGCAATATAGAAATTGGGGAAACCAGTAATAAGATAGAGGAGATACTAGCAGACCAGAGGGCATTTTTAAATGCATTAAATTCAGTTAATAGGGACACCATAGATGGGTTACCTATGTATAGTGGAAGTATGGAAGCTGAAGAGGTGATTGACTGATTTGAGGGATTGAACAATCATTTCGAATATAAAGAAGTCCATGATGATAAGAGGGTTAAGTTGGCAAAGGCAAGATTGCAGGGATCTGCTCTTGCATGGTGGAATTATGAACAAGGAGAGAGAGTCAAGGAGGGGAAGAATATGATAACCTCCTGGGGAAGGATGAAGACCAAATTCAAGGCACAATTCTTACCCCTGGACTATGATGTACAGATGTATAAGAAATTGTAGAACCTCAGATAGAGAGACCTTGATGTGAATGCATACACACAAAAGTTTCATAAACTTAGTCTTAGATCAAAGAGACAAGAAGAAGAGTCAGAGAAGGTGGTCAGGTACTTGAATGGCCTCAGGATGAACATCCAAGATGAGATCAGCATCTTAGCACCAGAAATAGTGAACAAGTGTTTCCAAATGGCCTTAAGGGTTGAAGAGAAGATAAAGAGGAAGAGTGAGCAGAATAATAGAGGTAGAGGTGGACGGAATTTCAGAGGTAGAGGTAGTTTTGGAGGAAGAAGTTCTAACTAGAGGCCTAGTGGTGAGTCTATCCAAGAAGAGCAAGTTGGAGACTCCAGTAGCAGAGGTTGCTACCAAGGAAGAAGGCCTAATGGAAGAGGTGGGACAAATGGATCAGGTAGAGGATCCAAGTTCTCCAATATGAGATGTTATAACTATAATCAGATAGGGCACCCGGCA
This sequence comes from Cunninghamia lanceolata, assembly GCA_027924645.1. Taxonomy (NCBI): domain Eukaryota; kingdom Viridiplantae; phylum Streptophyta; class Pinopsida; order Cupressales; family Cupressaceae; genus Cunninghamia; species Cunninghamia lanceolata. The sequence continues at coordinate 4,605,737 of BSBN01000985.1, read as the reverse complement.
TACAAGTGTCCAGAGAAGGCCTCAACTTCTCATGGTGACGAGAAGAGAACCACTTTGATTCAAGAAGATGCAAGGAGTATGACATCTCCTGAAGTGAATCTAGCATTAGAAATAGGAGAAAGTCTAATGCTCAAGAGGATGCTACTCAAGGAACCAGTGCAGGCTGAACCATCGCAAAGAAGGGCTTTGTTTAGAATCAACTACAAGATCCAAGGTAAGGTTTGTAAAGTCATTATTGACTTTGGTTCTACTGATAACATTATATCTTTGGAAGCAGTGAATAAGTTGAAGTTAGAAAAGATACCCCATAGCAGTCCATACAAAGTTAGTTGGTTGAACAAGGGGCAACACATACTCATCAATGAACAAGCATGGGTAGAATTTAGTATTGGGGGTATAGAGACAAGATTTTGTGTGACATCCTTCCAATGGATGCTTGCCATCTTTTGTTAGGTAGACCATGGTAGTTTGATAGAAAGGCTCATCATGATGGAGAGAAGAATACTTACTCATTCCAAAAGGATGGTATGACTTATAGGATACAATCATTAGTAGAAGAGGATCCACAACATGTAGGGTCTATTGTAATGTTGGTAGGAGAAAAAGAATTCATGGATACACTAAAGGAAGGTGATGGAGTAGGTTTTGCTTTGATTGTGAAGCCTAAGGGGGAAATGAAGGAAACTGTGAGAGAAGTAGGGCCTAAAGAGGTCAGAGATTTGCTTGAAAGTTACAAAGGAGTGATTGCAAAGGATATACCTGATTTCCTACCACCAATTAGAGACATTAGTCATCAGATAGATCTCATACCAGGAGCAGTACTTCCTAATAAGGCAGCATATAAAATGACCCCACAGCAGAATGAAGAGATAGCAAATCAGTGTCAAGAACTTCTAAACAAAGCGCTGATAAGGAAGAGTCTTAGTCCATGTGCAGTACCTATTGTTTGAGCCCCAAAGAAAGGTGGGAAATGGAGACTGTGTACTGATTCAAGGGCAATAAATAGGATAACCATCAGGTATAGGTTTCCTATTCCTAGAATAGAAGATCTAACGGATTGTTTGGTAGGCGCTACCTATTTCTCTAAGATAGAATTGAAGAGTAGGTACCATTAGATAAGGATAAGAGAAGTGGATGAGTGGAAGATAGCTTTCAAAACCACTGAAGGGTTGTATGAGTGGCTTGTGATGTCGTTCGGTCTTTCAAACACTCCTAGAACTTTTATGAGCTTGATGAATGAGGTGTTGTAGGAATTCATAGGTAGATTTGTGGTAGTCTACCTTGATGATATTTTGGTATTCAGTAAGAGAAAGGAAGAGCACTTCAAACATTTAGAGATAGTCTTGAAGAGGCTGTAAGATCAGAAGTTACTGATAAACTTGGAAAAGTGTGACTTCATGAAACAAGAATTACTGTACCTAGGTTTTGTCATCTCTTGGGGTGATTTACAAATGGACCCTTCTAAGGTACAAGCTATTTTGAATTGGCCTACACCTAGGATAGTAGGAGAGGTAAGAAGTTTCCATGGTTTGGCCACATTTTACAGGAAATTCATTAAGAACTATAGTGACATCTGTGCACCTATGTTGGAGACCATCAAGGGTGGAGGTAAGATGAAGTTTGTGTGGATGAGAGAAGCAGATAGGAGCTTTGAGAGTCTAAAACATAAAGTTGCTAAATTCCCTATTTTAATGTTACCTGATTTCAATAAGGTTTTCACAATTGAATGTGATGCAAGTGGATTGGCCATAGGAGCAGTGTTGAACCAAGAAGGCAGACCAATAGCCTTCTTCAGTGAGAAGTTGAATGAAACCAAGAGAAAATACTCCTCTTATGATTTAGAGTTGTATGCTATGGTACAAGCTCTGAAAAAATGGAGGCACTACTTGCTTCCTAAGGAATTTATTGTATACACTGACAATCATGCTCTTAGTTTTTTGAATGGATAGGAAAAGCTTAGTCATAGACATATTCAATGGGTGGAAAGTCTTCAAGCATACACCTTCATCATCAAACATAAGAAGGGAATAACCAATAAGGTTGCTAATGCTCTAAGCAGAAGGGTGTTGATAGTGCAAGAAGTGCAGCTACAAAGTATGGGTGTTGAGTCACTCAAAGGATTGTATGAAGAGGACCAAGATTTTAAGGAGATTTATAGGGTATGCAGTGAGTTTGCCAATGCTTTCCACAATTAATTCTCAAATTATACATTGCAGGATGGACTTTTGTTTAAAGGTAGTCAACTATGTATCCCTAAGTGTTCAATGAGGGATAATATTGTGAAGGAAAAACATAGTGGTGGTTTAGGAGGACATTTTGGGCTTAATAAGACCTTAGATCTTATTAGAAGGTTTTACTTTTGGCCAAGGATGTAATCTGATATCAGAAGGTCTGTTGAGAGTTCTATGATTTTCCAGAGAGCAAAGGGAGTCTCAACCAATGCAGGACTGTACCAACCTTTCCCATACGAAACAGACCTTGGGAAAGTTTGAGTATGGATTTTGTGATGGGATTGCCCAAGACAAGGACAGGTTATGACAGTGTGTTTGTTGTGGTAGATAGATTCAGAAAAATGGCATACTTTATTCCTTGTAAGACCACCAATGATGCTAGTTACATTGCAGGTTTGTTCTTTAAAGAAATTGTCAGGATTCATGGGTTACCTGTGAGTATTGTATCTAACAGAGACAACAAATTTGTGGGACATTTTTGGAGAACCTTGTGGCAAAGATTGGGTACAAATTTGTCTTTTAGTTAGGCCTATCATCCTCAGACTAATGGTCAAACTAAGTTTGTTAATAGGTCATTACACAATCTCCTAAGATGTTTGACACGAGAACATGGCAGTAATTGGGATGTGGTACTCCCACAAGTAGAATATGCCTATAATGATTCTATAAATAGAAGTACAGGTTTAATTCCTTTTGAAGTTATCTATGGTAGTCATCCTAGAGATATTTTTGAATTGCAAGATGTTCAACGGATGGACAAAAGGAGTGGAAATGCTAATACATTTGCAGATGCTATGAAAGAGATCCATCAACAAGTCAGAGATACTCTACACCAGAATAGTCAAAAGATCAAGGCTAGAGTGGATCAAAGATGAAGGGACATGTAGTACCAAATAGGAGATATGGTCATGGTTCATCTCAACAAGAACAAACTACCCACAGGAAAACACAGCAAGTTGATGATGAGAAAAATTGGACCTTGTTAGATTTTGGAAAAATATGGTTCTAATGCTTACAAAATTGAACTTCCTGATGATATTGCTATTTCACCTATATTCAATGTTGCTGATCTAACATTATATAGGAGTTCTGGTACAGGCAAAGGGACAACAGACTCTGTCCAAGACAATGTAGAGTGGGTGTAGTGTTTACCACTTAAGGAACAACTAAAGATGCAATGCATTTTGGATAGCAGGATAGCCAAGAAGACCCGAAATCAGACATATTTTGAGCACTTAGTCAAATGGCAAGGACTTCTAGATTCAGAAGCCACATGGATGTTGGAAGAGGACATAAAAAAGCAGGGTGGTGATTTGCAGCAGTTAGTCTCTAAGAGGACTTGAGATAACTTTCACCTGGGGAGTATGGTGTAGGAGCACCTAGAAAATCATGTTTTCTTTTGTAATAAGGTCTATTGACCAATGCATTTTCATTTCAATTTGTACCTAGGTTCATTTTGTAAGTCCCAAGTGACTTAGGGGACATTTGTCAAATTGTAATCGCATAATGCCAAAACTAGCAATAATGCCAAAACTAGCAATAATGCCAAAAATAGACAGTAGTGTTTCCCAGCCACTTGGATTGATCTCCCAGCTTCTTGGAGTCAGTTTGGTACTACTCAAGGCGAGTTGATAAATGCCCAGAGGAATGGCCAAATGATCATCAAATGTAATAAGATCGAAGTAGTGTGATCAAATGTGATTATATTGTGCTCAGGAGAAATAAAAAAATTCTATTATGTCCATTTGATTTCTATTTCTTATAACTGTGAATCACGCAACTGTAGATTTCCATTTATTTTGCATTTTCCATTGTTTCTGTATGTCTCCATGAAGCATTCCACTGGTGAGATTTCTGTCAAAATCAGTGGAATGGCTACGATGTACCAGTATTCATTTTGTTCTTTGTTTTGTTTTGTGTCGACAGTGCAAGCGTTCTAGACTAAGGTGTGTACATAGTAGCGTGCCCTAGCATATCTATGTACTAGGCATAGAGTAGAGATCAAACTATGTGAGGGTTGAAAACCCTAACGGTGTATCACTGTGTTGGTTCATTGGCGCATCGGCTGAAGGTTGCAAGTGTTCACCGATAGAGCAAGTCTCGCCAGAGGAAGACAGTTATCGGTGTAAGTTGGATGATGGAGTGACTTTAGAAAGTTGTCCCGATGGTGGTTGTTCGGCCGATGGAAATGCTCGGTGGCTCATATGTGAAGTTTTGCTGATTGTGAGGTAATTAGGCCTGATCTACTATTTCTGTTGTGCACTCCCCATCAGAGAGGTATGCAAAAATTAGAAGTTTTTGATGAGTCTTCAATTCATTCATTTGGTGGTTTGCTCCCCACTTCAGTTATTTGGTAGTTCACAATCTATTTCAATGACTTTTGTCTACCCAAACTATGGGGTCACTTGTAGTGAAGATATTTTCTGCCTATTACATCTCCTATGTAAGAAGAAATTGAAATAGCCATAGAAGGTGCATAATGTAATTTGTAGTAGTTTTGGAATGTGTAACTATTTGCTGGTAGTTTGCATTGTCAATGGTGGTGGGAAATAGTCATAGGTAGAAGATTCTACCATATCTCAGCTACAAGACTTTCACATCCATTTGAAGGTGGAAAAGAGAGACCAAACAGTGGTGGAGAATACGAGGCAGACCAGGGACTTGAGATTAATAGAAAAGTGAGGCAAACCATTGGAAATCTCTTGCCTGAAAGAGAGAATGGTGGAGTTGTTTTGATCTAAAGGCATTTTGAAAGCATTTGCTTTGCATAAAATACAAGATAAAAAGGGCATATGGTAAAGTAAGTACAGGAGAAGAAAGTAGCAAATAGATCAATTGGTGAAAGATATATAACTATTTTAAGTGATCATAGGTTACAAGTTCAAAACTCACAATGATCTAAGAGCATTAATTTTGTGCTAAGAACTTTTTGAAATGCTATGATTTTATTTGGAGTCATAAGATCAAAACTTATGGAAGGCTTAATTTGTTGAATGTTTAATAATATATTGGAGGTGTAAGGTTGACTAGTGTATGGGTCCATTATTGATCAAAATTGACATTATTAACATTTCAACATGGCCACACATTATGTTTATATTCCCGATGCCATCTATGCTATCCATGATAGAAATTTGAGAGACTTGCATACTTGCACTATTGAAGAGTCTAATGCAAATGGATAGAGTGTAACCACATCATATTGGAGGCAGGTGACATCAGAGGATGGAGGATTTTCCATCATCTCATTTAAGCTTCTCACTTTGAAATGATGCTTTTCATGAGAAGCATTTTTGGTTTTGATTGTTTTGCTTTTCTTTGTTGATGCTGATGAATTTGAAGAATGTATGTTTTGTGAAGATTTTGTTTTGGAGACAAGTTTGGGATTTGGTGTAGAGCTCAATATGGATTGTTGTCCAGCAAAGTTCAAAGAGTATATGATCAAGAATTATACCTTTTCGTAGTCACTAAACAATGGTAGAGATCTGTCGTATCTCTTAGGGTTCATTGTTGAATAATTCAAGACTCTATGATTTTAGAGCTTGGAACTAAAGAGGTCAAGAACACAGCTCAAAGCTACACCTTTCCAAGGGTAGATGAGACAGCATGATGGAGCCCCACTTGGTTCAAGATTTGTTCTTTAGAGAGAAGATCTTCTATAAAATATGTATTCATATTATGTAATCAGCTTTGTAGAATATTTTAGCATTAAGGGGGGTTACCTTGGTACTATTGTAGGAACAATGTAATAAGGGGGAATGTTAGCATAATACATTGGTATTACATTGATAACTATCAGTTATGGGTAGTTCTGTTTGGTTTCATATAACCATCTTGTCAACTCCCACATATCAGTTTCATATAACCAACTCCCTCATAGTATTTATACATGTTTGTATCTGCATTTAATCATCGAATAAATAAAGCATGTACTCTTTCTTCACTGTCAGCAACTCAGTTATTTCCTCCAGTTGTGATTTTTCAGTCTCTATCTTTAGGGTTCCAGGCTTGCATAACACATATTCTCTTGTCTCAAACCATCCAAAAAATTTTTTCCATCTACCAAACAAATTCTAGCATTCCCACATACTTCACTCATAAGCTCATCTTCCAAAGGAATCAATGTGATCTTCTTTCCATTTGACAATATAGTGTAAGTTTTCTTTCTCCCATCATGTATAGCTTTTCTATCATACTGCCATGGTCTGCCCAACAATATATGACATACATCCATAGGCATAATATCACACAAGACTTCATCATGATAAGATCCAATATAAATTTTATCAAGCATTGTTCACTCACCAATACCTTATGATCATCCTGAATCCATGCTATCTAATATGGCTTAGGGTGTTTCAATTTTTCCAACTTCAGCTTAGTTACCATCCCCTCTAAAACAAAATTATTTGAACTACCACTATCAATTACAACTTTACAACATTTAGCTCCTGATTTGCATCAAGTCTGGAACAAACTTTTCCTATGCAGTGGTTCCTCATTTGTCTCTGCTTGAAATAGTGGTCTCATCATGACTAGTGATTCTCCTTTTTCTAGTTTCAAACTAAATCAGGGGATGCAACAGGTTCTTCTACATAAGCTGCTCTTCCACTGTTCTTTGTCTTCTTACTTGTACTTCCTTGATGACATTCAAATGCTCTGTGTCCTTCTCCTCCCCAATTAAAATAGGTACCTCTACATGTTCTACTATCAATTCCTCTTACTTCTCTTTTCTATCCTTCACTTCATTAATCATTAGGGTTTCCTCTATGGTAGAAAGTTTTGTCATCTCTTTGGTATACATTGTTGTCTCTGTCCACTTTCTTGAATGGGTTATCTTTCTTGTTCTGCTCCATATATGATCTTTCTCCTTTGGAAAATGTTCTACCTCTCTGAAATTTACCTCCTTTACCTCTGTATCTCTGCTGATGCTTCTTGTTCAACTTGTCTTCAACTTTTAGGGCAACCTAATATGCATATTCCAATGTTGTCATCCTTACCAAACTCATTTCTTCTTGAATGTTCAATCTAAGTCCCATTGATGTATATTGCCACTTTCTCCTTGCTTGCTTCACCATGTCCTATCCTTATAATCATCTTATGAAATTCTTCATTGTACTCCTTCACAAATTTCTCCTTTTGTCTCAAGTTCTGTAATCTTTTCAACAATTCCAACTCACAGTCAGTGGGTATAATCTGATTCTTTAATTTCATTACCATTCTATACCACTTTGTAATCTTCTCTTTTCCTCTTCTGTTTCTACCCAACTGAACTTCTTTGCACCATATTGTAGCATGTCCTTTCAACTTTGTCTATGCAAATTTCACCTTCTCTGGATCTTCAATTTTTTCGTATTCAAAGTATTCTTCTGGGTCATTTATCCATTCAATAAGCTCTTCAGGATTCAAATTGGCAATCTAATTTGATACATCAACTCTAGCTCTTTTCCCAATCTTTGAAATAGCTCTCAACATCTTCATTTGATTTGAATCTTCTTCTTCTTCTAGGGTTTCTTTGTTTTGATTGGCAAATTGAAATTCTTCATCATCATCATTTTCAACATTAAGTTGAGGTGTTAGGCCTCTTCTTCTCTCTTCTTTAATAGCATCCAATCAAACTCACATTGTTTTAATCATTTCCATCATCTCATCCATTTTTTGATCCATAGTACCAATAGCAGGTATTCTCCTCAGTGGCATCTCTTCCTAGGATCAGGTATAACTGCCTCAAATATGGTGATCGAGCTACAAGGTGACAAATGCCTCACAATTAGTGATCAGTTGACAACACAGGTAGTCTACCTCTGATATGGCAATCTATTCACAACAAGATCTTTTGGAATGCCTTCACTAATTTCACTCAATTCACTCACTTCACTCCCAAAAGATTCAAACTTCACTCTAATACCACTTGGTGCAATCATGGTTAGGAGGGTCCACAAAGTGAACAGTCCAAACTATGTAGCAAGAGTACACACAACAGAAACAACTCAATTATTGATGCAAGTGCAGATTCAGTCATTCAGTATATTATAGATTTAAAATAAAAACAAGTTGGCAACATGTGGGCTTACAATTAATGCTCATAGGCTTGATTCTTCTGCTACAATATTTACGCAAGATATGACTTTGAAGCACCTTCATAAAGAGTTCAAACTATCCAACTTGAAAATTATACTAACTACTTTCCTAGGCATCTATTACATGATTATATATCATCTCTGGATCACAAGATTCCTCTGTGTTAGCCAAGGATGATTACAAACTTTGATGAAAGAGATGTAATAGGTGTACACAGATAGGTCAGACCTAAACATATGAGAATCCTCTGCAAGTGAATGGAATGGCATGCGGATCTCAGGGAAGGTCGGACATGATCCAAATTTTGTTGAATAATGTGTCATTTAGCTCTGCAAGTCATGAAATGCTTCACAAGTCTTCTCCTCGGACTGATTGTTTGAGACTGTTAGGATGCTTTGTTATGAGAAAATAGTTAATCTTCTGATAGTGATATCTTTCTGATAACTAATCCAAATGATCTAAATTTTGGATATGATGTGCATGAAGGTGTCTCGATGGTAAGTCTAGTTCCGCAAGGTTTGAAATGAAATTGCGGTAGAATACAGACCAAAATACAAAAATTGCTACTGACTGAATTGACTATACTAAACTAGAAAATCAAAGGAACAAAGAATGAATGCAAATATGTTTGGTTGATGAAAGATTTATCTTGAACCAGAGATGCTCTTGCATCATCAATTCAAATAAAATTTTGAGACTTGACAAAGCAACAGGCTCACTATAAAAATTTTAGACCTATTAAAGAAACAAGTTGAATTCAAATAAAAATTTGAGACTTGTCAAGGGAATAGGCATATTATCAAAATTTGAACCTTGTCAAGGTCATATGCTTAGTTCAAACAGATTAGAGACCTGACAAAGTAACAGGATTAGTCTAACTTTAAGACTTGTCACAATAGTAGGCTTTGTTAAAGAAGCTTCAAATTAACTGATAGATATTCTCACCAAAGTGCATGGTTGAGAGAAGTTTGAGCAATTCAAAATACTGGTTGGTGATATTCTCACCAAAGTTCTTGGCTAAGAGAAGTTTGAGCAATTCAAAATATTGTTTGGCTTCATGACAATGCCTTTAGATTAAGTGGGGATGTTAACATGTTATCATCAGGGTTAACACATTGGTAATTTATATTTTTAGTTTAGATAGTTATGGTAGTTAAACTATTCTTTTTCCTACATAATAAGAATGTAATCTTTATTTTGATATTAATAAAATTTACACCATTCTATCCTCCTCCTCATTCTATTCTTATTATAAATAACAACTTTTCCCAGCTTTAAATTAAACATGGTGGTTATAATTATACTAAAATTTTATATTGTTTTATGGTGCTAATTCAATAATAACTAAGGCTAGTATCAAAAACTTCTTCCTCATGAAACATGAATATCATGAATCAAACTTAAAGTACCTTCACGAAGGGATGAAAGGCTAAACCCTTGTTAGAAAGAGTGAGTTAAGAGCTTGGGGAGTTGATAACTTAAATATTTTTTTATTGCACTATGGTTTCTACTTACGATTGAGTTAGTGTTGATAAAACAACTAGGCATGTTAGAAAATACTATCTTGAACAACCACTCTTATTAAAATGCATTATTTTCAAAAGGATTGAACCTAGGAAAAATTATACTTATACTTACATTTTTCTTTATTACAAAACACACCTAGAGATTTACAATAATGATATTAGTGGTTGTCTTATGCAAGTCATAGTGTATGGAATGGTCAATTACCTATTGTACACATTATTGTCAATTTCTAGCTCTACATTCAAATATTTTCCCCCCTTGTATATTCAAACCAAATCCTAACATGTTGGAGGGAGGTTGCAATTACTAGGATGGTCGTTAAGGAATACCAGTCACATTTCAACAAATGGACAAGTTAATAAATATAACTAACTATGATTGGTGCTACATGTGAACAATTACAGTTGTTAGTGGAAACCTTATTATAAGATAATGTCATAATTTTGTTATGTATCCATGATTATGATAGATATTATGGTGTTGTATTTGTATGCTCTTAGTGGAAAATGACAAATGAAAGCTTTTGTTAAATCACATTGCTTGTCTTTTCCAAATCAACACTACAAAAATTGTTAGTGGAAACCTTATTATAGGTTTATGTTATATTTTAGTAAAGGATCCATGATTATGATGGCCATTATGATGAATTTATATGCTCTTAGTAATAAATGACAAACAAAATATTGTATAAATCACATTGCTTTTTTCTAGTAAAATAATACTACAATTATATTATATTTAAATAAAGAGTCTAACAAATCATAACTCTTATTTTGAATTCTTTAATCAACTAAAACTATAATCTATACTTTCAATATAAAAAATTTATTAAAGTGTCGAAGGGGTTGTGCTTAAATGGCAAGGCCATATGGTTTTAAAGAAGGAGATCCATTTTTGCATCCCCATAGAGACATCTATAGTTGGAATTCCAAGTGGTGGCCCTTGGATTTCCTTTGTGGCTTCTAAATTGACTTGAGTTGTGTAAGTAGATTTTAGGTGAAATATGTTAAGGGAAGAGGTCCCCTTATAACCTTTGATAGTGTGAGGACCACTTATAATCCATCCTTGCATAAAGAAACATACTTATTAAAATATTTTTTAAAAATAAACAAATCTTATTAAATCTGTCCTTTGTGGCTTCTAAATTGACTTGAGTTGTGTAAGTAGATTTTAAGTGAAATATGTTAAGAGAGGAGGTCCCCTTATAACCTTCGATAGTGTGAGGACAACTTATAATCCATCCTTGCTAATAAAGAAACATACTTATTAAAATATTTTTTAAAAATAAACAAATCTTATTAAACCTCTTATAAAAAAACATTTTATATCAAATTGAAGTAGCTTTACATATCAATTTTTATTTATTATCTTGTATGATATGTTGTTATATTAATATTACAACAATTTAAACGGAATGATGGTTAAGATTGAATTTTCTTTTTTCGATTTTAATAGACATTATTTGTTTATTATTATTATTTTTTAAAAATCTTCTATATAGTAGAAAGTTATCTAAAGGTTTTGAGACTAGCTTCTATAACATACGAAGACTTAGTGGTGTTTTCTTATGTGAGGTAAAACCACCAAGAGTGAAGTAGTTGTCTATCACAATATGATTTTACATTGTGTTTTTGAAGACTTCACCATTTCGTACTAAAAAATTTGAAATACCAGAATTTAGGTTTAGGATAAGTGTTTATTTATCATAGTTATTTTTTGAAATGTTGATGAATGTTAAAAGATGCGAATCATTTAAACTTGTTGTAGGTAAGATCGGTTGGTGGATTCCTTTCCTGTTTAAAATTGAAGGACGCTTTCTCTTTGTTGTAAGTTCCACAATCAGGCAAAAGACATGTTTATCTGCATGGCAAAACCATCAAAAGATTTGGTTTAATTCTCTACAGATATGTTTGCCTTCAAGCGAAAGTCTCTGAAACATTTTTTAATCCTTCGGGAATTGTTCATCTTCTTTTCTTTCAAGATTATAGGAGGACAAATAAAAATATAAATCGAACAATCTCCACGTAAAGTGATAATCAAAGTTGATGCCTTGCTTGGCTATATGGATGACAAATTAACTTTGTTGTTCCTCCTCTTTGGCTTTTTCTTTTCCAGCTATGGGAATGTATTCACTGCTGCCTCTTTTAAAACAGATTGTCAGCATATCTTTATTCTTAACCTTGCTATGAAGTTTATGAGATTCCAATTTTTATTAAAATCAAAATGGCATCTATAAAGGTACAGGTTACCATGATGATGAGAGTATAGGAGGACAAATAAAAATATAAATCGAACAATCTCCACGTAAAGTGATAATCAAAGTTGATACCTTGCTTGGCTATATGGATGACAAATTAACTTCGTTGTTCCTCCTCTTTGGCTTTTACATTTCCAGCTATGGGAATGTATTCACTGCTGCCTCTTTTAAAACAGATTGTCATCATATCTTTATTCTTAACCTTGCTATGAAGTTTATGAGATTCCAATTTTTATTAAAATCAAAATAGCATCTATAAAGGTACAGGTTACCATGATGATGAGAGTGTGCTTGCTTTGTTTTTTTCCTTTGAGCTTTCTTGTCTACTCTTGTTTTGGGGGCCATGGAAGCAGGAAGTTATTCACTGTCGAGTATCTTGCAAGACTATGTGCTCCGGATTCAAGTGGAATGGTTGGTAAGGGTTCTACTACTCATTAGCATGATGCTGCAGCTTGTTTTGGTTGTTCTTGGTCCGCGCAGATATCATAGTTCAAGTGCAATTTTTCGTTTTGTGGTGTGGGGAGCTTACATTTCTGCGGATGCAGTGGCCATATCTGCACTTGGATCCATGATGCATAGCTGTGCTCGGAGTCGGATATATGGAATTTGGGCTCCAGTGTTACTGCTTCATTTGGGAGCACCAGATGCCATAACTGCCTATTCCATGGCCGATAATGAGTTATGGTTGAGACATGGATTCAACATGGTTTATCAAGTTTCAGTGGCAGTGTATGTTATGTACTCATCAGCGTTGGAAGGCTATGCATTGGCTTCTGCTATTCTTCTTCTGGTTGCAGGGGCCATTAAATATGGAGAAAGGACGCGTGCTTTGTGGTTTAGTACCTTTTCTCAAATTTTTAGGTCATGTCTGCCAATTTCCGAATATATGAAGAATATAAATGTCGAAGCAAATTGTAGGTATGTCGTTATTGGAGAGGAACGACTGCAGAGAGCCATACCTAGTGGACAAAATGTGTCTTCACAAGAAGGAAGAGAGATAAAAGAGCCAGAGGGGTCTCTAGAGGCGTCTTCACAAGAAGGAAGAGGGATAGTAACTATTGACGATGTGAAGAGCGTTGCTATTAAAAAGAGAGACTACAATCTCTGCCTTTCCTATGCATTGTTCAAAATGTATAAGCGGAGGTTTGCAAGTTTGCATTTTGATGAAGGCGATTGCCCGCGGACGAGAGCTTTCTGGTTTGAGTTTAGTGGAAAGGAAGCATTCAGCATTGTAGAGATGGAATTGAAATTCATGTATGATGCGCTCTTCTCCAAGTGGAAGGATGTAATGTTCAGTAGCTTTGGGACAGTGTTGCGCCTTTTCAACTGCATTCTTATGGGAGCAGCGGGATTTCTGATATTGAGAGAGGAACAATACAGAGAATCACAACAGACGGTGACATACGTTGTGATTTCAGTGGTGCTTCTTGTTGAGGTGTTTCAGTTATGTCGAATTATGATATCAGATTGGACCAGGGTCCGCTTAATTTGCTTTCAAGTTGAGCAAATTAAACATCCCCTCTCGCAGAGCGCTCTTAAGTGGTGCAGAATCTGCGGATGGAAGGTGATAGAGATTGCTGTGCTTGTGCTGGGCAAGGTTCAGAATGTGCTTGGACTTGGAGGAGATAGATGCAGTAGCAACAGAATTCACCAACACTGCCTGATTGAGACTTGCCTTAATAAGTCTCGTTTCGTGTGGAAGATCGCTGGATTCTTCCCAGCGGTAGACAGATTTATTGTAAGCGGGTACATCAAATTAAGGCACATCCACAAAGTGTCTGTCCAAGACGAGCTCAAGGACTTCATTTTTAATATCCTAAAACATAAATTTCCTCTGGAGGATGATGTTGAAACATGCAGAAGGAATATTTCCATGTTTGAAGAGGATGAGTTTGGAATCTTTAAAAAAAGTGGGCAAAATATGGAGGAGGTCATTCTGAGGTTGCATACAGCTACCACGATATTGGACATGAAGAGAGTATTGCTCGGACAGATTGAGAATGAGAATGTACGTTTGAGTAGAATACTGTCGAGGTATTGTGCATATCTGCTGCTCTCAAGGCCCAATCTTTTGCCTCTCCACGCGGGAAAGGCAAGGATTGCATACATGCAACATGTGGAGCGACTTGTGGAGATACGTGAGAGCCTGATGAGTGTTTTTGGCAAACATTCACATTCTCATTCTCATTCTATGGAACAGATAAGCATTGAAGTCAAACAAGCACTAGTTGAAGCCATCGATCTACCATTGAAGTTTTTTGAAGAAGCAGCAGAGAAAGAAGAAGAAAGAAAAGAAGAAGAAAGGACGTGGAAGTCAGAGTTGGGGAAGTTAAAAAGACAGATAAGAGAAATAGAAGAAAAAGAGAGAAAAGCAGCCGAGGAGGAAAGGAAAAAGAAAAAAGAAAGAGGAAAAGAAATGTGGAAGTTATCAGAAGAAGAAAGAAGAAAAATAATAGAAAAAGAAGAAGAAGAAGAAGAAATAAAAGAAAGGCGGGGGAAATCATTGGTCCAATTGAAAAAAGAATTTAGAGAACAAGAAGAAAGAAGAAGAGAAGAAGAAGAAATAGAAGAAAAAATTGAAAAAAGAGAACATGAAATAAACAAAGAAGAAGAAGAAAGAAGGTGGAAGCTATTGGCAAAGAACTGGGGTCAGTTGGTGATATACATGGCAGCGCATAATAAGACATCATCTCATGCAGAGTGTGTGGCTGGTGGGGGGGAATTTCTGAGTCAAGTGTGGGTTTTGGTGGGTCATATTGGATGTGGAGAACAGTCTGACTCCGCAGTAAAATTGAAGGTTGAGGCGCCGATGGAACAGCAGCAACGCATGGAGCACACGAAAGGCAAAGTTCCAGAAACTTCCATTTCTATCTGTCCGTAATCTCATATTTATGTAAATGTGCTAAATAATCATATTATTTTAAAATTTAAAATAAATTACTTTTTAATGTTAAAAAAATTAGGATAAAAAATAGAAGATGGGAAAGGAGAGGATAAGGCATGTAATCTTTCAAGGCATCGCAGAGCACTCAAAGAAAACTATGAAATGGATTTTGTTGGTGTTTAAAACTGTCCAATGTTAAAATTTGCTTATGTTGTATTCGGGATTTTATGGTCTTTGTATTTATTGGTATTGTTGAAAAGTCATAGAGATTTGATTAGATTCAACATTTTAATAACTCGTTAACTATGGTTCCAAGTTTGACATTATTGTCTAAATATTTATTTATCGAGGATTTCAAATTCTTAATTCTATCTTGAATAGCTTGTTTCATCTTAAGGCTTTTAATTTTAAGTCTAACCCGAATGCATGATCTAAAAGGGTTGTAATTCTTATGATCGAGTCATTGTTTCTTAGCTACGTTGTCAATATGTTCAAGAGGTGATCAAAGTGAAGTACAAGACAATTACTTTCGTTGATAGGGTGTTCGCTGATAAAATTAGCTGTGGTTAATATTATTAAGTCTTAGCAAGAGATTACTAACTGATTGGGACTTCGTGATGGGCCAGCCGATAGTTTCAACAAGTCTAAACAACCGAATTAAAGAGAAGGCAACAAAGAAGTGCAGACCAAGGCAAATAACTGTCGATGTAACTAATCAAACCCCGCTAATAACTAGAAATGTAAAGTCTGTAAAGGTAGTCATTTTCAGTTTAAGACCCAATGGGTATCTCTAGATAAGCGTATGAAAAATTAACGTGTCTATCCTTAATGTGCCCTGATATTTGAAAATCAATTGAAAATTAATATGTTGATTTGGTGTTCATATGGATGAGCTAAGACTCAAACCTAAGACCTTCTATTTGCTATTGGAGTGCTCTACCAACTGAACTGCTAGCCCCTTGTTATCAGCACATTGTCAATCTAAATGTACTTTATTTTCAACATTTAACCTAAGTCATTATACATTGTATGTGTGATCCTTTGCTATTACAAGCAAGATCAGTGTGAACTAGTCTTCGAGTAGAAGAATCTAGAAAGTTAAATAAAATTTCTAGAAATAAAGTACTTTGATTCTTAAGTGTGTTAGAGTGCAATTAAAGCAAGTTACGAATCTTTTCAAACTAAAATTTTCCCATTACCTAAGAATGTAAATTTAGGGGATTGTAAATTTTATAATTTTTTTTTCCTTCTTTGTTGGTTAAGGTTTGCTATTGTTTTGAAACAAATGATTAAATTCTAGATGGAATAATAGGCTTGGTGATAATAATGTAACTTATGAATTTCAAACCTTAGTTATTTAATTGGGATTAGGAGGTGTTAGGTTTTGTTGCTAGTTGTGAATTAAAAATTTTCCATATATTTTGGTTATTTTTGAGAGCCTTAAATGTTAGATCATAGTATCCATTCGAAATTTTAATCTTCTAAATCATGTAATTTCATAATTTTAAAATATTTGGAAGAGTGCCACCAAAAAGGGAAGTACTAGTTAAACATGAAGAAATAGGAGCTTAAGTTATTTTTACTAAAAATGATAAGAGATTTTTGGGGAAAAAAGAGGGAAACTGCTACAGATTCACCTAAAAAATTAGGGTGAATGATGTTAGATTTCATGATAAGAAAATAAACCCAAGAGTTAATGCCCATAAAATAGCCACAACATGATCACTATGCCAAAAACTTGAAAATCAAATAGACAGAGTAATGTTATTATATCAATTAAGTTAGATAGCAATCATAGCTAGGTGAGTGCATTCATAATAAATGCAAAGGTGGAGGGAGGTGGACACTTAACCCATTAGGAAGTGAAACTTCTAGGGTATGAGAAGACACATAAATATCCAAATAGGGAATGTGTAACTTCTATGGAAGAGTGTGTCATCTATCATGCATCCAATTCAACCAAAAGAAAAGGTTTAGCTAAGAAACATCAACTAAAAGAGTGAGCTAATGTATGCAATAAGAAAATGTAAGTAATACTCCAACATCCCTTTATGTGTAGTTTAAGTGGGTGGAGAAGGGTCCCAACAAATGTTTAGTCATGCTAGGTACACATGTATAATAAAATTTTCCTTAAAGAAATGGGGAAAGCCCCCTAAGAAGAGAAGTGTGAGAGAGAAGACCAAGTAGCCCTCTAAAGAATAGTCTTCTTAACTCTACGCAAAGATCACAAATGAAATCCCCCTAAACAAGAGAGAATGTCAAATCAAATAGTCTCATAATGAGTGCTAAACTAGGTCCCTCACATCAAACAAGGCATGTCCCTTTCAAAAGAATGAAACACTATGTTGTATGTGTTGAATTCTGACTCCAGAAATGGAATGAAGGAAGGTAAAATGATATAGATGTCTAGAAAATATTCAAATTTCGTCATCATTATGTTGAATCATTACTGGATCAGATCCATGAAGATTAAACCTAGAATGAAAATATATTTAAACTAAGTCATTATCCATTGTATGTGTGATCCTTTTCCATTACAAGTTGATCAATGTGAACTAGTCTTTAGGCAGAAGAATCTAGAAAGTTGAATACAAGTTTATAGAAATAAACTACATTGATTCTTGACTCTGTTTGAGTGCAATTAAAGGAAGTTTTGAATCTTTTCAAACTAAAATTTCCCATTACTTGAGAATGTAAATGTGGGGAATTCTATATTTGATAATTTAATCTTTTGCTTTCTTTGTTGGCTAAAGTGTGTTATGTTTTGAATCACATGATTAAATTCTAGGCGAGATAATAGGGTTGGCAATAATAGTGTCATTTATTAATTTTAAACCTTAGTTATTTAATTGTGATTAGAAGGTCTGAGGTTTTGTTGCTAGTTGTAAATTAAAATTTTGGGGCATATTTTGGTTATTTTTATGACCCTTAAAAGCTAGATTGTAGTATTCATTCGAATACTCAACCTCTTGAGTTCGTTGTGATTTCATAATCTTAAAATATTTATAAGAATCACACCAAAAAGAGAAATACTAGTTAAACATGAGGAAATAGAAGCTTCAATTATTTCTACTAAAAATGATTAAAAAATTTGTTAGAAAAAAGAGGAAAAAGGGTAGAAATTCTTCTCAAAAATTAAGGTAAATGATGTTAGATTTTTCAATAAGAAAAGAAACCCAAGACTTAATGCTCATAAAATAGACACAACATAATCATTATGCCAAAAACATGAAAATTAAATAGGCACATTAATGCTATTCCATGTATTAATTTGTATAGCAAATTCATAGCTATGTGAGTGCATTTATAAGAAATGCAAAGTTGGAGAGAGGTGGACTCTTTATCCATTAGGAAGTCAACTCCAAGGATATGAGAAGACAAATCAATATTCAAATAGGGAATGTATAACTTGTATGGAAGAGTGTGTCCTCTATTATGCATCAAGTTCAACCAAATTATAAGGTCTACCTAAGAAAGCTTAATTAAAGGACTGAGGAAACTTATACAATAAGAAAACACAAATAATACTTCAACACCCCTTCAATTATAATTTAGGTGGGTGGATATTGGTCTTAACAAATTTTCATCCATGTTAGGTATCCATTTACAATAAAATTTCCCTCGGATAGGGAAAAACCTCCAAGAAGGAGAGAGAGAGAGAGAGAGAGAGAGAGAGAGAGAGAGAGGACTAAGTATCCCCCTAAAGAATAACTTTCTTAAGTCCATGCAAGGATCATTGTTCCACCCCGTTTCTTTTAAGAACACTTACTTCATCATTTTATTTCAAAAACTACTAGTAAGAAAGAAAAAATAATATGTTAATGTCAAGTTATGCTAATCTAGAATAATGAGTTTATTTTACATTGTAGAATATGCAATGAAATGTTATATGAAATGCTATTATTGCACTTAATTGATTTATGAGATGGAGTAACTACTTGTCATGTAAATGAGGTGCATGCAATAATAGTGTTTTTCCCCTCCCAGAGGAGGAGGAAGAGCATCACTAGGGAGAGGGAAATAGATCATGAGAGATAACCCATCGACATGCCATCAGGGAACCCACACATTCACTTAGAGGCTAGGTGAATTTTGGTGTGCTTCTTGGTCTTTATGTTTTCTCAATCATATTAATGAAACCTAGTCAACTTGAGTAGTTGACCTATCAAGCCTATTCTTGTGGAGAGATTTAAGTTGTGTAATTTAGTTTAAAGAGTACCATCATAGATGCTTTACTCTTTGGATACATATTTAGCATTCAAAATGCATATCAGCGCCTTTCATTTTGTGAGAACCATAGCATATAGTAAAGAGCATAGTTAAAAAATTGAAGATCCTCATTCTTATTGTCGAGGAGATTTTAAAGACTTTAGTGGATAAACCTCTAGTGTACCTGCCTAGATTCTAGGAGGAGTGGAGGATTAGTGGAAAGCTCCATGATGCCAAAATTTAGGCATGACCTTAAGGACGCAGGTACGTTATAAAGAAAGCAAGGGCCCTCTTTCAAAAAAATAGAGGGAGAGACAAAGCAGCAAGACTAGTGAGCAAGGATATCTTTGGTGTCTAAATTGTTTGAAGTGATAACATCCTCAGGTGGAGCTATCTGTATAGTTTTACATTGAAGTATTTATGTCTACTTTGCATACATGGCGCATGCCCTAGACTGTTGAACTATCTTTGTGTCAGCTATGTACAAGCTTTAAACTATTGCGTAGAAGAGCTTTTGGATTCAACTCTATGTGTTTTTGCATTGGTGCTTCAAATCATACACAATGATCCATCATTAGGAAGAGGAGTTGATAAACTCATGCTTACTTTAAAGTATTATTCATATCTTTTTGTGTTTCAAGAATGAAAGAAAAAGAATAATGGTTGATATGAATTACTCCATACTTCTAAGCATCTTGGCCTCATGGTCGAATCTTTCTTGCCCTACTCGAGTCCATATTTATCATGATTTTACTATTGTTAAGTTTTAAATAATTGGTTCATAAGGATTGAAACAACCACCATGGAGCCATCAAACTCATATGGAGAGTGTAAAGAGCTTAACCTTGAGCTCTTGGGAGGATGCTAGACAAGGTTCTGTATCCAGTTGTACACCTTTCTTATTCATTTCCAATCTGAAAACCATTTAGTCACACTATAATCCAAGTAAGATTTGTGAGCTTACTCTTTCAAGAATCCGTAGTTATTGGAAGTAAGCTATCTTTCAAAATTTTGTCTACCATTAAATGTTGAGCAATATTGCACTTAGACAGTGTTATGTTTCATTACTCCTGTATGGTATAAAATGATTCTTATCACAATTAGGTAGACTTAAAATTAGGCTTATAAAACCACTATATATATATATATATTTTGTTATCTAATCTCCTTACATAGTCGCTCTAGAGAGTGAATCAGTCAATTAAAGGTTGAACTATATTATAAACTTATAGTTTTAGTCTGCAATTGTTTTACTTATTTCTGAAGGACCAAGAAAACATCTTTTATCACCTAAGTGTGTTAAGTTCAAATCAATTTGAAGTCCTTTAGGGATCAAAATAAGTTTTATGTCATTTTAGACAGTGTTGAGTTGATGTTAAAGCTAGTTTAGTGACTAGTTCTAGGTATAGAGTAAAGAACTTCACATCTTTTCTTTGATCATTGTCTAGATGGTTGATAAACCTTCTATCTCAATTGGAAATCCATTATGTTAAATATGGTAATAATGTGACTTTATTTATTTCCAAATCTTCTATGGAATCAATGGTAATATGAGGTTGCAGATTTATACGATGAACCTGAGTTATTATGGAATTAGTATAGGTATATAGGTTTAATTCCATAATAACTCAGGTTCATCATATAAATCTGCACCCTCATAATACCATAGAAGATTTGGAAATAAATAAAGTCACATTATTACCATATTTAACATAATGGATTTCCAAGTGAGATAGAAGGTTTACCGACCATCTAGACAATGATCAAAGAAAAGATATGAAGTTATTTACTCTATAGCTAGAACTAGTCACTAAACTGGCTTTAACATCAACTCAACACTGTCTGAAATGAAACAAAACTTATTTTGATCCCTAATTATTATGGAATTGAATATCTATATATATATATATATATATATATATATATATATATATATATATATATTCAAGGGTGGTAGATAAACCCGAGAAATGAAAAATATTATTATATTTTTATGGCTAGTAAATCATCTTGGGTTCAAAGTGAATTGAGAAAAAGGGAACCTACTTATTTCTATGCATACATTATTGCATTTATTTCTTTCATTATCTCAAGGAGTAGGATATGTGGAAAGATTGAATCTTTAAAGCATCATGACTATGAGAAGTCCAATGTAGGCTTTTTTGTAAGTATATAAAAGCTATATAGGTAGATATACATTATATACTTGTAAATATGCTTGACTTGAGATGGGAATCCTTATTTTATAAGAAAATCTCCTTTGAAAGAAAACTCTAGCTTAGAGTATACTTCAAATTAAATACAAGTATAAATTTGCAGTTGGAATATGATTTGTAAGACCATTCAAGTTCTTAGATTGGCATAAAATATAAACAAAAAAGGTAGTTTGCTCTTTTGGTTGAAAAGACAATGAGACCTTGATTACTATGATTAAAATGTATGATTAAACTTGATGACTAAACATTGAGTAGTTGACGGTTGTCAAAGATCTAAGATTGCGAGGATGCAAAGAGGGACTCAATTGATGATTTTAAATCAATAAGTCTCTTATCCTATAATTGTCTAGTTGACCTTTAGTAGAAGGTATACTGGTAATGCCAATTATATGGGTACAGGGTAATAATCATTAATTATTTTTATTTGTACCATTAATCTATGTATAATTGATAATAATATAAGAATGTTTGTCTCCAAGTTGAGAAAGAGGTGTGTGAACAGTCAACTCATTTATTTTGAAACTTTGGCCAAAGTAATGCAAAATCACTACTTGCATTGTTGGTTCACTATGTCCTTGTTTGCATAAATAGTTAGATTGGTTGTACATAGCTAGAGGTAGACTAGAAATTGTATAATTGATTGCTTTTGCTAGGACACAACACCAGTTCTCAGATGGGACATAGAATCTTTCCAATTCTGAATATCTATACTCTCATGAAGGGTAGGGCCACTTCTAGTAGGAAAGTAAGCAGGGGACCACTAGTTTGTGGTTGGAGGAAAAGTACCCAAGTAATGTTTTCCCTCCTACAATGGAATTGTCAAAGACTTGTCATATAGAAGACACTACTTCATTTATTCATGTAATTGTTATATATTTGTAAGTTGCAAGTAATGTGACCTTTAGATATTGTACTGAACAATCATTATGTAATCATAAATGTACATGCTTTACTTCTTGTGATTAAAAAAAGGAATATAGTGGATTGTCAATTATTTGCAATTATTTCTCAAATTTTAACTATTGCATTTAGATTGGGATGTCACATATGGTATCAGAGCTACCAAGTTCAAATCTTGGACATAGGAGCTCATTGTGAGTTTTCACATATTAGCAGATAAGATGCCATCAAAATGTTGTTCTTGTGTTAGAATGGTAGGAAAAAGAACACAAAAGTGAGAAAGGAAAATAAACATTAATACCTTGCCAAAAATTACCATAAAGAAAGAACCTTTATCTGAAATGAAAAACATGAACCCAGTGAGTTATACAGGATGGGCCTAGCTTACTGACTCCGAGACACTTGCTGATGTGCTTAAGTGCATCTACCTAGAAAGTAAGAAGTGGATGGAGTCAACAAAGAAGTCGACAACTCCTACTTTTGTTAAAATCAATGAAATCATGTGCTCACTGTGACATGCCCTCCAGGTGTGGTCATAAGGGGCCTACTATAGGAAAAGAGGTGATGGTAGAGTACCTACAGGTACATCCACCTTCCAAGTTTATTTTAGTGGACTCTAATGGGGAAGAGGAACCTGAAGAAATCCCTCTATTTGATAGTGACATGTAGCCACATATATAAAAGAAATTTTGTACCTAAATAAGGATGTGTAAATCCACTTTTATAAATAAAGAAAATTTTAAGTTTCAATGCAATAGTTGTATTTGTGAAACATTTATGAGTTTCTATATCTTGATCATGAAGTTTTAACTTAGCATTTAATATTATTTCTTAATGATTCTTTATATGATTAATAGGTGTAGATAAGTGCCATTAGGGTATGCACAAGAATCAATCTAGGAGGGAACTAGGATGGTTCAAGTCTTGTAGAGAATCCAATGGCCAAACTAGATTAGATTTTGTCTATTCTAAATGAAACTAAGGAAAGTTTGGGAATCCTAGAATAGGAAGTGAGAGGGGTAGGAGAACAAGAAAATAACAAAGAACTAAGTTGAAAAAAGGATAAAATAACACTAAAGAGAATAGTTTCCACAGTGAACCAAAAGAAAGTAACCAGGACTCTTAAGTTCAAAGTGATGAGATCTCGTCTCACCAACGAATTGGCAAGAAACATGAAAATGATCATGCCTCTTAAGTTTGATGGAACCATGAGTGGCGATGCTGCTGAAGCATGGCTAAATAAAATAGAAAAGTACTGTGAGATACATAACTACTCTGAGATCACCAAGGTAGTCTAAGGAGTGTACCAACTGGCAGGGGAAGCATCCACATGGTGGATGAACAAGAAGATGGAACTGGGGCTAAGTTCCCTAAGTTTGACATGGGATCAATTTGTGGGTATTTTCAAAAAGAGATGGTTACCCCAACTATACTTTGATTAGAAACTGACTGATTTTTAGAATCTTCATGATGGGGACATGTTAGTCACAGAATATTTGGATAAATTCACTAGGTTGCTAAAATATGTGCCTCAATGCCAAAAGGTTGAAATATTTAGAATAAAAAAAATTACTATGGATTTGAATGCAAAAATTAGGGGACAAGTGGATGTCCATGGACCAAGTTTTTGAGAAAGATATAAAGCAAGAACAAAAACTAAAATCTATTTCAGCATATCAGGAGAAATCCCATAAGAAGTTCAACTGGAACCATTCATCTACATCTTTTAAGAATAAAATGGAAATTGGAAGACTCAAAAGAAGAACCATGGAAGAGGTTTTAGAAATAATAGAAATGAACCTAAGGATGAGAAAAAGGATAGTAATTCTAAAAAGAATGGCAATAATTCGAACCATTCCACAGGAAAGAAAGGACCCCCAAAGGATGTTTTGCATGTGATGGTGACCACTACACCAACCAGTGTCCTAACAAGAAGCAAGGAAACTCATATCATGGCAACTGTTTACCATCTCAGTAAACTACTTTCTAGTAGAGGATTCATGTTGTCCTAGATAATCACCAAGTAGAATATCAAATCACACCCATCAAGATGACAAATAGAAGAATGAAGGTACATAGAGAAGAATGTCAACAAATTTGTTCCCTTTGTATCCTTGTTCTAATAAGAGCGTCAAGGTTCATCCAAAGAGAACTAACAAAACAAAGTCCATGCTAGGTAACACATACTGGGATAACATCACATACAATCATAACACATATAACACAAGGGTACTATTCTTGCAAGTTGGGCTATAGCAAAACATCCTCCTCCCAATCTTGCTCATCATAAAGGGATGGTGGACAAGATGCTATAGGCACTACAACAAGTGCAGTACAAGGAGTAACACCAGATTCATGACGTGATGGAACAATCAGCAGGGAAGGATCGTCATGCATGCCCCTAGAGGCCAAGTACATTGATTTTGTGAAAACCATGGACAACTATAAAAGATTTTTTGGTGGTTTAGAGATGTCCATTGAATCACTATCATAATAAATCACAAGTGGTTATGTAATAGT
The DNA here is from genome assembly GCA_027924645.1 of Cunninghamia lanceolata. NCBI lineage: Eukaryota > Viridiplantae > Streptophyta > Pinopsida > Cupressales > Cupressaceae > Cunninghamia > Cunninghamia lanceolata. The sequence continues at coordinate 4,580,912 of BSBN01000985.1, read as the reverse complement.
GCTAACAAGGGTGTTACTAGCACTATCAATCATAGGAGAAGAAGAAATAGAATAATCTCGTAGACTCAATGGTTGCTTAATCATTTGATATGGATGGTATGGATAAGGATCATGCTTATGATTGGGTGAATATGGTGAAGTGTTAATGTTAAGGGTGGTGGGACACAAGAAATTAGGGAACACCTGGTGTTAAGTACCTACGGATGGAACCATTTGCGATAGAGCACTACTTTAAACAACTTTTTCAATGTGTTGGTCTAAAGGCTCAAAAAATGGTTGGCTAGATGGAAGAGATGGTGGGATGGAACTCTTTGTAGATAGAGGCAAGGATACTAGGACTAAGGAGACGGTCTTTTCCATTTTCTTAGTCGTTGAAGAGGTGGTCAATGGTGGGTTAATAGGTAGAGCTAAGTCAAGGGATGGTTGCATAGGAGAAGGACTAGAGGAAAGAGGTTTGATCCCTATAGAAAGATGGTGATCCATAGAATGACATCATCTCCTATGTTGTTTTACATTCTGATTTCATCTTGTATGGTTCAGAGCATTCTCGGGAGGAACTAAGGTGTAATCAAACATGGCTTCTTTTTCTTCCTCTGTTTGGGGAACAGGGGGAGGAATGGAAGAAACCATCGAAGGTTTGGAGACAATAGGAGAAGGATCTCTCAAGGTGGGTTGTCATTCTCTCAAATCTTGTAGGACAACTAGAGATACTGAGATAGACGTAGATGAGTGAGAAATCACAAGGAAGATCTCCTAGGCCATGGATTACTTTCCTCTAGATTCAAAAGAAGCAAGAGGAATGAAAATAATCCTCGATGGGTGGGGAGTTCTAGATTGTGTAGGGTGTTTGCCTCGTGGTCCTTGGTAGGACAGCAAAGGTGGCACCATGACATAAAGACTAGGGGCTCAAAGTTGAGGAAGGATTCTTGATTTGGGATGTGGTTCATTCACCACCTATAGAATAAGGGGAACCACTATCAAAACCATCAGAGATTGAGAAACCTCAAGGTTAGAAGTTAAGATAACACACGAGGAGACACTAGCAAACAATTGAGCAATTTGACTAGCTTTGAATTTCTCATAGGAGATAAATAGAAAATCATTACAAGGACAAATAGGCTCAACTAGCTATGACCAAAAGTAATCAAGTGAAAAGTTTCCATGGAGAGCCAAGGTCTTAAACCTATTGTGATATATAGTGTGCACCTTCCCTTGAAATGGAAACTTTAAATACTTATGGATTACGGAATGGATCACCTTCATGGAAGTGAGTCATGTATAGCCTAACTTCACATGAAATTGATCTAAGGTTGGAATGATGGAAAAAGACACATCCGTGAGTTTTGGTCTAACCTAGACAAGGAGAGTTATGGCACCAAGAGTAGATCGAGTGGAATTGTCACGCACTCTAATCAAGATTTTTGATCGAGCTTGTACTTATCTTGGTATAATGCATGCATGTAGAGGAACTCCTATGTAACTACATTTTTCAAGCATACATTATCAATGAGTACTTCCCTTGTGGGTATATCATTAATCCTAGTGGTAATGTAGAGAGGATAGTCAAGTGCATGAATAGAGGCATCGACATGGGTAAAGGGAATATCAAGCTCAGAGTCATATAGTTTCTTGTTAGGGTAAGCATCTATCAAGAAAACTAAGTTCTCTAAATTCTTGTCTTGATGGTCAGAAGTTATTGAAGTAAGTACTCTATGAACAAATTGTTGGAAACAAGGCAGATAACTAAGAGGGGAGGGGGTGAATCAGTTATCTCTGTTATCTTAACTTTTTCTTCTTTTATAATTTGTGCAGCATCAAAACATATAAGCATACATAATCATGAGAGCAAAAATAAAGTCAACACACATAACACAAGGATTTTTATGTGGAAAACCCTGTTAAGGGAAAAACCACAGGGTGACTAACCCAAGATTGTATTCTCTATTAAAAGAATAACAAGTACAAAATGGCACTTTCCAATTAGGGCTCACTGCCCGAGCACACTGCTCATAAGAGGCACACTGCCTACAAGAGACTCACTATCTACAGAACTTACAGAAGGTAACCAAGTGTTTGAACTAATGAGAGGCATCTACAAATACTAGAGTTCAGTTTCAGTTAGGCACAATATATTGATCTAATGCACTTCATTCTTCCTCTGCTCTAGTGCTACTACTTTGTCACATACCAGACTTGTATTACTGGTTCCACACTTATCTTTGCATTTCTTTGCACCTTATTTTATCACATCTGTACTCACACACACTTACATACTAGAATTCATCTGGTATTTATATCTGCACCAAGGATTTCAACAACTTTCTAGTCAGCAACCAGAATACTCAAGATATTTACAAGTTACTACTCTGTCAGCTAAATTCATGCATGATTTGTGATACGTATCAAAACATAGACATAGAAGTCATCAATCATGTTGGCCAACATTGTATGATCCCTCAAATAGCTTGATCAACATCAATTACTCATCTAGATTGAAGTCTGATACTCTGTTAGTTAGTTCTTCCTCAGTCTGCTCTGCCTGTCTGGAACCCAACACTCAGATGCTCATATATTTTCCATGTTTTATCACCAGAGGCTCAATCTCTAGAATATAGTAGTAATGATACTCCTCTTGACTTGTCCAAGTCTGCAACTTGTTGAGTTACACCATCTGAGAGATCCAAACCTAATTGTTGGACCTTGTTGCATGCTCTGTTCTTGTTTTCCAGACCAAGACACTCTTCAATCTAACTTCCAGTATAGGCATACTATGTGTTGTGGATGTGTGGGATAGACTTTTTTGCCATCAATGAAAACACTCGTGAATCCAGACAGTGTCTCTTGCCAACACATATGGTTCCACAAGGTTGGTAGCATGGTCAAGAGGTGGATTTGTATAAATTTACAAATTTTGATTAGGTAGGCTATGGACTTATTCCCTTTGTCATTCTCTGCATCTACCTGAATAACATTAGAGCTAATGAGGTCTTGAATTTTATGTTTTAGATGCATACATTGCTCAGTGTCATGCCCAGGATTTTGATGATATTGACAAAAGGCTTTTAGGTTAAAAGAATGAGACAACTTAGAAGTGTCAATGAGGTGAATGGGTAGAAGTTGGATAAGGTTATGGTTAAGGAGCTACTGCATGATGGTCAAATGAAGAGATATAGAAAGATGGGAAAACTATCGAGTCCCTGGTTTGAATTTATAGGGGTTCACAATAGAAGGTGTTGCGATCGCAACATGTGTGATTGAGTATTGTTTAAAGAATTAGAAGAAATTTTGATAAAGCTTTTGTTTTGTTTCTTGAATGATTATAGATGTGTAGAAGTGACTTCAAATTAACTAATGGGAGTCGACAAAGAAAGAGCCCTCATACTGACTAACTAACAATTGGTAATCACAAAGAGTCATGCAAAGATGTGTAAAAGAAGGATATCACATTAAGAGAATCTTATCATGCATATGTGGCTGTAGATTCCCAATGAAAACCCTTTGCACATCAACATCTGTAAGAGAATAAGAAATTTGAGAGAAGAGGGCTTGATAGCACCCAATAAGATCAGCCACTTTCTCCTTCACTCCTTGCAATAAACCAAATCGATCAATAGTACTTGAGGTTCAATGTTGACTTGAAAGTATTGGAGAAATTGATTAATAAGTTCTTGGAAAGAATCAATTAAATTATTTGGTAAAGAGCAAAAACAATCCAAGGTTGTGTCTTTTAGTGACCTAGGAAAGAGTTAATCAAAGTGAGCATCTTCAAATAGAAAGTCACTGCACAAGGTGGTAAAGGATGACACATGGCTATTCATGTCTCCTTTTCTAGAATACTTCTCAAAATGGGGAACTTTGAACTTATTAGGCATCAAAGTTTTAAGGATAGCAAGGGATAATGGACTATGAGTGTTATAGGATGGAATGGTAGAGTGTGATTGACTTTGACTCATGGTTGCTAATTGATGTTGTAGGGAGTTGACATTTTATAAAATTTGGTATATGATAGGATAAGTAGGTGCATTAAATTGTTAATGGATGGAATTCAAAGGGGATGAACTAACAAGATCTTGAGACACCACATGATTTGTATTTTGGTAAGTAAATTATAGATGGATTTGGTTAACAAGATAATAGGAAGTGGTTGGAATGATGTTTTGATAGGTAGACTGGAAGCTAGAGGATGCTGGGATAAAAGTATAGTTCCCACTTATCACCCTAGAACCAATGTCAGCATTATTACATGCTTGTACAGTGGTGGTGACAATAGAAAAAGTGAATGTTGGAATAGAAGATGCCTCTATGGGTACTAACACCTGTGTCCCCATTTGGCATTGAGTCCTCATGTTGTTGAGATGAATTGTGCAGCTTGTTGCCGACATAATGTGTTTATCCACTATGTGAACAAGACTGTGTAGAACTTCCACACCCTATGGATCATCGAGCAACAACTTTATTAGATTCCCTATAAGAGGTACAACCAAGTGTTTAATACCCACAAATTATTGGAAACTAACCAACTCACTATCTAGTTTTTGAATTTGGACCTCCAGAACATGGGCTACAAAGTTCTCAAGAGCATCAAGAGAAGGTTATGTTTCAAAGATCATTGGCAAGGTGGAGATGTAATTATGAGATGATCACATTCTAGTATTCCTTGGTATGAATAGGTTCTTTAATTCAAGTTCTAATGTGGTAACACCAGAGCTAGCTAATGGATGAGAGGCCATTAAGATTTAATAACTTCTTCTCACAAGATGTTCGTATTCAGAGCACTAGTTCATAAAAATCATAAAGCAATTACAATTTTGCAATGCTCATGTACTCTTTTTTACATCCCTAACTTGTGATTTAGTTTAATCTTACTTTTTATGGTATTCAGGATGATTAGCTAAGAGTTGAATGATTAGATGTTCTAGAAAATGTTAGATTAATCTTTGTTTACGAAAAAACTAACTTATGCTAGTTAGATATAAGATTTTAAGATTGAAATGATTATTTAATTATTAGGATTTTTTGATCAGATGATGATACACTAATCATGAATTTCTGGTGGTGAGTTTGATCATGAAAAGAAATCATCCTTCAAAGCTAGAAGGAGAGTATCATCTGGGAGGAAGAGATAGATGTCAAGAAATGAGCCAAATAGCCATCTAAGTATCAAATTCTATGTCCTTATGAACCCTCTGTAAGTTTTCTTGAGTCATGTTTTCTTTCTAGGCAATTGATCTCCTTCTTGGGTCATCTTGTCAATGGAGCTATCGTGACAATGGTTATGATGAGTAAATGACATTTTTGAACATCAAAGGAAAGTTGAGAGTTAGTCTTGTGAAGAGATAAAGAATTCTCTTGTTTTTCTTATTTCAATTTGGGATATTATTTCTTTATCCTTGTTTGCTGACAAGGATTGATAGTCGTTTGAGGGGGAGTATTACTCAACCCCAAAAAACCATAATCAATTAGTGTGTCATCCTTTGTTTTCATTATGATGATCTTTGTTAATATAGAAGTTATTTAAGCCTCATTATCTAGGTAAGGGCGATCATGTTTATGAGGACCTCTTTAGAGGCCGATGTCAAAAGTTTTGACTATGCTTATATCCTTATTATTTAATCTATATCCTTGCCAATATGATAACCATCACCCACAAGGAGTGGGAGGAGAGATTTTGGGCCGGATGGAGGCTTGTTAGAGCCCTCCTTGTAGACCAACCAAGAGTGGATTGTGTGGATCAAAAGATCCCGCATGATGGCATGTAGATAATGTGTGCAAAGAACCTTGCCTTGATAGTTATCAAAGGCTATCAAAAGATTGTCAACATTCGTTTCGATTATTCTTGGCTAGAGAAGAAGAGAACATGTGTGTGGTGAATGACAAGGAATTATTGGTTTAACAGTGGGCAACAAGGCTGTCATAGCTAGGAGATAGGGTGAGGAAGCTTGAATCCTAGTGGGAAAGATAATTACCACTGTGTTGTATCTCAGGTATGACATCTTAGATCTCATGGCAAATATATATAATGGTTTCCAGATATAGTTTTTAAACCTTTGTATATGGAGGATGTCGACTGTGTCAACTTGAGGAAATTGTTCATATATGTATATGACATGCTGAGTAGTGAATATAATTATAAGTATATCTTGATGTTTATCTCTATATGTTGAAGGCTATTGAAGCCTCATCGTAATCTTTTGTAATGATTCTTGAAACTACTATGTTTTTAGTGGCATTTGGCCATCCTGAGGCCATAATACCTTCATTGGATGTGCATACATGTGCACCTATGAAATACTAATAAATCAGATTGAACCATGCATATTTAATAAATTTTTCTTTTAATGCTTATCATTCAATAAGCCTTGAAACCTGGTGTTTATTATGGAGCCCGATAGGGTGATAATATTTTGGATTGTGGGTATCGACCTATGGTAGTGATACCACAGTGTTATTGCATGCCATAATAACAATGACCATAGCCATGATAGATGCAAACACTTTTAACTCAGTAGAATGACTAAGTTGGTGCCATGAGGACTTGATTCATTATCTTTCCAACCCAATAGTGGGTGAAGTCGAACCCTGACTGTTGTGCATAAAGGGTATAATGTGGTTATTATGGCTCTTCGTGGAGAAGAGTAGGTTAATATTTACATGCAGATATATTATGGCTATCTTGGCAACCACAACTTTATATCATAATCCCTATGTGAAGTATTTACTTGATAGTTTTCTTCATTGTAAGAACTTATCCCTGTTATTTTAGAAACTAGTAGATTTAAAGAAAGTAAAAGCTAACTTTGCGAATGGCTATTATTTTTATAGATTTGACATTAAGAAAGTCTCTTAAGGAAGAACTTAAAAAGAGATCGACTCTATGAGTCATTATGAGCCTTTCATAGATATTATGATTTGAGTCTAACCTTGAAAATAGGAAAACAAGTAAATACCGATTGAGTAGGGTAAGTGTTGAAACCAAGAACATACTTGTTTATTCAAGAAATATAGGATAGTGTGATGTTGAGTCAATAGTTTCCCAAATGTCTAAGAAACCAACAACCCTAAGAATGGGTTTTCGAGACAAGAATCGAATGTCCAAGGATTGGACTAAGATGTCTTGAAACTTAATTATTCTAGACCAACAATGGTTGAAAATATGATTACTGTAGGACATGATAGCTTATAAGTCAAGTTGAGGTGGTGGACATATGACAACATTCATTATGTAATGTTTATGTATGTAAAACTTTGGCCAAAGGAATGCATCTGTCTCTGCATGTGTTGTTAGCCAACAGTGCTCTAGAAGGCATAATGTCTCTAGTAGTGTCATACATAGTTAGAGTGGATCTATAGTTGTGTGACCATGAGGCATTATGAAAGTCACAAAACCAGATACTCAGATGGCTAACCTAATGGTTCCTTATATCCATGGACCTTCTGTGAAGGGTAGGGTTGCTTCTGGGTAGGATGTTGTGTGGGGGACTACTGGTCTATGGTTGAAGGAAAAGCACTAGGATGATGCTCTCCTTCCCAAGCATGAGACAATCTGAGGCTTATGAAGTTGGATGTCATTTGTTCTAGATACAATGTTATTCATTTTATGACTTGATAGTCACCTATTATGTATAATTTGATGTTGGATTCCTTGAGCATAGCTTTGTACATGTATAGTGAAATTTATTCACTGATGATATGTAATTGAATATTGTAATTGAAACTTTGTTATATTCTGTTTAGAATAACATGATTAATTGTTGAAATGATAATGAATCATTCTTGTTAGACTTTGATTTGGATAATCATGATTTAATCTAACTCTTGATTAAGATGAGTAATTATTTCTATTTTTGAGCATTTTTGAAATGTCATGTTACACTGTTAGGAAGTGATATAGAAGAAAGAGTGACGACAAGAAGGATATGCTAATTAAGGAATAAAAGAAAGAGAGAATGTTGTTTTTATTTTATGTTTTCAAAAAGATAGAAAGATTTTCAAATGTTTCTTTTTCTTTCTATAAGATATGCAATATAAGTGTCTAATCAAGTTATAAACTAATCAAACACTAATACAAATTTGAAAAATAAAATCAATAAATGTAATTGTAAGATATATCTTGACAATGAACTATGCATATGCAAAAACAAGTGTCTAACTAACTTATCAACTTAATTAAACACAACAATACTAAAGAAAGTTTATCGAAGTGAAAGAGAGTACAACAAAGCTTCAACAAATCTAAAGAAGGTGCAAGCGCGTCAGGTTAACCAAAATTTTAAGGTGTGGAAAAAGGATCCTAATCTACAATGAAGCAACTAGGTCAATCTCTCTTCACATATAACATTAGAATGCTCACAAGCCACCAAGGACTATAGACTTGGCTACTGTCCCTGGAGAAGAGCCAAGTTACTAGTGTTGGTGGAGTTATGGGGTTCTATTGTTTCTATGATTTAGAGATTGATGTAAGAGGGTTGACTAAACTATGCAAATGAGTAGATCTAGTAATCAAACTAAGTAATATTATAGGCCACAGTAACAGAAACTGAAAAGCAAGAACAGAGCAGAGAAAAGTAGATAGAAAGGACCCTGTCACTAGAAACGAAAGTGGGAATGGTAAGACACAAGTGCTAGGGCACCCTAGTCCTAGGGTTTCAAGGTAGAGTCACTTTTGTGCAAAGGTGTTAGTCTCTGTAACTTTTGTCTATCCTTCGTTCGTTGATATCTGAGATCTTTCGCTCCAGATCTGCACACACAAGAAGGGGAAAAATATTTGGGGTTCTTTATAGAGGCTTGCCTCTGTAAAACCTCCATGTAAGTGTTCCCACTTCCAAAAAAATAGATATAAGTGTAATAGAGAGTGTGTGCCCTAGGTAGGTAGACGAAAATAAATGATAAAATGACAATGATCAAACACAAATGGAACAAACTCACCATGAAACCCTAATTGGACTTGATGTCGCAACACTAGTCACAAATTAGGAGACCTTGGAGAGAGAAGGAAGGTTCTTCAAATACCTTCAAGGGTTAGTATGATAGCAATAATAATTCTACAGATAGAGAGCTTGAGATTTCATGCATAGAGCATATAACATGTATTCAAATAATCACTTTTTGCATCATTCATTCATCCTTTCAAATAAGAGAGAGAGAGAGAGAGCTATATATATATGAATCTCCATTTCATCTAAAAGAACTCGTATTAGGCCAAAATGAGGTGTACCACCTGATGTAGCAAAGCCAATAGACGAAATTCAAACTTTGTTCAGGGAAAAAAGGTTGGACCCGGGCACTAGTGTGCCTTGGTCCTGACTATTTTAGCCCTTGAAAACTTAGCAATTAAATATTTTATTATTATTTCTCACTCAGGTCCCGAAATGGACATTTCACAAATGGAGATACACAAATACATATAAAGTACATAAACACATAGATGAGGGTGCTAAACCTAGTTTGAAATTATGGGAGGTCGTAATTTTTGATAGTACAAGTAGTAGAAATTTAAGCAACCAAACCCTAAGACCCATAGCTAGGAATCCTTGCACTAATTTCATGATAAAATTATCATGTACCATCACTTTAAAACTTAGTGCACCCTCCATCCAAAGCCCAGACTCCCTTAACACTACTTTAGGAAAACCTAAAGTTGCAAGATTTGTCACCAGTCCATTATGCCAGGGACCCCTACTAGGATTCCCATTCCTTTTATGAGCCATGAGGAAAGCATAGACAAGAAGAAAACCCCTAATATAGACTCCACCTAATGGTCACTTAGTCCACACAACCTAGCACATAGATATCAACACTCATTGTTGTCCCCTACACAAATAAGAGTTTCACAAAGGGTGTGATAAATTTTATAACTTGTCAAACATGCCTCTATGCTTTCCAATTATACTCCTTCCACCAAAAAACCACAAATAAATAATGTGTTAAGGAGGTTGATACCACAAGTGTTATTACAAGCCTCCAAATCAATTAGAAAGGTGGCTAAAGAGTTCTTATTGGTTGCTAATCTATCCTAGAATTGACCAAAAATTCAATCACGTAATTTAAATTCATTTTGTGGTGATTGAGGCTAATATCGGAAAACTTCAAACCCAATATCAAAGCTTCTTCTATTTAACACCTCAATCTCTATTTTTTATGCATTCCTTTAAGAATTGTAGTAACTAGTAATGGGGAGTCACCTCCAAGTATTTAATTATTCACCTTTCTTCAAGCGATTACTACCATATGTGCAACTAATGATTCCCCTTCTACATAATCATTACTTTTTATTACTAGTGTAACATCAAAAAATGTCCCCTTGGGGGCTTTTCCCTCTTTAGGTTTAGCTCTTGGCTCTCTTATGTGCATTTAGGACATTTTAAATCATATTTTAACATCCCGATGGAGTGAACCCTGGGTTCCATGGAAAATAGGGCCTAGGGAGACCTCTTGAACCTAAGCCTACCTAAAATAGGGGGGAGTACTTGGGCACCTGTGCCCTAGTCCTACCCTATTTCAAGTTAGTCCTAAATTTGGAGTGTTGGCTTATGACTGTTGATTAGGTCCTATGCCGACATGACAAGTTTGCATTACGAAATTCTTGTTGGGAATGTTTGTAGTTGCATATAAAAGCATGTTTAGGCATTCATTTAGAAACTAGATTACAAGTGGATGAAATTTGTATGTGCATTGGTGATTCAAGGCTTTCATTGTGTTACAAGAGCATATTTGTGTGGTTTATGTGTTTGTGTTTTCAAATTTGAGCAATCATCTCCTCATGGAGTGAAGAGCATCTTCCTCCCGTGAGACCTTCACTACAGGGTGACATTATATTGTGTTTTCATCATTATTTCATTTGGATTTTGCCTTTACCTCACAAGGGCATGCACTCTCTATCTGACAATGATGCTCAAAGACTTAAGTGTCCTTCAGGGCTTGACTAAGGCAAGCCTCTAAACACCACAACCCTCTACCAAAGTTTTCATGGTTGTAGGTTACAGGTTGAGGAGTTAGACAAAGTGGAGTTACACAGGAACATCTTAAAGTGTTGGAAGTGTAGAATAGAAGAAAAAAGGACACATTGGACTAGGGTTCCCACACCCTAGTCCCTGAAATTCCATAATAGGAAAATCTATGAAACAACAGGAAAGAGTTGCAGAATGAGTTCCCAGATCTAGAAAAAAAGTTAGGCATTGGACTTGGGTTCCCACAGCTTTGTCCCTAACTTTTACACCTCAGATCCCCAAAAATAGGTGCACATTTATTTGTAATGTTGCATATTTCTGTAGCAGCATTTTCCATAATTCATCAGTTTGCTTCCGTATTTGCATAATTAGGGTTTTGATAGTTAATTGACCATAAGAGAAGAATAATTAGTAATCAAACATCCTAATCCAAGATTCCCTACATTTATGAGTTACCAAGGACCTGATAGTGTTATGCCACTCGGTCCAAAGGTCCTTGAATGTAATTGGTGAAAGGAGGATTTAAACCCAAACTTAAACAAATCCAATTTTTACCTTTTACATTTTGGTGAACCCATATTTTTGGACTTGATTGCACCTCACTGAGTGTTTGTCTTCATATTTTCTTTGATTTCAGTCATTCATATAGTCATTCATCTTATTGCATTGAGAAATTTTCAAAAAAATTGAAAATTTTGAAAAATTTGCATTGTTAGGGTTACTAAATTGCATCAATTCATTCTAATTTTTCCTAATTTATTATTTTTACATCAGATCTAATATAAAGTATATAAAATTAAAAAAATTCTATATGTTGCATTGCATTTTCATCATAAAATTGCTAGGGTTTCGTAGAAATTTTGACAATTTTCATTAAAACTTGAATTTGGATTTAGTATTTCATTTAGGTGTAAATTTGCTTTTAGATCTCAAATAATTGCATTTTTGCATTGAAAATTTCAACAAAAAACTAGCAATTTCATTAATTTTTCACTAAATTTGTACTTACATTTTGAATCTTAGAGATTTAAAATCACTTTCAGATCTGGGTTTATTTAATTCTAATTATAAATTAAACTTCAAAACATTCATATGGCATTTTGTGTCAAGATCTCAAACCTAGGGCTTCAAAAACATTGATTTTCACTAGATTTGGCCTTATCGATTTTCTAGATTTGCACTATAGGCATGTGGTGAAAATTCATTTTGCACTAATTTTATATTATTAGGGTAATTATTTTCTTCCCCTTCTTAAAATATTCACAACACCTCTTTATTGGCCTCCTGTAGTGAAAATTTGGCGAAAAAGTGTATATTTTTGGATATTTTCACTAGCTTTTGACTAGTCGTCACCCTAGTTTTGCATAAAAAGCATGTTGTCAAGGATCTACTTTCTATATTGGGCTGATATCAGACATATTATTTTCTTCCCCTAACCAAAATCCTTACAACACCCTTTTGTTTCATTTATTTGCATTAAAAAAGTACAAAAAATCAAGCATAAAAAATCATTTTTGCATATAGTTTTACACTCATCTTTTGCATACTTTTGGAAAACTTTTAAAATATGATTTGAAATTGATTTAAAAGAATATATCATGGCTATTTATTTGGAAGAATTGTTTGCATATTTCATAGACATTGAGCATTTCTCTAAATTCACTGATAAACATCCTGAAGTTCTGGAACAAATAGCATACATACATGATGTTGATCTCTCTATGCGCTCCACACATGAAATCCTTTGTCATATATGTGACTTTGATAGCTTCACAAATATTAAGTGAATATACCCTTCGATATTGGATGATCTCACTAAATTCATGATCAATAATATATATACAAGTGATGACCTTAAAATGTTAGATGAAGCCTTGGATGACTTTATGAAAAATTCCACTATGGCACCTGTTGCTAAAACATGTGATGATAACTCTAGTTTACCTTATGATCTCTCTCCAAAGGTTATTCCTCCTCATGAGGACACTTTGATGCAAGAGGATGATTTCATTGACACAACTATTAACATCACATCATCAAATCTTCATTCTAATGCTCACTCTAGCCAAGATGAAGCATTAGCAAATGAAGAGCCATCACCGGTTTGCCATTCTAATGCTCTCCCTAGCCAAGAGGAACCATTAGTAAATGAAGAATTCCTTTCAACAAAGAGCATTCCATGGGTAGACAAGGATCTTTCATCTAACATTAATCAAAACTCTATCACAATGCATGAAACCTCTATGGATCATCCTACCAACCTTGTTCCTTTAGTTGATTGCTCACACACCTTGGATATCATTAAGGAAGAGAAGACCCTTAGTCTTCCACATTCAATTGAATATTCAAGTCATTTAGAACTCACTAAGGATTTAAAAACATCAATTACCTCTAATAATGTTCTTTTGTCAAAAGGTGTAAGGACTCCTACATTAAAACTCTTTTGGCTAGATGCTGAAATCACTCAAACCAAATTCATTCTTCCATCTCTCAAGAGCATCATGCATACATTCTAGCAAGAAAATGCTCCACCTAACATAGAGTCAAATCAAGAAGAGTTTAAGAATGAACAAAATTATAATAATGACTTGGCAATTATACCCTATGTTCAAGGGGTGGGAATATAATGATCTACTTGATGAAAAGAATTAGCACAAAGATCCCTATAGGTAAGTATCTCTAACCCTTTATCTCTCTCGTAATGTGCTTCCCCCGTGATGTGTTATGTGTTGTTTAAGCCCCCTAGGATGACCCCTGATTCTCCCATAAGGTTCGGGATACTAGGAAATTGCCTCTGTTGTGACCTTCTTCTATTTGTATCATCATTCTTTTATATTGCCTCTCTCTCTGATTTCATTATTGTGTGTTGTGTCTTACGAACATAGCATTGTGGTTGGTGACTTGGGGGCACCCTCCTACGTGACTGTCCCTAAGACACTTGTTTCTCTCTCTCTCTGATTTATTGTTTCCCTTCCTATAATGTTTCTATCTAGCAGGAAGATGAAGAAAAACATTTATACTGATGCAGACCTAGTGTCCCTTTCGAGAGAAATAAAAAATTGGACTTAGTTCCTAATATGACAATGGGGTTGTAATAAATTATCTGATGCTTGGCTAGTAGAAGCAATCATGCTTTCTGCTTAGTGATTTTGATGATGTTCTATCGCATTTACAAACCTTAACAATACAGCTGCTTTGTGCACCTTTGTTTGTCTTTGAATCTTTCCTTGGTGGTGCTCGATTTGGAGAGCTTCATGATGTAGCCCTATGGTTATCCTTGAACTCTGAATTCTTAGTATAACCTTGGGTCTTTGTGTGGTTATTCATATGCATTGATGTTGTTGTTTAGCATGATTATGTAGGCACTAACATGTTTCTTGCAGGGATGTGTTTGTGGGAACATTTGGCAATTATGAAGTACATGTCACCTCCGGGGGGCATGGGCTTTGTGAAACCTTGTGTTCCCTTGTGTTTTTTCTTCCTACCTTAATGTGCTTGATATCGATACCTAATATCAACCAGCATAAGGTGGGGGCATATATAAGGTAAGTTGTCTGTTGTAGATGTTAGCTATGTGCTTGTCCTCATATGTAGTTTAAAGACATGTGCAATGAGTACATCCTGCATTCTAAGTTTGTTTGCAATCAATCAATCAATCAATCATGTAAGCCCTCTATGGAGGCAGGATATCAAGCATATCCTTTTTCTTAAGCCCTCTGCGGAGGTGACGATGGTGTATTTCTCAGAGCAGATTGCATCATCCTATTATTTTCAAAAGTCCTCTGTGGAGGTAAGGAGTGGTTCTGTAACTAACTCAACCCTTAAGCGTGTCTTTGGTGATTGTTGTGGCAAAGTGTAATTGTCAGTGTGTACTTGTAATGTGTCTAAGATGGTGATGAGCCTAGAAATAGGGAACACACCATTGCTTGTCTGCCATGTTCTCTCTATGTCTTCAAGTATGTGTGTTTGCTGTGCTTGTTTTGTGTGGCGTGGTTGTTGCCCCATATGTAGTTTAAAGACCTGTATGATGAGTGCATCTTACATTTTGGGAGGTTTTGCATGTCTTGCATGTTTGTTGCCACATATATGTAGTTTAAAGACCTACGTGATGAGTGCATCCTCCATTACAGGGGGGTTTGTTTACTTTCCAGTACTTGCATTTGCATTTCATATATATGAGAAAAAGAAAAGAAAAGATTCATTTCTATCTTCCATGCATTAATGTGGCTTCCATGCATCTGCTGTCTTCTCCGTGTTCTACATGATTGTATCTATCTTCTCCTTGTTTTGTGTGCCTGTTACTATCTTCTCTATTCTTGGCATGTTTGTTGTGTTTGCAACCATACTTTAATGCATGTATTGGCATTGCATTTATACATACATTAAAGTGGAGGCTAAATGTAATGTCAGAAAATGTCCTCTTGGGGGCTTTTCCCTCTTTAGGTTTAGCTCCTGGGTCTCTTATGTGCATTTAGGACATTTTAGATCATATTTTAACATCCTAATGGAATGAACCCTGGGTTCCATGGCGAATGGTGCCTAGGGGGACCCTTTTAACCTAACCCTATCCAAAATAGGGGGGAGGACATGGATGCCCGCGTCCTAGTCCTACCCTATTTTAGGTTAGTCCCAAATTTGGAGTGTCAACTTGTGACTATTAATTAGGTCTTATGCTGACATGACAAGTTTGCATTACAAAATTCTTGGTGGGAATGTTTGTAGTTGCATATAAAAGCATGTTTAGGCATTCATTTAGAAACTAGATTACAAGTGGATGAAATTTGTATGTGCATTGGTGATTCAAGGCTTTCATTGTGTTGCAAGAGCAGATTTGTGTGGTTTGTGTTTGTGTTTGTAGATTTGAGAAATTATCTCCTCATGGAGTGAAGAGCATCTTCCTCCCGTGAGACCTTCACTACAAGGTGACATTATATTGTGTTTTCATCATTATTTCATTTGGATTTTGCCTCTACCTCACAAGGGCACACACTTTCTATCTAACAACAGTGTTCAGAGACTTAAGTGTCCTCCGAAGCTTGACAGAGGCAAGCCTCTAAACACCACAACCCCCTACCAAAGTTTTCATGGTTGCAGGTTATAGTTTGAGGAGCTAGACAAAGTGGAGGAACATCTTAAAGTGTCAAAAGTGTAGAACATAAGAGAAATGGACACCTTGGACTAGGGCACCCATAATCTAGTCCCCAAAATTTTGCAACAGGAAAATCTCTGGAATAGTAGGAAAGAGTTGCAGACTGAGTTCCCAGACTTGGACAAAAAGTTAGGCATTAGACTTGGGCATCCACACCTTTGCCCTTGACTTTTCCACCTCAGATCCCCGAAAACATGTGCACATTTATTTGTCATTTTGCATCTTTCTGTAGCAGCATTTTCTATAATTCATCAATTTGCTTCTGTATTTACATAATTAGGGGGTTGATGGTTAATTGAGCATAAGAGAAGAATAATCAGTAACCAAACACCCTAATCTAAGCTTCCCTACATTTGTGAGTGACCAAGGACCTAATAGTGCTCTGCCACTTGATCTGAAGGTCCTTACATGTAATTGGTCAAAGGAGGATTTAAACCCAAACTTAAACAAATCCAAATTTACCCTTTACAACTAGAAAGAGGGAATATCCATACAAAAAATCACCTTTCAAATTCCTTATCACAAAACTTACCCCATCATTACTTTAGCACCATTAGGAAGCACCTCCAAAACTTAATTTCACATACCCCACTCTAGGGTGTACCCAATGGGATCTAGGGTAATTATTTCTACTTTGCATACATTATTTTTTAGTAGTTTTATTACTCTAACGCCTTGAATGGGGTCATTATCCATATTTTTATTTAATATTTTTATTGAATTCTCTTATACTTTTGATGTTATTACAAGATAATGAAAGTTAAACTCTATCATCACATAGTTTTTCTCCATGCTCTAGCTTTTGTTTTATTTCTTTGTAGACAATTAGATTGGTCATCTTGTCTATTTTAACCTATTCATTACAAAACAAACTTTAATTTTGTTCAAAAATCAAATTTGTTCAGTATCCTCACAAAGTGATGAAAGGATTTAAACCCATATCAAAAAGAGTGTTTCAAGAGCTTGGATAGTTGATACCTTAGCTTTTTTTTATTAAACTATAGTTACTAGTTATGATTGGGTTAATTTTGAGAATACAATTGAGCATATTAGAAAATTGAATCTTGAACAAGCATTCTTATTGAAATGAATTCTATTGAAAAGGACTAGACCCAAGAAAAGTTATATTTATATTTACATTTTTTAATTTTAAAAATACATCTAGAGTATACCATATCATGATATTAATGGTTGTCTTATGTATGTTATGGTGTATGGAATGGTAGTTACCTATTGTATTGATAACATTGTTGTTAATTTCTAACTCTTCATTCCAAGATTTTTCCTCCCTTGGATACTCAAACTACATTGTGACATGTCAAAGGGAGGATGGAATTGTTTGGATATTCATTAAGGAATACTATTCATATCTCAACATATGGATTTTAATAAATGTAACCAATTGAAGCTGGTGTTATATTTAAATCTTTATAGTTGTAAGTGGAAACCTTGTTATAGATTCATGTTACCTTTTAGTTAAGGATTCATAATTATTATGGTTATTATGATGTTGTATTTATATACTCTTAGTGGTAAACAACAAATAAAAACTTATATAAATTACTATGTACTTGCTTTTAGTAACTAAAATTACAATTGTATACGCCTAAAAATGACACGATTCACATTCTTCTAAGTTAATTAAATATCAAAATATTTAATTATCTCTTCTAAAGTCAAAATTAAATAAAACCCTTTATTTAATTTAAATTCTTCCAAACAATTAAATAATTCTCAATTATTTAATTAAATCAAATCACTCTTCCAAATTTGAAAAAATCAAATCAAATTTATTTAAATCCTCTCAATCTTCAAAAATAAAATACAATCAAATATTTTATTTATTCTTCCAAAATCATGCACAACAATTAAATAAATTTATTTACTTAATTAGCTTTCTTATCTTCTAAATTAAATAATATCAATTATTTAATTGCTTTCTTCTAATAATATCATCTCTAAATTTAAATAAATCAAATATTTGTTTAAGTTGTCTTTTTCTTCTAAATTGAGTTATCTCTAAATATAATTCAAGATTTCTTGCACATGCAATTAAATATTCCTAATATTTAATAAAGAAAAATATCTTCTTATTCTCATGCAAATCTCTTCTTCTTGTTTTAAATCACTTAACTGATTATTATATTCTTTTAATTGCTTTAACTCATTCTTCTATTCTTAGCAAATCCATTCATGCAAAAGAAAGCAAGACACATGTCTTTTTCTTATTCGTTGCACGTTCCTCAACTATTCTCAATCATTGATTGTCTCATTCTTTCTATACTGTCGATCTTATTTCTCTTGAGTCTATAAGTACAACCTCATTCTTCCATTTCAATCATCCAATCTTTAGTATCGTTACTCTGCAGGAATTACAATGCACCTTTGGCACCAATTCCTTCATTGCTTGTGATCACACTCATTACTACACACTACTATCATCATTGTGAAGCTCCTCTTCGTGGCAATATTACCATAGCCGTTCCTAATTGACATTCTGGAAGCATAGCAAGGAAGTGTACTCTCTGAGGGCCCTATTTCATACATACAAGAACGATTGTGATAGGCAATCAATGGAAGCTTCGAATTAAGGAGGTTTGCTTTGTTGTTCATTGCTTTATTTGATTAGATCTTCTTAGTTCACTATTTCATTGAGTTTTGGGTAACTTGATATTGATTATTATTGCATATTCATTGTTGATCCAATTTTACCCTAACATTTTTGGCACCCACCATTTAATTTTATGTTTTTTGCAATTTTTTGTAGTAAAAATTTGTATTTCTCTAAACCCCATTGTCGAGTTTTGCAAGGATCTATCAAAAAGTGACCTCCTGGGCTAAAATTAACATCACTAACATGCTCAGAAGGGTCGAAAACCTTAGAATCACCTATTAATTCACAAAAATTGAAGACTGAAAAAAATCCCTGTGATTTTTTTGAGGGTGCATCATTTTATCCAATTGTCCAAAGGGTGCTTTTGTAGGGTGCATCTCTTTATGCAGTGGTCTGAAGGGTGTTTCTGCATCCTTTTATCCAACTATCCAAAGAGCTTTTTCATAGGGTGCATCCTTTTATCTAGCGGTCCAAAGAGTGCTTCCTCAGGGTGCATCCTTTTATCCAGTGATCCAAAGGGTGCTTCCATAGGGTGCATCGCTCTATCCAGTGGTCCAAAGGGTGCTTCTATGTCCTTTTATCCAACTATTCGAAGAGCTTTTTGGCAGGGTGCATCCTTTTATCTAGCGGTCTGAAGGGTGCTCCCATAGGGTGCATTGTTTTATCCAGCGGTCTGAAGGGTGCTTCCACATCCTTTTATCCAGCGGTCCAAAGGGTGATTCCATAGGGTACATTGTTTTATCCAACAATCCTCCATCCTGCCTTCTTCTACATGCCATAAGGGTGGTATCTTTTTCTTTTTGCCATAACAGGAGCATATAAACTCGTAATCGTGCAAATAAACACTCATTGGAAAGGTAATTCCATGAACTTCACAATGGAGCAGGTTTGATCAAGTGATTTTATCATTTTATCAGCTATTTTTACAGTCAAAGTTCATCTATCTTTCCAAGCTTAAATCTAGAGTTTTTTCTTAGAAACTAATGATTTATCTGTGCAACTTGACTTAAACGCTTGTCAAAGAAAGGAGAAAAGAAACTTTTGATATATCTTCTACAGGTTTGAGCAATCAAAGAATAATCATTTATCACTAAATTAGGCACACTTTTGATTTGGTCTTTAAAATGAACCTTTGTGTGTTTAGTTAGGCAAACATCTCATTTGGGCTTAAAAAGAACCATTGTTTGATCTTAGGAACATTTGGATTTAGACTTAAAAAGAACATTAGCACTTGTTAGCTCAAACTTCGATTTCTAGTGGGAAAGTAAAATGGATGCTCATACAAATCACATAGTTTAACTAGGAAAGTTGTAATTGAATCATTGCTATCTTGCATGTCATTGAATCATTGCTATTGCTATCTTTTCAAAGTTAACAACTCATTGATATCTGAATAAAACTGAACTCATCATTGCTATCTAGGTAAAATTGAACCATTGCTATCTCGATTGACCATCACTTCAAAGTTAACAACTCATGCTACATGGATAAAATTGAACTCATCATTGCTATCTTGGTTAAAACTGAACCATTGCTATCTCGATTTGACCATCATTTCAAAGTTAACAATTCATACTGCGTGGATAAAATTGAACTCATCATTGCTATCTTGGATTAAAATTGGACCATTGCTATCTTGCTAAACACTTCAAAGTTTTGTGCTTGCCAATGTAGATAGCTCATCTAGTTTTTCTCATTTTAACTAGGGGAAATGAACCACTATATTCTATGTTTTGGTAATGATACCAGGCCTATGCTCTCCCCTATCTTGGGTGACTAAAATACCAGACATATCATTTTTACATGTGTTTTTCCTTTAGAGGGGCCTGCTCTTGGATACCATTCATCCAAGTAGGAACGAACCTAAGTGGTAACAGGCTAGATGCCAAGCCCTTCCAAGCCACCATAAATATATTATGTTTGGAGTGAAGGCTTCAAACAATGAGTGAAGTTGTGTTATATCGACAACCAACCTCCCCCAAAACCCTCTAAGGCGCAACCCTTGCGGGCTGGGAGACTCCATAATGGAGAGTAGTGCTGCCGCATGTATAACCACTCAAATGGTTGCCTTCATTAAATACCTTTTTTCTAGTGGCCAAAAATCCTTGTTATCCATTTGAAGCTTAGGATTTGTACTTGTTTTTCCTTTTAGTCCAAATAGAGTCAAAAAAATCACAAAAAAATAAAAAAAACCATAAAAATTCTTTATGTTTGTTGTGTCTTCTTGCCATAATTTTAGAAAATTAGAACAAAAAAGACCTTCTTGCAACCAAAGTACCAAAAACATCAAGAAAATTTCCCAAAAAAATTGTAAAAACACTGAGAAAAGCCAGAGCGGTGCATCTATCCTTTATTGCAGCGCATTTGTGCCAACTTGTGGCACATCTATATCGACTCGTAGTGCTTTTACTATCTATTGTAGTGCATTTACTTTTTACCAGTGCAGCGCATTTGTTTTGACTCATGGCGCATTTGTCAGTTTCTACAATGCATCTATTCCAGCGCATGCATAATAGTGAGTACTTTCACATCTTTTCAGAGAAAATTTTTAGGTTTTCTAGGTACCCATTTCAGTCTTGTGTCAGTTTCTGTTGAAATGACAAACCAACTAGAAGTAACTGCTCAAGAACTTCAATACCTGCAAGAACAATTAAACTTTGATCTCTCGCCCCAAGATCGTATAGCAATTGCTCAAAAACTCCAAGTGATACAACAAGAAATGATAATCTTACAAGTTGAATGTGTTAGTACTAGCTACATATCGCACCAAAAGCATACATGCTTTTACCATCTTCCTAATACTCCTGACAGGGGAATCACCACCTCAAGTTGGAAATCATATACTAATCCATCTACTAGTCCTCCTTCACCATCTCCTAGAACACATGGCCCAAATCATACTAATCCTACCATGGAGAACTCTAAATCCACTCATCCATTACCTCATTCATCTACCCATAGACCTATGCAGGATGTGATCCAAGGGCTACTAGCAAAGAGTCAACCATGTCCCCAAATTCTGGTCCTTGACCTTATCAAAGAGTCTCCAAACATGTCAAAACTTACAACCCCTGCATGTAACCTGCAACCCCTTGAGCATATTGAAGAACCTCCTACCATGCACCAAAGTCAAGGTCTGTCGCACCTTCATGTTGTTGACTAAGAGCCTATCCAAGAGTCTTCTACCTCAACTTCAATTCAACCACATCAAGCGCTATGTCAAGAGCATACTTTAGAGCATGTGGAAACATCAACCCCTTGTCTAAATCAAGATCAAAGCACTCCCATCTGACCCTTACATAACCTTTATCTTTTCGATGATCCTATACCTATACATGAGCAAGAAATCCAATTTCAAACCATTCATAACCTATATCTCTTTTATGATCAAGATACTACCTTTGATGAAGAAGCTATCCATGAGAAACTTGATCCTATACATGAACAAGAGATCAAATTCCAACTTCTCCATGGCCTACATCCTTTCCATGATCAAGATATTATCATTGATGAGGAACATATACAAGAGCACCTTAATTCCATCACGCTAAGGCCTATCTATGATTGAGATCCCATCTATGATCAAGAGCCTATCTATGATCAAGTAGACCATGATGATCCTCTAAGCCCACTTTATGCATTCCATGGTCCTGAGCTTATAACCCCATCTAGTCCTATACAAGATTCAACAAATTCCACTTCCCTTGATGAGACACTTGCCTCCCAAGCAAGCATAGAAGATCAAACCAAAAATACTCCACCATCCATTATCGACCATGTTGCAAATCTCCCACCATATATCCTTGGTCTTACTACCTTCATTCATGAGTGTTCCTCCTTAGAAAACCAGCCACCATTATCCTCTATCCCATCTTCTTCATCCAATAAGGAATGCATGTCTAGTGTTCCACCTACTCATAATCCTACTATCCGCTGCATATTCCAACATATGAACTATCAAGGTAAAGGGTTAGACCTTCACGAACAAGGTATTTTGGAGCCTGTCCATGTCAATGTTCCTCCTCCTTCATGTGGCCTTGGATACACACCCCAAGGTGAACAATCTTGAGATGTTGGTACTTCCTCCACTCCTCCTAAATCCCCCACTTTTCATCGCAAACCCTATCATATCCCCAAAACATATGTCGCCCTTCGACCTCCATCATCCTACAATTGTCAAAAGCATGTGACGATACACCTTCCCCCATCCAATCTACCTCTGCTACTTCCAACTCCTAACATCCCTCCATGCATTTTACCACCACTTCTTCCAACACCTTATTCATCCATGTATGAATCTTCTAACAATCCCAATCATGGCCAACAGATGCACATGTTGTCTAAACAAAGAGCTTGCACCAACTCTACTTCCACCATCTCAAGAGAGTTCAACCATAGAAATCTGGATGCCTCTACCTATAAAGTCAAAAATCCTAAGAGTCCTCATGACCTAGGATACAAAATCCAAGAATCAAAGAAACATCCTTGTCAAGAGCTATATACAGCCACACACCTATATGCCAAACTGAAAAAGGTGTGTGTCTGCATCCAACATATGATTCCTCCAAAAGCTGCATAAAAGTTACATACACCCAAACCCATACCTTCACAGGTACTATCTAAAAACAAGATGGTTTGGGTACCTAAACAAAAAACCCTCAAGTTACATGAGGCATCTACCTCTCAAGAATCTCAACCATCCAGTTTCTCCCTTTCCATCCAAAAGTCTCCAATTCTTCCATCCCACATGACAAGCAAAAATCAGAAAAATACTCAGTCTATGTGGATCCCTACATGCCTAAGTCATTCATCCACAAGCAAAAGTCTTCGTTGCTTCCTACACTACTTTCCCATCACCAGCTTCAATGTTTATCATGGTATGTGCAACCATTGGTCATGATTCCCTTCCATTCCACAACATTTCCATATACCTCCATCTCCCCTTCCTTCCACTATTATCCTACATGTCTTCAACAACCTATTCCTATGGTCCATGCTTTTTTATAGACTTTTCATCCATCCTTCCATAAGTCCTTTGTATTCCGCATCATCATCCACTATCACACCCTTCATAATCCAATATCTACCTTCTCCATCTCACTTTCATGCAATCCCCTGCCAACATCTATGGGAACACTTAACATTGTCCATACGACGACATCCTTCTAGTGGGACTATCACCTTTCAAGGAACTAGATATTTGAGTCTCTCCCTTCTGTATCCACCTTCTCCCATCCAACTATTTCAAAAAAAAAAGAGAGAAAAGAAAAGAAAAATCCCTTTGTCCAATGGTGAAAATCTAGCAAACAGGTGCCTTGGATAAGTACCATGATGAAAACCTAGCAAACAGGTGTCATGTGTAAGTTGATCTTCTACATCACCTACACTTGGGAGTACCTTGTCTGATCGGCATATCACTCTTCTCCTATCAATTTCCTTCCATGCCATTTCCTATCCTATCCTTCTATCTGTTACGTACCTATACTATCTAGTCTATCTATCCTAATCTTCCTTTCCTCTATCTTTCTTTGGTCTTGACAAAGATTGGGGGCACAATGTTGACAAATGTTTTAGACATCTCTTGACATACCTTATCCCTCCAAACCATGCAATTCATCAGTATCCTCTCATCCTATTATCGTCATAAGCATTGCCATAAAAAATCCTAAGTATTCTACCTACAATGGGGCATGTTATGCTTATGTGACATAGTCCTTGGAGATCACATCCTTGTTTCCTTCTACCTAACCATTTGTATCTACTATCACCCATCCATCTACCTATCTGTGGTGTTTCCTTGTCATCAGTATCATCTGATCCATATATGATCCGTATCCGATCTATATCTGATTCGTATCCGATCCATATCTGATCCGTATCTGATCCATATCTGATCTGTATCTATTCCATATCTAATCCATATCTATTCCATATCATGTCTTATCTGATCCATATCTATTCCATATCATGTCTTGTCCCATCCATATCTATTCCATATCTGATCCATATCTATTCCATATCATGTCTTATCTGATCCATATCTGTTCCATATCATGTCTTGTCTGATCCATATATGTTCCATATCATGTCTCATCCAATCCATATCTTAGGTCCATTAGGGTTTACCCTGAACTACATCGCCTCTGTGTTGTCACGTAGGCAAGGCCATTTAGCAATGAGCCCCTGAGGTACTAGGTCAGTCCCTTAGGGTCCGTCTCGCTAGTAAAGATTGTGGAGTCTTCTCACCAGGCAAGCAAGCGCAAGCAAAGCCTACTTTCAAGCAGAAATCTTGACACAAGACATTAACCTATCCAAAGCAAAGCAAACAAACTCCTAAGGCCTTTTAAATGATTTTACCCAAATTATGGCAAGAAACAAACACATCTAAATGCAAAAATGTTTTATGGATTGGAAACATGGTTAAAATATAGAGTCTTGATTTTTGTTATGATGTCTTTCTATGCTACTCAAGGATGCCAAAAGCTAGAGATGCTATGATGGGAGGCATGTTTCTTTTTCTTGTTTGTTTTTTGTGGATTAAACTTTAGTAATGTGAAACCTTATCTAAATACATGATCAGCAAAAGATCATCGAGGACATCAAAGGTCTAACATGAATGGGGGCAATCCTTGACTATTGATTCACAAGAAATACTCAGGTCATCTCAGTTCAATTATACCTAGATGCTTGTATTAACTTGCTAAATCAAAATTCATGTAAGCAATCCTTAGGTCATCTTAGTTCAATTATAGCTAGATGCTTGTATTAACTTACAACATTCAGAAAAAGTACCAAAAAAAATTGCCCAATGATGAAATAAGCACTTCAAAATACTTGCACTATCAAGATGTCAAAAGAAAAAAACCATTCACATCCACTCGCATCTGCAAAAGTACCCATACCATTCACATCCATTTTCATCCATTTACATCCATATCCATCAATAAAGATCCTATGCAGAGTATCAATGTTTACAAAAGCTTGTGAGTTCTTCTGTCGAGCCATTCTTCTATCAATTAAAATTCTATCTATCATTGTGATCCATTCTTCTCAATCTGGTCAGTTTGAGCAATGATCCAGATACAAGGTCCATCATTAATCCATACCAATCAAGTCAAGTCAATCTTGTCAAATGATCCAATCACAATCAGTGGTCTTGATCCTTGTCTGGTCGTAAACCAACTCGATCAGTTAAT
The DNA here is from genome assembly GCA_027924645.1 of Cunninghamia lanceolata. Taxonomy (NCBI): domain Eukaryota; kingdom Viridiplantae; phylum Streptophyta; class Pinopsida; order Cupressales; family Cupressaceae; genus Cunninghamia; species Cunninghamia lanceolata. The sequence goes on along the minus strand of BSBN01000985.1, from coordinate 4,555,007 downwards.
CAATCAATTTTCTTATACAGGATGTAACATTGTTGAAATCAGACCAACACACACGTCTTAAATGACATGTTTCATTTCCTAAAACTAGACACTATCCTTCGTGTTGCTCTAGGGATCTATCATTCCCCACCATGACAACATGCATGCCATGTTGGTCTAGGGATATATCATTTCCCACCATGACAACACTGTCCTATATTGTTATCAGTATATCGTTGGTTTACTGCTCGACATGGGCAATACCTTGTTTGTTCTTGTATCATTTGTGCATACTTGCTTGTTTTCTTGTGTGTGTTAGCATTGTATCTTGCATCACATATCATTCAGCTCTTTCTTCATCATTCTTCATCGTGAGATTGTCCGTCTCTTGTCCTTCTGCCTTCTTCTCGTCCAATCTCCCGAGGGGGCATCCTATCATCATTTAACCTGTACCAAGGGCAAACTGGGGCATATATCATTGTCAAACTACCTATTCTTTGAAGCAATGCTATAAAATGCATTGCAGTAAAGAGGGGTAAAATGTATATGCCTAAAAATGACATGATTCACATTCTTCTAAGTTAATTAAATATCAAAATATTTAATTATCTCTTCTAAAGTCAAAATTAAATAAAACCCTTTATTTAATTTAAATTCTTCCAACCATCTAAATAATTCTCAATTATTTAATTAAATCAAATCACTCTTCCAAATTTGAAAAAATCAAATCAAATTTATTTAAATCCTCTCAATCTTCAAAAATAAAATACAATCAAATATTTTATTTATTCTTCCAAAATCATGCAAAACAATTAAATAAATTTATTTATTTAATTAGCTTTATCTTCTAAATTAAATAATACCAATTATTTAATTGCTTTCTTCGAATAATATCTTCTCTAAATTTAAATAAATCAAATATTTATTTAAGTTGTCTTTTTCTTCTAAATTGAGTTATCTCTAAATATAATTCAAGCTTTCTTGCACATGCAATTAAATATTCCTAATATTTAATAAAGCAAAATATCTTCTTATTCTCATGCAAATCCCTTCTTCTTGTTTTAAATCACTTAACTAATTATTATATTCTTTTAATTGCTTTAACTCATTCTTTTATTCTTAGCAAATCCTCTCATGCAAAAGAAAGCAAGACACATGTCTTTTTCTTATTCATTTCACGTTCCTCAACTATTCTCAATCATTGATCTTCTCATACTTTCTATACTGTCGATCTTATTTCTCTCGAGTCTATAAGTACAACCTCATTCTTCCATTTCAATCATCCAAGCTTTAAGTATCGTTACTTTACAGGAATTATAGCGCACCTTTGGCACCAATTCCTTCATTGCTTGTGATCACACTTGTTACTACACACTACTATCATCGTTGTGAAGCTCCTCTTCATGGCGATATTTTTTTTTTTTTAAGGGGAAAAAATTTTATTCAATCCAAAGCGAGATACAAGGCAAGAGCCACAGGCTCAACAGAGAGTATAACAGCCAACAAACAAACATCAACACTACATAGTCCTATCTTCCAATAAAAATCTCTCCAGAATCCCTAGATAATCACAAGGTAACTCATTCCTACCTCTGATATCCCAACCATCCCCTTTCTTCGAGGCCCACTTCGCCAAGCAGTCAGCCATGCTGTTCCATTCTCTAGGGATGTGACAGAAAGAGATAGATTCCAAGGAACTGCAAACACTTAAAATCTGTCTGACCATCGATGCTAAATGCCAACTAACACCATCCAATCTCTGGTTGTTCAACATATCCACAACAATCTGAGAGTCAGACTCACAGATAATCCTCCTCCAGCCAAGAGAGCAACCCCGCTCAATAGCAATCTTAATAGCAAGGGCCTCCATCAAGTTTTTAGAGTAATGCCCTTTGTAGACAGAGAAGCAAAAAACAACATCCCCATCTTTACTTCTACCAATACCCCCAATACCAGCATGCCCAGGATTCCCACGAGAAGATCCATTAGTATTAATCTTCAGGACTCCATCTGGAGGAGGTGCCCACTTCCCATCACGACAGACCCGTTTCTTGACACGACGGGGCATAAGACCAGTACGGCACCCCCTACTATTAACACCCAGGCTCAGATCCCGCACAACTGCAACATCCCCAGGATCAATACTTTCAGACATATCACATTTAGCGAAAATAGTCTCCTGAAGCCTACTGATAATCTTTGTCCATAGTTGACTAGTATCCAATCTGGAATCACAAAAAACTCTACGGTTCCTTTCCAGCCAAAGGTTCCAAAGAATGAAAATGGGCCCAATGAACCAGGCCACCTGAAGAAAAGGTGTCTTCGCAGGAGGCCTGCCCAGGCTCTCCCAAAACTCAATAAGAGAGGAAGCGTGAATGTACCCATGATGCCAAGCCTCCCACCATCTGTGCCAAATCTCACGAGAAAAGGGGCAGTGAAAGAACAAGTGGGAAGAACATTCTTCACTACACAAACAAAGAAAACAAATGGAAGGTCCCTGAAACCCCCGTTTACGAAGATTCTCCCAAGTGAGACATTTCCTCTGGGCAACCAACCATAAAAAGAAGTTACACTTGGGCCAAGAAAAGTTGTTCCAAACCTTCCTCCACTAGGGCACCTCAGTAGGACCATATAAATTCCTATCAAGCACAGCATAACCTTGAGCAACAGTATAATTCCCTTTTGGGCTAGGGCTCCAAGCCAACTTGTCCCTCTCATTCAGAGTGCTACAAAACCTGCCCTCCAAGACCTTACACAAAGCAGCACGATCCTCATCAGAGCCACCCACAGGCCACTCCTGCGGATCCTTCCAGCAAGACACCTCCAGACGACCAATACGCTTAACCATTTTAAAATGCTCCACCTTAGTCCAACTAGCATCAGAGAACATCTGGCAAAGAGGTAGAAGCTGAGGGAAACTAGATAGAATGGGAGGGTGACCATCCCAAGAATCCAGCCAAAAAAGAGCATTAGAGCCATTATTACAGATCTAGAAAAGACCATTCTGAACAAGTTGAGCTCCCTTCTTAAGAGTATCCCAAATGCAAGAGCCTTTGCCCAACAAAGCAATCCATGGCACATCCCAGCTCTCAACCCCAGGAACATACTTGTAAGCAAGAATCTTGGCCCAATCCTGATCCTATCTGTTGCACCATCTCCAGTACAGCTTAGCTGCCAAAGCCGTAGCCACAAGAGCCATAGACCTAAGGCCAAGGCCCCTAGCATGCTTCAGCCTACAGACAGACTCCCACTTGACTAAACTCCATTTCGAGGAAAGAAGGTTACCCGACCAAAGGAATTGCCGGGAAAGAGCATCAAAATCCCTCACAAAGGAGGCAGGAGGAATCTGCACACAACACCTGTAAATAGGGAGAGACTGCACCCCAGCTTTTAGGAGAAGCACTCTACCAACAGAAGAGAGCCATCTGTAAGTCCAATGACTAACCTTACTCTGGAACTTATCCAAAATCCCCTGCCAAAAATCTCGATGCTGAGATCCCAGAGCCAAAGGAGTCCCCAGGTACATCAGGGGAAGAGAACCAATTTGGAATCTAAGAATTCTGGCAATCCTGTTCTGAATGAGATGAGGAGTATTAAAGAAATAGATGGAAGATTTATCATCATTAATACACTGACCAGAAGATCTCAAATAGATGTCTAAAGTTCTCCTGAAGTTCACTGCCTCACTAATTCTAGCGAAGCCCATCAGTCCAGTATCATCCACAAATTGAAGGTGAGAACAAGGAGGGAGATCATTGGTCCAGCTCCAACCGTGAAGAAGACCCATCCGCACCTGAGATTTAATAAATCTACCAAGACCCTCCGCAATGATAATGAAAAGATATGGGAACAGAGGGTCCCCTTGCCGAAGACCCCGAGAAGCACTAAACCAATCTGAAGAATCCCCATTAAGAAGAATAGAGAAGGAGGATGAGGTTACACAACTAAGAACCTAGCTCACCCATTCCTCGTTAAAGCCAAAAGCCAAGAGGACATTCTGAAGAAACTCCCAGCTCACCCGATCATAAGCTTTAGCCATGTCAAGCTTAATGAACATCACCTTCTCCTTAGAGGAAGCCATAGAGTGAATAACCTCCGTAGCAATCACGACACCATCCAAAATTTGTCTCCCTTCCACAAAACCTCTCTGCTTAGTAGAAATCAAAGCACCAAGGAGGGGTTTGAGTCTCTCAGCAATCAACTTGGTAATGATCTTGTAGGTGACATTGCATAAAGCTATAGGCCTAAACTGATCCATCCGATTAGCCCCCTCCTTCTTAGGTATGAGAGCCAGAAAAGTAGAATTCAAAGAATTAAGCATTTGTTTGTTCCTAAGAGATTCCTGAACCACCTCAAGGAGATCAGACTTTATTATTTCCCAAAATTCCTAGAAGAACTCAATCAGAAACCCATCTGGGCCATGAGCTTTGCCTTTTTTCATACTAAACACAACTTTCTCCAACTCAGGTAACAAGATTGGACACAGAAGAGCCCTATTCATCTCATCCGAGACCAAGCAAGGAATACAATCCAAGATAGCCTTCTCCTCAGATCTGGCAGCAATATCCTCCCTGCAAAAAAGATTAGAAAAATAGTTGACAGCTTCCCTGGAAATTTCACCACAGGACGAGATTGTATCCCATCACTCGAGACAAGAGTGGAAATAGAGTTCCCCTACCTATGGGCCTTAACCAAGTTATGAAAAAAAGCCATGTTCCTGTCCCCCTCTTGAAGCCAATCAATCCAAGATTTTTGCTTCCAGAAAATCTCCTCCCGAAGCTCCCACTCTTCTAAGCCCTTGAGGGCCAGGGACTCAGCATTCAGAAGGTCAGATGATAGCCCATAGTCTCGAATCTGACGAGTGACACTATCCAGCTTGGACTGAGCAGCAAGCTTCTAAGCATGCAAGTTCCCAAAACATTGATAATTCCACCTCTTAAGCCTATACTTCACATGTTGAAGCCATTTACTAAAAGTGTACATGGCCCTCCCATGGGTAGGAAGCCCTTCGTACCACCAATCCAGCACAAGATCCCGAAGAGATTGATCTTGTAACCACATCAATTAAAATTTGAAAGAAGGATTTTTAGTGACCCCATAAGAGGAGGCACAGAGTTTGATAGGCCAGTGATCGGATCCCCTCTAATCTAGGATTTCAGAACTGGTAGTCCACCTGCTGCTCATCTAATAACAGGAAACCAGAAATCTATCTAGCCGTTCTGAGATAGCCTCATCACCACACCTCCTGTTGTTCCAAGTAAAAACTCCATTGATTGGCTTCACATCAACAAGGTTAAGGAAACCAATATTATCTCTGAGCAAAAGAGAAGAAGGATCAAGCCTGGCTAACCCTCCTCATTTTTCCTCCATACTAATAATAGCATTGAAGTCACCAGCCAACATCCATGGGAGAAACGGGTCTAGAGAATGGACAAAATTGATATGATCCCAAAGATGAGTCTTACCTGGAAGATCGGTAGGAGCATAAATATTAGAGAAAAGACATCTTTCACCAGTTTCAAAAATGGAGGCAACCATAGAGATGGAAGATCGACTAGAAACCCACCATAAGGGGGAGACTTTCCTTGGGTTCCAGAAGCAAGCCACCCCCCAGAACTGTCCAATGCCCCCACCCCCTGCTAGTAGCCTTGGGGCTAGATACGCAGAGCACAATTATTCAAACCATCCACTGTAAGCTTGGTTTCCTATATAAAGACCACATCCGGAGCCTGAGACTCAATTAATCTGCGAACAGCCTTTTGTCTAGGGATGCTGTTCAACCCCCTTACATTCCAAGATAAAACTATCATTTAGGGGGGTGGGAGAAGTGGGAATCAATGGGTTTCACAGACCCAGACTCAACCAAAGTATCATCCATAATCTTAACCTTCTCTTGATTAGTTTTTCTTCCACTCCTTGACTGTTTATCTAGAGGCCCCTTTTTAAAAGATTTTTGATGCAAACCTAAGGCAGGAGGAGCCTTAGCACCCTTCACAGGATCTGCGGATCCCTTCGTAACTTGGGGGCAAGGAGCCGAACCAGTAGTACCCACCGGTAATTGTGACTCCTGGAGGCCACCAATATTCTAAACTTGAGGAGGCAAGTCCAAAGCTGGCTGACCAGCCTAATGAACCCCTGACAATAGAATCAGCTCCTCCTCCTTTGCATCCACCACCTGAATCTCTTCCTGACCTTTAACCCCAGAAGAAAGCTCAACTGGATTACCATCTTCTTGGACTACGCTATCAAGAACCTCAAACCTATTAAATGTGCCATCAATCTGTCTATCCATCTAGAATGATTGTGAAAGGCAATCAATGGAAGCTTCGAATTAAGGAGGTTTGCTTTGTTGTCCATTGCTTTATTTGATTAGATCTTCTTAGTTCACTATTTCATTGAGTTTTGGGTAACTTGATATTGATTATTATTGCATATTCATTGTTGATCCAATTTTACCCTAACAACAATAATATTATATTATATTTAGGCAAGGATTTTAACTACTCTATAACTCTTATTTTGAATAATTTAATAAATTAAAATTTTAATATTTACTTTCAATACTATATATATATATATATATATATATATATATATATATATATATATATATATATATATGTTTTAAAAAATATTTTAATAAAAAGAGAGCATATCATATCATACTATGGTATCTTTACATGATCAAATTTTAATTTGCCATTGGTGATATCTTAATTATTAACTTGGGATGGTGTAATGTTAAATTATTGTTATACCAATCTAAATGGAATGATTGTTTAGATTGATTATGTATTTTTTTAGAGGACATTTGAAAAAATAAAAATTATTAGAAATGGTGGAAACTTATCTAAAGGTTTTGAAACTTTAGCATTTATCCTATATGAGAATTTAGAGGTGTCCTTTTATGTGAGATAAAATCACTAGGAGTGAAGTCATTGTCCATAATAATATGATTCAACATCATATGTTCTCAAGACTTTACCACCATTTCATTGTAACAGATTTTAATGTACCCCAATTTAGGATGTTCAAAAGTGTTTATTTATCTTAGTTAAATTGTTGAAATGTTGGTGAAAGTTAATGATGAGCACCATTTTTAAAGTTGTAGCTAAGATTAGATAGTAGATTCATTTCATGTTTAAATTTGTAGGATGCTTTTGCTCTTTTGAACTTGCACAAGTAGACGTGTTTATCTTTACCTTGAACCATTTTTTAATTTTTCACAGATACGTTTTCCTTCGAGTGAAAGTCTCTAAACTTTTTTTAATTCTTCTGGAGTTGTTCATCTTCTTTTTACATAAAAATTATAGAAGAACACATAAAAATCTAAATCACACAATCTCCATATAAAGTGATAATCAAAGATGATACCTTGCTTGGCTATATGGATGGACAATTAACTTGGTGGTTCTCCTCTTTGGCTTTTTTTTCTTTTCCAGCTATGTGAATGTATTCATTGATGCACTTTTAACAATAGATTATCAACATATCTTTATTCTTAATCTTGCTATGGAGTTTATGAATTGCAAGTTTTATTAATATCAAAATGGCACCTGTAAAGGTACAAGTTACCATGAGGATAAGAGTGTTTGTTTTGATTTTAACTTTGAGCTATACCTATCTTGTTTGTTTTTGTTTGAGGGGCCATTCACTGTCGAGTGTCCTGCAAGATTCCAATGGAAGAAATACAGAATTGTGTGAGAGGTAGACCCACTTTTTTAACCAAAAAAAGGAGCATGTGGAAATGTATAACGGGTAAAACTCTGTTAAGATTTTAATTTTATTTCATACATTCTTGTCTTTAAGTCTGTTTACACAAGTATTTCTCTATACTTAATTTTAAAATTCAAATTTAAACTGAGTTATATAAAGATGCCACAATAAATCCATTTTAAAGATTTTATTTTGTCAAGATCTTTTTATTGATAATCATTTATTATATTTTGGTATTTTTAATTCAATATGTCCAATTTAAAATTTGTTAAATCTTTTTTAATTATGTTTTGTTTTGTTGAGTGTTGGGGTAAAATACGATTTTATTTTGCCAAGATCTTTTTATTGACAATCGTTTAACTTATTTTGGTATTTTAATTGAATATGTCCAATTTAAAATTTTATTAAATCTTTTTTAATTATGTTCTATTTTTTTAGTGTTGGGGTCAAATTTCATGAGCCACCATCAAAGTTTAATTTCATACTTCCATCTTGAGAGGTACCCATTTAAATCTAAAGGTATTATTATTAATTTGCTTACATTGTTTTCTTCTAGTTTTGTTATTTCTTATGGGGCCATTAGCCATATTTTACTTAATGTTGTTAATCAAAATCTCTTATACTTTTGATGTTCATATGAGCTAATTAAAGTCAAACTCTATTTTGACATAGTTTTTCTCCACACTCTAGCTTTTATTTTGTCTCTTTGGAGACAATTAGATTGTTCATCTTATCTATTTTAACCTATTAGTGATACAACAAACTTTAAGTTTGTAGGACACCAAGATTATGTTTGCATTATGTTATTATTTATAAATAACAATCTTTTCAAACCCTAAATTAAACATGGTGGTTATAATTAGGCTAAAATTTTGAACCCTCTTATGGCAAAGTTGATACAATTATAGCTAAGGCTACCACTGAAATTTTTTGTTTCATGAACCCTGAAATTTATCAAGAATCAAACTTGAAGTATCTTAACAAAGCAATGAAAGGATAAACCCATGTTACAAAGAGGGATTTAAGAGCTTAGAGAGTTTATAACTTAACTTTCTTGATTCCACTATGGTTACTACTTATGATTGAGTTAATTTTGAGAATACAATTGGACGTATTAGAAAATTGAATCTTGAACAAGAATTCCTATTGAAGTGCATTCCCTTTACAAGGATTAGACCAACAAAAATTATATTTATATTTACATTTTTCTATATTACAAAAACACATCTAGAGATGTACCATAATGATATCAATGGTTATCTTATGCAATTCATGGTGTATGGAATGGTCAATTACCTATTATATTGATAACATTGTTGTTAATTTCTAATTTTAAGTTCCAAGATTTTCCCCCCATTTATGCCCAAACCAAATTGTGACAAATTAAACTAGTAGGTTGAAAATGTTGAGATGACCATTAAGGAATACCAATCAAATTTCAACATATGTAATTTAATAAATGTAACTAACTGAAGTTGATGCTACATGTAAACAATTACAATTGTTTGTGGAAAGAATGTTGTAGGTTCATGTTGTCTTTTAGTTAAGGACCCATTATTATTATGTTTATTATGAGGTTGTATTTGTATGTTTCTAGTAGTAAATGACAAATGAAAGATTTTATAAACCACGATACCTATGTTTGACAAACCAAAACTACAACAATATTATATTTAAGTAGGAACTCTAATTTCTCTATAACTTATTTTAAATGATGTAGTCAGGTAGTAGGGTCCAAAGGAGGATTGTCCAGCCATGCAGCCTAACATAATCAATAGCACAAGATCATACAATGACACAAGATCATATAGCAACAATTATCAATTATATAAGATTGCACTATTATCCATAATACCAACCACATCCACTATTATATAAGCTTGTGTGTATATGGAAAAATCGATCTATTCTAAACTAAATAAAAACCAAAAAATCCAATAACATAAAGAAAACGAAATCAAGTAAAAGCCATGACAAATAATCAATGCAATAAAGACTTTTACCGAACTTTGTGTTGTTTCCTTTGGATTGAATGTAGAATTGCTCAATGAGATTGCAAAGCCATAGCCGCAACAAGCAAGTGTAGTGCTCAAGAGATCAATGTCAAATGATCGTAAGGTTGCTCAATCGACGCGTTGTGTATGCTCAAAGCTCTGTTAAGTATGCCTGAGAATACGATCGAAGAGAGAGGCTCAATGAAGGAGATGAGGGGGGTTTATATAGGTTTCAAGGAAAATCGATCAACGGTCCAGATAATTCAGAAGAATCAATGAAGGAGATAAGTTGAGGAATGTGCAACGAATGAGAAAAAGACATGTGTCTTGCTTGCTTTTGCATGAGAGGAGTTATCAAGAATAGAAGAATGAGTTAACTGAAGAGATAAATCAATTAAAAGAATAAAGCAATCAGTTAAGTGATTTAAAACAAGAAGAAGAGATTTGCATGAGAAAAGAAGATATTTTGCTTTATTAAATATAGAAATATTTAATTGATGAGCAAGAAAGCTTGAGTTATTTTAGAGATAACTCAAATTAGAAAAAAAGCAATTTAAATAAATAATTGATTTATTTAAATTTAGAGAAGATATTTTGGAAGAAATAATTAAATAATTAGAATTATTTAATTTAGAAGATTTGAAAGCAAATTAAATAAATAAATTTATTTAATTGTTGTGCATGATTTTGGAAGAACGATTTGATTTAACTAAATAATTTAGAATTATTTAATTTTAGACAAGAGGGAATTTGTTGAATTAATTAAATAATTGGATATATTTAATTAATGTAGATGTGAATTTTGGAAGGTGACAAAGATTTAATTAAATAATTAAAAATGATTTAATGAAAAGAGGAATTTGATTTAATTAATTAAATAACGAGGATTTATTTAATTAATGTTGAATTTAGGAGATTTAGAAGAATTTGATGATAATTAATTAAATAATTAGATTATTTAATTAACGTTGTAATGCAGGTGATGAGACAGATAACGAAATGCAAGTGATTTGATGACACGGTCATTTTAGGGTGTCTACATTTTGCCCCTCTTTGATGCAATGCAGCATGTAGCGTTGCGTCAAAGAAAATGATTGTCGCAGATGTAATACAAATTTTTGATGCCTTAGTGTATCAAGTTGCCCCAGTGTATGCCCCCTCGAGCGGGAAGACAGGGAGGCGACAGAGGAAAGGTGTTGACGCTCGACTAGAAAGGTGTGCGACCAGTAGGAAGAAAAAGCAGGAACAGGGGGGGAAGAAAAACTGAAGGGTGGGGACACTATAAATAGGTCCCATGGGGACCACAATCCTCATTTGCACCCATTGAGAGTCTAAATTTAGAGAAGAGCTTCGAAGCTTAGTGGAGAGAGAGTTGAGCAGCTAGCGGAGAGAGATGCCGATTCCAGTGCACAGACATCGGGCGGAGCTGGTGCGGACCTACGGGAGGCCAGCAGGAGCTCCGGCAGCGGTAAGTGATCGAAAACCCCTTTGTCATTTGTCGACCAGGGTGTTTGTAGGGCTAGATTTAGGTAGGTTTGCAATTTGAGCCAAAAGTGCCATAGGATTGTGCAGCGCGTATGGTAGTCGCTAGGTGCGCTTTTGGCGCGCCGCAGCGCGTCCGGTAGGCGGGCGCAGCGCAGTTGGTGAAATCACGTCGCATCTGGTTAATGTAGGTAGCGTCGCAGCGCATGTGGAAAAATCCGCAGCGCTCCTGGTAAGGCGGTGCAGCGCTCCTGGTAAGGTAGGTTAGCGCGGGTGGCGGGTAGGTGGAGAAAGCGCGTCGCTTCTGGTGAAACAGAACGGCGCAGTTGGTATAATGCTTTAGCGCATTCAAAAAACAAGGCGCACATGGAAGGAAAAATCAAAGCGCAGTTGGATAAGTAGTGAAGCGCGTTTGGCTGGGAGAAACAGCATGGTTGCATAAATAAAGCACTTCTGGCTAGATAGAAGAAAAAGTTAGGGTTTAGTAAAATGGGGGGCCTAGAGGAGAGACACCTAGCCTAGCCGACAAGAGGGAAAAGGGATGGCAAGGGTGGGGTACAGCATAGCCAATGGATAGATAGGTTTTGAGGGATTTGGTTATGAAACTGACAAGTGGTATGTTTATGGATGCAGAGGATACTACCACCACTGATGTCGCGGGAGCGGCACCACGCGATCGCACACGAGGTTGTACAGCTGACCTGGGAGGAGGATGCATTTTTAGAGCATGCCGGGCTATGGCATGTGGCACACCTTACACACATTAGGGCGAATCTCGCCCTAGTGACAGCAGTGGTGGAGAGGTATCACAGCGAGACATCGTCATTTCACTTCCCGACAGGGGAGGCTACAGTGACACTGGAGGATGTGTATCGCATCCTGCGGATTCGGATTGATGGAGAGATAGTGGACTTTGACCCGGCACGAGGCCAGGCAGGCTTGGAGGAGGTCTTTTGCACAGACGACCTGTGGATAGACGATGGGGAGATTAGGTGGGCAGACGTCCCGAGACTCTGTGACAGGATCCGTTGGATCGTGGCATCGTTGATCGGCGGCTTCCTGTGCCCGGACAGGAGATCCAGAGGCTTATCAGTTGGGTGGGGGACAGTGTTATCCGGGATGTTTACACATGGCCGGCAGTATGCGTGGGGACCCTGTGTCCTAGGGCAGCTATACCATGACATGCATTATTGCGTATACAGGAGAGGCAGGAGCCTCTCAGCAGGGGTGACCTTACTACAGGTGTGGGCGTGGGAGCACATTCCAGTTATCCGGCCCATGGCACAGCGCCACCGAGACAGAGGGGAGCCATATGCATTTTTATATGATGGAGTGATGACACACAGGAGGATGGGATCTGTCAGCTATTGGCGGCGACAGATCGATGAGATGGACATCTTCATCTGGAGGCCGTGGCTACTATGCGAGGAGTGGCCGGATGAGCACGAGTAGCTCATGTACTGCAGACCGGCTCGCTATCTGTTCGGTAGACGGACAGATATGATAGAGCGATATCTTCCAGAGCGGGTATTGAGATAGTTTGGCCTACCACAGGGGCTACCAGTGGGGGAGGCCACACATGCCAGGACACGGCGAGAGACAGGAGACTGGGACCCAGTGATCCCTGTGGCGATAGCATTAGCAGAGGTGCGGGGACTGATCCCCGTGAGATGGGACTGGGACACAGGGCTAGCAGACCCAGGGACGCTGCCAGCCTATGATCAGTACTGGCAGACCCACAGGCCGATGAGACTGACTACACCCGGTGTAGTAGGGGCAGTGGGAGAGGTGTTAGTTCTTGGCGGGGAGGCTAGGAGGAGGCGGCAGGCCAGGGCAGCCGGACAGCAGGCAGGTGGACAGCAGGCCGGTGGCCAGCAGGAGGATGTGGAGATGGCAGAGGCATTGGGCCCAGTCGTAGAGACTAATCTGCAGAGGGCCGAGCGACTGCTGCAGGAGGAGATAGCCCGGAGGACTCGACTAGAGCTCCGGATGGTTAGATTGAGGAGAGACCGGGATACAGCACGGGCAGAGGCTAGACAGGCAGAGGCCACAGCCCAGGCACAGACACAGGCAGCCACAGCCGCACAGACAGCCCTGGCACAGGTACAGGCACAGTTACAGGCACAAGTGCAGGCCTACAGACAATTACAGGCACAGGTGCATGCACAGGCACAGGCACAGGTACAGCCACCGGCCGCACCCGCAGTTGACACCGAGGCAGTGGCACAGGCCAGGAGGGAGAGAGATACAGAGGTACAGCTACGGCTAACAACAGAGGCCACACTCTTTAGAGTGAGGCGGGAGAGAGAGGAGGCACGCCGTGCACTGGGTGCAGACCAGAGGACCCTATACAGTGAGCTCGTCTGAGTGCAGGGTGAGCTGGTATCAGCTGGCCGGGAGGCAGAGTATTATAGGGGGCTGTATGTGGGTGCGGTGCTAGCAGCGCAGTAGGCACTGAGCTACAGAGACAGGAGCAGATCCGGGGCATCTGGATCGCGGAGGTCAGGGCAGTCAGCGTCCTCGATTAGAGGGCCATTTTTGCCGCCAGGGGGAGGAGGAGGAGGACCACCAGGAGGAGGAGGAGGACCATCAAGGGGACCTCCACCGAGCACAGGGGGAGGCCAGGGGCCACAGCAGGCGGGTAGCGCTACACACTAGGGCATGCTCATATTGTATCATATTGTATTATTTTGGACAGATGCCTGCGTGCATTCTGATGTATATTTTGAGGGCTCTTGATAGCCTTGATGTACTATATGGATGTATATCTGGATGTATACATATTTTGTATTTATTGATGTAGACACAGACACTTTGTATTATGATGACCATTACATGATATATATATATATGATGATCTGTTCGATTCACTGCTGTTCATACTTGTGCGTATGCATTATTTGATGTCATGGATGTGATGATATGTATGTATGATTATGGATTCATGTGATGACATATGTTGCTTATATGATGCTTATAGATGTATGATGATAGAGATGTATGATGATATAAATGTGATGACTAGTGATATCTGACATGTGGGTTTTGCAGATATGCACCAGAGAGGAGAACAGGAGAAGATGGAGGACCCAGACTGTTGATCGATTACTGCAAATGAAACGATATAAAGGGTGTGGGAATGGATGAATGAGCTTGTTGCAATGGCTTCACATTTGTATATAAAGAGCAATCCTTAGTTTGATATAGCACGTGGATAGTTCGCCACCAAGGTATAACAAGACCAAGGTGCAGTAATATCTGAGTGCGTGGACGTTGACTCTGCAAGCAAGCGATTTGAACTTAGATCCCCTTAGACAGCATATAACCTTGCTGGGACATGTGAATAAGACATAGTCTTGAACATAAAATAACCTTCAATACATGTCAATGCAAGAAGAAATATTAATATGTAAGATGCTAGGTCGTAACACACACAAGATAGATATGATGCTAAGAAAGATACTAAAGATCATTCCTCAAACACGGCACACAGAAAGCAATGACTATGCCCCCAATCCGTACTGCATCGCAACATACCAAGATTATAGATAAATCAAGGTGGTCTTGAATAGGTATTGGAATAGGGAACAAAAGATAAACCATAACACAAATTGACTGACTTACAAAGTAAACATACAGCCAACATATTCTCTTGCCAAAGAGGTTGCTCAGGATAGATGGGATAGGAAAGATAACAACCTTATCGTAGGAACTCTGTGTCCGTTAAAGGGGGCTATCTACCTAAAAAGACAATGTCTCACTTACAGGAAATGCCACATGTTGCAGGAGACGCGTGTGTTGGTCTCGACAATGGAACACTTCGTAGAAGACAAGCTTGTTGATCTAGGGCTTAGTTAAGCGGTACTTAGCTGATGTTGGCAATTGGTATGCAGGACAGTAGATGACTCTGGAAGTAGGCCTCTTTGCTTCAAGTTTGTTAAGGACTTTTGCTTTGAAAGGATGTGCTAGCTTGCTGCTTGAGTTAGTCAAGTCGAGGTGAATGGATTTTGACAAACGGAAGACTAGAAGGATGGGATGCTAATGGATTGGGACGGGTGGAGAATGATGGATCGTGTGTGCCTGAGTACTGGAAACATCCTTCGTATTCTAGACTGCCTACATACCCTGTATCCACGGGATCAAGGCACACTTACGATGGAAGATGAACGTGATAAATATGTAGTTCTGGATAGAGTGATGAAGTGGGTCAAGATGAAAGGGGGAGATCTTATGTACCTGAGTACTGGAAACGTCCTTCGTATTCCAGACTGCCTACATACCCATATCCATGGGATCAAGGTACCTTAAGATTGAAAAGATGATATGTAGTTCTGGTTGGTGTGATGATGTGGGAAAAGAGCGGAGAAGAGGTGATCTTATGTACCTGAGTACTGGAAACGTCCTTCGTATTCCAGACTGCCTACATACCCATGTCCATGGGATCAAGGTACCTTAAGATTGAAAAGAGATAATATGTAGTTTTGGTTAGATGTGATGATGTAGGAAAAGTGTTGAGAAGATAACAGCCTTATCGTAGGAGCGATGTGTCCGTTAAAGGGTGTTACCTGTGGAAATGAGACAAGATTGAAGTATGCGCTGCGAACCACGAACTAGGAAACAATCCTAGACCGAAGCTAAGGAAAGAGTTGCCCCCATTCTGGTAGAGGAAACTGTAGGGGTGACCGCCGAAGAAGACACCGAAAGACTTGACCTAGGACAAGACAGTGTTAACTGTAGACACAGATCAAGACGTGGGATGACAATGAGGGACACTGACAAATTTCCAAGCTATACTAGGTAGGGAGATGGAAATGCAAACAAAGCCAATGGTTTTATTACGGATGGATGGATGAAGCAGGTTGTGAACTGGACAAGGAGTGGACAGGACTCGATAGATGATGGATGCTGACTCTACGCATAGCGCCTGTTTGCCAGGTTTTCACTATGGTACCTATCCAAGGCGCCTGTTTACCAGGTTTTCACCAGAGGATGAATGTTTTTGTATTTTTGTATTTTTTGATTTTTTTTTTTTTTTTTTTTTGATTTTTTGATTTTTTTTGATTTTTTTTTGGGAATACTCTGAGGATCAGGCATAGAACTTCTTGAGATGGACACTGTTAAGTGGCTCATCTAGAGGAATGCCGTCAGGTGTAGCTAAAGTATAAGCTCCTGATCCATATGCTGCTGTGACAACGAAGGGACCTAACCAGTTAGGCTCAAACTTGCCCTTCTTCTCTCGATCTGCTTGATTTCTCTGATTCTCCTTAAGTACAAGATCACCAACTTGAAACCGTCTTTCTTTGATCTTTTTGTTGTAATTACGCCGAAGGCGGTTTTGATAGACATGGAGATGATTAAGTGCGGCAAGACGCCTCTCATCTAGTAGTTCAAGCTCAGCTAATCTGGAAGTGCGATACTCATCTCCGCCGATCAGGTCCTGCATGGATACTCTGAGGGATGGGATCTCGACCTCTATAGGTAGGATGGCTTCAGAGCCAAAGACCAAGGCATATGGTGTGGCACCAGTTGGTGTTCTGATACTAGTGCGGTAGGCCCATAGGGCGGGATTGAGTTGCAAGTGCCAATCACGACCAGCTTCATTGACTGTTTTCTTGAGGATTTTGAGAATGGTTTTATTGGAAGCCTCAGCTTGGCCGTTACTCTGCGGATAGTAGGGAGTTGAAAAGCGATGTTGGATATTGTATTGTATGCATAAGGCACGAACATCTTGGTTCTTGAATGGTCTCCCATTATCAGTGACAATGGCTTGGGGAATACCATACCGGCATATGAGGTAGTTTAGGATAAACTTGGCTATTTGCTTACCGGTGATATAGGTCATAGGAATGGCTTCCACCCACTTCGTGAAATACTCAGTGGCGGTAATGATGAACTTGTGGCCATTGGAGGAGGAAGGGTGGATTTGTCCTACAAGGTCGAGACCCCATTGAGAAAAAGGCCATGGAGTTGTCACAGGTTGTAATTCATGAGCTGGTGCGTGGATCAAATCTCCATGCTGCTGGCATTGTAGACACTTCTTAGCAAACTGTGCGACATCTTGCTCTATTGTAGGCCAGTAATAGCCTGTTCTGAGTATCTTCTTAGCAAGATTAGGACCGGTAGAATGTGCGCCACAGACACCTTCGTGTATGTCTCGTAAGGTAGCTTCGGCTTCTTCCGCGTTAAGACATCGTAAGAGGATACCATCGAGACTCCGGCGATATAGTGTATCACCCAGAATGATGTAACGAGAGGATCGACGGATAAAGGTTTTGCGTTGAGTGGATGATAGGTCAGGGGGAAAGGTATTGTTTTTGAGGTATTCATAGATATCTTCGTACCATGGGGAATTGGGACCAACAAGTTCACAGATGATTTCAGTAACAGGAACATCGACGGCTGGTATCAACAATTGCTCGATCAAGAATTCACACTTCTGTGTATTAGCAGGCATATCAATCAGTGACCCTACAGAAGCCATAGAATCCGCAGCTTTATTATGCTCTCTTGGAATTTGCTCAAATGTGATGTGAGAAAAGTGTGGTTTATAAGCATCCACCAGTTGTTTGTAGGGGACCAACTTTTCATCCTTTGTTTGGTATTCATCTGTGACTTGGCGAATGACTAGCTGTGAGTCTCCATATACTTGTAATTCTGTGATGTCCCATTGAACTGCTGTATTGAGACCTATAAGGAGTGCTTCATACTCGGCTATGTTGTTGGTGCAGGGGAATGCTAGCTGATATGACTTTGGAATGTAGTCATTCTGAGGTGTAACAAATAAGATGCCAGCTCCTGATCCATGCTGCGTGTAAGAACCATCAAAGTATAACTTCCACATTATGGAGGTAGCAAGAGTGAAGAGATTCTCGTCAGGAAAGTCTGCTACCATAGGATGTGTATCTTTCATAGGTGCTTCTGCTAGTTGATCAGCGAGGGCTTGCCCTTTGATTGCCTTATGATCTGTGTGCTCAATATCGAACTCACTAAGGATCATAACCCATTTAGCTAGTCTACCTGTGAGAGCTGCTTTTGCTAGTAGATATTTCAAGGGATCAATCTTGGCTATCAGATTTGTGTGTTGGTTCAGCATGTAATGTCGCAACTTTTGGGAGGCGAACACTACTGCTAAACAAGCCCTTTCCATTGGTGAATAATTGAGCTCATACCCTACCAAAGTTCTACTGATATAATATATTGCATGCTCCTTTCCTGTGTCATCATTCTGTGCTAGCAGAGCCCCTAGGGCTGAGTTTGTAGTAGAGATGTATAAGATCAAGGGTTTGTCTGCCACAGGTGGAACCAATACCGGAGGTGTAGCTAGATACTCTTTAAGTTGATCAAACGCTGCTTGACACTTGTTGTCCCATCGAAATGAGACATCCTTTCGGAGCAAGTGTTGAAAGGGTTGACATTTATCTGCTAGCTGTGAGATGAAACGCCTGATGGACTGCAACCTTCCTTGGAGGCTCCTTAATGCTTTTAGGTTCTTTGGTGGAGGCATCTCCACTATAGCTTTTACTTTTGCTGGATCTACTTCGATGCCTCTACGAGATACAATGTATCCCAATAGCTTCCCTGATGTGACACTGAAGACACACTTCTTTGGATTGAGTCTTACTTGGTATTTTTGCAGCCTGTCAAAGATCTGCCCTATGACCTGTATGTGATCCTCTCTAGAAGATTTGGCCAATATATCATCCACATAGTCTTCCATGATGTGATGAAATAGGTCATGAAATATCACTGTCATTGCTCTCTGATAGGTTGCTCCTGCATTCTTCAGACCAAACAGCATAAGACACCAACAATAATTGCCCCAAGGACATGTAAAGGTTGTTTTATGTTGGTCTTCTTTAGCTATTCTAATCTGGTTGTAGCCCGAGAATCCATCCATAAGAGAAAGCATCTCGTGACCTGCTGTCAAGTCCACTATAATGTCAATGTTTGGTAGTGGAAAATCATCTTTAGGACATGCCTTATTGAGATCTCTGAAATCATTACACATGCGGATGTGCCCATTAGGTTTAGACACAGGTACAATGTTTGAGACCCAATCTGAATAGTCAATAGGTCGTATGAACTTTGCGTCTAATAACTTTTGTACTTCCACCTTCACCAAGAGAGCTATCTGTGGGTGCATTTTTCTCAATTTCTGCTTGACTGGTTTCACCTTGGGATCCACTGTGAGATAATGAACTACCAGTTTAGGGTCTAGCCCTGGCATATCTGCATAGGTCCATGCAAAGTTGATGGTTCGTTGCAAGAAGAAGTTGTTAAGGTTTCTGTGCTCTGTATCAGATAATGATGCCGCTAGGAATGTTGTCTTTGGATTTTGTTCTGTACCTAGGTTGATCTCTGTAGAATCTTCCACTAGTAGAGCTGATTTCTCTTGATACTTAGAAGGTAAGGGAAGGTCAAATCCTCCATCCTCAGGTGCCACAGTTGGGTTTTCACCTTTGGATATGTCCTTTATTTTTACTATTTTGTTATCAGGAGGTGCCACAGTGTGGTTTTCACCTAGAGATCTTTCTTTATTTGCACTTTTGCGACTAGAGGATTTGGCATTCTCACCAAAGTAAGCCGTGGGCTCTAGTTCCATTACAAAACCTGCCTTGTGATTGCCAAGAGGGATACCTTCCCGAAGTCCCATGAACTCAGCTAAAGCTTCGTCATTCTGAAATACATCTATAACGGGGGCCCCTTGTTGGTCCCAATCAATAAGTTCAGGGTAGACAAGCGTGACATTCTGGGTGCTGGTGGTGGAAGTTAAGGATACAGAGGATACTGTAAAAATGGAGGATTCTGCAAATAGATTGGTCATGTGGAGGGAAGAGTCATCGGTGATATCCTCTGTAGATGTCGAATCGGCGGGAAACTTGTCAGCTACCTCGTCGAGGATATACTCGATGTCCGAGGCGCGTGGCACCTTCTTACCAAATCCTAATCCTTTCTTGTCTAGCTTCTTTGTTACCACAATGGGCTCCATAGTGCCTTGATTCTGTTTCCCAAGGCCACCTTTGCCTTTATAGCCCATGTTTTTCACTATCCTTAAGCCATTGCCATATTGCTTGACTGGTATCGTGACTGGTTCTTTCTCCTTGTAGAGCCAAGAAGAGATGTCCTTAATAGTTTCCTCTTCCAATAACCGTCCATGTTGGAATTGGGTTAGGAATGTTGGGGGAGGAATATTTGCTTTTTTGGTAACTTTAGCAATGGGTGGTTTGCCGTAAGATTTGGGAGATAAAGGCATCCGCCCTACACAACAAGATTCAGAGATATCATAAGAGCCAAAGCCTATATCCCGAAAGCGAGCTGTGATTGGGGGGAGGGGTGTAGGCGCGCTAGTAGAGGCTTGCGTGAGAGTTTCAGGGTCAACATAGAGAGGGGACTCAAGGGCTTTGTCATTTTTAGGCACTTGGTTGCAATTCTTATAGCTTCCTTGCAAGACACGGCAAAATTCAAAAGGATTAGGATCTCCTGGGATGGTGATCTCTGTACCATTGTATGGGAACTTTAGGGATTGATGGTACGTGGAGGGAACAGCTTTCATTGCGTGGATCCATGGGCGGCCTAGGATAATGTTGTAAGGCAGCTCAATATCAAGAACTTGACACCTGGTTTCAAGCATGACAGGGCCCAGTTGTATAGGCAAGTGAATAACACCCTCTGAACGGCATTCTGCATCATCATACCCTTTGATTGTAATACTATGCTCAGTGTTGACGTGATCCTCAGAGTATCCCAATTGCTTTAGTAACTTTAAAGAACAGATGTTGAGACCAACACCACCATCTATGAGGATGCGCTTGATTTTGCGCTTATGGATGAGGACTTCAATATGCAGGGCATCGTTGTGACATGGATCATGGGAGGGGAGGTCCTTCTCAGAGAAGACCACATTGTAAGGTGAAGCAATATTACCCACTATAGCTTGGAAATCTGCGACTGCTATGTTGTTAGGAACGGACGACTCTTGGAGGGCTTTTTCTAACACCACTCTATGTGCAGGTGATGACCGTAGAAGGTCCAAAATAGAGATCTGTGCTGGTGTTTTCCCTAGATGTTCGACAAGATTATAATCAGACTGAACCGGAAGTCTAGGTGTAGGTGTACGAATGGTGACATGACCTCGACGGGTAGTAACCGCACAATCCGTAGATTTACCTTTGATGGTGAGGGTAGACACTCGACTCTCTTCAAAATGACCTACAATGGAATCGAAAGACGTGGAAGCATGATTGATACCTTTACCTCTATCCTAAGGAGGAGGTGGACCGTGATGAGGGAATGGTTCCTTGTACATATCGAGATCCTTATTCGTGTGTTGCGCTGGTGATTCATTCTCAAAAGTGATTTGATTACCGTCGATGAGGTTTTGGATGAGGTGCTTAAGCTTCATGCACGATGTTGTTCAATGACCTTTGCTCCTATGGAACTCACAATACTTATTGTCTCTGTAACGTGCAGTTTTGTAGACAGGTTCTCCATAAGGAGGAGCATCAGGTAAGGTTATGAGCCCTTTCAGCAAAGCTTGCTGTAAGACCGATTCGATGGGCACTCCCAAGGGGGTGAATTGACGCCGCGGAGGGTAATCTTGTTGGGGTCGCTCTTGTTGTCGTTGTTGATTTTGATAAGGCTGCCTTTGTTGCTGTTGTTGTTGAGGTGGAGCTTGACTTGGTTTGGAGAGTTGCAGTGGTGTTTGCAACGTTTGGACATGCTTAGTATCGACCACTCCATCATTGACCACGTTTTTGTTCTTGTTCCAATATTTGGGTTTATCGTTCGACTGTTGATGAGAAGAGCTATCTTTTGTCTCCTTAAAGATTTTGACCACACCCTTAGCAATGAGGGCCTTCTCTATGTTGATACCCTTGTATGTGATTTCATCGAAGGTTGTAGCACTAAGAATTTGCAAATGGAAACCTAACTCTTGGTTGAGGTTCTGCACAAAGATGCTAACAAGCTGTTTCTCTGGAATCTTGAAAGGGAATTTACTAGCCATTTGTCTCCATCGTTGGAGGAAAGAAATGAAAGTCTCGCCATTTTTCTATTTATTGTTGCATAGATCCGTCATGGAAATCTCATGCTCTGCATTGTAAGAAAAATGGGTGGCAAACTTTTCTGCTAGCTCGTTGAAAGACTTGATACCCATAGGTAAGTGTGAGAACCATTCTATTGCTTGACCTCCAAGACTGCGAGGAAAGAGACGCATAAGATATGTGTCGTTGTGAGAGACCTCGAAGCAAGCAAGATAGAATTCCCTAAGATGGTCTTTTGGGTCACCTTTTCCTTTGTACTTATCGAACTTGGGAATAGTGAAATTTTGAGGAAAAGGGATCATTGGTAATGACCGATCAAAAGGATAAGGACACACTTCCTCTAAAGAGAAGGTCTTTTTGGTGTGGCCAAATGTAAGATCAGATAGCTGTTGTTGTACCTCCGCAATCTTTAGTTCCATAGTCGTGGGAGGGGTTGGTAACGTCTCCTGTTGTCCAAAAAGCGGTTGGTGTTGCCCATATGGAAGATTATAATGTGAGCCATGCGCAGTGGTATTGTAAGGGTCGTAAGATTGATTGGGATTGTATGGATTGTATGATTGGCTCAGATTGGGTTGGAATTGGAGGCCTTGATTAGGCAGAGGTGGAGGTGGCGCTAGGTAAGAATGTTGGCTTTGCGATGGTTGAAGAAACGTATTGGGGGGAGGAAAGCTAAAGTGCATTTGATTAGGTTGTGATGGTGGCACATAGCTTTGGGAAACCTAATGTTGGGCATGTTGAGAGTGGCTAGGCAATGTATGAAAGAAGTTGAGCGTGGATGAACGTTGTGGAGGAGGAACATAGCTAGAAATTATTTGTGACGGTGGGGGTTGATTGAAGATGAGAGTAGAAGAATGTTGTGGTGGAGGAACATAGGGAGAAGTGAGTTGCGACGGTTGGGGTTGCTTGAGGATGAGAGTAGAAGAATGTTGTGGTTGGGGCTGCGTGACTCCAATTGGTTGAGAGACATGCAGGTGTGATGATATAGGAGGTGGCATATGTGGAGACCCTTGTTGCATGGCTACATACGTGTTCCCCGGATTGTAATTGGGTGGGAAACCTACGTGTGATGGGGTAACCAAGATTCCGCTTGCGCTTGGGATGGACACTTTAGGAGGTGGTTGCACATTGGATCGAGCTAAGGTGGCTTGCTTAGCTAACTCTGCGTGTCGTTGGAGAGTTTCTTGTTGGTTTTGATAGATCTCCATAGGAGTCAACAGTGGTGATACGGGCCTCTCCTCTGTTGGATTTTGAAAGAGGGGATTCCTATACTGTGAGCTTTGAGTAGGTAAGGGCGTAGTGACCGTGGACATGGTTTGCACCGCTTGTATGGTTTCTTGGGTGTTAGCACTTTCCTTGAGAGTGGACACATCAAAATCTTGAGGTAACTTGGCACCTTGCTTTGCAAGCAAGCGAAAGAAATGATCCTGGTTCTCACTAAGGATTTTATCAAAGGCAGCTATAGCTCTAGGATCTTGTATAAATTCGTCAAGATCTTGCCCGTCTTCTTGAGAGGATTGACCTATTTCAAAGTGTCGCTCTTCTTGAGATGGGGGTTGATCTATGACATAACCTTGTGGGACAAAATCTGGAGGCAAGCCTGTGGTATACTGCGGTGTATTTAGCAAAGGGGTTCTATCCTCAAGAGGATTGCTTGGTTCATCTATGTGCGGCATGTTTGGAGAGCTGATTGGTCTTGCCGCGGGTGTACTAGGAGTCACTTTGGGAGTAACGTTGAGACGACCTGATTGTGGTGTGCGAGGGGGTGACTTGTGCTTCTTAGGGATAACTTGCCTAGACTTCATAGTTTGCTGTAGCCTAGTGGTGACCATGGGATATGCTTAGAACACAATGTAATGCTGGGAATCTGTGAGATGCTTTGAAGAAAAGGAAAAACTCTGATGCACAAAGTACTGAACCAAAGGCGCTATACTGTTTGACCAAAGGCGCAGGACTGTGCTACCAAAAGCGTGCTACTGTGGGCCAGAGGCGACGGACTGAGCTACCAATAGCAAGTTACTGCTATGCCAAAGGCGAGCTACAGTGACCAAAAGCGAGCTACTGTTATACCGAGGGCGCTGAAGTAGAGTGTTAGCCAGAGGCGAGGTACTGCTATACCAAAGGTGATCTACTGTATGGCCAAAAGTGAGCTGCTGTAATACCAAGGGCGCTGAAGTAGTGTCTGATGTTTTTCAAAGGAAAAATTTGTTCTGTTTCAGATGGGATTGGTTTGGCAAGAGAAAACACAGCAAACAAGTGGTCAAAAAAAGGCACAAGGACTGACACAACATATAGTGTATGTTCAAGGCTCCAAACAAGCCCAATGTTTCCACAGGTCTAATACAGTTGCAATCAATAACAAGCACTTTTTATCCCTAAAGACAAGGTTTCATTGCAGTAGATCAGCTCACAGCTTAATACTCCGTCGATAAAAATATCATTCCATAAAGGTGTCGGATATTTAGTATCTTTGCGAGAGACGATAGGTAGGGATATCTCACCCTCCCCTTGGAAAGCTCAAGTAGGTCACAAGAGCTTTATGTCCGAGGGAATACTATCTCTTCTCAAGGGAGCCAATGGTGAGTGTCTTAAGGGTTTAAATCGATTTCCCTTGCACTGATGATTACCGCAATGTTTGGAGGTAGGTCGGGTAGTCTCTATCTAGATTGGTTCTTAGTGACTTTGAGGGACCAACGCCTTACGAGCAATGCGACAAGCTACTAAAAGCTTTAACCAATCCTACTAAGAGTTTCAAACACTTCGCTCAATGTGAAAATCATTTCCACAAAGGGCTAGTACACCTCTTTTCAGTTTGGCATCACAAGGTAAGGCTGACGTCGGTTAGGACTTGGCTTTCGCCTTATCCCTTTTATATAGCAGTTCAAAGGAAAACTCCGCTTAGGGTCGTCCCTTTTGGATGAAGCGCAATCCAAAAGCAGGCCCTTCTAAAGGAAGTAAAAAAATGTAAAATCAAACACGTCACACAAAGGTTCAATTGTCCCGTTATAAAAAAATAAGGTGCAACTAAGCTATGCACACACACGATTGTAGTTTGTAAATTGTCCCTTATGAAATGAAGTGTTTGGCATTCATGTCCATTGTCCCTTAGAAAAATGAGGTGTTTGTTCATACATGTCCATTGTCCCTTAAGAAAATCAGTATGTTCCTAAGACTTAGATTGCAAGGAAAGATTTGTTCAATTACTCCTCTTAAGCATGCAATGTGTTTCTAAGACTTAGTAAGGTAAAACAAACAAGGGTCTTCAACGCTCGTCCTGCATAAATATGTTAAAAACACCTATTGGCTCTGTGTGAGTAAATAAGAAGCTGCAACAAGTGAGTTAGTTCCACCAAAATTTCACCAGTTAGCAAAATAAAGTCAACTTTGACCAAAAGCGCTGAATAACATTACCAGAAGCGACCTACTGTGTTCCGGGAGCGCTGTAATGCAGACCAGAAGCGTCAGGGAATATAGCCAGAAGCGTCGACAATAACTAGAAGCGCTTCACTGTCGTTCCAAAAGCGCTGCGATAAATACCAAAGGCGTGAAACGATAATACCAATAGTGCTGTAGAGTATCCAAGAGCGCTTCACTGTATATCCAAAAGCGTGATAATATGTTGCCAAGAGCGTTGTTCTGTCTCAGATACAGAAAATATTAGTTTCCTTTAACAATAACCAGGTTCAAATAACTTTCCATGGTGGATCTATTATCTAAAGGATGATATCTACTAGATCGGGGTTGTGTAATCTGGAAAACTCAGAAAAATGGATCAGCCCAATAGATTAGCACAAAAAACAAGGATATCCCTAAATAAATCAGCTTAGGAGATATCAAAAAAAGTAGGTTCTGAAAGACAAATATAACAGCTTGTCCAACAAAACGACAGATCTGAACTGAGAAATCACTGCAAAAACTCCTGAATGAAGTCAAAAAAGCTAATTTTAACCAAAAGCGCCTAATAACATGTCAGTAGCGCTTTTCTGTGCTGCCGATAGCGCTTTTCTGTGCTACCAGAAGCGCGGCCGTGCCGCCAAGGGCGCTGAACTGTTCCTGCAAAAGCGCTGTGATATACTGCCAGAAGCGCTGTGAAGTGCCGTAAGCGCCGTGCCATACTGTGTCTTAAAAAAAAACAAATTTCTCAAAGAGACCAAGGGATTAGTGGGTCCCACCGGGCGTGCCAGAATGTGTATATGGAAAAATCGATCTATTCTAAACTAAATAAAAACCAAAAAATCCAATAACATAAAGAAAACGAAATCAAGTAAAAGCCATGACAAATAATCAATGCAATAAAGACTTTTACCGAACTTTGTGTTGTTTCCTTTGGATTGAATGTAGAATTGCTCAATGAGATTGCAAAGCCATAGCCGCAACAAGCAAGTGTAGTGCTCAAGAGATCAATGTCAAATGATCGTAAGGTTGCTCAATCGACGCGTTGTGTATGCTCAAAGCTCTGTTAAGTATGCCTGAGAATACGATCGAAGAGAGAGGCTCAATGAAGGAGATGAGGGGGGTTTATATAGGTTTCAAGGAAAATCGATCAACGGTCCAGATAATTCAGAAGAATCAATGGAGGAGATAAGTTGAGGAATGTGCAACGAATGAGAAGAAGACATGTGTCTTGCTTGCTTTTGCATGAGAGGAGTTATCAAGAATAGAAGAATGAGTTAACTGAAGAGATAAATCAATTAAAAGAATAAAGCAATCAGTTAAGTGATTTAAAACAAGAAGAAGAGATTTGCATGAGAAAATAAGATATTTTGCTTTATTAAATATAGAAATATTTAATTGATGAGCAAGAAAGCTTGAGTTATTTTAGAGATAACTCAAATTAGAAGAAAAAGCAATTTAAATAAATAATTGATTTATTTAAATTTAGAGAAGATATTTTGGAAGAAATAATTAAATAATTAGAATTATTTAATTTAGAAGATTTGAAAGCAAATTAAATAAATAAATTTATTTAATTGTTGTGCATGATTTTGGAAGAACGATTTGATTTAATTAAATAATTTAGAATTATTTAATTTTAGACAAGAGGGAATTTGTTGAATTAATTAAATAATTGGATATATTTAATTAATGTAGATGTGAATTTTGGAAGGTGACAATGATTTAATTAAATAATTAAAAATGATTTAATGAAAAGAGGAATTTGATTTAATTAATTAAATAACGAGGATTTATTTAATTAATGTTGAATTTAGGAGATTTAGAAGAATTTGATGATAATTAATTAAATAATTAGATTATTTAATTAACGTTGTAATGCAGGTGATGAGACAGATAACGAAATGCAAGTGATTTGATGACACGGTCATTTTAGGGTGTCTACAGCTTGTATGATTATCCTATGCTTACATCCACAAAGTTTGTTCTAATGGGCCCTCTTACATGCTATGTTGCAATTGTTTGGTTACAATAAGATTACACAAATGTGTAGTTTCCATTATGGGCTCCTACATACACAATACATCAACTATAAAAATACCACTTCTAGACTTGCTACATCAGCTACATAATGATTTCTAGTATAATATAACTTTAGAAGTTTACCAATAGACTATTGTAGAAATAACCGCTATATTCCTATATGCCATATTCAATATTCTCATATTGTACTCCACATCATACTCTTGTTACCTTAATTTATCTCTCTAATCTTGCTTCCTCATTGTTGAACTTACCTTCTATACCTCTACTCCATCCTAGTCTTCTTCACTTGCCTTCAATTGATTTGAAGATATATATACCATCCTCCATCTTCTCACATGATCTGCATTATCCTTAAGGTGGTGCAAAGTCCAAAAACACATCAAATGTGTCATCAACTAAAATTGAAAAACTTACAAATTCCAATGATCAAATAGTGGCGAATCTCCACATGGTACAACACATATCTTTACACTGGTTAGTACAACTTCCCAAATATTGACCTTTGAACCAAATCCAAAATAAGCCTTTTGCAAATACAAACCATTCCAACTAAACAAACTATCAACCCATAGACCTTATTGGCATGTGCCTAAATTTATTTTAAATGCCAATTTTTATGCCTCCTTGTTGTCAAATTTTTTTTCACTCATTGTTCATAACCAATCTGAGAAATTTTCAATGGGTTTACCTTGGCCTATTTTATGTTATGATGACTATTCTACCTTCCCCATGCCATGACCATGTCTTATTGTTGCCAAAACTCCCATTAAATTCCTAGCTTTTGGGTATAGGGTTCTAGTTCCAAATCCTATAGAAACTTGGAACATCCCTAGTTCCAAATCCTATTAGAACTTGGAACATTCTTGGTTCCAATGTCCTCTAGAACCCCTATTCCGCCTCACTTAGTTTGGAGGGTCAATACTTAGAATTTTCAGATGATCTTAGAGATGGTGGCTATATGTGTCATCCAACATCAAATGGACTTTTCATTCAAGATTTTTGGCACTTTGGGGATTTCAAGTTTTTTGTGGTCATCAAAACATCCTTGGTTCCAATGTCCTTCTAGGACCCAATTCCCCCTCACTCAATTTAGAGAGTCAATACTTGGAGTCTTAGTTTGAAATTGAAGGCTATTATTATTGGTGCCCCCTTGCATCTATTTGGACCTTTGTCTAGGTGTTTGGATCTTTTTGGGAATTTTGGATTTTCCATCATCCTTCCAAACCCCCTCTTTTTTTGTGCTCAATTTGAGGGGTCGAAACTTAATATTTTCAGATGATCCTAGTGATTTAAGCTATGTTCATCATTTTTCATCATATGGAACTTTTGTTTGGGGATTCTAGTCACATTGGAGATTTCAAGATTTTTGTGGACATTGAAACTTTTCTAAAATATTGCTATGTTCCAAGTTCTTTCAGTTTTCCTTTTTCCCTAGTGTATTTCAAAATATCCCTATATCCCATGTTCTTCTGGGTTTCCTGTTTCCCTAGTGTATTTTGAAATATATATGTGTCCCAAGTTTTTATAGGTTTCTAAATTCCCTAGTGTATTTCAAAATATCCATGTGTTGCAATTTCTTTGTAGCTTCTAGTTTCCCTAGTGTATTTTGAAATTCCATGTTTCCCAAGTTCTTTTGGGTTTCCAATTTCTCAGTGTTTTATATGAAAAAGGGGGAAAATGATAAAAGGTTTAAATCCTCCTTTAACTACAAACATTCAAGGACATATCAACCAAGTTGAATCACACTTTTGCAAGAGGATTCAACTACAGGATAGGATGTCACTTGGTATGATGTGAAAATTCAGAGATTGTCAATTAATGTATCAATTTAATGCTTGAATACCCTTAAAACCCTAATTAGGCAAAACAACAAGTAAAATTATGAATTATGACAAATCCTTGTAGAGTAATGTAGTAGGCAGAGATTAGTTATTGACCATTTTTTGAAGTTTGAGATGCGGAATACTTGGGGACACAGGCATTGGTGCCCCTGTCCAAGCTAGTGTTTTCTTCATTGAATCCTAATCTCCTTCCAACACTAATATTCACTATATTTTTTGTTTCTATCTCAGGAGATGTCGAGGACACTGGTACTAGTTCCTGAGTCTAAAGTAGGGTGTTCCTCAAGATGTCAGAGCCTCTTCAGATGCTGATTGTCACTATCATAATGATTTTTATGTTTTCAACCTTAGAGGACATTGACATTGGCGCTTGAGTCTGAGTAGTGATTTTCTTCATAGATTCAGTATCTACACACTATGTTTCTATTCCTTGCAACTCCACTCCATTAGACATGACACCTGTAACTTGTAATCACAAGGAGAGTGGTTGGGGGTTGTGGTGTTTAGAGGCTTTCCTCAGTCAAGCCTCGAAGAGACATTCAAGTCTTCCAAACACCGTTGTCAGATAAAGAGTGCATATCCTTATAGGATAGAGGTAAAAAAATTAGATAAATGATTCAAACACAAATATATATCACCTTAGAGGTGTAGCTCGCATGTAGATGAAAATTCTTCAATCACATGAGAAGATAAAGCTAAATCTGCAATCACAAACATAATAACAATGCTCTGCTCTACAACAATGAATATCTTAAATGCTCTAAAATCATAAGTTTGCCAAAAGTTCACCATCATCTTCTAGTTTACAAATGAAACCCTAAACATACTTATATATGTAACTAAACACATTCCCACTAATAATATCATAATTCAAACTTAAGATGTCAGCATGGGACCTAATTAATGGTAACAAAACCAACAATCAAATTTGGGACCTACCTGAAATAGGGTAGGACAAGGGTGCTAGTGCCCATGTCCATAAGTCCTTTTTCAAGGAAGGACTAAGTACCACACTGTCCTTCATGCCCCATGTGACATGGGTTTCAGGCCATTTTCTTTTAGGATTCAAAATGAACATGTAAGATGCAAAACAAGGGACTAGGGAGCTAAAGGTCTAGGAGGGAAAAAGTCCAGGGAGACATTTTTTTCCATAACATTTTGCCCCCACTTTAATGTATGTATAAACACAAGGCCCATACATGCATTAAAGTACGGTCAAAACACAATAAACACACCAGGCACTTGAAGCTAATGCATACACAAAGATTGAGGAACTATCTCTAGCCCATAGTCTTAGGTAGACATTAGAGAAAACATGTCGCATACATGCCAAACACAATGAAGATAGTAACAGGCACACAAAACATAGAGAAGACATTTATAGTCACACAAAACATATAGAAGATAGTATTGAAGACACACAAAACATAATGAATACAGAGAATGCAATGATTATTTCTTTTTCATTTTCATCTATATAAATGCAAATGCAAGTACATGGAAAGTAAACACACCACCTAAAATGTAGAGAGACTCATTGCCACATGTCTTTTAGACTACATAGGGCAACAAACATGCAATACAAATCTTAGAGTGTAGGAGGGAGTCATTGCCACACATCTTTAGACTACACTTGAGAACAAACATGCCATAAAAATCCCAAATCATAGGAGGGACTCATCACCACACATATTTAGACTATTCTTGGGAACAAACATGCCATATAAAAGGGAAAACACATAGAAAACATGAGCGTCATATAGCATTCCAAAGACACACTATATGTCTAAAACATGACAAACAAGCAATGGAAGCAGCCTATTGCTAGGTTCACCACCATCTCAGGAACATTATAGGCACACCTAATGGTTGGGATTATGCTATAACAACTGCCAATGACACCCTTAAGGGACGATGCACCAACCCCGCCTACGCAGAGGAATTTTATAAAAAAAAGGATGTGCACTAGCTCAAGAGATACACCATCCCCACCTCCGTAGAGGCCTTAAAATAAAAGGATACACACTAGCTCAAGAGATATAATATCCTACCTCTATAGAGGGATTTCTCATTGCAATATAAAATAAATGTGTGCACTTGTGAGGAGATACAACATCCCACCTCCACAAAGGGCTTACAAGCATGCTTCATTAGTACCAAAATCATCAGACAACTTACCTTTTATATGCCCCCACCTAAAGGTGGTTGATATCATGTACTAACATCAAGCGTGTTAAGGTAGGAAGAAAACACACAAGGGAACAAGAGATTTCACAAAGCCCATTCCTCCAAAGGTGACATGCACCTTACGATCGCCGAATGTTCCCGTAAACACACAATTTTCTGCAAGAAGAGAGGTTAGAAATCTTTCTCTGAGATAATAACCACATCACATGATAAAATAAATGCATGAACATAATCACATAGAGAGCCAAGATTACACTATGGATTTGGAAACTAAGTATAACTGTAGGGCTATACTATAGAGATCTCAGAACTGAGTATAAGAAAGGCGAGATCTAAGATAAACAAAGTGCGTGGAGCAACTCTATTGTTATGGTTTGTTAGAAAATATTAGATATCATCAAAATATCACATAGAGTGATTCTACTAGCCAAGAATTGGATAATATATATCAACCCCATCATCATGTATGGACTACGTCCATTTTTTCTTACTCATTGAAGGGACATGTGGTCTGTATCAATCTTATTTGTTTTTCATCATCTGCCCACTAGATAGAACCAATAGAAGAAGGTAAACAATAAATCAAGAGAGGAAAAACAAGTGTCTTAGGGTCGTCACATAGGAAGGTGCCCCCAGGTCACCAATCGCAATGCTATGCCCCTAAGACACGACACACAACAATGAAAATAGAGGAGAAGAAAGATAGAAGAATGATGATACAAATAGAAGAATGGTCACAATAGAGGTGGTCACCTAGTATCCTTGACCTTACAAGAGTATCAAGGGTCATCCTAGGAGGCCTAAACAACACATAACACATCATGGGGGAGCACAACATGGAGATAAGGGTTAGAAATACTTACCTAATACAACCCAATGTTAAGAAGATACATATCTAGGAAGAGGCCACCCTTGAGAGCAACTATAATATTTTCTACAATGAATGTGGCTTAAAGATGGAGGAATATTTACCTGATTTAAAGGGATATTTTCCAGTGGAAAATTCTTGTTTATCAGCTTAGGATATCTCACATGTTGATTTGGCATTGTTGAGATTGCATTAACATTAAGTTTAGGATGATGAGAGGCTTTGGTGAGTTTTAAAGAATGGTATCCAATACCGGCTATGTAGTTAATTCCAACAACTTGTAAAGGTACTCTGATTCCTTGTTGATTTACACCACATCCATTACCTACATAGTCACAATTGTTATAAAGGATTTTAAATCCTCGACCATAGAGGGATGTCATTTCTTTAGAAGATGGTGAAGCCTCATAGATCTCATAATTTGTAGTGTAGGTAAGGGTATTATATTTGTTTTCTACCAAGGAAGCTTTGGTTTGCTTAGGTGTTTTAGAAGATTGCTTAGATGAGATTGATGCGACCTTTGATGTGTCAGGGTTATTAAGCTTATATTCCCCTATACTACAAGGATTGAAATCTAATGAACCCCAATCATCACCAAAAAGTGCATTCGATGTTTCAGAGACTTGCACAACATTATCTGTGGCAAGAAGAATTGATGACTCAACTCATAAGCTATTTAGATTCATATGATTGTTAAATTGTTTTTACTTTTCAATATGTAAACATCTATCCAGTTCAGGATCAGCTTTCACATTGTGGAGAATTTTTTGATAAATAAACATTATTGATCAATGAAGGGTAGATGGAACTACCCCCATGGCATGAATCCATGGTCTACCGAGAATCATATTATATAAAAGGGAACTGAGCATGACATAAAAAAGGGTAGATAATGTCATGGGTCCATCCTTTATGGGTAAAGTTATAGTACCCATCGATGTTCTACCAACGTTATCAAAGCCACGAGTGCTAATAATATCTGATATGATTAAAGATGTGTTAGTCTTGATTTTGTGTAGTAAGTCAATGCCACAAATGTTAAGATCTGATCCATTGTGAATCATAACTCACTTTACCAACTTTGTATTTATCAATACAAATATTATAAGTAGATCATATTGGTTTTGAACTTCAATTGACTGTAATTCATGTGGTTGAAAGAGAATATCCATTTTTTCCTATGCATACTATCTAATACAACTACTACGTCATCAAGCTTAGTAGTAGGTGGGACAATTTCCTTTTGTAAAGCTTCTTGGAGTATTCCATGGTATGTAAGTGATGCTTGTATTAAATCCCAAAGATAGATCTTAGCCAGAGTAGCATGAAGCTACTCAACAAGATCACATTCTTGACTAATTTTATGAGTAAGACGAGGTGGTGGAGGAAGCATAGGTTGAGAAGCTGGGAGGGAGATAGGCATATGAGGTGCTTGCTTACTTTTCTTATTATTATGGTTGTTATAAGTGTGAGAGATCACATTGTGATGTGGTTGTTGCGACACATTTTGAACACCTTGATTTTGTTGAGTTATTTGTCTTCCATAGTTTAGAATGTAATATGAGGGTCGATGTGGTTTCTGATGATCTTGAACCATAATCACTAGTTTTAAGAAAGAAGGTGCACTAGGTGTCCCTTGCACAATCATCTTAGGAACATTGCTAAAAAATCTATTAGTGAATATTGAATTAACATTGTTTCCCTCTCTATTATATCCAACATTTATCTCTAAAGGATTTAATGTGAGAGACTTTTTCTCATGCACTAATGCTACATCTTGGCTAGGGAGAGCATTGGAATGAAAGAAAGGTAGGGTTTTCTTAGGAGGTTAAGTGTTGTATCATTAATAGAGCTATCCATAGTCTTCTCATGTAAGGTTCTTGGACATTCAACTATAGGAGAAGTAGGATAACTTATGAAACCATCATCATCATCATCATCATCATATGTTTTAGCTATTAATTCCAAAGCATTAAGAGAAATTTCACTCATAATGCTCAATGTGTTTTGTTAAATCTTCTACTACCAAAGGGTATGTATCTATGAGAGATATGAAGTTATCAAGATTAGATACATAGCCAAGGATTTCAAATTAAGAGCATTTAAATATATCCTTACGGTACGTAGCTTGTATAGAAGTGAGAAGATGAGGATTCAAATTAAGAAATTTGTAGAAATTCTCAAAGTTTTTGATATATGCATGTAAAGATACCAAAGAGAAATGAGATGAAGATGCCATAATGAAATGTCTTGTAATATCAATGTCCAATAAGATCTAATAAGATAAGACATGCAAAGTTATAAGATACTTAACACACCCTAGATGTGTGACTATTTCACTCCTAGGCACTTGTTTGAGAAAAAGGGCTAAAAGAACACACCAAGTTCACAACAAACACACTGGATAGGAGGAAAAGAGTACAACACAACAAGGCCCAATTGATGATTTATGTATTTAGATTGAATGCAATGAAACAACACAAATTATGCTTGTTTATGCACCTGAAATGTTCTCTTTTTTCACCTTTTTTCAATGCAAATGACTAAAGGATGAAGTTTTGTAAGAAAATTGATGAGGGAAAGTACATAATAGCCTTAATATCAGTCCATTAATGTAGCAATATCCTTCACAACACACCTATAATGCAATTCTATATGCAAAATAAGTCAAAATTTAGTGAAAATGCAAGATTTTCAAACCCTAGACATGAATTTTTTGCAAAAAGGAAACTATGATGAAACACTACAATTATAAATAAGTCCTAAATGAGTGTTTGAAAAGGGTAGTAAAATCTGAAACAAGATTTTAAATACAAACCCTAGCTAATGCAAAACTAGTTTTTTATGAAAAATGCACAATTTCATGGAATTTTTAATAAATTAAGCATGAAAATGCAATGCAAATAATTAATTAATGATGAATTTCTATAATTTAAATCAGATATAATGAAAATAATAGAAATTAAATTAAATTAAATTAAATTAGTGCAAATTATTTCAAAATGCAAGCCTAAGATGCCAATTTCTTCAAAAAATTTAAAATTTTCAATTTTTTTGTAAATTTTCAAATGCAATAAGATGAATGAATGAAAATCTAGAGTACAACATGATGGCACCCTATAAAAAATTTCCCTAGCTATAGTATTTAGCCAAAAATCTTTTGTTATCCTACTAGAAGATCTCTGACCTAGCATTTTTGTATAATGAAAATACTCTAAGTAATGCCTCTTAAACCCTAAACCCTTGTGTCGAGCATATTGAAAATTAGTTTTGTTATGTTCTTAAGTTGACTGCCTATTGCTCTTTGCTTAGTTATTTAGTTGCCTCTTTATTCCCTAAGGTACATTGTTTACCAGCCCCTTGTTATGCAGTTTACTGCCTCTCGCTCATGCCTAATATTTTTCAAAATATCAAAATACTTTTACATGTTAAATCTTTTAGTAGTCTCGTGGCCCCTCCTTTCCTAGTAGATGAAAGGTTGTTTTAAAATATATGCCGAGGGATGGGTCCCACTAACTATTTTGACAGGTGGTAAATGTTGATTCACTTCCACCATTCTATTGATGTCAAAATATTTATAAAGAAATCACTAATGGAATTGTAGAAAGGGTGGTAGATGGCAAGAAACCATCTTCGGTTGCAAAGAAAGGTAGTGGTGGGTCCTGAGCACTACATGGAGACTTCTCTATGGTTTCCACCATTTTTCTGAGCTTCACCAAAGGGTCCCACTAAATGAACGTGAAGAGGCAAAAAAGTGACATGTGACTTCTAGAGTGTGGGTTTATATTGGGTGGATGAAATTGTAAACATGGCATGATCTTTGTGGCTGAATGTACTTTTTGGGAGTTGTCCCATTGCATGTGGCCAATTTGATAGCTTTCTGCCATCTGCAAAGATCAAATCTCTTGTCGTATCTTTTGAGTGTGAAACCACAAGGAGTGTCCTAACTATACTATCTGAAATATCTTCTCAGAATCATGGTTAAGATGGCTATCCAGGTGGCTGGATATCATTGGTTGATGCTTTACAATAGACTTTTCCACATAATGTATTAAATTGACACCATTGATTTCAGCCAACTAAGGATGTAATCAACAACTTAGTTTCAAAAAAAAAGATGAAGTGATGTGCTGGTGTATGATCTGATATACTCCATTGCAAAATTAATTTCTCAGGCATGTGCAGGGTGTCCATCATCGCCACTACGAGGGAATTAACTAACTACAAGATTGTCTTATGTAGGATCGACCCTTGGAAATCCATGCTTCTACCAAAAAAGACTTTTCATTTGCTTCATGGTGAGTCATGGCAGGATGATTGGGCTGAATGATGAATTTGAGACAACTAATCTGGTGCCTTCAATGTAGGAAGTGATTTTTTAACTATGAAAAATGATGAAATTCTATCTATCTACACATTTTGGTAATCTTCAAAAGATTTCCATTTATGGCAGAGATACCTTGAAATGACTAGAATTTTTGACCATGGATGTAGCAGAGTGTGTGAGATCTTTTAAAGTTTCTATAAATAGGTGTCTTCAGTTTTTTGGTTCATACACTGTGTTATCATGCTGATAGTATAACTTTTGAAATGAAAGCACAGGTGTGGAATATAGCTTCCCTAATGTCAATTCAAATGGGATAATGAAGATAGGTAACATTTAATTCAAATACAAAGATGACCACACCAGAAAATATAGAATAAACATACAAGATAATAGAGAACAACACCAGATGTACTTGGGAAAACCCTTTCAGGTAAAAAACCCACCACCAGAAGAGAGACAATCTTTATTTACAGTAAGCTTAGAAAGGTTACAATAAAGATCCCAGCCTTCTCGCTCAAGTATCGATTCTCAAATCATACTAATAGTTCACTTCCTCTGTACATCTATAGAATGAACAATTTGATCGAATCTCATCATCAATCCTAGATGACCTCACCAAATATGTATATAACACAGTCTTCAAGAGAAAAACCATTTTGAACTTCTGCCCTAACCGTTCGTTCCAACTTACCTAGCATCGCTATCTTCCAACTATCGTATTCATGTGAGACCTTTAGTCTCACATTCACCAGTTCAAGTTTGATATCCTGGTCTACATACATGAACACTCAGTAAGACTATCGTAGGCAATTTTGTTGCCGATGATGCCAGTCTAAGCCTCATTGGAATAGCCCAAGCCATCAAAGACCACTCCACCATCCACACCAATGGTTTCTTGTCCCAAAGATGCCCAAGCCTTCATCCTTCATTGGAGTAACAAAAGACTGTCGAAGTACCTACCACAGGCTCAGCCGATGGCCAACCTTATGCCAATAGACATATCACATATCATTTGAACCTGTTGAACCATTGAACTTGACGAGTGAAGTTCAAGCCTTCATCAGAGTAACAGAAGATTGTCAGAGTACCTACCACAGGCTCAGCCAATGGCCAACCTTATACTGATAGACATATCACATATCGGTTGAACCTATTGAACCATTAAACTTGACGAGCGAAGTTCAAGCCTTCATCAGAGTAACCAATGCACATCAAAGAAGAAACCCAAGACCATGCTATGAACAAAATCAATGAATGAATGAGGTTCCAAGTAGTAACTTGAGACATTAGGTCTCTTCAATCTCCCACTTGTGGAAGAGATTACTGCTACGTCTTAATCCTCATACGATTACTGAGAATTATGGGCCCAATGACCCATTTCATCTAAACATCATTTGAACTTGGCCATGCTCACTGGTTTAGTCAAGGCATCTGCAACATTAT
Source organism: Cunninghamia lanceolata (assembly GCA_027924645.1). Classification (NCBI taxonomy): domain Eukaryota; kingdom Viridiplantae; phylum Streptophyta; class Pinopsida; order Cupressales; family Cupressaceae; genus Cunninghamia; species Cunninghamia lanceolata. Next base: position 4,516,692 of record BSBN01000985.1, on the reverse strand, counting down.
CCAAAGTATCAACCTTTTCCATCTTTACCTTTTTATCTTTCACCATATCATGAACAAAGTGATATTAGACATCAATATGTTTTGTCCTAGTGTGAAAACTAGGATTTTTTGCCAAACAGATAGCACTTTGACTATCACAATGAATTTGTATCTGCCTTGCATCAAAACTGACATTAGAACACAACCTCTTCAACCTAACAACTTCTTGGCATGCACGAGTAGCTACCATGTACTTTGCCTATGTTGTGGACAAAATGACTACAACCTGTTGCTTGCTCATCCAACTGATAGCACCACTATTTAACATGAATACATATCCACTGGTGGATCTTCTACTGTCAATGTCCCCTGCCCAATTAGAATCAACATATCCCTTAATGCTGATAGATTTCTAAGATCCAACTGAGTTTCCATGATAGCAAATAGCATAGTCAGAAGTTCCCTTCAAATACCTCATAACTCTCTTCATAGCATCCCAATGTGATTTGCCTAGATTTGCCATAAATCAGATCAAAACTCCCACTGCCTGGGTAATGTCTTGTCTAGTACAAACCATTGCGTACATTAAACTACCAACAACAATTGTATAAGGCACTTTTTTCATGTCGTCAATTTCATTCAAAGATTCTGGGCAATCTTCAACAAATAGTTTCATTCCCTGCAAAACTGGAACAACTAACTGTTTGTAATCAGACATATTAAATTTATTAAGAACATTAGTAATATACTTGCTCTAGCTGAGCCAAAGCTTTCTACTAGATCTATCCCTTTTGATTTCCATTCCCAGAATGTACTTCACTGCCCCCAGATTCTTCATTTCAAATTTCAAGGACAACTGAGATTTTAAATCTGAGATCATCCCCTTACTATTGCCAATGAATAACATGTCATCCACATACAGTGCAATTATAAGAATCTGATCACCTTTAATTTTATAATAGACACAATGATTAGATTTAGATCTCACAAATCCCAAATATAAAACATACATATCAAAATTCTGATACCACATTCTGGGAGATTGCTTCAAGCCATGAAGAGACTTTTTAAGTTTACATACTAGATGTTCTTTACCTTTTACCACAAAATGCTCTGGCTAGGACATATAAATTTCTTCTTCAAGGTCCCCATGAAGAAATGTTGTTATCACATCCATCTGCTGAATTTCAAAGTCATACGCTGCTACAAGTGACAACAGAAATCTAATGGATGTCAGCTTAGCTACAGGAGAAAAGATTTCTCCATAATCTATACCTTTTGAGAATACCCCTTAGCAACCAGTCTTGCCTTGTACTTTTCAATACTACCATCTGGACCATATTTCTTTTTAAATACCCACTTACAGCCCATAGGTTTTCTACCTTCAGGCAAGGGCACCAGATCCCAGGTTCCATTTTTCTCCAACGATGACATTTTGTTATCCATGGCTTCCAACCAAGAATTTGAATCAGGTAAACTAATAGCTTCTTTCATAGTCCTAGGTTCATCAGTATCAGTAAGCAAAGCATAGGCACAACTTGAATCAAGTACTGAAAATCCATACCTATTTGGTTGTCTTCTTTCACGTGTAGACCGCCTCAATGGCTGAGGTGTAGGTTCAGGTTCTTACTCTGGATCTAAATCTTTAGAGCTACTCGAACTCACTTCTAAATCATCTACACTTGGTGCTTGTTGTTCCTCTTTTACAGGGGTCAGAGGAATATTAACAACACTGTTTTCTTTCGTCTCTTCTATCTTCTCTGGGTGAGGATCAATAACCAAAGTTTTCAACTCTCTGAAAATTACATTCCTGCTGTAAATTACTTTTTCAGTTTTAGGATTCCAAATCTTGTACCCTTTAACACCGACTCCATAGCCAATAAAGATACATTTGACTACCTTGTAATCTAGCCTAGATCTTTTTACCTTAGGAATATGAGCATATGCCTCATAGCCAAAGACATGAAGATGTCTGAGAGAGGCCTTCTTTCTAGACCATGCTTCCATAGGTGTCTTATCAACCAATGTCAAAGTAGGATAATGATTTAGTAAGTAACAAGTTGTAGCAATTGCCTCAGCCCAGAACCTTTGTTCAAGACTAGCATAACTCAACATACTTCTTGGTTTCTCCATCAATGATCGATTCAACCTTTCAGCAACTCCATTTTGATGTGGAGTATAAGGTGTAGTCTTATGCCTTTTTATTCCATGATCAATACAATATTTATCAAAATCTTTATTGCAATATTCACCACCGTTATCCATTCTCAAACATTTTATTTTTCTACCAGTCTGATTTTCCACAAGATTTTTAAATTCTTTAAACCGACTAAACACTTCTGATTTATTTTTCAAAAAATATACAAATGCCCTCCTTGAATAATCATCAATAAATGATATGTAGTATATTGATTTAGACAAAGAAGGAACATCAACTGGACCAAAAACATCAGAATGTACATAGTGCAGAACACTAGAAGATTTATGAGAACTAGAGTAAAAAGAAACACAGTTCTATTTTCTGTATAAGCAATGTTCATAAAAATCAAACTCCAGATTACAATCAATCAGCCCATCTACCAGGTTTTTGTTTTTCAAGGTTTTTAAACCTTTTTCACCTATGTGACCAAGTCTATGATGCCAGAGCATTGTTTTCTCTGCAGGAAGTTTAACTTCCATAGAGTTTGCATCATGTGTTACAATAGTAGTTTTTTCATATTTTACAGAGACATTATTACAGTACACTGGTTTAGCATCTAACCTATACAAAGTTCCAATGCATTCACCCTTTGCCAGTACAATAGAACCTCTAGTAATCTTACAGCCACCATTCACAAAAGTAACTTGCACTCCAACATCATTAAGCTTACTAATAGAAAGTAAATTTTGAGCCAAACCTAGTATGTGTAATACTCCTTTCATTCCCTTTATTTTGCCATCTAGGAACTAGATTCTGACTCTTCCTCGGCCAACAATTTCCAGTGTCGAATCACTTGCTAGGAACACCTTCCCCCCAGCATACGGTTCATACTTAGTGAACCATTCTCTGTGAGATGTCATATGAAAAGATGCTCTTGAATCCACCAGCCATACATCTTCAGATGCAGGCATTTCTAAGGCAGCAATGAAGCCATCAGCATCACTCTGAGAAGAATTGGTGTCAGAGAAGTTCTTCTTCTTCTTCTTTTTCTCCTCTTTGCAATCTTTTCTGATGTGTCCTTTTTGCCCACAATTCCATCACTTCACCTTGGATTTTTTTCCAGGAGATTTCAATCTCCCCTTTGATTTGGACTTAGACTTCTTGTCTTTCTTCTTGCCTCTTTCCTTTGATCTACCTTGAATGGACAGGGCCTCTTTGGCCATCTCAGAAGATTTCCTCCGCATCTCTTTAGATAATAGTGAAGAAACAACTTCTTCAGTTTTAAACGTGGTTGTTGTACTTCCAATAGCCATCACAAGATGATCCCATGAGTTAGGTAAGGAACACAACAGAAGCATACAGTTGTCCTCCTCTTCTATTTTTACACCTACAAAATTGGTGCAGGAGCACCCCATTACCGTCAAGAAGCCCCCTATTATCATTTTAATTATTGTAAGGCCTAGCGCCAATTGTTCTGATTCGGACCAATGTGTCCCATATTGTAAAAGCCATATGGCACCTATGGTAAACAGATAGGAAGTAGTTGTAACTGACCAAGTTGTAACTATCATGTAACAGATGGCAGAGGTGACGAATCGATTGAGATTCCACTGTGTGTAACTGCTAAGAAGTGAGCCTTTAAAATAGGCAGTCCCTGTTTGTATGCCTGAGCAGGTTTTCCTGAGCCTTTAAATAGGCAGTCCATGTTTGTTAAAGAGGACAGAAGAGGAAGAAGAGAAAAGAGGAGCAATAGCGAAACGTGTAATCTCAGAAAGAGAAATAAAATTTAGTGTTTTGTAAGAGCAATCAAGTTTTGATTCATTCCACTGGTCGAGACCTCAGTCGAGACCAGTGGAATGCAAATCTATTTTTAGTTCTCCTCTCTGTTGTTCTGTGTTATTTTGATTTGTACTAGATTAGAAATCTGTGTGTGTGTTTAGTTGTAGAAAACGACAACAGTATTGTGGAAGATAGTTACAACCAAACGGGAAAAGAAGAAAGCCTCGTGAGATATATAGAAGCGATCACAAAAAGAAATCTCTATGTGTATCGGCGTGAACCTTGGCATCGGGCTGAGGAGATGATTGTTTGGCCAAAGTGTTAAGTCGCAGTGAACCTCACCGTTGAACCATCAGAGTGAATGATCATGCTGAACTGGTTCAAAGAAACGGTTCAATGAAGTTCACGAGTTCAACATTTAAATGAACTCGTAGGTTCATTTGGTTCAAGCAAACGGTTCGAACGAATGGTTCAAAGTAACAGTTCAACCGAAAGGTTCAAGGCAGTGGTTCAATAAAATGGTTCAATGAAATGGTTCAAGGTAAAGGTTCATCAGCGAGAGTCAAAGGCATCGGCTTAAGGAAATTATGTCCTTCCGACAGTGAAAGTCTCATCGATAGAAACCTTGGCTGAAGGCATCGGCGTGAGCATAAGTATCGGGCTTAGAAATTGATCGTGGGCCAACGGTTGAAGGTCATACCAATCGAGAAGATTGTAGTGAGGTATCGCCGACAAGAAATATCGGCGTGAAATGCACCGTCAGGGAATTTGTTAGAGGCTTCGCCGATAGTAATGGGTCATGCCGATAGAAGGAGTGCATCGGCGTAAGTGTTCCCATTAGCGACGTTGAGAAATGTTTGACCGAAGATGTGTGTCTCGCCGATAGTGCAGTTTGAAGGAGCCTTTGAGGCCATCGGAGTAAGTATGTATATCAGAAGACTCAAATAAAGTCAGGCCAATGGTTAACATCTGACCGATGGAGCAGTTGCATCGACATGTCGGAGAGAGAAATGGAGACACTGCTGACAGAGGTAGTCTTACCGATGGAGAAGTTGTAGGCAGATTTCGGCGTGAGATTATGAAATCAGAGAAGTAAAGAGTCCCACCGATGATGGAAGACTGGCCGATGAAGGATAGTAGTGAAGGCTCATTGGCATGACACAAGCATCGGGTTAACAAACTTGAAGGTTACCGATATAGATAAGTTAGGCCGACAATAGAGAAAGGAAGAACATATAAAGTATAGTTCGATGAGACATTAGAAATGTCTTGCCGATAGTAAAAGAAGAGGGTATTTTGGTCTCGTTTGGACCTTGAGAAGGATATTCAAAAAGCTATTGAGCTTTATAGTGTTGGTATTGTGGGTTTGGATGGGTTTACACCTTGTTTAGAAAGCTATTGCCTGATTCCTCTACATCAAATTGGTAACCTTCCTAGGCAGCCTAGATAAACAAGTAGCAAAACAAACGGTAATGGGGTGCTCCTGCACCAAAAATTCAACTATGCAACAATCATATTAAATGAGTTCAGATGGTCTGCTATAGATTCTCCTTCATCCATCTTTAGAGAGTACAACTTCTTTCTGAGGAAAAGTTTATTCACCAAGGACTTGCCCTGATAAATATCTCCCAACTTCTTCCACAATGTGTTTGCAGTCTTCTCCTCATGGATGTTCAATAGAATAGAATCTACTAAACTTAATCTTATTAGTCCTTTGGCTTTCCTATTTGCCAGGTCCCAGTCTTCTTGCTTCATGCCTAAAGGTTTAGTCCTAGACACAACAACCCAAAGATCTCTGTCGACCAGCAAATCTTTAGCCTTAAGCTTCCACAACTCAAAGTTTGTGCCATTGAACTTTTCAATGTCTACTTTTCCTGATGCACTTTCCATCTTCTTTAACAAAATAGACCTCTACAGAACTCCCACTCACAGAACTAACATAAAAAACCCAACCTACCAACAAGGATAACACAACTTGCCAGGCTCTGATACCACTTGAAAGGAAAGCACAAGTGCGGAATACAGCTTCCCTAATGTCAATCCAAAGGGGATAATACAGACAGGTAATGTTTAATTCAAATACAAAGATGAACACACTAGAAAATATAGAATAAACATACAAGATAATAGAGAACAACACTAGATGTACGTGGGAAAACCCTTCCAGGTAAAGAACCCACCACCACAAGAGAGACAATCTTTATTTACAGTAAGCTTAGAAAGGTTACAACAAAGATCCTAGCCTTCTGACTCAGGTATCGATTCTCAAATCATACACACAGTTCACTTCCTCTGTACATCTACAAAATGAACAATTTGATCAAATCTAATCATCAATCCTAGATGACCTCACCAAATCTGTATATAACACAGTCTTCAAGAGTAAAACTATTTTAAACTTCTGCCCTAATTGTTTGTTCCAACTGACCCAGCATCGCTATCTTCCAACCATTGCATAACTATTCATATTCATGTGAGACCTTTAGTCCCACATTCACCAGTTCGAGTTTGATATCCCAGTTTACATATACGAACACTCAGTAAGACTATCGTCGGCAATTTTGTTGCTGACGTTGCTAGTCTAAGCCTCATCAGAATAACCCAAGCCATTGGAGACAACTCCACTATCCACACCGATGGTTCCTTGGCCCACCGATGCCCAAGCCTTCATCCTTCATCAGAGTAACAAAAGACCATCAGAGTAACAGAAGACCATTAGAGTACCTACCATAGGCTCAGCTGATGGCCAACCTTATGCCGATAGACATATCACATATCGGTTGAACTTGTTGAACCATTGAACCTGACGAGCGAAGTTCAAGCCTTCATCAGAGTAACAGAAGATCATCGAAGTACCTACCATAGGCTCAACTGATGGCCAACCTTATGCCGATAGACATGTCACATATCAGTTGAACCTATTGAACCATTGAACCTAATGAATGAAGTTCAAGCCTTCATTGGAGTAACCAATGCACATCGGAGAAGAAACCCAAGACCATGCTACGAACAAAACCAACGAATGAATGAGGTTCCAAGAAGTAACTTGAGACATTAGGTCTCTTCAGCTTTCCCCTAGTTCTATATGTTCTTTTTTCTCCCCTGTTCTATTGGATTCTCTTCTCTATTCTCATGGTTAGAAATCTGGCCTTATAAAATTAGGAAACTTGAAGTTTTCTTTCCATGGAATAGGTGGTGTAGGGAAAATTTAGGGATAGTAGTAGCATCCATTAAACCTTTGTGATTTATTCTCCCTTCTCTTTTCTCATCTGGATGTGGGACCTAAGTTAGAATCCCCTGCCTCCAGTAGTTTCTACTTCCCTGGAGATGGCATATTCTCTTCTTAGGTAGAGAGGTATCATTGCTTCCTCTATCCCTCCCTTACATCTAACTTTCCTAATAGAAATTTAACACTAAGTTTTGTTGATGATTATTTTGATGCAATCATAATAATTAGTTAAAATTCACATAAAATGAACCAAAACTGACTTGAAAGATATGAAGGAATCGGTTAAGATTCGCTTAATCCTAAGTTTAATATGGTCAGGTCTTGACCTGTTGGACAAATTTAGTTGGTTGATGTGAAGCTGTAATGTCCAAGGGGCCTTACATGATTTAGGGTTTCTTGTTGGTTAACTGGACTCAAACTATGCAACAAGGGATTGTGAATATCAGTGTGTTGTTCATTCCTTTCTTGCATAAAAGTGTTACTGGATTTCAAAGCTTTAAAAGATTTATATTGTAGCAAGATTTCTTCTTTCTAATATTATGAAAATTGTCTACTTTCAAATCAGTAATGCATACTTCTTTTAGATATGAGACAATTTCCTTTAAATTTCTACGTTTTCAGTTATGTATTTCAGATGGGTTGGGAAAAGTTAGAAAGATCTAATCTAAACTTCATTTAAATCTACTGAAGGATCTAATTGTTCTGTTATGCACTATATAAATCATACAGTAACTTGATCAAATCCACAGATAAAAACCTTAAATGTAAGTTTTGAGCATTTTCACAAACATACACTTAAAATTGCAAGCTCTAAGAGAAAATGTTTCAAAACACAATGAAGAGCAAGAAAACACTCAGAGGATAGATGCAGAATTCTAGATTCAAATGTATTAGAAACACATAGTCATATATGATTTACAATGTTGGAATGACTCTTAGCTTCATTGATCAAACTACAGAAAACTTACAAGCTTTACAGATATAGTAAGGAATCCAGATGTTCCACGCACTCCTTATTGCAGACACAGGCAACCTCCTTCTTCCACTTCTAAACTCAAAGGTCCCTCTATTCTAAAAAATCCCTGTGTACTAAAAAAATCCCTGTGTAAAGTATTACAATGTAGAGAGGCACAATATAAAGACTCTGATTGTCCTCAATACAACTCAAAAACCCTAGTAAAGAAATGGTTCAAACATCTGGTTACAACAATAAATGATGGAGAATAAGTCTCCCAAAATATCCCTGATCAGTGTCAAATCTGGGCAAAATATGCCCACTTGGAAACCCTAGCAGCTCCATAATAACTTATGTGGTCTGTTGCAGTAATGTCTTCAAATGCATTTTGTCCTCATCAATGAAGACCCTTGACTTCCTCGCCTTTCATCCTTATCTTCCTCTACTCCTGAGATCGGATTTCCTCCTCCGTGATGTCACCGCCACTAAATTTCAGCTCCCTCCTCAACTGCAAACATACAAAAAATAGATAAGCAATAAGTATCACTTCACTTAATAAATAGTAGGAAACTGAAACACCTGTTGAATCAAGGCATGACTGTGCAAAATGTAGAAATTGGGCCCAAAAATGCCCCAAAAATGCGTTCAAAATGCATATACAATGTTCAAAACACCACGGGTCAACCATCACTGACCAGAGACATCCATCTGGGCCTCAAAAATGCCCAAAACCCTATTGCTCTGCCCTTTTCTTACCCATCGACGTGAGATATGCTATTGGTGAGTCCAAAAAATGATGGGCCGATTTCCATTGTTTAGCTGATGTCTTTGTTGTTATTCGACATGTGCTTTTTCATTTATCGGCATAAGAATGGACCGTCGGCATGAGCTAGAACTTTTACTCCAATTACTACTTGTTATGTTGATTGCCTTATTGGCATGTATCATTGCACTGTTGGGGTGACATGGCCTATCGGTGAAAGTCTAACATTTTGCTCCGATTGTTATTTGTTATGCTGATAGCCTTATTTCCTTCTATCGGCATAAGTCTCCTCTCTATCGGTGAAGGTTTAACACTTCGCTCCAATCATTGATGTTATGCCGATTGCCATATATCGGCATGACTCCTGCTGACTTGGCCGATACCACCCTTTACACTGACCACCAAACCCCGTCAGCGTAACACTACCTATCGGTGAAACAAAATCCAACTCGGTTGATATCAAAAGTTAAGCCAATGAAAGTTGTTTGTATATTATGCCTTGCTCATTTGTCTTGTATGTTCTGACCTGCCAAACATATAAATGTGAGATACAAAGTGGAAACCAAAACAATATTCAACTTTTAACCCTAAAAAAAAACACTTCGGGTCCATCCTGTATGTGTATATCAAAAACCTTAACCAAATGCATATAAGGAAAATGACATACAACTGACATTGTATTATGCAAAGTGATCTACAAACCTGAATGTTCATTTTACCGAAATAATCATAACTTGCAAAATATGGCAAATTTTAAGACGGTTTAAAAAGCAACCCTAGCTCATTTTCCACAAGGAATCCAACCATATCATGCATTGGTACTGAAAAATGTATTTTTTCTCTATTTTTAACAAAGTTCACAAATTTTGACTCCCTTAAATCCCTTCACCACCAAGCAAAACAACACACACAAAAGCAAAAGCAAAGCCACATCAGGGATCCTCATTTTGCTAAGGAGTAAAATGGGGTGTGTTGTGAACATCACAACAAGTGTAAGGGGATTGTCCACCCATATGAAATAGATAGGAGCAGAAGAAAGATTTGTTGATATTGCTACTGCTCTCCTAGCTTGACTTCCAACACTGCTAAAGTTAGTTATGTGTGGATTCCTCAAGTTTCTATTTGGTTGTGGTTGTTGAAAACATCCTAACCAAAAGTGAGGAGTCACACTACTGCAAGGAAATCTAGAAATAGTGAAGGAGATTCAGGCTTCCTGGGTTTCCTTTTGACAATGTTCCTTGCATATTTTCTCATTTTCTGCTACACATGGTTTGGCTAGGTAGAGCAATGAATCCTCCTCTTGAGCGGTTGGTGACATTTAATGATGTCTGTGGTCTTAATGGTATCTGGTAAGTGTGTCAACCATCAACAATAAGATGCCCCCATCCCCTGCTAAAGTGAGAGAGCATATAGTTTAGAAATAGATACCTCAGCATATATATGGGTATTTTTATTACAGAGGCATCTCTTTACAATTAAGAGATGGTTACACCTGCATCTTGTTACCAAATTCATCTTTGGTGAATTAAAATATAACTTCTTTTGTCTTTAATCCTATAGCTTGTATGCTCCCTTGTTATATAAAAGGGAATCCAGGGCTTATTGATAAGGCATTGGTTTGAGGTCATATTTTCCAGACCCAATCTAAAATATGGGATCAATCTGATCATGGAGGAGTTATATATATGTAGATTTTTTGAAATTAGTATTAGTTGTCCAGTTTCAATCTTCATTTTGAGTTCAATATTTTGATATATTTGTAAGACCATTTGTAATTCACTATTAGTCTATTTTATAGATTGTTGTTGAGTTTCAAAGTATATTGTCTCCTACTCATGTACCTGGTATTACATTTATGAATATAATTTGATTAATGATCAATTTGTTCATCATCACAGTCTTTCCTGTGTTTGTTTATTTTTCTTATGGAATTTGCTCAAGGAGTAAATAAATAGCTATAAGGGGATATTGAATGTAATATTTATTTACAAGGATAAGTTAGTCTGGTTAACTCTGAAACTAGTGAAATATTATATTGTAAGGCATTATTTTATTGTCACATTATACTAAAATTAATCACAGAATGGTCTTTTCATTTACATCTATTTTTGACGCTATGACCCTTGGACTAGGCACTAATCAGTCTGAAAGGCTATATTGTATTGAAAACCCCCTTGATTATCCTCATTTTAAATATCAGAACAAATTTCCCTTTCAGTTGTAGGTTGTAGATGTTATTTTATTCACGTGTTCTGCAAATAATTGTGTTAAAGCTTACTTAAATCTAGCCGATTGCTTTACTCTATCAATAATTATTTAAGCAACTAGAAAGAACATATCTGTTTTAGAAGTAGTGTTTTGACCAAGTGTTTAGGAGCCCTCCCCATCCAAGTAAACACTACTTTCAAGAAAGGAACACCCTCCTTGGTCTTGTAGAGCCTAAAGTGCAGAGGAAAAGGGATTAAAAACCCCATTTCTTATTCATTGGCCAATCCCTCGAGACAGATCAATTATTAGAAATGGCTATTTTATAGATCTACTTCCTTGAGATCGGGTTGGGAATTTAAAACAACCAATAGATTGGTGACTCTACTAGGGATTCTTTCAAAATTTGTCTTTTCCTGAGGTCTTAGCTCAATTACCATATCCCCATATTTATTGCTGAAAGTCGTAAGTCAAATGGTTATATTCCCTACAAAAGGGTGGCAAATCTACTATTTTCATTCATAGTTAAAAATAGAGATAAGCATGTCACATGAGATTTATGTGTGAGGATGTTTATTATGACTCCAAAGTGGGAAAGAATCTAGAACATAAGTTAATTCTAAAGGAGCATTTTGCTTTCAATGTTTATTCCTCTATATGCAGAGGTGGTGGCTCTATGAAGAAGGAATCTAGTAAAATCAATCTGGTATTCTTGATTTTCATGATCAAGACAAAGTTTACACCAATAACAAGGTTCTTTTTCAGGTATTTTATAAAGCTTGAAGAAATCTCTAAATATTTCAATAAGTATGCAAAATGGACAAAATAAAAGGGCTACATTTTTTTTGAATCCAATGGTTTAAAATGTGTACTATGCAACCATGTTTGTGTTATCAAAAGGGGTTTGTCATGGAAAGATATAAAGCTATAGATTTCAGTAATATTTGTGGTTTTCCATACCATATTCCAGATAAAATTAGAGATCAGATACCAAAGTTTAATAATGACAAATCCAAAACAACTAGTAGCCATTTACAAGATTTTTGTGACTTAATGGGAGATTATGAAATAGATCATGAGGATGTGGTAATAAAATTGTTTGTGCAAACCCTTAAAGAAGAAGCTAGAGATTGGTTTGCATATTTACCCAATCAGTTTATTTCTTCATGGAAAGATCTAAAAGTAGCTTTCATGGAGTAGTTCAGTGAGAGAATAGATGTTGGTTTGTTGATTAAAAGGTTCATTCTAATTGAAAAAGAAGAGAAGGAATCAGTCCCAACTTTTAACTTGAGATTTGCCAAAATAGTAAGGCATATCCTTGAAAATACTAGACCTAATGAGGCTATGTGTTTAATCATATATCTAGGTGCATTCAATGAAAAAGATAGTTATCTGTTGAGAGATAGAAACCCTACCACTATGAGACAAGCATATTCTTTGGCAATGGATATAGAGAACAATCTAAAACATACAAGGATAAAGGATTGTGAATCTATAGGAAGTAATTATGTTGAGTAAATGGATCCAATTGTGTTCTCATTTGCCAAAAGGAAAATAAATAGGATAGTTTAAATGAGCCCATATTAGATCGATCAATGCATGGAACTCAATATGTGAAAAATATAGAGAATGGTAGGGTTTGTGATTAGAATAATGGAATTCAAAGTTTGTATAATTCCATTACTCATTTTCCCCCCTTAGTCAGAATGGATGGATATCCCTAGATCCCTATAGGGAAACTCATGAGATAGATGATATTCAAGCACATAGGCAAACAATAAATGAGGAAATTTCTTTGTCTTATGAATGTATGGTAAAATTTGAGGATGTTTCCCCTATTTATGAGGAGGTATATATAATATCAGATAATGAGATTTCATCTTCTAGGGAATCATCTAGTTTTAAGCTTCAATATTAGGTGAAGTTGGTTTCTACCAATAGTACAAAAGGTGATGAGTAGTTATCAAAATGTTCATATCAAAGTTGTAGAAACTCTAAGTCAGATGATGATATAGGCTATCAAGATAGTGATACTAAAGAATGTATGCAAATGATGTATATAAGGCATAATCCACTTTATGATGAGCCTATAGATTTGTCAGAAATAAGAAGTGTTGAACCTTATGGATATAGAGATAATCCAATCCTTGAAGAAGAATCCTTAAAGGCTAACAAATAGGGGAACAAAGTTATTGACCTTCTTAACCCACTAAAGTAGGGAAAGCATGAATTGACATTAGTTCAAAATGCAAAGGTATTTAAGGACATAGGCTCCTTATTAATGGATCAAAATTTAGATGTTTGTTCTATCAATGCTTCCCAGTTCTCCACTTTTCATTAGGTTGAATTGTCAGATGAAATGCTAGAAAGTAAAATCATAATGTCAGATTTTTAGGAGAAGGTTGAGTATGACTATTTCAGGTTTGACACTAACTCAACAAAAAATGAGGATGTCATCGATATCAACTATCAAATGGATTATGAATGCTTTCATTTTTTAGATCTATATGGTAAATTTAAAGAAGACTAGCAATCAGGAAATCATAATTATTTCAGTTGGCTAGATATGATTGAATCATGTGTTAGCCCTTTGTTTAATGAAATTATGTTTCAGTCATCATTTGTTTAGAGGAGCTGGGAGATTTTGAAGAGGATGGATTTAATTGTCTTATGAGCTATCTAAATATCCATGTCAGAAGCAAGATGTATTGTAATGAAGTTTCAGAAATGGCTTGATGAAGTCACTTGAAAATAGAATATTTGATAGAGGTAGTCTTGTTTCTCCCTTGTATGATGGCCTGGCACTATTATGTGTATTTGGTCTACTCCTCTAGAGTCTTTCTATGATCTTGCTCTATTCAAGCTAAATAGACATCCCTAACTAGAGCCACTGATGAGACCCTATAAAAGTTTTCCCTCGCTCTAGTATTTACCCCAAAATCATGTGTTATCCTGCTAGAAGATCTTTGACCTAGGGTTTTTGTATAATGAAAATACTCTAAGTAATAACTCGTAAATCCTAAACCCTTGTGTTGAGCATATTGAAAATCACTTTTGTTATGTTCTTATGTTGACTACCTATCATCCATTTCTTAGTTCTTTAGTTGCCTCTTTATGCCCTAAGATATGTTGTTTACCGACCCCTTGTTATGCAGTTTATCGCCTTTGTCCTGTGCCTAATATTTTTCAAAATGTTAAAATACTTTTACATGTTAAATCCTTTGGTAGTCCCATGGCCCCTTCTTTCATAGTAGGTGGAAGGTTGTTTTAAAATATATGATGAGGGCTAGGTCCCACTAACTCTTTTGATAGGTGGCAAATGTTGATTCGCTTCCGTTGTTTCATCGTTGTTAAAATATTTATAAAGAAATCACCTACGGAACTGTGGAAAGGGTGCCAAATAGAAGGAAACCATATTTGTTTGCAAAGAAAGGTAGTGGTGGGTCCTAAGCACTACGTGGAGACTTCTCTATGGCTTCGGTTGTTCTGTTGAGCTTCACCAAAAGGTCCCACTAAATGAATGCAGAGAGGTGAAAAAGTGTCGCGTGGCTTCTGGAGTGTGGGTTTATATTTGGGTGGATGAAATTGTAAATGTGGCATGATCTCCATGGCCAAAGGTACTTTGGGGGAGTTTTCCCATTGCATGTGGCCAATTTGACGGCTTTCCACCATTCTGCAGAGATCAAATTTCTTGCCATATCATTTGAGCGCAGAACCGTGGGGAGTGTCAGTAACTGTACTATTTGAAAGGTCTTCTTGGGATCATGGTTAAGATGGCTGTCCAAGTGGTTGGATATCATTGGTTGATTCTTGACAATAGAATTTTCCACATAATGGATTAAACCGAAAATGTTAATTTGAGCCAACTAAGGAACTAATCGATAACTCAGTTTCAAAAAATTTGATGAAGTAATGTTCTGGCACATGAATTACAGAATTAATTTCTCAGGCATGTGCAGGGTTTCCATCATTGCTACTACAAGGGAATTAACTAACTACAACATTGGCTTATGCAATATCAACCCTTGGAAATTTGTACTTCTACCAGAAAAGACTTTTCATCTACTTCAAGGTGAGTCATGATAGGATGACTGGGCTGAGTGATGAATTTGAGACAACCAATCTATCACCTTCAATGCAGGAAGTTATGTTTCCAGTTATGCAAAATGATGAAATTCTATCTAGCTACTCATTTTGGTAATCTTTGAAAGATTTCTATTTATGGCAGAGATACCTTGAAATGGATGGAATTTATTGACCATGGATGTAGTAGATTGTACGAGATCTTTTAAATTTTCTATGAATAGGTGTCTCTAGTTGTTACCTCATACACTATGTGATTGTTCTGAAAATATGGCTTTCCCCTGGTTCTGAATGATTTTTTGCTCCCCTATTCTATTGGATTCTCTTCTCTATTCTCATGGATAGAAATTTACCCTTACAGAATTAGGAAACTTGGAGTTTTCTTTCCATGGAATAGGTGGTGCAGGGAAAATTTGGGGATAGTAGCAGCATCCATTGATCATCTATGATTTCTTCTTCCTTCTCTTTTCTCATCTAGATGTGGGACTTAAGTTAGAATCCCCTTCCTCCAATAGTTTCTACTTCCCCGGAGGTGCTAGATTCTCTTCTTAGGTAGAGAGGCATCATTATTTCCTGTACCCCTCCCTTACATCTAATTTTCCTAATAGATATTTAACTCTAGGTGTAAGGGGATTGCCCACCTAGATGGAACAGATAGGAGCAAAAGAAAAATTTGTTGTTGTTGCTACTGCTCTCCTAGCTTGACTTCTAGCACTATCGAAGTCAGCTATGTGTGGATTCCTCAAGTTTCTACTTGGTTTAGGTTTTTGAAAACCTCTTAACTAGAAGTGAGGTGTCACACACTACTACAAGGAAATTTGGAAATAGTGAAGGAGATTCAGGTTTCCAGGGTTTCCTTTTGATAATGTTCCTTGTACATTTTCTCATTTTCTGGTGCGTGGCTTGGATAGGTAGAGTAGTGAATCCTCCTATTGAGTGGTTGGTAATATTTAATGGTGTATGTTCTCTTAACGGTATCTGATAAGTGTGTCAACCATCAATAATAAGTTGGCCCCTTCCCCTGCCAAAGTGAGAGAACATAGAGTTTAGAAATAGATACCTCAGCATGTGTGAGTATTTTTGTTACAGAGGCATCTCTTTGCAGTTAAGAGATGGTTACACCTGCATCTTGTTACAAAATTCATCTTTGGTGAATTAAAATGTAACTTCTTTTGTCTTTAAGCCTATAGCTTGTCTGCTCCTTTTTTCTATAAAAGGGAATTCAAGGCTTATTGATAAGGCATTGGTTCAAGGTCATTTTTTCTAGACCCAGTCTAAAATATGGGATCAATATGATCATGGAGGATTTCTATATATGTATAGCTTTTGAAATTAGTATTAGTTGTCCAGTTTCAATTTGTTGGTGCCCAAATCTGCACACATCAAACTCTAAAGATTTACCACTTCTTATTCTCAAGTTCAATGGAAGACTTGGCCAACATAGTGGTAGATTATTTATATTTATCACCTATCTCCCCTTCACTTCAGGTTCTGATGCACATAGGGGGTGTCCCTTTTACTATCACAATAGATTTGTCTTTCACTCAACAAGGAAGAAATGTTCTCATAGATTTGTATCAAGATGTATAAGGTTAAACTTAGATTGGAAATGTTCATGATTTATCTTCATTTATATCAGAGAACATACAACTCCTAAACTACAAAAAAAAAAAACTCATTTAAATGATTTGTCTTTATAGTCAATGAGTTTTTGGACCT
The DNA here is from genome assembly GCA_027924645.1 of Cunninghamia lanceolata. Taxonomy (NCBI): domain Eukaryota; kingdom Viridiplantae; phylum Streptophyta; class Pinopsida; order Cupressales; family Cupressaceae; genus Cunninghamia; species Cunninghamia lanceolata. Next base: position 4,499,840 of record BSBN01000985.1, on the reverse strand, counting down.
TTGGGAAAATAGATCCCATATTGGTGCCTTGTTTGGGTAACAGAGTTAGACATTCAACCAATGAAAATGTTTCCTAATAATAGCACAACTTCAAATCCAGAGGGCTTAACAAAAATTACTACTATCTTATAGCAATGGCACAAGAAAGGGTATCACCTATGGCTCTACTTTCACAAATCCCTTGATATAACACACTTTTCCCTATATCTAATTTAAAGCAATTTTAATCCTTTCCTTGAAAAGATGCAGAAAATCAAATACACAACATAGCAAGTGTATGTAGATAAGCTCAGAAACCATTATCAACTTTTCTTAAAAGAAAAATGTTCATACCCAAGGAGACAACCATATGTAACACACAAAAAGTGTTTTTCATTTATCTCAACCTTAAATAGAAAGACTATTATACAGAGTTTTATTCACTTACAAAGTAGAATGCAATCCTACAACCCAAAATCAGACATATGCTCCTATAGAATGGTATCTCCCAAATGTGTGAATACCTTATACTCAGAGTCCAACCCCCACACAAAATGGAATAGCATGCTCTCTTATAGAAGCAAGAGCATGTTGCCCTAAAAATTTATTAGATCTTGGCACTTAGGTGAGTTTTACATTATAAGTTGCTACCAATGAGCCTAGGGAAAATCTAAAATATACAAAAAAGAGGAGAAAACAAAACAAAAATAAATAATGGAGCTAAAAGTCTTTAATTTTCTTTTCCCCTTTTGAATTGTTCACCTTTTATGTTGCAACTACCAGGTACCTCTACTTCCAAACCACCATTTATTGCACCATCACAACTGACACACCGGAAGGCCCACTACCTGATGGTACCCTATAAAATTTTTCCATAGCTCTGGTATTTTAGCCCAAATATTTGTGTCATCAAGTTAGAAGATCTCTAGCCTAGGGTTTTTGCATAGTAAAAAATATTCTTAATAAAACCTCTTAAACCCTGAACCCTTGTGTTGATCATGTTGAAAATAACTTTTGTTATATTTTTACAGAGACTGTCTATCGCCTGTTGCTCAAGCTTTTAATTTGCCTCTTTATGCCCTACAAAATGTCGATTAGCTAGCCCCTTTCCATACAGTTACCACCTCTGGCTTGTGCCCATTATTATTTATTTCAAACAGTCCCATCGCCCCCTTTTTTCCTAGTAGACAAATGATGTTTTGAAAAAATGGATGTATGCCAAGGTCTGATCCCTCTAACCCTTTTCTGACAGGTGACAATTATTGATTCCCTTTTGCCAATTCACGAACATTAAAATATCAATGAATAAAATGCCCGTGAAACCATGGAAATGGCACCAGATGGCTGGAAAATGTCTTCAATTGCAAAGAAAGAAAGTGGTGGGTCCTAGACGCTACATGGTGGCTTATCTATGGCTTCCACCATTTTGCTGTGCTTCACTAAAGGGTCCCTCTAAATTATTGTGGAAGGGTGGAAAACATGACATGTGGCCTCTTGAGGGCAAGATTATACTTTGGGAGATGAAATCATGATGTGTCAAAATCTCCAAAATTAATGATGCTTTTTGGTAGCTGTCCCATTGCATGCGGTTGATCCAATGGTTCTCTACCATTCCATAGAGATCAAATCTTCTGTGAGATCTTTTGAGTGCAGAACTATGGATAATGTCCTAACTATACTACTTAAGGGGTGTTTTCTTAGGAGCATGGTTAAGAGGGCTGTCTAGGTGGCTGGATATTATTGGTAAATGCTCAACAACAGTCTCCTTCTACATAACTGAATAAATTGGTGCCATTGATTCAAGCTAGCTAAGGACCCGATCGGTAGCTTAGATTCAAAAAATTGATCAAGGGATGCATTAGCACTAGATCTAACGACACTTCATTGCAAAATTAATTTCTCATGTGTGTGCAAAATCTCCATCGCCGCCACTATGAGGGAATTTACTAACTGAAATATTGTCTTATGCAAGATCAACCTTTGGAAATCCATGCCTCTACTAGAAATGACCTTTCATCTATTGTGTGACGAGTTATGGCAAGATGACTAAGACAAAATGATGAAATTGAGATACTTGATCTAGCATCTTTAATGCAAGAAGTGATGTTTTTAGTTAAGCAAAATAATGAAATTCTATCTTTCTACTCATTTTGGTAATCTTCAAAAGATTTCCATTTATGGAAGAACTACATTTAAGTGACTAGAATTTATTAAACCAAATATGTAGCAAATGTGTGCAAGATATCCCAGAGTTTCTATAAATAGTTGTTTTCTAATGTTGCCTCCTACATTGTTTGATCGTGTTGATAGTATGGCTTTCCCCTATTCCTATATGTTCTTTTTGCTCCCTTGTTCTATTGGATTCTCCTCTGTGTTCTCATTGTTATCAATCTATCCCTACAAAATTAAAAGAGTTAGAGAATTCTTCTATAGAATGAAGGGAATTGGAAATATTTGGGGGTAGTAGCAGTATTCTTTAAATTTCTATGATCTTTTCTTCTTCCCATCATTTCATCCGAATTAGGACCTTGAGTTTTTATCTCTAGACTCCAATAATTCCTTATTTCTGTGAGTCAGCAGACTAAATTCTCATGCAAAGGAAAAACATTTTTCTCTCTACCTTCCTCCCACATCTACTTTTCCTAACAAAGCATGAACTCTAGTAGTAGGGATGTTTCCTCTCTGAATGTAGCATATGCAGACAGAAAACTCCCTTTTTGTTGTTGTTGTGTCCCCCCTTGCTAGATAAATGGTGTATCCATAGCTAGTGTAAAGTGATTTTGTCTAGTTTTTGTCTAGTTGAGTTGGTTATTAACCACTCAATCATGAAAGAGCAATCACATCTTTGCAAAGGACAACGGACATAAAGCGAAGAAATCTAGTTAATGGGGTTTTCTTCTGATATTGTTCCTTACAACTATTCTCACTCTTTTAGACTTGGCTGGGATAAAAAGAGAAACAAATACTCTAATTTAAATTAGATGGCACATGATGGGTATGTGAAGTCTAACGTCATCTGACAAATGACCACCCATCAACATAACATCCTGAAAAAACCCCACCAAAGAGAGAGAGCATACACTTCAAAAGTAGGTACCTCAACATGTGTGGGTATTTTTGTTATAGGGGCATCTCTCTCTACAACTGAGATACAGTTACACCTACATCTTGTTGTAGCTTCATATTCTGGCTAAACAAATTGTGACTTCTTTTGTCTATAATCCTTTAGCTTGTTTCCTCCCTTGTTTTATAAAAGGGAATTAAGGGCTTATTGAAATATATTTGTTCAAGGTCATGTCTTCTAGACTCAGTCTAAAGTGTGGGATTAATCTAGTCATGGATGAGTTGTACATAGTTAGCTTTTGAAATAAAGATTAGTCATCTTGTTTCAGTGTTCATTTTGAGTTCAAAATTTGTGATGTAATTGTAGAAGATGTTTTGTAATTCATTAATAGTTTACTTTACAATTTATTGTTGAGTTTCAGAGCATACTATCTCCTACTCATGTACACATTACATTTATGAATACAATTTTGATTTATTAATCATCATAGTCTTTCCTGTGTTTGCATATTCATCTTGTGACATTTATTCAAGTAGTAAAATAATAGATATAAGAGAATATTGAATGTAGTATTGGTTTACAGGGATAACTAAGAATGGTTAGCCTTGAAGCTAGTGAGATATTTTAATGTAAGGCATTATTTTATCTTCACAGTAAACTAAGATTGATTACAAAATAGTTCTTTTGCATTTACATCTATTTTTGACTCTATGACCCTTGGAATAGGCACTGATCCATTTAAGATGCTATACTATACTTGAACCCCCCTTGATTATCCTCATCGTTAAATATCAAAACAGTTTTCTCTTTCAGCTATAGGTTTTAGATGCTATTTTATTTACATGTTCCTATGCAAAGAATTTTGTTGAAGCTTAAGAATCTACCCATTACTTTCCTCTATCATTAATTCTTAAAGAAATCTAGAAGGAACATATATGTTTTAGTAACAATGTTTTGAGAAAGTATTAAGAGACCCCCTGGTTTCATTTAACACTATTTTCAAACAAAATAGGAACACCCTCCCTGGTCTTGCAAAGCCTAAAGTGTAGAGGAAAAAGGGGATTGAAACCCCATTTCATGTTCATTGGCCAATCCCTTGAGATAGATCAGTTACTAGAAATAGCTATTCTATAGATCTATTTTCCTGAGATCAGGTTGGGAATTTAAAACAACCAACAAATTGGCAACTCTACTAGGGAACTGAAGGAAAAACTATGTCTTATCCTGAGGTCTTAGCTCAATTAATCCCCATGTTTATTAAAGAGTCAAATAAAATTGTTATGTTCCCTACAAAATGGATGGTGACTCTACTATTTTCATTCATAGTTGAGACAGATATAAGCATGCTACATAGAATTTATATGCAAGGATGTTTTACATGATTCTACTATGGAACAAGATTCAAAACAAAAGTTGATTTTAAAATGGAGCAATATGTTTTCAATGTTTATTCCTCTATGTGCAGAGGTGGTGACTTTATGAAAGAAGAAACCTGGTAAAGTAGGCTGGTGTTCTTGATTTTCGTGATATAAACAAAGTTTACACCAATAGAAAAGTTCTTTTTAGGTATTTTACAAGGCTTAAAAAAAACTTTCTAAGTATTTCAATCAATATGCAAGTGGATAGGAGAAAAGGGTTGCATTTTCTCTAAGACCAAGTAGCTTAAAATATGTATTAAACAACCACATTTCTATTATCAAAGAGGGTTTGTCATGGAAAGGTATAAGGCTATAAATTTTAGTAATATTTATGGGTTTCCAAACCATGTTCCTAATGAAATTAGGGGTCGGATACCAAAGTTCATTAATGACAAATCCAAAATAGCTAGCAGTCGTTTACAAGATTTTGTGACTTAATGGGAGATCGTGAAATAGATCATGAGCATGTGGTCATAAAATTATTTGTTCAAACCCTTAAAGAAGAAGCTAGAGATTAGTTTGCCTATTTTCCCAGTCAGTTTATTTCCTCCTAGAAAAATCTAAAAGTAGCTTTCATGGAGCAGTTCGGTGAAAGAATAGATGTCAGTTTGTTGATTAGAAGGCTCATTTAGATTAAAAAAAAGGAAAAGGAATTAGTCCAAATTTTAACTTAAGATTTGCCAAAACAATAAGCTCGATATTCCTGAAAATACTCGACCTAACGAGGCTATGTGTTTAATCATATATCTAGGTGCATTCATTGAAGAAGATAGTTATTTGTTGAGAGATAGAGACCCTACTACTATGCGACAAGCATATTCTTTGGACATAGATATAGAGAATAATTTAAAGCATACAAGGGTAAAGGACTGTGAGTCTATAGGAAGTAATTATGTGGAGAAAAATGAATCCAATTATGTTTTCATTTTCTAGAAGGGAGATAAACAGAGCAAGTCAAGAGAGCCCTTACTAGTTTAGCCTATACAGGGGACTAAAAATGAGAAAGATATAGAGAAGGGTAAGGCTTGTGATCAAAATGATGGGATTCAAAATTTACATAATTCCATCACTCATTTTGTTCCCTTTATTTAGGATGGGAGGATATCCTCATACCCAATATATAAGGTAACTTATGAAAAAGATGGAAATCAGGCACATAAGGAAACACTAAATGAGGGAATTTCTTTGTCTTATGAATGTGCAACAAGATTTGAAGATATATCCTATGTTCATGAGGAGGGATATCTAATATTAGATCCTGACATCTTATCTCCTAGAGAATCAGCTACTTTTAAACCTAAATATCAGGAGAGATTGGTTTATACCAATGATACAGATGAGCAATTATCAGATTATTCATATCAAAGTTGTGAAAGATTTGAATATGATAATGATGATATAGATAGTGGTAGTGAGAAAGGTATGAACACAATGTATATAAGAGATAATCCACTTTATGATGAGCCTTTAGATTCATCAAAAACAAATGTTAAGCCTTATGGCTATAGAAATAATCCATTCTTTGAAGAAGACCCTTTAGAGGCCAACATTCAGTCGAAGCATGAACTTAGATTAGCTTAGAGTGTAGAGGTATTTGAGGACATAAGTTCCTCATTAATGGATCAAAATTTAGATGCTTGTTCTATTAATGCTTCCCAGTCCCCTACTTTTCATCAAGTTGAATTATCAGATCAAATGCTAGAAAGTAAAATCAGAGTGTCAGATTTTGAGGAGAAGGTTGAGTATGATTGTTTCAGGTTTGACACTAACTCAACAAAAATTAAGGATGTCCTTAGTATCAGTTATAAAATGGATTATGAATGCTTTCATTTTTTAGATGTATATGAAGACCGACAATCAAGAAATGATAATTATTTCAGTTGGTTGGATATAATTGAACCATGTTCTAACCCTCTATTTAGTGACAATATATTTCAATCACCATTGGTTCAGACCAACTGGGGAGATTTTGAAGAGGATGGATTTAGCTGTCCTATGAGCTATCTAAACATCCATGATAGAGGTAAGATGGATTATAATGAAGATTTCAGAAACAGCCTAATGAAGTCACTGGCAAACATAATATTTGATAGAGGTAGGTTTTATTTTTCCCTTGCATAATGGTCTAGGGCTATTATGTGTATTATTGTTTGTTTTTCTCCTCTAGATTTTTTCTATAATCTTGCTCTATTCAAGATGAATAGACATCCCCAACTAGAGCCACTGATGATACCCTATAAAAATTTTCCATAGCTCTAGAATTTTAGCCCAAAGATTTGTGTCATTAGCATAGAAGATCTCTAGGCTAGGGTTTTTGCATAGTAAAAAATATTATGAATGAAACCCCTTAAACCCTAAACCCTTATGTTGAGCATGTTGAAAATCACTTTTATTATATTTTTATGGTGACTACCTATCATCTATTGCTTGAGCTTTTAAGTTGCCTCTTTATGCCCTACAAAACATTATTTAACAGGCCCCTTGCCATATAGTTACTGCCTCCAACTAGTGCCCATTATTTTTTCTTTCAAATGGTCCCATGGCCCCCTTTTTTCCTAGTAGACAAAGGATGTTTTTAAAAAAGGATTTATGCCAAGGTCCAATCTTGCTAACCCTTTTTTGACAGGTGGCAATTATTGATTCACTTCCACCAATCTATCATCATTAAAACATTGATGAAGAAAATGCCTGCAGAACCACAGAAAGGGTGCTAGCTGGCCGGAAACCATCTTTGGTTGTAAAGATAGAAAGTGGTGGGTCCTTGATGCTACGTGGTGGCTTTTCTATGGCTTCTATCATTCTATCATGCTTCACCATAGGTTCCCTCTAAAAATCCATAGAAGGGTGGAAAACATGACACGTGGCTACTTGAGGGTAGGATTGTGCTTTGGGGGATGAAATCATGATGTGTCAAAATCTCTAGGACCAATGATGCTTTTTGGGAGTTGTCCCATTGCATGCAATTGATCCAACGATTCTTGATCCTTTCGTAGAGATCAAATCTTCAGCTAGATCTTTTGAGTACAGAAACATGGATAATGTCCTAATTGTACCACTTAAGGGGTGTTTTCTCAGGATCATGGTTAAGAGGGTTGTCCAGGTGGCCAACTATTAATGGTAAATGCTTAACAATAGTCTCCTTCTACATAATGGACTAAATTGGCACCATTGATTCAAGCTAGGTAAGGACTCGATCGACAACTCAAATTCAAAAAACTGATGAAGTGATGTGTCAGCACTGGATCTGACAACACTTCATTGCAAAATTAATTTATCAAGCATGTGCAGAGTCTCCATCACCACCACTATGAGGAAATTTACTAACTGAAAGATTGACTTATATAGGATCAACCTTTGGAAATCCATGCTTCTACCAGAAATAACCTTTCATCTGCTATGTGACAAGTTATCGTAGGATGACAAAGCTGAAATGATGAAATCATCATACCTGTTCTAGCATCTTCAATACAAGAAGTGATGTTTTTAGTTAAGCAAAATAATGAAATTCTATCTTTCTTCTCATTTTGGTAATTTTCAAAAGATTTCCATTTATGGTAGAACTACCTTGAAGTGACTAAATTTATTAAACCAAAGATATAGCGGATGTGTGCAAGATATCCTAGAGTATCTATAAATAGGTGTTTCCTAATGTTGCCTCCTACATTGTTTGATCATGCTGATAGTATGGCTTTCCCCTGTTCTTATATGTTCTTTTTGCTCCCATGTTCTATTGGATTCTCCTCCCTATTCTCATGGTTATCAATATGTCCTTGTAGAATTACAAGAGTTAGAGAATTCTTCTTCTATAGAATGGGGGGAATTGGATAGATTCTGGGGCAGTAGCAATATTCTTTAAATTTCTATGAGATTTTCTTCTTCCTATCATTTCATCTAGATTAGGACCTTGAGTTTTTATCTCCAGACTCCAGTAATTCCTTACTTCTAAGTTGGCAGATTAAATTCTCATGTAGAGAGAAAACTTTTCTCTCTTTGCCTTCCTCCCACATCTACTTTTCCTAACAAAGCATCAACTCTAGTAGTAGGGATGTTTCCTCTCCGAATGTAGCATATGAAGATAGAAGGCTCCCTTTTTGTTGTTGTTGTTGCCCCCCTTGCTAGACAAATGGCATAGCCATGTCTAGCCTGATGTGATTTCTTCTAGTTTTTGTTTGGTTGAGTTGGTTGGTAACCACTCAATCATGAAAGAGGAATCACATCCTTGAAAAGGACAATGAACATAAAGCAAAGAACTTCAATTAATGGGGTTTTCTTATGATAATGTTCCTTGCAACTATTCTTGCTCTTTTGCGCTTGGCTAGGATAAAAACAACAGCAAATGCTTTAATTTAAATTCAATGGCACATGATGGGTATGTGAGCTCTAACATCATATGACAAACAACCACACATCAAAATCACAGCCTAAAAAAAAACCACCAAAGTGAGAGAGCATACAATTCAGAAACAGGTACCTCAGCATGTGTGGGTATTTTTGTTACAGGGGCATCTCTCTCTACAACTGAGATACAGTTATACCTACATCTAGTTGTAGCTTCATTTTCTCGTTAAACAAATTGTAACTTCTTTTATCTTTAAGCCTATAGCTTGTCAGCTCCCTTATTTTATGAAAGGGAATTTAGGGCTTATTGGAAGGTATTGGTTCGAGGTCATGTCTTCCAAACTCAATTTGAGGTGTGGGATCAATTTGATCATGGTGGATTTGTACATAGTTAGCTTTTGAAATGAAGATTATCCATCTTGTTTCAATCTTCATTTTGAGTTCAAAATTCTTGATGTGATTGTAGAAGTTGTTTTGTAATTCATTAATAGTTTACTTTACAATTTATTGTTGAGTTTTAGAGCATACTATCTCCTACTCATGTACAATTTTGATTAATGATAAATTTATTCATCATCACAGTCTTTCCTATGTTTGTATATTTGTCTTGTGGCATTTACTCAAGTAGTAAAATAATAGCTATAAGAGAATATTGAATGTAGTATTGGTTTATAGTGATAACTAAGCATGGTTAACTCTGAAGCTACTGAGATATTTCAATGTAAGGCATTATTTTATCTTCAAAATAAACTAAGATTGATTACAAAATAGTTCTATTGCATTTACATCTATTTTTGACTCTATGACCCTTGGAATAGGCACTGATCCATTTAAGACGCTATACTATACTTGAATCCCCCTTAATTATCCTCATCATTAAATATAAACAAAAATTCCCTTTTAGATGTAGGTTTTAGATGCTATTTTATTTACATGTTACTATGCAAAGAATTATGTTGAACCTTAAGAATCTATCCCATTACTTTCCTCTACCATTAATTCTTAAAGCAATCTAGAAGGAACATGTCTGCTTTAGTAACAGTGTTTTGAGTGAGTATTTAGAGACCCCCCTTTTTTATTTAACACTATTTTCAAATAAAATAGGAACACCCTCTTTGGTCTTGTAGAGCCTAAAGTGCAAAGGAAAAAGGGGATTGAAACCCCATTTCTTGTTCGTTGGGCAGTCCCTCGAGATAGATCAATTACTAAAAATGGCTATTCTATAGATCTATTTCCATGAGATCAAGTTGGGAATTTAAAACAACCAACACTACCCCCTACAATATCATGAAATGAGCCCTTGGATCCCTCCTCAAGGCACATCGATTACACCCAGCTATAGAAAATACAAAGAACAAAATGCAACAACCTCCTATTCAAATTTTTATCACCACTAGGTCATTTTTCTAGATGCAAGGGCATTTTTGCAGATGCCAGCAATCAGAACACACCTCAAAAGAATTTAAAATATCTACTCAAGGATTATAAATTGTCAAGGGATGAATTTAGACCATAAATCATCAATTTCGAGCTCAAATGGACCCCCAAAAAATTGCCTGGAAGCCCAAAAATGTGAACAACAGTGTACTTTGCAACCAATTTTGCCTAAATTTGCCCAAGATCCCTTAGCTCAGGAAACTCCGTGGAGAAGGAAACACTTCAATATTTACCACAAAGGAGATTGTAGACTAAAATATCCCCAGAGGAGTCCATATGGCACTGTCACACAACAAAGAAATGGAGAAAGACATGGTTGTGCGATCATGCGATAAGCCAATAAGACTCCTTTATTTTTTGCCTCAACAATATAACATAATGTTATGATGTGCAATTTATAATATTTTCCCTTTAAATCATTACAAATGAGCCAATAAATATTTTAAAATTGCATTTTCAAACTTTGGCAGATGGCATTTTTAAAATTCTCCTCCTGGGCAAATGCCACCTATTCACTGCGGGCACACAGGATATCTAGCAGCCACAAAAATTTGCACAAGGCCATTAGCAATTATTTAGAGAAAACTCATTTCCTCAAAATCTGCATTGCCAGAAGATTTCTAGGACCTCCTTTGTAAACTAGCCTACGAGATGCCTTCACTGTAACTGAAACACATTAAAATAATGCACCGTATGGTCTCTAATTTTGATGAAACTAGAACTAGAGAAGTTTTAGGCCAAAACGAGAAATGGGTCACCTTCAGAATTGTAAAATTTGAAACTTTCTTGAACACCAAATCTAGCCCGGTCGTAGTCAGAAAAGAATTAAATAGCCCATCAAAACTCATCCTAAAAGCATGAAAATGAATAGGCATGTTACCATATGTACCAAAAAATATTGTACAATATGGATTTGCAAGATGATCTCTAAGTTACAAGATTTTAATCGGTGAAGGTGGGCTCTAGGGTAGATTGAGCAGCATGCTGAGTTGACCTTTGTTGACACATCAATAAGAGATAGACACTTCAAATTTATAAAATTTGAGGGTGCGAACAGTGGCTCATGCTTTGGGATGCATGCCTCTTGCAGGCATGGTGAGATCCAAGATCTTTGGGATGTAGATGATGCAGTACAAGGGGTTCACATCACTCATATGGAGGCATATTTCACAACAATCGGCTAATGTTAAATTCTCATCAACTTGACATGACCATAACTAGGTTACACAACTTCAAATGGCACTAACACTCCAATCTATCAAACAAACACTTGAAACACTTTTGAATATGTGGGAATGACATGAATAAATCATTGATGACTTCTAAGGTCTCAAACCTCACAATTTACACAACTTCCTCTAGACTGTCCCAATGCTAGTAGCCCTCTAAAAAGGACTATCAAAGCATATCTTCTATTGTAGACCTCAACTCAAGAATGTAAAGACAGTTTTGAATACCCTTTATTGAGTTTTAAAACATATCCAAAATCTAGTATAGGTTACTTTGAGACAAAAGGCTCGAAAACTAATTGTTCTATATTTTTCCTAGGCCTAATTAGGCCACTTTTGCAAAACAACATCTCTCAAATCTTTCTCTCAACTCCCAAAACCAATCCCAATCTACTAGGCAGACTTCAAAAGGCTTAAATCACCAACCTTTGGCAATAGAAGACTCCACCAAGTACCCTAACCTCAAAACCCTCATTTTATGCTTGTATGGAGAGGGTTTATTGAAAATCAATATTCCAGACCTCTATTTGGTCAACCAATCATCAAACACTTCTAATATGACCTACTTATGCCTTCCCAACCAACTCCCATGCTCTTCTAATGGATTTTCATCAAAACCTAGCCTCTAGACTCCTTATTTGTTCATAAAACATTGTTTTGGCAGCCTAGGGCATCAGTATATCTGCCCAAAACCTCATACTCAGGCTCTTTAACTTTGAGATCCTTTAGATTGCATAACAATCTTCCTTTCCAGCAACTTACAGGAGGTTTCAACAATGAAAATTGGAGAAACACAATTTTAAACGCTGACTGTGACCCCAAATTAGGGTTTTAAGCCGCCTGGAGCAATTTGCCTATAACTTTCACAAAATTGAATGGATTTTCATAAAACCAACTATATAACAAAGTAGTTTCATAGGAATTTTACTTTCAATGGAGGGGAAGTTTTTTAATACATAGTAAATGGCTGTACAATGGCCTAAAATCAAAGAAAATGCTGCAAGTTTGTAGAAAATAGTCTCATTTCTTATTCAATTCTTCTCCAAACCCACACCTCTGCCTTACAAATGATACAAATGGCCTTTTTAAAGGATTTACAACTTCCTACAACTAAATCAACTGATCCAAACTATCTTTTAACCTCCTGGACCCTTCAACTTCTCTATTTTGCCTTGTTTGCACTTTTTTTGCAATTTTTATAAATTGATAACTTTTACATTGTTTCAAATATTTGAGAAATGAACTCCTAACAACCTCCTAAGACCTATTCCAAGCTTAAAGTAGCCATTTATACCTTATTACATCATGAGATCATCAATACTAAATCAAAAACCTAAGATTGCCTCATGGAGGCATGTATTGGCTAGGGTGCTCCTGCACCATACTCCCAGCCAAATGAAAACTCCAAGTCCTCTTGGATTGAATGTAGTAACAAGTCTTCATCATTAAATTCTCCTCTGTGTGGTCTTCTATGCTCTACTTCTTGAAATAGCTCCATTTGATCTTCATCTTCACCTTTAGTTGGTCTATGCCGACTTGTCTCCACTTTGTCTTGCCTCTTTGAATCTGCTTCTTCATGCTCTGATGTGTCACAATCTCTACCTCAACTCTTTGTCCTTCTATCTACTGCATCTTGACATTTAGTTTGTTCCCTATCCAAAGTATAACAAGGAAGTGATACATTGTCTCTACCACAATACAACCATGTTTCTTCAACTCATTTTGAGTCTTCAAGATCAATATCATCCTTGATCTTCTCTTAATCACACTTTGACACCAACTCAATATCATTTCCCTCTAAGGTCAGATCCTTTACCTCTTCTACAATGTCATATTCATGTTTGGGGATGGCTGCAACCTCTATCTTCTTTTTTTTCTCTTCATATTCTTCTTCTTGTTTGGCTTGCTCCTCTCCTACCTTTATCAAAGGTTCTATCATCTTCATTTCTGATTCTAATGCCTTCATGTGTTTTCTTTTTTGTATTGGCCTTTAAATAGGCCATACAACTCTTCTCTTCTTAATTGTCAAATGCCAACTTGTGGCTTGCCTACCCAACTGTTCCATCTTAGCCTCAATTTTTTCTCTCATCACTCTAAATTACTCTAATGCTTGTCTTAATGCTCTAATCTCTTGATCCATCTTTATTTGCTTTGTCTTTTCCTCTTTTCTCTTCCTCTCTTCTTGTTTCTTCTTCCTTTGTGAATCCTTAGCCTGCAGGTATCTTCTCAACAAATCCATCTTTTCTTCAAGCAAGTCCCTTTAACCTTGCTTCTTAACTTCTTTGCCTCACCTAGGTCTCTTCACTTTTCCTCTACCTAGTCTTTTGGCAACCAATCTGCACAAACACACAAACACAAACTTCTCTTGCCTAGACCTTCTAAGCTCTGATACCAATTGATGCAGTACAAGGGGTTCACATCACTCATATGGAGGCATATTTCACAACAATGGGCTAATGTTAAATTCTCTTCAACTTGACATGATCATAACTAGGTTACACAACTTCAAATGGCACTAACACTCCAATCACTTAAACAAACACTTGAAACATTTTTGAATATGTGGGAATGACATGAATAAATCAATGACTTCCAACGTCTCAGACCTCACAATTTACACAACTTCCTCTAGACTATCCCAATGCTAGTAGCCCTCTAAAAAGGACTATCAAAGCATATCTTCTACTGTAGATCTCAATTCAAGACTGTAAAGAAATTTTTGAATACCCTTTATTGAGTTTTAAAACATATTGAAAAGCCAGTATAGGTCACTTTGAGACAAAAGGCTCAAAAACTAACTATTCTTTATTTTTCGTAGGCCTAATTAGCCCACTTTTGCAAAGAAAAACCTCTCAAATATTTCTCCCAACTCACAAAACCAATCCCAATCCACTAGCCAAAATTCAAAAGGCCTAAATCACCAACCTTTGGCAATAGAATACTCCACCAAGTACCCTAACCTCAAAACCCTCATTCTATGCTTGTATGGAGGGGGTTTACTGAAAATCAATATTCCAAACCTCTATCTGGTCAACCAATCACTCAAACACTTCTAATATGACCTACTTATGCCTTCCCAACCAACTCCCCTACTCTTCTAATGGATTTTCATCAAAACCTAGCCTCTAGACTCCTTATTTGCTCATAAAACACTGTTTTGGCAACCTAGGGCATCAGTATATCTGCCCAAAACCTCATCCTCAGGCTCTGTAACTTTGAAATCCTTTAGAGTGTATAAGAATCTTCCTTTCCACCAACTTACAGGAGGTTTGAATGGTGAAAATTAGAGAAAAATAATTTTAAATGTTGACTGTGACCCTAAATCAGGGTTTTAACCCGCAAAGAGTAATTTGGCTATAACTTTCACAAAATTGAATAGATTTTCATAAAACCAATTGCATAACAAAGTAGTTTAATAGGGATTTAAGTTTCAATGGAGGGGAAGTGGTTTTATGCAAATTACATGGCATTACAATGCCCTGAAATCAAAAAAAATGTTGCAAGTTTGCACAAAACAGTCTCATTTCTTATTCAATTCTTCTCCAAACCCACACTTCTACCTTACAAATGATGTAAATGGAATTTTTAAAGGATTTACAACTTCATACAACTAAATAAACCAATCCAAACTATCTTTTAACCTCCTTGACCCTTCAACTTCTCTATTTTGTCTTTTTTGCACTTTTTTTGCAATTTGTACATTGACAACTTTTACATTGTTTGCAATATCTGAAAAATGAACTCCCAACAACCTCCTAGAACCTATTCCAAGCTTAAAGTGGCCATTTAGACCTTAGTAAATCATGATTCATCAATACTAAGTCAAAAACCTAAGATTTCCTCATGGAGGCATGTATTGGCTAGGGTGCTCTTGCACCAGTAGACCATGTGCCTACTCCATTGGGCTGCTGTGTAACTACTTTGTCTTGCATCAAAATTCATACCTTCAAACTTGATTGGATGGCCCAAGGCCCCCAAAAATTGAAAAAACCAATATTTATCTCTGCCAAATACCCTATTTTTGTTAGACTATTTCAGGTCAAACTTGGAAGCACCATGCTAACTGCAGCTATCATGGAAGCATATCACTTCACTGTTAACTGTGCTGCTACTAATTTCATCTTTTACATCCTTAGAAAATATACAAAAATCTTGGTATATTTCTAATGTCCTTGACTATAGATTATCTTGATCACATACCTCTAAATCAAAAGAAGTAAAAGAGTCATACTGATTCAGTGAATCTATACTTGGAAAGTGCCCTCTTTCAAGCAATGAGACACCTTCTATACTGAACATGTGATACTCAGGCACAAGCAATATTTCCATTTTCTTCATTGAATATTGTTCCTTCAACCTTGAAAAGATCTGTAAAGCATGTTCTGACAAGTGATTATAAACAACTAATACCTAATCATGCTTATAGTTATCAAGACTAGCTGGCTAAAGTGGGTCACTCTTTGTAACATCCTTATCATTTTGCTTCACACCTACACTATTACATTCCTCCTCGGATGCCTCAGAAAAGGGTTGTCCATCTTAAAATAAGTGAGTATCCTATTGATGTAGGACAAAAACTTCATTTCTGCTTCATGTGTGGGTACCACACTAAGTTCATGCTTAGCTATTTCATCTTCATCTATGGCTTCAAAAGGCTCTTCTTTACTTTCTCAACCTCCATGCATTTTTCCTTTGGAAGAAATAAAGATCTAAGGTATAGCTCCCTTTGTTTCCTCTCATGATCTAGCTGGTTGACACATTCCTTGACCTATTGTAAATGTTATCGTGCTTAGATAGCCAACAATTTTCCCTCCTTTTCTCTCTGCAATTGTCCTCTACGCATATCTTGTGTTCTCTCAGCATCTTCCACCTTATTCTCCTTACATGTCAGGGCTGCCATCTTAGTGTCCATACAAATATCTTGCTCTTGTAAAATAGAAACCTCCATTTCTTCATCATATACATCATCCTAAACAACTGGAACATCCTCATTTATGAATGCATCATACAATGTATGTGTGTATTCCTTTGGTTTTTTAACCATAGCACTGCTACAAGGTACAACCTCATATATATCTTTTATCTCATGGTGTGTGCAGTCTGCATCTGCATATCCTTCTTCTATGAGTCGATTACCATCTAGATCTTCATCACTGTGGGATGTGTTTTCATTTTTTGTAACTATTTCTTCATCTTCATGCATTGTGCCATGACTACTTTCTGCATAATCACCTCTAAATCCTTCCATAATCCCAATCCAATTGAATATCTGATCAAGATTTTTAGGCTTCAAATCTTTTGGCAAAGTGCTCAGACCTGATTCATACACCTCACAAAATAAATCAATACACAAAGAATCCTCAGGTCTGCATTATTTTTGCATTTCTAATAAAGTATTTATGAATCATGTAAACATAGTATATGGTGATTCTTCCTCTTGTCTCTTCAAGTCAAATAATGACTGAACAAAGAACATAGGATCAACAGTATTTTCAACTTGTTCACTAATGACTTGAAATTCTTCATGTTCTACTAGAGCAGTAGAAACATATTCATCTTGAAAATTATTTTGTAAACTTATAATCATGTATCCTATTGGCATTCCATACTTCTGATTATTTTCAATATCCATGGCAAATTTATAGGCCTGATCCAATGTTATAGGTTCCTTATCTCTCAGCAAATAACTCATTTCTTCATCAAATGTGGCCAGGTACACTACTAGGCACAATGCATCACTTGGTCTCATATATTCAGGAATATACTTGAGCAACTTTGTAAATCTTAAATTAAAGGCTGGAACCAACTCATCATTTTTCTTTTAAATGTTCATGAATTGTGTAATTAGTGAGGCCACATCAGTCTTCTCACCAAATTGTTCTAGGAATGCACTTTCTAGATCTACCCATGAAGAAATTGAACACATAGGCAAATTTGAAAACCAGGTCCCCTAGCATCATCCTTTAATGACTAAATAAAGAGTTTCATTACAACATCCTCAACTTCAATCTCATAGTCTTCCATCAAATCACAAAAAACTTGCAGATGTTTGTTTGTTGATTCAGAATTCTATCCATTATATTTTGGCAAACACTTTTTAATTTCACTAGGAACAATATTTGGGTATCCACAAATACCATTAAAATTGAGAGCCTTGTATCTTTTAGCAGAGAATAACCTTTTCTAAGGACATGACAAGTATTGTTGTTCTAATTTAATCATTTTGAATGGAAGAGATGAAATACCTAGAAATATATTGTAGCTTCAAAGAGGTTCAACAACAGAGTCGCCACCTCTCCAAAGAGGACAAAACATCAAAAGCCAAAAGCTCTTGCCTGATCAATTGTATTCTAGGTTCATTTCACAAGAAAAATACCCTTCAAAAGTCTTTAAAAATGTTGTAACACCTTCCACTTCAGACTGTGAAAACCCTTTAACTCATTTGACTCTCCCAAAAGAGGAGCAGTTGTGTTCTCCCTAGTAGAGTCACTGGTTTTGTTAGTGCCCAAATCTGCACACATCAAAATCTAAAGTTTTTCCATTTCTTATTCTCAAGTTCAATGGAAGACTTGGCCAATAGAGTGGGAGATTATTTATCACCTATCTCCACTTCACTTCAGGTTCTGACACACCTAAGTGGGTGTCCCTTTTACTATCACAATAGATTTGTCTTTGACACAACAAGGCAAAAATATTCTCACATATTTGTATCAAGATGTTTAAGATTAAACCTAGATTGGCAATGTTCCTGATTTATCTTCACCATTTATATCTGAGAACATGTAGCTCCTAAACTAAAATGAAACATAAAATAACTGATTTAAATGATTTGTCTTTATATTCAATGAGTTTCCAGACCTTTGGGAAAATAGATTCTAGATTGGTGCCTTGTTTGGGTAATAGAGTCAAACATTCAACCAATTCAAATGTTTCTTAATAATAGCACAACTTCATATCTAGAGGGCTTAACAGAAATCACTATTGTCTTACAACAATGGACCAAGAAAGGGTATCACCTATGGCTCTATTTTCACTAATCCCTTGATATAACACACTTTTCCCTATATTTGATTTAAAGCAATTATAATCCTTTCCTTGAAAAGATGCAACAAATCAAATACACAACATAGCAAGTGTATGCAGATAAGCTTAGAAACCCTTAGCAACTTTGCTTAAAAGAAAAATGTTCATACCCAAAGAGATAACAATATCTAACACACAAAAAGTGTTTTTCATTTATCTCAATCTGAAATAGAAAGACTGTTATACAGAGTTTTGTTCACTTACAAAGCAGAATGCAATCCTACAACCCAAAATCAGACATCTGCTCCTACAAAATGTTATCTTCCAAATGTGTGAATGCCTTGTATTCAGAGTCCAGCCCCCACACAAAATGGAACAACATGCTCTCTTATAGAAGCAAGAGCATGTTGCCCTAAAAATTTACTACATCCTAGCAGTTAGGTGAGTTTTGCATTACAAGTTGTTGTCAATGAGCCTAGGGAAATTACAAAATATACAAAAAAGAGAAGAAGACAAAATATAAATAAATAATGGAACTAAAAGTCTTTAATTTGCTTTCCCCCTTTTGACTTGTTCATCTTTCATGTTACAATTGTTGAGCACCTCTGCTTCCAAACCACCGTTTATTGCACCATTGCAACCGACACACTGGAAGGCATGCTTCCCCCTGTGATACTACAAAATGAGCCCCTAGATCCACCCTCAAGGTACATTGACTACACCCAACCACAATAAATATAGAGAACAAAATGTAACAGCCTCGTATTAAAATTTTTATCACCACTGGGTGATTTTTCTAGATGTAACAGCATTTTTGCAGCTGTCAGCAATCAGAACACACCTCAAAAGCATTTAAAATCTCTACCCAAGCATTATAAATGGTCAAGGGATGAATTTAGACCATAAATCATCAATTTTGAGCTCAAAGGGACCCCCAAAAAATTGCCTAGAAGCCCAAAAACGTGAACAACAATGTACTCTACAACCAATTTTGCCTGAATTTGCCCAATATCCCTCAGAGGAACCTCTGTGGGGAAGGAAACACTTCAATCTTCACAACAAAGGAGATTACAGACTGCAATATCCCCAGAGGAGTCCATATCGCACAGTTGCACAGTAGAGAAATGGAGGAAGACATGGCTGTACGATCATGTGATAAGCCAATAAGATTCCTTTATTTTTTGCCTCAACATTATAACATAATGTTATGATGTGCAATTTATAATATTTGCCTTTTAAATCATTAAAAATGAGCCAATAAATATTTTAAAATTACATTTTTAAACTTTGGCAAATGACAATTTTTAATTTCTCCTCCCGAGCAAATGACGACTATTCACTCTAGGCACATGTGATATTTGCAGGCCATGAAAATTTGCACAAGGCCATTATAAATTATTTAGAGCAAACCCATTTTCTCAAAATCTGTATCACCAAAAGATTTCTAGGACCTCCGTTGTAAATTGGCTTACCGGAGCCTTCATCATAACTGAAGTGCATTAAAATAATGTATCGTATGGTATCTGATTTTGATGAAACTGGAACTGGATAAGTTTTAGACCAAAACAAGAAATTGGTCACCTTTAGAATTGTGAGATTTGAAACTTTTTAGAATACCAAATCTAGCCTGGTCATAGTCAGAAAAGAATTAAATAGCCCATCAAAACTCATCCTGGAAGTGTGAAACTAAATTGGCATGTTACCATATGTACTAAGAAAAATTTTACCATATGGATTTGCAAGATGATCTCTGAGTTATAGGATTTTAATCAGAGAAGGTGGGCTCTGGGGTAGATTGAGCAGCATGCTAACATGACCTTTGTCGATACATCGATAAGAGATAGGCACTTTAAATTTGGAAAATTTGAGGTTGCCAACACAATCTTCATTTTGCTTTCATTCTTTTGATATATTTGCAAGACCATTTGTAATTCAGTATCAGTCTATTTTATAGATTGTTGTTGAGTTTCAAAGTATACTATCTCCTACTCGTGTACCCAGTAGTACATTTATTTTTCTTATGGCATTTGCTCAAGGAGTAAAAAATAGCTATAAAGGGATATTAAATTAATATTTGTTTACAAGGATAACTAAGTATGGTTAACTCTGAAACTAGTGAAATATTATATTGTAAGGCATTATTTTATTATCGGAGTAGACTGAAATTAATCACAGAATGGCCTTTTCATTTACATCTATTTTTGACTCTATGACCCTTGGACTAGGCACTAATTAGTCAGAAAGGCTATACTATATTAAAGAGCCCCATTGATTATCCTCATTTTAAATATCAAAACAAATTTCCCTTTTAGTTGTAGGTTGTAGATGTTACTTTATTCACATGTTCTTTTGCAAATAATTATCTTAAAGCTTAAGAATCTAGCCCATTGCTTTACTCTGTCAGTAATTCTTGAAGCAATCTAGAAAGAACATATCTATTTTAGAAGCAATGTTCTGAGCAAGTATTTAGGAACCCCCCCATCCAAGTAAACACTTCTTTTAAGAAAGGAACACCATCCTTGGTCTTGTAGAGCCTAAAGTCTGGAGGAAAAGGGATTAGAAACCCCATTTCTTGTTCATTGGTCAATCCCTCGAGACAGATCAATTATTAAAAATGGATATATTATACATTTTCTTCCTTGAGATTGGGTTGGGAATTAAAAACAATGAACACAACACTCACCAAGGTGCAAAATTCAAATAAACATGGGTTCACCAAAATGTTTTGTATGAAAAAGGGGGAAAATGATAAAAGGTTTAAATCCTCCTTTCACTACAAACATTCAAGGACATATCAATAGAGTTAAATCACACTTTTGTAAGAGAATTCACCTACATGTTAGTCTGTTACTTGAAATGATGTGGAAATGTATCAATTTAATGCTCAAATACCCTTAAAATCCTAACTATGCAAAACAAGTAAAATGATGAATTACGACAAATGCTTGCAAACTAAGTTAGTAGGTAGAGATTAGTTACTAACTTTTTTTTAAAGTTCAAGATATGAAATACTCGGGGACACTTGCATTGGCACCCCTATCCAAGGTAGTGTTTTCTTCGTGGAATCCTGATCTCCTTTCGACATTGATATTCACTGTATTTTTCAGTTTCTGTCTCGAGAGATGTGGAGAACATTGGCACTAGTGCTCAATTCCAAAGTAGGGTGTTCTTCAAGATGTCAAATCCTCTTCAGATGTTGATTGCCACTATCACAATGATTTAGACTATGTTTTCAACCTCAGAGAACACTGGCATTGGCACCTGAGTTCAAGCATGTAAAGGGTGTAAAATTTGGATAGTTTAGTTTGTTAAGGGTTAAAGCCTATCCTCTTTTCACCAATTACATTCAAGGACCTTAAGATCTAGTGGCAGAGCACTATTAGGTCCTTAGTCACTTACAAATGTAAGGAAGATTAGATTAGGGTGGTTTGATTATCAATTTATCTTCTCTTATGCTCAATTACACATCAAAACCTTAATTATGCAAATATGACAGTAAACAGATGAATTATTTAGAATGATGCTACATAAAGATGTAAAATGTTAAATGACAATGCATTTTTTCAAAGTTTAGGATGTGGAATATTCAGGGACTAAGGAGTGGGCACCCAAGTCCAAGGCCCTATTTTCTGTCGGGATCTAGAAACAAGATCTGCTACCTATGCCTGTTGTTCCAAAGATTTTCCCATTGATGAACTTTAAGGACTAGGGCATGGGTGCCCTAGTCCAGTGTGCTCTTTTCTGCTCTGATCTGCAATTCCAAAACTCTATTGTACCCTCCTACAACTTCACTTTGTCTGAATCTTCAACCTATAACCTGCAACCATGAAAAGTTTGGGAGGGGGTTGTAGTGTTTAGAGGCTTGCCTCAGTCAAGACTTGGAGAGACACTTAAGTCTTCTGAACACTATTGTCAGATAGAGAGTGCATGCCCTTGTGAGACAAAGACAAAATCCAAATGATAAAATGCTCAAAAACACCATAGATGTCACCTTGTAGTGAAGATCTCATGGGAGGAAGAAGCTCTTTATTCCATGAGGAGATGGATGCTCAAATCTGCTAACACAAACACATAAATAATGCAAATCTACTCTTGCAACACAATGAAAGCCTTGAATCACCTTTAAGATGCCAAAGTCACATGAACATAATCTATTTTACAAATGAATGCCTAAACATGCTTTTATACGTAACTACAAACATTCCCACCAAGAATTTCGTAATACAAACTTACCATGTCGGCATAGGACCTAATTAATGGTCACAAGCTGACATTTAAAATTTGGGCTTGACCCAAAATAGGGTAGGACTAGGGTGTGAGTGCCCAAGTCCACCCACCCTATTTTGGTCAAGGTTAGGTTCAAGGGATCCCCCTAGGTCCTATTTGCCATAAAACCCAGGGTTCATTTCATTGGGATGTCAAAATATGATGCAAGATGCCCTAAATACACACTAAAGACCTGGGAGCTTGGTGCAGGAGCACCTCAAAACCTGAAGGATGTAGAAGATTCCTTGCATTTTCCCAAAATGCTATATTGTAAGGCCTTTGACCACTTTGAGTCTTAGTTGGCCAAATAATGACATGTATGTCAAGAAAAGAAAAGAAGTTGTAACCGAATGGTTAAAGATTATAATTAGTGGTTGTTGGTGGTTCATTTTCCACCTTGTGTACAACTATCGAGTGAGTCTTTAAATAGGCAGTTCGTGTTTGTTAGATGGGGATATAGAGAGTTGAGAGAAATTGTATTCATATCTAAGAAAGAGGAATAAATAAAATTCATGTTTTGGTGTATTCACAGGGATGTAGCTTCAGAGTCATTCCACTGGTGGATTTCTTTGAAATCAGTGGAATGACCTCTATGTGTTAGTTTAATTTCTGTTCAGTATGAATTAGTCATTTTCTGTATTGTTCGTTCGGTTACAAAAAAGCAGAAATAGTTATCGGCATGTGTTTCACAGTGTTTCACCTAGTATACAATCTATGCATATATCGCACTTGTATGTAAGTCTCATTTTGTGTGCATTCCGCAGAGGTATCGTATATACATCACTTAAGTATATCGACTTGTATGGACAATAGCATGTTAAACAATGTATGTATATACAAGGTGGATCCATCGGAGTAAGTATGGACATTGGAAGAGGAGGAGCCAGTTAGGCCGATAGAAGCATGTCTTGCTGGTGAAGGAGGACTGCGGGTTAGGTGATCAGTATAAGAATTATGATCAGAAGAGAAGATAAATGTCCAGCCGAAGAAGAAGGTCTGGCCAATGGTGAAATTCGGCATTTATTGTTTCAGTGTGAGATGAAGGATCGGAGGACAAGCCCAAAGTCTTAGTGATGGAAAGACTCTAGCCAACGAAAGAGAGTCAAAGGCAAAATTGGTAAAGTGAATGTATACTTTGGTGAGACAATAGATTATCTTGCCGATGATAAAGAAAGGGTTATATTTTGGTATTTTATGAACATACAAAGAGAGTTTTAACAAGCCGATTAAGTTCTAAACCCTATGTATTGTGGGTTGATGGGTTTTCACCTAATTTTTTGAGCTTCTATTGAAGAGCTCTGCATCATAGCTAAACCTTAAGAGGGAAAAAGCCCCCAAGGGGACATTTTCTAATGTTACAGAGTAGTACTTTTCTTTAGAGATCTAGAATCTACACATTGTGAACTACTATTACATACAACTCCACTTTGTCAGACATGACACTTGTAACCTACAATCAAAAGGAGATTAGTTGGTGTTTTGGTGTTTAGAGGCTTGCCTCAATCAAGCCCTAGAGAGACATTCAAGCCTTTCAAACACCATTGTCAGATAAAGAGTGCATATCCCTATAGGATAGAGGCAAAATAAATTGATAAATGATTCAAACAAAAATAGATATCACCTCGGAGGTGTAGCTCACATGTAGATGAAAATCCTTCAATCACATGAGAAAATGAAGCTAAATCTACAATCACATACACAATAACAATGCTCTAAAATCATAATTTTGTCAAAAGTTCACCATCATCTTCTAGTTTACATATGAAACCCTAAATATGCTTATATATGCAACTAAACACATTCCTGCTAAGAATTTCATAATTCAAACTTACGATGTCAGCATGGGAACTAGTTAATGGTCACAAAATTGACTTTCAAATTTGGGACCTACCTAAAATAGGGTATGACAAGGGTGCTAGTACCCATGTCCATAACTACTTTTTCAATGTAGGGCTAAGTGCCACAATGTCCTTCATGGCCCATGTGACATGGGTTTTAGGCCATTTTCTTCCGAGAGTCAAAATGAACATGTAAGATGCAAAGCAAGGGACCTAGGAGCTAAACCTAGGAGGGAAAATGTCTAAGGGCTATTTTCTGACATAACACCTGGTGGTGCCCTATATGTCCTAATATCCCTAATCATCTTGGGATTCCAAAATTTGCACTTTTCTAAAATATGGACATATGTTTCAAGTTCTTCTAGTTTTTTAGTTTCCCATGGGGTGCCCCATATGTCTTGATGTCCCTAATCCTTTCGGGATTCTAGGTTTCAGCATGCACTTTTCAAATACCCATGTATTCCTGGTTCTTCTAGCATTCCATTTTTAGCCCAAACACCTAGAATTTATTATATTTTTAAAGACAAGATAGGACACTCTAGCAACTCTTAGGGCCACCATTAATGATCAATTTGAGGTATGATATCATGGTAATGGAGCTTTGTATGTCCTAGGGCTACTGTGGACCCTTACATGATAATGTTTTTGTACTAGAGCATGGGAAACACTCCAAAAAATGTAGATTTTTATGGTACAACCCATGTGGCCATGATGCATGTAGGATGTTCATTTGGTTTCATTTTTAAATGTAAAATCCCTTCTTCTAAGGCTCCTTGATGGATTGAATGATACATCTAATAGATTTTTCATTCATTTGTAAAGAATGGAAACCATTTTTGTTGTAGAGTAGAGCTGAAAAATGACATAAAAACTTGTATCAAACTTAGGGTTTCTTCCAATTATTGGTTTAGAGCAATTTTATTGTAATATTTTTTGATTCTCTCTCAAGGGCTATGAGAGGAAATTGTAATATTCAAAGGATAAACCCAATGTGCAGATTGAACACCATTCCAATTGTCTCCATGAAGATTATTTGATTTTTTGGTAATTTTAACAAATTACTCTAATCACATTTGTTGATTCAAATATTCTTCATGATTAGTTGATTGTGTGGATTGTAAAATATGTTTGTAATGCTATTTCAAAGTATCTTTTCATGAGAATGTATGGAATTTATGAACTATTTATGGATCTTTCAAGAATGTTTAGAATTGTTTTCTGTAATCTTCTAGCTACCTACTTGTTTGTGTAGAGCCTAGCTTATGTAATAGACTATTAGTTATTGTCTTTGTTGCTACCTTGATTAGGTAACATAATTTGATTAGATTAGTGTCCCCTTTGATTGAATATCTAGACTCTAATGCCCTAACTCAATATAGGCATCAATCTTTTGTTTTCCAACCTTCCTTTTCCTTCAAAACACTCAAACATAAAAATATTAATCTTTTACCTTATTTGTATTGTTTACCTTACCACGTCCATGTCTATATGTTATTACACATATGGTTCCTAAGGTTGTCATTGATGTCGACACTATCACAAGGTTATCATTAATGTCAACACTATCATGGATGTGTGATGGTGCTCATGGTTGGATGTCATGTCCTATCCAGCAAAGAAGATACAGTTCATAGTTGGATTGTCATGTTGAATATAATGAGGTTACTAAAGTTCATGGTTGGATGTCATGCCTTGATCAATGCAAAGCTGAGTACGAAGTTATATTAATATAGGAATTAATAGCACTAAGATGATTAGATGTGTTGCTAATAATGGGAAGATGTTACCAGTGGCCTAATCCAAGTTTCATGGTGTTTGGATTACTGGAAGAGTGTTTTGTAGTTGACAGTTTGAAGACAATGTTGGTTATAAAGAAGATAGTTACTATACGGTAATGGAATGCTCCGTATTACTCCGCATTTGTAGTTATGGCTATGTGGTTCTCAAACTGTGTTTGGGGTATAGTGAAGGTGATAATTCCAAAATTTTAGAACATCTATCCTTCCACTATGAAAGTTATGCATGATAGAGTATCAACATGTGTTCTGGTAGAGTAAGGTAGTGTTGAAGGCTTGTTGGAATGCTTTGCATTCCTACAAATGTGAATGTTTGTCTTTGTGTGTTATTGCACATGTTTATGGATGTGGATTACATGCTCTCTTGTAGTTTCAAGGTTCTTGGTGATCCGCAAGATCAATTTTTCAATGATAGTATGTCGCAATGTGTTCTAGATGACTGGTTGTTCTCATAATTCATGGCTGAAGATATGTGACATAAAATATTTCATGTGTCGAGATAAATGAGTATTTGTCTTAGATGTTATATGAATCCTATAGACTCATCTAGAAGAGTTTCATGAAGATCTTTCTTGTTTCCTAGTGGTACCTATTTGTGTTTAGGGTTTTGGGCCTGAGAAATTGTGACTCTTTATTCTTATAAACCTTTAAACCTAGGTTCATCAGTCCCATACACTTTATCTTCTAATTTCATGTTGACCACGTATAGTAGGTGTTGCAAGTATGTGCCTAATTGGTGTTGTCATTGGTGTCAATTGTGCTCACATTTTGTTACTTGCTTGTAGATGTTGAGACTATTGAGAAAATTAGCTCCTCCAATAAAAATAGTGAGTTGTAGTGGAAATAGTGTATTACATGTAGAAGAATAGTCTAGAAGAATGCTCTGCATTTCCTGTAGAATGAACATCTTTGCCTATGGATTGGAAGTTATTTAGAAGTCTATCTAAAGAGGTTATTGTATACACCTAAAAATGATACGACTCTATCTAAATAAATATTTTAAATATTTATTTTATCCTAAATTCCTCTATCAATAAATAAATAAATCAATTTATTTATTTGATTCACATTCTTCCACAAAATTAAATAAAATCATTTATTTAATTAAATCTTCCAAAATTATTCTAATGTCACTCTAAATTAAATAATACCAAATTATTTAATTAAATTCTTCTAAACTTAAATCATCCTCTATATTTAATTAAATCCAAATATTTATTTAGGTTATTTATTTCTTCTAAAATTGAATTAACACCAAAAATAATTTAATTAGTCAATGTGCACATGCAATTAAATATTTTAATATTTAATTAATTGTTCCCTCACCAACATGTCCTATTTATCCTCTAGTTCAAATTAGTTAACTCATAAATCAAATCAGTTAACTAGTTAGTCTTTTCTGTTAACTAATTAATCATCTCAGTTAACTATTCATTCTATTTTGTTAACTCCTCTAATGTATGAAGGAGCAGGACACTTGTCCTCTTCCTATTCGCGGACATCCTCTTAAGTTTCCTCAACCATCGATCTTCTTATTCATTCTATACCATTGATATTCTCTCTCACAAGTCTATAAATATAACCCCTATTCCTCCATTTGAATGATACAAGATTTTATAAACTTTGCAAGAATCACAGTGTGCCTTTGGCACCAAATCAATCCATAGCTTGTGATCAACTATCACCATTATCACTATTTGCATTGTATTGAAGATCCTCTTCATTGCAAGAACTATCATTGTCATTCTCTATTGTCATCTAGAAGAAAAAAGCAAGGAAGTGCACCTTCTGAGGGCTTCATTCATACAAAAGATCAATTTGAGATAGGCAAACAATGGAAGCCATGAAATACTAAGGTGTGCAAGGTATCATTCTTTTTGTTTGAATCTTGATTATTTCAATTTCTATTGAGTTATTGGGTACTGATTATTGATATTATCTCTGCATTTTCTCGTAACAGTTATATTTTAGGTTTGAGCCTCCGGTATGAAGATTTGAGTGAGTTATGTTCACCAGTGTGAAAACTACTTTTCCTTTATGTTTGGTGGTGATAGGGAGAAAGTTTTATGCTCTGCATTCCTCTGCATTGAAGTATTTTTGTCTGTAGTTCTAGAGTTAAGTGCCTTCAACTTCAATGGTTTATGATCTGGTGGTTTGCAAGTGAACTTTTCCTTATGAGAGTGCTTGACAATATTGTTCTTGTGCTACAATTTGAAGAATCTAATGGGTAAATTGTTTGGGTATTGTGTGAAAGTTTTCTAATGATTATAATATGCTTGTGGATGTCTCCTAATTGTGTTCCTACCTTCAGATTAGTCCACAAAAAGAACTTTGGATTGTGAAATAAGAATGCTCTTAGAAGACCTAGTGTTAACTCCAGTCTTGGCTGACTTGGTTGTTTTCACTATTTACGGAGATGCATTGAAGATTGTAAAAGTGTATTGTGGCATGGAGGATTGCATTTGAGCCCCAGCTAAGGCATGACATGTTCATCATACTTCTCTACATCTTTCCTTATCTAAATCTTGTAATAGGTCTAGACCTATTTCTGTATATGTGTTGTAATGTTGACCATGGAGATTGTTCCAATGGTTGATGAATGTAATGCCGACCATGATGTACATTCCAAGGTTGATGAATTGTATAAAGACTTGTAATGAAGTTGTGAAAAAGAGGTACTTGGGAAAGATGCAAAGATAAGTGTGAAGTAGAGGAGAGCAGAAGAGAAGTATTGCACTTTAATAGAACTGAACTCAAGCATAGGGTAGATGTTATTAAATTAGTTCACAAATTCTTCGTAGTGAGCCACCCCTTGGAAGTGAGTCAATCTTTGCAGTGAGCATTTTTGGGCAATGAGCCTTGTAGGTAGTGCACCTCTAATTTTTAGTATTGTTATAACTTATATAGTTCTATGGGCTAACACACACCATGGTTTTTCCCTTATAGGGTTTTCCACATAAAAAATTTGGTGTCTCATGTGTTGAATATGCAATTGTGATTACGTTTATGTTTTCATGCCTTCATTGTTGAATCCAATTATCAGTAGTTAATAGTTTGATGATTTAACAGTAATAAAGAGCTAAGATTTTGTGACAATTGATTCATCCCCCTCTCAGTTGTCCTATAATTGGTATCATAGCTAAGTTCCTTAGTGGAAATCTTAATAGCTTGAGGTAGATCCAAGATGTCTTACAAGAAGGAGGCTCTATAGTTTGATGGGACGAATTATGCAACTTGGAAGATTCGCATAAAAATCCATCTACTTTGTATTGTTTATAAAGTATGGAAAGCAACACAGACTAATTATACCATGCCCCAGAATGGTCTGACAACTAAAGATGAAATCAAAGAATATGAGGTAAATATAAAAGCCAGAGATGCTCAATTGAACTTGCATTGACTAACTCTAATTTGATAAAGGTCATGGATTATGAGACTACTAAAGAAGTATGGGATAAGCTGAGTAATATAAGGAGATGAATCTATAAAAAGTGCCAAATTGTAGGGACTGAAAGCCAAATATGAAGGTCTCAAGATGGGAGGAGATTAAAACATAGAATCCTTCATGCAAAAGGTTGGTGAACTTGTTATTGGAATCAAAGCTATGGGAGGAACTATTGATGAAACTAAAGTTGCAATGAAAATTCTTAGGTCATTACCTAAATCCTACTCTCACAAGGTAGTTGCAATTGAAGAAATAATCACTAGTAGAATTTTGGCAAGTAAATGACTACGTGACTAAAACTCTGAGTCACAACAACTAAAGATGACTAAATTATACTCATTTTTTGCAACACAACTATAAATGACCAATTTGATCATCATATGTGACTAATTTGATCATCATAAGTGACAAATTTGATCATTGAGAAAAAAACACAAATAAAAATGAGACAATATGATATTAAAGTGGATAATTAAAAAAATATTTTGAATTGAGAGAGTGGGTTGTATTATAATTGTTATCTCTCAAAATTGCACCCTTCCTAAGTTGCAGAACTTAGCATCTTGGAGAAACATGGGAACACTCCTAGGCTATAGGTCACCTAATAATTGGAGTGAACCTCCAGATACGGCTGGCTCCTAACTAGTTATCACCTAAACTATTCTAATAATTTGTAGAGGAAAAGGGAAAGAAAAGGTACACAAACTAAAAATGAACTAAGAAAACTTCACAAAGGTGATACAACAAAAAAAAACTAAGACTTGTAAACATAGCTTACATACACTCAGTTCAATCAATGATAAGATTAACATACACAACTCAAATCTATATGTTTTTGCATAAATATTTCATAAGAAGGCTTTTATGCTCAAGTCTTAGAAGGAAAGATATTTTCACAATTAGAAACATTTGCAACTCAACACAACCTACAACCTGTAAAATACATATTCTTCTACAAAAGGTGCTAACAATGAGACAAAACCACAAGGAAAATAAGTAATTTCACAAGTAGTTGCATCAATCAAATAAAATGCACACAATAGACCAATAAATGAGAAGGTAAAATGATTCAACTTCATTGACATCTAAGGTATCCATTGGTATACATGTCCAAAATGAGTTACAAAATATGCAGAAACTGCAAAAGGACTCCAAAAGTCACAGAGTACAAGCTAGCATAATTAGAACTGAGTACAAATAAGTCAAAAAGGTGACTATATCCATCTCCCAAGTAGTTGCACCAAAATAGGAACTAAAAATTGCTTTGGGTTGGATGCCTCCAAAAAGCCCCAAATCTAGCAATTGAATCTACTCCAACAGAGTCCCAATATGTTGAGAAAGTCAAGTTTGACCAAGTCTAACATAAAGGCATCCTTAAAATGCTTCAAGTTGCTCCAAAATGGTCAAAACAACCCCCTATATTCCATGCACATGTTTGCTAACTCCTCCAACCTCCTCCTTTATGCTTGGCACTTGATTAGTATGCACTCTCTCTTTGACTTACTCATGCAACTAATGCCTCTTTTCTCCTTTTGCACTATAAATAACACTAAATAAAGTGATTTATAATTGTATAACTTTAATCAATGTTTTACATTTTAAACTAAAAGTGTATCTCATTTTATGCAAAGGAAAAAAAGAAACTTGATTGACTAAGTTTGAAAGGCCCATACAAAGAAAATAAATAAAAGTCCCAAAGGGGATACATCCTAAGTACTAGGTATGTACACATGGGTATTAGTTTTATTTTGCAAATGAAAAAAAAGACAAAAAAATGCCTCCAAGTCATCGGCACTTAGGGTAAAGGAAAACCCTAACACAAAAAACAACCCAAAACCCTCATTTCACTCTATCATTTTGCATTTCACACTTGTTGGGTACTGCTAAAGAAGGGTTTGTTGGAGTATTGTAGGTCTAAATTGGAGGTTTCATACATTTTCTACACCTCATGTGACTACCATTACTCAAGAAGCAACATGTAACATTCTTTTTCACCTTTTGTCTTAGTGGGTTCTTTCTCATTTGTTAGGTTTTGCATGGCTACTATTTACTCTTGCTAAGATGATAGAATATATACTTGTTTCCTATCAAAATATGAAGTAAAAGGAGATTTCATTGTATTTACTGTATATTCCACCTTCAGAGGTTTTGGTGCTCTATAGTGGGTTCTAGCTTATCACAGCTCCTATGTTGTTTTTGAAAAAATGTCATGAAACTCTAACTCCACTAATTGTCATAGATCTTGCTCTTTAATACTTGTTGCAAGAAGACCCCTCCCTTTCTTTGTTTGATAGTCTCTGTCATTATTTTGTCAAATGGCTACCTCACTATTCTTTATGATAAGGACTGCTCCCATAGTCATTTTGCTGCTCCATCTCATGCCTCTCTAGAAACCCCTTGCTAGGTCCACAATTCCTAGCTTCATTTGACTTCCTATTGCCTTTATGTTGTCCCCTATCTCTTTGATGACTATCTCTTGGTATAGGACTATTCCTTCTGAGTTTGACTGTCCTCATGTTAGCTTGTCAAAGGCAAGACATCTACCACTATTGTCCTTACAGCATCATTCACCATTGCTTTCTGTGATATCTATGATTACTATGCTTTCTTGACATACTCATTAGTAGAACTTGATGATTGTACATAAGACATTGTGCTCGTACATAAAAGACTGTGTCCTTTAATCATATCTTTTGGAAACTTTAACAATCCCCAATATACTAATATAGAGCTTTTAAGGGTACATGAAATGTAGATCTCCATTATGATTTCAAGGTTTGATAAAGCTATTCTAACCCTTGTCTCATTGTCTTCACAGTATTCTTCACATTATGATAGTCTCATGATTGTTCTGTTG
Organism: Cunninghamia lanceolata; assembly: GCA_027924645.1. Classification (NCBI taxonomy): domain Eukaryota; kingdom Viridiplantae; phylum Streptophyta; class Pinopsida; order Cupressales; family Cupressaceae; genus Cunninghamia; species Cunninghamia lanceolata. The sequence goes on along the minus strand of BSBN01000985.1, from coordinate 4,467,150 downwards.
GTCCCTCCTCTTGATATAACAGTCAAACATAGTTACCTCTACACCTTCAAAAGTAAAAATTGTTCTAAAAATATGACTGTTATTAGGCTATTACAATAGTCATCAAGTATGGAGGCATCTGATCTTGTAGAAAATCATGTGTTTGCCATATCTCTTGAATGCTCTTTGTATCCTTGATGATTGTTATGATGTCTTTACATATTGTATAGAGCCTCAACATCCCTATATAACTCTAGACAGAGCTATAGTACTATCTAGCAAAAGTACATGAAGACAATATAGTTCAAGTTGAAAGTTTTGACCTCTGTACTATAGACCTTATCATTAACCTATCTTCATTTCTCTCCATTCACATCAAACAATAGGATTTCAAAAATAAATGCTCACCATCCCCTTATGTCTATTCCTTTATAGGCTGCATGCAGTCCCCTATATCATTTATTATCTCTGCTATGACAATCATCATCCATGACTATCCCCCACTCAAACTTTGCCTTTTCTTGACTGTTCTATGGTCTTTGTTTGACTGATGTAAGTCTTAAAGCTTAAATTTCTATCAGAGACTAAGAAGTATATATTTGTGTTCAAGATCCTTACCTCTGAAGGCTGTGAGAGATCTTTTGAATGATAATATAAATTTGTCCTTTGTTCAATTACACTTGACTGTCTGTCCTCTTTTCATGTCTGTTTCCTATGGTAGAAACTGCCATGACTACTTTTCTGCTTTGACAGTCAAGTAAGGACTGTCACAAACTTCTACATGTTGCCAAGATTATACCCAATTCTCTGTCAGGCTAAACTACTGGTCTCTCACAAAAATGATTTTCTATGATAGTTACAAGACTATTATGACTGTCTTTACAACCATCTCATGACTTAGAACCATTGTTTCTCTCATTGTGATTCCATTAAGCAGGTATTTGTCATTCATGATAGTGAAACCATCAACTCACTACCATGAGTGATGAATACCTGATCAATTGATAAAAAGTATGGTGCTTTTACACTCTTACTTCTCTTATAACACAAAATGGTAGCATGCCAGGCTCAACGCTTGTGGGAGCCCATTTTACTCCACATGCTATGATGTCAAAATGAAAAATGATTCAGCAATACAAATTTCTCCTATACCTACATAGTGAACAAACATGTTAGATAAAACAGTGAAGCCAAAAGCTTCCAATGATGTTCATGATGACTAATGACACTCTTCTACTTTTTCTAATATCAGTGATGTTGCAAAACTATCTCAATGCCTTAGGAGAATAAGCTATATGTTTTTTGATATTGTATATGCAAGGAATATGGATCCCGAGCTCTAACACAATTTAATCATCCCTTGTAGGCATTTCAAGCAGCGACAGATCAACTTCTGGAGCAATCAAATAGGAAGGACTAGACAGGGATGCATCTTTGCAACCTGGGGTTCATCATTCAGACAATGATGGATCCCTACTCTTTCCATATGCCTTTTCTTTTTTGTTATATCTGCAAATGTATAGTTTATGTTTTCTTCTATATTGAGATAGTTATGCCCACAGCTTGTGTGGCACTCCATATACTTATATTTATCAATAAAGACATTATTAATGCAGAATTTGTTTAATCTCTCTTTGGAATGCAATTGTATAATAAAAAATTCAATCTTATTGATAATACTTTTATGCATATAAATGTGATTTTTTAGCAAAAATCAACATGTACCTTTATCTCTGTTTTGCAAAAACTATCTCAACTCAACCTAATTGACCTGGAGGATAAATTAGGTAACATTTTTGGTGACATCTGCTATATGTTTGCCTGCTAAACATCCTGACCAGTTGCATGAAGCTTATCCATTAGGCACAGAGTCACTTAGAAAAGTGACAAATCTTGGAAAATAGTCATATACATTGTAGAAACTCATCAGAAGAGTGCATTATACCTTGAAAAACCCTACTCTACCCAACAAAACCCAGAACCAAACTAACTGTGCAAAATGAACTTGGAGGAAAGAAAACTGCATATAAACTATGTGGAATAGCACTTATTGAATCAAAACTCCTAGACTAAAAGGTACAAATTTGATCATACCTCAAAACAGAGTTTGAGGTGTATCCCACTAACTGGCATAGGAAGAATTTCTCCATCCTTTTTTGATAACTAGAAGGCATTGTGCTCCTTGCAATCAGTAATAACAAATGGGCCACTCCACATACTATCAAACTTGGTGTGCTTTCCTAGCCTACTCTTTAATTCATCCCACTTGAGCACTACATCTCCTTCTTTAAACACTCTTGGTGTTGCTCTTTTATCAAAAGTTTTTTTCATTTATTGTTGATGAAACTCCATGGTCTTCATAGATTTATCTCTTGTTTCTTCTAGCTCAATGAGCTCAGCATACCTAACTTCCATTGGGTCCCTTTCCACAAACATTTCTAGCTGATGCATAATATCAAGAGCTGGGAGCTCTATAGATAAAGGCAATCTTTCCTTCTTACCATAAACCAATACATATGGGGAATTCCCAATAGACCTTTTGGGAGTTATCCTATCTGTCCATAATGCAGATTTTAACTTGACATGCCAATTTCATTGGTTCTCTTCAATGGTCCTCTTAATAATCTTTATCAAATTTTTATTTGTAGAATCCGCCAAACCATTACCCTAAGGGTAATAGTTGACAAAGTGTTCAAATAAATGCCATTCCTGATAGCCCTATCAATCAACTTAATCCTAGTGAAAGCTAAAGCATTATCAAAAATCAAAGACTCAGGTACACCAAACCTTGTTATTAGATCATCATAAAAATTGAGAACAACAGTTTCATTGGCTTCCTTTAATGCAACTACCTCAGTCCATCTGGTAAAATAATTTGTGGCTATGAGAATCCACCTATGGCCTACACTTGAAGGTAGATTAATGGCACCTATGAATTCAATGCTCCATCTCATAAAGGGCTATTCCACTTGAATTGGCTACAAGGGTAAAAGTGGCAGCCTCTCTTTGCCTACAAAAATGACACACTTCACACATTTTCTTGCCCAAGCATGGGCATCCTTAAAAAAACTTTCCCAATAATAGCCAGCTCTCATTGTCTTCCATGCAGTAGTTCTTGGGGAAAAATGACCCCCAATAGTTCCGTCATGAAACTCATGAAGCACTTTATCAATTTGATGATGATCAATACACCTTAACAGCACACCGTTAAGGTCTTTTCTAAATAGAACATTATCAACTAGTACATATGGGATCAACTATAGTCTAAAATACCTCCATTTAGCCTTATCTAAACCTGGTGGACACTCACCAATTTGCAAGAAATGAGTCATATCTTGCACCCATCTTACACCTGTTGCTGGAGTATCAACTGTAGGCTCATCAGCAGTAACCAAAACCATTTCCTTTCTTGTTTCTAGCTCAATCTCAAACTCAGTAGCAAGGTACTTGCACATCCCCTTTCTTCTCATAAGATTAGTTATCTTTATGTCTATGTCATACTCCATTACCTTCATAATCCACCCATCCCTCTTTTAATTTAGGTCCTTGCTTATCAAAAATTCCTTCACACTAGGGTGAGCAACCATTAAATGCACCTTGTTATTAGAAATGAGATGTCTAAACTTTTTCAAACTCTTAATAACTACAAGAACATGCTTCTCTACAAAGTTGTACCTCTATTCATAGTCCTCCAAACCTTGACTGAAAAAGGCAATGGGATATTCAAAGCCATCATCATTCTATTCTACCAATATTGCAGAAATAGTACCTATGCTACCATGGGCATACAAAATGAAATCTTTTGAAAATTTTGGATTTACCAAAGTAGGAGCTGCTGATAAAGCCTCCTTTATATCTTCAAAACTATGCTTGGCTTCCCTAGTCTAGCTAAAAACTACATTTTTCTTTAACATGGTAGTTAGTGGTTTTAATAAATTTACAATATCTGGAATAAACCTTCTCAGAAAATTAATTCTGCCTATAAAGCTTTGCAGGCCCTTTTTGTGGCTAGGTAAAGGTAGTTCTTGTTGGCAAGAGACACTATATGGATTCATGGTTGTTGTCATTGATGGCAACAAAGGTCATTCCACATATCCGCAAGTCATGATATATCTCTACCGGAAGTCAGATTGAAGATTGTTGTGGTCCGGTGAACAAGAACAGAGCATGTGGCAAGGTCCGACAGATTGGTCCGGATCTCTCAGAGGAAGTGTCTTGGCACAGTGCGGATCTGGGGAAGTCAAGAGGACTATCTTGAGTAGTATATTCCAAGGATTTAGCCTCCGGAGATGGACAAGGAAAAAGATATGAATAGTTGAGTACCAGATTCCTGAGAGACAGTGAAAACAGAGAAAGAACTGACTGACTGAGTATCAAACTACCTTCCGGATGTGTTACAGATGATGATAAAGGTTGCGGAGGCATGAATCATGTTTGGCCGACATAATTGATGATATCTACAAGTATATGCTTGATCCGCATTGCTTGGTGAGCAAGGATTCAGCCGACAGAACTAAGTTTGTAAGAAACTAGACTGTTCCGGATGCCGACTAGAAAGATGATGAAATTACTTGTGCGGATATATATAGAGGATGGATTTAGTTGTGAAATGGGTGTGAGGGTATGCGAACAAGTCCAGAGTAGAGCAGAAGTAACAAGAAAGATCCGGTATGTGAAAGGACAGCAGACTAAAGAACAGAGGAAAGATGAAGTGCAGCAGATCAGTATACTGAACCTAACCGGAACTGAACTCCAGCATATGCAGATGCTTCCAATCAGTTCAAGACTGTGATTCTAATCACTTTGTAAGACAGTGTGTCTTCTTGTAGGCAGTGAGCCTCTTGTGAGCAGTGTGCTCGGGCAGTGAGCCCTAATTGGCAAGTGCCATTTTTGTAATTTCCTATTCTTCTAACAGAGAATAATTCTTGGGTTAATCACCCCGTGGTTTTCTCCCTTAACAGGGTTTCCACGTCAAAAATACTGTGTCATGTGTTTCTTATTTCATGGTTTATGTTTGTGTTTGATTTTATGCTGCTTCAATTAAAAGGAAAGTTTAATAAGGGAAATAATTAGGATAACTGATTCACCCCCCCCCCTCTCAGTTATCAACAATTGGTATCAGAGCCAAGTTCCTCCTAATAGAGCCTAACAGCTTGAGGAAGATCTGGGATTTCAAATGGATGCATATGGTTTAAAGGAGCAACTCAAGACTGCCCTTGAGGATCTTGAACAGTCAAATTCTGAAGTCAGTGAATTAAGAGAAAGACTCAAACAGGCTGATGAATTCATGAGGGAATTAAAAGACAAATTAAGTCTCTCTATGAAAAAGAGAAAGGAGCTGCTCCAACAGTTGGCAAGACAAAGTGAAGAAAGCAATACAAATGAGGAATTGACTGAGCAAACCAAGTTATGTGAAAAGTTATCAAAAGAAGTCATTATGTTAAGACATGAAATGGAATCAGGAACTATAAAGTTCACTCAAGAGATTGAAGAAAAAAGAAAGGCTGAAGACAATCTAAAACAATCTCTCAAGGAAAAATCAGAAGAATGCCACCAGATGGACAGGATTATCAGACACCTTGAATCTGATCTTGAAGATTCCAAAGATAATGAAGGAAAACTTGAGGATCAAATTGCCTCTCTCAAAAGAGACCTTCAAACAGCAAATGAATATAAAGAGAAATTCAAGATAAGTTCTGCTCAACTTGAAGTTCTTCTTGGAAGTCAAAAGAGGACAGATGACAAGTATGGCTTGGGATATGAGAAAGGAGAAAGCTCCGGATCCGGTCAGAAGAATCTTGGATCAGAAAATCCAAGGAGCAGGCCTAGAAGACCTCCGGTAAGACAGCCAAATGCTCAAAAATATCCATCCTTCAATGGATACTGCCACAGCTGCAACCATTTTGGTCACAAAGCTAATCAGTGCAGAATGAGAATGAATCAGATTAATTCATCCTTCTCCGGACAGTGCTTCAACTGCAAAAGGTATGGACACAAATCCCATGAATGCAGAATTATGCAAGTAAACAAATCATTCAAAGGTAGATGCTTTACATGCAATAGAGTAGGTCATATGGCTAATCAATGCAGATCAAAGGGATATCAGTTAAATATGCAAAGAAATGTTATCTGCCAAATCTGCAATAGGTCCGGTCATAATGCTAAAGTCTGCAGAAACAAGAATCAGGACAAAAGAGGTCCGGTGTATAATCAGAATCAAGACAAGGGTAAACAAAAGATGAATGCGGATGAAGTTAGGAATCAGATGAGCAAGATTTGGGTGAAGAAAAGCTCAGAGAATGTAGAGGTTGGATCCGCACCAGATTCTGGTGCTGATATTTCTTCCGGAAATTAAAAAGTGAGCTCAGGCTCAGGGGGAGACTCAAAGAAGATTCTGTTCCCCCAGCCAAACAAGTTGTGCCGGATGTGGCACAAGATGCGGATTAAAGGGTTTGTAGATATAAGTCCTGAGATGCTTCAGTCAAGTTTTCAGAGGTCCGCATGGAGTTATGAAGAAGCTGTGTTCGATTAAGTTAGACCTGTTCAGGGAGGTGCTCCGGTATGATAAAGGATTACAAAAAGGTCCGGAGAGATCCGGAAGTGCACGATCTTGTCTTGCGGATTGGACAGAGTGTTTGGGATGTTCTTGTAATATGTTACCTAGATTTATTCATGATTTAAAGATTCGGATGATATTCAGTGATCAGGACTAATCCGGGATACTCCAAGCTGTCCAGACATGGTAAACCGGAATAATGCAGGTGAAGCATTTATTGCAGACAGATATTAGGGTTTGCGGAGCAATATAAGGGATTTCTCAAAAGTTATCTGCTCATTCTACACTTGAGAAGAAGCGAATAGTGGAGCTCTGCAACAAGGTTCATCAAGCACACCAAGGATCTCCTGCCGAAGCTATTGCATAAAGAAATCAATCCAACCACTCCGTGCAAACCGAAGGCGCATAAGGTATTCTTCGTTTTTCATTGCCTCACTGCAAATCTTTGAAGAATGGCTACTCCAAACATAGTTAAGATCTCTGATAGACCTCGCCCCTCATTCAAGAAACATCCCTACAAATCGTTGGAGGTAGATCCACTAGGAGCCTTCTCTAGTGTTCCCCACGGAGTCTTACATACTGAAGATATTAGGGTTTACATACACGCAAACATTGAGGAATTTGGGGAATTCAAATTAAGAGACCTCTATCACAAACAACTGATAGACAATGCTTTTGAGCTCAAACCAGAGTATAAGGGTATCCAGAAGAAACAATTTGAGCAATTCATTCATTTCCCTAGCTTTGAAGAAGATGAATGGGTCCGGTATGTACTGAGCAGGATGCATGACAACTTCCTTTGGCTAGATAGACCCTGCAAGATCACAAAAGAAGCAATTAGAGCAGTAACTGGTCTATACTCTTCCGGGGGGGTACCTATCCTCAAATCTGTCAAGAACAACGTTGTAACTGAGGCCACCGGATCAAAATATGATAAGAGAGCAATGACCATTGAAGATATTTCGGATCCGGATATCAAATATGCATCAATGATAATAGGATACAAGATTTATCACTCCAGCAGGGAGAATTCTGTATCCAGTACTGCAATATACACAGCATATGAAATGCTAAGAAAGAATGCAGATTATGATCTTTGTGAACTACTACTAAGCCAATTGATGGAAAATGTACAGAAAATCAAGAAAGACAAGAAGAACTCCTTTAAGTATGGTACTCTCATTGTATGTCTCTTCTTTTACTTCATGAATGAGCTACCCGGAACAAGTGGATGGGTATGGCAGAATGACAAACCTGTTGCAGTCCAGATAAGAGACTATTTGCATGGACTTGGGGATGCAAAAGCGAGAAATACAGCTCTATGGGGATACTTCAAAAACTTTCAGAGCATGATGCAAGCAAGAGAGAGAATTCCCCAGTCACTCATTGAGAAATACAAGGACTCAGTATGTTTTATGGTTGACACTGATCAGTGCCTAATGGAGGCAGTGGAGCCAAGGACTGTCTGGATCATGCCCATGGGGTATGAAGTTGATGAACAGATAGTAGAGCTGCATGTTCAACACATGCTAAGTCAGCCCAAAGATCCTAAGGCAGAAAGGTTTGGAACCTTTGAGGAGCTGAGCGTGAAATTACATGTAGAACTCAGGGAACCTGAGATTAAAAGAAAAGTGAGAAAAGAAGTAGAGCACATTGCTCAAGGCCTAGGCATCTCAAAAGAGGCACTTGATGCCAGCCGGGAAAAGAGGAGAAAGGCTGAGGAAGAAGAGAAAAGCACAGAAAGTGTTCCGGTTGAAACCCCCACCCGGACCAGATCATCAAAGAGATCTGCACCTTCCACAACCAAAAGCTCAAAACCGGAAGTCCAGGCATCCGGTAAAAGATCCAAGACAAAAGCATCAAGGGCTTATGAAAGCCAAAAGGATGAAGAGGAAACAGAATCAGATAAGGAAGTTAGAGAAGTAAAGAAACAGAAGAAGAAAGGATCCGGTAAGCCCTCCACAGGCCAAGACAAGGATGAAATGGCAGAGGTAACTGTTGAAAAGCCCACTCTGTCACTAGAGAGCATAATCAAGTCGGTCACGGTGGATGGAAACCTTCAACCAATGACTGAATCCTATGATGACTTCAGTGAGGCAGACCAAAAGACTCTGCAGGAGGCCACAGTGAAATATCTCAACATATATAATAAGGCTTTCATTGAAATAATATCTCTTATTCCTAAAAGCCTAGAAAAGGAAATGGAAGTGAGGAAAAATAATGCTCATGCTAAAGATCTTGAGATCCGGGAGCAGATAGCTATTCAGCTATATCCTCAAATTGATCCCAAGACAATGAACATGATCTTCAAGGACTGCAAAGATGAGTTCAGAAGTAAAGCCAGGATGAATCAGCTCATGCTTGGTGAGACTGACAAAGTGGCACAAGAGACAGAAGAGATCCTCCGGAAGGCCTTCAAAAGGTTCAATCTTCCTGTTGTAGAGGACTTAGGTGCAGAAACAGCTGCTGACTTGGAATCTTCTGTTCCGGAAGAAGTGAGCCCTGAACAGACAAGTGAGGACTTGGGACCCTCTGCTCCAGAAGAAGTGACCCATGAACAAGCAAGCATCTCTCCTCCGGTTTCCCCTACAGTCTCCGGATCCAAAGAAGAAGAGCAATTGCAGGAGAAGGAAGCAGTGGTGACAGACAAAGAGGTTGACAGTTCTAAGACTGCAGAAGAAAAGAAACATCTGTCTCCGGCAAGAGACACTGCACAAACTGTTCAACAATTTTTGAGCAAAGAAACTCTAGAGATTGATGAACCGGAGCTTCTAAAAGGTCCATTTAATTTTGACTCTCTCTCTCCGGTACAAACAATGAAGATAGCCTCATTTGCAAATGCCAAGGCAAATGAAAAACTCCTGAAGTCTCATATGGAAGACTGTGAGTTGATAGAGGCTGCTTCCGGAGTACTTGTAAAGATCATGCCATCAATCCAAATAGATCCGACTGCCTCCACTTCCGGTAATCTAAAAACCTTAGTCAGCAGTATTGATACACATTTTAATTCTCTAGAAAAATCAGCTGAAGACAAGGTCCGGAAGGAATTTTTGGATAAGAGATTTTCTGAAATATTAGAATTAATCTCTAAGGATAGGAAGATTGTAAGCATTGGAATAAAGAGCTTAGAAAATGCTCTTAAGGATGGCGGTGACATCTACAAATTTTGTATATCTTGGTCAAAGGCAACAACAGCAATTGACAAGAAAATAAAAGAAGAACAGGACAAGCTTCAAAGCTTATCTCAAAGTTTTGATCCTCTCTCTTCCTCTATAATAAATCAAGAATGTCAGACTATTGCAGTCTTGAATGAAATAAAGAATCTTGAGAAGGAGAGGAAGAACATTACCAACCGGATGGGAGAACTTAGAAGGATTATAGTCCCTAAGTTGGAAACGATGCATGAGGCCATCAGTGATGCCCAGACCACCGCCCATACAAAAGATCCGACAGATCTCAGGTGGGCAGAAGCTTTTGCATTTTTGTTGAGTGGTCACATTTCAATCCTGGACAGAATGAAGCTTAGTTGGGCTACTGAAATGGTTCAACTGCAGACATCCTTTGCAGACATTCTGCAGTATATGTGAGTATGTAAATATGCGGCTATATATAGAAATTTTTTTTGAAAATTTTGGTGTGCGGACCCTACCCTTTGCCATTGATGTCAAAGGGGGAGTGAGGAGCAGTGAAAAATGAGGAATCCAACTCAGGGGGAGTTCCGGAAATTGTATATAAAGACAGAGAAGACAGAGCATCAGCAAAGGGGGAGCATAGTGTAAACACTTAGTCATTTTTCACTAAGTGTTGCCATCAATGCCAAAGGGGGAGATTGTTGGCAAGAGACACTATATGGATTCATGGTTGTTGTCATTGATGGCAACAAAGGTCATTCCACATATCCGCAAGTCATGATATATCTCTACCGGAAGTCAGATTGAAGATTGTTGTGGTCCGGTGAACAAGAACAGAGCATGTGGCAAGGTCCGACAGATTGGTCCGGATCTCTCAGAGGAAGTGTCTTGGCACAGTGCGGATCTGGGGAAGTCAAGAGGACTATCTTGAGTAGTATATTCCAAGGATTTAGCCTCCGGAGATGGACAAGGAAAAAGATATGAATAGTTGAGTACCGGATTCCTGAGAGACAGTGAAAACAGAGAAAGAACTGACTGACTGAGTATCAAACTACCTTCCGGATGTGTTACAGATGATGATAAAGGTTGCGGAGGCATGAATCATGTTTGGCCGACATAATTGATGATATCTACAAGTATATGCTTGATCCGCATTGCTTGGTGAGCAAGGATTCAGCCGACAGAACTAAGTTTGTAAGAAACTAGACTGTTCCGGATGCCGACTAGAAAGATGATGAAATTACTTGTGCGGATATATATAGAGGATGGATTTAGTTGTGAAATGGGTGTGAGGGTATGCGAACAAGTCCAGAGTAGAGCAGAAGTAACAAGAAAGATCCGGTATGTGAAAGGACAGCAGACTAAAGAACAGAGGAAAGATGAAGTGCAGCAGATCAGTATACTGAACCTAACCGGAACTGAACTCCAGCATATGCAGATGCTTCCAATCAGTTCAAGACTGTGATTCTAATCACTTTGTAAGACAGTGTGTCTTCTTGTAGGCAGTGAGCCTCTTGTGAGCAGTGTGCTCGGGCAGTGAGCCCTAATTGGCAAGTGCCATTTTTGTAATTTCCTATTCTTCTAACAGAGAATAATTCTTGGGTTAATCACCCCGTGGTTTTCTCCCTTAACAGGGTTTCCACGTCAAAAATACTGTGTCATGTGTTTCTTATTTCATGGTTTATGTTTGTGTTTGATTTTATGCTGCTTCAATTAAAAGGAAAGTTTAATAAGGGAAATAATTAGGATAACTGATTCACCCCCCCCCCTCTCAGTTATCAACAGTTCTAAAATAGCTTTTACTCTTTTTGGGTCAATGGTGACCCCCTATTTTGACACAATATATCCTAGAAGCTTGCCTTCATGGACAACAAAAAAGTACTTCTTGGGATTGAGGGATATACCAAACTCTCTACACCTATTAAAAAATTGTTTTAAATGTGAAAAATGTTCATTTGTATTCTTGGGAAATACTATGATATCATCAAGGTACACAAGCACAATTTTATAGATCAGCCCTTGAAAAGCCATGTCCATTGCCCTCTAAAAAGTCGCACAAGAATTGGATAGGCCAAATGGCATTCTTTTATAGGCCGTAGTGCCCCACTTTGTGGTGAAGGCAATCTTATACTGATCTTCTTCCTTAACTAAGACCTGATTATAGCTTGAATAAGCATCAAGTAAAGAAAGTCTTTCTGAACCAGCCACTACTTATAGAATATGCTCCATTGAGGGCAATGGGTAATGGTTCTTCAAAGAGGCTCTATTAAGGTCTCTAAAGTCAACACAGAGCCTAATTTATCCATTCTACTTCCTTATAGGGACAAGACTGGAGACCCAAGATGTATGTTTGATTGGGAAAATAATACTTCCCTCAATTAGCTTGGTTAACTCCTTAATTAGAAGAGGCTCAAGTTTTAGGTTTAGAGGCCTCTGTTTCTACCTAACAAGTTTTGTATTGTGCTCTAACTCTATAGTATGCTGGGCAATTCAGGGATCAAATCCATTTAAATCTAAATAATCCCAAGCAAATACATCTTTAAATTCTTGACAAAGAGTAACAAATGCTTGCCTATCCTCTTGTGAACAAAGTTTGCCAATTTTAAGGAGCTTACCTTTGAATATCTCAAGTTCCTCATACTATTCCTCTTTGACCTACATGCTAGTTTTTCTCTTTTTTAGCTGGTCATCAGTTCCAAAGATAGATTCCAAGGTGACTAACCCTTTGGGCAACTTGTTAGTTCTTAACTAAATGATTTGCTCATCATATTACTGTAGGAGTCAAGGACAACACTGAGAGGGGGGGGTGAATCAGTGTTGTGTGAATTTTTAAATCTTTTTCAATATTTAACTTGCAAAGCACAAAGATGAGAAAGTTATCATTGAATTGTCAAACACATATGCACATAACTTTGTCAAACACATAAACAAAACTCATGAGTAAAACATACAATCATAGAAAGATGATTAAGACACAAGAATTGCACGAGTGGAAAACCCTCCAGGGGTAGAAAAAGCACTCCAGAATTGCCTCACTGGCTTAACTGAAAAACATGCCTCACTGGCAATACAAATTGTATCTAGGAGCACCAACTCCTTATGGAGAACCAACTCCAATCCCAAACAGAAGCACCCACTTCCAACACTGATATACCTCACTGGTAATCCAATAGGTCTCACTGACCTACAAGCCTCACTGGCTAATACAATCACTATAAACAAAACATCAAACTTCGTGTGCAAGACAAGATTGTTGTTCAATCAGATTTGCACCATTGTATACAACCTTATACCTCCTGTTAGATTTTCAAATCAAAACAAGCTCCATATACAAATCTCTATAAACAATTTTCTCTGCAAATTAATCAGATCCATTCAACAACACTGCATATCAATCTTGTATTCTAATCCTCCATTCAACAACACTGAATATCAATCCTGTATTCCAATATGCACAACAACACTACTTTACTCTGTCTATTTTATTTCTGTCTTACAAGTCTCAATGTCTTGATCAATCGAATTCATGATTCATGCACCTGATTGTCATTTCAATTGCATATTGTCTTTTAATCACCTTGTCAATCTCTGTATTTGATCCTTGTCAGTTCATCATCAATCTGCACAATATCACATCAATCTACCTGCAAAGCCATTATATACAAGATAATCATTTCACCTTCTCTCTGCAAACAAAATCATTTCACCTTCTCTCTGTAAATCAAAAACATTTCACCTTCTCTCTATAAATCAAAAATCCTTTCATTTTCAAAAATAAAAAACATCAAGAAATCCAAATGCCAATCCATGTACGAGAAGAAAATCTTATTCACAAAATAAATGATCAACTTTGATATTCTTCTGTGTGCAATTTTATCTTCAAAAGACCTTTCAAATTCCATCATTCTCCTGCAAGAAATCATGAATAATTTCCACTATTTATTTTCTCTTCATAAAAGAAATCCGTTCATCTTTCATATCTGCCCTCATTCTTGTCTCTGCAAAAACACATTTTCAAAAACCTTGATCTTCTCTAGAAAAAACAAACTTCAATCCTCTTCAAAATTCTCTGCAAAAAGAAACTTTGTAGCTTCTTAAATGAAATCTCAATTTGCCTTAGGAAACTCCCTCATTAAAAATCATCTTCATTTATTCCATTAACACCAAAAAAAAAAGATCTCTCTAGATCATATTCCTTTTGCATAAAAAATTTCCTCAAAAATCATTTCTTGGACTTGTTAAATTAGAAGAAATACTTTCTAATTTAAGAAGATAACACCACAAAGCTATTAAAAAGCCTTTTGAAATAAGACTTACTATTTTAAAAATCTATAAAATATGGATATAGGCCGATTAAGAAAGTTTAATAATTAGAAAGAAATTTTAACTCAATCTCCAAAGATATTTGCATATGACTTATGGCTTATCACATAAGACTTCACCTTATTTTTCGAGCAAAAAAAAAACTTTATAAACTTTAAGTTAAAAAAACTTCTCCTTAAAAAAAAACATCGGGTCCCATGTCCTTATAAACTTTTGAAATGCTTTTGGCGCTTTTAACATTTTAAACATATCCGTTGATGCGCCCAAACACTTGTGGGAGAGACCGAGGGTGTCGGTTTGAACAAGAAGGGACCGGTCATAAGTTATGACAAGAAACCCCTCTCGCAGGTGGTACTAGTGAAATAACCTGCACTCGCAGGTCACTAACAAATTAAAACAAAAGTAAACTTTGTTTATGATAGATGCAAAAGAATTGAACTTAGGTTTTTAGGACACCACAATGACACTAAGGTTTTAGGAATAAGTTTGAAGACTTTGGGATTTAGAAATAGAGCTCATCAATGACCAACTTAGATATCAACACCATCATGCTAACAATGACCAACATTGAAGATGTATGAACCAAGAAGCACATCCTAAATCTCATCATTGTAAAGCTCATCAATCAACATCAATTCAACTTGTGACAACCAACCTTATGTCCTGATCTGAGTTATTCTTCATGACCTCACATCTGATCTTAACAACCTGTTATGACCTTATTAGATATGATGTCAACTAAAACATGAGCATGATGAACCAAGACCCTAAAGCATGAATAAATGCACAATATCAATATTGCAACAACTCAACATCCTGTGTGAAGAAGTGATCAAACATAACAAACCAAATATGACATCTTTGATACTCCTGAGTATCTCTATTCTGATCCTTTCATATGAACTCACTTATCAACCTTTTGACATTCTATGCAACACACTGCAAACCGTTAAATACCAATCAACTGATGTCATCAACCTTGTCAAGAACTTGATGAATAATGAAGACCATGCCTACCAAGAATATGTCATGTTCACTGATAAATCATGACATTGTGAAGAACACATCTCTCCAACTGATTGTATGAACCAAGTAAACCATGAATGAACACAAGATGATGTCTCATGCTCCTGCTCCTATCAACAACAAACAAGATGAACACAAGATGATGTCTCATGCTCCTGCTCCTATCAACAACAAACAAGATGATGTAAGATCAAACCTGTGAAGTATAAAACCATTCTCTATATATGTAAGATGATTTCTCATGCTCCTGAACACTTTTGACATCAATGACAACCTAACACCATCAATCTCCCCCTTTGTCATTGATGGCAAAAACCACCTGATGTATATTTTTCTTTCTCCCCCTTTTTGACATCGGATGACAAAGACCATTATCTCCCCCTGAGAACAACTCCACAAAATCTTTGAAGCCATTTGTCTTTCATGAAACTTACATCTGATGACAATACCACTGTGAAGATGAAGACTGACACACTCCTTCCTGATAACATCACAAACTTTCAAAACAAACAGTTCTTCTTCAATCAACAACCTTTTTGACCTGAAATAACAAATCTCCAAGATCTTTCATGTATTAGAGATCATAAACAAATTACAACTCAGAAATACCATTGGTAAACATTTGACAAGACTAACCAACATAACTCAACTCAACTCAACACTTATCCACTTCCTGAATTAGTCCTGAAGCAACATATCCACCTGAAGTATACTATCCAATTACTGATATTCAACCTTCTGAACACTTTTGCAAAGAAATCATAAACATACCAATACTCTTTGATAAACAGATTTGTAGGCAAAAATTATGAAGACTCCTTATGACACAGTTCTCAACACAAGATGCCAAGAAAACCATTTTTGATAAGACTTTTACTTGCCTCTGATACAAGATTCACCATCAATGTCATAAGAAACTCTTGATTATCATAACTTGAAGCTCATACCTGAAACCACCACACACTTTGAACAAACCTTTTTAACATGAAAAGAATGAAGACCATCCTGCTGATCCTGCACATCTCTTTATAACACACTATTAAATCTGATATATACATAACTACATCCTGCAACCAACAAGAACTCCTGCCTCTTGACTTTGTCATTCAAACAAACAAACTGCATCAACAAATTCTTTCTGCAACAACTCTTTGCACAAATCAAAAGTAGATTGAATTTTTATTTTTAGCCACCACAGACAAATATCTGATAAGAGCTCTTTGAAACAACTAAAGCTCTTTGCTATGATAACCAATACTTTTCAATAACAGGATCCTAATGAACATCATAACAACTCAACCATTGTCAGTAACAACATGCTATGAACAAAATATGAATAGGATCATATTAAAACCAAAACTCTTAACACTATCAAACTCTTTGCTTTGAACTCCTGACCATCCTTTTAACATCTTGTATGCATACAGAACTGAAGATCACCTGTATCATTGTCACATACTTAAAATCAACATTGTTAGCAACATCATCATCAATAATTTCAAAGCATGGTAAGAATGATAGACAGACAAGATCATCATATCAAATGATCTTTTTCCTGAAACTTCTTGGGGTTAACTGATAGAACATTTGATACCTCCCCCTTACTTCATGCTATGTTATGCAATGACTTGTGAAAGATGCACAAGCTTAGATTCTGACTTCTCTTTACTTTCTTTCTGCTTCCAAATTTTCACAGGTGCTTTCTTCCTCCAAACCTTTTCTTTCCATTTCAATTTTTTTAAATCAGGTGAGGCATATATTTTGCAATTCTGTGCTTTGTGTCCAAGAGTGTTGTAATTATAACAAACTATGTCAAAATCATAATCAAATGAATGATAGTATCTTTGAGTACTCAGATTAAGCTTCCATGCAGAATCATATCTTTCACAATTACTTTGTATATGTCCAACATTATTGCACTTGTAACAAATAATGTCAGTATTCCTTCTGCAAACAATTACTTTGTGTCCAAATTGATTACAAGCATAACAATAGCCATTAAAAGAATAATTATACCTGTACATGTATGCTTGTCTAACAGCAGATTTTCTAAAATTCCTTCTTTGATTGTGTACAAATTCATCTCTGATTTTCTGTTCAGCTTCACTCTTCCTTTTATCTTCTGTGGCAACAACATGATGACTTAAATCAATTTTCCTTTTAAGTGTCTATCTAGCTTTTGAACATTCTCCTTCTTCAGTACTCTTTTCAAACACCAGATTCTTGTGCAACTTAGAGGAAGCCTTTTCTAACTCCTTTCTTAAAGAGACTATTTCTGATTCTAGTTTTAGATTCTCAAACCTTGTAACTTCAAGATCAGATATTGAAACATCAGCAATCCTCTTAGCTTCTTCAATTTCTATCTTTAATCTATCAATTAGTTTGTCTGAATCATCAATATATGACTTTAAACTAATAATCTGACATCTGGCCTCTTCAAGATCAATAGAAACAATTCCAAGTTTTGAAAGTGCATTGACTTTTGATTCTCTTTCTTGTTGCAGCTGCAACATTAATTTTTGGTTCTCCTTCTTATACTTCTTGAGTTCAGTTAGAGCATATATGAGCTCTCCTTCTAGATCAATCTCACAGTCTTGTTCATCATAATCCTGATCATCATCATCTTTTGAATTTGATTGGGTCTCAACTTCTTCATATGATTGCCTTTCATTGCCACTTTCTTGACACACCAGAGTGTCCTCTTCTTTATCATTACCTTGGTAAATTCTTTTCAATTTCCTCCACATATCCTGAGCTGTAACACAATCCATAATTTTACAAGAAACATCATTAGATAGAGCAGATAAAATAGCCTTCTTTGCAATCTGATTACATTTGAGAGCTTCTTTGTTATTTGCAGAGTTAGAATATCCATTCTCAATAGACATTAAAACATCATATCCTAAAGAGGATAAATACACTTGCATTCTAATACACCAAACTGAAAAGTCTGAACCATTAAATAGAGGGACTCCAGAAAACTCTTTCATTGATTCAACTTGTGAAGCATCTTTATCAACTGCTTGAACATTAACACCTAAGTTTGATATGGATGATGTCTTTTGACCAGAATGAATCTTAACATTTCTCATGTTCTTATTTCTCCTGCACTTACCCATTGAACTCCACACACAGGACCTACCCAAGCTGATTAAGCTATAGAAGGGAAACTGGCTCTGATACCAATTGTAGGAGTCAAGGACAACACTGAGAGGGGGGGGTGAATCAGTGTTGTGTGAATTTTTAAATCTTTTTCAATATTTAACTTGCAGAGCACAAAGATGAGAAAGTTATCATTGAATTGTCAAACACATATGCACATAACTTTGTCAAACACAAACAAAACTCATGAGTAAAACATACAATCATAGAAAGATGATTAAGACACAAGAATTGCATGAGTGGAAAACCCTCCAGGGGTAGAAAAAGCACTCCAGAATTGCCTCACTGGCTTAACTGAAAAACATGCCTCACTGGCAATACAAATTGTATCTAGGAGCACCAACTCCTTATGGAGAACCAACTCCAATCCCAAACAGAAGCACCCACTTCCAACACTGATATACCTCACTGGTAATCCAATAGGTCTCACTGACCTACAAGCCTCACTGGCTAATACAATCACTATAAACAAAACATCAAACTTTGTGTGCAAGACAAGATTGTTGTTCAATCAGATTTGCGCCATTGTATACAACCTTATACCTCCTGTTAGATTTTCAAATCAAAACAAGCTCCATATACAAATTTCTATAAACAATTTTCTCTGCAAATTAATCAGATCCATTCAACAACACTGCATATCAATATTGTATTCTAATCCTCCATTCAACAACACTGAATATCAATCCTGTATTCCAATATGCACAACAACACTACTTTACTCTGTCTATTTTATTTCTGTCTTACAAGTCTCAATGTCTTGATCAATCGAATTCATGATTCATGCACCTGATTGTCATTTCAATTGCATATTGTCTTTTAATCACCTTGTCAATCTCTGTATTTGATCCCTGTCAGTTCATCATCAATCTGCACAATATCACATCAATCTACCTGCAAAGCCATTATATACAAGATAATCATTTCACCTTCTCTCTGCAAACAAAATCATTTCACCTTCTCTCTGTAAATCAAAAACATTTCACCTTCTCTCTATAAATCAAAAATCCTTTCATTTTCAAAAATAAAAACATCAAGAAATCCAAATGCCAATCCATGTACGAGAAGAAAATCTTATTCACAAAATAAATGATCAACTTTGATATTCTTCTGTGTGCAATTTTATCTTCAAAAGACCTTTCAAATTCCATCATTCTCCTGCAAGAAATCATGAATAATTTCCACTATTTATTTTCTCTTCATAAAAGAAATCCGTTCATCTTTCATATCTGCCCTCATTCTTGTCTCTGCAAAAACACATTTTCAAAAACCTTGATCTTCTCTGGAAAAAACAAACTTCAATCCTCTTCAAAATTCTCTGCAAAAAGAAACTTTGTAGCTTCTTAAATGAAATCTCAATTTGCCTTAGGAAACTCCCTCATTAAAAATCATCTTCATTTATTCCATTAACACCAAAAAAAAAAGATCTCTCTAGATCATATTCCTTTTGCATAAAAAATTTCCTCAAAAATCATTTCTTGGACTTGTTAAATTAGAAGAAATACTTTCTAATTTAAGAAGATAACACCACAAAGCTATTAAAAAGCCTTTTGAAATAAGACTTACTATTTTAAAAATCTATAAAATATGGATATAGGCCGATTAAGAAAGTTTAATAATTAGAAAGAAATTTTAACTCAATCTCCAAAGATATTTGCATATGACTTATGGCTTATCACATAAGACTTCACCTTATTTTTCAAGCAAAAAAAAAACTTTATAAACTTTAAGTTAAAAAAACTTCTCCTTAAAAAAAAAACATCGGGTCCCATGTCCTTATAAACTTTTGAAATGCTTTTGGCGCTTTTAACATTTTAAACATATCCGTTGATGCGCCCAAACACTTGTGGGAGAGACCGAGGGTGTCGGTTTGAACAAGAAGGGACCGGTCATAAGTTATGACAAGAAACCCCTCTGGCAGGTGGTATTAGTGAAATAACCTGCACTCGCAGGTCACTAACAAATTAAAACAAAAGTAAACTTTGTTTATGATAGATGCAAAAGAATTGAACTTAGGTTTTTAGGACACCACAATGACACTAAGGTTTTAGGAATAAGTTTGAAGACTTTGGGATTTAGAAATAGAGCTCATCAATGACCAACTTAGATATCAACACCATCATGCTAACAATGACCAACATTGAAGATGTATGAACCAAGAAGCACATCCTAAATCTCATCATTGTAAAGCTCATCAATCAACATCAATTCAACTTGTGACAACCAACCTTATGTCCTGATCTGAGTTATTCTTCATGACCTCACATCTGATCTTAACAACCTGTTATGACCTTATTAGATATGATGTGAACTAAAACATGAGCATGATGAACCAAGACCCTGAAGCATGAATAAATGCACAATATCAATATTGCAACAACTCAACATCCTGTGTGAAGAAGTGATCAAACATAACAAACCAAATATGACATCTTTGATACTCCTGAGTATCTCTATTCTGATCCTTTCATATGAACTCACTTATCAACCTTTTGACATTCTATGCAACACACTGCAAACCGTTGAATACCAATCAACTGATGTCCTCAACCTTGTCAAGAACTTGATGAATAATGAAGACCATGCCTACCAAGAATATGTCATGTTCACTGATAAATCATGACATTGTGAAGAACACATCTCTCCAACTGATTGTATGAACCAAGTAAACCATGAATGAACACAAGATGATGTCTCATGCTCCTGCTCCTATCAACAACAAACAAGATGAACACAAGATGATGTCTCATGCTCCTGCTCCTATCAACAACAAACAAGATGATGTAAGATCAAACCTGTGAAGTATAAAACCATTCTCTATATCTGTAAGATGATTTCTCATGCTCCTGAACACTTTTGACATCAATGACAACCTAACACCATCAATTACTACTTGATCTTGCCTTGGTTCATTACTGAAAACTCATCCTCCTCTAATAGAAAACTCAAAACCTGCTCATTTTTTTCAAACACTTGCCAATGAATGTTATTATCAAGAATAGAAGGTCTAACAACAACCTTCACATATTGCTACACTTTTCCCTTTTTAACATCATTAGGAATATCAAACTGAGCCCCTATCACAACTAACCTATCTGCATGCTTATTTTGATTCCTAGGAATAGAAACCAAGTTAAAAGCATCAAACTCTTCAATCATATCCCACACTCTATGCTTGTAGGACTTCAAAACATCATTTTTTGTGACATGCAACCCTCTCACCTAATTTACAATAAGCTCACTATCACCATATACCTACAAGCAGCCAATCTTCCTCTTTCTTTCCCATTGAAAACCCTGAATCAAACCTTCATACTCGGCAGTATTATTAGTACATGAAAATATAAAATGAAAAGTTGAGTAATATTTATCACTGTAGACACCCAAAATTGACTCATTTCATTCTTTATCAATTTATCACATTTCCACCATCTGCATCCATTTAGGTCATCTTTGTCCTAGCACACTTGTATCACCCATCTCTCCAATTAATTAAATAAATCATATTTATTTAATTAATTTCCGTCATTTTTCATCTAATTTCTTCTATTTCTCATAATTAAATTTTTTTATTATTTAATTATTTCTTATATTTCTTCTAAACAATTAAATAAATTTCTTAATTTATTTAATTGGCTTTCCTCTAGCATAAATAAATAAAATCAATATTTTATTTATTTATCTTATCATCATCTCTATAAATTAAATAAATTTTTAATTTATTTAATTTATTTAATTTATTTCTTCTCTCATTTAACATCATCTCTTATCTTATCTCTTATCTAAAAATATGATTGTTATTAGGCTATTCCAACAGTCATCAAGTATGGAGGCCTCTGATCTTGTAGACAGTCATGTGTTTGCCATATCTCTTGAATGCTCTCTATATACTTGATGATTGTTATGTTATAATTACATATTGCATAGAGCCTCAACATCCCTATATAACTATAGACAGAGCTACAATACTATCTAGCAAAAGTACATGAAGACAATATTGTTCAAGCTAGGAGTTTTGACCTCTGTATTGTAGACCTTATCATTAACCTATGTTCATTTCTCTCCATTCACATCAAACAATAGGATTTCAAAAATAAATGCTCACCATCACCTTATGTTTGTTCCTTTATAGGCTGCATGCAATCCCCTATATCATTTATTATCTCTACTATGATAGCCATCATCCATGACTATTGCCCACTCAAACTCTACCTTTTCTTGATTGTTCTATGGTCTTTGTTTGACTGATGTAAGTCTTAAAGCTTAAATTTTTGTCAGAGATTAAGAAGTATACATTTGTGTTCAAGATCCTTACCTCTGAAGGTTGTGAGAGATCTTTTGAATGATAATGCAAATTTGTCCTTTCTTCAATTACACTTGACTGTCTGTCCTCTTTTCATGACTATTTCTTATGGTTGAAATTGCCATGACTATTTTTCTACTTTGACAGTCAAGTAAGGACTGTGACAAACTTCTACATGTTGCCAAGATTGTCCATGATTCTCTGTCAGACTAAAGTGCTGGTCTCTCACAAAAATGATTTTCTATGACATTTACAAGACTGTTATGACTGTCTTTACAAGCATCTCATTACTTAGAACCACTATTTCTCTCATTGTGATTCCATTGAGCAGGTATTTGTCATTCAGGACAGTGAAACCATCAACTCACTACCTTGAGTGATGAATACCTAATCAATTGATAACAAGTATGGTGCTTTTACACTCTTACTTCTCTTATAACACAAAAGGGTAGCATGCTGGGCTCAACCCTTATGGGAGCCCATTTTACTCCACATGTTATGATGTCAAAATGAAAAATAATTTAGCAATACAAATTTCTCCTATACCTACATAGTGAACCAACATGTTAGATAAAGTAGTGAAGGCAAAAGCTTCCAATGATGTTCATGATGACTGATGACACTCTTCTACTTTTCTTGATATCAGTGATGTTGCAAAACTATCTCAATGCCTTAGGAGAATAAACTATATGTTTGTTGATATGGTATATGCAAGGAATATGGATCCCGAGCTCTAACATAATTTAATCATCCCTTGCAGACATTTCAAGCAGCAGGAGATCAACTTCTAGAGCAATCAAACAGGAGGGACTAGACAAGGATGCAACTTTGCAACCTGGGGTTCATCATTCAGGCAATGATGGATCCCTAATCTTTCCATATGCCTTTTCTTTTCTGTTATATCTAAAAATGTATAGTTTATGTTTTCTTCTGTATTGAGATAGTTATGCCCACGGCTTGTGTGGGACTCCATACACTTGTATTTATTAATAAAGACATTATTTATGTAGAATTTGTTTAATCTTTTGGAATACAATTACATAATAAAAAATGCAATCTTATTGATAATACTTTTATGCATATAAGTGTGATTTTTTAGTAGAAATCAATATGTACCTTTATCTCTATTTTGCAAAAACTATCTCATCTCAACCTAATTGAGCTAGAGGCTAAATTAGGTAACAATAATTTAATATAATATATTACAATACAGTATAATTTAAGATATTATAATATAATATAATATATATAATATATATTATGATATATTATATAATAT
The DNA here is from genome assembly GCA_027924645.1 of Cunninghamia lanceolata. Lineage (NCBI taxonomy): Eukaryota > Viridiplantae > Streptophyta > Pinopsida > Cupressales > Cupressaceae > Cunninghamia > Cunninghamia lanceolata. Next base: position 4,443,391 of record BSBN01000985.1, on the reverse strand, counting down.
TATATTATTAATATTATAATATTATATTATATATTATTATATTATAAAATAATATTATTATTAATACTATAATATTATATTATAATATATTTAAGATTATATAATAATATATTATTTTAATAAATTTAATAATATGGGTGCCAAAATTATTTTGACTTTTGGTGCCCAATTTCATTTTGATATTGCTTCTTGTTGAACCCTAAATGCTCAAAACCTTATTGAGTTTTTTGACAACATTCTTTGGCCTTGGTAGTCAATTTTACCTCTTGATTCACTTTCTAGCTTGAGGGGTTTTCTGGCATTTTCTATCTCTCTGGCTGTGGGTTTCAAACTAGTCTAGGCATTTTTTTTGGATTGGAGAGACTTTTGGCCACTCAGCCTCATTTCATCTAGGTTTGTGGCTTTCACTAGTATTCTAGCTCCATTTTGGGTCGACAGAGGCATTGGATTATAGAGGTTTTTCAAAGCTGGGTCGATGTCAACATCTTTGAGGTAGTTTAGCTCATGTGTGGATCACTTTCCTTTTCCATAGTCGAGGTTTTGAATAGAGGTTACAATTCTTTTTTTTGTTTTCATCCAAATCCACAAGTTGTGGCTCAACAAATCTTTGTTGCAGATCGCTTCATCACTATTTGTTGAGGGAACTCTCATGCTTAAGGTTTGGTGCAATGTGTTGGTCACCATTAGTTTTTGCAGGTCACAACCCTAAAGTAGGTCATTCCCTTAGCCCCTTGTCGGCCAAACCATCTACCCAGGGCATACTCTTTTCTCCCCACAACACCAAACATCTTTTATGAAGTCTTCATTCAAGTTCATTGGCTTCCACAACACCATCTGAGGTTGATATAGTGGCTGATACAGCTCCGATCTGGTGGCATGAAGATGGCTAGTTCATCTAGTTATTGCATCTATGTCATCATTCAAACCCTAAAGGTAAACCCTAACCTATTTTGTTTCATCTCCTTTTTATTTTCCTACTCTTATTAGTCTTGACTTCTCTTTTTTGTTGTGAATGACTGGAGTACAGAAGGGCACTTATAATTTCAACATAGTGCAATAGGTGGGTGAACTTAAGCTCTCAATTTGTTGATAAGCTATGGTGACTGAGATGAGACAAAAGAGAAAGGTTTTACATCCTTTGTAGGAACAAACATTGTCAATACAATGCCTGATGTGAAGTTACAGAAGGCCAGATCATGGGATGAGGGGGTTTCCTCTCAATTTTGACAACCCCATTCTCCAAACTTTTTTGGGTAATTTTTTTAGGTATTAATCTATGTTTAGGCATTTTATATTTTTATTTCTTAGAAGATCATTTAGCACCATGATTAATAGAAGTTTTGTGTATTTATTTTCTTTTGTTGCCAAGGTAAGAAAGTAGTTATATTAGGGCTTCCAGCAGGGCTTAAATTTAACAGTCGACCTTGCTTGTGGTTTGTTTTACTTTGGAAATCATGACTCGTTTGGCACTTGAATTTACATCTATCCATGAATTCTTTATTATATGTTATATTTTTATGGGAAATTTGTCACCAATAGCTATTTTATAGAAAAATCTTGAAAAATATTTTTTTCTATCACATTGGAAAATAGATTCTATATTTTTGATGGTCCCATTGATAGATCTACATTCCTTCATGCCCCAAAACACTTCAATGTCCCTTTACACCTTCTCCAGAAATGTACTCATGTGAGATTTGCAATCTCCTTGGAATGTCATTTAAAGATATCATGTGATCATCTCGTATTTTCTATCCAGCATACTGGATTCTCATTTGACCATATTTATTAATTAATTGAAATTGAAATTCATATCTAGCAGATTGGATGTCCATTTGATTGTATTTATTCATTAATTGATAGTCGACCTTGCTTGTCAAGCAATTCTTTTATGATAGTTTTATGTTCAGTGGTGACTTTAAAATACTATCACATATCTTAGTATAAGTAAATTAAATAAAAACCAAATATATATATCATCACAATCCAATATAAATTCTAACAGTTTGTCCAAAATCTCTCCTTTCATATGATACAGACTTTTTAAAATTTTGATTGTATTTTACAGCAAAAATGTCTAAATACAACTATACAATTGTCAAATTTAAGCCTTGAACTATAAGGATTATCTAAGTTTAGTATAAATTTGTATTGATGAAGGGATCCTTGTTTCTTGTTTAAAAGATTGTTTCTACAAGTACTTAGCTTTAAAATAAATTTCTCTAAGCTTTATTCAATTGACTTGATTTAAGGCTTCATGTAGTAGGTTATTACTGTAAATGTGTATGCAGTTGTTGCTTCTTATCATTACATACAGGTCAGGTTTAAATAAATTGTGATTCATTTTCTAATTTTTGTTACATGCTTGCCATAATTTTTGGGCATCGCCAGACCTTAATATATTTGGTTGATCATTTGCTAGAATTATTTTTGGTATTAATCTGACAAGTGAGATGTTTGTTTTGTAGGTGAATTGAATAGAAAATGTTTTCTAGGCTTGGATTGTAGGTGCAGAAGTAAAGGTTCTTGAGTTTCAAATCCAAATGAAACTTTCAAGAAAAGAAATTCATTGATATAGAGTGATTCTCTATTTTTATGCCTTTTTAAATTCTTTCGTTGTTCAATAAATGGTATAAAATTGCAAGTGAGTCACATCATTTATATGTTTTGACTTGCCAGTGAAGCTGAAATTAGTGAGATTTCTGTTTAGCTAGTGAGGCTGTAACCAGTGAGGTTTTGTTTTACCAGTGAGGCAGTTATCAGTGAGACATTGAATGTATTTGATTTTCCAATGAGGCTTAATGAAGTAAATTTTTAGAGTGATAAATCATATTTGTTCAAGCATTTTAGTCTTCATTTCATGGTGCTTCTCTCAACATTTAAATATCTATGATACTTGAAGTTTATATGCATAAATTTGTGAGGATTAATTAAGTTAGATTTGGTTTATAACTTGAATCACTGATTCACCCAAGTAAATGACCACCAGGACTAAAATAAATGACTACCATGACTAAAATAAATGACTACAATGACTAAATAAATGACCAGTTAACAACAATCAATGACTAAATTAACGACTAAATATACTACCAAATTGATCAATCAAAATAACCAATAAATGACTAAAAATGGTTTAGTCATAAATTTGGTTACATTATAAATGACTAGCAATAAACTACTAATGGTCACATGACCAAACTAATGGTCATGTGACCAATTTTTAGTAGCATTTTATTCATTTATTGCTAGTTTGTGTACTAGTGAATGACTGTGAAAAATACTAATAAAGATCAGTTTCTTGGAAAGATTACCGCTTTTGAAATGAGAGAGTTTGGTTATGCTCTGCCAAAAGTAGAGACTACTTTTAAAGCCAATACTTCATAGAAGGTCTCCAAACCAGAAAAGTACAAAGTGGAACTTGATGATGAGTTTTATGAAATTGAAGCCAACTTTGATGATAGATTGCAAAGAGGTTCTAGTAGGTTGAAAGGAAAATTACCTTTCAAATTTTTTTCATGTGGTAAGTTTGGTCATTATGCTTCTAAGTATCTACAAAGAATGGAAAGGAATAGAAAAGATTTGAAAGTAGACCTAGTGTTGTTATATTGAGTTGCAGGGATTGCTGGTTGTAATCAGTTTGATTTACTGGATAATAATATTGGACTCTTTGTTGGTGGATGTAGCCTAAGTTTGGTTGAACCACATTAAAATTGTCTTTCGTTGTTATTATTTCTATGTATTTTTTCATTCCTCTGTTTAATTTTTATTTGCATTTAATTGATATCTTTTGTTGACTAACCCTAACAAGTGGTATCAGAGCAGGTTATGTTTGATTATCATCTGTAGGAAGGTCTCACGGTTGAGTGGGAGTCACAATTAAGTGGGAGTAATGGGGGATGAGGGTAAATTAAAGGTAGATAAATTCAATGGGCAAAACTATCAATTATAACATCAAAAAATGTCCCCTTGGGGGCTTTTCCCTCTTAAGGTTTAGCTCCCAGGTCTTTTACATGTATTTAGAACATCTTACTTCATAATTTGGCATCCTGATGGAATGATCTCTAGGTAACATGACAAATGGGACCTAGGAAGGCCCCTTGAGGTTCACCCTGCCAAAAATAGGGGGGAGGACTTGGATGCTCGCGCCCTAGTTCTACCCTAGTTTGGGGCAATCCCAATTTTTGGGTGTCAGTTTATGACTGTTATTTCAGTCCTATGCCGACACGGTAAGTTTGAATTTACAAAATCTTGGTGAGAGTGTTTGTAGTTGCATATAAAAGCATGTTTAGGCATTCATTTGTAAACTAGATTTCAATTAGATGATTACTAGCAGGCTATTGTGTTCTCAAGGTGATTCAAGGCTTTCATTGTGTTGCAAGAGCAGACTTGTGTGATTTATGTGTTTGTATTTATAGATTTGAGCATCCATTTCCTCATGGAATGAAGAGCATCTTCCTCTCATGAGACCTTCACTACAAGGTGACATTATATTATGTTTTCACCATTATTTCCTTTGGTTTTTGCCTCTACCTCACAAGGGAACACACTCTCTATCTGACAATAGTGTTTGGAGACTTAAGTGTCCTCCATAGCTTGACTAAGGCAAGCCTCTAAACACCACAACCCCCTCCCAAAGTTTTCATGGTTGCAGCTTATAGGTTGCAGAGCTAGATAAAGTGAAGTTGCAGGAAGGCACCTTGAAGTGTCAAAATTGCAAAACAAAAGGAAAAATAGCACCCTAGACATGGGTGCCCGCTCATTAGTCCTCCAACTTCTATGATGGGAAAATCTCTGGAACAACAGGGAAGAGTTGCAGACTGAGTTTCTAGATCTGGACAAAAAGAAAGGCATTAGACTTGGGCGGCCACTCTTTTGTCCCTGACTTTTCTGCCTTGAAATCTTGAAAATGGGTATTCTGTGATTTGATATTTTTCTGCCCTCTCCAACAACTTTTTTTTTTCCTCTGTTTACAGTTGTATTTGCGCAATTAGGGTTTTAATGGTCAATTAAGCATAAGAGAAGGAAAATTGATAATTAAATTCCCTAATCCAAGTTTCCCTACATCTCACAGTGACCTAGGGTATGATAGTGCATTGCCACTCGACCTTAGATCCTTCAATTTATAGGGTGAAAGGAGGATTTAAACACCTAAGACATCAAACATTAAACAATCCAAATTTTACCCTAAACATTTTGGTGAACCCATTTTTTTTTTACTTAAATTGCAAATTTCTGAGTGTGTGTCTTCATATTTGGATTGATTTCATTCATTGATATTGTTATTCATCTTATTGCATTGGGAAAAATTCAAAAAATTTGAAAATTTTAAAAAATTCAAAAAAATTGCAATGTTAGGCTTACTAATTTGCATCAATTCTTTTTAATTTTACCTAATTTATGATTTTTACATCATATCTGATATAAACTATAGAAAAACACAAAAATTCAGTAATTTGCATTACATTTTCATCATTAATTTGCCAGGCTTTTTTAGAAATTTTGACAATTTTCATATAACCTAGTAATTCAAAAATCTAGGGTTAGTAGGCAAAATCTTCTTTTAGATTTTTCTACTGATTCTATAGGCTCATTAAAATTATAATTTGTCTTTAGTCTTGTATTTTGGTGTAAATTTGCATTTAGATTTAAAATATTTGCATTTTTTCATAGAAAATGTCAACAAAAAACTAGCAATTTTCATGCATTTTCATTAAATTTGCATTGACAATTTGCATATTAAGGCTTGGAAATCATTTCTAGATCTGAGAGTAATTAATTTTCATCATAAATCAGACTTCAAAACATTCATATAACATTTTGTATCAACATCTCAAACCTAGGGCCTCAAAAACAACGATTTTCACTAGATTTGGCCTTATCGACTCTATAAACTTGCACCATACGCATGTTGTGAAAAGTATTTTTTCATTAATTAGATTTTATCAGGGTAATCATTTTCTTCCCCTCCTAAAAATATTCACAAAATGATTTTAATGGGCTCTTGTATTGAAAATTCAATGAAAAACTATACATTTTGACTATTTTTGCCCTAGGGTTTGACCTAGTTTGCACTCCAAGCGTGTTGTGAAAATTTTTTGAGGTGACTAATATCATTAGTATTATTTTCTGCACCTCCTAAAATTCATTCCAACACCCTTTTTGCTAGGTCTTGGAATTGAAAAATCGTGAAAAATAGCCTATTTTTGTTATATTTTCACTAGGGTTTGACCTTGAGTGGCACTAAAAGTGTGTTGTGTTGGGTATTTTGGTACCAAGTGGTTGGTATTATTGATATAATTTTCTATCCATCATCATTTTCCTCACAACACCCTTTGTTATTCTCTTTTGCATTGAGTTTTGGTGAAAAAAGTACCTATTTCGACATATTTTCACTATAGTTTGACTTGGCATTATCTTGGATTTGCATCAAGAGTGTGTTGAGAAGGATCATATTGCTGTTTTGGATTGATATTAGACATATAATTTTCTTCCCTTGATCAAAATCCTTACAACACCCCTCGTTTCACCTATTTGCATTGGAAAAAGTACAAAAATCAAGCATTAAAACTTGAGCATATTGTTGCATGAGTCTAATAACTTATTGCCCTAAGAGAAATATTCCTTTAAGAAGAAGCATAAGACACATGGGATCTAGTGCTCTTGAAGAAGTTGGTACGTTGAACACCTTCTTTACAAAAGGAGAAACCCAAAAGTTACAAGACATTACACCCATTACAAGTATAATGGAAGAACAAACTTTTCATGATGTTGATGATACTATTGAGGTGACAAGATATGTATCAAATGAGAAAATAGAAAAAATGGATAAATATTTAGCCCAATTTCAATCATTTATGGAAAATAAGACAATAGTTGAAGAAGTCGTTCCTACAATTCATAACATAAGAGAATTGATAAAAGAGGGACAAGATGGTGTTAATGCAATTCATGGTCTAGCACATATTGTACAAACCAACATTATGCCAATGACCGAATGTGCACAAGTGATAAATAACATGTTATCACCATCTCATACTCAAGTTTTGACACCTATACCGACTACGGGAATATCCACTTTTACATCAACAATCCTAACAACTAATGTGAATACTTGTAGTAATTCTACAACTAGTATTGGAGTATCTAATGGCACTAATTACAAAGTTGTGGGATTTAATTATCAAAATTTGGTTCCTAAAGGGACCTCTTCTATGAATAATTATTCTCAACCTCCTATCTATTCCACTCATTTCCAACTACCTATTACCTACTCACAACCATCTTCCACTTATCATTATGGTCTACAGCCGTTAACATATTCTTAGCCTCCACCTATCATATCTCAAGCTCAATCACCTCCTCACTTTGGTTCTAATTCCTCACAACAAACTACATCTCCAAATGATGCCATCCTAAACCAACTTTTATAGGGCATGATTACTTTACAACAAAAGGTAACAAACCTGACAAGTTCTTCGCAGCCTAGTCTACCAACATATCATGCCTATAATCTGCTTTCTTATGCAATCTTGAGAAATCCTATGCCTAAGAGGTTTGAGACTCCCCACTTTGAAAAATATGGTGAAAAAGGTGATCCTAATATTCATGTGGCAGCATTTACAGCTATGTGGAGTGATTTCTAGTTTGAAGAGGATTTGTTGGTAAAACTTTTCCCATGATCTCTCAAAGATACTAATTTAGAATGGTTTTTCTCTTTGCCTCTGAATTCAATACACTCCTTTTCACAATTAATTGATCAATTTTTACATTTTCAAGAAAATATCGGACCCCAAATCACTCTTATTGACTTGGTTCAATGCAAACAAGGTCCGAAAGAAAAGTTGACTGAATTCATTAGTCGGTATCAAGAACTTTATGAACAAATTCAATATCAAATGAAAGATGAGGATGTTTAGAAGATATTTATTACAAATTTACAACCTAGTATTTGTGAAAAAATCCTCTTGATGAAGTATAACTCTTTTCAACATTTGTGCACTACCCTTCGTGATTATCAACTTTCTTCTAGTCAGTATGAAAATCAAAACTCATCAGCTCAAGTTGGTCAATCCATGGGTGGATCATCACAAAACAACTTTAAGATGAATAACAATAATAGGGGTTTCATCAAGATCAATGGACCAAATATGAATGTGTCTACTATAAATAATTGATGCAGAGCCACACAACAAAAGCTTACAAACAGAATGAAAAACCTATTAAACCCACTAAAAAACTAAAATCCTAACATTCAACATGTATGTCTAAAACCTTTCAGCATCATCATATTTTCTCTGCCAACCAATATCCTCCTACAAACAAACCTTTGACCTATCGCCTGTTAGCAACATCATCATATTCAGTGAAAATAATTATCCTCCTGACGATCACTATTAACCTTACCGCCTAACTCTATCTGCAGCATCATGATGTACAACTTCTATCGGCAACATCATGATGTTCGGCTTCAGCAAGATATAAAATATCGGGTTCCTCCAAATATCTTGATGACGTCAACCTCATGCACCTCTCTTCGGATGCTTACATCACCCCGATATTCGACCAACTTACACAGCAAGCATTCGGATGTAATTTATCGGGTTACATTAACACGTCCTAATGACGATACACAATTTTATGCACCTGATGAATATTCCTCCCACCGGCGAACTCTTCGCACCGATCAACCCGATATCGTGTGCCTATGCCAAACACTTATCATCGGCAGGATAAACTTTTTATCGGGTGATATTTGAAAATGTCCTGATGACAATGACATCACATGCACCCGATGTTGATGTCACCTGGATGTAAGACTCACTTACATACTCCGCAGCATGATATGAATTATCAGGTTATATTCTAATATCCTGACGATGACCTATATGATTCTTGACTACTTGATACTTAAACAAAAGATGATCCTCCTCCTTTCTTTTGGTAAAGGTGACTTTGACTTGTCGTTGACCCATTTACTTGTACTTTCACCTGCATGTATGTTCCAACATACAACCACGACATGCGGATGATGAATATACACAAAAATAATGATCCTGTAGATGATATATATAGGAAATATATGTCCAATCTATATCATCCTGATGCACTCACAACATGCATTTTCCCTAGGTTTCAAGACCTGATCCGGATAACGATATACATCCAGATGCAGGTGCGATACACACAGTCTGTAATGTTGCATGCAGATACTGTATATCCATCAAATGCATAAAACTCTCAGAGCTTCACAACTTCACATAGAAAACATGATGATCGGGCCGGATTATCACCTAAGCGATTCACACTTAGAAATTTATCCTCCTAACCCTAGCACATGAGGATGCTAGGATAACTCACAGCATGCTACAAACTAATCCCACAATCATGAAATGCATAAACAAAAAAATAAAGATGCAAACTAAACTACTATACATGACCATTCCACCGATCCAGAGAATCAACCGGTGGAAGGGTTAAAGGAATCCATCTGCCTATAACCAAAAGAAATCAATACATAGATAGCTTATAAACCAGACAAATGAAACCAATGGGATCTCTTATTTTCAATAACAGAAATGCATATAAGCTTCACAGTCTCACTGTATCACAAATGTCCTATTTTTACAATGCTAAAAACTTACTAACTATCAGTACTCCACTATCTAGACTACTCTGTCTCTCCTAAAACCAACTAATCTAGGGCATAAATAGCAATCCTTCGCGAGTACTACCAACTTGATTCTCAACGGCTGGGAGACTTCCAAATAGCTGGGAGGAGACAACTAAGACTGTTGGCATAACTAACTTCTAACTAACCTGCACATCCTCCTAGATCAACTAAAACATACGCATTGGTCCAATGGACCTTATTACATTATGAAGTCAAACATACTAAAAATAGACTCATGTCTTGACATGTTAAAAATAGACTTATGTCCTGTTTTGTAGGGGTGATCCTGCACCATACTCCCCAGAAGAAGAAATCTCAAGTCCACTTGAGATGAGAGTATGTAGATCTGCACCATGTTTCTAGATCTATTCTTCAGTCATCCACACTGCTTCTGAATCAGGTCTACCCTGCCATACCACCAGATATTCCAAATATTCTTTGTTCCTGGTCTTCTTGATCACTCTTGTGTCTAAAATCTTTTGCAACTGTGGTGGATCATGTTTCGGAATGTCATCAGCTGTTGTATCCTGTAGGAGTTCCTATTCTTCAGCTGGATTATATTTGTATGGAGTTAAATCACATACATTAAATATAGGGGATAAACCAAGATCTGAAGGGAGCTGTATCTCATAAGCATTATGTCCATGCTTTCTCAAAATCTGACATGGTTAAATCTTCCTCTACATGAGTTTAGTATACTTACCCTTAGAAAGCATCATATTAGCTGAGAAAGTTTACTCTAATATCTAAGTCCTATCATTCCATCATGAAGAAAGCTATGAGTAACAATGTTCTAAAGCTTCCCCCGATTAAGCCTATTGATCCTAGTAAACAAGGACCTTACTTTGATGCTCATGCCTTTTGTCATTATCATCAAACACAAGGACATGATACTAGATGATATATGCATCTTAAAAATGAGATATAGGACCTTATTGATTCAAATGCCATCTTGGTATCGGGTGTGAATGATAATGGAAACAAATTGGTTGCTCCGTTGAATCAGAACTTACAAATTTTCACTAATCCTTTCCCTAAGCATATTGAAAACAATATGGTGGAATAGGGTTTAGTGGAAGTAGACGAGGATGATTAATTGGACTATGATAACATCATGTGAATGATTGAAGTGGATAAGAAACAAATGGATAATCCACCTCATCCACGAAGAAACAAAATTTACACTGAAGTTCCTCCTCTTTTATTCTTATATGGATCAAGAGAATCAGAATGCTTTAGAAAAGAAAGAACAACAACTGATATAGATGAGTGAGATGGTACAGAATGATTCCCATTACCATGTTAGAAAGATTCAACAATGAAAACTCATTAAAAATTGCAAAAGAGTAAGAAGACTATCAGTAGTTGGAAATAATAGTGGTTATCCCCCTCATAAGCAACAAAAAGTCTCATTTAAACAAGAATTTCAGAAACAAACATCATATGATAATAAACAAGAATTTCATAAGAACCACTCAAATTTTGCATTAAACATGATCAAGTACCTCTCCAAGAGGTTTGCAAGCCCCAAGATATAATTTAAAGACCCTACAGGTAAGTATCTCTAGCCCTTTATCTCTCTCGTGATGTGTTTTCCCCCATGATGTGTTATATGTTGTTTAGGTCTCTTGGGATGACCCTTGATTCTCTCGTAAGGTTTCAGATACTAGGAGACCGCCTCTATTGTGACCTTCTATTTGTATCATCATTCTTCTATATTGCCTCTCTCTCTGATTTCATTGTTGTGTTGTTGCTTATGGACATAGCGTCGTAGTTGGTGCTTGGGGGTATCCTCATACATGACTATCCCTAAGACACTTGTTTCTCCTCTCTTATTTATTGTTTCCCTTCCTCTGGTGTTTCCATCTAGTGGGTGGATGATGACAAACATTTATACCAATGCGGACCTACTATCCCTTTCGAGAGAAATAAGAAAATGGACTTAGTTCCTAATAGTTGTATATCTTATCTGACACTTGGCTAGTGGAAGCACTCATGCTTTCTGTGTAGTGAATTTGATGCTATTTTATCTCATTTACAAACCTTAACAATACTACTACTCTGTGCACCTTTGTTTTTCTTTGAATCCAGCCTTGGCGGTACTCGATTTGGAGAGCTTCGTGATATAGCCCCATGGTTATCGTTGAACTCTGAATTCATTGTATAACCTTGGCTCTTTGTGTGGGTAATCATATGCATTGATGTTGTTGTTTATCATGATGTTGTAGACACTAACATGTTTCTTGCAGGGATGTGTTTGCGGGAGCATTTGGTGATCGTAAAGTACATGTCACCTCTGGGGGGCATGGGCTTTACGAAAGTCCATGTTCCCTTGTGTGTTTTCTTCCTACCTTAACGTGCTTGATATCGATGCATGATATCAACCACCTTAAGGTGGGGGCATAAATAAGCTAAGCTGTCTATTCTAGATGTTAGCAATGTGCTTGTCCTTAGGTGTAGTTTAAAGACCAGCGTGATGAGTGCTTCCTACATCCTAAGTTTGTTTACAATCAACCAATCATGTAAGCCCTCTGCAGAGGTGGGATATTGAGCATATCCTTTTTCTTAAGCCCTCTGCGGAGGTAGGGATGGTGTATTTCTTGGAGCAGATTACATCACCCTATCATTTTCAAAAGTCCTATGTAGAGGCGGGGAGTGGTTATGTGACTAACTCAATCCTTAAGCACATTTTTGGTGATTATTATGGTGAAGCGCAATTGTTGGTGTGTGCCTATAATGTGCTAGAGATGGTGATGAGCCTAGAAATAGGGAACACACCATCACTTGTGTGTTGTCTTTTCTCCATGTCTTCAAGTGTGTGTTTTGGCATGCTTGTTTTGTGTGGCGAGCTTGTTACCCCATATGCAGTATAAAGACCAGTGCGATGAGTGCTTCCTGCATTTTGGGAGGTTTTGTGTGTCTTGTGTGTGTGTTTCTCCATTTATACAAAGAGATGTACAATGAGTGCATCATGTATTATGGGAGGTTTGTTTACTTTCCAGTACTTGCATATGCATTTCATATATATGAGAAAAAGAAAAGAAAATAAATCATTCCTATCTTCCATGCATTAATGTGTCTTCCATGCATTTACTATCTTCTCTGTGTTCTGCGCGACTGTAACTGTCTTCTCCATGTTTTGCGTGCCTGTTACTATTTTCTATGTGATTTGTGTGTCTTCTCTATGCTTGGTGTGTTTGTTGTGTTTTTGACCTAACTTTAATGAATGTATTGGTCTTGCATTTATACATACATTAAAGTGGGGGCTAAATGTAACGTCGAAAAATGTCCCCTTGGGGGCTTTTTTCTCTTAAGCTTTAGCTCCCAGGTCTTTTGCATGCATTTAGGACATCTCACTTCATAATTTGGCATCCCAATGGAATGATCCCTAGGTACCATGACAAATGGGACCTAGGAGGACCCCTTCAGCTTTACCCTACCCAAAATAGGGGGGAGGACTTGGGCACCCATAAATCTTGGTGGGAGTGTTTGTAGTTGCATATAAAAGCATGTGTAGGCATTCGTTTGTAAACTAGATTTCAATTAGATGATTACTAACAAACTATTGTGTTCTCAAGGTGATTCAAGGCTTTCATTGTGTTGCAAGAGCAGACTTGTGTGGTTTATGTGTTTGTATTTGCAGATTTGAGCATCCATTTCCTCATGGAATGTAAAGTATCTTCCTCTCATGAGATCTTCACTACAAGGTGACATTATATTGTGTTTTCATCATTATTGACTTTGGTTTTTACCTCTTCCTCACAAGGGCACATACTCTCTATCTGAAAACGGTGTTTGGAGACTAAGGTGTCCTCTAGAGCTTGACTGAGGCAAGCCTCTAAATAGCACAAACCCCCTCCCAAAGTTTTCATGGTTGTAGGTTATAGGTTGCAAAGCTAGACAAAGTGAAGTTGTAGGAAGGCACCTTGAAGTGTCAAAATTGTAGAACAGAAGGAAAATTAGCACTCTAGACTTGGGTGCCCACTCATTAGTCCTCCAACTTCCATGACAGAAAAATCTCTAGAACAACAGGGAAGAGTTGTAAACTAAGTTTCCAGATCCAGACAAAAAGCAGGGCATTGGACTTGGGTGCCTGCTCTTTTGTCTCCAACTTTTCCACCTAGGAACCCCAAAAATAGGTATTCTGTGATTTAATATTTTGCTTCCCTCTGCAAGAGCTTTTTCTATTATTCTTCTGTTTACAGTTGTATTTGTGAAATTAGGGTTTTAATGGTTAATTAACCATAAGAGAAGGAAAATTGATAATTAAATTTCCTAATCCAATTTTCCCTACATCTCACAACAACCTAGGGTATGATAGTGCATTGCCACTCGACCCTAGATCCTTGAATGTATAGGGTGAAAGGAGGATTTAAACATCTAAGACATCAAACATTAAACAATCCAAATTTTACCCTAAACATCAATTATGGAAGATGCAGATGGAGGATTATCTCTATCACAAGGATTTATGGAGGCCATTAGAAGGAATAGCCAAGAAACTAGAAGGAATGATGGATGAGGATTGGGAACTTCTAGACAAAAAGGCACTGAGAACCATTCAGTTGTACCTAGCACCATTTGGGGCATTCAATATAACAAAAGTGAAGACAAGAAGTGAATTGATGAAAGCTTTGGCTAAATTGTATGAAAAACCCTTAGCCTCAAATAAGGTATTTCTCATGAAGTGATTGTTTAATCTAAAAATAATTGAAGGTAGATCTGTGATAGATCATTATTAATGAGTTTAATATGATTACCAATCAGCTAACTTATGTAAAAGTGAAATTTGATGAAGAGGTGAGGGTTCCCTTGGTTTTATGTTCTTTTCTAGAAAGTTGGAATAGCTTGGTAATGGTTGTAAGTAACTCTATCTTTGGTTCAAACACTTTGAAATTTGATGATGTTGTTGTTATCCTTAGTGAAGAAATTAAACAGAAAAGCTTAGGATGGTCCACATCAGGCAATTTTTTGAATGCAAAAAGTAGAGGCAGACCAAAGGAGAGAAGAAAAGGTTCTAGAGGTCATGCGAAGTCACAAGGAAAATCAAAGGGACAAGAGGTCCCAATTCAGAGGATAGGATTGCTAGTACTATGGGAAACTAGGTCATCTAAAGAAAGATTGCTAGTCTCAGAAGAATAAAGAAGGTGACAAACAAGAAGGCAATAAGGAGGCAAATGTGGTAAGTAATAAATCTTAAGATGATGCTTTTATTCTTTCCCTAGATAATGCTAATGATTCATGGGTTTTAGATTCAGAGGCCTCATTTCTTGTTACGCCCCATAGAAGTTATTTTCTTGATTATGTCCAAGGGGATTTTGGGCTGGTTTATTTGGGAGATAACAAACCTTGTCAAATTGTTAGAAAGGGAAGAATCAAGATTAAGTTACAGAATGGAAATCATTGGCTAATACAAGAGGTAAGCAACATTCCAAGGCTAAGTAGGAATTTAATTTCAACAGGGCAGCTAGATGATGAAGGTTGCATAGTTACTTTCAGTGATAAAAATTGGAAGGTTTCAAGAGGTTCCTTAATAGTAGCGAAAGGTGTGAAAGTAGGTACCTTATATCTTTGTACAGGTCATGTTGTTCCTTCTACTTTAGTTGTTGCAGAGAAAAACCAAAGAGGCTAAGGAACAGTTGCTGCAGGTTCGCAGGAAGAGACTAAAACACTTGCTACAGGTTCTGAGACAACACTGTCGCATAACAGACTTGGGCATATGAGTGAAAAAGGTATGAAGGTACTTCATTTTAAGAAAGTTTTACTAGGTTTAAAATATATTAATATGGATTTCTATTAAAGTTGTGTATGGTAAACAAAAAAGAGTCAGTTTTCTCAAGGATGGGAAGAAAAGAAAGATGAAAAGTTGGAACTTGTGCATATAGATGTATGGGAACCAGCTTAGGTATCTTCTCTCGGTGGCTCTCAGTATTATGTTACATTCATAGATGATGCAACTAGGAAGGTTTGGACTTATTTCCTTAGGTAGAAATATGATGTATTTGAAACATTTAAAAAATGGAGAAGCTTGGTTGAGAATGAGATAGGTAAAAGATTAAAATGTCTAAGATCTGATAATGGTGGTGAGTATTGCAGCAAAGAATTTGAGGATTATTGTTCCTTTAATGGAATTCATAGGCAAAAAATGGTTCCAGAGACTCCACAAGAAAATGGAGTGGTTAAATGCATGAATAGTACAATAATAGAGCATGCAAGGACCATGAGATTACATGTTGGGCTGCCTTTAAACATGTGGGTAGAGGTTGTCAATACCATTGTATATTTAATTAATAGAGGTCCTTCAATTCCTTCAGGCTCTGGTATTCGAGAGGAAGCATGGATAGGTAAGAAGGTGAGTTATTCTTTTCTCAAAACCTTTGGATGTGAAGCATTTACACATGTAGATTTTGAAAATAGAACCAAGCTGGATGTGAAATCAAAAAAGTGTACCTTCGTTGGATATGGCGTTGATGAATTTGGTTATAGTCTTTGGGATTTTGAAAATCATAAAATTGTGAGAAGCAAGGATGTTGTATTCAATGAGAAGGTGTTGTACAAAGATTACTTGTAGTAGCATGAGAATAAAGAAAAGGATTATGTGGTGCTGGATGATACTCCAAATAGTGATGTTCTAGTGGTTCCTCATGCTCTGCAATAGTAACAAGAAATACCACAAACTCTAGTGAATGTTAGATGGTCAACAAGGCTAAGTAGACCTCTTGAAATGTTTTCTCCCTCTTTGTATTCAATTTTGTTATGAGATGCTAGTGAACTAGAAGGGTATGATGAATCTATGCAGGTGGATACAAAGGTTTAGTGGGAGCTTGCAATGTAAGAAGAGATGGATTCCTTGTTGAAAAATCAAACTTGGGAATTATGTAAGTTGCCTGTAGGTAAAAAGGCTAAAAGAGGAAGTTGGAGGTAAGAATAGATTTAAATCTAGGTTAGTTGTAAAAGGATTTGCATAGAAAAAGGTATTGATTTTGATGAGATTGTTTCTCCACTTGTTAATATGACTTCTATTCATATTGTTTTAAGTATTGTGGCTGCTCAAGATTTGCATTTGAAACAACTAGATGTGAAAAATGTCTTTTTCCATGGTGATTTCGGAAAGGAGATATATATGAAACAACCATAGGGATTTGAGGTCAAAGGTAAGGAGAAAATGGTGTACAGATTGAAGAAGAGTTTATATGGCCTGAAATAAGCACTTCGGTAATGGTATTTGAAATTTGATAGTTTTATGGCTAAGCAAGGCTACAACCAATGTAATTCTAACCATTGTGATTATTTTAAGAGGTTGGACAATGACAGCTACATTATTTTATGTTTATATGTTGATGACATGCTTGTAGAAAGGTCTAACATGAATCACATAAGAGAGTTAAAACAACATTTAACACAATCATTTACTATGAAGAATTTTGGGGAGGCAAAACAAATCCTTGGTATGAAAATTTGTAGATATAGGGAGAATAAAAAATTGACTCTATCTCAGGCTTGTTATGTTGAAAAAGTGTTGCAGAGTTTCCATATGGAGAATGCAAAAGCTGTCAGCACACCTTTGCCTAGTCATTTGAAATTGACTAAGGAGATGTGTCCTAAGACATAAGAGGAGGAAGAAAAAATGTCCAAGGTACCATATGCTTCAGCTATAGGAAGTTTAATGTATGCCATGGTATACACAAGACAAGATATTGCACATTGATGAAGTTGGTAAATCATAAAAAACACAACATAAATTGCACATAGAAAATAGAACTTTCTTTTATTGATTTGGACAACTTATTACATTATAGAAGCTCAAATACAATCAGATGAATCAACCCTCCACAAGCTGCAACACATTATAGCTTCCTATCGCAAGACTCTGGAATCATCTATTGGAATTAGGCCAGACAACTAAGAGGGGGGTGAATCAGTTGTCCCACAAAATTAACCTTTTCTTCTTTTTAATCTTCTTTCCAAACTTACAAATAAACTAGTGATTTAAACATTAAAGCATGAAACAATAACACATGAGCATAAACATAATTAACACAATTCACACCAGGATTTTTAATGTGGAAACCGGGTTAAGGGAAAATCATGGTGGGGGTTAACCCACAAGATTCATACCCTATTAAAAGTACTTAAAAATGGGAAGACACTTTCCTTCGGGTGCACTACCCAGAGCTCACTACTCAAAAAAGGCTCACTGCCTACAAAAATTTATGTTTGATACAAAAAGAATTAACTGAGAAATAGCATCTTCTTCATGCCTTGTTCACTCTCATTGAATGCTCACAAAACGTCTTCTCTTCTCCTAAATACTTCTTCACTATCACTTCATCATTTGTTCCTCTGCTCCTCTTCTCTACTCTACCTCTGATCCTCTCTTAGGATTTTATGATTTCACACAAGGATGATTTTTCACAACTCAACTACATGTCTTTATATGCTTCATCAACCTTGGAATAAACATCAAGGTTGGCACTCCAAACATCTAACTTAATGCGAATCACTAAGCTGTCAACCAAACATAACTGGGACTCAAATCTTCCTCAATCAACATGCCACGCTCCATAGAATTGCTCTTAGATCATCTGCAACACGCTTGAATCATCCGGTCAGCCAAGACTGGGATAAATAACAACACTAAAGAAGATATCTTCAACAATGGTCTCAATCTTCAATGCGGACCTCCAAGACAATAGTCACATGATCCAAAGACCTCCACAAGCTCATTAAATTCAACAATAACATCTGCACCAATCCAAAACATCAGAATAACTTGCATCTTCATCTAGAACCTCAAGAATGTTATCTACCATGACTATCACACTAGAAAGATTGCTTGTAGACCTCCAAACCATGAACCACTTGAGTTGATGCACGCTGACTTCCCAAACATGCCTCTAGAATCATAGATCATAATATTTCAATGTGGATCAATCTGGACCAATTTACTGTCACTCTGTCTCTTCTGAACATAGCAAAACCTAGTTGTACTCAGACAATCCTCTACATAACCATATGGTCCACATACATTTGTCTTCATTAATTTTCTCAATATTCTCAACATTCCAGTCTTCTAAACATGCAACAAAACAGGATACAATTGACACTAATGGCAACAGGGATATGTTGACATCAATGACAGCACTGATTAGGCATATATTTGCAACAATCTCCCCCTTTGTCATTGATGGCAACATATGATGTGGAAAACTAATTCAACCATCAAGAAAAGAACTTCTCCCCCTTTCTCTTATCACTTCTACAATCACTCTCTTCACTGCTCCCCCTTTCATCAGCAACTAGTTTTTCACATGATTTCTCTCCCCCTTTGACATCAATGGCAAAGGGCACATATTTGCAACCTTTTCTCCCCCTTTTTTGTTTCAGACTGATCTCAAAATTTGCATACTGACTACTCCCTCTGAGTAGTATCTTCTTAACATCAATCTGGATCACAAGATATGATTGTGAATTCCACTAGATTGATTCACCCTAGTGCATCTTAGTTCTGATCAGGAGGGGTAATAACCCCTAACTTTTCTCTGAGATACTCAAAAGTATCCTTGGGTAGAGGCTTAGTGAAAATATCTGCAATCTGATCCTTTGAAGAAATAAACTCCAATTTGACTTCATTCTCATTAACCTTCTCTCTCAAAAAGTGAAACTTGATTGATATGTTCTTTTTCTTTGAATGCAACACTGGATTCTTTGAGATGATTATTACACTTGAATTATCATAGAAGATTGTGACAAGCTCCTCAAACACAATTCTGATGCCCTTCAACATTTTCTTCATCCATAGAACTTGAGTACAATTGTTTATTTCTGCTATATACTCTTCCTCTATTGTAGATAGGGATATTGCTTCCTACTTTTTTCTCAGCCAAGAAACCAATCTACTTCCCAAGAAGAATGGTCCACCACTAGTACTTTTTCTGTCATCCACATATCCTACCCAATCAGCATCTGTAAATTCATGAAGAGTGAAGTCATTATCCTTTGGATACCATAAGCCATAATGAAGTGTCCATTTGAGATATTTGAAAATTCTCTTGACTGCTACAACATGGGATTCTCTAGGATCAACTTGAAATCTAGCAACAAGTCCAATTGTATTCATTAAATCAGGTTTGGTATAAGTCAGATAGAGCAGTCCTCCAATCATTGATCTATAACTTTTTTTATTTTCCTTAGGGGAGTCACCATCTCTACTCATCTTACATCTGGTTACCATGGGTGTACCCACTGGCCTTGAATCTTCCATTCCAAACTTTTCCAACAATTCTCTCACATACTTAGATTGAGATATGAAGATACCTTTATCTGACTAAATGACTTGTAGACCTAAGAAGAAATTCATTTCACCAAACATCCACATCTCAAATTCACTCTACGTCTTATTAGCAAATGTTTTGCACATACTCTCATTTCTACCAAAAATGATATCATCAACAAATACCTCAACAATCAGAATGTGCTCATGATCAATCTTGAAGTAAAGATTACTGTCAGCGGTTCCTTTGCTATGTCCTAGATTTAGCATATACTTATCTAATCTTGCATACCAAGCTCTTGGGGCTTGTTTGAGTCCATACAATGCTTTCCTCAACTTGCAGACCATATCTCTCTGATCATACAACTGAAATCCTTCGATTGCTCAATGTAGACTTCTTCTAATTCTCCATTTAGGAATACTGACTTTACATACGTCTGATAGACCTTAAAATCTTTATAAGCAGCACATGCAAGAAATAATTTGACTCCCTCTATTCTTGCCAGCGGAGAAAAAGTTTCTTCAAAATCAATTCCTTCCACTTGAGAATATCCTTTGCATACCAGCCTTGCTTTGTTTCTTACAACTTCACCATCTTCATTTAGTTTATTCCAAAAGACCCATTTAGTTCCAATCACATTTTTGTCTTTAGGTCTAGGAACAAGATCCCAAGTATAATTCTTTTCAATTTGCATTAATTCTTCTTCCATGGCTTTTACCCAATTTTCATCATTGCAAGCTTCACTTACTGAATTTGGTTCAATCTTTGAAATCAGACAAATTTCTTCTTAATCTTCAACAATTCTTTTCCTAGTTTGAACACCTTTATATCTATCTCCTATGATCTGATCTTCAGGATGATTCAGTATTACATACCTAGGAGTTTTGGAATTTATTTGAACCTCTATTTCTTGAGCTTGTTCTTCAACATCTGCACCATCTTCTTGAGTCACTGGATTTTTTGGATCAATCTGAATCTAAGTCTGGGTTAGAACTTGTCTTCCTTGACTTTGACTTTCATCTTGATCATCTAAATCATATCCACAAGACCTAGAATGTCCTTCTTTGCTCTCATCAACTCTAACATTTGTACTTTCAACAATCTTTTTCAATCTTTTGTTAAAGCACCAGTATACCTTACTTTGAGTAGAGTAACCCATAAATATCCCTTCATCACTTCTTGCTTCAAAATTGCCTAGATCCTCATCTCTTTTGATATAGCACTTACTATCAAAAACTCTGAAGTATCCCATAGTAGGAGGATAACCAAACCATAGTTCATAAGGGGCCTTACCAGAATTACCTTTGATCTGCATCTGGTTGAGAGTGTAGACATCAGTACTCATAGCTTCTCTCCAATAGACTTGTGGAACATTTACTTCCATCATCATGGTCCTGGCAGCTTCTTGAATGGTCTGGTTCTTTCTTTCCACAACTCCATTCAGCTAAGGCATCCTAGGAGTAGATAACTGTCTTTTTATTCCATGCTTTTCATAGAATGTATCAAACTCACCAGAGGTAAACACTCCACCTCTGTCAGATCTCAAACACTTTATTTTCTCACCAATCTCATTTTCCACCATAACCTTGAACACCTTAAACTTGTCAAGAGCTTCTAATTTTTCTTTTAAGAAGGTTACCCACATCATCCGAGAGTAATAATCAATTAGCAACATAAAATATGTCTCCTTGAACACTCCTAATTTTAGCAGGACTACATAGATTAGTATGCACAAGTTCCAACCATCCATTTGAAAATTGTTCTTTTCTCTTGAATGAAATTTTGTTCTATTTACCCAATTGACATTCTCTGTACATACTATTAACAGGTTTCAAAAAAATTGGGAGGTCTCTCACAGCCTGAGTAGAACTTATCTTGACAATGTTATAAAAATTTACATGACACATTCTCCTATGCTATAACCAACTCTGATCAATCTGAGCAATTGAACAACTTTTGCCAGAACTACTTAAATGAAAGATGTTACCTCTAGTCTGAGTACCAGATGCAATTTTAGTTCTAGAGCTTTCCAAGATTTTGCATTTTCCATCTTTGAATCGGAGATCATAACCCTTGTCAACCAACTGTCTAACACTAAGAAGATTATGCTTCAATCCTTCCACATATAGAACATCATTAGTGTTATTCTTACCATCAAAAGAGATGGATCCTCTGCCACAGATTCTACCTACTAAGTTCTCTCTAAATTTCACAATCCCACCTTCATATTTTTCAAAGCTTACAAAATTACTTTTATCACCAGTCATATGATGAGAACATCCACTGTCAATTACCCATTCATCTTTTTCTACAACCTGAGCAGCCAAGACATTTTCCACATTTGCACAGCTAGCAAAATCAGTAGGCACTGGATCTAGTTCTTTGATAGCAATGAACACCCAATCATTTTTAGTGGAACCTCCACGATTAGACTCATCATTTGTGACTCCTTCTTCACTAGCTTCTTGGACATAGTAGCATTTCTTCTGAACTCTAGATCTAGTAGGGTTTGACTTTGAACCCCTCTCTGAATATCTTGAGGCAAAATGACCAATCGTATTATAAGCAAAACATTTGAATGGAAACTTTCCTTCACACTTACTAGATCCTCTTGGCAATGTTTTGGAAAAAAAGGGCTTCAAGTTCATCAAACTTAGTTTCATCATCTTCAAGATCCTTCCTTGTCTTGTTGAACCTATTTGATCTTCTTGAAATATCTTTGTTTTCCATGAATACTAGCTTTAAATGCAAATTCAAACTTAGGAAGAGAATCACCAAACTCACTCATTACAAATGCTGGAAGTTTACCAACCAACTAATCCTTTGTAGCAGTTGTCACAGTCCTGATTTCTTCAATGGTAGCGACTTTACGTTTGTAGGCCGGAGGTAAGGATCTAAGCACTTTGGCAACAATTTTTTATTCTTCTAATTTCCCACCAGTAGACCTTATGCCGCTCACAAGTTCATTCACTTTTAGCATGTAGGAGGTAATATTTTTATCTTCACTCATCCTTAAGTTTTCATATCTACCCTTTAGGGTTTGTAGCTTGGCACATTTGACATATTCATCACCTTCATGCAAGGTTTCCAACTTCTCCTAGATTTCATGTGCAGTCTTCAATTCCAGTACATTTGTCATTTTTGTATCAGACATGGCACTCAACAAGGATTCTTTAGCTCGAATGTTGTTCTCAGCATCTTTGATTTCATCTGGAGTTGTAGGACCTTTTTTCTAGACTCTTATACTCATTCTCAGTTATCAACTGGTAGGCATCACCCGTACATTACAAATGGCATTGCATGCACATCTTCCATAGAGTGTAATTTGTTCCATCAAATCTCGGACTATCTTTCTTGTAAGTCAAGATTCTAGATCTCCTCAAGTGGTCAAGCTTTTTTCAGGGGAACTTGGCTCTAATACCAATTGTTGGAATTAAGCTAGACAACTAAGAGGGGGGGTGAATCAGTTGTCCCACAAAATTAGCCTTTTCTTCTTTTTAATCTTCTTTCACAACTTACAAATAGATTAGTGATGTTAACATTAAAGCATGAAACAATAACACATGAGCAGAAACATAATTAACACACTTGACACCAAGATTTTTAACGTGGAAACCCAATTAAGGGAAAACCATGGTGGGGGTTAACCCACAAGATTCGTACCCTATTAAAAGTACTTAAAATGGGAAGGCACTTGCCTTTGGGTGCACTGTCTAGAGCTCACTACTCAAAAGAGGCTCACTGCCTATAGAAATTTATGTTTGATATAGAAAGAATTAACTAAGAAATAGCATCTTCTTCATGCCTGGTTCAGTCTCATTGAATGCTCACAAAACTTCTACTCTTCTCCCAAATACTTCTTCAATATCACTTCATCATTTGTTCTTCTACTCCTCTTCTCTACTCTGCCTCTAATCCTTAGGATTTTATGATTTCTCACAAGGATGATTTTCCACAACTCAATTGCACACCTTTATATGCTTCATCAACCTTGGAATAAACATCAAGGTCGGCACTCCAAACATCTGACTTAATGTGAATCACTAAGCTATCGACCAAACATAACTGGGACTCAAATCTTCCTTGATCAACATGCCATGCTCCATAGAATTACTCTTAGATCATCTAGAACATGCTTGAATCATCTGGTCGGCCAAGACTAGGAAAAACAACACTAAAGAAGAAATTTTCATCAACGAGCTCAATCTTCAATGTGGACCTCCAACACAATAGTCACATGATCTAGAGACCTCCACAAGCTCATTGAATTCAACAATAACATTTGCACTAATCCAAAACATTAGAATCACTTGCATCTTCATCTAGAATCTCAAGAACATTGTCTGTCATGACTATCACACTAGAAAAATTGCTTGCAGACCTCCAAACCATGAACCACTTAAGTTGATGATACACACTAACTTCCCAACATGCCTCTAGAACCACAGATCATAATATTTCAATGTGGAGCAATCTAGACCAATTTACTATCACTTTGTCTCTTCTGAACACAGTAAAACCCAGTTCTAGTTAGATGGTCATAACTTCTTCAGATCTTCATGCGAACCTCTCAAAACTTAACTGGAGCTAGTTCAAACAATCCTCTACATAGCCATATGGTCTGCATACATTTTTGTTCATTATTTTTCTCAATATCCTCAACATTCTAGTCTTCTAAATAGGCAACAAAATAGGATATAGTTGACACTAATGGCAACAGGGATATGTTGACATCAATGACAACACCGATTAGGCACATATTTGCAACATCATTTGCCTTTTGTAACTCCAAATCAGCTAGGGTTTCTATTTTCCTACCTATTCTTGACTCTACACTTTCCCCCTTCACTCCACTACTACCCTGGGTTCACAAAAATGGTTATTAATAGCCTTTTTCATGGCCAACAACCTAATTTCAAAATTTGCATCTCCCTCCAAAAATAGATCAACTTCCGGGAGCCATAACTTTTGATCCGAGTGTCTGATTGACGAACCATTTTAAGCACTGGAAAGTTCACGGAGTTCTCTACGTGCTAAGAACCTGTTTTGCCAATTCCGACCATTTTTGTGCCTATATGGGGCTGTTTAGTGTCTCAAACCTAACTTTGAATAATTTTTAGGCATTTTTCAAGAAATAGAAACTTTAATATCTTTCAGCTAACAAATGATCATTGTGTGATTCCTTTTCCAAAGGTCTTATTTTTCAGTTATGAAGTTTCCTATAAATTTTTGCTTCAATCCATGCCCAAATGCAAGCTTTCCTAAAATAACAAGTTGTTATTTTTAGCAGTTTAGAAAAACTAAAAATTCTACATCATTATTCAAGCGATTATGGAACCAGAACCACAAATTTTGAAAAGAAATAGAAAGAACATTGATGATTTTGAAATACATATTTTTTTGGGTGATGCATAATTGCCCTTACACCACTAGATGCTCCTGAATTAGACACCGAGGGTAATTTGAGAAGTGACCTTGTCACATCTTAGGTGTTTGTGTGAGGAAAACTCAAATGGTCAACCTCTGCCTTAGACAACTAAGAAGAATCTTCAACATGCCTTCCTTTCTATTTTACCATATATTCTTCATATTACTTGTTCTGAGTCCTTCCTACATGGCTATCCAAGATCTCTTCTATCTCCTCTATTGAAGTAGATGCCAGAATACTCCACTGTTCTTCTATTGGTCCATCCTCTGTTCCACCTTCATGATATTCTAATAAATCAGCAATGTTGAAAATAGGGGAAATGTTGATCCCACTCGGCAGCTCTACCTCATATGCATTTCCTAAATCATGTTTCTTCAAAATTCTACATGGTCCAAATTTCTTCATTTTTAGTGTATTGTATCCTCTAATTGGGAACCTTTCTTTTATCAATTGAACCATGACTTCATCTCCTACCTAGAATTCCTTATATCTCCCCTTCTAATTTGCCTTAGCCTTTTATTTAATATTCATCTTATTAATGTGCTTTCTCACCTCTTCATCCAAATTATTCATGTGTTCTGCAAAGTCTTTAGCCTCAGCACTTGTCTTTTCTCCTTTGTCCAGATTCCTAACTCTAAAGCATTTCTTGGACTTTTCCCATATACAATCTAGAATGGTGATTTACCAATACTCCTATTGACAAAATTGTTGTAAGCAAATTCTACCTATGGTAAAATCAAATCCCATCCCTTGGGCTTATCTCCTACTAAGCATTGTAGTAGGTTACCCAAACTCCTATTCACCACTTCAGTCTATCCATTAGTCTGTGGATGGTGTGCAAAACTAAACTTCAAATTTGTCTTCAACTTCTTCCACAATGTCCTCTAGAAATAACCAACAAACTTGGTATCTCGATCTGAAACTATGCTCTTTGGTAGACCTTGTAATCTCACCACCTCCCTGAAAAATAATTCTGCAATATGAATAGTATCATTAGTCTTCTTGCAAGGAATAAAATGTCATCTTTGAGAATCTATCCACCAACACAAAAATGGAATCATGTCCTCTCTGTGTCCTTGGTAAACCAAGAACAAAATCCATACTAATATCGTCCAATGGCTTCTCAGGTATAGGTAGTGGTTGATACAACCCTATATTCTAACTTATTCCTTTTTCCATCTAACACACTCAGCAACTCTGCACAAATTTCCTCACATCCTACTGCAACTGTGGCCAATAATAATTTTCACCAACAATAGCAATGGTCTTATCTCGACCAAAGTGTCCAGCTAATCCCCCACTATTTATCAGGTTCTCTCTCATGGAACTCCTCAAAATGCGCAATTGGCTTCCTCTAAACAACATGACATCTTGGATTATGAAATCCAACCATTTTGTCCTATCCAAAGTAATAGGTTCCAGACAAGCTTTCTAGGCCTCTACAAAATATGGATCTTTAGGATACAAACTTTTGAGCTCATCAAACCCAACAACTTCTATTTTCATTTCTATCAACAAATTTTGCCTTCTACTCAAGGCATTTGCAACTCTATTGGACTTCCCACTCCTGTGCTTTAAAACAAAGTATAACTCTGCAAAAACTTAATCCATTTTAAATGCCTTTGATTTAACTCTCCTTGACTATTAGGATACTGTAAAGGCTAATGATCCATATATAAAACAAACTCTTTTGGCAACAAATAATATCTCCATTTATTCAAAGCCTAAACTATTGCATAAAATTCTTGATCATAAACAAAATACTTTTTCTTGGCATCATTAAGCTTCTCACTAAAATAGGCAATGGGCTTACCTTCTTGACTCAAAATAGCTCCTATAGCACTGCCACTAGCATCACAATCTACCTGAAATACCTTATTGAAATATGGAAGTACCAAAATAGGTTGCTCTATGACTTTTTGCTTCAACGTATCAATGCTTTGGTCTACTCCTTTAGTCCATCTAAGCTCTTTTCTATCCCCTCTCATTGTCTTAGTTAGGGGTTCACAAATGCTACTAAAATTCCTCCTAAACTTTTTGTAAAAACTTGCCAAACCATGAAAAGATCCTACCTCAAAAGCATTCCTTGGCGTAGGCCATTCAATGATAGCACTCACCTTCTCTGGGTCCATCTTAAGACCTTCCTCTGAGACAACAAATCCTAGGTATACCAACTCCTTCTTTGCAAAGCTACATTTCTTCAAATTGAGCAACAACTTCTCCTCCTCCCTCAGCTTCTCCAAAACTCTTCTGATATGCATCATATCCTCATCCCAAGTCTTACTGAGAATTAAAATATCATCTAAATAAAAAATAACAAAACTTCCCAAAAATTATTTCAATACCTCGTTCATGAGCCACATGAATGTGCTTGGTGCATTGGTTAGCCCAAATGGCATGACTAACCAATCATACAAACCTTCCTTTGTCTTGAAGGCTATCTTCCATTCATCTCCTTCCCTAATACAGATCTAGTGATACCCACTCTTCAGGTTAATTTTCATGAAGTACTTGGCTCCACTCAAACAGTCCATTATGTCATCCATTCTTGGCAATGGAAACCTGTACTTAATCATAATCTTATTGATGGCCTGAGAATCTTTACACATTCTCCATTCTCCATCTTTCTTTAGTGCTAGTACTACAAGTACTGTACATGGACTTAGGCTCTCCCTTTTCAGTCCCTTCCTTAATAGCTCTTGAACTTGTCTATTTAGCTCTTCACTCTCTGTAGGAGTCATTCTATGGGCTGCCTTATTCAGTAAACTAGCTCTTGGTATCAAATCTATTTGGTGACTTATCTTCCTCACCGGTGGTAAACCTTCTAGTACATTATCAAAGATAATATCTTTAAATTCTTCCAACATATCTGAGACTTCTACTAGTACATCCTCACATTTCTCTTGACTAATCTTAGGAATCAATGCAAAGCAATGATGCTCATGCTTCTTACCCTCCAAAAAATTTCTACCATCTACCAAGCAAATTCTAGTAGTACTACATACCTTTTCTTCCACCTCCTTCAAGGGCTTCAATTTATGACAAACTCCATCCTTTGTTAGGGAATATGTGTTTGCATGACCATCATGGACAACGCTCCTATCATACTGCCATGACCTCCCTGACAGCATATGACATGCATCCATTGGTAAGATATCACACATCACCTCATCATGGTAGTCTCCAATCTTGAACTTCACTAAACACTGCTCGTTGACCAAAGCTCTATGGTCCTTCTACAACCATGCAATCTAAAATGGATGTGGATGTTTTCTTCTTGTCAACTTCAACTTGTCAATCATCTCCTCTGAAACAAGATTATCAGTGCTTCCACTGTCAATAATAATATCACAACACTTACCTTCACATTTGCACCTTGTGTGGAATGAACTCTTCCTCTGATTGGGTTCTTTCTCCTCATTCAACAATGTTCTTCTGACAACTAGGGTTTCTCCCCTTTCAGAATCTTCAGAGCACTCAGATTGCACATCTTCATCAACATGTGCAACTTGTACATTACCTTCAGGTCTTCTATTTGTCCTTCCTTGATGTTGTGGACACTTGTATACTCGATGTCCTTCTCCACATTGGAAACATGTTCCTTTGAAACCTCCTCTTCCAAGTCCTTGCCCAGGTCTGCCTCTTCCTCTTCCTCTTTGCTCACCATTGTTCTAGTCACGAGGGCAGTAGGTATTATCTCCTCTCTAATTTTGATTAGTGTCAACTTCTTCAATTTTCTTTGAATCTTCATTTCAGCTCCCATAGGGTCCTCCGCTAGTCCTTCCACCTTGACCTCTTCCTCTTTGCTTACTGTCAAATCTTTTATTCAGCTTCTCTTTCACCTTCAGGGAAAACTAGTATGCATCTTCTATGGTGGTCATTATGACCAGGCTCAACTCCTCTTGAATACTTGGCCTCAACCCATTAATGTAACGAGCTACCTTTTCCTTGTTGGCCTCTGCATGACTGGTTCTGATAATAATCTCATAAAACTCTTATGTATACTCCTTAAAAGACTTGTTTCCTTGCTTCAATCCTTGTAGCTTCTTCAACAACTCCATCTCGTAGTCCACATAAATGAATTGCTTCTTCAGTTTCTCTACCATCTGATCCCATCTGGTAATCTTTCCTTTTCCTCTTCTATTCCTCTCTAACTGGACCTCCTTCCACCAAATACTAGCATGGCCCTTCAATTTGTTTTTTGAAAACTTGACCCGATCTGGGTCTTCCACATCTTCATACTCAAAATATTCCTCTATGTCATTGATCCAATCAATAACTGTTCTAGATTCAAATCTCCAGAATATGTATAAAATTCAATCTTGGGCCTCTTTCCAATCTTAGAAATGGCCCTCAACAACCTAACTTCTGCAGGATCTCCTGCAGCTTCTTGTTCTTCCTCAGATAGCTCCTCTTCCACTTCATCCTCACTTTCTTCTCTTGTTCTTGGATCAAACCCTTTTTGCAGCTCCTCTTGTAATGCATTAATTTGTCTTTTCAAGGCTCTAAAACCCTCTTCTGTCAAAGCATTCCTCCCAATACAATTTCTTCATGGAGGCATCTTGATCTCCGCAGCAAACCCACAACCTTAGGTCCTAGTGCAAACTACCTCACAGTTAGTGACCTGTCTACACACTTAGGAACTCTTGCTCTGATACCACTTGATGAAAAGGGTAAATCATAAAACACACAACAATAGAAATTGCACATAAAAAATAGAACTTTCTTTTATTGATTTGGACAACTTATTACATTACAGAAGCACAAATACAATCAGAGGCATCTACCCTCCACAAGCTACAACACATTACAGCTTCCTATCACAAGACTCTGGAATCATCTACCTTATGTAACCCCAAATCAGCTAGGGTTTAGTTTTCTTGCCTATTCTTGACTCTACACTTTCCCCCTTCACTCCACTAGTACCTTGTGTTCCCAAAAATGGTTATTAATAGCCTTTTGGTGGCCAACAACCTAATTTCAAAATTTGCATCTCCCTCCAAAAATAGGTAAACTTTTGGGAGCCATAACTTTTGATCAGGGTGTTCGATTGATAAACCAATTTAAGATTTGGAAAGATCGTGGAGTGCTCTACGTGCTAAGAACCCACTCTACCAGTTTTGGCCATTTTTGGGCCTGTACAGAGTAGTTTAGTGCCTCAAACCTGAGTTTGAATAATTTTTAGGTATTTTTCAGGAAATAGAAACTTTAATATCTTTCAGATCACAAATGTTTTTTTTGTGATTCCTTCACCAAAGGTCTTATTTTTCAGTTATGAAGATTTAATCTGTGCCCAAATACAAACTTTCCTAAAATATCAAGTTGCTATTTTTAGTAGTTTGGAAAAACTAAAAGTTCTCCATCATTATTCAAGCGATTATGGAACCAGAACCACAAATTTTGAAAAGAAATAAAAAGAACATCGATGATTTTGAAACACATCTTTTTTTAAGTGATGTAAGATTGCCCTTACACCACTGGATGCTCCTGCATCACACATGTTATAGGAGTTATAAGTAGGTATATCAGTAATCCTAGATTGGAGCATTCGAATGCGGTAAAATGGATTCTTAGATATTTGAGACGTGCATCCAATAAACATTTATGTTTTGGGGGCTCTAATACTAATTTAGCAGGTTATATGGACTCAGATTTGGCAAGGGATATTGATACCAAGCAGAGTACTACAGGTTATGTCTTTACTGTAGGTGGGATAACGGTGACTTAGATCTCTAGGTTGCAAAAGGTGGTTTCTTTATCCATCATGGAGGCAAAGTATGTAGCTACAACAGAGGAAAGCAAGGAGATGATATGGTTGCAACCTTTCATGAAAGAATTAGGCAAACAATAGGCTGATAGTTATTTATTTACAAATAGAATGAGTTCCATTCATCTTGCAAAGAATTTTTCCTTGCATTTAAAGACCAAACACATACAACTAAGGTATCACTTCATCTGGTCGGTGTTGGATGATGGACAGTTAAGGCTAGAAAAGATTCATACAAAAAAAAATCTAGTGGACATGTTTACAAAGGTAATGACAAGGGAGAAGCTGAGCTCCTCTTCAGCTTTGGTTGGTCTTCAAGACTGAAAACATTAAAATCAAAACAGTAGGGTCCAAGGTTCTTATTTCAAGTACTAACAAAAAAAAGAGCTATAGAAGAATAGGTGAATCTCTATTTTCTTTCAAAAATTGAACCTAAAACTATGAATGAAGCTTGCACTAATGAGAATTGGGTAAAATCCATGAAAGAGGAGCTGACTCAAATATAAAAAAATCAAACTTGGGAATTGGTTCCTAGACCTACTGACAAGAATGTGATTGGCACCAAATGGGTTTTCAGAAACAAGATAAATGAGAATGGAGAAGTAGTAAGGAACAAGGCAAGATTAGAATGCAAAGGATACTCTCAGGTTGAAGGGATAGATTTTGAGGAGACCTATGCTCCTATGGCAAGGATTGAAGCAATCAAAATGTTTTTGGCATTTGTAGCATTCAAAGATTTCAAAGTATATCAGATGGATGTTAAATCTACATTCTTGAATGGTGAGCTGGAAGAAGAGGTCTACAATGAGCAACTGGAAGGATTTCAACTATCTAAACAAGGTGATATGGTGTGCAAATTGAAAAAGGCCTTGTATGGACTGAAACAAGCTCCATGAGCCTGGTATGCATGGTTGGAAAAATATTTCTTACAATTAGGGTTCAATAAATGCATTGCTAACAACAATCTGTATTTAAAAATCAATGATGACTAGATCGTGATTGTTGTAGTCTTTGTTGATGACATTATCTTTGGAGGCAATGAAGGTGTGTGCATGAAGTTTGTAGGAGAAATACAAAATAAGTTTGAGATGTCTATGTTTGGTGAAATAAATTTCTTTTTGGGTCTACAAATTAATTAATCAGATAAAGGAATCTTCATATCTCAATCTAAGTATGTGAAGGAGTTGTTTAATGAGTTTGGGATGGAAGACTCTAAACTTGTAAGTACTCCTATGGTGACTGGTTGTAAGTTGAGCAAAACTGATGAATCACCTATGGCTAATCAGAAAAGGTATAGATAGATAATTGGATGGTTACTTTTTCTAACACAAACCAGACCTAACATAATGCATGTAGTTTGCCTTGTGGCAATATTTTAGGCAAATCCAAGAGAGACTCATGTGATGGCAATAAAGAGAATCTTGAGGTATTTCAAAGGTACACCAGATCACGGCCTATTGTATCCAAAGGATAATGATTTCACTCTCAGTACTTATACAAATGCTGATTGGGTAGGAGATGTTGATGACAGAAAAGTACAAGTGGAGGTGCTTTCTTTTTGGGAAATAGATTGGTTTCATGGTTGAGAAAGAAGCAAGATTCAATCTCTTTATCAATAGCAAAAGCAGAGTATATTACAATAGCATGTAGTTGTACTCAAGTGTTATAGATGATGCAGACTTTGAAGAACATAAAAGTTGTGTATGAAGATCTAGTTGTAATTTTCTGTGATAATGCAAGTGTTATAAACATTTCAAAGAATTTAGTGATGCACTCAAGAACAAATCACATATCTATAAGGTATCACTTTTTGAGGGAAAAGGTGACAGAAAATGAAGTTATGTTGGAATATGTGTCCACAAAGGATCAAATTCTAGATATTTTTACTAAGCCTCTACCTAAGGATAGTTTTGAGTATCTCAGGGAAAAATTAGGGGTCATTAACCCTCCAGTATTGAACTAAGATGTAAAGGATTGCATCAGTCTAATGGTGTCCAAAGATTCATTCTTTGATCTAGATTGTTGTTTTGGGAGCTACCTCTCATGGGGAGTAGCTAGATGTGTTGGTAACAACCCAGTTGGATCAGAGTAGTAGAATGCAAGTATGTGCCCTTTGCCATTGATGTCAAATGGGGAGAGAAATCATGTGAAAAACTTAGGAGAGAAAGAATGCAGATGCGTAAAGAGAAAGGGGGAGAATCTTGTCTTGATGGTCTTTTTAGTTTTTCACATCATATGTTGCCATCAATGACAAAGGGGGAGATTGTTGCAAGTATGTGCCTAATTAGTGATGTCATTAATGTCAACATATTTGTGTTGTCATTGGTGTCAATTGTGCTCTCATTTTCTTACTTTCTTGTAGATGTTGAAGATATTGAGAACATTAGCTCCTCTAGTAAAAAAGTGAGTTGCAGTGGAAACAATGTATTACATGCAGAAGAGCAGTCCAGAAGAATGCTCTACATTTCCTATAGAATGAACATCTTTGCCTATGGATTAGAAGTTATTTAAAAGTCTATTTGAAGAGGTTATAGTCCAGGTTTGAGCCTTTGGTATTAAGATTTGAGTGAGTTATGTTCACCAGTGTGAAAACAACATTTCCTATATGTTTGGTGGTGACAGTGAGAAAGTGTTATGCTCTGCATTCCTCTACATTGAAGTATTTTTGTCTGTAGTTCTAGAGTTAAGTCTAGGATGATGTTAAGTGCCTTCAACTTCAATGGTTCATGATCTGATGGTCTGCAAGTGATATTTTTCTTATGACAATGGTTGACAGTATTGTTCTTGTGCTCCGATTGAAGAATTTGATGGGTAAAGTGTTTGGGTATTGTACGGAAGTTTTCTAATGATTATAATGTGCTTGTAGATGTCTCCTAATTGTGTTCCTACCTTTGGATTGGTCCACAAAGAGAACTTTGGATCATGAAAGAAGAATGCTCATAAAAGACCAAGTGTTAACTTTAGTCTTGGCCAACTTGGTTGTTTTCACTATTTATGGAGATGCATTGTAGATTGTAGAAGCATGTTGTGGTGTGGAGGATTGTATTTGAACCCCAACTAAGGCGTGGTATGTTCAACATACTTCTCTACATGTTTCCTTAACTAAATTTTGTAATAGGGCTAGACCTATTTCTGTACATGTGTTGTAATGCCGACCTTGGAGATTTTTCTAACGATTGATGAATGTAATGTCGACCTTGATGTACATTCTAAGGTTGATGAGTTGTATAAACACTTGTAATGAAGTTGTGAAAAAGAGGTACTCAAGAAAGATGCAAAGATAAGTGTGAAGTAGAGCACATCAGAGAAGTATTGTGCTTTAATGGAACTAAACTCAAGCATAGAGTAGATGCTATTAAATTAGTTCTCAAATCCCTAATAGTTATCCACCCCTTGGCATTGAGTCGATATTTGCAGTGAGCATTTTTGTGAAGTAAGCCCTGTTAGCACAATAAAAATTTGAAATTTTTACTATCTCCTTACTCCATCATATTTGAATAAATCCTGAAGAATATCCCAAAAAGACCATAATAAAAAATTTTTGTATCTCACGAGATGTCTATGGATGAGCAGTGCCAAATTTCATCAAAATCAATCCACCGGCAAGAGGTTGTGTTGCTTACACCGATACACAAGGAATCGTTTGAAAACAACCATCGGCGTGAAAATAGAGATCGGAGGAAGAATTGTGGAAGTCACCGATGGAGTAAGTAATACCGATGACTTTACATCAGCAAGAAAGGTAAGTGGTCATACCGATCGGTATGACAGATATTTATCGGATGACTTTTTAAAAGATGCCCCGACGGTATATATCATACCGATAAAGCATTTCGGCAAGAGTTTCACCGAACAACATGCAGGGGTAACGAAACAAATAGCCATCGGCGAGAGGTAAGCTATCGGGATAGAAAACAAGTAAGCCTCTGATGATTAAGAGTCTTGGTGATAAGAAAGCCATCGGCGAGACTCACAGCGATACACCTCTATCGGGATAACTTGACATATCGGAACAAAAGAACCAGGTCTTGCCGATTCACAAGTCACGGCGATCAAAAGGTGTTGGTGACACTTTACTAAACTTTGCCCGATGAAGGATATGAAAAGGGTCATCGGGGAGATGATTTGGATCGGGATATCTTGAGAAAGCTATCCCGATAGTGAATGTCATTCCGACAAAGATAAAAGTCCATACATGAAGATGACTATCGGTGAGACAATAAAGATCAGGAGAATAATATTTTATTATCCCGATAGTCTCAATCTTCCTGATAAGCAAATCATATCGGTGGGACTCGTTATATCGCAGAGAGATCTAAAAACCTTGGCGATGAAGGAAGTCATGCCGATGGTCTTGCCCACTTAAAATATGACATTACATAGCATCGGGAAAACAAGTGAGGGGTCACGGTGATTGACTGTTCGTGCCATAAAAAACGTTGAGGTCGCCCAGACATTTCAAAAATCACGCCGATAAGAAGAGTGGATTGTTGATTGTCAAGTTATATTGCACAAAGCCACAGGAGCTCTGAAAGATAAAGCCTCTGCGTCTAAAGAAGTTTGCAAACAATTGGAGGAAATGGTCACCCTTGATATAATCACCAGGAGCGCAGTTGATCTTACTGATTCTCACCATTAGTAGGAGTATTTAGATCATCTGGAAAAAGTCTATTTATGGCTAAATAGAGCCTAATTAAGCTTATGTAATTATTGTTTATGTTGGTTAAATTCCCAAGAGACTTATTGAAGAGTTGTATCTCTTCATGAAAATATCTATATAAGTTTAAACAATCGATGCTGAAAAATCATCAGCAGTAGAAGATATTCAGATATACATAATATACAATATTCCAAAATGACTATGTTGCTTATTTTATTTGAAGAAGAAGTTTGAAGTTCTCTGATTCAGTATTTCTACTTTGGTATCAGTTATTTGTTGAAATTATTCAATTGTGTGGCTGTCTCCATTTATGCATTTCCCTGTTATTCAGATTAAGATATCAAGTATATATTAAATCTGTCAATACACATTTGTTGTATCTGTGTGATTAATCTGGTTGGTGTCCATCTAAGGAATTAAACCCTTCTGATTTATTCACAGTAGCTTGGAAGTAGTAAGTTGGGATTACTAAGTAGAGCCATATAATTAGGATTCACATACTGTCTCCAGTAAAATATTATCTGTTAATCTTGTCCATTCATTTCATTTGGTTCCTTCAAGTAAGGATTAAAATACCTTCTGGTGAATTATAAGATATCTGATTTTATTTGGTTGGATTATCAAGAAGAGTCTGTAAGTCATTTACCTGCACGTTTATACAAGCTATAAACCAGAACTGTGCCAAATATCTAGAATTATTACCATTAAGAAACTACTATTCTTAGTCCTTCAAATTGACTCTATTACCCAACAAGGCACTAGTCTCATTCAACTCATTAATTCAAACCTTTTTACCTTGATATTGCTTATACAATTTCTGCAAATCACTTATTAAACATTACACATAGAATTAATTAGTTAGCTGTTTCATCTATTCTACATCCTATGCCATTGTAGATAGATATAGTTAGTCTACTCATCCACACTCAGACTGCTTTAATATTCCAAGGTTCACCCACCTAGGTGTAGCAGGACCTAAAGTGTAGGAAATCATCAAATCGTGAAGGTTGATTTCGTCAAGTTAGTTCAAAAACGTTGCAAATCCAAACATAGAGTCTGGCATCCTCTTAGGATTTGTAACCTACATTTTTGAGACCTAACAAATTGGCGACTGTACTGGGGACTAGTAACAGACCTTAGAAAGTAATCCTTTCCTTCATAGAGTCAATTCAGAAAATTTAAGTTGGTAACTCTGCTGGTGACAAGAACCCTACAGATAAAATATAAACTTTTCCTATTTAATAGGTGGTGACTCTAGTTACAAAAAATTCAATATCAAATGGATGGTAGGAGATCCAAGATGGAAGGCAAAAATTTGCAGTCATCTCCACCACTTAGAAACATTTCCAAAAGAAATGTGAATCCAAAATATTCCCACCAAGATAATAATCTAGACATCCAGGAGAATGATTTAGAACAAAATATTGCAATTCACAACAAATTCACACCTCTGCATAATTCAAATGAGAACCTCAGTGGAGCAACTGATGATATTTTTGCAAGGTACAGACCCACTCCTCAAGAACAGCGAGATCATGATGCAAAGGTCATGAGGGATATTGATAGGAACCAAGCTGAACATGATTTCAAGATCTGATTTGACCAGGGAGAAGAGATAGGATATGAATTGTCCAATCAGGGAATGAATAACAATCCAGAGCATCAGGAAATAAATGATCAAGACATGAGTGATGAGAAACAAGAAATACTCATGCTCAGGAAAGAACTTGAAAGGTACAAGATACAAGAGGAGAAGGAGTTATTGCAGCAAGAAATTCAACAGAGAAGAAATAAAGCCAAAACAGCTCCCCCTAAATATGTACCCCCGCATAGAGGGAATATTTCAAGAAATACACAACAAAATACAAGTAGTGCTCAAAACTCACATGCTTCTGGAAGTCATCAGAACACTATTCCCCAAAACCCTAGACCACCTCCTATACGAAATGCATCTCAACATATGGCAAATAATTACCCACCCCCTGGTCAACAATATTATAGGCCACAAAATCAACACGTAAATCCCCATATGAACCAACATCAACAATATGCATATCATCAGCCACCAGGTGGATATAATTACTATCCCAATCCACCACCTCTCAATTTTCCTCCCCAAAACCTTGCTAATATATGCAGTCAATTTGATTTGACTAGATATCAGTTATATCCATATCCTATGGATAGTACTTGGAGAAACATGGTTCCCAAGTTTACTGGAAACAATGCAGTATCTGCAGAAGATCATATCAGAAGTTTTAATGCTTTTGTACAGGATATAGGTATGGATTGGGAAGACATTAGAATGAGGTTATTTATGATGTCCCTCACTGAAGATGCCAGAGATTGGTTTAATAGCTTGCCTGATGCATCAATCAATTCGATAACTGATTTCCATAACCAGTTTAAGGATCAGTATGGTAACCAATACGCTCCTGAGTTTGCACTACATGAACTAATAAGTATACAGAAGTATCAAAAGGAATCAGTGTTTGATTTCAACCTGAAGTTTTCCAAGTTACATAATAAGGTACCACATGGAGCCAAGTTATCTGACCAGGCAGCACTGAGTATCTATATGAAAGCATTTGACCCCAAAACAGGATATGAACTCAGAAACCGGTGTCCTGCAACATTGGCCGAAGCACAGAAATTAGCCATAACTATTGAAAATAATAGGAAGGCTGTAGGAATGGTCAGTAAAAGGGAAAATCATAGAAATCTTCAGAATCCAAATGCTCAACAGATTAAACCAGAGGGTCAGCATAGGCATGATAGACCTAGGTTACATGATATGCCTTACAATACAAATTGGAAGGATGGAAGACCTATTGACAACAATAGAAAGAAGCCATATGGAAAGGATACTCCTAATCCCTTGAAGAGAAACATGGCACATATGGCAGAAAATAAACCTTGGTGTTTTGTATGTAACTTGCCACATTCACCTGAATACTGTGAGGTAGCTAAATCAATACATCAAGAGGAAATGCTATACAGCTACAATAGGGATAATCACACCATCAATATGATGCAGGATACACCATGTGTAGTAACAGAAGATTATTCCTCTTCAGAAGAAGAAGGATATGAGTATGATGTAGGGAACCAAAAGTATCATATTAACATGGGAGAACAACAGGTATTCTCAAACCAGGAAGATAGTTGTAACAACAAGTCATGTGGTCAATGGAGAAAACCTACTGAGGATGAAAGAGAAGCTCTCACAGTGGCTGCAGTGGCTCAAGCTTGAAACACTTATAACTTAAGGAATAGAACAACAAATGTTGGGCAAGGAACTCCTGGAAGTGTATTTATAAAAGACCAGAATAACAAAGAAAATAATACAAAATCATCACCTAAAGAACCAGAAAAGGGGGATAAAAATAAAATGAAAGGAAATCAAGAAAAAGAAAACACAAAAAAAGAAAAGAATGACCAGATCATAACCCCTTCTTTCGACATTGCACAGGCAGTGTCTCAGGTGAAGATATCAGTCCCACTCCTAGAGATGATGAAAATAGATAAATATAGGAGTACAGTTGTCAAGATGATTTCTGATACACCTAATCCAAAACATAAAGGGTTTGAAAAAACAACAAATAATGTGCATCAGGAAAATTTTAAGATGCCTGAGGTTTACCTTGGTGACACACTTACAAAAAATCCCTCACAGGTAGATCCATTCTATACTACACTAGTAATCAAGAACATAATAGTCAGGAATTGTATGATTGATTCAGGTGCTGCTATGAATATCATGCCTATAGCAGTGATGAAAGAATTGGGGATGTGGGTTGATACTACGTATGGCCAGTGTTATGCAATGGATAACAGATCTATTCTAGTAATTGGTATTATGAAAGATGTAGAGATAAAACTTGCTTCACATCCTGAAGCAACATATAACATTGACATCACTGTGGTTGATATCCCACCGTATTATGGAATGCTGTTATCAAGGCAGTGGGCTGCAATGGCGGGAGGCAATGTTCAATTAGATCTATCATATGCCACCATACCAGTAGGTGACAAGGAAATTAAGTTGTGCAGAGAACCAAGGTATGACAATATTATAGAAAGAATGGACCAGCATTAGGTGAATTTCTTTTGTGACACAGATTTAGGAGTTTTCAAAGTTGGAGAAACTACCCCAGAATTGCATAACACTGACCCAATACACACTGAATCTATGAAAAGAGAAAATGATTTGTGGAAAATGTATTTCGATGGTGCATGCAGCAAGATAGGAAATGGGGCCGGAGTAGTTTTTATCTCACCAGGAGGTAAAACGTTCAAATACTCTTTCTTATTGACATTTGAATGCACCAATAACGTAGCTGAGTATGAAGCCCTACTCAT
Source organism: Cunninghamia lanceolata (assembly GCA_027924645.1). Classification (NCBI taxonomy): domain Eukaryota; kingdom Viridiplantae; phylum Streptophyta; class Pinopsida; order Cupressales; family Cupressaceae; genus Cunninghamia; species Cunninghamia lanceolata. The sequence continues at coordinate 4,403,227 of BSBN01000985.1, read as the reverse complement.
TGGCCTAAACATAGCCACCAAATACAAAATAAAAAAGTTGGCTGTCTATGGTGATTCTGAATTGGTCATCTCCCAAGTTAGAGAAAAATATTTATCTAAGAATAAAAGATTAAGACAGTACAGAAATGCAGTTTGGGATAGTGTTGAATTATTTGATGCTTTTTCAATCAGCTGGGTTGATAGGTCTAAAAACATCATGGCAGACTTTTTAGCAAACATTGCATTAAAGAGAGATGATGTAACATTAGGAGGGATCATAGAAGTAGAATTTAAAACTAGACCTACCATCCCTGATAATATACAGAACTGGCAAGTGTTTGATGGCGATGCTGATATAATCAATTTCTTACATTGTGCTGATTATTATGAAAATCAAGAAATTGATTTCAGTGCATTTGTGGAGGAACACGATGGGAAAGAAACCCTTTTTGGCCAAGAAGTGGTTCAACTAAAGACAAATAAGATACCCAAAGGGCTTATTGCATTAGAAAAAGCATTTGATGGGCATGATAGATACAAAAAGAAAGAAACACCAGTGATACCTGAGAACCTTGAGGAGGTGAATTTGGGGCTCAGACAACCCCAAAAAATGTATATATTGGAAGGAATCTTGACCAGAAAATCAGAAGTAGAATCATCAATTTACTCAGGAAGTACAGGCATGTGTTTGCTTGGTCATATGATGATCTAAAGGCATATAGAGAGGATCTATTTCAACATGAGATACCACTAAAGCCAGATGCAAAACCATTCAGACAGAAACAGAGACCGATTAATCCTACACTAGCCCCTAAAATGTTAGAGGAACTTACAAAGTTAAGGGATGGAGCCATAATCAAACCTATTAGACACTCTTCCTGGGTTTCAAACTTAGTGCCTGTCAGAAAAAAGAATGGTGACATTAGACTATGTGTGGATTTCAGAAACTTGAATAAATCTTCCCTCAAAGATAATTATCCTCTTCCCAATATGGAGGCAATATTGCAGAAAGTCACTGGGTATGAATTGCTATCCATGATGGATGGTTTCTCTGGCTACAATCAAGTAAAAGTTAAGGAGTCTGAACAATTTAAGACGGCATTCACCACTCCGTGGGGAACATATGTGTATTTGAGAATGCCATTTGGATTAACTAATGCTGGAGCAACATTCCAGAGAGCGATGGATGTAGCTTTTACTGAATTGATCAATAAGATTATGATAGTATATCAAGACGACTTGACAGCATATTCTAAAAAGGCCAAAGATCATTGCACACATTTAGAACAAGTATTTATCAAAGCCCTAGAATATGGGATATCATTGAACCCTAAAAAATGCCATTTTGCAGTAACAGAAGGAAAATTGCTTGGTCATATAGTCTCGAAGGAAGGGGTTAAAATAGATCCTGAAAGGGTAAAAGCAATTGATCAAGTCCCTATTCCAAAAAATGTAAAAGCTATACAATCATTCTTTGGTCAGATAAATTTTGTCAGAAGATTTATACCAAATTTCACAGAAATTGTTTGTCCTATATCGAGAATGCTGAAGAAGAATTCAGAAATAAAATGGACAACAGAAATAGTGGAAGTATTTGGTAACATTAAGGAGGCTATCAAGCAAGCTCCAGTCTTAATATCCCCTGACTTCGGTAAACCTTTCCAACTTTTCTCATTTGCTTCCTACCATACAGTAGCAGCAATATTGTTACAGAAAAACAATGATGGACATGAACAGCCTATCTCTTTCTTTAGCAAGTCCCTTCAGAATGCAGAGTTGAAGTATGACATTATTGAAAAGCAGGCATATGCATTGGTAAAAGCAGTAAAAAACTTTAGACCATATTTGGTGGGGGCTAAAATCATAGCATATGTCCCTAATGCTGCAGTGAAGGATGTACTGATCCAAACTGAGGTCACCGGTAGGAGATGTAGGTGGATTAATAGGATTCAGGAATTCAACATTGAAATCCAAATCACTAAATTAGTAAGAGGACAGGGTCTTGCCAAATTGATGGCTGAAAGTAATCTAGAAGCTTCCCAAATATGTAATGTTGATGCAAGTACCAGTATTGAACACACTCCATGGTATACTGATATAGTATATTATCTAAAATATATGAAGTGTCCTGAAGGATATGATGATAACAAAAGAAGGACATTCAAACTACAAGCTTCAAAATATGTACTCATTGGTGGGGATCTCTATTGGAAAAATAGAGATGGGATTCTACTATTATGCTTGGATGAATATCAATCAAAACATATTATGAAGGAGTTGCATGAAGGCATGTGCGGAGGACATTTCTCAGCAAAAACCACAGCCCACAAAATCCTAAGGGCAGGGTACTATTGGCCTAAAGTCTTTAACGATTCATACTAGTACACTAGAAAGTGTGAAGCATACCAAAAGTTCTCAGGGAAGTTAAAGTATCAGGGAGCACTACCCTTAAAACCTATGCAAGTTGAGGCTCCATTTTATCAGTGGGGTATTGATTTTATAGGTGAAATTTCAGAGAAATCGAGTGGGGGGCACCGATGGATTTTAGTGGCTACTGATTACTTTACAAAATGGGTGGAAGCAATCCCAACCAGACAGGCTACAAGCAAAGTTGTGATAAATTTTCTAATGGATAACATTATATGCAGATTTGGTACTCCTGTATGATTGATTACCGATAATGGGATGTGTTTTAGATCTAATGAATTCAAAGGTTTTTGTAGCACACATGGTATCACTGTTTCTTATGCTGCTCCTTACCATCCACAGGCCAATGGACAAGCTGAATCAAGTAATAAGACCCTGTTGAAAATCATAAAAAGAATGTTGGATAGAAATAAGAAGGCTTGGGATTCAAAATTAAGAATGGCAGTATGGGCTGACAGGATTACTATAAAAAGGGCAATTGGAAGATCCCCTTATGAATTGGTATATGGAACGCAAGCAAGATTACCATTGGAAAATCTTATACCAGTATACAAATTCATTCTCCAGGAAGACTTGAATATCCCTAAACCAATGGAGGAAAGGTTGGAACAATTGGCAGAGCTTGATGAAACAAGAAGAATAGCTCAGAGATAGAATATTAAATTACAATCACAGGTAAAATATCTCTTTGACAAGAAGGCCAAAGAAAGAAAGTTTGAAATAAATGATCTGGTACTAATGTGGAATGTAAGATGTCAGGACAAAGGAAAACATGGAAAATTTGAAGCCCTATGGTTGGGTCCTTTTGTTATCACTGGCAAGGGAGGTGATGATTCTTACTATGTATAGAATATGTCAGGAGAGGAGTAGGAATTGCCTGTACATGGGCAATACTTGAAGCAGTTCTTTTCATAAACATGTACAAAGAGAATTGAGTGTTGCCAGTGCATGGACAACATTCAAATAATTCTCAAAAATATCTTATTCCATGCACAGTAGTCTAGGAATCATTCCCGCTCCCCATCATTTGTTCCTTTCCTTTTCCCAGTTTCATAAAACCTCACCCCAAAATAATAAAATATGTGGTCTACTTCCCCAGGAGATCTGGATCCTTGTTATACTCACAGGGAGTATACATCCCAGACAGAGCCACTGTTAGCACAGTAAAAATTTGAAATTTTTACTATCTCCTTACTCCATCATATTTGAATAAATCCTGAAGAATATCCCAAAAAGACCATAATAAAAAAATTTTGTATCTCACGAGATGTCTATGGATGAGCAGTGCCAAATTTCATCAAAATCAATCCATCGGCAAGAGGTTGTGTTGCTTACACCGATACACAAGGAATCGTTTGAAAACAACCATCGGCGTGAAAATAGAGATCAGAGGAAGAATTGTGGAAGTCACCGATGGAGTAAGTAATACCGATGACTTTACATCGGCAAGAAAGGTAAGTGGTCATACCGATCGGTATGACAGATATTTATCGGATGACTTTTTAAAAGATGCCCCGACGGTATATATCATACCGATAAAGCATTTCGGCAAGAGTTTCACCGAACAGCATGCGGGGGTAACGAAACAAATAGCCATCGGCGAGAGGTAAGCTATCGGGATAGAAAACAAGTAAGCCTCTGATGATTAAGAGTCTTGGCGATAAGAAAGCCATCGGCGAGACTCACAGCGATACACCTCTATCGGGATAACTTGACATATCGGAACAAAAGAACCAGGTCTTACCGATTCACAAGTCACGGCGATCAAAAGGTGTCGGTGACACTTTACTAAACTTTGCCCGATGAAGGATATGAAAAGGGTCATCAGGGAGATGATTTGGATCGGGATATCTTGAGAAAGCTATCCCGATAGTGAATGTCATTCCGACAAAGATAAAAGTCCATACATGAAGATGACTATCGGCGAGACAATAAAGATCGGGAGAATAATATTTTATTATCCCGATAGTCTCAATCTTCCCGATAAGCAAATCATATCGGTGGGACTCGCTATATCGCAGAGAGATCTACAAACCTTGGCAATGAAGGAAGTCATGCCGATGGTCTTACCCACTTAAAATATGACATTACATAGCATCGGGAAAACAATTGAGGGGTCACGGCGATTGACTGTTCGCACCATAAAAAACGTTGAGGTCGCCCAGACATTTCAAAAATCACGCCGATAAGAAGAGTGGATTGTTGATTGTCAAGTTATATTGCACAAAGCCACAGGAGCTCTGAAAGATAAAGCCTCTGCGTCTAAAGAAGTTTGCAAACAATTGGAGGAAATGGTCACCCTTGATATAATCACCAGGAGCGCAGTTGATCTTACTGATTCTCACCGTGAGCAGGAGTATTTAGATCATCTGGCAAAAGTCTATTTATGGCTAAATAGAGCCTAATTAAGCTTATGTAATTATTGTTTATGTTGGTTAAATTCCCAAGAGACTTATTGAAGAGTTGTATCTCTTCATGAAAATATCTATATAAGTTTAAACAATCGATGCTGAAAAATCATCAGCAGTAGAAGATATTTAGATATACATAATATACAATATTCCAAAATGACTATGTTGCTTATTTTATTTGAAGAAGTTTGAAGTTCTCTGATTCAGTATTTCTACTTTGGTATCAGTTATTTGTTGAAATTATTCAATTGTGTGGCTGTCTCCATTTCTGCATTTCCCTGTTATTCAGATTAAGATATCAAGTATATATTAAATCTATCAATACACATTTGCTGTATCTGTGTGATTAATCTGGTTGGTGTCAATCTAAGGAATTAAACCCTTCTGATTTATTCACAGTAGCTTGGAAGTAGTAAGCTGGGATTACTAAGTAGAGCCATATAATTAGGATTGACATATTGTCTCCAGTAAAATATTATCTGTTAATCTTGTCCATTCATTTCATTTGGTTCCTTCAAGTAAGGATTAAAATACCTTCTGGTGAATTATAAGATATCTGATTTTATTTGGTTGGATTATCAAGAAGAGTCTGTCAGTCATTTACCTGCACGTTTATACAAGCTATAAACCAAAACTGTGCCAAATATCTAGAATTATTACCATTAAGAAACTACTGTTCTTAGTCCTTCAAATTGACTCTGTTACCCAACAAGGCACTAGTCTCATTCAACTCATTAATTCAAACCTTTTTACCTTGATATTGCTTATACAATTTCTGCAAATCACTTATTAAACATTACACATAGAATTAATTAGTTAGCTGTTTCATCTATTCTACATCCTATGCCATTGTAGATAGATGTAGTTAGTCTACTCATCCACACTTAGACTGCTTTAATATTCCAAGGTTCACCCACCTAGGTGTAGCAGGACCTAAAGTGTAGGAAATCATCAAATCGTGAAGGTTGATTTCGTCAAGTTAGTTCAAAAACGTTGCAAATCCAAACATAGAGTCTGGCATCCTCTTAGGATTTGTAACCTGCATTTTTGAGACCTAACAAGCCCCATAGGCAACGAGCCTCTAATTTTTGGTACTTTTATAACTTACATATTTCTATGGGCTAACACCCACTGTGGTTTTTCCATTATAGGGTTTTTCTACATAAAAAATTTGGTGTCTCATGTGTTGAACATGCAATTGTTGTTAATATTATGTTTTCATGCCTTCGTGGTTGAATATGATTTAATAGTAACAAAGAGCTAAGATTTTGTGACAACTGATTCACTCCCCTCTCAGTTGTCCTATAGTATGATCTTGGTCTTTTAAGATACAACTTGAGGCCTTTAAGATCATGAGGTGACCGGCCCTAAGTCCTAGCTTTACCCTTTATAGCCTATAAATATCATATGTTTTAAATCCTAAGTCTTTATAAGGGTTATATGTTGGCAAGAGACACTGCTATGGTATTAACTTGTATGTTGTCATTGATGGTAACAAGGCTTAGAGAACCTATCACCATGACAGGAAGAGATATCTTTGGAAGAACATGTTGGATCCCAATTCCAGTTGACAAAAAATGGCTAAGTATAGAGGGCATTTTGAGTAGAAGACAGTATGTTAGCTTGTATGCTTTCGCAATTGAAGACTTGCAGATGCAGTTTAGGTATGCTATTAGTCAGTGTCTAATAGTGTTTTGCTTCAAAGATTAAGTCCTGATCTTCTTTGCAAGTCATCCTGAAGAAATGTCTAAGTCTGGGTAAGCAAAGGTAGAGCAGGAATAGTGAACAGGGTCTAGAGCAGTGGTCTGCATTCCTCCATAGACAAGTATTTCATTATGTAATTTTGAGGTGTTGTAAACACTTATGTGAAGTGTCTTATTCTAGAGTTAGGAGATTTGAGGTTTACTGGAAAGTTAGTTGCAAGTTGCTAAGTATCGGCATAGCATTTGGAAGAGTCTGGTTATGACAGAGTCCAAGTTCTGATGGTCCACATTTCTCCGCAAGATGATATCATGCCTTGTGGTTCTTAAGACAAGTTTGGGAATGTCTAAATAGTCCTTGACATGATTCTAGAAGTGTTTTAAAATCCACAGCAAAAGTTGTCAGTCAGCAGATGAACCTATTAATCATGCACTTGAGGAATAAGCCGACTAGTAAAGTAAATCTTGATGTTGAGAAGAGTTGACATGTGAAGGATCCAATTAAGTGATTGAGTGGTTAGAGCCAACCTATATGAATATGCTTGGTGAAAGATTTGGGTTCGCATGACACATAGTGCATTGGAATGAGTCAACAATGTACATTTTTCTATGAACACATTTTATTCTTGGGTGCTAACTTGATTATGGACCAAATCTTGTTGCAGATATATAAGAGCAATGAAATTCAGTTGTGGAGTGTGATTAGGATGTATGAGAGGATGTGAATATCATGTGAATAGTAGAGCAATGGCACAGATCAGAGAGAATGAAAGCTTGGGATTCTTAGTTTAAGAACTAAATGGATGCACCAGAAATAGAGGTAGATGCTTAAAGTAGTACGCAATTTCATATGCAAATTGTTGGAGCAAATTATTGCAGTAAGTTGAGGTAGTGATCCTTCTAGACCTAATTGTACTTCATGGCTATAAGGCAGCATGTTCTAGGCCCATGGAGTGACCAAGCCTGAACATCATTTTGTAAAGATTGCAATATATATTTGAGAGTTAATCCTCTCCGTGGTTTTTCCCTCCTTGGGTTTTCAACATAAAAATCTTGGTGTTCTTGTGTCATGTTTTCATGGTTGTTGTTCATATGCATATTATGTTTCTATTTAATTAATTTTGGAAAATGGCTGATAGTTAAAGTGTGTGAAAAGATTTTGAGAACATTGATTCACCACCCCTCTCAGTGTTCCTGACAATCAACATTATAAAGTGTCGTGTGGTAGTATGTTGCAACGTCACAGAGCTTTGAAGATGATGTCATCATCCTTCTACGAGGCCATGAAATAAGGAGATCTACCAAGAAATCTGGGCTTACAACCCCTTAATCAAGGATTCTACATTAAGGAACTATATGCTTCTAGGTGCTGAGATAAGAAGTGATCTGCAGGAGAGTTTAGATTTGACAGTAGCACAAGCATGTAGAGGAATCCTAGTAGAGGTAATGATCCACCACACAGTCATGAGATGGCAACACATGACCTCTTAGTAAAGGAATAAAGGTATATATAAAGAAGGACACATAGAGGCTTTAGCACACCCGTGTAGAGTAAGTTGGTGGTGGACCATTTCAGGCTGCAATGCCACAAAATGGTGCCACGTGTCCATATCAGACAAAATGTGAAGTGGTTAGTAGAGGAAGTACATCTAATATGGTGCATTTCTATTAGCTAAAGACTTTTCAATGAGGAAGGCTTGGATTTCCAAATCTGGCAAGTGAATGGTGGCCATGGATTTCATAAAGGAAAAATTGGATCAATAGCCCAGGTTTAAACTTTTTATGGTCAACATTTTAGGTGCCCTATGAAACAAATTTGAGCTAAGGCCAAAGCTACATCCATTAATTCCTTAGACCCTAGGATATGAAGCTTCTTAAAGGGAAAAATGAGGGCTATATACATCATTTTCACAACCACGAATAGAGTCCCGGTGCGCAACAAGATTTTAGACAAATTAGAGAATCAATTTTAGGCTTTTGTAAGAATAAAAATAGTAAGTTTACTATATTTGACTATGTTTAGTTGAATTCTAAGTTGATTGCTTGTTTGGAGGGTATAATATTGTTGAAACAAGAAACCCTAGTTTGATAAAAATATTCTGAAGAAATGAGTCAAACCGATCAGTCCTCCACATCAAAACAAAGTCTCGATGAGGACCTCATGGTCTAGTTCCTAGGGTCTATCAGATGTCCTCTAAGTGTGCATGGTCATAGGGGGCCAAGTGAAAAAATACTAGATCTTTCTTACAATTTTAAAGATTCCATAGTGCCTATGTTGGGTTAGGTTCTCTTCAAGCACTAGTATGATAGAATAGACTTCAAGTTCCTAGTTTGTAATGCTTCGTGGTTAGTCCTAGCCAAGATACTTTTCCCTAATTCATTTCCTAGTCTAGACCTAGTAAGGGAAATCATGCAGAGATATGACCCTCAAACAAGATCAGTCCTAGTAGGGAACAACACCATGATGATCAAACTCATAAAGGAAAACATCACAAGTGTGTTTAACCTGAACCCTACTACCACAAAGAAAATTTACCTGAATGCCTTGAAGGAAGGATATAAAAGTGTCAGATATGGATATAGATCCTTCAATCTACCCAAGTACAGACCAAAGGGGGTAGATGGAAAATTGATAAAGATATCAGATAGGGAAGAGGAACCCTTTGAATGCTCCCAATTTATGCAGTACTTTGTAAGAACTTACCACACTCTCTGTCAGGTACTTTAGAGAGATACCATGGATAGGATGCTGGTTTCTTTGATGATGATGGTAGTTAACATTTAGGACCCATCCACTAGAGAGCCATATGATTATGCCTCTTACATAGAAGAAAAAATGCATAAGCAAATGATTGGGGTCAAGAAGAAATTGTATATTGTGGATGCTCATGTGGATTTTAAATGGTACTCATTGATGTGCCATATGATTCTATTTTTTGCATTGGGCATGTGGCACAAGGATCTACATGTTAAAGAGACAGATGTAGAGGGAAACATGTTTCCTATTCAGATGTGGTCTTGCATGTTGGACATGCATTGTATTGATTTTAATGATGTGATCTTTGAGGAGCACTTTGTGAGGAGAATAATTGGGTTTTTGGAGCCAGAGGGGGAAAGGTTACATGTAGATGTGTTGGATTTTCTAAGGCCTCTAGATAGGACCCCTGAATTAGGGATAGCCACAATTGGGGTGACTAGTTTCTGTATACCCACACCACCTGCATTAAGGTTTATGGATGCAAGGCCGCTCCATATGTTTTTCCTCAATATGTGCCCAAAAGGATTGCCTTCTTGGATATCATCAGACAATTTAATGAGTCTGACAAAGAACACTTGATGAAGCATAAGAAAGGATCATTCTTTCCCACTTCCATCAAATTCAGTGATTTCATAATGTTGAACAATAATGGCTTAGATCAGATTGATTCAATTCTAAAGGGTTACATAATGAATGTAGAGAAGCCTTGTGTATTTGACCCTGAAGGACTTATTGAAAAAGTTAGGGTGAATGTGAGGAGACCATGATACATTCATCAAGTCTTTTATGATGAGGACATAGTTAGAAACTATTTTACCATGACTGATGTTCACAATTTAAGGGAAAAATGGGAAGCAGTCATGGCAGGAGAGAGAGAGTAAGAAAGAATTTGAATGTTGCTTACCTAGGGGCCTTTGTAGAGATAAAGGATCCAATAATGAGGATTTGAATGGTTTTTGACCATGTAGATGAGAGAGTTGGTAGTGCTCTAACAGGTGAAGAGCAGCCAACCTACTAGATTAGCAGCTCAGGAGCATGTGTTAGAAAAAGGGAATCACCTAATTTTCCCCCGGCTAAGAAATCAAAGATAATTAATCTAGAAAATCTAGAAGAAATTGAAGTAGTAAACTTGGAGGAGGAAGAAAAAGAACAAGAACAAGTGGCTATCGATCAGGTTAATTCACCTAACAGAATAAGACCTTATGTTTCCCTAGATAATAGATTGGCAAGGTCAATAACTAGTCAGCATGTAGACACAAAAGATGTTAGAGTATTGTCTTGTGCACAATTTATGGAAGATAATGAATTTGTCAACACTCTTGAATTTAGGAGTGATGAATGTAAAGTTAGAAGTGAAGAATTCTAAAAGAAGATAGAGGAGGCCAAGAGTGGAGCAGATCCATCATAGTATGAGTCCATCACCAAGAAAGTATTAAATGAGGTGAATCAAGATATCAGTGGGATGGCCCCAGAGGAAGGAAGGGCCTTAGTTACCAAAAGTAATGTGTTACTTCTTCCACACTAGACCTTGTTAGATGCCATTGCATTTGACACAATAACTAGAGAGGATTCAGAAGTGATAGATGAACAAGTAGAAAAGGCACTCTCTAGTGCAACTTTTAATCCTAGGTTTGAAACTTAGCAATATGAGCATTGGCCTTGAATAATAATAAGCCTAGGATTGGATTGGGAGAATTAATAGGGGATGTCATAATCAAAAGAGTATCAAGTACTCCAGCTCCCCAAGCTGCTAGCCTAAATGTGTAGATAGCACAATTCCTAAAGGCAGTAACAAGTAAGCTGCAAAAGGACCTTGATGACCTATTTTTGAAGTATGGCTAGGTTGTTGTAGAGCTAAATAGGTACAAAGAGAAGCTATCGTTAGGACCTAGTACTTCAAGTGGTCCAGCTATGATGCAAACTACAGAGGCATTTCCAATTGATACAAAGCCACTGCTATCAAAAATAAGAGAATTGAAGGAAGAGGTGAGGAAATTGAAAGATGAAAAGAAGAAGTCAGTTAGAGACATGGTCACAAATTTGATAAATCATAGGGTGACCAAAGTTCAAGAAAGGGTAGATGAAACATGGAAATCATATTCAAGTCTGAGGATGTCCCTAGACAAGCATGATCAGGATAAAGGAAACCTCAAGACTATGAGTAGAGAATGGTTGCAAGGATTGGAGAGGTAAGGGACATTCACAGATGTTCAAGGTTTGATTTAGAGGCACCACCTGAGATAAAGTTGGCACTTGACATGCTATTGATACTTGGGGAGGTCGTAGCTTTTCAATTAAAGATGGACAAGGTCTTGGTTGAGAAAAGACAATTTATTGATAAATTAGATAAGAAAATAATGCTAGGCATATTGGAGAATGATAGATAGGTAATGCACCTTGACAAATGGAAGGATGACTTTGAATAAATTGCTAGTCAAATAGTATATTCTTGTTGTACTATTGGAGATCCAAGAATGAAGATTTTGAGCTCAACATTGGATAAGTTGCATGTGCTTGAAATAAATTTTGAGCTATTCTATAAGGAATTGAAGATTTTATTGGATGCAAGGTACACAGGGCATAATGCAAAAATATCGAAGTTGATTTCTTTTCAATGGCCATCAGAGATGTCATATGCAACTTGGATAGATAAGTATGGGTAAATGTGCCTGAGATAAATGAGCAACTAACATCTTCTCTTCATTTATATGTGACAGGGCCTCCCTAGTCAATTGTACTTCTTCCAATGTCTTTTCTCTATTGAAGATGTAATTAATTTCCCAATGCCTATGAGTGGTGTCTTGCAATGTAAGATTCATCTAACTGCCATAGGATAATGAATGCTAAGTGCCATGTTCTTGTGTTTATAAAAGAACCGGTAGACTCACTTTGTAAGTTGTTGAAAGATTGGGATTTTAAGGAGTGAATGCAATACAAAATTTGACCCCTGCCCTATCTATGGTGTTGTAAGTTTCTTCTTAATGTGTTGAATGTGTTTTTCATAAGTAATTTATTAGTTTTAGGTTGAAATATATGAATAATGTTGTAAGCATGTCTTTTTATTAACTGTCTTCATTGTTATCTACATTTTTCCTTCGAACAAAGTGGGTAAGGGTTTTCTGAGTTCTGGGGTACACACTTGCTACATTGAATATTCAGTTTCCTACTTCTGTTTAAGGAACAAACTAAAATGCTTTAGATCAAATATGGGGATGTATGTTTCATAACAGGGATATTTATAAGTAGAGTTAATAGAAATACTCAATCTTGGGAGTTGTATGCAAGGCAAGAACAAAATAGAGCCTCTAAAATCTGCATACTTTCTTGGCTTATGGAAAATCATTTGCATGTTTTTAGTTTGACTCCATACCCTAAGATAGGCACTGATCAAAGGCTTGTATTAATTTTATGAACCAAACCCTAATCTGGCAACCAATAATACAAAAACAAAATCAATTTATAATCTTAAACTTTAGGATTTTAGATACTATGTTCTTTGGCCTATAAATGAACAAATGCACAAAGCTGGCCACTTTATAATCATCATACAGTTTTTTTTCTACATAAAAGAGAACATATCTGCTTAAGTATCAATACATGGCTGAAGTCAAGGTTTATTATATGGGTATTGAATAAGGGAATACCCCCCTAGGTCCTATAGAGCTTGAAGTGCAAAGGAGACAGAGAGTCGGTCTCCTATTCATTAGCCACTGACTTGAGGATCTTGTGGATAGAAGATGGCTACTTTTTAGGGAAACTTAGACCATCAGTTGGGAACACCAACAAATTGGTGACTCCACTGGGGAGTTGAAAAGGAATGTGGAATATAAATTTGGATCCCATTAGTGGGTGGCGACTCCAAGAAAAATCTCCCAATCAATGAAAATAGAAGCACATGTAGGGGAGAAAATCCTTGCAGAACCCCTTGTTCCAAGAATTACCAAGGAAGAAAGGAATTACTCAACCTAGTTAAGAAATTTCAACAAGTCCTAGGAACAATGATGATCCCCAAAACAATGTTAGGTCTCTTGGGCAACAACAACATTTCTTAGCCGTAGAGGCTAATATTCAAGAGATTTATGAGAAACAACAAAGTGATGGGTTGAGGATAGGCTTTGATATGTTTCAAGAACATCCTTTTCTAGATCCCCATGATAGGTTTGAAGATACAAAATCACCAAGGGATACTCATAATCCTAATGTGATGAGACCATCCTCTTCTATGCCAAGAGAAGAGGAATTAGCAGAAGAAATTAGGAATCTCAAGGCTGAACTTGATTACTTGCAAGGCTTGAAAATAAGAGATAAAATGAGACAAAAGGTGAAATCTCTAAGAATTCCCCATCAAAATGCAAATCCTACCCTCAATAATTGCAAATGTATTAGGAAACCGATAGGCAAATGAGGTTCAAAATCAACAAAATAATCAAAACATACTTGGAAATGATCAAGGGCTTAACCAGCATGCAAATATAAATTCACAAAATAATCAAAGACAAAATGCAAATAATAATAGAATACCACAAAATAATGTGAGAAATCAAAATGCTCATGGTAATACAAACTAATTTAGTAGGAGACCCATGCATTTGGATAGATTTAGATAGTTAGACTTCACTGGTATTCATGGATACCCTAACCCCACAATGATATCAGGGCTAAATTGCCAAAGTTCTTAGGTAATAATGTTGTGTCAGTTGAAGATCACTTGAAGGATTTCCTCAATGTAATGGATAATTTTGAAGTAGAATATGAGGATGTTTTCATGAAATTATTTATGTGGTCCTTGATAGATGAAGCTAGAGAATGGTATAGAAATTTGCCTGATCAAAATGTTACATCATGGGAGGATTTTAAGAGGACTTTTAGGGAGCAATATGAGGATAAAACTGCCCCTAGTTTCATCATTAATGAGTTCAAAAGTATTGCTAAAGGGTCAAATGAATATGTTTCTAATTTCAATGCTAGGTTTACCACGGTTTTGAACAAATTGCCACCTCATATGAGGTCAAATGAACCAATGTGTATGGTCTTGTATACAAATGCCTTTGATGCCAAGATAGCATATGAACTAAGAGATAAAGGTCCAACTAGCATTAGGGATGCTTTCAGGATTGCAACCAATATAGAAAATAATAGGAAGGCATCAGGTAAATGAAATAGAATGGATGATGTGAGAATCTTGCAAAATCCAAATAATAGAACTTAAAATGCTCAAAGTAACATTTCAACATCTGAGGATAAATTAGACAAATTGACAACTGCTTTCAAAGACTTAAGTTATAAACTTGCTAAAAATGAAAAGGGGCTTGGTCCTAAGAAGTAGAGTTATCAAAGACAAGAAAAGAGACCACAACTACATGATATTCCATACAACACAAATTGGCACAATGGTATTCCTATCCTGAATAATAAAACTGATCAAAGGTCTTAGAATACTAAAGAAACTCCTGACCCCTTGAACAAGACTATCAATATTGTTGAAGATACTCCATGGTGTATAGTATGCCAAATGCCTCACTTACAATCTCAGTGCATGATTTCTCAATCCTTCTATAATGATGCTAATGCTTGCAATGAGTGTAACGAACCTCATTGTGTTGAAGATGATAGTATTAATATACTTTTTACAAATGGAGACTATTCCTCCTCTGATGAGATGGATGTGAATATCAATGTGAATGAAAGAAGTTGTTATAAGGATCAAATCTACCAGTAAGTTTTCTTAGATGAAGATAATGAGGATCATTAGGTTTATGCCCAGACTCACATATTCCTTTGGTTAATTTAAAGAGACCTTTTGATGAAAAAATTAGAGTTCTTACAGCTGCTATAGTAGCCCATGTTGGTTTTAGGATAGATAATTGAACTGAAGATTAGCATCTTCACTATGCTTGAGACAGTTCCATTTAAGCTCAAAACCTTTTCTCTACTTTTCACTCTTCTTCTCTACCACTTTCTGATCATGATAGCAAAATCTTTCAAATAACTTCACAAATCTTATTCATACATGACATCAACTTTTGAATGATCATCAAAGTTGGCACAACACATACTTTATTTTATTACAGAGCAATTACAAAAATACAACTTGACTTGTTACAAAAACTTCATGCGCATCACTACACTATCAGCCACACATATTTGGGAGTTCAATCTTCTTTGAGGAACATGCCATTCTTTGCAAAGCATCTTCAAGATCATCTGCAACATGCACAAATTATCCAATCGGTCAAGATTAGGAAGAATACCATCACCTGAAGATAAATCTTCAATTACAAGCTCAATTTTCAATGCAGACCACCAACACGAACTAGACACAATCTAGAGACTCCCACAAGCTTGCTTGAATCACCAATAACATCCACACCACTTCTTCTTTCTGTAATCATTCGCAGCTTCATCTGGAACCTCAAGAACATAGTCAGTCATCACTATCAAATTAGAAGGATTGGTTGTAGACCTCCAAACCATGAACCAATTGAGTTGTCAATTCACATTAGCTTGCCAAACATGCTACCAGATCCGCAGAACAAGATATTGCATTTCTAGATCTCACCAGACCTATTTGTGTCACTCTGTCACCTCTAAACATTTGCTAGAACTAGTATTATTCATATGTCCATAACTTCTCCAAATCTTCATTCAGATCTTTGAAATCTTGGCTAGAGCACCTTCAGACACATATTTGTAAACCCTTTGATGTACATACTTTGATCTTCAACTGACTAGGATTTTTGCTTCATAGAACTTCACTATCTTTACTGTCCTTCTCTATTTCTGATAGGACTAATTTTCTCAATATCCTCAGGACACAGCTCATCCAATCCTTGACATCAATGCAAAAGGAGTATGTTGACATTAATGACAACACTGGTTGGGCCCATACTTGCAACAATCTCCCTCTTTATCATTGATGGCAACATATGATGTGAAAAACTATTTTAACCATCAAGACAAGAACTTCTCCTCACTAACTAGCATAGATCCCCTATCAACATCAATAATTCATATGTTTACTCTTCCTTTACTGCTCCCCCTTTGGTCAGCAACAATTTTTGTTTTTCACATGTCTTCTCTCCCCCTTTGACATCAATGGCAAAGGGCACATACTTGCAACCACTTCTCATACTTCAAAATCATGATGACCACTCCCCCTGAGTAGCAACTTCCTAACACCAATCCAGATCACAAGATATGACTATGGGATCCACTAGATTGATGCACATCAGTGCACCTTAATTCAGAATCGGAGGGGTAATAACCCCTAACTTCTCCCTGAGATACTCAAAAGAGTCCTTAGGTAGAAGTTTAGTAAAAATGTCTGCAATCTAATCCTTTGAGGTCACAAACTCCATTCTGACTTCATTCTTGTTCAATTGTTCTCTCAACAAGTGAAACTTGATGGATATATGTTTTGTCTTTGAATGCAACATGGGATTTTTTGATATGTTTATTGCACTTGAATTATCACAAAAGATTGTGATCGGTTCTTCATACTCCACTCTGATGTCTCTTAGCATTTGCTTCATCCATAATACTTGAGTGCATCTGCCTACTACTACAATATATTCTACTTCTATAGTGGACAGAGATATTGCCTCTTGTTTCGTGCTAAGCTAAGCAACCAATCTTTTACCCAAAAAGAATGCACCACCATTGGTACTCTTCTGGTCATCCACAACACCTGCCCAATTAGCATTAATATAAGCATGGAGAGAGAAATCATGATCCTTAGAATACCATAATCCATACTCAATTGTTCCCTTTAGATATCTAAGAATTTGTTTGATTTCCACAACATGAGACTCTCTAGGATTAGCTTGGAATCTGGCAACAAGACCAACAACATTCATAATATCAGGTTTAGTTTGAGTGAGGTAGAGTAGTCCTCCAATCATTGACCTATACTTTTTCTAATTAGTCTTAGGAGATTCATCATCTTTACTCAGCTTACATCTGGTTGCCATGGGAGTATTCATTGGCTTTGAATCTTCCATCCCAAATTTCTTCAACAATTCTTTCACATATTTGGTCTAGGATATGAAGATTCCTTCTTTGTTTGAGTGATTTGTAGACCCAAGAAGAAATTCATTTCCCCAAACATAGACATCTCAAATTCACTTTTCATTTGATTTGCAATAGTCTTGCACATACTATCTTTTCCTCCAAAAATGATATCATCAACAAATACTTCAACAATCAAGATATTTTCATGATCAATCTTGAAGTACAGATTACTATCAGCAGTACCTTTGTTGAAGCCAATCTTCAAAAGATGTTTGTCCAATCTTTCATACCAGTTTCTTGGGGCTTGTTTGAGTCCATACAATGCCTTCTTCAATTTGTAGACCATATCTCCATGATTAGACAATTGAAATCCATCCGGTTGCTCAATGTATACCTCTTCTTCCAAATCACCATTTAGGAAAGCAAACTTGACATCCATCTGATACACCTTGAAATCTCTGAAGGTAGCAAAAGCAAGAAATAATCTGACTGCTTCAATTCTTTCCACCGGAGTAAAAGTTTCTTCAAAGTCAACTCCTACTTGAGAATAAGCCTTACAGACCAATTTGGATTTGTTTCTTATTACTTCACCATCTTCATTTAGTTTATTCCAGAAGACCCATTTAGTCCCAATCACATTTTTGTCCTTAGGTCTAGGAACAAGATCCCAAGTGTGATTCTTTTCAATCTGCATCAATTCCTCCATTGTGTTAACCCAACTTTCATCATTACATGCTTCACTTACTATTTTTGGTTCAATCTTTGAAATCAGACAATACTTTACTAAATCTTGAGCAATTTTTCTTCTTGTTTGAACACATTTTCTTCTATCTCCTATGATCTAGTCTTTAGAATGATTCAGTCTTACATGCCTAGGAGTTTTGGGAAGCTCTTGCACTTCTAAATCTTGAACAGGTTCATGCAAACTTGTCTCTTCTTTTTGTATTTCAGGATTCTTTGGATCAGTCTGAATCTGAACTGGAGTTGGGACTTTTTCTCCTTGATCTAAGACATCATTTTGATCATTTGCTTCATACTCATAATATCTTGAGGGATTTTCCAAGCCTTCATCAACCTTCACATTTTCACTTTCTACAATCTTTCTCAATCTCTTGTTATAACACTAGTATGCTTTGCTTTGAGTAGAATATCCCAAGAATATTCCTTCATCACTTAGCATCAAACTTACCAAGGTCTTCATGTCTTTTGATATAGCATTTACTACCAAAGACTTTGAAATATTTCATAGTAGGGGTGATGCCAAACCAAAGTTCATAAGAAGTCTTACTAGTATTGCCTCTGATTTGTACTTGATTAAGAGTATAGATGGTAGTGCTTACAACTTCTCTCCAGTAGATCTAAGGGAAGTTTTCTTCCATCATCATGGTTCTAGATGCTTCCTGGATGGTCTAGTTCTTTCTTTCCACGACCCCATTCTACTATGGAGTCCTTGGAGTAGATAAATGTCTCCTTATCCCATGTTCCTCGTAGAACGATATGAACTCACTGGATGTGAATTCTCCACCTCTATCAGACCTGAGGCATTTTATGTTTATGCCAGTTTCATTTTCTACCATAGCCATGAATATTTTAAATTTCTCAAGTGCTTCAAATTTCTCTTTCAAGAAAGTTACCCACATCATCTGAGAGTGGTCATCAATCAACAACATGAAATACCTATCTCCTTGCAGACTCCTAATTCTTGTCAGACCAAAAGATCGGTGTGAATTAAATCTAACAATCCAATTGAAGATTGTTCCTTACTTTTGAATGTGACTCTGTTCTACTTACCCAACTAACATTCTTTGCACAAACTGTTAGTAGGTTTCACCAGTCTTGGAAGATCTCTTATAGCCTGAGTGTTACTTATCTTGATGATATTATCAAAATTTACATGACACATTCTCCTATGCCACAACCAACTCTGATCAATTTGAACAAATAAACAACTTTTTCTAGTACAAGCCAAGTGGAAGATGTTACCTTTTGTCTATGTACCAGATGCAATCTTAGTTCTAGAGCTTTCAAAGATCTTGCATTTTTGATTTTTGAATCAAAGATCATAGCCTTTGTCCACCAACTGTCCAACACTGAGAAGATTATACTTCATACCTTCAACATATAGAACATCATTGGTTTTGTTCTTTCCATCAAAGGAAATGGTTCCTCTGCCTCTAATTCTACCAGTAGAATTATCTCTAAACTTTACAACTCCACCTTCATATCTTTCCAAGCTTAAGAATTTACTCTTGTCACCAGTCATATGGTGAGAGCAACCACTATCAATAACCCATTCATCCTTTTCTTCAACCTGAGCAGCCAGAGCACTTTCTATCATCTTATGATTAGCAGATTCAATAGGCATTGGATCTTCTTCCTTGATGGCAATAAACACCTAGTCATTTTGAGATTTTTTTCCTATCTTGAATTCATCATCTATTACTCCTTCATCATCATTTTCTTGAACATAGTAACACTTTTTCTGAAACCTTGATCTATTAGGGTTTGGCCTTGAAAATCTTTCCAGACATCTTGATGGAAAATGACCAATCTTATTGCAAGCAAAGCATTTAAAAGGTAATTTTCCTTCATACTTACCGGATCCTCTTGGAAGTCTTTTTGTAATAAGAGCTTCAAGTTGTTCAGCTTCTAATTCATCCTCTTCCAGATCTTTTCTTTCTTTCTCATACCAAGATGATTTTCTTGAGGAGCTTTCCCCTGGATCATATCTCTGTTTGCATTTAGCAGAGGCACTAGCTTTGAAAGTAGATTTAGTCTTGGGAAGTGCATCACCAAACTCTACCAACTCAAATGTAGATATCTTACTGACCAATTGATCCCTTGTAATTGTTGTTAAAGATCTAATTTCCTCAATAGTAGTGACCTTGTGTTTATATGCAGGAGGTAAAGATCTGAGAAATTTAGCAACAATTTCATCTTGATCTAGTATTCCACCAGCACATCTGATGCCACATACAAGCTCATTTACTTTTGCCATATTTAAAGTGATGTTCTCATCTTCACTCATCATTAGGTTTTCAAACTTTCCTTTCAGACTTTGCAACTTGGCAAATTTAACATACTTGTCTCCTTCATATAGATTTTCAAGCTTTGTCCAAATTTCATAAGCAATCTTTAATCCCATAACATTTGTCAACTCTATATCAGACAAGGCACTCAGTACGACTTCTTTAGCTCAAAGATTATTTTCTGCATCTTTGACTTCATCTATTGTTGTTGGCCCATTCCTTGGAGCAACATATTTAGTTGAGGTTATGTTCCAATACTGATATCCCATGCATTGTAAGTGACATTCTATGTGGTTCTTCTAGGCAATGAAGTTTATTCCATCAAACCTTGGACTGTCTTTCTTGTAGGTCAACATTCTGGATCTCCTTAAGCGGTCAAGCTTCTTCTAGCGGAACTTGGCTCTGATACCAATTGTTGGTTTTAGGATAGACAATTGAACTGGAGATTAGCATCTTCACTATGCTTGAGACAGTTCCATTTAAGCTTAAAACCTCTTCTCTGCTTTTCGCTCCTCTTCTCTACCACTTTCTCATCACGACAACAGATGCTTTTAATTAACTTCACAAATCTTATTTATACATGACATTGACTTTTGAATGATCATCAAAGTTGACACAACACATACTTTATTTTATTATAGAGCAATTACAAAAATACAACTTGACTTGTTACAAAAACTTCATGAGCATCACTACACTATCGGCCACACATATCTGGGACTTCAATATTCTTCAAGGAACATGCCATGCTTTGTAAAACATCTTCAAGATCATCCGCAGCATGCACAGATTATCCAGTTGGCCAAGATTAGGAAGAACACCATCACCCAAAGGTAAATCTTCAATTATGAGCTCAATTTTCAATGTGGACCACCAACATGAACTGGACACAATCTAGAGACCCCCACAAGCTTTCTTGAATCACTAATAACATCTACACCATTGCTACTTACTGTAATCATTCACATCTTCATCCAAAACCTCAAGAACATAGTCGGTCATCACTATCACACTAGAAGGATTACTTGTGGACCTCCAAACCATGAACCAATTGAGTTGTCAATTCACAAGATCTTGCCAAACATTCTATCAGATCCGCAGAACAAGATATTACATTTCTAGATCTCACTGTACCTATTTGTGCCACTCTGTCACCTCTGAACAGCTGCCAGAACTAGTTTTATTCATATGCCCATAACTTCTCCAAATCTTCATGCGGATCTCTAAAATCTTGGCTCGAGCACCTTCAGACACATATCTGCAAACCCTTTGATGCGCATACTCTGATCTTCAACTAACTTGGATTTTTGCTTCATATAACTTCAATGTCTTCAATGTCCTTCTCTGTTTCTGATAGGACTAATTTTCTCAATATCCTCAGCACACAACTCATCTAATCCTTGACATCAAAGCAACAGGAGTATGTTGACATCAATGACAACACCTATTAGGCCCATACTTGCAACAACCCAGTTAAAAGCAACTATAATCTCATAAACAAAGCTCAAGCAAGTGACTCAGGCCAGCCAAGAAGCATATTTGTAAAGAAACCTTAGCATAATCAAAGAGCTAGAATTACAGAAAAAGAAGGGTAATAACAATAAAAGAGATCCAAAAGAAAAATCAAGTCAAAACTCTAAAAATTCAGAAATTAATGTTTCTCGGAGCGGGGAGAAGACTAGAGGTCCACATGTCATGGATGACAGTAAAAAAACCACAAGAGCTAAGACTGGGCCAACTCATGAGAAGAGTAAAAACTTGGGCCAAGCTATGACTGTTATACAAAATTATGCCCCATTTGATATAACTCAAGCTTTATCATAGATGAAAGTTTCAGTCCCACTAATGGAAATGATGAAAATTGAGGAGTATAGAAATAAGGTATTGGCCTTGATTTTAGGAGTATCTCATCAAGAAGGACACACTACTAAAGATCATAACAAAACTCAGGAGATGAGTGTTGATGAAGAGGAAATTTCTAAGGTTTAATTAGGAATAATAGTAACAAAATACCCATCATCGGTAGAGCCATTCTATGTACCCCTTATTGTTAATGATAAAGTGATCAGGAATTGCATGCTTGATTCAGGTGCTTCAACTAATATCATGCCCTTGGATATTATGCAGCAGATTGGATTGAATATAGAGAAGACATGTGGAAAGTGTTATGCTATGGATGCAAGAGAAGTGCCAATTATAGGGATTATGAAGAATGTGGACCATGAATGTGACAGTAGTTGATATCAAGCCACAATATTGTATGCTATTGTCTAGGAGGTGGGCAACACTGATTGGAGGAAGTATGCAGTTGGGTCTGTCATATGTTATAATTCCCATGAACAGTAAGGATGTCAAGCTAATTAGAGAGGAAAGAGCACTAGATATAGTTGAGGATCAAGAACCAAAAGATTAGATTTGTTTTGTGGACACTGATTGTAAAAACTTCAGGATTGTATCATGCAATCACGATGCAAAGGAGAAAGAACCTATTGATGAGGAGCTTGAAAGACAGAAGGACCATAAATGTCTTATGGACCATTTACTTTGATGGTGGTTGTTCAAAAGAAGGTTCTAGTGCAAGAGTGGTATTTCTGTCTCCTACTAGTAAGGTCCTTAAATTCTCCTTTCTATTGAAGTTTGCTTGCACAAATAATATTATGGAATATGAAGCTCTATTGCTAGGATTGAATGTTGCTCTTAGGCATGGCATTAAATTGTTAAGAGTGTTTGGAGATTTAGAACTAATAGTTTCCCAAGTAAAAGATAAATATTCTTCAAAGAATAAAAAGTTGAAACAATATAAACATGTATTTTGGGATACTATTGAGTTGTTTGATGCATTTTCAATAAATTCAATAGAGAGATCAAAAAATGTTATGGCAGACTTCTTGGATAATGTGGCTATTAGGCTAGATGATATTACATTGTCTAATATCACTAATGTTGAGATTGAGATTAGACTAGCAGTGCTAGACAACATATGTAGTTGGCAGGTTTTTGAGGATGACAAAGATTTGGTGAAATTCTTGCATTATATTGATGAGTATGAGAATCAAGAGATAGATTTCTAGAACTTTGTGGAAGTTGTGGATGGGAAAGAAACTCTTTTTGGAAAAGAAGTGATACAACTCAAGACTAATAAAATTCCAAAAGGGTTAGTGGCTTTAGAAAGAGAATTTGATAAAAAAGATCAACTTGTAGCTAAGACCTCTTCCCCTCATATAGAAGATTTGGAGGAAATAAATTTG
Source organism: Cunninghamia lanceolata (assembly GCA_027924645.1). NCBI lineage: Eukaryota > Viridiplantae > Streptophyta > Pinopsida > Cupressales > Cupressaceae > Cunninghamia > Cunninghamia lanceolata. The sequence continues at coordinate 4,379,665 of BSBN01000985.1, read as the reverse complement.
GTTACACACAATGCTCCAAAGAAAGTGTATATTGGAACCACACATAAGGGAAATGTTAATAGCATTACTAAGTGTTGTGTGGTTACACAACATGCCCCATTTTGACTTGGCAAAATAGGTACCCAACCTTTTTGTTTGGCTTTGTTTGTGTTCTTCCTGCTATCTGGTGGTCTGGTAAAAGTGAGTCATGCATATGCCTACATAGGAGGATGAGTAAGTCATCATCATGAGGTCAGTTATCAAATTTTGTGTTTCATATCATTAACCTCATATTTGGAAAGAGCATTAAAAATCATGAAGGTTTGCCTTTTACATCACCCTGATATTCCTTAAGATGTGAAAGTTTGAATGGTCAAAATCTTGGTCAAACCTAATATTTGTAAAAGGGGGAGGATCATATTTTGTAATATCAATCATCTTATAAAAGATCACCCCAACCTGATATTATCACCCGATAAATCATTTGCTCCAAACATCTGGACATCAAATTTCGGTGATAGAAATATCTACCTGTCAAATAACATCATATTTTCACGAAGGTCATAACTCTAAAGATCACCTGATATTTGAATATCACCTTGATATTTAAATATCATCCTATTGAAAAATATCATCCTAAAAGCCATTATCCTGATGAGATCATCTGATCTTGATAACCAAGAAAATCAACCTGATGATGATGTCATCATCATTTTCACCTCGCCGAGGTATATTTCCAAACATGACCTTGCCCACAAAATATGACGATGATGTCATAGTGCTTCGACGATAGACTAAATCAATATCATGGTGACATCATCCCGATATTCTGATAGGAGGTCATTTTAGTTCAAGGATCATCATCTTTAGCAACACCCGACATTTAAACATCGCCCGATCTTGCGACATAGGTTTTCCCGCCTAAAGGCGAATGGTCATATTACACCAAGGGGATCATATTTGAATATCACCCAATATTCAGATATGCTCCTATCCTATTGAGATCACCCTGTTCCTTTTGCCGCCATTGACATTAATTGCGTGCAGAGTGGTAGATGGTTCCTGTTGATTACGAACCTGGTACATACACTTGGCGAGATCTCGAGTTCCCGTTTTGGAAATCGACCATTAAAATTAAATTCATCTGAATTTGCCCTAATTTTTACCCTAAGTGACTAGATGTAGAAGTTAAAAGGGAATTTACAAGGTCATTTCACATTTACATTGCGATAAACTAGTTTTTACAGAGAACAAAGCTTCCAAGTCCTCTGACGAACAACATCCTGATGCACGCAGCATATAGCAGAATGAAGAAATCAATTATTACTAGTATCAAGATTGCTTTCAGATAATCCTTGGTATAAGTAAGAGGATAAGTGCATCAAGTAAGTAATTGAAACCCTCTTGTTGTCATATTTTGCATATACAGGTATCATGGTGTATGCTGGTTTGAGATTATGCATATCTGGATAAAATTAAGTGTTAAAAAACTGTAATATGCATGATGATTAATGAAATATAATGTTATATACATACATGTGTTACCCAATTGTAAGACAGGTCTTGTTCAATTGCAAGCACTCATGGCAGATAAATGATTGGCTAAATTAAAGGCTGAATTCTTGAAGACGATGTTTGCTCATCTTGAGGGTGTCCGATTCAAATACGGAGCTATCACAGATACACATCAAGGGAATATAGATCTGGCTGCATGGTCAGCTAAAATGAGCGATGAGAAAAGTAACAGCACCCTGTTTGATGCAGTCTTTGCATCAGGGATGTGGAATGCAGCTGGTTTCCCATACTCTATGGAAACCCCTGAGCTGGTGATAGAATGTGCAAGAAACTATAATCCTGAAACCAGGAGGGTAGAGAAGCATGGCAGAGTGTATGCCGATCTGTCCATCAAAGGCCTTGCTACTACTTTTGGTTTGCCATTGGGCAGGAAGGTGGCCAACATAGATTTGTAGAAATCAGAAATAGAATATGAGAATAACAAAAAGTCTACCAGGAAGAAAATGTACCAATGGAGGGTAAAGAATAGTCCTTATCCTGTAGCGGCCAAGCTCCCAGTACATTTATATAAATATGACTTTGATGATGAGTATTAGTACATGATAGCACTGTTGAGCAGAGTGATAGGCCAGCCTGATGCTAGAAGCTTTAAAGACTGGATGTATGCAGTCATCCTGATGTGCCTCTACACTGATAGCAAGCCCATGTGGTCAAAGATGATAAGTGATGCTCTAGATGAGTAGTTGATGAACTTGGGAGGTACAAATTGTTCCTTTTACATGACCTCTTACATTGTTTATTCATGTGCCTACAATGGTACATTTGATGCCTTGACTACAGTCAGAAGAATTGGTGGCACCACCAATGATGCACACATATGGGATCATGGTAAATGATGCATTCTCTATGCATCTGGTGAGAACAATGGAGGAAGACAAAACTAAGAGACTGAGCATGGAAGCTCAAGAAGTTATATACAGGCATGGAGCCTGGTTTATCCAATTTGCAACCTTTTCATACATAAGAGTTGAAGGTTTTTGGGAGGAGCCTCTCATGCTCCCAAGGTACCCTACAGATGCTGTTGTCTTAATGGAGTTTTTAAGACAAATCTCTACAATACTCAATGCTTATAAAAGCAAATAACAAACTTCCACCAGTATTGTTTCCAGTTACAATGGGCTGGTACATGTGCCTAGACTCTAAGAATATAAAGAAAGCTATAGCTGGCTTGAAAATGATGAATTTCTAGCCTTGGCCATTAATAAGGTCATATGATCCATATGGCAGGATGCAAAAAATTATAGGGAAGCCCATCCATCGAAGGCATCTAGAAGATTTCTAGGCAGATTGTGAAGATGAAGCTGAAGCCCGAAGAAGAAGGTATCAAAGGCTAGCACTTAACCAAATAAGGACCTTTGATTGCATCTCCATCCCAGCACAACTAAAGAAGGATGATGGGAGAATAATGGCAAATGAATATGAAGAGAAAAAGATATATAATGACACCATCTCTGCACCAGATCTTACTATATAGGAGGATATCTCCCTAGATCCATTCACAAGTAGGATATTAAAGTTAACCCAAGCTTGGGTGGATAAGCAGGTAAACATGCTGAAGAAAAAGGGTGTTGCCATCACAGTGGACAACAAGAAGAAGAGACAAGAAATTGCTAAAGATGAATTTGATGACTTCTTAGTTGAGAAGAGAAAGACTAAAGGAGAAAGAATACCACTTCCTGATAAAAGCAAAAGACCTCCAAGGGGTAAGAAAATTGATACTGAACCCAAAGGAGTCATAGTTGAAAGAGTAATAATGCCAGCTGAAGATGCACTAGAACTAGAACTAGAACAAGCATTAGCATCATCAGCACAGCCTCCTAAGAACAAACAAAAGGCTAAGAAAAAGCTAGTTGCAACGATTACTAAAACATATGAAGAGGGTCAAACCTCATAGAAGAAAATAGAAGAGGATACTCCTCTTGATGAAGAATTGAGTGAGGAAGAAGAAAATGTGGAAACCCTCACCAGAAAGAGAAAAGCACCTCAGGTGATGGCAGCATCCACACCTAAGAAACTGAGAAGTTCAATGAGAGATGAAATAAAACAAACTCCCATAATGCTAAGGGGAGCAGGTGGGGAAGTATTCAAGAAGGAACTGTAGCATAATGTTCCAATTCCCACCATTGTAAAATTCAAAATGGAATTAGCAGAAGAACAGGTAAAAGAAACCTCTAGGATACTCCAAAGTGGTATTGTCTCATTGGATGAGACAGTTGACTTATCTGATGATGAGGTAGTGAAGGATGTAGCTTCATAGAAAATGGAAACCCTTGCTGCTAGAACTTGGATAACTCCTCATGGAACTCCATCAGTACAAATGATGTTGGAGGAGATGAAGCAAGTGGAATCAGAGAGAGAAAAGAGCCCAGAGAATATCATGCAACAAATAGGACTAGATGCATTAGTTGAGCAAGTGACAAGTCCTGCAACTATAGATTTGACATATGAAGAGGATATAAATCCTGAAGATATGGCAGCTGCACATGAAAAGGCAGAAAATATTGAAGATCTAAAATAGAAGGAAGTGGAGAACAAAGCTCCAGATATGGGTCAGCAACAGCATGATACATCAGCTGAACCCAAAATAGTAGAAGTGAAAGATAAGGGAGAAGAGGAAAAGAATGCATTAGTTGATCCTACTCCCAAGGCTTAAGAGGCAATCATCATGAGTACAGAACAAGATGTGGCTGCAGATCAAGCAGATGAGCCAAAGAAAGATGAAGTAGTATCCATAGATATTATCATGCCTCAAGATGAGGACATCAATAAAGTGGATGAAGTTATAGTGGAGGAAACAAAAGATCAAGATCATAACAAAGATGCAGATGATCAATAGGATCACCCTCCAGAGAAAGAAATTCCTTAGTAGGAAGATATACCCAAAGATCGCCCTTATTAAGAGCATCATGAGGAGGAGAAAAAAAGATCACCCTCCCCATCAAACATGATGGTGGATATAGAAGATCAGGGTGATCATCATGATGATGTTGGAGAGAAACAGTCAAAGGATCCAATTCTTCAATGGCTCAAGATAGAAATTGGCACAAAAATAGGTATAGAAATGCAAGAATTTGATGTATCTACTTTGTTTTTAGACACCCTAATAAAGCTAAAAAGGAAAACCAGAATAACTTCTAGAATAAGAAGGGATCCTACAATAGGTAAAAGAATAGCTCAGGTAGCACTCCCTACTGTAGATAAGGAAAAGGGTAAGATTACTTTGGAAGAATTCTAGATTAATACAATTGATTTGGGGTTTGCTAATGAAGATCAAGAGGGACAAGAAGGCAAAGATATTATAGATTCATTGATTCAAAAGGTGAAAAGAGAGAAAGAGAAAAATAAGCAACACAAGGAGCACATTGCTTAGTTGCATGCCTATATAAAAGGGTTAATTAACCTTGATGATACATCCACTAATCATGCAGTCCCATTGACTACTATTTCTCAGGATGAGGTAAATAAACTGGATATCATGAAGCATGAATCAGCCACAATAAGAAGATGGATGTTGTCCACATTTGATGGAGCAGAGGAAGTTGTGAAAGCCTCATTGAGTAGGTGGAATTCTTTAGGTATCTCTAGGAGAAAAGTAGATAAATTATAGATGGCGATCGGCAAAAGGTCCTTTCAATTAGAGAAATATTTGATTTCTTTGGAATAAATAAAGAGGATTGATCCTCAAGTCCTCATAGGCCAATAGGTGCTAAATAACAATAATGCACCATTGGTAGATATATGGTATAAAGACATCAGGTTTGAATGTGATGTGCTTAAAAGATGCAATAGTAAATTGAGAGATATTAGCATGAAGCTACTTGATATGATGTCATCTGAAGCGAAAATTTTGGAAATTTTGGAAGGAAAGGTAGAGGGCAAGATAGAGAACCAAGATGAGGAGTTTGCCATTAAAGCTCTACATAGAAATTTCCAATAGGTAGCTGATGACCCACTAAATCACTTAACAGAAGAAACTATAGATAAGATCATGAGGATTAAAGTCAAGATGGAGAATTATAACGAAACATCTAGCAGCAGGAGAAATAAGTTAGAAAATCTCTGAGGTAAATATCAAATACACAGGCACGCCATGATCAAAGCAAAGACTCAAGATGGCAAAGAAGTAGAAAGAATAGTGCAGTTATATGATAATATCCAGACATCTATGCAGGTCCATATACAAGGAGATCATCATCAGGATGATAAAGATATAGGAAGTGATAATTCTGATGCACCTGATGATGATGATGATGTTCATAGTGATGGATAGTTGAAGATGCATCATAAAGTAAATATCAGCATCTGATACCTAGTGAGAATAAGTATCTCAGATGGTTGCCAGCTAGCAACTTGTGCCACATATCAATGTTGACCAAGTCAAAAGAAATATTCACCGTAGATCATAATAGATAAATCTTGATCGTAGATCATTTTTGTAAAGCTCCCTCACCTTACTCTATAAAAGGTGTAGTGGTGCATCATTTTAAACATTCAAAAGCTTAATTGAAAACTATTCGTTGAAATATTCAGGGCTCATTTCAAAGTTGTTGTATACATATATGTTCTTGCGTACTTAATGAAAGAGAAGACCTTTTGGTTACAATTCATAATAAATCTTAAGTAATCGGTGTATGAATTCTGGACATATGCTATGATTTGCTACGTCCCTTGGAGTGCATATCTACTTGCATGTGTTGTTTTCATATCGTTCCTTTAAAGTTAGCATCAACTGTATCTAGCTATGGAATGTCCTAGTGAACATATGGTTTGATTTCTTCTCTTCATGACTGTATCTGATGTATATGTGGTTCAATAGCTGAAGATTCAACTTTAATTTGAAACATTTCTTTCCATTTCTTTTAATTTTAGAACATTTCATTATCATAATTGCAAACAATTGATAATCGTAAGCAAATACATGAAATATGCAGACATCTCATAGATAATTGTATATCCTTAGCATATTTGGAGATAAAGCATGTATAACCGATAAATATCATGCAAAGATTTGAATATAACTATATCATTTGATCAAATTATTGTGTAAAATGACCTTTTTGTAAAGAATCTTTACAAAAACAGAATCTTGATGATGAATTTCGTGTAAGGCCCCAAAATTGAAACAACAACGTACATCAACCTCTGAGTAACATTAGAAGATTAAGACCTAATCAATGGAGACTTGGGATCATGAATTCTTTGAATTCATCGTATCTTTCAAGATGAATAAAGGTTAATGTGTACTTTTATTCTCTGTTTGTTTATGACTAACATCATGATCAACACTAAGAAAATACAAACATGTCTTTTCCTAGTCATATGAGGAACTGAAAGCTTATAGAGAGGACCTATTTCAGTATGAAATCCCCCTAAATCCCAGAGCTAAACCATTCAAATAGAGGTAGAGGCATATTAATCCTACCTTAGCTTGAGAAATGCAAGAAGAACTTATGAAGTTTAGGGATGCTAGAATTATTAAGCCCATAAGACATTCCACTTGGGTGTCAAATCATTTCCTAGTTAGAAAAAAGAATGGAGATATAAGACTATGTGTAGACATTAGGAATTTGAATATGTCTTCTTTGAAGGATAATTACCCATTGCCTAACATGGAAGCTATGTTGCAGAAGGTGACAAGGTGTGAACATTTGTCCATGATGGATGGCTTCTCAGGGTATAATCAGGTGAAGGTGAAAAAATTAGAACAATTTAAAACTGCCTTCACAACTCCATGGGGAACTTATGTGTATGTGAAAATGCAATTTAGATTAACAAATGCAAGTGCTACTTTTCAAAGAGCAATGTATGTTGCTTTTGTAGGATTGCTTGATTCTATCTTAGATGTGTATCAAGATGATCTAACTGCCTATTCAAAGAAAGATGAATGACATTGTATGCATCTAGAATAGATTTTCATTAGAGCATTAGAATATGGTATCTCACTAGACCCTAAGAAATGTGCTTTTGGGGTAATTGAAGGAAAACTCTTGGGGCATATAGTGTCTAAAGATGGGGTTAGGATTGACCAAAAGAGATTTGTAGCAATTGACAAATCTAGATACCCATGACAGTAAAAGGCATTCAATCATTCTTTAGGTAGATTAACTTTGTTAAAAGATTTATTCCTAACTTTGTAGAGATTACCAAAGCTATATCCAAGATGTTGAAAAAGGGTGAATCTATAACATGGGGAAGTGAAGCAACCCAATCATTTCAAAGCATAAAAGAGGCTATTAAGACTACTCCTATCTTAAAATCTCTTAATTTTTCTAATCCTTTTCAGCTATTTTCATTTGCTTCTTTCCATACAATTGCCGCATGCTTATTATAGAAGATTGATGATGGATTTGAACAACTAATTGCTTTCTTCAACAAGTCCCTATAAGCTGCAGAGCTAAAATATGATATAATAAAGAAGTAGGCTTATGCCTCAGTCAGGGAAGTTAAGAATTTTAGGCCTTATTTGGTTAGAGCTCAGATTATAGCATATGTGACTCATGCAGCGGTTAAGGACATATTCACTCAATAAGAAGTGACTAGAAGATGATGTAGATGGATAAACAAACTCCAAGAGTTCAACATTGAGATTCAAATTACTGAATTGGTGAGGGGATAAGGTTTGGCTAAACTAATGACATAATCAAATTTGGAGGCATGCCAAGTGAATGTAACTCAAGATCAAGTTTGCAACATACTGAAGTTAGAATGGTACAAAGACATTGTGCACTATTTGCAGAATTTGAATTGCCCTTCTCATTTAAGTGACAATCAAAGGAGAACACTAAAACTACAAGCTGCCAAATATGTTTTTGTTCAAGGTGAATTCTATTGGAAGAACCCTGATGGTGTGTTTCTCAAATGTATAGATGAAGATTAGGCCATGAAGATTTTAACTGATATGAATGAAGGGATGTGTGGGGGACACTATATAGCTAAGACTACTGCCCATAAGATTCTTAGAGTAGGTTATTGGTGGATAACACTTTTCTCTGATGCACATAAGATGGTGAGGAAATATGATTCTTGCCAAAGATTTTCTGGAAAACTTAAGTATGCAGGTGCATTACCTCTTAAGACTATAATAGTGGAGGCTCCATCCAATAATGAGGCATTGATTTTATAGGAGAAATAGCAGAAAAGTCAAGTGGAGGACACAGTTGGATATTTGTTGCTATAGATTACTACACTAAATGGATTGAGGCCATTCTAACCAAGAAAGCCACAAGTAAGGTTGTTCTTGACTTTATCCTAGAACATATAGTATTCAGGTTCAGAGTACCAACAAAATTGGTCATAGATAATGCAATGTGCTTCAGAGCTAGTGATTTCATTGATTTCTATAATAGTTATGGAATCAATTTATCTCATGCATCACCATATCATCCTCAATGAAATGGGTAAGTAGAATCTAGTAATAAAAGTCTCATGAAGATAATTAAAAGAATAATTGATAAGAACAAAAGGGCATGAGACTCTAAAATGAAGTTAGCGCTATGGGCTGATAGGGTAATAGTAAAAAAGGCAATTAGTAAATCTCCCTTTGATTTGGTATATGGTGCAGAGGCTAGGTTATCAGTGAATAATCTTTTTCTAGTGTACAAGTTTATACAAGAAAATGGTGAGGATATGGAAGATCCAATGGCTGATAGGGTGAATTAATTGATTCCACTGGATGAAGCTAGGAGAGAAGAACACAAACCAATATGAAAAAAACAATAGAAAGTGAAATATTTGTTTGATAAGAGGGCTTCAAAAAGAAAGTTCAAGGTGAATGGATTGGCCCTTATCTGATAACCAACACACATGGAGAAGATTCCTATTTTCTCCAAGCACTTTATGGTGAATTTAAGGAGTTGCTAGTGCACAGACAATTCTGAGAACCCCACTATTCATAAGTAGGTTGTTCTCTTTGTACACTGTAAAATACTTGTATATAGGTTGTGATTAGTGTACATTCTTGTATAGTTCATTCCTTTTGGTTTTGGTTTGGTCTGCTCCCAAAGTCCTATGGTTCTCACTGCAACCTAACACTTGCACATCCCCACCGAGCCAATGGTGTTACATGTATGGGTTTAGGGTTTTGAGCCTACGAAATTATGAGGCTTTATTCTTATAAACAATTAACCTAAGTTCCTTAGTCCCATACACTTTATCTTCTAATTTCATGTTGACCACATATAGTAGGTTCCCAGTCATTTAAGTTACAAATTGAATCCTTTAAGATAATGAGGTGACCAACCCTAATTCCTAGCTTTACCCTTTGTAGCCTATAAATATCCTAAGTTTTAAATCCTAAGTCTTCATAAGGGTTATAAAGTTATGTGTAGTAGTATGTTGTACTGTTGCATAGATTTGGAGATGATGCCATCATCCTTCTGCGGGGCCACAAAATAAGGACATATGTCAGGGAATTTGGTCTTACAACCCCTTAATCAAAGATTCTACATTAAGAAATTGTGTGCTGCCAGGTGTTGAGATAAGAAGTGATCTGCAGGAGAGTTTAGATCTGACAGTAGTGTTAGGGTTAGCCAGCAAAAGATATCAATTAAATGCAAATAAAGATTAAATAGAGGAATGGAAATACATAGAATTAATAACAGTGAGAGACAAGTTTTAACATGGTTCACCCAAACTTAGGCTACATCCACCAAATAGAGAGTCCAATATTATTTGTAACCAAATAATCTCCCACTTGGAGACTAAGCCTAGACAACACCGTTGTGCATGCAACTCCCACTAGAAATAAGCACCCTAGACTCTGCTGTGTTGATAACTGAGAGGGGGGGTGAATCAGTTATCTTAATTATTTCTACTTTTTGATTCTCTTTAACAATTAATGTAGCATCAAATTATATTAGCAAGCACAAACATGAAATAGAAATAACATCATTACACATGACAATGATTTTGACATGGAAAACCCTATTAAGGGAAAAACCATGGGGTGACTAACCCAAGATTATATTCTCTGTTAAAAGAATAAGATGATACAAAATGGCACTTGCCAATTAGGGCTCACTACCTGAGCACACTACTCACAAGAGGCTCACTGCCTACAAAAGACTCACTGTCTATAATAAAGAAGGTAACAAGATACTTGAACTGATGTGAAGCATCCACACATGTTGAAGTTCAGTTCTGGTTAAGCCCAATATACTGATCTGCTGCACTTCATTCTTTCTCTTCTTTGGTGCTACTATCCTACCACATTCCAGACCTATCTTGTTGCAAGTATGGGCCTAACTGGTGTTGTCATTGATGTCAACATACTCTTGTTGCATTAATGAAAAGGATTGGATGATATGTTTGCTGAGGATATTGAGAAAATTGGTCACAGTGGAGAACAGTGAAGGCAGCAAGGTAAAAGTCCAAGTAAATGAGAGGATCAGAGGATGCAGATTAAAGGGTTTGTAGATATGTGTCTCAAGGTGGTCCAGTAGAGATTTCAGAGGTCCGCATGTAGATCTAAAGAAGTTGTGGCCGCTCAAGTAAAACTGGTTCCGGTAAGTGTTAAGAGGTGACAAAGTGTTACAGAAAGGTCCGGTGAGATTTGAAAATAAATTATCATGTTCTACAGATTTGAGGAAGTGTTGGAGAAGTCCTTGTGGTGTTTTAACTTGATTGGTTAGTAGTTTGAAGGTTTGCAAGTATCTATTCCTTTGTGACAGTAATGACAGACTATGTTTTTGAGGTTTCAGATGAAGGAGAGATGGATTTCAGTAAGCAGATGAAGTGTGGATGTTCGTGGTGATTCATGCAAGCCTGTGGAGGCCTTTGGATCGTGTCCAGTTTGTGTTGATGGTTTGCATTGAAGTTGGAGCTCACAATTGAAGAATAACTTCCGGATGATGGTGTTCTTCTTGAGACTAGCTGACCAGATGAATTACACATCCTGCGGATGTTCTTATTGATGTTTGCTGACTTAGATGATCATTCCTAAGTTGATGTCTTATATAAAGAAGGGATTGCGAAGTCATTTCAAAGTTTTCCTTGTGGAGATGAGTGAGTGGTAGCAAGGAGAAGAGTGAAAGGTAGAGCAAAAGTTTTGGGCTTAAATGGAACTGACTCAAGCATGGTGAAGATGCTATTTACCAATTTAAGTATGTGATACTTATTTCTTTGTAGACACTGTCTCTTATAGGCAGTGACCCTCTTGTGAGCAGTGTGCTTAGGTAGTGAGCCCTAATTGGCATGTGCCATTTGTTCTTTTCTATTCTTCTAAAAGAGAATACATCTTGGGTTAATCACCCCATGGTTTTTCTCTTAACTGGGTTTTCCACGTCAAAATCTTGGTATCTCATGTGTTGATGTGTTTCTGCTCTTGATTTGCTACTTTATGTTTTCATGATTGATTTATTATTATGCTATTGAATTGCAAAGTAAAGCTAAGTGTTTAAGTACAAGAAAGTTTTGCACAACTGATTCACCCCCCCTCTCAGTCGTGTGCCCTAAATCTAACAATTGGTATCAGAGCCAAGTTCCTCTAAAAGAAGCTTAACCACTTGAGGAGATCTAGGATGTTGTCTTACAAGAAGGATAGTCTGAAATTTGATGGAACCAATTTTAATCTTTGGAAAAATTGCATGAAATGTCACTTGCAATGTATGGGAATGGCATACTGGACCATGGTTACAACATAGTATGTACCTCCATAGGGTGGTCTGAAAACCCAGAGTGAAATCACTGATGCTGAAAATAATCTGCGGACTATTGAGGCTCTTCTAAGCACATTATCTGATTCAGAGCTCTCAAATGTTATTGACCTACCAACTGCTTTTGAAATTTGGCAAAAACTAGAACTATTGCATGAAGGAGACAATTATGTTAAAAGTGAAAGGCTATAGAGTCTGAAAGGGAGATTTGAAAATCTGAAGATGAGAGATGATGAAGCTATTACTACTTTTATGCCAACAGTAAATGAGATTGTTTATGGAATTAGAAATGCTAGTGGAGTCTTGAATGAAGATGAGATTGTTGGCAAAGTTCTCAGATCCCCTCCTGCTTCCTATAGAATGAAGCCTACTACAATTGAATAATTCAGAGCTCACACAACCATCACAAGAGATCAATTGGTTGGTAAATTGGCTGCATTTGAAATGGCTGAGTTTGGAGATGATCCCAAAAAGATTGAATCTACATTCAAAGATAGTGCCTCTGTAAAAGGGAAACAAAGGTTTGATCCGAGAGAAAACTCTTCAAGGAAACTATCATGGTATGAAAAAGCAAGAAAAGACCGGGAAGAAAAAGAAGTTGAAACTGCTCATCTTGAAGCTCTCATTGCAAAAAGACTGCCAAGAGGATCCGGTAAATATGAAGGGAAATTTGCTTTTAAGTGTTTTAACTACAATAAGATTGGTCATTTTGTGTCAAGGTGTCTGGAAAGATTTAAAAGGCCAAATACTAATAGACCAATATTCTAGAAGAATTGTTACTATGCTCATGAAGGAGATGATGAAGGAGTAATAGATGATGAATTAGAGATAGGAGACAAATCCGAAAGTGACTAGGTGTTCATTGCCATCAAGGAAGAAGATCCAATGCTATCTAAATCTGTCAATCATAAAGTTGAAGAAGAGTTGTGGCTGCCCAAGTTGAAGAAAAGGATGATTGGGTCATTGACAGTGGATGCTCTCACCATATGATAGGTGACAAAAATAATTTCATTGATTTGGAAAGGTATGAAGGAGGAGTGGTAGAGTTTGGTGATAATTTTGGTAGCAGAATTAGAGGTAGAGTAACTATTTCTTTTGATGGAAAGAACAAAACCGGTAATGTACTATATGTTGAAGGATTAAAGCACAATCTTCTCAGTGTTGGACAGTTGGTGGACAAAGGCTATGATCTCAGATTCAAGAATAGAAAATGCAAGATCTTTGAAAGTTCCAGAATAGAGATTGCATCTGGTACTCAAACTAAAGGTAATATCTTTCACTTGGTTGGTACTGGTAAAAGTTGTTTATTTGCTCAAGTTGATCAGAGTTGGTTATGGCATAGGAGAATGTGTCATGTGAATTTTGATAATATCATCAAGATAAGCAATACTCAAGCTGTAAGAGATCTTCCTAAATTGGTGAAACCTACTAATAGCTTGTGCAAAGAATGTCAGTTGGGTAAGCTAAGCAGAATCACTTTCAAAAGTAAGGAATTGTCTTATACCAGATTATTAGACTTAGTTCATACTGATCTTTGTGGTCCAGCAAGAACTAGAAGTATAAAAGGTGATAGATACTTTATGTTGCTAATTGATGACTATTCCTGGATGATGTGGGTAACTTTTCTGAAAGAGAAATTAGAAGCTCTTGAAAAATTCAAAATATTCAAGGCTATGGTAGAGAATAAAACTAGATTAAAATTGAAATCTCTGAGATCGGATAGAGGTGGAGAATTCACATCCGGTGAGTTCATAGAATTCTGTGAGAAACATGGAATAAAGAGACAATTGTTTTCTCCTAGGACTCCACAATAGAATGTAGTAGTTGAGAGAAAGAACCAGACCATCTAGGAAGTATCCAGGACCATGATAATGGAAGCAAATGTTCCTCAGATCTATTAGAGAGAAGCTTTCAGCACTATAGTCTACACTCTCAATCAAGTTCAAATTAGAAGCAATACCGGTAAGACTCCTTATGAACTTTGGTTTGGCATCACTCCCACTGTGAGATATTTTAAAGTTGTTGGTAGCAAATGTTACATTAAAAGGGATGAAGATCTAGGAAAGTTTGATGCTAGAAGTGATGAAGGAATATTCTTGGGTTACTCTACTCAAAGAAAAGCATAATAGTGTTATAACAAGAGATTGAGAAAGATTATAAAAAGTACAAATGTGAAGGTTGATGAAGGAATTGAAAAACCCTCAAGGTTTTATGAGTATGATGAAGATGATCAAAATGGTGCTCTGATTCAAGGTGCCCAAGCCTCTTCTAAAAAATAGAGTCAAGCTGATCTGGTAAGTCAGGAAGAAGAGATAAGTTTCAATGAGCCTGATCAAGAGTTAGAAGTGCAAGAAACTCCCAAAGTTCCAAGGTATGTAAGACTGAACCACTCTGAAGATTAGATCATAGGAGACAAAAGCAAAGGTGTACAAACAAGAAGGAGAATTGCTCAAGATTCAGATGAGTATTGTCTAATTTCAAAGATTGAACCTAAAATAGTGAATGAAGCTCGCAATGATGAAAATTGGTCTAAAGCTATGGAGGAAGAACTAATGCAAATTGAGAAAAATCACACTTGGGATCTTGTTCCCAGACCTAGAAACAAGAATGTGATTGGAACCAAATGGGTCTTCCGAAACAAACTGAATGAAGTTGGTGAAGTAATAAAAAATAAAGCTAGATTAGTCTACAAAGGCTATTCTCAAATAGAAGGAGTTGATTTTGAAGAAACTTTTGCTCCAGTGGCAAGAATTGAAGCTTTTAGATTATTTCTTGCATTTGCTTCTTTCAAAGATTTCAAAGTGTATCAGAAGGATGTCAAGTCTGCCTTCCTGAATGGTGAGTTGGAAGAAGAAGTGTAGATTAAGCAACAGGATGGATTTCAGTTGTCTGATCATGGTGATATGGTATGCAAGTTGAAGAAGGCACTGTATGGATTGAAACAAGCCCCAAGAGCCTGGTATGAAAGATTGGACAAGCATCTTTTGAAGATTGGTTTCAACAAAGGTACTACTGACAGTAATTTGTATTTCAAAATTGATCATGAAAACATCTTGATTGTTGAAGTGTTTGTTGATGATATCATTTTTGGAGGAAGAGATAGTATGTGCAAAACCTTTGCAAGTCAAATGAAAAGTGAATTTGAGATGTCCATGCTTGGAGAAATGAATTTCTTTTTGGGTCTACAAATCACTCAAACAAAGAAAGGAATCTTCATCTCTCAGTCAAAATCTGTGAAAGAGTTATTGATGAAATTTGGAATGGAAGACTCAAAGCCAATGAACACTCCTATGGCAACCGGATGTAAGTTGAGCAAAGATGATGACTCTCCCAAGGCTGATTAGACAAAGTATAGGTCAATGATTGGAGGATTCTTGTATCTCACTTAAACTAGACCAGACATTATACAGGTTGTTGGTCTTGTTGCTAGATTCCAAGCTAATCCTAGAGAATCTCATGTCATGGCAGTCAAGAGGATTTTTAGATATCTAAAAGGGATAGTTGAGTATGGTCTGTGGTATCCTAGAGATCATGATTTTTCTCTTCATGCTTATACAGATGTTGATTGGGTAGGAGATGTGGATGACCAGAAGAGTACCAGTGGTGGATCATTCTTTTTGGGGAAGAGACTAGTTTCTTGGCTAAGCAAGAAACAAGAGGCAATATCTCTATCCACTGCAGAAGCAGAATATATTGCAGTAGAAGGTAGTTGCACTCAAGTTTTGTGGATGAAGCAGATGTTAAGAGACATCAGAGTGGAGTATGATGAGCCCATCACAATTTTCTATCATAATTCAAGTGGAATAAACATATCTAAGAATCCAGTGTTGCATTCAAAGACTAAACATATATCCATCAAGTTTCAGTTTTTGAGAGAGCAAGTGAACAAGAATGAAGTCAGATTGGAGTTTGTGCCTTCCAAGGATTAGATTACAAACATTCTTACTAAACATCTATCTAAGGACTCTTTTGAGTACCTTAGGGAGAAATTAGGGGTTATTTCCCCTCCGGTGATGAACTAAGGTGCACTGATGTGCATCAGTCTGGTGGATATCACAGTCATATCTTATGGTCTGGATTGATGAATGGGGAGCTGCTACTTAGGGGGAGCAACATGTATGATTCTGAAATGGTGAAATTGCAAGTATGTGCCCTTTTCCGTTGATGTCAAAGGGGGAGAGAAGACATGTGAAAAACAAATAGTTGCTAATCAAAGGGGGAGCAGTAAAGGGAGAGAAGACATGTGAATGGTTGCTGCTGTTAGGGGGAGTTGAGACAGTAAGGAGAAGTTCTTGTCTTGATGGTTAAAATAGTTTTTCACACCATATGTTGCCATCAATGACAAAGGGAGAGATTGTTGCAAGTATGGGCCTAACTGGTGTTGTCATTGATGTCAACATACTCTTGTTGCATTAATGATAAGGATTGGATGATCTATTTGTTGAGGATATTGAGAAAATTGGTCACAGTGGAGAATAGTGAAGGCAGCAAGGTAAAAGCCCAAGTAAATGAGAGGATCAGAGGATGCAGATTAAAGAGTTTGTAGATATGTGTCTCAAGGTGGTCTAGTAGAGATTTTAGAGGTCCACATGCAAATCTAAAGAAGTTGTAGCCACTCAAGTAAAACCAGTTCTGGTAAGTGTTAAGAGATGACAGAGTGTTACAAAAAGGTTTGGTGAGATCTGAAAATGAATTATCATGTTCTACATATTTGAGGAAGTGTTGGAGAAGTCCTTGTGGTGTGTTAACTTGATTGGTTAGTAGTTTGAAGGTCTGCAAGTATCTATTCCTTTGTGACAGTAATGACAGTCTATGTTCTTGAGGTTCCGAATGAAGGAGAGATGGATTTCAGTAAGCAGATGAAGTGTGGATGTTTGTGGTGATTCATGCAAGCTTGTGGAGGCCTTTGGATCGTGTCCAATTTGTTTTGATGGTCCGCATTGAAGTTACAGCTCGCAATTGAAGAATAACTTCCAGATGATGGTGTTCTTCTTGAGTCTGGCTGACCAGATGAGTTACACATCCTGCAGATGTTCTTGTTGATGTTTTCTGACTTAGATGATCATTCCTAAGTTGATGTATTATATAAAGAAGGGATTACAAAGTCATTTCAAAGTTGTCCTTGTGGAGATGAGTGAGTGGTAGCGAGGAGAAGAGTGAAAGGCAGAGTAGAAGTTTTGGGCTTAAATGGAACTGACTCAAGCATGGTGAAGATGCCATTTACTAGTTCAAGTATGTGATACTTATTTCTTTGTAGACATTGTGTCTCTTGTAGGCAGTGAACCTCTTGTGACCAGTGTACTCAGGCAGTCAGCCCTAATTGGCATGTGCCATTTGTTCTTTTCTATTCTTCTAATAAAGAATACATCTTGGGTTAATCACCCAGTGGTTTTTTCCTTAACTGGGTTTTCCACATCAAAATCTTGGTGTCTCATGTGTTGATGTGTTTCTACTCTTGATTTGCTACTTTATGTTTTCATGATTGATTTATTATTATGCTGCCGAATTGCAAAGTAAAGCAAAGTGTTTAAGTAGAAGAAAGTTTTGCACAACTGATTCACCCCCCTCTGTCGTGTGCCCTAAATCTAACATGTCTTACTACCTTCACACTGCTCTTCTTCTTTTCTTTGCACATCACCACATACAACATAACATCTTCACATCTAAATCTATCTGGTCTATATATCTGCACCAATGATTTCAACACCTTTCTAGACGGCATCCAGAATAGTCAATATTTTCCCAAACTTTGATCTATCGACTGAATCGTTGCTTGCCAAGTGATGCGTATCAAGGACATGCTTATAGAAGTCATCAATTATGTTAGGCAATCATGAATGATACCTTAGGAAGCTTGATCACCATCAATATCTCATCCAAATTTAGGTCTGATGCTCTCCCGGTCAGTTCTTCCTCTGTCTACTCTGCCAAACAGGAGCCCAACACTCAAGTGCTCATGTCTCTTCACTCTTACATCATCGGAGGCTCAATCCTTGGAATCTATTAGTCAAGGTACTCCTCTTGACTTCCCCAAGTCCATACTTTATTGAGATACTTCCTTTGAGAGATCTGGACCTGACTGTCAAACCTTGCCACATGCTCTGTTCTTGTTTACCAGACCACAACATTCTTCAACCTGACTTCTAGTATAGACATACCATGTCTTGTGGATGTGTGGGATAGACTTTGTTGCCATTAATGACAACATTCATGAAGCCTTATAGTGTCTCTTGCCAACATGTTGTTCTGTTTTTGGTGTTTTCAGTCTAGAAGACCAACCAAAGTTGAAGAGGAGCTCAGCTTCTCCCTTGTCACTTCCTTTGTAAACATATCCACTAGATTTTCATCTGTATGTATCTTTTCTAGCCTTAACTGTCCATCAGCCAACACTAACCGAATAAAGTGATACCTCAACTGTATGTGTTTTATCTTTGAACGCAAGGCAGAATTCTTTGCAAGATGTATGGCACTCTGACTGTCTATATACAAAGAACTATTAGCCTGGTGTTTGCCCAGTTCTTCCATGAAAGTTTGCAGCCATATCATCTATTTGCTTGCCTATGTTGCAGCTAGATACTTTGCCTTTGTGGTGGATAAAGCAACCACCTTTTGCAACCTAGAAATCCAACTCACCACGGTTCCACCTACAGTAAAGACATAACCTGTAGTACTTCACCTGGTATCAATATCCCCTACCAAATCTGAGTCTACATAACCTGCTAAATCAGTATTAGAGCCCCCAAAACATAAGTGTTTATTGGATGTACCTCTCAAATATCTGAGAATCCATTTTACCACATTCTAATACTCTAATCTAGGATGACTCATATACCTACTAAAGACTCCTACAACATGTGTAATATCCAGTCTCGTGCATACCATAGCATACATTAAACTTCCTACAACTGAAGCATATGGTATCTTGGACATTTTTTTGCCTCCTCTTGTGTTTTAGGACACATCTCCTTAGTCAATTTCAAATGACTAGGCAAAGGTGTGCTGATAGCTTTTGTATTCTCCATATGGAATCTCTACAACACCTTTTCAACATAAGCAACCTTAGATAGAGTCAATTTTCTATTCATCCTATCTCTTCAAATTTTTATACCAAGGATTTGTTTTGTTACCCCCAAATCCTTCATATCAAATGACTGTGCTAACTGTTGTTTTAACTATCTTATGTGATCCATGTTAGACCCAGCTACAAGCATGTCATCAACATATAAACATAAAATAATGTAGCTGTCATTATCCAACCTCTTAAAATAAACACAATGGTCAGAATTACACCTGTTGTAACCTTGCTCAGCAATAAAACTATCAAATTTCAAATACCGTTACCGAGGTGCTTGTTTCAGGCCATACAAACTCTTCTTCAATTTGCACACCTGTTTCTCCTTACCTTTGACCTCAAATCCTTGGGGCTGTTCCATATATATATCCTCCTCCAAATCACCATGGAGAAAGGTAGTTTTCACATCTAGCTATTCCAAATGCAAATCTTCAGTAGCCACAATACTTAAAACAGTATGAATAGAAGTCATCTTGACAACTGGAGAAAATATCTCATCAAAATCAATGCCCTTTTTCTATGCAAATCCTTTTAAAACTAACCTGGCCTTAAATCGTTTCTTACCTCCATCTTCCTCTTTCAGCCATTAAACCCATTTTTTTGGTAAAGCATTTTTACCTGCAGGTAACTTACATAATTCCCAAGTCTGATTTTTCAGCAAGAAGTCCATTTCTTCTTTCATAGCAAGCTCCCACTGAAATTGTGTATCCACCTGCATAGCTTCATCATACCCTTCAGGTTCACCAGCATCTATTAACAAAATAGACTATAAAGAGGGAGAAAACCTTTTAGGAGGTCTACTTATCCTTGTTGACCATCTAACATTCACTGGAGTTTGTGGTATTTTTGGTTGTTGTTGCGGAGCATGAGGAACCACTGGAACATCACTATTTGGAGTATCATCCAGCACCACATAATCCTTTTCTTTCTTCTCATGCTACTGCAACTAATCTTTGTACAACACCTTCTCATTGAATATAACATCCCTACTTCTCATAATTTTTTGATTTTCAAAATCCCAAAGCTTATAGCCAAATTCATCAATGCCATATCCAACAAAGATACATGTTGTGTGGTTACACAACACACCCCATTTTGACATGGCAAAATAGGGACCCAACTTTTGGCTTGGCTTGTGTTGTCAGCTTTCTGGCGGTTTGGTAAAAGTAAGTCATGTGCATCATCATGTAGAGTCAAGATGAGGTAAGTCACCATTATAAGGTTAGTTTTTCAAAATTTGTATTTCATTTATGTGACCTCATATTTTGAAAGAGCATTAAAATTCATGCAAGTTTGCCTTTTACATCACCCTGATATTCCTCAGGATGTGGAAGTTATGAACAGTCAAAGTTTCGGTCAAACCTGATATTCACAAGAGGAGGATCATATTTTATAACCTCAGTAAGTTTGTCTTATCATCATCATATTTGAAATATCCCCCAATAAGTCATGCGGCCCAAATATCCGGACGTCAATTTTAAGTGGTAATAAATCTTCCCCGTCAAGCGGTCTTATATATCACAAGCGTCATGTTTTTGAATGTAACCTGATATTTCTTAATATCCTCCTGATGCGAAATATCACCCTAAGCCAATATCCTGATGATGTCATCCAAATCTGATAAACAAAGAAACAAACATGATGATGACATCATCATCACATTTACATTTCGACGGGATATTTTCTAAACATGATCATGTTCGCCTAATATGACGATGACATCATGATGCATTTCTGATACAAAGAGTGAATATCAGGATGACGTCATCCTAATATTCCAAAAGGGAGACATGTAAGTTTGCCTCGTCATCATCATATTTGAAACATCACCCGATACATCGAAATATCCTCCTGATGTACTAAACATAACCAAATGGTGCTTTTGTCACCTGAATCTTGTCGCGATAACAATTCCAATATGGCGGAGGAGGATGATATTGAAATTTGACCTGATATTTGTGAATATCATCCTACCTTCATGATATCCTGTCATATGGATATCCCCCCGCTCCTGTTGCCGCCATTATCATTTAATGAGCGCAGACATGGTAGGTGGTTCCTGCCGACCTCGGAACCCAATGAAACACCTGGCGAGATCCTGCATTTTCACATGGATAATCAAGGAATATAATCTAAGTTGTCAGAGTTGCCCTAAATTTACCCTAATTGCAAGGTTAAATGGTAATTCAATCGTCATTTTTACATTTACCTTGCGATAAAATTATTTTACAGAGCACCAGCTTCCGCATCTTCATACAGGGGATTGTTGCACGATTTGAGCTTACAGACAGAAGGAAGGAAGTGATCATCAGCTGAATAAAGAGCGTCATTAGCAATCTACTGGTATAAAAGGACTAATCTGCATAACCAGGTAAGTAAATGAAACCCTCATCATGTTATTGTTGTTCAGGTATGATGATGTAAGTTCTGGTTTATGCATCCATATGATTAAGTAATATTGAAAAGATATAGTAGGCATGGTGATTTATAAGGTTAATTGCAATATGCATGCATGTGTTACCTGTTGTGAGATGGGATTTTGTTAATTGCAGGTACTCATGGCTGACAAGCGGTTAGTTAAATGTCAAGAGGAATTCAGTAGGCCCATGTTCTCTTCTCAGAGGGGGGTCCTATTTAAATATGGAGCAATTACAGACACCCATTAGGGAAGCACCAATTTGGAAGCTTGGTCAGCTAAGCTGAATGATGGGCATGACAAGAGTCCTGTGTTGGATGCAGTGTTTGTACCCGGAATGTGGAACACTTCCGATTTTCCATATTCCATGGAGTCTCCGGAGCTGGTCATAGAATGTGCCTAGAATTATTATCCTCAGACAAGGCAAGTGGTGAAACATGGGAGGATATATGCAAACCTCTCCATCAAGGGTCTCTCCCGGACATTTGGATTACTGCTGGGCAGTAAAGTTAAGAGCGTGGACCTGACAAAGTTAGAAAAGGAGTATGAAGCCAACAAGAAATCCACCAGAAAGAACATGTATCAATGGCGGGCTAAGAACAACACATATCTTGCAGCAGCCAAACTTCCTGTGCACATGTTCAAATATGATTTCAGTGAGGAATACTAATACATGATTGCACTCCTGAATAGAGTAATAGGCCAGCCTGATGCTGGTAGTTTCAGAGATTGGATGTACGGAATAATAATGATGTGTCTATATTCAGACATCAAGCCACTATGGGGCCAGATAATAAGTGATGCTCTGCATGAGCAGTTGATGAACCTGGGAGGTTCAAATTGTGCATTTTATATGTCGTCATACATTGTTTATTCTTGTGCTTATAAAGGCACTTTTGATGCTTTAGTTACAGATGGAAAGCTTACAGGCACAAATGCTGTGTATATCTGGGATCATCATCCCCAGCTGCAGAGAACCAACTACCTCAAAGATTACAAACTGGTCAATGATGCATTCTCCATGCATCTGGTGAGGACCATTGAGGAAGACAGAACAAAAAGATTGAGCATGGAGGCTCAAGAAATAGTCTACAGGCATGGGGCCTTGTACATACAGTTTGCAACCTTTTCATACATAAGGGTTGAAGGTTTTGAGGGACATCCCCTGATGCTACCAAGGTATCCTACTGATGCAGTAATACTAATGGAATTTATCCGGTAGGGCTCCACAATGATAAAAATGTACAAGGATGCCAAGAAGCTGCCACCAATTTTGTTTCTAGTCAGCATTGGCTGATACATGTGCCCTGATTCTAACAATATAAGGAAGGTGATGGTCACCCTAAATAAAATGAATCTGTAGCCTTTACCACTAACAAGACCATATGATCCTTACGGCCGAATGCAGAAGATACTAGGAAAGCCTATTCATCAAAGGCACCTAGAGGATTTTTGGGCCGACTGCGAAGATGAGGCAGAGGCTAGAAGAAGAAGGTATCAGAGGTTAACTCTGAACCAAATTAGAACTTTTGATTGCATCTCTCTTCCCCAACAATTGAAGAAGGATGATGGCAGGATAATCGCAGATGAATATGAGCAAAAGAAGATATATAATGACACCATCTCTGCACCTGACCTCACCATGTAGGAGGACATATCTTTGGACCCATTCATTACCAGGACCATACAGCTAACTCAAGGTTGGGTTGATGAGCAGGTGGAGGCATTGAAAAAGAAAGCTTTTGCCATTACAGTGGACAACAAGAAGAAGGGACAAGATATTCCTGGGGATGAATATGATGACTTCCTGATTGAGAAGAGGAAGACCAAGGGAGATAGAATCCCTCCACCACAACAACAGAGCAAAAGACCCCCAAGGGGCAAGAAGGTGGATAAAGAACCCAAAGGGATTATAATTGAAAGGGTAGTATTTGAAACTAAGGAGGCAGCAGCATCAGGATCAGGATCAGAATCAGAATCCCCTCCAAAGAAAGAAACCCCCAGGAAGAGTAAGACAGTAGAGGCTGGAATCACTGAGACCCTAGAAGTGGGTCAATCCTCAAGGAAACATGATACAGAAGATATCCTCATGGAGGAGGAGCCTAAAGAAGAAGAGGCTCCGTTAATAATAAAGAGAAAGAGGAGAGCTCCACAGGTGCTGGTGTCCACCCCACCCAAGAAACAAAGAACCTCTATGAGAGGTGAAATAAAACAACCCCCAGCACTATTACAAGGGGCAGGTAGTGAAGTGCCTAAGGAACTTCAACATAATGTTCCACTTCCTACCATCGTCAAGTTCAAAACTGAACTTGCAGAAGAACAAATGAAAGAAGCTACCCAGACACAAGCAGAAGGTCATGTCTCACTAGACGAGACAATAAACTTGTTTGATGATGAGGTGGTGTAGGATGTGGCTACACAGAAGATGGAAACACTTTCTGCTGGTATAAGTATGACACCTCACAAGCGTCCACCAGTTCAAACTATGTTTGAGGAGATGAAGCAAGTGGAAGAAGAGCAAGAAAAGAGCCCAGAATAGGTAGCTCAAGAAATAGGGCTAGATACATTAATCATAGAGGTGACGAGTCCTGTATTGGTAGACCTGACAGAGAAATAGGATGCAAGTCCTGAACAGCCAGCAGGATCACCTGACAAAGGGCACCCAACAGAAGAAGTAGAGATGGCAGAGTCAGAGGGCCATGCTCTTGAATTAGGCCAACAAAGCCCACATGATACATTAGAGGAACCTGCTATAGTAGAGGTTTAGGAAGCGAAGGCTGATGAAAAAGAGAAAATAATAGAAGATCCTGTCACCAAGATACAAGAGGTTGACAGTGCAGGCCCGAAAAAAATAATGGCTGCAGAACAAATGCCAACACCTCAGGCAGAATCCCCAGTATCTAGTGCAGTGGATAAACAACAAGGGGAAGAATTGGGAATGGATGAAGTAATGATAGAGAAAGATCATGATCAACATATAGATGCACCGCAGGGTTCCCCACACCAAGAAGATGCTCCTCCGGAAAAGGAAATTCCTCAACAGGAGGATGTGCTGTAGGATCAACAACAAAGTGAGCATCAAGAAGAAGAAATGGAAAAATCACCATCTCCACAACACTTGCTGACAGAAATGGGAGACATGGGTGAACATCATGATGATGCTGAACAACATGATCAGGTGCCTCCGTGGTTGGCAAAAGAAGTTAATATAGAGGAAGATTTTGAAATTCAGGAATTTGATGTCTCCACCTTGTTCTCTGCGGATACAATGAAACCTAGGAGGAAGGCTAGAATGACTTCGGCCATCAAGAGAGATCCGGCAACTGGGAGAAGGACTGCACAAATTGCCATACCTGCGGTGGAGAAAGAAAAAGGTAAAATTACTGTGGATGAATTTCAAATCAGCACAGTGGATTTGGGTTTTGCCAATGAGGACCAAGAAGGTCAAGAGGGCAAGGACATTTTTGACTCTCTAATTCAAAAGGTGAAAAGAGAGAAGGAGAAGAATAAGCAACATAAAGAGCACATTGCTCAGTTGCATGCCTACATAAGGGGGCTGACCAGTCCTGATGATACTACAACTGAACATGCAGTCCCATTGACTGCCATTTCTCAGGAAGAGGTAAATAAGTTAGACCTCATGAAACATGAGGCGTCTGTAATAAGAAAATGGATGTCATCCACATTGGATGATGCTGTAGAAATAGTGAAGGCCTCTTTGAAGAGGTGGAGTATTTTGAGTGACTCTAGGACCAAGGTGGATAAATTGCAAATGTAGACTGGGAAAAGATCTTATAAACTGGAAAGGGTCTTAAGCCTCTTGGGAGAAATAAAGAGGATAAATCCTCAACTGCTTATCAGTAAGCAGGTACTGGACAGTAATACCGCAATGTTGGTGGGCATCTGGTACAAAGACATTTAGTTTGAATGTGCAGTCTTCAAAAGATGCAATAATAAGCTGAGAAATATTAGCATGAGGCTGCATGATTTAATGGCTGAGGAGGCAGAGATATTAGAAACATTGGAAGGAAAGGTTGAAGGTAAAATAGAAAATCAAGATGAAGAGTCTGCTATCAAGGCTCTACACAGCAACTTCCAATCAGAAGTAGATGGTCCAATTGTCCACTTGATAGAGGAACTTATAGATAAAATAATGAGGATCAAGGTCAAGATGGAAAGATACAATGAAACATTACAGGACAGGAAAAACAAGCTAGATAACAGCAGAGATAAGTATGAGGCACACAAGCATGCCATCATCAAAGCAAAGACTCAAGATGGCGGAGGAATAGATCAAGTTGTGCATTCATATGAGCAGATCCAGAACAACATGCAGCCCCATATGTGGCATCATCATCATTAGGATAGCGAAAGTTCAGGAAGTGATGCACATGATGATGATCAACATGAATCAGCTGAGGAACATGATGAAGATACATCATAAAGGGGATATAAGCATAAGCAATATAGATAGTTGCCAGCTGGCAACTTGTGCCATTTTTGTAAAGATTGACAAAGTCAAGGAATGATGACCGTAGATTTGTATTGATAAATCAGGATCGTTGATCTTTTTATAACAGATTCCTCACCTTATTCTATAAAAGGTGGTGGAATACCTTATTGTAAACATTCGAAACTTAATTGAAATCTGTCTGCTGAAACATTCAGAGCTCATTTCAAAGTTTTTGTATACATTTATATTTTTGCATACTTAATGAATGAGAAGACTGTGTCGATTACGATTCATAGTAAATCTTGAGTAATCAGTGTATGATTTCTGGATATATGTGGTGATTTGCTACGTCCCTTGGAGTGCATGTCTACTTACATGTGTTGTCTTCATACAAATTCCTTTGAAGTTAGCATCAACTATATCTAGCTGTGGAATGTCCTGGTGAAAATATGGTTTGGTTTTCTTCTCTTCATGACAGTATCTAATATACATGTCGTTCAAAAGCTAAAGGTTCAACTTTAATTAGAAGCATTTCTTCAATTTCTTTTAAATTTTAGAGAATTCCATCTCCATAATTGCAAATAATTGATGATCTTAAGCAAATAACATAGATATGCAGACATCTCGTAGATAATCATAAATATTTAGCATATTTGAATACAAAGCATGCACAATTGAAAATATCATGCAAAGATTGAGGTATTTCTGCATCTTCTCACCAAATAACTGCATAATATGACTTCTCTGTAAAGAATTTTTGTAGGAATGTCATGATGATGATAAATTTCCACGTAAGGCCCCAAAATGGAAATAGCAACTCACACTAACCTCTGAGTGACTTCAGACGATTAAGACCTAATCACCGGAGACTTGGGATCCTGAATTCTTTGAATTCATAGTATCTTTCAAGATGAATAAAGGTTAATGTGTACTTTTATTCTATGCTTGTTTGTGACTAACATCATGACCAACATAAATTGGCACTAGAAGGAGGGCCCGATCTGGAAGACCACGCTCATCATCATTATTTTCAGGTTTGATGATGCAGAAAGTAAGGTAGCCTCGAATCGTCTGTGAATTTTAAATATCACGTAAATGTTTACTGTAAGAAACTCATATATGCTCATTCTATGTAAAGATTTCTAGATCTCACATAAATATTGCAAGCTTTACAGTAGATCATTCTAAATTCACTAATATGAGCCAAAGACACATAAATTTGTTCAAGCTTTGAAGAATTTAGGCCTTAGAAACTTAAGATCTCATGCTAAGGATCATTATACCTCAAATATCCAGTCGTATTTGCAGTATCTTCGCAAATATTTCATAAATATCTAGTCTGACCAGCCATCTGACTGCAAATATCACCTCATCTGGTGAAATCCAGCCAATATTTGCAAAGTTTCAGCCAATCTGCCTCAAAGTTAAGAAATCCTGGCTCACAGGATAAATACCAAGTCTAGACCTAGCAGAATCTTTGAAGAATTGCCTGTTAGAGGTTTTAGACCTAGAACTATAGACGTTCATCATACTCCAAGGTCCAGTACACCAAGAGCTTCACCAGAACCTCCTCCTGTAACTCCTATTGGTTCACAAATACCTTCTGGGAAATCTGTGACACCTCCTGTTCAGCCTTAGGGCATACCTTTAGTTCAACCTTAACCAGCTGCATCACCAGCTCAACCTCCTCTGGTTGCAATGTCTTTCTTTGCAGCGGAGTCACCTTTGACCTTTACTGCATATCATGAGTTACCAAAGAATCCAGATAAACTTTGTCCAAAATATCATCCTTATCAAGATGCTGAAGATCATATCAGGACTTTTAAGGAAGCTTGCTGCAGAGCTAGAATAGAACATCAAGATGTGGTGTGCAGATTATTTCCTTTTTCCTTAGGGGAAGAAGCCTATAATTGGTTCATCAATCTTGGTCAGGGTTCTGTTGATTCCTGGGCCTTATTAGAGAAAGCTTTTCTTGATAGATTCAAGGTTCCTGGAGATCCCTCAATAAACTATCATTTATTTGCTACTATCAAGAGATTTGAGAATGAGCCTATCGCCAATTTCAATGCTAGGTTTCAGAAAATGTTGTTCAGAGTAGTCACTCCTTATACTGTGTCTGATGAAGCTGCAAGGAGCATTTACCATTCTGCCTTGGATCCCTTGACTTCCATGTTCATAAGGAGAATGCACCCCCGAATCACAACTTTAGCCTTAGCTTTTCAAGAAGCCATACAGGTAAATCAGCAATTAATACCTGCTCCTACTCCAAATATGGTATTTCCTACCTTGCCTAGCATGCATTCTCAATATCCTGCATCATATTCTGCACAATATCCTGCACAATATCCTAATGGAGTAGTGGTACCCCCAGTAGTCATGCCTGCACCATTGCAAGTACCTCCACTGAGCATTATGCCCCCTCCTAATGGAAATGGCCAATTGCCACAATATCCTACACAAGCTCAGACACCTCAGGGTGCTGACCTATCCAATAATAACCATGGGTCCTCTGTCTTCAAGACCCAGAATGAAAATGTGGTGGCCAAAGCTCAAGAAGAAAAGGAGGAGATTAAAGAAATTTCTGCTCAATTGAGGAAACTCACCACAGAAGTAACACATTTGAGAAATCAAAGTTTCTATTCCAAGTCAAACTAGAATAGAAATTATTCCAATGATAGACCAAATTATCCTGACAGAGGATATAACACCAATAATTTCAATATTGGTGGTGGAAATAACAATAATCCTTAGAGACAGCCCAAAGTATGGAACTCTAGGCCAAATAATAGTTCATTACCATCACCCCTGGACAATCAACCTCTTGGTGAAGCTAAACAGACTACTAGAGTCAATCTCGCTGAGGCAGCTCTTACTGATTGGTGTAGGATCCACAATACAAATGCACATGCAGAATTAGACTGTCCACAATTTAGAATTGCTGCCAGCATCTTTCAAACTGAAGTGTCTAACACTTCTGGAAATCCACCTCATGCAGAAGGAAATGAGATTGTTCCTTGTGGATATGACTCAGCTTTTGTGCTAGAAGCCTATACTAATCAACCTCATCAGAGTTATAACCAGGTATGTGAGGAATCTGCCTTAACTTTTGAAATAAATTATGTTTTCCCCTTTGAGGATGAAAATGAACCCGCAAGAGAACATGAGGAAGTACATGCATACCAGCAACAATATCCTGGTAAGCATAATTATAACTTAAGGAGTAATGCCAACATACCTGCTGGTCCATTGACATCATCTCTACCTCCAAACAACTTCAGCACATCTCCTGATCCTAAAGCTAGTAATAACCCTAGGTTCCCCAAGGTAAATGCTCAATACTTGTCTCCTCAGAACACAGGATTGAAGGTTGTAAATACACCTCATGAATCTGACAAGTTAGTCAGCTATCTGGCTGATGAGATGAAGAAAATTAAGATCAGCCTGTCCCTGTCTGAGTTACTGAAAACTCTTGCCATCAAAAGGGCATTCATGAAGTCACTAGATGATCCTGCTCCTAAAGAGGATGGCCATCTTTCAAGTCAATCCAGTGGCAAAGATCATGCTGCCAGGGATAATATTATCAAGCCTAAAGTGTCATCTATAGTCCAAGTTGTAGAAACCTCCCACATGACCTTATATAGGGATAAAACTGAATCACCTTCGTTCCTCCTCACCATAAGAATGTTCAGCAAGAACCTGCACAATTGTCTGGTTGATTCAGGGGCCTCCACGAATGTTATGCCCTTGTCAATATGTAATGCCTTAGGACTACATCCTGCTAAATCCATAAAAAAAGGTGACATAGCTAGACAAAACAGAAGTAAGTGTAGTAAGAGAGTTAACTCATATCCACATGCAACTAGCATCTGATCCTAGGATCCAGTACTACATTGACATTCAGGTAGTTGACATACCTGATACTTATGGGATGTTGCTTAACCGAGACTGGTCCAAGATGCTCAACGGATATATGTCTACAGATTTCAGTCACATGTGGTTACCATGGAAGGGTATACCTAATCAGATCCAGATTGATGCTGAGCCAAGAATGAAACATATGATCACTAAGTAGAACAGAACAAATGAGATCATGTACGTAGACATAGAGCCTGGAGTTTACTGCATCAGGCCACAGACTGTCAAAATAGAAGAGATCCTGATGCTCGACCTTCATCATCATCATGATGATGATCATCAGGAGGATATGCCAGTCATAGAACCTGATAATAATCCTGATAATGAGAATGAAATAGATCGCTTCAGAGACTTTGAGATGCATCTGTCTAATCAAGTAAAATGTTGTCAATTGTTAAATATACCTACTAATGATATTTTGATTGATGGATGGTGCAGATTACACGATGAAGCACATTTAGAAAAGACTTGTGAAACGTGCTTAGATATGATGATGCTGGAGCAGGCATGTAGTGAGGCGTCATCATCATATTCTGAGGTAAATGCTACATCTGATGATGATGACGATACTAATTCTTATCTGTCTTCTGCAGGAACTGAAGAGCCGATAGATCATGATGAAGATCATATCCTGAAAATAGAAGAGATTCTGGTGTCCAATCAGATAAATGATGTGAGGAAAGAAAAGATCACTCCTGGTAGTGATTGCTTTATGGAACCAGATTATGAGTTGTCTGATGAAGACAAAGGTAGTGACCTGACGAAGTTCGAAGAATTTCTAGTAAAAGAAATAGAGAAGATGACACAACAGCATAAATCTCCCCAGGAGGTTTTAATTAAAGGTTGGTGTAGGTTGCACGAGGCACCTCACTCAGAAACAACTTGTTCACTATGTTTACACATTTTGAAAAGGCATGCAGCTGCAGATCCAGAAGATCATCCTCCTGCTGAAATGAAAGAGAAAATAGAAAAGCCATCAGGCTCACGAGAAAAGGGAAAGAAGAAACTTGAGGATGATGACGTCCCTAAGTTAAAGTGGATATCAGGCAGAGTAGCAGCCAAAGCTGCAAAGAGAAAAGAAAGTTCAGCTAAATGTCCTGCTGAAGATAAACCTTGGATCCTAAGGTTTGATGGGTCCAAATCCAAGCAAGGTGCTTGGGTAGGAATTGATCTGATTGATCCAACTGGAGAATCCTACTTAGCAGCCTACAGACTATAGTTCCCCTGTACTAACAATGTAGCAGAGTATGAGGTTCTGATTCATGGGATACTGTTTGCTCATAAGAAAAAAGTAAATATTCTGCATGTCTTCGGTGATTCAGAACTAGTTGTGAGGCAAGTAAGAGGAGTTTACTCTTGTAACTATAGAAAGCTATCCAATTACAGACATCGTGTGTGGGACCTGATTGAAGACTTTGATGCCTTTAATATCACTCATGTACCTAGAGAACAAAACCATCGGGCAGATGCACTTGCCCAAGCTGCCAGTACATTGGAGCCACTGTCTATATCTAGTCTGAAAAGATTTTCAGTAGAACTAGCGTCAGTACCTTCAGTACCTGATAATGTGACCAATCTCTAGGTGTTTGATGATGATTAGCACATTCTGGACTTCATTTCAAATAGAGACATATTTGAAGCTCAGATTATAGATGAGAATGGTATGGAAGATCATGTCTGGGAAGAAGTTGAGATATTAGAGCTGCCTAGCAAGAAGATCCCCAAAGGTATGATTGAATTAGAAAGAGCTTTCGATTTGGATAATATACTTAAATAGAAGGATCTGCCCAAGGTAGATGGAGGTCAGTATTCACAAGTGAATATTGGACAAGATGATGACAAGAAAAATGTCTTGATGGGTAAGGTGTGCACACCAGAGGAGTTAGAAGGAATAACTTAGGTCCTCAAGGATTACATACATGTAATTGCATGGACTTATGATGAGTTGAAGACATATGACACATCTGTCATAACCCACACTATACCTCTCAAGCCAGATGCTAAACCTTTCAGACAGAAGCAAAGGCCAGTCAATGCCTTGCTCGAACCAATAATTCTTGAAGAAGTCAAGAAATTGTTAAACGCCAAGATAATATTTCCTGTGAGGCACTCCACTTGGGTGGCAAATCTTGTGCCAGTCAGAAAGAAGAATGGAGACATCAGGTTATGTGTAGATTTCAGGAACCTGAACAGAGCATCAGAAAAGGACAATTATCCTTTACCCTCATTGGATGAAGTTCTACAGATTGTAAATGGAGCTAAAATGATGTCTTTCCTGGATGGCTTTTCAGGATACAACCAGGTAATGGTTGATAAAATTGACAGATTGAAAACTGCCTTCACCACAAAGTGGGGGATATTTGCATATAGACGTATGCCATTTGGACTTATAAATGCTGGAGTTACATTCCAACGAGCAATGGACATAGCCTTTAGAGGCTTAATAGGAAAATGTATAGTCATCTACATGGATGACTTGATAGTATTCTCCAAGGAAAGGGGGAATCATGTTACTGATCTCAGAAGTGTACTAAAGAAGTGCGAGGAATACAGAATATCTTTGAATCCCAAGAAGTACATATTTGGGGTGACAACAGGAAAGTTACTAGGCCACCTGATCACAGAAGATGGAATTATCATCGATCCTAACAGGGTGGAGTCTATCATGAAGTTACAACTTCCAGGAAGCAAAAAGGAACTCAAGTCTTACTTTGGTAAGATAAACTTTGTGAGGAAGTTCATCACCGGCTTTGCTGAGATTGTCAGACCATTAAATGCCATGTTAAAAAAAGATGCACAAATTGAGTGGACACTCGAGGCCAAGGCTGCATTTGAAGATATAAAGAAAGCCATATCGGATGCTCCAGTCCTTATCAGTCCAGACTACACAAAAGATTTCTACATCTATTCATTTGCTTCAAAACATACCTCTGCAGCAGTGATAACTCAAAGAAATGAAGAGAAAGAAGAGAAACCAATTGCTTTCATGAGCTGTCCTTTCAGGGATGCTGAATTGAGATATGTAGATGTTGAGAGACAGGCACTTGCATTAGTCAAAGCAGTAAAGAAATTCAGACATTACATACTAAGAAGCAAAGTGATTGCTGTAGTACCAAATGCAGCAGTGAAGATGCTACTGATGCAAAGTGAGCCTGGTGAGAAAAGAGCCAAATGGATTACTGTATTACAAGAGTATGACATGGAAATTACACCAATGAAGCTGGTAAGGGGACAAGCTTTGAGCCAGATGATATCTGAAATTGATCCAAACGTTAGTAGTCAGCAATATGTGATCAATGAGAAAGACAATAAAGAGTGGTATTCAGATATCAGGCACATCTTGATTACTGGAAGATGTCCATCAAGAATGCAAGCTTCACAGAGAAGAGCCTTGAAAATAAGATCCTAAAAGTATATGATGAAGGGAGGAACCTTATTCAAGAAGAATTATGAAGGAATATACCTGAGGTGCTTGGAAAAGCCAGAAGCAAATAAGGTCCTGTCAGAGTTACATGACAAGTTTGGAACAGCACATGGATCAGCATTGGCCACAACACATGTAATCCTTAGAGTAGGATATTACTAGCCTACAATTTTTAAAGACATAGCTAATCATGTTAAATGTTGTCATGTTTGCCAGGTTGCTACGAACAGAGAGAAATATGTTGCACAACCCTTGTAGCCAGTGATGGAAGAGTGCCCATTTGCACAGTGGGTCATGGACTTCATAGGACCAATCAATCCTCTGTCCTCCTCAGGTCATAGGTATGTCTTAACAATTACTGACTATTGTACTAGATGGACTGAGGCTGTTAGCAGCAAAACTTGCACTGTAGATGATGTCATTAAATTTCTGGAGAGTAACATTGTCACCAGGTATGGAATTCCTTATGCGTTGGTAAGTGATAATGGTTCTTCTTTCACTTCAACCAAGTTGTCAAGTTGGGCTTTTGATCATGGGATTATACTTAAATTTTCATCCAACTATTATCCCCAAGGGAATGGATTAGCAGAATCCACAAATAAAAATTTACTGAATATCATAAGAAAACTGATAGAGAAAAACCCTAGAGAATGGAACTCACTTCTAAAGTATGCCTTATGGGTTGACAGAACTAGAATGAAAACTGTATTAGGAAACTCACCTTTCCAACTAGTATATGGGGTGGATCCCATCCTCCCTATAAACTTAAAAATTCCTACCCTGCAGTTTGCCCAAGAATACCTAGGCATAGACAATAAGCAAGAAGTCAGGTTGCTTCAATTGATGCACCTGGAAGAAAAAAGGAGTCAAGCAATTGACCAATTTGCAAAACATCAGGCTGTTGTCAAACACTGGTTTGAAAAGAGAGCCAGAGTTAAAGCTTTGAGGATATCTGATTTGGTCCTAATGTGGGATAAAGCCCATGAGAAGAAAGGTGACCATGGTAAGTTTGATAGACTATGGATAGGTCCCTTTCAAATTTCTGAGATACTAGGAGATAGTACTTATAGGCTTAAAAACCTGACAGGTGAGGATGTCCCATTACCAGTCAATGGACAGTTCCTCAAGCATTATTTCCAGGCCTGAGTAACTCCATGACAGTCATATGTATCATATTGTATATTTTATATAGTTGTTTGTACAGTTTGTTTGTTTTGCTTGTTTCGTTTTGTTGGTTGAGTTTTGTTTTGGTAAGTCAAGATGATGCACTTCATCACCCCAGAAAATAGCTGAATTGTTAAGATTCAAGTGATGGGATCATGTTTAGATATAGGTTATGATTCATTCTAAGAAGTATTCATGATCAAGTTGTGATATCTTTTCATCAGGGTGCCTTTTCTTGGTCAAAGTGAATCAATCACAATGAAACACCTAACAGCCTTGGGTTTGCTGAGCACATAAGTATAGGTGTTAAGTGAAAAATCTAAAGGGACTCCCTTGCTACCAGTACAATCTCCAACCTAAAGCTGCAAGTGACTGTACCTTGTATAAATGAACTGACATGATGATGACAGATACAAATTTTAAAGAGAAAATCAGAAAAGAAATAAAGCTAGGCCATCTAAGTAACTCTACTGGGGCTATAGACACCTGCTGGCAGTGGGGTGCTACTTAGGGAGATTGTATAGATAACCTTGCCGGGGCTATAGACGCCTGCTGGCAGCAAGGCTCTATCCAGGTTGGCTATGAGGGATGATCTCCAACTATGTAGTTTAACACCAGTTACTTATGTTTTCAACTTGCTTTCAAGATGAGGATAATTAATCATATGCACACACCTGATCCTTTGATAGCATTGTTACCATGATGAAATTTTATTATTCGGAAGATCATGATGCCTATGCTTAGATGAAATTAGAATACTTTAGATGAATGTGATCACATCACTTGAATCATTGGGATTTGTTTGTTTTCTTTGGTGGCAAGTTGTGTGGTTACACAACACGCCCCATTTTGACTTGGCAAAACAGGGACCCAACTTTTGGCTTGGCTTGTGTTGTCAGTTTTCTGGCGGTTTGGTAAAAGTAAGTCATGTGCATCATCATGTAGAGTCAGGATGAGGTAAGTCACAATTATAAGGTCAGTTTGTCAAAATTCGTATTTCATTTTTGTGACCTCATATTTTGAAAGAGCATTAAAATTCATGCAGGTTTGCCTTTTACATCACCCTGATATTCCTCAGGATGTGGAAGTTATGAACAATCAAAGTTTTGGTCAAACCTAATATTTGCAGGAGGAGGATCATATTTTATAACCTCAGTAAATTTGTCTTGTCATCATCATATTTGAAACATCCCCTGATAACTCATGCGGCCCAAATATTCGGACGTCAATTTTAAGTGGTAATAAATCTTCCCCGTCAAGAAGTCTTATATATCGCGAGCGTCATGTTTTCGAATGTAACCTGATATTTCTTAATATCCTCCTGACGTGAAATATCACCCTAAGCCAATATCCTGATGACATCATCCAAATCTGATAAATGAAGAAGCAAACATGATGATGACATCATCATCACATTTACATTTCGACAGGATATTTTCTAAACATGATCATGTTCACCTAATATGACGATGACGTCATGATGCATTTCCGATACAAAGAACGAATATCAGGATGACATCATCTCGATATTCCAAAAGGGAGACATGTAAGTTTGCCTCGTCATCATCATATTTGAAACATCACCCGATACATCAAAATATCCTCCTGATGTACTAAACATAACCAAATGGTGCTTTTGTCACCCGAATCTTGTCGCGATAACAATTCCAATATGGCGGAGGAGGATGATATTGAAACTCGACCCGATATTTGTGAATATCATCCTGCCTTCATGATATCCTGTCATATGGATATCCCCCCACTCCCGTTGCTGCCATTATCATTTAATGAGCACAGACATGGTAGGTGGTTCCCGCCGATCCCCGAACCCAATGAAACACTTGGCGAGATCCTGCATTTTCACACAGATAATCAAGGAATATAATCTAACTTGTCAGAGTTGCCCTAAATTTACCCTTATTGCAAGGTTAAAAGGTAATTCAATCATCATTTTTACATTTACCTTGCAATAAAATTATTTTACAGCAAACCAGCTTCCGCATCCTCATACAGGCGATTGTTGCACGATTTGAGCTTACAGACAGAAGGAAGGAAGTGATCATCAGTTGAATTAAGAGCGTCGTTAGCAATCTACTGGTATAAAAGGAGAAATCTGCATAACCAGGTAAGTAAATGAAACCCTCATCATGTTATTGTTGTTCAGGTATGATGATGTAAGTTCTGGTTTATGCATCCATATGATTAAGTAATATTGAAAAGATATAGTAGGCATGGTGATTTATAAGGTTAATTGCAATATGCATGCATGTGTTACCTGTTGTGAGATGGGATTTTGTTAATTGCAGGTACTCATGGCTGACAAGCGGTTAGTTAAATGTCAAGAGGAATTCAGTAGGCCCATGTTCTCTTCTCAGAGGGGGGTCCTGTTTAAATATGGAGCAATTACAGACACCCATTAGGGAAGCACCAATTTGGAAGCATGGTCAGCTAAGCTGAATGATGGGCATGACAAGAGTCCTGTGCTGGGCGCAGTGTTTGTATCCAGAATGTGGAATGCTGCCGATTTTCCATATTCCATGGAGTCTCCAGAGCTGGTCATAGAATGTGCCCGGAATTATAATCCTCAAACAAGGCAAGTGGTGAAACATGGGAGGATATATGCAGACCTCTCCATCAAGGGTCTCTCCCGGACATTTGGATTGCCGCTGGGCAGTAAAGTTAAGAGCGTGGACCTGAGGAAGTCAGAAAAGGAGTATGAAGCCAACAAGAAATCTGCCAGGAAGAACATGTATCAATGGCGAGCTGAGAACAACACATATCCTGCAGCAGCCAAACTTCCTGTGCACATGTTCAAATATGATTTCAGTGAGGAATACCAATACATGATTGCACTCCTGAATAGAGTAACAGGCCAGCCTGATGCTGGTAGTTTCAGAGATTGGATGTATGGAATAATAATGATGTATCTATATTCAGACATCAAGCCACTATGGGGCCAGATAATAAGTGATGCTCTGCATGAGCAGCTGATGAACCTGGGAGGCTCAAATTGTGCATTTTATATGTTGTCATACATTGTTTATTCTTGTGCTTATGAAGGCACTTTTGATGCTTTAGTTACAGATGGAAAGCTTACAGGCACGAATGCTATGTATATCTGGGATCATCATCCCCAGCTACAGAGAACCATCTACCTCAAAGATTACAAACTGGTCAATGATGCATTCTCCATGCATCTGGTGAGGACCATGGAGGAAGACAGAACAAAAAGATTGAGCATGGAGGCTCAAGAAATAGTCTATAGGCATGGGGCCTGGTACATACAGTTTGTAACCTTTTCATACATAAGGGTTGAAGGTTTTGAGGGACATCCCCTGATGCTACCAAGGTATCCTACTAATGCAGTAATACTTATGGAATTTATTCGGCAAGGCTCCACAATGATAAAAATGTACAAGGATGCCAAGAAGCTGCCACCAATTTTGTTTCCAGTCAGCATTGGCTGCTACATGTGCCCTGATTCTAACAATATAAGGAAGGTGATGGTCACCCTAAATAAAATGAATCTGCAGCCTTTCCCACTAACAAGACCATATGATCCTTACGGCCGAATGCAGAAGATACTAGGAAAGCCTATTCATTAAAGGCACCTAGAGGATTTTTGGGCCGACTGCGAAGATGAGGTAGAGGCAAACTTTTGAAGAAGGATGATGGCAGGATAATCGCAGATGAATATGAGCAAAAGAAGATATATAATGACACCATCTCTGCACCTGACCTCACCATGCAGGAGGACATATCTTTGGACCCATTCATTGCCAGGACCATACAGCTAACTCAAGCTTGGGTTGATGAGCAGGTGGAGGCATTGAAAAAGAAAGGTGTTACCATTACGGTGGACAACAAGAAGAAGTGACAAGATATTCCTGGGGATGAATATGATGACTTCCTGATTGAGAAGAGGAAGACCAAGGGAGATAGAATCCCTCCACCACAACAACAGAGCAAAAGACCCCCAAGGGGCAAGAAGGTGGATAAAGAACCCAAAGGGGTTATAATTGAAAGGGCAATATTTGAAACTGATGAGGCAACAACATCAGGATCAGGATCAGAATCAGAATCCCCTATAAAGAAAGAAAAGCCTAGGAAGATTAAGATAGCAGAGGCTGGAATCACTGAGACCCTAGAAGTGGGTCAATCCTCAAGGAAACATGATACAGAGGATATCCTCATGGAGGAGGAGCCTAAAGAAGAAGAGGCTTCATTAATAATAAGGAGAAAGAGGAGAGCTCCATAGGTGCTGGTGTCCACCCCACCCAAGAAACAAAGAACCTCTATGAGAGGTGAAATAAAATAACCCCCAGCACTATTACAAGGGGCAGGTAGTGAAGTGCCTAAGGAACTTCAGCATAATGTTCCACTTCCTACCATCGTCAAGTTCAAAACTGAACTTGCAGAAGAACAAATGAAAGAAGCCGCCCAG
Source organism: Cunninghamia lanceolata (assembly GCA_027924645.1). Classification (NCBI taxonomy): domain Eukaryota; kingdom Viridiplantae; phylum Streptophyta; class Pinopsida; order Cupressales; family Cupressaceae; genus Cunninghamia; species Cunninghamia lanceolata. The sequence continues at coordinate 4,340,571 of BSBN01000985.1, read as the reverse complement.
ACACAAGCAGAAGGTCATGTCTCGCTAGACGAGACAATAAACTTGTCTGATGATGAGGTGGTGCAAGATGTGGCTGCACAGAAGATGGAAACACTTGCTGCTGGTATAAGTATGACACCTCACAAGCCTCCACCAGTTCAAACTGTATTTGAGAAGATGAAGCAAGTGGAAGAAGAGCAAGAAAAGAGCCAAGAATAGGTAGCTCAAGAAATAGGGCTAGATACATTAATCACAGAGGTGACGAGTCCTCTAGTGGTAGACCTGACAGAGAAATAGGATGCAAGTCCTGAACACCCAGCAGGATCACCTGACAAAGGGCACCCAACAAAAGAAGTAGAGATGGTAGAGTCAGAGGGCCATGCTCTTGAATTAGGCCAACAAAGCCCACATGATACATCAGAGGAACCTGCTATAGTAGAGGTTTAGGAAGCGAAGGCTAATGAAAAAGAGAAAATAATAGATCCCGTTGCCAAGACACAAGAGGTTGACAGTGTAGGCCCGGAACAAATAATGGCTACAGAACAAATGCCAGCACCTCAGGCAGAATCCCCAGTATCTAGTGCAGTGGATAAACAACAAGGGGAAGAATTGGGAATGGATGAAGTAATGACAGAGAAAGATCATGATCATCATGATCAACATATAGATGCACCGCAGGGTTCCCCACACCAAGAAGATGCTCCTCCGGAAAAGGAAATTCCTCAACAGGACGATGTGCTGCAGGATCAACAACAAAGTGAGCATCAAGAAGAAGAAATGGAAAAATCACCATCTCCACAACACTTGCTGACAGAAATGGGAGACATGGGTGAACATCATGATGATGCTGAACAACATGATCAGGTGCCTCCGTGGTTGGCAAAAGAAGTTAATATAGAGGAAGAGTTTGAAATTCAGGAATTTGATGTCTCCACCTTGTTCTCCGCTGATATAATGAAACCTAGGAGGAAGGCCAGAATGACTTCGGCCATCAAGAGAGATCCGGAAACCAAGAGAAGGACCTCACAAATTGCCATACCTGCGGTGGAGAAAGAAAAAGGTAAAATTACTGTGGATGAATTTCAAATCAGCACAGTGGATTTGGGTTTTGCCAATGAGGACCAAGAAGGTCAAGAGGGCAAGGACATTATTGACTCTCTAATTCAAAAGGTGAAAAGAGAGAAGGAGAAGAATAAGCAACATAAAGAGCACATTGCTCAGTTGCATGCCTACATAAGGGGGCTGACCAGTCCTGATGATACTACAACTGAACATGCAGTCCCATTGACTGCCATTTCTCAGGAAGAGGTAAATAAGTTAGACCTCATGAAACATGAGGTGTCTGTAATAAGAAAATGGATGTCATCCACATTGGATGATGCTGTAGAAATAGTGAAGGCCTCTTTGAAGAGGTGGAGTATTTTGAGTGACTCTAGGACCAAGGTGGATAAATTGCAAATGTAGACCGGAAAAAGATCTTATAAACTGGAAAGGGTCTTAAGCCTCTTGGGAGAAATAAAGAGGATAAATCCTCAACTGCTTATCAGTAAGCAGGTACTGGACAGTAATACCGCAATGTTGGTGGGCATCTAGTACAAAGACATTCAGTTTGAATGCGCAGTCTTCAAAAGATGCAATAATAAACTGAGAAATATTAGCATGAGGCTGCATGATTTAATGGCTGAGGAGGCAGAGATATTAAAAACATTGGAAGGAAAGGTTGAAGGTAAAATAGAAAATCAAGATGAAGAGTCTGCTATCAAGGCTCTACACAGCAACTTCCAATCAGAAGTAGATGGTCCAATTGTCCACTTGATAGAGGAACTTATAGATAAAATAGTGAGGATCAAGGTCAAGATGGAAAGATACAATGAAACATTACAGGACAGGAAAAACAAGCTAGATAACAGCAGAGATAAGTATGAGGCACACAAGCATGCCATCATCAAAGCAAAGACTCAAGATGGCAGAGGAATAGATCAAGTTGTGCATTCATATGAGCAGATCTGGAACAACATGCAGCCCCATATGCGGCATCATCATCAGGATAGCGAAAGTTCAGGAAGTGATGCACATGATGATGATCAACATGAATCAGCTGAGGAACATGATGAAGATACATCATAAAGGGGATATAAGCATAAGCAATATAGATAGTTGCTAGCTGGCAACTTGTGCCATTTTTGTAAAGATTGACAAAGTCAAGGAATGATGACCGTAGATTTGTATTGATAAATCAGGATCGTTGATCTTTTTATAACAGATTCCTCACCTTATTCTATAAAAGGTGGTGGAATGCCTTATTGTAAACATTCGAAACTTAATTGAAATCCGTCTGCTGAAACATTCAGAGCTCATTTCAAAGTTTTTGTATACATTTATATTTTTGCATACTTAATGAATGAGAAGACTGTGTCGATTACGATTCATAGTAAATCTTGAGTAATCAGTGTATGATTTCTAGATATATGTGGTGATTTGCTGCGTCCCTTGGAGTGCATGTCTACTTACATGTGTTGTCTTCATACAAATTCCTTTGAAGTTAGCATCAACTATATCTAGCTGTGGAATGTCCTGGTGAAAATATGGTTTGGTTTTCTTCTCTTCATGACAGTATCTAATATACATGTGGTTCAAAAGCTAAAGGTTCAACTTTAATTAGAAGCATTTCTTCAATTTCTTTTAAATTTTAGAGCATTCCATCTCCATAATTGCAAATAATTGATGATCTTAAGCAAATAACACAGATATGCAGACATCTCGTAGATAATCATAAATATTTAGCATATTTGAATACAAAGCATGCACAATTGAAAATATCATGCAAAGATTGAGGTATTTCTGCATCTTCTCACCAAATAATTGCATAATATGACTTCTCTGTAAAGAATTTCTGCAGGAATGTCATGATGATGATAAATTTCCACGTAAGGCTCCAAAATGGAAACAGCAACTCACATTAACCTCTGAGTGACTTCAGACGATTAAGACCTAATCACCGGAGACTTGGGATCCTGAATTCTTTGAATTCATAGTGTCTTTCAAGATGAATAAAGGTTAATGTGTACTTTTATTCTATGCTTGTTTGTGACTAACATCATGACCAAAAATACACTTGTTTGATTTTGCATCCAGCTTGGTTCTATTTTCAGAATCTACATGTGCAAATGCTTCACATCTGAAGGTTTTGAGAAAAGAATAACTCACCTTCTTACCTATCCATGCTTCCTTTGGAATACCACAACCCAAAGGAACTGAAGGACCTCTATTAATTAAATATACAGCAGTGTTGACAGCCTTTGCCCACATATTTAAAGGCAGCCCAACATGCAATCTCAAGGTCCTTGTACGCTCCATTATTGTCCTATTCATGTGTTCAACAACTCCATTTTCTTGTGGAGTCCCTGGAACCATTTTTTGCCTACGAATTCCATTAAAGAAACAATAATCTTCAAATTCTTTGCCACAATACTCACCGCCATTATCAGATTTGAGACATTTTTATCTTTTACCTGTCTCATTCTCAACCAAGCTTCTCCATTTTTAAATCTTTCAAATACATCAAATTTCTGCCTAAGGAAATAAATTCATATCTTGCTAGTTGCATCATCTATAAATGTAACATAATACCAAAAGCCATCGAGAGAAGATATCTGAGCTGGTCCCCATACATCTGTATGCACAAGCTCTAACTTTTCATTTTTCTTTTGCTTCCCATCTTTGAGAAAACTAACTCTCTTTTGTTTTCCATACACACAACTTTCATAGAAATCCATATTAATACATTTCAGACCTGGTAAAACTTTCTTAGAATGAAGTACCTTCATACCATTTCACTCATATGCCCAAGTCTGTTATGCTACAGTGTTGTCTCAGAACCTACAGCAACTTTTTCAGTCTCTTCCTGCAAACCTATAGCAACTGTTCCTGAACTTGTTTGTTTTTTCTCTATAATAGCTAAAGTAGAAGGAATGGTATGACAGGTATAAAGATATAAGGTGCCTACTTTCACATCTTTTTCTACTACTAAGACACCTTTTGAATCCTTCTAATTTTTATCAGTAAATGTAACAATGCAACCTTGTTCAGCTAGCTGCCCCACTGAAATTAAATTCCTACTGAGCCTTGGAACATACCTTACCTCTTGTAGTAGCCAATGATTCCCATTTTGCAACTTAATCTTGATTCTTCCCTTTTGAACAATCTGACAGGGTTCATTATCTCCCAAATAAACTAGCCCAAAATTCCCTTGGACATAATCAAGAAAATAACTTCTATGGAGTGTAGCATGAAATGAGGCCCCTGAATCTAAAACCCATGAATCAACAACGTTATCTAGGGAAAGAATCAAAGCATCATCTTCAGATTTATTACTTACCACATTTTCTTTCTTATTGCCTTCTTGTTTGTCTCATTTATTTTTCTAAGACTAGCAATCTTTCTTCAGATGACTTGGTTTCCCACAGTACCAGCAATCCTTCTATCCTTTGGTTTGGGATCTTTTGTCCTTTGATTTTCCTCGTGACTTACCATGACCTCCATAACCTTTTGCTCTCTCCTTTGATCTTCCCCTGCTTTCTGCATTCAAAACACTACCTAATGTGGATCCACCTGAGCTTTTCTTATGAATTTCCTCACTCAGAATAACACCAACAATGTCATCAAATTTTAGGGTATTTGAACCAGAAATAGAGTTACTAACTACCATTACCAAACTATCCTAGCTTTCAGGCAATGAACATAATATCAAGAGAGATCTAACTTTTTCATCAAATTTTACATTTACAGAAGTCAATTGACTGACAATCATATTAAATTCATTTAAATGACCTATCACAAATCCACCTTCAACCATTTTCAAATTAAACAAATGCTTCATGAGAAATACCTTATTTGAGGCTGAGGATTTTTCATACAATTTAGCCAAAGCTTTCATCAGACCATCTGTTGTCTTTGATTCCTTTATATTGAATGCCACCAATGGTGCTAGGCACAACCGAATAGTTCCCAGTGCCTTTCTGTCAAGAAGATTGCAATCCTCATCAAACATTGTTGTCAGTTTCTTGGCTACTCCTTCCAACGGCATCCATAAATCCTTTTGATAGAGGTAATCCTCCATCTACATTTTCCATAACTGATAGTTCTACCCATTGAATTTATCAACCTTCAATTTACCCTCGTCTGCCATTGCTCCCACTCAACCATGAGACCTTCCTGCAGATGATAATCAAACACAACCCACTCTGATACCACTTGTTAGGGTTAGCCGACAGAAGATATCAATTAAATGCAAATAAAGATTAAACAGAGGAATGGAAATACACAGAATTAATAACAATGAGAGACAAGTTTTAACGTGGTTCACCCGAACTCATGCTACATCCACCAAACAAAGAGTCCAATATTATTATCCAGTAAAGCAAACTGATTACAACCAGCAATCCCTGCGACTCAATACCGTTGCAAATGCTATAATACAATATATATCAACCAAACCTTAACCCTTAGCTGCTTTTTATCAAGCCTTATGTCGGTTACAAAAATAGGGTTTTTTATGTCGGTTACAAAAAATAGGATTTTTTATGTTGGCTCTAAATTTTTTTTTCGGGGGCTGTGCCCCTGAATCCCAGCAAGGATACATGGCTAGTGTACAGTACTTTCCTAATCAGTCGCCACCTACCAACAATCTCCAACTTGGAGACTGATCAGGCTCCATACCAAACAAGTAGTGCAAGTGCACAGAGGAATCTTGGTAGAGGTAAATATTCACTGCATGGTCATGAGATGGCAACACATGGCCTCCTCTTAAGAAAGGAATAAAGGTATATATAAAGAAAGATCCATGGAGGCTTTAGCATACCTACATAGAGCAAGTTGGTGATGGGCCATTTCTGGCTACGATGCTGGGAAATGGTGCCACGTGTCCACATCAGATAAAAAGTGAAGTGATCAGTAAAGGAAGTACATCTAATATGGTTCATTTCTATTGGATGAAGACTTTTCAACGAGGAAGACCTAGATTTTCAAATCTGACAGGTGAATGATGGTCGTGGATTTCATGAAGGAAAAATTGGATCAACGGCCCAGGTTAAAACTTTTTATATTTAATGTTGTAGCCACCCTGTGATAGAAATTTGAGTTAATACCAAAGATACATAAATTAATGCCTCAGACCATAGTCTATGAAGCTTCTTAAAGGGAAAAATTAGGGCTTTCTACATCATTTTCACTAGCATGAATAGAGTCCCAGCACGTAATAAGCTTTCAGGCAAATGAGAGAAGGAAGTTTAGGCTTTTGCAAGCATAAATAGTAAGTTTACTCTGTTTGACTGTACTCAGTTGATTTCTTGTCTATAGGGTAGAAAATTGTTAAAACATGAAACACTAGTTTGATAGAAATATTCTAAAGAAATGAATCAAACTAGTCAGGCCTCCACATCAAAACAAATTTTTGATTAGGACTTCATAGTCTAGTTCCCAGGGTTTGTCATATGTCCTCTGAGTGTGCATGGTCATGGGGGGCCAAGTGACAAAATTTTGGATCTTTGCTAAAATTGTAGAGATGCCATATAGCCTATGTTGGGTTGGGTTCTCCTCAAGCACAAGTATGATAGAATAGACTTCAAGGTCCTAGTTTATAATGCTTGGTGGTTAGACTTGGCTAAGATACTTTTCCCTAATGTATTTCCCAGTCTAGACCTAGTAAGGGCAATCACACAGAGATATGACACTCAAACAAGATCAGTCATAGCAAGGAATGACACCATGATGATCAAACTCACAAAGGAATATATCTCAATTGTGTTTAACCTGAACCCTACTGCCACAAATAAAATTACCCTGAATGCCTTGAAAGAAGGATATAAAAGTGTCAGATATGGATATAGATCCTTCAATCTACCCAAGAATAGACCAAATGGGGTAGATGGAAAATTGATAAAGATATCAGATAGGGAAGAAGAACCCTTTGAATGCTCCCACTTTATGTACTACTTTGTAAGAACTTACAATAGTCTCTGTTAAGTACTTGGGAGGGATGTCATGGATAGGATACCAATTTCTTTGATGATGATGGTAGTCAACATTTAGGACCCATCCACCAAAGAGCCATATGATTATGCCTCTTACATAGAAAAAAAAATGCATAATCAAATGATTGGGGTCAAGAACAAATTGTATACTATGGAGGCTCATGTGGATTTTACATGGTACTCATTGATGTGCAATATGATTCTATTTTCTGTATTGGGCATGTGGCACAGTGATCTACATGTTAAAGAGATTGATGTAGAGGGAAACATGTTGCCTATTCAGATGTTGACCTGCATGTTAGACATGCATTGTATTGATTATAATGATGTGATCTTTGAGGAGCTTTTTGTGAGGAGAATAATTGGGTTTTTGGAGCCAGAGGGGGAAAGGTTACATGCAAATATGCTGAATTTTCTAAGGCCTCTAGATAGGACCCCTAAATTGGGGATAGACCACAATTGAGGTGACCGGTTTCTATATACTGACACCACTTGCATTACAGTTTATGGATGCGAGTTTGCTTCATATGTTTTTCCTAAATATGTGCCCAAAAGGATTGCCTTCTTGGAGATCATCATAAAACTTAATGAGCTCGACAAAGAGCACTTGAGGAAGCATAAGAAAGGCTCATTCTTTCCCACTTCCATCAAATTCAGTGATTCCATAATGGTCAACAAGGATGTCTTATATCAAATTGATTCAAGTCTAAAGGGTTATAGAATGAATTTATGAGAAGAACCTCCTGCAACAATATAATGAAAAATGCATGAAATAATAGAAATAGATATGAATAGCAGAAACACAGAAGGAACTTATTGATCACAGGACACTTTAAAGGGGCAACCTCCTTTAAGCAAGCTCAATACAATAAATTCATGGATGCCTTCATTGGCCTCAACACGTACTTATATACTAAGTCTAATATAAACAACTATTACTTCCCATGAATGTGGGATAATACAATATACTCACGGGATGACTTACAAAGCATATGTGTCCAATAGCAATATACTAACAAAGTAAAAAGAAGGGTTAACACTAGTTCCTAACATCCCCACCCTCTTAGAAAAGCTTTGTCCTCAAAGCTTAAGATGCTGAAATTGTTGCTGAATCTGAAGGAGTGGTTCCCATGTAGCATCCTCTAGTTGCAGTCTGTGCCACTAAATTAATACCTCTATGATGGATTGAGAGCAAAATTGATGAGTGCACCTATCAAGGATTACCTCTGGCTCCAAAATGATGGATCCTTCGTTATCTAGTTTTGGTAAAATAGTTTGTGCTCTGATGTTGGTGCCAAGAACTTTCTTTAGACAAGAGACATGAAATAGGAAGGAGGAAGCTCCAATTTATAAGCAACTGACCCAATCTTCTGAAGAACCTTATATGGCCCATAGAACTTTGGAGCTAGCTTATGATGCCCTTTGAATTTTAGGGATGATTTCTTGTATGGCTGAAGACAAAGAAAAACCATATCGCCTACTTGAAAAGTGTGCTTAGAATGGTGCTGATCAGCTTGTTGTTTCATTTGATTTTGGGCCATGTGAAGATTGCCTTACAATATGTGAAGAATTTGATCTCAGGTTCAGAGAACTGTGTCGATTGCCTGAATTGGTGAACTGCTAGGGGTGTATGGAAGAAGCACTGGTGGTGCCTGACCATAGACTACTTCATATGGAGTCATTTCAGATGCAATGTGGTAGGAGGTATTGTACCACCATTTAGCAAGCAGAAGCCACTTTGTCCACTGATGTTGTTGTTCTAAAGTGAAGCAATGAAGATAAGTTTCTAAACACTTGTTGACAATTTTAGTCTAACCATCTATTTGTGGGTGATACGCTGAACTCATCTTTAGTTTGGTGCCAGTGTGTCGAAATAGTTCTGTCCAAAAATGACTGGTGAAAGTTGCATCACGATTTGAGACAATGGAAGAAGGGATACCATGAAGATGAAAGATTTGCTCCATGAAAATTTATGCAACTGAGGAGGTAGTATAGGGATGGATGAGGGCACAAAAATGACTATATTTGGAGAGGCGATCAACCACAACCAAGATCACTATCTTCCATCTAGATTTAGGGAGCCTCTCAATGAAATCCATAGAAATATCTATCCAAATCCATGTAGGGATGGGTAAGGGTTCGAGCAATCCAGGAAGGAGTGTCATTTCACCTTTGTTACATTGGAAGGTATCACATTTAGCCACCATCTGTTGAATTGCCCTTTTCATTCCCTTCCAATATAAGTTACGTCGTGCTTGCTCATAACTTTTGAGGAACCCAGAGTGCCTTGCTAATAGAGAAGCATGGAGTTCATAGAAGATAGCTTGGTGAAGATCTATGCTATGGGGAAGCACCAAACAACCCTTGTATCTCAGAGAAGCACCATCCCGAGAGTAATGCAGTACAACAAAAGGCTTATTGGCCAACTACTGGATGATTTGAGATAATGAAGAGTCATTGACATAGCCCTGCTGGACAGATTCCAACCAATTTGGAATAGGCATAGAAATAGCTGAAAGAGAATCTTGGTCATCAAATGTGCGAGAAAGAGCATCTGCCACAATATTATCCTTACCCTTCTTATATGTGATCTCATAGTCATAACCCATGAGTTTACTAACCCATTTCTGTTGCACCAGGGAGGAGACTCATTCAAGGAAATATTTTAAACTCTAGTGATTAGTCTTGATGCAGAAATGATTCCCTAGAAGGTATGGCCGCCACTTCTATACTACATGCAAAATAGCCATCATTTCCTTCTCATATGTATAGAGTACTAAATGCTTACTAGAAAGGGCTTTTCTGGTGAATGCAATGGGATGTTCATCTTGAAGGAGAACAACACCAAGTCCATTGCCACAAGCATCACTCTCAATAGTGAAGGTCTTGGAAAAATCTCACATAGCTAGAATAGGTGTAGTATACAGCTTATTTCAGTTTTTCAAATGCACACTCAGCAGCATGTGTCCATGTAAAAGCATCTATTTTCAACATAGTTGTTAATGGAGCTGCAATCTTCCTGTAATCCTTGAAAAACTTACGATAGTAGCCAATCAGTCTCAAAAAACCATAGAGGCTTTTGAGTGTCTGAGGATGTGGCCAATTTTTCATGGCATGTATTTTGGCAGGATCCACTCGAACCCCTTGGGCTGAAACAATATGCCTGAGATACTCCACTTCCTCCTGCCCAAACACACATTTAGACTATTTTACATAGAGATGATGATTAGAGAGAAGTTGTAGAACAAGATCCAGATGTTGGAGATGCTCAGCCCATGTTTTACTATAGATGAGGATATCATCAAAGAAGACTAGAATGAATTTCTGCAAGTAGGGCTGAAATATTTTATTCATCAATGCCTGGAATGTGGAAGAAGCATTAGTGAGGCCAAAGGGCATGACCAAAAACTCATAGTGGCCATCATGTGTGTGGAAAGCTATTTTAGGGATATCATCCTCATGAACTCAAATTTGGTGATACCCAAAATGAATATCCAACTTGGAGAAAAAATGAGCACCATGAAGCTCATCAAAAAGCTCATCAACAACAGGAATCAGAAACTTATCCTTGATTGTGATGTGATTAAGTGCTTGAAAGTCAATGCACAGGCACCATGACCCATATTTTTTCCAAACAAGAACTGATGAAGAAAAAGAACTGGTACTAGGGTGAACAATACCTTGCTTCAGTAAGTCCCAAACGAGCATCTCAATATCTGTCTTTTGGTGAAATGGGTAGCGATAGGGCCTGATGTTGGGAGGAACACTTCCAAGGAGTTGAATATGATGGTCCTCTAGTAGTGAAGGTGGCAATCCCATTGGTTTTGCAAAGACACATGCATATCTATCAAAAAAAAAATTTAGATCTAAAGGAGTAGTGGAGACTGCTGATGGTTGTATCTGAATGGAATGGAGCTAAGCGATGACACCATGTGAATTCTTCTTGAGGAGCTTTTCCATGCAATGTGAACTGATGATGCTGAGAGACCCTGGTTGTAAGCCTTTCAATGTTTGTTTTTTCCCATTGTCTGAAAACTGCATCCAAAGTTTAGCAAAATCACATAAGATGAGTCCAAGTGTACGTAACCATTGAGTGCCCAAAACTACATCACATCCACCTAAGGGCAAGGCAAACATGTCAGAGCGCAGGTTATAATCTCCAATAGAGATACGCACATTGTGACACTTCCCTTTGCAAGGTAATGTGCCCCTATTGGTAATCATGACTTCAAAGCTAAAGTAAGGATGGACAAAACAATTAGCCTATTTGGCGATCCGAGGGTCAATGAAGTTACGAGTACTACCAGAATCAATGAGAATTGTAAGAGGGAGCTTCTTGAAGTAACCCTTGACCCGCATGGTTTGTGGGGTGGTGACTCCTGCTAAAGCATGGAGAGAGATCTTTGGGTGGTCTTCTTGAGAAGTAGGGTCAACAAGCAACTACTGAGTATCAACCTGATCATCCACTGTATCATGAGCATCTACAAAAACTCTAGTTTCATGTAGAGAATCCACATCCAAGAGATAGATCTTTTTCTCAACACATCTATGTCCCCTAGTGAATTTCTCATCACAATTATAACAAAGCCCTTTTTCTCTACGTGTCCACATCTTTTCTACAGTTAATTGCTTGATAGGAGTTGTTCTAGGAGCTGGCATTATTTGAGGTCATTGGGAAGCCATATTTTTGAATGGAACAAAATTGGATTTCGAGCGCTATTGAGCTGTGATTTTATCCTCCACCAACTTTGCCAACCCTAAGGCTTCCATCATCATGCTTGGACAAAACATTTTAACCTCAGAGTGAATTGTATCCTTTAGACTACTGACAAAACAACTCCTAAAGAAATCATTAGACAATCCCTCTATGTGATTGGCCAATTTTTCAATCTCTATTTGATATTCTCTCATAGTGCCTATTTGGCACAGTGTAATGAGTGCTCCTGTGAAGTCATCAAAAGCACTAGGGCCAAATCATCGCAAAATGAGTTTGCAAAAATCTATCCATTTTGGCTCTTCATGAGCCATGATGTAACAACGGAACCATTGAAGGGCTTCATGTTCCAAATGAAAGGATGCAAGGGGGACTTTATTTACCTCAAAAGTATTATGCAGACTAAAATATTGTTCTGCCCAGTGTATCCATCCAGTTGGATCATCACTGTTGAAGTGAGAAAAATCAAGCTTCAACCCACAAAAATTGCTGGAAGAAGAGAATCCAGTTTCTGGAAAAGAGTTTGGCTGCTGTCTATTGTTCATGGCTAAATGCTAAAGATTGAGGCCAAGGATTTTTCAATCAAGATCTTACAGTTTAGTCTTGAGAGCTACAAGTTCCTCCTCCATGTTTTTGTTCCTTCGCGAGTGACAACCATAACTAGGATTGTTTTTTTTTGGGGGGGAATGGGTAGAAAATAAAAAATAGAAAAATTTTTAGTAAAGGAAAATTTGGATTTGGGAAAAACTCTTATGGGTAATTGGGGTTTGACTAGGTTTTGGACACTTTCTGAGGGAAAGGGGAGAAGAAAATGGGGATTTCAGAAGCGGGGTGAAAGAATGGGCAAATTTGTCAAAGAGGGATAAAGAGGCAGAAATATGAAATGAACACTGTGGCAAGATTTGAAGGCTATTGGGTGGGAAACAAAGAAGTTATAACAAATCCTAAAAATACACAAATATGGGATTTCTGGCTTTGATAAGTGGAATTTGGGATAGGGTCCTCAAGGAAGGAAATATGCAGAATGGAATTTTAGGGGTTCCAGTGGAGTTTGAGGGGAAACAGAGCTAAAGAAAAGAAGATATGGAGAAAAAAAGAAAAATTTTTTACTTTTTTTTGGAAACAACTCTAGATGGGATCTACAAATGGCTCTGGACAGAGTCAATTTGTAATTTATCAGCTAGCAATAGATATGGGCCCCAGGTATGTTCAGCTTTCTAAAGGTTCAGGGGATTCACTCAACTACCAATGCTATCTAACGGTTTGCGTATTGGGGTAGTACCCCTCACTCCATGGCTCAGGTAAAATTGATAACCACTTTGCCACAAATGATAGCTCTTGGTTTTCCTTGAGGATGGGAACTAGTTAATTAGGTAGGGGCCATTGCCCTTTTCGCTAGCAGGTCCTCTCAATGGGCCAGCTACTTCAGTGTTCCTATGGTACTCCTCACAATGAGTTTTAGGGCTATGCCTAGGTACTTCCCATAGTTAAGCAGATAGGAATTATTCCCAGATCCAAACCTGCAATTGAAATGAACAATATAGATGCAAAAAAAAGAACTACTCAATAATCACAGTGCCTGGAGGCCACTACAGAAAACAAATTTGACAGAATTTCCACCCAATGAGCCCAAGAAAGTGAGTGCTCTGATACCAAATGAGAACCTCCTACAACAATACAATGAAAAATGCATGATATAATAGAAATATATATGAATAGAAGAAACACAGAAGGAATTTATTGATCACATGCCACTTCAAGGGGGCAACCTCCTTTGAGCAAGCTCAATACAATAAATTCGTGGATGTCTTCATTGGCCTCAACATGTACTTATATACTAAGTCTAATCTAAACAACTATTACTTCCCATGAATGTGGGATAATACAATATACTCATGGGATGACTTACAAAGCATATGCATCCAACAACAATATACTAACAAAGTAAAGAGAAGGGTTAACAGGAGTTCCTAACAATGTAGAGAAGCCTAGGGTATTTGACCCTGAAGGCTTTATTGACAAAGTTAGGATGAATGTGAAGAGACCACAATACATTTATCAAGCCTTTTATGATGAGGACATAGTTAGAAATTATTTTACCATGACTGATGTTCATAATTTAAAGGAAAAATGGGAAGTGGTCATGGTAGGAGAGAGATTAAGAAAGAATTTGAATGCTCCTTACCCAGGGGCCTTTGCAGATATATAGGATTCGATAATGAGGATTTAAATGGTTTTTGACCATGCAGATGAGCTAATTGGTAGTGCTCTAGTAGGTGAGGAGAGGCCAACCTACTAGCCTAGAAGCTCAGGAGGATATGTTAGAAAAAGGGAATCACCGTATTTTCCCCCTGCCAAGAAAACAAAGATAGTTGATTTGGAAAATCTAGAAGAAATTAAGTACTAAACTTGGAGGAGGAAGAAGAAGAACAATTGGTTATCCATCATGTGAATTCACTTGATAGAATAATACCTTATGTTTCCCTAGATAATAGACTAGCAAGCTCAATAAGTGGTCAGCATGCAGACACATAAGATGTTAAAGTATTGGCCTGTGTACAATTTATGGAAGATGATGAATGTGTCAACACTCCTGAATTTAGGAGTTATGTATTGAAAGTCAGAAGTGAAGAGTTCCAAAAGAAGATAGAGGAGGCTAAGAGGAGCAGATTGATCATAGTATGAGGCCATCATCAAGAAACTATTAAATGAGGTGAATCAAGGTATTAGTGGGATAACCCTAGAAGAAGGAAGCACCTTAGTTGACAAAAGAAATGTGTTACTTCTTCCACATTGGACCTTGTCAAAAATTGCATTTGACACAATAACTAGAGAGGATTAAGAAGTGATAGGTGAACAAGTAGAAAAGGCACTCTTTGGTGCAACTTTTAATCCTATGTTTGAAACCTTAGCAATATGGGCATTGGCCTCGAATAATAATAAGCCTAGGATTGGATTGGGATAATTAATAGGGGATGTCATAATCAAAAGAGTATCAAGTACTCCAACTCCCCAAGCTACTAGCCTAAATGTACAGACAACACAATTCATAGAGGTAGTAACAAGTAAACTACAAAAGTACCATGATGACCTATTGCTAAAGTATGGGCAGGCTATTGCAGAGCTAAAGAGGTACAAAGAACATCTATTGTTAGGGCCTAGTACTTCAAGTGCTCTAGCTAGGATACAAACTGTAGAGGCATTTCTAGTTGATATAGAGCTACTGCTATCAAAAATAAGAGAATTGGAGGAATATGTAAAGAAATTGAAAGATGAAAAGAAGAATTCAGTCAGAGACATGGTCACAAATTTGATAAATCATAGGGTGACCAAAGCTCAAGAAAGGGTAGATGAAACATGGAAATCATATTCAAGTTCGAGGACAACCCTAGACAAGCATGAGTAGGATAGAGAAAACCTCAAGACTATGAGTAGAGCATGGTTGCCAAGGACTAGAGCGGTAAGGGACATGCATAGATGTTCAAGGTTTGAATTAAAGGCACCACCTGAGATAAAGTTGACACTTGACATGTTGTTGATACTTGAGGAGGTCAAAGCTTTTCAATTAAAGTTGGACAAGGTCTTGGTTGAGGAAAGATAGTTTATTGAGAAAATAAATAAGAAAATAATACCAGGCATATTGGAGAATGATGGATAGGTAAAGGGCCTTGACAAATGGAAGGATGACTTTGAAAAAAATTGTCAGCCAATTAATATCTTCCTATTGTATTGATGGATATTTGAGCATGAAGATTTTAAGCTCAACATTGGACAAGTTGCATGTGCTTGAAATAAATTTTGAGCCGTTCTATAAGGAATCAAATATTTTGTTTGATGCAAGGTACACAGGGCACAATGAGAAAATATCAAAGTTGATTTCATTTCAATGGCCATCAAAGAAGTCATCTACAACCTGGATAGAGGAGGATGGGTAAATATCCCTGAGATGAACAAGAAACTAACATATTCTATTCATTTATTTGGTAGGGCTTCCTTAGTCAATTGTACTTCTTCTAGTGTCTTTTTTCTATTCAAGATGTAATTAATTTCCCAATGCCTATGAGAAATGGCTTGCAATGTAAGATTCACCTAACAAGCATAGGATAATGAATCTTGAGTACCACGTTCTTGTGTCTATAAAAGAACTGGTAGACTCACTTTGTAAGTTGTTAAAAGATTGGGATTTTGAGAAGTGAATGCAATACAAATTTTTACCAGTTGCCCTATCTATGGTGTTCTAAGTTTCTACTTAATGTGTTGAATGTGTTTTTCATAACCAATTTAATAGTTTCAGGTTGAATTATATGAATAATGTTGTAAGCATGTGTTTTTATTAATTGTCTCCATTGTTATCTACATTTTTCCTTTGAACAAAGTGGCTAAGAGTTTTCTAAGTTTTGGGGTGCACACTTGTTGCATTACATATTTGGTTTCTTGCTTCTGTTTAAGGAAAGGAATAAAATGGTTTAGATCAAATACGGGTAGGTATGTTTGATAATAGGGATATTTATAAGTAGAGTTAATAGAAATACTCAATCTTAGGAGTTGTCTGCAAGGCAGGAACAAAATAGATCCTCTGAAATCTATATATTTTCTTAGCTTATGGAAAATCATTTGCATGTTTTTAGTTTGATTCCATACCCTAAGATATGCACTGATCAAAGGCTTGGATTAATTTTGTAGACACCTAAAAATGTCTCGATCACCAAACTGACTCCTGATATCCCTAATCATGTCAATTCCCCTACTAAACCAATTAATTAAATTTTATTTAATTAATTAACATTTCATTTCCCCATTTCTCATCAATTTATCCCAGACAATTGAATTAATTTCATTAATTCAATAGTTTCAAACAGCCAAATGAATTTAGTGAATATGCAATATTCACTAAATTATTTTTTCCCCCTTTTGCCACTAAATCCAATTAATTAGTTAAAATCAGGGTAACTAATTAATCTAACCCCACTTATTCTAGCCTTAGTGTTAATTTAATATTATCAATATTAATTAGCCCTAAATCCCTCATTTATGTGGTTAAACCTAGTTTAACCCACTCTCCCACATTTCCCAAATAAATAAATGGGAATAAATCCACCTAAAATCCCACATCACAGTAAAATATCATTCTTCCCATGTCTACACCTCTATTTCCTTACATTTCTCCCCAAAATGAATTCTTAATTCATTTTTTGTCTCTCCCCATGAATCTTTTATTAGGAAATAATCTTCCCCCATACTTTCCTCTTCCCCAAAATGAATAAAGGAATCATTTTATTCATAACCATCCTTTTTTCTAGATTAGATCTAGGCCCTCCATGTCATCTCCATTCTCCACCCTTGATCTTTCCAAGCATTCTCCACCCTTGGATCAAGAACTCCTCTCAGAGTCTATAAATACAAGCTCTCCCAAGCCATTTGGGAGAGCTAAGTCTATGCAAAGAAATAATGCCAAAATCTCTCTTGAGCTAGTATAGTGAGTTGCACAACTTAGGGGCATTTCACATTTGATCAAAATCCATTTGTCTAGGGATCATCTTGGTCTTAGGAGTTTGTTTGGGTGCAAAGGCTCCTTCTTCCCTTGATGGGATTAGATTTGCATCGTGAGGTATAATCTTATGTGTTTATTGCATTTGTGGTGCAGGAGCACCTACCTGACAGCTGGCCTTCATGAGGCAGTTAGTTGTTTTAGGTCTTGTTTATGTTTTCAAGAAGGTCTGATAAGACCAAATGCATGTAATAAGGTCACGCTGATCATGATAAGATCATGCTGACCAGGCTTTTACTATTTTTAGTTAGTTTGTTAGAACAGCTGTCATGCTGTAGGGTCGGTGGGATCTCCCAGCCGCCTGGAGAGTTCCCAGCCGCTTGGATTCGGGTCAGTAGTACTCGTAGGAAAATCTATTTAAGCATGAGGATCGGTTGATATTGCATAGACAGAGAGATATCATCGATCGATAGTATAGTATTGTATTGCGCAGAGGAGCTAGAGTGTGCTGTGTGAGGAACATCATATTGTATTGCATCTTTGAAATCAATAAAGATCCTGTTTTCGTTTTCCTGTTTGATCCCCTTTGTGTAATCGATTTGCTGGTGTGGGTGGTTTCATGGATTTACTGATCCATTCCACCGGTTGATCCGTCTGATCGGTGGAATGGCGATGTACAGTAGGGTAGGTGTTAGTTTGTTTGTTTGCATGAAGGTGTGCAGGATCGCCGTTGAAAGATGTTGAAGACCCTAGCATGGACATGTGCTAGGTTGAGCTGATAAAGTGTGGAAGATCACCCTGAGAGTGGATCGGGTCATCCCTGGAGGATCGGCGAAGTGAAATTTTGCTAAGGTTAAAAATTTGTTAAGACGGCATCATCAGGATATTTCTGCAAATATCCTGTAGTCAGTTTGGGTATCGTCATCCGGCTAAGTGGAGGAGAGCATGATGCTTTCGAGTGCATGAAGTGCAAGTGCGTCGGGTTGATCATCATCAGGAGGCGCCGAGGGGGAGCGTATCGGCATCAGGTTGAAGATCAGGTTGATCAAGTTGATCGCGGGCCGAAAAAAAGCTAAGTTTGGCCAACAGCAGGATATGACGTCATCATCATCATGATATACGTCATCAGGATATTTCGGAGCGGCAGGATATTGAGAAGCTGCGGGTGACGTCATCATCATCAGGATCTACGTCATCAGGATATCGGGTGACGCAAGCATCGAGGGGAAGGTGCAAGGAGTTAAGGTTTGTCATCATCAGGATAAATGGAAGGAACCGGATGTTCTTTATCCTGTTGACTATCATGATGTTGAATATCATGATGCTGAAGGTAGTGAAGACGGAAGTTGTCGCGGAAGTGAACAGTGGACGTCAGGAGGATGTTCGCGCTGGTCGAACATGATGATGCTGCCGATAATCGAGTAAGGTGATGCTGTTGACAGGCGAAAGTGCGAAGGCTTGTCTGCAGGAGGATATCGGTCGGCAGGTGAAATATGATGATGATGCTGACAGTGAAGTCAAATATGATGATGATGAGGATGAATATGCTGATGATGATGGGCTGCAGACATCCATGCTGTATGTTCAGGATATAGTGTGGAGGCCTCTGCATCATAGTGGTATCAAAGCTCAGCAAAAGGTCTGGGCTGTTGTGTGTTGATTCTGTCACCGAAAGGGCAGAGGTAGAGTTGATTGTGTGTTGTGTGTTGATTGAGAGGTTGACAAAATGCCTCCGAAAGGTAGTGGGACTGCAAGGGAATTACAGGAAATGAAGGAGAAACATGCCAGAGAGATGAGGAAGATGAAGGAGCTTGCTGAAGCACTTCAAGCCAGGCTTGTAGCCCTGGAAAAGAACAAAAAGAGAGAAGTGGCAGACAGTGAGTCTGAAGAAGATGAAGATACTGTTGAAGAGTATGAAGAGGTAGCTGAAGAACTGGATACTGAAGACCAGAAATTTGCAAAACTGTTAAAGGCAGTGCAGGGTGATAAACCTAAGGTAAAGGTTGATGTTTCCAAGTATACTGGAAGTTTGAATGAAGATGAGTTACTGGATTGGATTGCTGCACTTGATAATCACTTTGAATGTGAAGATGTTGCTGAGGATCAGAAGGTAAAGATTGCAAAGACCAAGTTAGGAGGTCATGCTTTGGTATGGTGGGATTATGTACAGTTTGAGAGAAGGAAACAAGGGAAGTCAAAGATCACTTCATGGGATAAGATGGTAGCAAGGATCAAAGGTAAATTCTTGCCTAGGGATTATGAAATCCAGATGTTTAAGAGGCTGCAATTTTTAAGGCAGAAGGAAAGGGATGTGAAGGCATATACTGAGGAGTTTTATAAATTGAGTATGAGATCTGGTCATCATGAGAATGAGGTAGAAAAGGTGGCTAGGTACTTGGCTGGTTTGAGATTGAACATACAGGATGAGTTAGTTTTAGCTAACCCTAAGAATGTGGAGGATTGTTATCAAATGGCAATCAAGATTGAAGAAAAGATGAATAGAGGACATGATAAGTCCATGAGAGGAAGAGGAAACAATATGAGGGGAAGAGGATCAGCCCCTGCACAAAAGCAAACCAATGAGGGTCAAGAAGACACTGGTAAAGGATAGGGACAGTCTGATTTCAGAGGTGGATGGAAAGGTAATAAGGGAAGATTTGGAGGTGGTAGAGGTTCTACTACATTTTCAGGAAAATGTTACACCTGTGGTGAGTTTGGTCATCCATCCTTCAAATGTCTAGAAAACAAAGGTTCATCATCAAGAAATGATAGAACTAATGACAAGAGAGTACAACTTGTGCAAGAAGAGAAAGTAGAAGAAAGTGTGCAGAGTTCAAACACTTATAAAGACAGAGAGCCTGATAATTATGGATATCCAGAAAGTGGAGAATCACTGATGCTAAGGAGAATTAGTTTGCAGGAATCAAAGGATCTGATGCAAAGAAGAGCTCTTTTCAGGACCACATGCAAGAGCAAAGGTAAAGTATGTAAGGTTGTCATTGATACTGGTTCAACAGACAACATGGTATCTCAGGAAATGGTGGATAAACTGAATTTGGAAAGGATTCCACATCAACACCCTTACAAGACATCTTGGGTGAGTGATAGTCAATCACTTTTTGTCTCTGAACAGGCATATGTGGATTTTCAGATTGGAGCATATCATGATAGAATTTTGTGTGACATTTTGCCCATGGAATGTTGTCACCTACTGTTGGGTAGACCATGGCAATTTGATAGGAGGGTACTGTATGATGGGTATGCTAATACCTACACCATCAAGAAGGATGGGAAGACTATTAAGTTGATGCCATTGCAGGCAAATGCTGCAGTACAGAAGGCAGCCCAAATCATTTTAATGGGAAAGAAGGAGTTTGTGCAAAAGCCTATAGGAGCAGGCATAAAGGCAGTTAAGGACACTGCAAGGAAAGAAGTTGTTCAAGACAACAAGCTGAAGAAAGTTTCAGTTGTGACTGACAGAGGTCAGCAGCAGGTTCAGAAACAGGGGTGCAAATAGCAACCAGTTGAGAGGAATGACAAGGATGTTGTCATAGTTGGGACTATTGTTTGTCCTATAACAGTTGAAAGAAAGATAGAGTTGAACATTGCAGAAGTTCAAGAGGCAGTTCAGACAGAGGTTCTGGTCAGACAACCTGACAAACACAGGGTATGTGAGAGAAAGGCCTACTTTGACAGGCATGAGGATTTACTTGCCAGCAAGCAAGTTACAGTTCAGAAGTCTTGGGGCAGCCAAGAGCCAGCAGAGGATACAGCTGGAACAGGTCAGAAGACTGACAAGGCAAAGTGTAAAGGTGGAGGACTTCCACATACTAAACTCATGGGACATGAGTTCTTTTCTGTTGGGGAGTATGGTGCAGGAGCACCTACCTGACAGCTGGCCTTCATGAGGCAGTTAGTTGTTTTAGGTCTTGTTTATGTTTTCAAGAAGGTCTGATAAGACCAAATGCATGTAATAAGGTCACGCTGATCATGATAAGATCATGCTGACCAGGCTTTTACTATTTTTAGTTAGTTTGTTAGAACAGCTGTCATGCTGTAGGGTCAGTGGGATCTCCCAGCCGCCTGGAGAGTTCCCAGCCGCTTGGAGTCGGGTCAGTAGTACTCGTAGGAAAATCTATTTAAGCATGAGGATCGGTTGATATTGCATAGACAGAGAGATATCATCGATCGATAGTATAGTATTGTATTGCGCAGAGGAGCTAGAGTGTGCTGTGTGAGGAACATCATATTGTATTGCATCTTTGAAATCAATAAAGATCCTGTTTTCGTTTTCCTGTTTGATCCCCTTTGTGTAATCGATTTGCTGGTGTGGGTGGTTTCATGGATTTACTGATCCATTCCACCGGTTGATCCGTCTGATCGGTGGAATGGCGATGTACAGTAGGGTAGGTGTTAGTTTGTTTGTTTGCATGCAGGTGTGCAGGATCGCCGTCGAAAGATGTTGAAGACCCTAGCATGGGCATGTGCTAGGTCGAGCTGATAAAGTGTGGAAGATCACCCTGAGAGTGGATTGGGTCATCCCTGGAGGATCGGTGAAGTGAAATTTCGCTAAGGTTGAAAATTCGTTAAGACGGCATCATCAAGATATTTCTGCAAATATCCTGCAGTCAGTTTAGGTATCGTCATCCGGCTAAGTGGAGGAGAGCATGATGCTTTCGAGTGCATGAAGTGCAAGTGCGTCGGGGTGATCATCATCAGGAGGCGCCGAGGAGGAGCGTATCGGCATCAGGTTGAAGATCAGGTTGATCAAGTTGATCGCGGGCCGAAAGAAAGCTAAGTTTGGCCAACAGCAGGATATGATGTCATCATCATCATGATATACGTCATCAGGATATTTCAGAGCGGCAGGATATTGAGAAGCTGCGGGTGACGTCATCGTCATCAGGATCTACGTCATCAGGATATCGGGTGACGCAAGCATCGAGGGGAAGGTGCGAGGAGTTAAGGTTTGTCATCATCAGGATAAATGGAAGGAACCGGATGTTCTTTATCCTGTTGACTATCATGATGTTGAATATCATGATGCTGAAGGTAGTGAAGATGGAAGTTGTCGCGGAAGTGAACAGTGGACGTCAGGAGGATGTTCGCGCTGGTCGAACATGATGATGCTACTGATAATCGAGTAAGGTGATGCTGTTGACAGGCGAAAGTGCGAAGGCTTGTCTGCAGGAGGATATCGGTCGGCAGGTGAAATATGATGATGATGCTGACAGTGAAGTCAAATATGATGATGATGAGGATGAATATGCTGATGATGATGGGCTGCAGACATCCATGCTATATGTTCAGGATATAGTGTGGAGGCCTCTGCATCAATTTGGTTTTGTGTGTTTTCCTCTCATTTGCTTTTCTAATCTACATTGGCACGCCCGGTGGGACCCATAAGGTCCAGTCTAATCTATTTTCATGAGTTTTTGTGTGAGTTTGGTGTGTTTTGTAGGATTAGCGCTATCACACAAATGCAATGGTGCCATCACTAGCCCGGATAAGCGCTATCCTCTGTTTTGGCGCTATTTCTGCGCAGCCCATCCCCTTTTCTCACATTCACTCACATTTTAGTCATTTTAGGACCTTCTTGCTATTTTTGGTCTTCTCTCACTCTTAGGTTATATAGAGATGTTGAAAATGCAAGGGGGAGGTTATGGCAAAATTTTTACAGAGGGGCTAACAGGGAGACTTTAGCTTTGTTATCATCTCATTTTTCACTTACTTCAACTAACTAGGCTAACAGGACCTTGATTCTGCTATCTAACCCCTTGTGTTGTGTAGGAAGAAGTTACTTTTTGCAGGACATACACAATCACTGTCGTATCAATGCCATCGGCAGAGTGACCAGAACTTACTAAAAGACTGCACAGTAGCGCCTTCCCATACCCGTATCGTCGCCCACATTTGGATCAGTGCTATCATTGTTCCTTATTAGTGTTAAATATTATATTAGCGCCATATAATATTTCATCACTTTACCAGTTTTGTATTAGCGTTATAAGTTTAATCGTCGCCATTTTCTGTAAGTCGGGTTGTTCTACCCATAGTGGCGCTTTTACATACCTATTTTAGTGCTATTTTAAAGAACTAACCTCTCTATCTATGCAGGTATTGACAAGTTTGTTGCAGGTCATACGGTGGATACTAACAAAACTTTTGCAGGGTGGTTTGGTATTTTAGTTAGCAAACACTTTTGATTGGGCAAGCTAAAATGAACTCTTTTGTGTGTTAAATCTTAGACAAACATTTCAAAATGGAGTTTTAAAATCAATCAAGCCAATCTCTTTGTGTGTGTGTGTGTGTGTCAAACACTTTAAATTTTGGTGCTCTAAAATTTAACCTCTTGGTGTGCCAACCAACAAATCAAACACTCTGATTTTGGGCTTTAAAATAAACCACAAATTTGCATACAACATCTTGGTTAAAAAGAATGACAACTTGCATTTCTCACGCATGTAACCAAGAAAATCATCTTAGTTGTGTGAAGTGTCTAGTGCTCTTTTTGTTTGGCACATGACAGAGCATATGCTCTTCCCTCGTACCATTTTGGTGATCTTGGGAATCAAAAGATCATCACAAAACTTGCAAAAATCACACCCCATTTAAATCCAAAAGATCTAAAATGAACCATGCTTAGTGTGATATAATCATTTAAAATACGTATGCTCTCCCCTCGCACCTTTGAGTGAACTTGGGGATCAAAAGTATTTTTATGATTATATTACTTTTGTAATCTTTAGAGGGCCTGCCACCCTGCTTCGAAAGGTGGGAATGACCCAAGCGGCATCAAGCTAAAGCCAAGCTCTTCCAAGCTGCTATATAAAATAAGGCGTTTGGGATGAAAGTCTCAAGCGACAGGTGTTGTTGTGTTATACCGACAGCCAACCTCCCCCAAAACCCTCCAAGGTGCAACCCTTGGAGGCTGGGAGACTCCATAACAGAGAGCAGCACTGCCGTACGTATAACCACCTGAATGGATGCCCTTACTATGAACCTTTGTCTTAGTAAGCCAAAATCCTTCTATTTGTTGATGCAGAGGGCAAAACCCTTGAAGCGGCCCCGATTCATGTGGTTCTTAGCTGAGGTAACAGGGACAATCTAAAGGTTTGGTGAGGGACAAGCCTTATAAGAAACCCAGATCTTGGTATGCATGAGAAGTGTGTGCAATTGTAAGGAGGAGCCGGTGCTACCAAGATCCTGGAGCTACCCGCTTTGAATAGGCGCAGCTAGGGGATTCAACAAATACTGTCACATCCTTGCCTTAGGTTGTAAAAAAAAGTGCGTGTTTAAACAAAATCATACATCATTTCACAAAGCAAAAAAATCTTGGTTGTTGTGCATTCATGTGCTTAAAGTGTGTGTCAAGTATGCTTTTATTTCACAAACAAACTACCAAGAGACATTGAAAAACATCTTGATCAAAATCCCATCAAAGAAAATCCAAAGTGGGCTTCAAAAAAATTTGTCTGTCCTGTTTTAGCGCCATCACTACCTGATTGTGGCACCATTACACCCGTGGATTGGCGCTATTATCAGAAGTGATCGCCCTAAGACAAAGACCTAGTTAGTTGTGATCCCCACCATCTACACTGCCATAATCCATAGTCACATTCCAAAATCTGACAACAGTCCACCCCTTTTTCTTCCAAATTTCTTCCAAAATCACACTTTCCTTTTGAACTTAGAGGATTAATCACCACCATTTGGGCCCCTTGACCATATCAAACCCAAAATCATATCCACTTGTCGTCAGTGTTCTTATACATACCTTTTTGGACCAAAATCAAAGATCCTGGTCATAACAAAATCATTTCCAAAAATCTCCAAGTCTCCCAAATCAAAAACATCATCCAAATCTGTCATCCTTTTGAGCTAAAAATTGACCTAGATTTTCTTTTATGCACATCATATCTTACTTGGAAAGTCAATAGTCTACCTTCCAAGAAAAATCATTTTCACTCTTTGTGTAAGGTCATTAGTCAACCCCAAACAAAGAAAGACATCTCTTTTTGTGCAAACCACAAATCTAGGTTTTATCTAAGCTCCATTTGTTGACTACCAAAATCATCCATATCACACATCAAAAACAAACGTCATCTTTGGTCCAACATTTTCAATATTCGCCATCGACATCACCTTTCGATTGAAACCACTAGCAATACATTCACCATATCACCTCTTCTACCTCACCACACTACCACATTCCTCTTTGGGGTCCAACATAATCAATCCAATCCTCTAAGGTTTCCATCCATATTTCATCAAACATATCCATTTGCATGCCCACCACGAGATCACAACACAAGAAAATCCAAGAAATGACAGAACAATATCCAGGCATAGGAATGCCTAATACCAACAGTCACAACATCCCTATCAACCAAGTGTTCAACCAATCCACATACCATTACATCCCCTCATTCGGTGCCAATGAAAACCCCTCACATTATCTACAACAACTACGACCATCACCACCCCCACCACCACACATCCCCCAAATATCCCAAGATGATCTTGATGTCTTGACTTTCACACAAGACGCTGATAACATGGACATGCTTGACAAAGTCCTACGATCAGATCCTAATAGATTTTTAGATTATCTTATCAAAATTGGTGCTCAATTACCCCCCATCATGACATCAGCACAACCATCCACCTCTACAACCGCCCCTAACCCATCAAAAGCGTCCACATCCAACACCCAACCCATCATCTCTCAAACATCTACACCTTCCGTATCCACCACCAACACGAACTCTACCGCTACCACATCTACCATCACTACCAATATACCTAACCCCACCACTTCACAACCCGTCACCACATCCACTACAACAACGGTAAACCCTTCCATGCCACAAATTATCATGGGTATACAAGGCAACATCACGCAAGCAAGTACATCTACAAGTGTGCCTCCACCCAATCCCAACACCATTGCCTATCTGCGATAGTTGTTCTCATAGTACAACACATCCCACACCCACCAATCCAACATCAATCCATCCACTGGCACATATACACATAACCCCATAACATCATCTACACAATATCAAACCCCACCCCACCTCCAATATCTCAACCAAACGAATCCTCAATATCAAATCCCACCCCGCCTCCAATATCTCAACCAAACCAATCCTCAACATCAAATCCCACCTCATCTCCAATATCTCACCAACCAACAAGCATACATACAACAACCACAGCAACCACAGGATGTCAGCACTGTTCTATAAGAACTAGTCCAACAGGTAGCAGACCTACAAACTGGGGGCAAACACAAACATTATTCCTTTGAGGATATTTTCCCCTACCCATTTGATCGCACGTTATACATGCCCCCTTCCCCAAGAACTTCGAGACACCTAAATTTGACAAATACAAGGGAAAGGGAGACCCTAGGGACCACCTTAGGGAGTTCTACATCACTTGCCTAGAAGTCTCTAACAATGACACATATCTTATGAGACTCTTCCCAAGGAGCCTCGGCGGCCAAGCCGCTGAATGGTTTGCCCATCTTCCACCGGGAATTCGAACATTCCCTGAGCTTGTGGAGAAGTTTGTAAACCACTTCTCTATCTTTGAACATGAGGTGTCCATGACAAACCTCTACAACACCAAACAAAAGAATGGAGAAGCTTTCGCTTCTTTCTTACAACGGTGGAGAGGCTTAGCAAGTAAACTCCCATGGCCTATTCCTGAGAAACAACTTGTCACCATGTTTGTGGCCAATCTCAATCAGGAACTAGGGTTTCAATTACAAATTCTTTGCGCATCCACCTTTGAAGAGGTTATCGACAAAGGCACTACTATCAAACGAGCCCTCATTGCCAAAGGCTCCATCAAACTATACAATAACAAATCCAACAACAATACCAATCACAACAACAACAACAATCACAACAACAACTACAAGTCCAATCACAACACCCCCAATACCAGCAAAAATACCAACATGCAACCCAATGATAAATCATGCTATTGGGGGAAGAACAAGAACAACCTAAATGACGGTGTCATGGATGTGAAGGCCATCCAACATATCCAAAACCAAACACCTGCACATACATATGCCACAAATGTAAATAACCCACGAGGACCAAATAAACCACGCAAACCTCACAGGAATTTCACACCATTAGTAGACCCCATCGAGGACATCCTCGATAGATGTCTCAAACAAGGAGTGCTAACACTCCTGCCTGTTTGACCACATCAAGACAATGAACTCAAGGTGGCATGGTATAATGACAATGACTACTATGAATACCACCGCGTGGTGGGCCATAAAACAGCTGACTATAAGCAACTGAAACATTGTATCCAAGACCTCATCGAACAAAACCTAGTCAGCCTCAAACACAGTGCCCAACCATCACCAAACACTAATCTAGGAGCTTACAAGGATCCCCTCCCCAATCATAACAAAGCCTCCTCATCTAACCAAACCTACAATATAACCCCACCACCCGCACACTATGACTCTATCGTAGGACATATCGAACCCTCATCCCACCATGTCAACACAATCACCATTCGGGCACAAGCACCTGATTGTGCGGTGACAACCCGTCGGGGTCGTGTATCTATCCACATCGCCCTTCCTACTGACCAAATGCCAGCATCCACATCTGATCGCCTCCCCCCTCGTCCAACCGTCCGTCCATCACCCGCTACTCGATATAACCTCCTAGAGCATCTAGGAAAGACACCTGCACAAATCTCTATCCTTAAGCTACTTCGCACATCACCCCACCACAAGGATGTCCTGGACAAAGCCCTTTTAGAAACACAAGTCCTTGCAAACCTGGATGTTGATCAATTTCAAGCCATGGTCAGCCATATTGTTACACCGCACCATCTCACATTCTCCGAAAAAGATCTCCCCGCTTCTGAACATCTACATAATGATGCACTACACATCGAGGTCCGCATTCACAAACATACCATCAAAAGAGTCCTAATAGATGGTGGTTCTGGCCTAAATATATGCACTCTAAAATTGCTAAAACACTTGGGGTACTTAGATGTGGTTGTAGATCATAGCGAGTGCATCACAATCAAAGGATATGATGACATCGAGAAGCTATCCGAAGGCACCATAAAGCTCCCTATTCAAGTGGGACAGAAAATCCTTGAAACCAAATGTTAGGTTTTGGATCTTGACCTCCCCTATAACATTCTTCTTGGTAGACCATGGATTCATGCCATGCAAGCCATCCCATCCACCTTCCATCAATGTCTCAAATTCCCCCACAATAGCACAGAAGTCACTATCTATGCCGACCCTCGTCCCTTCCAATACTGCAGTTTTTTGGAAGGCCACAACCAAACTTTCTGTCCATTTAATAAAGACACCATCCAAATCAATCCTACAGCTTCCACCTCATACATAGACCCTGCCAACATCGCCACCACTTCATCCCAAGCACCTCCACCACTTGAGGTCAAGATCCAACTCAGTGACAAAGGATGTGGGGAATATAACCTGTATAGCAACCTTTGTGTAGGCAAACTACCCAATCCTAAAACCTTTGGCACCCCCACAGCAGAGGTAGCCAACATAGTCGTCATCAAGTGTAAACCCTCACCTATCTTTGAGAAGAAACACCTTCTGGATTAGGACATACTCGAAGACATTTCCTCTTGGCTTTACAACGAAGAAACAGAACAAGATGTCCCCATCATCCCAACAACAATCTACGGCAAAGGTTCTGAAATTGTCAAAAGCATGGGATACAAAGGACAAGGTGGCATCGGCCTTTATGAGCAAGGGATTGTAGAACCACTACAAGCAACAAGAAATCCCTATACTCAAGGATTAGGGTATGGTCAACCACAACATATCCTCCCTTCCAGCGAGTGTATCTTATTCACGGCTGCTACACCCCCCTTAGATGTCGACAATGTCAACGAAATGGGCCTTCAAGACTCTTTTAGCCATTTCTCTGACTTCTTTGACTCATCCATTTGCACCATCTACTCTGTCACCACCCTTGCTTCATCTTCCATTGACTTACCACTTGCTTACCCTAACCTCATGTTGATAACTGAGAGGGGGGGGGTGAATCAGTTATCCTAATTATTTCTCTTATTGAACTTTCCTTTTAATTGAAGCATAAAATCAAACACAAAACATTAACCATGAAGTAAGAAACACATGACACAGTATTTTTGACGTGGAAACCCTGTTAAGGGAGAAAACCACGGGGTGATTAACCCAAGAAATATTCTCTGTTAGAAGAATAGGAAATTACAAAAATGGCACTTGCCAATTAGGGCTCACTGCCCGAGCACACTGCTCACAAGAGGCCCACTGCCTACAAGAAGACACACTGTCTACAAAGTGATGATAATCACAGTCTTGAACTGATTGGAAGCATCTGCATATGCTGGAGTTCAGTTCCGGTTAGGCTCAGTATACTGATCTGCTGCACTTCATCTTTCCTCTGTTGTTTGTTTTGCTATCTTTCACATACCAGATCCTTTTGCTACCTCTTTTCTTTCTCTGGACTTATTCGCATATCTCTCCACATTTTTTTTCACACTTTACAACTAAATCCATCCTCTATATATATATCCGCACAAGTAATTTCATCACCTTTCTAGTCGGCATCCGGAACAGTCTAGTTTCTTACAAACTTAGTTCTGTCGGCTGAATCCTTGCTCACCAAGCAATGCGGATCAAGCATATACTTGTAGATATCATCAATTATGTCAGCCAAACATGATTCATGCCTCCGCAACCTTTATCATCATCTGTAACACATCCGGAAAGTAGTCTGATACTCTGTCAGTCAGTTCTTCCTCTGTTTTCACTGTCTCTCAGGAATCCGGTACTCAACTATTCATATCTTTTTCCTTGTCCATCTCCGGAGGCTAAATCCTTGGAATATACTACTCAAGATAGTCCTCTTGACTTCCCCAGATCCGCACTGTGCCAAGACACTTCCTCTGAGAGATCCGGACCAATCTGTCGGACCTTGCCACATGCTCTGTTCTTGTTCACCGGACCACAACAATCTTCAATCTGACTTCCGGTAGAGATATATCATGACTTGCGGATATGTGGGATGACCTTTGTTGCCATCAATGACAACAACCATGAATCCATATATTGTCTCTTGCCAACAATCTCCCCCTTTGGCATTGATGGCAACACTTAGTGAAAAATGACTAAGTGTTTACACTATGCTCCCCCTTTGCTGATGCTCTGTCTTTATATACAATTTCTGGAACTCCCCCTGAGTTGGATTCCTCATTTTTCACTGCTCCTCACTCCCCCTTTGACATCAATGGCAAAGGGTAGGGTCCGCACACCAAAATTTTCAAAAATTTTCTATATATAGCCGCATATTTACATACTCACATATACTGCAGAATGTCTGCAAAGGATGTCTGCAGTTGAACCATTTCAGTAGCCCAACTTAGCTTCATTTTGTCCAAGATTGAAATGTGACCACTCAACAAAAATGCAAAAGCTTCTGCCCGCCTGAGATCTGTCGGATCTTTTGTATGGGCGGTGGTCTGGGCATCACTGATGGCCTCATGCATAGTTTCCAACTTAGGGACTATAATCCTTCTAAGTTCTCCCATCTGGTTGGTAATGTTCTTCCTCTCCTTCTCAAGATTCTTTATTTCATTCAAGACTGCAATAGTCTGACATTCTTGATTTATTATAGAGGAAGAGAGAGGATCAAAACTTTGAGATAAGCTTTGAAGCTTGTCCTGTTCCTCTTTTATTTTCTTGTCAATTGCTGCTGTTGCCTTTGACCAAGATATACAAAATTTGTAGATGTCACCGCCATCCTTAAGAGCATTTTCTAAGCTCTTTATTCCAATGCTTACAATCTTCCTATCCTTAGAGATTAATTCTAATATTTCAGAAAATCTCTTATCCAAAAATTCCTTCCGGACCTTTTCTTCAGCTGATTTTTCTAGAGAATTAAAATGTGTATCAATACTGCTGACTAAGGTTTTTAGATTACCGGAAGTGGAGGCTGTCGGATCTATCTGGATTGATGGCATGATCTTTACAAGTACTCCGGAAGCAGCCTCTATCAACTCACAGTCTTCCATATGAGACTTCAGGAGCTTTTCATTTGCCTTGGCATTTGCAAATGAAGCTATCTTCATTGTTTGTACCGGAGAGAGAGAGTCAAAATCAAAAGGACCTTTTAGAAGCTCCAGTTCATCAATCTCTAGAGTTTCTTTGCTCAAAAATTGTTGAACAGTTTGTGCAGTGTCTCTTGCCGGAGACAGATGTTTCTTTTCTTCTGCAGTCTTAGAACTGTCAACCTCTTTGTCTGTCACCACTGCTTCCTTCTCCTGCAATTGCTCTTCTTCTTTGGATCCGGAGACTGTAGGGGAAACCGGAGGAGAGATGCTTGCTTGTTCATGGGCCACTTCTTCTGGAGCAGAGGGTCCCAAGTCCTCACTTGTCTGTTCAGGGCTCACTTCTTCCGGAACAGAAGATTCCAAATCAGCAGCTGTTTCTGCACCTAAGTCCTCTACAACAGGAAGATTGAACCTTTTGAAGGCCTTCCGGAGGATCTCTTCTGTCTCTTGTGCCACTTTGTCAGTCTCACCAAGCATGAGCTGATTCATCCTGGCTTTACTTCTGAACTCATCTCTGCAGTCCTTGAAGATCATGTTCATTGTCTTGGGATCAATTTGAGGATATAGCTGAATAGCTATCTGCTCCCAGATCTCAAGATCTTTGGCATGAGCATTATTCTTTCTTACTTCCATTTCCTTCTCTAGGCTTTT
The DNA here is from genome assembly GCA_027924645.1 of Cunninghamia lanceolata. NCBI lineage: Eukaryota > Viridiplantae > Streptophyta > Pinopsida > Cupressales > Cupressaceae > Cunninghamia > Cunninghamia lanceolata. The sequence goes on along the minus strand of BSBN01000985.1, from coordinate 4,308,575 downwards.
AGGAATGAGAGATATGATCTCAATGAAAGCCTTATTGTATGTGTTCAGATATTTAACTGTGGCTTCCTGCAGAGTCTTTTGGTCTGCCTCACTGAAGTCATCATAGGATTCAGTCATTGGTTGAAGGTTTCCATCCACCGTGACCGACTTGATTATGCTCTCTAGTGACAGAGTGGGCTTTTCAACAGTTACCTCTGCCATTTCATCCTTGTCTTGGCCTGTGGAGGGCTTACCGGATCCTTTCTTCTTCTGTTTCTTTACTTCTCTTACTTCCTCATCTGATTCTGTTTCCTCTTCATCCTTTTGGCTTTCATAAGCCCTTGATGCTTTCGTCTTGGATCTTTTACCGGATGCCTGGACTTCCAGTTTTGAGCTTTTGGTTGTGGAAGGTGCAGATCTCTTTGATGATCTGGTCCGGGTGGGGGTTTCAACTGGAGCACTTTCTTTGCTTTTCTCTTCTTCCTCAGCCTTTCTCCTCTTTTCCCGGCTGGCATCAAGTGCTTCTTTTGAGATGCCTAGGCCTTGAGCAATGTGCTCTACTTCTTTTCTCACTTTTCTCTTAATCTCAGGTTCCCTGAGTTCTACATGTAATTTCACACTCAGCTCCTCAAAGGTTCCAAACCTTTCTGCCTTAGGATCTTTGGGCTGACTTAGCATGTGTTGAACATGCAGCTCTACTATCTGTTCATCAACTTCATACCCCATGGGCATGATCCAGACAGTCCTTGGCTCCACTGCCTCCATTAGGCACTGATCAGTGTCAACCATAAAGCATACTGAGTCCTTGTATTTCTCAATGAGAGACTGGGGAATTCTCTCTCTTGCTTGCATCATGCTCTGAAAGTTTTTGAAGTATCCCCATAGAGCTGTATTTCTCGCTTTTGCATCCCCAAGTCCATGCAAATAGTCTCTTATCTGGACTGCAACAGGTTTGTCATTCTGCCATACCCATCCACTTGTTCCGGGTAGCTCATTCATGAAGTAAAAGAATAGACATACAATGAGAGTACCATACTTAAAGGAGTTCTTCTTGTCTTTCTTGATTTTCTGTACATTTTCCATTAATTGGCTTAGTAATAGTTCACAAAGATCATAATCTGCATTCTTTCTTAGCATTTCATATGCTGTGTATATTGCAGTTCCGGATACAGAATTCTCCCTGCTGGAGTGATAGATCTTGTATCCTATTATCATTGATGCATATTTGATATCCGGATCCGAAATATCTTCAATGGTCATTGCCCTCTTATCATATTTTGATCCGGTGGCCTCAGTTACAACGTTGTTCTTGACAGATTTGAGGATAGGTACCCCCCCGGAAGAGTATAGACCAGTTACTGCTCTAATTGCTTCTTTTGTGATCTTACAGGGTCTATCTAGCCAAAGGAAGTTGTCATGCATCCTGCTCAGTACATACCGGACCCATTCATCTTCTTCAAAGCTAGGGAAATGAATGAATTGCTCAAATTGTTTCTTCTGGATACCCTTATACTCTGGTTTGAGCTCAAAAGCATTGTCTATCAGTTGCTTGTGATAGAGGTCTCTTAATTTGAATTCCCCAAATTCCTCAATGTTTGCGTGTATGTAAACCCTAATATCTTCAGTATGTAAGACTCCGTGGGGAACACTAGAGAAGGCTCCTAGTGGATCTACCTCCAATGATTTGTAGGGATGTTTCTTGAATGAGGGGCGAGGTCTATCAGAGATCTTAACTATGTTTGGAGTAGCCATTCTTCAAAGATTTGCAGTGAGGCAATGAAAAACGAAGAATACCTTATGCGCCTTCGGTTTGCACGGAGTGGTTGGATTGATTTCTTTATGCAATAGCTTCGGCAGGAGATCCTTGGTGTGCTTGATGAACCTTGTTGCAGAGCTCCACTATTCGCTTCTTCTCAAGTGTAGAATGAGCAGATAACTTTTGAGAAATCCCTTATATTGCTCCGCAAACCCTAATATCTGTCTGCAATAAATGCTTCACCTGCATTATTCCGGTTTACCATGTCTGGACAGCTTGGAGTATCCCGGATTAGTCCTGATCACTGAATATCATCCGGATCTTTAAATCATGAATAAATCTAGGTAACATATTACAAGAACATCCCAAACACTCTGTCCAATCCGCAAGACAAGATCGTGCACTTCCGGATCTCACCGGACCTTTTTGTAATCCTTTATCATACCGGAGCACCTCCCTGAACAGGTCTAACTTAATCGAACACAACTTCTTCATAACTCCATGCGGACCTCTGAAAACTTGACTGAAACATCTCAGGACTTATATCTACAAACCCTTTAATCCGCATCTTGTGCCACATCCGGCACAACTTGTTTGGCTGGGGGAACAGAATCTTCTTTGAGTCTCCCCCTGAGCCTGAGCTCACTTTTTAATTTCCGGAAGAAATATCAGCACCAGAATCTGGTGCGGATCCAACCTCTACATTCTCTGAGCTTTTCTTCACCCAAATCTTGCTCATCTGATTCCTAACTTCATCCGCATTCATCTTTTGTTTACCCTTGTCTTGATTCTGATTATACACCGGACCTCTTTTGTCCTGATTCTTGTTTCTGCAGACTTTAGCATTATGACCGGACCTATTGCAGATTTGGCAAATAACATTTCTTTGCATATTTAACTGATATCCCCTTGATCTGCATTGATTAGCCATATGACCTACTCTATTGCATGTAAAGCATCTACCTTTGAATGATTTGTTTACTTGCATAATTCTGCATTCATGGGATTTGTGTCCATACCTTTTGCAGTTGAAGCAATGTCCGGAGAAGGATGAATTAATCTGATTCATTCTCATTCTGCACTGATTAGCTTTGTGACCAAAATGGTTGCAGCTGTGGCAGTATCCATTGAAGGATGGATATTTTTGAGCATTTGGCTGTCTTACCGGAGGTCTTCTAGGCCTGCTCCTTGGATTTTCTGATCCAAGATTCCTCTGACCGGATCCGGAGCTTTCTCCTTTCTCATATCCCAAACCATACTTGTCATCAGTCCTCTTTTGACTTCCAAGAAGAACTTCAAGTTGAGCAGAACTTATCTTGAATTTCTCTTTATATTCATTTGCTGTTTGAAGATCTCTTTTGAGAGAGGTAATTTGATCCTCAAGTTTTTCTTCATTATCTTTGGCATCTTCAAGATCAGATTCAAGATGTCTGATAATCCTGTCCATCTGGTGGCATTCTTCTGATTTTTCCTTAAGAGATTGTCTTAGATTGTCTTCAGCCTTTCTTTTTTCTTCAATCTCTTGAGTGAACTTTATAGTTCCTGATTCCATTTCATGTCTTAACATAATGACTTCTTTTGATAACTTTTCACATAACTTGGTTTGCTCAGTCAATTCTTCATTTGTATTGCTTTCTTCACTTTGTCTTGCCAACTGTTGGAGCAGCTCCTTTCTCTTTTTCATAGAGAGACTTAATTTGTCTTTTAATTCCCTCATGAATTCATCAGCCTGTTTGAGTCTTTCTCTTAATTCACTAACTTCAGAATTTGACTGTTCAAGATCCTCAAGGGCAGTCTTGAGTTGCTCCTTTAAACCATATGCATCCATTTGAAATCCCAGATCTTCCTCAAGCTGTTAGGCTCTATTAGGAGGAACTTGGCTCTGATACCAATTGTTGATAACTGAGAGGGGGGGGGTGAATCAGTTATCCTAATTATTTCTCTTATTGAACTTTCCTTTTAATTGAAGCATAAAATCAAACACAAAACATTAACCATGAAGTAAGAAACACATGACACAGTATTTTTGACGTGGAAACCCTGTTAAGGGAGAAAACCACGGGGTGATTAACCCAAGAAATATTCTCTGTTAGAAGAATAGGAAATTACAAAAATGGCACTTGCCAATTAGGGCTCACTGCCCGAGCACACTGCTCACAAGAGGCCCACTGCCTACAAGAAGACACACTGTCTACAAAGTGATGATAATCACAGTCTTGAACTGATTGGAAGCATCTGCATATGCTGGAGTTCAGTTCCGGTTAGGCTCAGTATACTGATCTGCTGCACTTCATCTTTCCTCTGTTGTTTGTTCTGCTATCTTTCACATACCAGATCCTTTTGCTACCTCTTTTCTTTCTCTGGACTTATTCGCATATCTCTCCACATTTTTTTTCACACTTTACAACTAAATCCATCCTCTATATATATATCCGCACAAGTAATTTCATCACCTTTCTAGTCGGCATCCGGAACAGTCTAGTTTCTTACAAACTTAGTTCTGTCGGCTGAATCCTTGCTCACCAAGCAATGCGGATCAAGCATATACTTGTAGATATCATCAATTATGTCGGCCAAACATGATTCATGCCTCCGCAACCTTTATCATCATCTGTAACACATCCGGAAAGTAGTCTGATACTCTGTCAGTCAGTTCTTCCTCTGTTTTCACTGTCTCTCAGGAATCCGGTACTCAACTATTCATATCTTTTTCCTTGTCCATCTCCGGAGGCTAAATCCTTGGAATATACTACTCAAGATAGTCCTCTTGACTTCCCCAGATCCGCACTGTGCCAAGACACTTCCTCTGAGAGATCCGGACCAATCTGTCGGACCTTGCCACATGCTCTGTTCTTGTTCACCGGACCACAACAATCTTCAATCTGACTTCCAGTAGAGATATATCATGACTTGCGGATATGTGGGATGACCTTTGTTGCCATCAATGACAACAACCATGAATCCATATAGTGTCTCTTGCCAACACCTCATTGATTGGGACCAACGAGGACCTCCTGTCTTCGACATCGCACCTAATGACGAGGCCATCGCTGAAATGATGGGGGTAAGAGACCACTTCCCTTTGGGAGATCATTGAGCAGGATACATAATGGAACTCCATCCAGATGCCTATTTCAGGGAGACAACCCCTGCTTCCAGTCACCAAAATAAAAATAGAAAAAATGGATCTGATGGTGAAAACCGTTCCGTGGCAGTATCAGATCCCAAAATAGTATAAATAAAAGACGTATCTCCTGGTGAAAACCTCCATGAAGCGCCAGGAGATGGAAGCATGGCCCTCCCTAAGATAGACAAAGTATATCCAGATAGATCACCCATCTTGGTAGAACTGGCTCAGGAAATGAACCTGGGGACAAAACAAGAACCAAAAATTACATACAGAGTAGAATCCCTCAACATGTTCGAATAGGACAACTTCTTGGCTTTTTTTACATGAAGAAATCATAACTTCACATAGACCTATGCAGACATGCCAGGGATAGATCCCACCTTGGTTGTTCATCATCTTGTAGTACATCCTGATGCCAAACTAGTCAAACAAAAACTTAGAAAGATGAATCCTCAGGTAGCCCTTCTTGTCAAAGCAGAGCTAAAAAAGTTACTGGATGTCAGGTTCATACACCTGATTGATTACCTCAAATGGGTTTCAAATCTGGTACCAGTTGCTAAACTAGATGGCAGAATCCGCTGTTGTACTGACTTCAGAGACCTCAACAAGGCCTGCCCGAAAGATGACTTCCCACTACCCAACATTGACATGATAGTGGATCTCACCGCAGGACACGAGATGCTATCTCTCATGGATGGTTTTCAGGGTACAACCAAATAAAAATTGCCGAAGAAGATCAGCATAAGACATCCTTTATATGCCCATGGGGGACATATTGCTGGGTAGTAATGCCATTCGGCCTAAAGAATGCAGGAGCTACCTATCAAAGAGCAATGACCGTCATCTTCCACAACCTCTTCCACCACATCATGGAGGACTACGTCGATGACTTACTGGGCAAATCAAAGACAAGAGAAGAACATTTGGATGTATTGGCCAAAATCTTTGATCGGTTAGACCAATATAATGTCTGTTTGAATCCAAAAAAGTGCGTCTTCGGTGTCACCTCAGGCAAACTTCTGGGATACATAGTCTCAAGAAGAGGAATCGAAGTTGATCCCGCAAAGTTCAAGGCCATAACAGAAATGCCTCCTCCAACCACATTGAAATAGCTGAGAAGCCTACAAGAGAAACTCTAGTCTATCTGACGATTCATTGCCCAACTTGCTGATAAGTGCCAACCATTCCAGCATCTACTTCGAAAAGACATAGCTTTCATCTGGAACACTCAATGTCAGGGTGCCTTTGATAAATTAAAAGAATACTTGGCTAATCCTCTTGTGTTGACTCCACCTAGGCAAGGCAAACCCCTCCTGCTTTATATCTCTGCAACAAAGACAGCTATCGGGGCCTTGCTAGCACAACTTGATGAACAGGGGAAGGAAAGAGCCATCTACTATATCAGCCGTACCTTGATCTTGTATGAGCTTAATTACACACAAATTGAACGAGCATGTTTAGCTCTTGTCTTCACATCCCAAAAGTTGAGACACTACATGCTCAATCATAAGACCAAGCTCATTGCTAAGATCGACCCAGTGAAATATTTGTTAAGTAGAGCGGCTCTCACTGGCAGAATGGAAAAATGGGTTATGATTCTATCTGAGTTTGACATTGAATACATAGAGAGAAAGGCCATTAAAGGACAGGTCATAGCGGATCAGCTGGCGGAAGCACCTCTCCCTGTAGAACATCCCACTATTGCAGACTTTCCAGATGAGGCTATCCTGATAATCACGCCAGCCACAGACACATGGAAAATGTATTTTGATGGATCCTACACCCATAGAGGCTCAGGGCCAGGCATCCTATTTGTTACCCCTCAAGGTGACATGATCCCTAAATCATTCAAAATCACATTTCCATGCACTAACAATGTAGCAGAATATGAGGCTCTCATCACAGGTCTCCGCATGGCCATCCAATGGAAAATTGAAAAGCTACTGGTATACGGTGACTCTCAATTGGTCATTAGGCAGGTTACTAATGAATACAAAACCAAAGATGACAAACTCTTGCCCTACAAAAAGATGGTTGATGATTTCAAAGACTACTTTGATGACATCCAATTCGAACAAATCCCAAGGCTCAATAACAAAACAGCAGACGCCATGGCTACCATAGGATCTCTGGTCGATATGAAAAAGGATAGCAGGAAATATGAATTCCTTATAGAAGAGCTACCCATCCCGGCATACGATGTTCCTCAATTAGAATTAGTGTGCGAAGTCATTGGCCCCTTGTCCCCGTGGTACCAAGAAACATACCTTTACCTACATGACAACATCCTTCCACCTAACCTATCTAATTCCCAGCGCAAATCATTCATCCGTCGAGCTTCCCGTTTCATTCTTGTCGGTGACACACTATATAAAAGGAGTCTTGACGGCACGCTTCTACGATGTTTAGACTCTCAGGAAGCTGAAGCAGCCTTAGAAGAGGTACACGCAGGTATTTGTAGAGTGCATTCCAGTGGACCTACCCTCTCTAAAAGATCCTTCAGACTGGATACTACTGGCCAACCATGGACCGCGACGCCCACAGGTTTACCAAGACATGCCTCCCATGTCAACAGCACAGGAGCTGCAACTGATCACAACACCATGGCCTTTTTCATAGTGGGGACTCGACCTTGTAGGGAAAATACATCCTCCATCATCCAATGGCCATAAGTTCATCATCACCGCCACCGAATACTTCACAAAGTGGGTGGAAGCAATACCACTCACCTTCACCACAGGTATCCAAATCTCTAAATTCATCCTCCACTATATCATCTGCCGATATGGTATTCCCCATTCCATCATCACTGACAATGGAAAACCCTTCAAAAACCAAGAAGTTCACACTTTGTGCAAAAAATTTGACATCAAACACCGTTTCTCCACACCATATTACCCCCAAGGAAATGGCCAAGTAGAGGCGTCTAACAAAACCATCCTCCGCATTCTCAAGAAGACAGTCAATGAAGCTGGCTGTGATTGGCACCTCCAACTCAACCCCACCCTATGGGCTTACCAAACAAGCATCCGCACTCCTACAGGAGCCACCCCCTATTCACTAGTATTTGGATTTGAAGCCATTCTACCTATAGAGGTTGAGCTCCCATCTCTCTGAGTAACATTGCAAAACATTATCTCTGATGAGGAATACCGCATCGCACGGTTGCACCAGCTAGAGCTACTGGATGAGAAATGCTTACATGCCTTAAATCACTTACAGGCATATCAAAACTGCCTCAGAAAAAGCTACAACAAAAAGATCAAAACTAGAAAATTTGAGGTAGGTGACCTTATCTTAGTGGAAAATTAGAAGAACCTACAAGAGCGTCCAAAGCAAGGAACGTTTGAACCCAACTGGCTAGGACCTTATGTCATCATGGCCGATTATGGGTCAGGAGCCTATTAGCTTGCAACATCAGAAGGGTAGCCTCTCGATGAACCAATGAATATCATGCATCTCAAGAAGTTCTATGCATAACCTATCTGATACCCCAAGTCAAAAAATCAAAAAAATCAAAAAAATAAAAACACCAAAAAAAAAAAATAGAGTGCAATAAAAACTTCCAATGGTGAAAATCACTTTGGTGATGCCTTGGATAAGTACCATGGTAAAAACCTATTCCAGACGCCATGCGTAGTGGCTGGTTCTACCATCTAATAAGTCCTCATCTCGTCACACCACTCCATATTTCACACCGCCCATGGCTTGGAATTTCGAAACATCAAGTCCTATCGCCTGCCCATCCTATTCCATCTTAACGCCAACCCATGAAGCAAGGACCCTTGTAAGCTCCTTTTGTACATACAAAATCACAAAATCCAAAAAACATCGCAAACATCATAAAATACAAAAACAGTAAAAATGCAGAAAACCCCAAAAATAACACATCTCATCAAAATCAGCAAACACGCATCGATCTTAATCACACCACACCCATCCCGAACCATTCCCACATCATCAAGTCTTGCCAGAACTACATATTCATTTCACCCACATCTTAAAAGTACCTTGATCCCGTGGACACAGGGTATGTAGGCAGTCTGGAATACGAAGGACGGTTCCAGTACTCAGGTATCTAAGATGCACCCATCCACCCTGTTGGATGGTACCCCAATCACTGAGCTTTTTGAATCTCATAACAGACACCCAAGCTACGTATGCACTACAAAACAGGTTCCCCAACGCAAAAATCATCAATCAACATACCAACCATAATCCTACACATGGCCAGACTATTCCTTTGCCTTCCTTCCCATAGTTCTCTAATCAACACCAACGGATCTGCGTCCTAGGATATATCTTTCCTACAATGGACAAAAATCTATCATTCTATCATCATGTCTCTTGGCAAGAGCACACAACGGCTATTTGTATCTTTTCATTGGTCTTGTTGCTTATTGATTTTTTATATTTTTGTCTCGCTCTAAGTCATGTCCAAAACTACCTTGATCTCATTATATCATGGTATGTAGCGGATCACACCTAGAGTAGACATCGTCATTATTTCTGCATGCTGTGCTTGTGGGTTGATTTCATTACTCTAAGAATAGTATTCATATCTTGAAGTCTCGGTCAGTTCTAGGATGATGTGCCCTATTTGCATATATAGGCATCAAAAAACCTTTTATGCATTATTCGCACTCATCGCTATGAGTCCCCTTCCTCGACTAGACAAGATTATACTACCTCAGGCACACATGAAATCAACCTGTTGTTTGTGTGTCTAGTCCATGCAATTGCAGGATATACATCATCACCTAGGTCATTTCATACCTTTGTGAATTGTATCCTATATTGCTACATTAAACTAAGAAATGCTCTCAATTAGTCTTGTGTAACTACTGTTACTAGCTCAAAATCATCATCCTAATCACTCAGTCAACTATCACATCTCAGCCTGGCTTTAATAAATCATTTTCCCCCATCCCTCACCAACCAACCCTTCACTAATCATAGTCCCCCACTACATTTCCACTCAACACATCCTGAACCAACATAAATCCCCCCTCAACCGACATGGTATCCTGTGACCTAACAACCCTCTCATCTTTCCCCCCCATCTCTAAGACCCTCCCAATCCCAACCATACCCATCCATACACCCTTATCTTCGTACCACCTCAATCCCTTTTCCCACAGCACCACCACTCAGGATCAACATGAAGAACATCATGAGTATCAGGACTGGACCACCTCACCTATCACCTAGTTTGCATACCACCTATCACCTAGTCTGCATCTCGCATCTCACCTAGCTACAGGATCATTTTAAAATTGCATATCATTTTAGGATCATTTTAAAATTGCATATCATTTAGGTTCATTTTAGGATCATTTTAAAATTGCATATCATTTAGGTTCATTTTAGGATCATTTTAAAATTACATATCATTTAGGTTCATTTTAGGATCATTCTAAAATGCATATCATTTAGGTTCATTTTAGGATCATTTTAAAATTGCATATCATTTTAGGATCATTTTAAAATTGCATATCATTTAGGTTCATTTTAGGATCATTTCAAAATTGCATATCATTTAGGTTCATTTTAGGATCATTTTAAAATTGCATATCATTTAGGTTCATTTTATGATCATTTTAAATTGCATATCATATAGGTTCATTTTAGGATCATTTTAAATTGCATATCATGTAGGTTCATTTTAGGATCATTTTAAAGTTGCATAATCATTTAAAATCATTTTAAACTCATTTAGTCGCATATTACACATCATTTAAAAACATTGCAAATCACATCAGAATCATTTTAAGTTGTCATCACCTAGGTGCATCATCACATTGCATCACACATTTAGTTACAAAAACATCACAATCATAAACATCTAGCTGCATTTTATAAATCATCTAGCTGCATATCTACATTTCCATACATAACATGTGTTTACTAAGATAAACATACATTCCCATTTACATTTCCACATCCATAATAAATGTTTCAAATCCATCATAAATGCATCCCTAACATCAAAAATGTCATTGCATAAACATAATACAACCATAGCATATAACATCCATAAAGAAATATTGCATTCATCACATAGGCATCATCATAATAAAGCATCATAATCATAAGCATCATAGACCATCACAAAGCATTGCATCATATATAAAATCACCGCAAAAAATGTACATCGCTCATGTATCCATCAAAAAAATAAAAGTCCTAATACAAAAATGCCTCCAAGGGCTATCATGATAATAACCATCACATAGAGGATCCCCTCTCTGAGAGAGTAGGAGACTCTACTCCTGGTTGAGCTTGTGTGTTTGTTGGCAGCTGTGACTGTGACGGTGGCTATGCCTGCACCTGAGGACCCTGCTGTGGTGCAGGAGCACCCACACATGATCAGGATATAGGTCCGCATGATCAGGATATAGGTCCGCATGATGACATACATGATCAGGATGTAGGATAGTTATCATCATGCTGACGGGATAATCTATTTTTAGTATGTTTGACTTATCATGTAATAAGGTCCACTGTGACCGATGCTATGTAATAGTTCAGCATAGGAGTATGTGTAGGCAGTTAGAGGTAGTTAGGGATCGGGATAAGAGAGTCTGAGCTGTCCTCTCTCCCAGCCGCTTGGAAGCTCCCAGCCGCTGGGAAGTGATGTTAGTAGTACTCGAAGGATTTGTTATATATACCTTCGATCTGTAGGGTTTAGAGATAGTGGTGATATAGCTTTTGATTTGATGTACTGGTGTTGAGTTGAGATTCAGGAAGAGCAGGTCAGACATTGTGAAGCTGTATTCAGGACATTGAATTGCAATTGAATAAGATCTCGTCTTTTGCATCATCTGTTTGCATCTGTGTTGATTTCATTTCCATTTTGCAAGTTAATGACTAATTTCAACCCTTCCACCGGTTGATCCTGCAAATCGGTGGAATGGTCCTGTATTATAGCCTAGATTGCATTTGTGTTTTCTGTTTATGCATTGTATTGTTCAGGAGATCAGTTAGGAGCATGCTGTAAGTCAGCCTAGCATCCTCATGTGCTAGGTCTAGAAGATAGACTGTTAGATTTTGGTTTGGGAGGTGATCCGGCCCGGTCGTCACATGATCTTTGTGAAATTATGCGGTCGTGAGTGTTTTCATGCAGTGGAAGGATACACCGGAGTCTGCATGTGCGTTTCTAGTCGGAACGAGCCGCAACATCATCTGCGAACCCATCGCCATCAGGATCGGGTCATGAAGTTGGTGAAATTTGCATGTTGCAGGTGCATCATGATGTTTTGAGTTGGATATATACTCAGTGTATATATCGCAGTCAGGATCATCTCTCGGGGAAGATCATCATCCGCATATCGCTAACGGATGCGGGTGTGAAAGTTGAGTTTTTGGCTAAGTGTTGAAGAGTTCATCAGGATGAAGTGTGACGTCATCGTCATCATGATATGACGTCATCGTCATCAGGATATTCAGAAATCCCTCTATGCGGGTTTATCCTGTTGTCGCTAAGTGGAAAGGTATCGGCGTAGGCAGGAAGTTGTATTAGCATCATCAGGAGGTTTCGAAGAACCGGATGTTTAATATCATGATGCTGTTGCTTGTATCGTCGGGCAGTGAAGCATCGAAGGCAAGTTGTTGAAGTAGAACGTCATCAGGATATTTGGACAACCGGATATTTGGATATCCTGCTGACGAAGGTGATATCGAATATCATGATGATGCCGTTTGTATTTGGCACCCGATGAACAGTGCAACAGGAGGATATTTGCGGTCATCAGGAATATGATGATGATGTTGAAATATGATGATGCAGTTGGTGTTATTGGGAAATATGATGATGAGGTTCAGCCGGTAGAGAAGAATATCATGCTGTTTGTTTTGTTGGCAGCTCCTTCCTGTTAGGTTGCCTCCGTTGCGTTCCACTCTGCATCATGCTGGGGCACATGTGAGGGAGGAGGCATCGTCTGCTGGATAGACTGAATTGATCTCGACCTATGCGATCTTGATGCCCCTGACCTGCTGACCTGGCTATAACTAGGGGCACGCTGCAGTGCTAGCATGGCTGCATAATACAGCCCCCTATAATACTCCATCCGCCTACTAGCCTCTACAACATCTCCCTGAGCCTGACTGAACTATGCCTGCAACTGATAGGTCTGTGGCTGCGCCTGAGATAGCTGACCCTACATCCCTGCCAAAATCAGAGCCAGTCCCCCACCCGAAGTTTGTAGACTGCTTAATGCAGTCTCTACCTGCTGTGCCCTGACAAGTGCTACATCCCACTCTTAGGTCAAAACCCCTATCTCCTCCTGTGCCTGGGCCAACTGTGCCCGCAATGCCGCCACCTGTCCATCTGTGCCATCTAACAATGCTAGTGCCCCCTGCAACTACACTAACTCTATCTCATGGCCCTCTAATGCCTCCTCCAGGCTGGCCACTTGTGCCCATAGGGTCTCCCTCTCCTCCTCCTCGTCTCGTCGCCTCCGACGAGACACCTGCCTCTCAGCCTCAGCCTCTGCCTCCATTGCTGTCCCTGAAGTCCCTGCCTCTGCATCATGACCACCCGCATGCTGTCACCCCTTCTGTGGTGGAGGTCGGTCACCCTCCTCTGCTCTCAGATGCCCTCCATGTCGTCGGGGTACTCTCGGCTGTCGCCCTGATCTAACCTATGCCTGTTGTATATGAATTTGCTCTACCTGTACCTACTCTGCAGGAACCTGCTCTGCCTGTACCTGCTTTGCAGGAGCCTGCTGCCCCTGTCCCTGTCCTACTCCCACTACCGCCAACCCATCTATCACCTGGCCATCTCACCCAATAACTCTCTCCTCCCCATCATCCCTGATCTCCACAAGTAAATCCCCGATGATCACATCCCCCTCCGCCTAATCTCCTCCATCAGGATCATCTCCTCCATCTGAATCATCACCTCCTGAACCAGCTACCTCCTTTGTGGGATCTGTTAACCGCGTAGGCTGATGCATGTGCCACCAGATATCATATGCAGCTATGATCCCTACATCTCTCACTGTACTCTTCCAATCCCATTGCACTGGCCAGAGCGCTGCAAAGTCTGATAGAGCCACCTGTGGCTATAGGGGTGCCGGCCAGTAGGGTCTATCCCGTGGGGTCTGCGCATATATGGCCATCTGCTGAGGGGTGTCCTACACCAACCTGAACTACCGCATAACCCGCGAGGGTAGATACATCTCTATACAGCGGTCTCCTCGCCCCATCAGGTATCTCTGCTGAAAGGTGTATGGCAGATGAATAATGTCATCTAGCCAATCCTCACAATTGATGTACGCTCGCCACACCACACTGATCACGTCATCCAGTACACACCGCCAATGTCACACTCGGCCCATATAAGTGTACTCTGCATCCCGGTATAGAAACACAAAGGCCTCAAACTACCGCCGATAGTATCCACAATCTGGCTGAGTGACAGGGATGTGCTCCCAAGTCCATACATGTAGCAGCATAATACCAGCAGATAAGGCCCTATCATGCAGATAGGTGACTGTGTGCATCTCATGATATAGTTGCACCAGCATCAATGGCCCCCAGGCAAAAATAGTCCCATGCACCACCATCGCCTCTATCACCCCTCCCCAACCAACTGAAAAACCCCTGCCTCGCCTATCAGGCATCACCACCCCTCCTATCAATGTGCACAGGAACAAGGCAAAAGGATCTGCACCCGTAGCTAGTGTCGTCTCATAATCCATCTCTCTCTCCTTCTAAGAGAGAACAAGCCAATCTGCACCAAAAACTCTGACTAGTGCCCTCCGCCCAGTCTTCGTGTCATACCTGACACGTCGACCGTGGATAGGTAGCTTGAGGATGTGATAAACATCCTCAAGCATGATGGTAATCTCTCTCGTAGGTAATAAAAAGCTACAAGTCTCAGTACGATAATGCTCCACCATGGCCGTCATCAGCACTCTATGAGCTCGCAACACTGGCATCGACAACACCATCAAAAGCCCCAAGCTCGCCAACCGTGCCTTCGCGGCATCATCAAATCCATCAAATAGCATCATCACCGCAGGAACTCGTCGCTCCCGCTCCCGCAACTGCAGTGTAAACCGCTCTGTATTCTGCATACACACAATATTATGGTTCGAGGTCAACCTTTCTTCTTCTAAATCCACCTTTCCCTTCTTCTAAGTGCCTAAAAAGCCAACATCATCTAGCATGCAAATTCTATGACCCTTATGCCATTTATAACAAATGGCGCTAAAATTTCTCATACATAGCACTAATCTAGAGCATAGCGCCACTACTCATATCTCTTTGTGCCAATCCACACAATAGCGCTACTGCACGCTATTTATAGCGTCAATATTAATTTTGGCGCTACTGCGCTCCATTCATTGCGTCACTCCTAATATTGGCGCTAATTCACCGAATTGTGCTAATTCTTCCCATAGCGCCACAATAAACTATTGCGCTACTTGCCACGATGGCACTATTGAAGACAATAGCGCAACTTTAACACCTGTTTGGCGTCAAAATGCCTAAAACCTATTTCTTCTATGGACGACGCTAATCCAGACGATAGCTCCAAAACTCCCACCCAATGGCGAAAAAACTACCCTATTCTACCCGAGCGGATGGTGCCAATCCAGAGGTTGGCGCCAATTCACCTTGCCCTTGGCGCTACACGCTCCATCCCGACCCCTAAAACCCTAAAAACATGCACGAAAAATGAGAAAATTACAAAGTCAAGTTTAGGGCCTACCGCAGGTCTAGTGCTGGGTACCCGACCAAACTCTCTGAACCGCTCAGAGATGTGTCAAAGTCTCAGGAACTGGGGGTTGCGCTTAGCCATCTCTCCTTCACCTCTTCTCTAGGGTCAAAGTGTGCAAATTGGCACTCTTAGGGCCCACTTTTCCTAAATATAGGAGGCCATGTCATCCTTTTTTCCCCCCCAAGGGTGCATGGTGCAGGAGCACCCCTACAAGATAGGATATAGGTTCATTGTCTGCATGACAGGACATTAGTCTATTTTTAGTATGTTTGACTTCATAATGTAATAAGGTCCATTGGACCAATGCATATGTATTAGATCAGCCTAGGAGAGTGTGCAGGCAGTTAGAGTTCGTGATCAGGTAGTTTGAGCTGTCTTCTCCCAGCCGCTTGGAAGCTCCCAGCCGCTGGGAATCGTGTTGGTAGTACTCGTAGGATATTGCTATAAATAACTCAGATTAGTTAGGATTGTAAAAATGATCAGAGAGTAGCAGAGAGAGTAGTAGTTGTGTTATGTTGTACTGGTGATTGAGATCCAGAGATCAGTCCAGACATTGTGAAACCTTGTTGTAGAAATAGGACATTTGTGTTTCATCTAAATAAGATCTCATCAATTGCATTATCTAGTTTATCAGTTGTTTATGTTTTGATTTTTGTTCTGATTACAAGTTGATGGATTCCTTCAACCCTTCCACCGGTTGATTTCTGTGAATCGGTGGAATGGTCATGCATGTTAGTTTAGATTGTATTTTAGTTTTCCGTTTATGCATTTCATTGTGTGGGAGATCGATTGGTAGCATGCTATGAATCAACCTAGCATCCTCATGTGCTAGGGTTTAGGAAGATAAACTGTTAAGTTTTGATCTGAAGGTGATCCGGCCTGATCATCATATTTTCTTTGTGAAATTGTGCGGTTCTGTGAGTTTGCATGCAGCTGACGGATATACAGGAGTCTGCATGTACTTTTCCAGCCGGAGTGAATCGTATCGTCATCTGTGAGTATATCGCTATCCGGATCGGGTTATGAAGCTGACGAAGATTGTATGTTTCAAGTGCATCAGGATGATATAAGTTGGATATATACTCAGTGTGTATATCGTCATCAGGATCATCTTTCGTGTGTACCCATCATCCGCATATTGCTATCGTATGCGGGAGGAAAAATCATTTTTTGGCTAAGGACAGGAGGTTCTTAAAGGTCATCATCAGGATATTAGAAAGATCACCGGATATTCATTATCATGTTGTGGAGGATGTAATCATCTTATATCCGGGTGACATCATCATCAGGTGCATGTGACATCATCGTCATCAGGATATTGGGTGACATAATCATCAGGTGCATGTGACGTCATCGTCATCAGGATATTGCGAATATCACTCTATGTAAGTTTATCCTGTTGTCGCTAAGTGTTTTGGCATCGGCGTAAGTCGTCGGCACAAAGTTTGGTTGACATCATCAGGATGTTTCAATATGACCGGATAAGTCATATCCTGATGCTGCTTGTTTGAGTAGTCGGATATCGGGGTGACGTAAGCATCGAAGGAAAGGTGCTTGAAGTTGTCGTCATCAGGATATATCGGAGGAACCAGATATTTTATATCCTGCTGATGAAGGTGATACTGAATATCATGATGATGAAGATAGTGTTTGGCGATAAGATGAACAGTGAACATCAGGAGGATGTTTGCGCTTGCCGAATGTGATGATGCTACTGATAGCCGAATATCATGATGCTGCTGACAGGTGGAAGGCGAAAGGCGATAAGGAAGTGAACAGTAGTTAGCAGGAGGATATTTCATGCCTCTTCAAAATATGATGATGATGATAAGCCGATAGGATTTTAACATGCTGGTTGTGTTAATGACTCCTCCTTCCCATTTGTAAGCTCCCGTTGCGTTTTACCTCTGCATCATAGTGGTATCAGAGCAAAGGAAGGATCTTCTGGAAAAGATCAGGACATAGTAGGATGTCAGGTGAAGAAGGAACATCTGAGATGCCGGCAAGGATGACCAACGTTGAGTTGGCAGTTCTGGTAAAGAAACAGATTGCAGAAAGCAAGGCCGTGAAGGCTCAGAATCAGGAATTGAAGGATGAGTTAGAGAAGTTGAGGAACAGAGTAGGTTCTGGTAGAGAAGAAGATAGGGAAGAAGAAGAGATCCCTAGTTGGAACGAGGAGGTCGTTCCTGCAGACCAGAGACCACTGTTGAACTCCCTCAAGGCCATGGAGAGGAGAACCATGGATGTGAAACTGGATTTGCCAGTGTTTACAGGAAAGATGGAACCTGATTCAGTGATGGAGTGGATAGACTCCTTGAACAATTTCTTTGAAACAGAGGAGATACCAGAACAACAGAGGGTGAAAATAGCCCAGTCAAAAATGAAAGAAGCTGCCTTGACATGGTGGAATTTCGTCCAAGATGATAGAGTACAGGAAGGAAAGCGTAGAGTCACTACATGGAAGAAAATGATGGCATTAGTAAAGGAAGCTTATGTCCCATTGGATTACAGTATCCAATTACACAAGAGGAAGCAAAACCTGAAGCAGAAGGAGCTAGATGTCAGCTCATATACAGAAGAATTCATGAAACTTTGTATGAAAACAAAGGTAAAGGAAAGTGAAGAAGAGAAGGTAGCCAGATACCTTAATGGATTGAGGTTCAACATTCAGGAAGATTTAAGTCTGCATAATCCAGATACAGTTCAGAAATGCTTTCAGTTGGCATTGAAAGTGGAAGAGAAGTTAAAGAGAAAACAAGAACAACACAATAGAGGAAGAGGAAGACAACAAAGAGGTGGAAGAGGTCCTTTTAGAGGTAGAGGACATGGACATGGATATCAAGGAGAATCCAGTCATGACAATAGTAAGGAAAATTATAGTCAGCAAGGAAACTTCAGAGGTAGAAGACCTTTCAGAGGAAGATCCCAGGGCAGAGGATCCATCAGATGTTATAACTGTAACAAAGAAGGCCATATAGCCAGCAGATGTCCAGAAAAGGCCACAAGCTCAACAGGAGAAAGGAGAACAAATCTGATCCAAGAACCTGATAATCAAAGTATGACAGGCTCTAATGATTTTCAGAGTGTGAATGCTCCTGATAATTATGGATACCCAGAAAGTGGAGAATCTCTAATGATGAGAAGAACAGTGACTACCATGAAGGTACCTGACAAAGAATCCCCTCAAAGAAAGTCTCTTTTCAGGACTATTTGCAAAGCAGGAGGTAAGGCATGTAAAGTTTTGATTGATTCTGGTTCTACTAAAAATTTTGTGTCTGAAGAAATGGTGACAAAGCTTAAGCTTAGGAGATTGCCTCACCCATCCCCATATAAAATCTCATGGCTTACCCAAGGTCAGTAGACAACTGTAGAAGAGCAGGCTTGGGTAGAATTTCAGATTGGAGCATATAAGGATAAGTTGTTGTTTGACGTTACCAAGATGGACGCTTGCAATCTTTTATTTGGTAGACCATGGCAGTATGATTTGAAGGCACAACATGATGGTATTAGAAATACCTATACAATCAATAAAGATGGTAAGGTTATAACGTTACTACCATTGACAGAGAAGGAGGAGAAATCTAAAGGAAAAGAGGTGAAGGTAATGCTGATGGAAGGTAAACAGTTCATGAAAGAAGTAGCAGCAAAAGGTGCGGTTGCATATGCCCTAATCCCATGTATGAGGGTGAATAAAGAACAGCAGCAAGAAGTCAAGGAAGAGAAAAAGCAAAGGTTCATAGACCCAGCTATCCAAGAGCTATTGGATAAGTACAAAGGTATCATCTCAGAAGGAATGCCAAGATCCCTACCACCTGTCAGAGATATTAGTCACTGTATAGACTTAATTCCAGGGTCAACACTTCCAAACAAAGCAGCCTATAAGCTAACTCCAGAACAGAATGGAAAAGTAGCCAGACAAATTGAAGAATTATTGGATTCAGGTCTGATTGGGAAAAGTTTAAGTCCATGTGCAGTACCAGCTGTACTAGCACCAAAGAAGGAAGGTACTTGGAGGCTTTACACAGATTCCAGAGCTATTAACAAGATCACAATCAGGTATAGGTTTCCAATCCCTGGGATAGAGGATTTACTTGACTGTTTGGGAGGTGCTAAGTATTTTACAAAAATAGATTTGAAGAGTGGATATCATCAGATCAGGATTAGACCAGGAGATGAATGGAAAACAGCATTCAAAACTAATGAAGGGTTATATGAGTGGAAGGTTATTCCTTTTGGTTTATCTAATGCACCTAGTACTTTTATGAGGTTGATGAATGAGGTTTTGAAAGAGTTCATTGGTAAGTTTGTCATAGTATATCTAGATGACATTCTAATTTTCAGCAACACACAAGAAGAACATCTCAGACACATAGATTTGGTTCTTAAGAGGTTACATGAAGAGCAGCTGATGATAAATTTAGACAAGTGTTTGTTCATGCAAGAGGAGATCACATATTTGGGTTTTGTCATTTCACAAGGAAAGTTACAAATGGATAAGGAGAAGGTAAGAGCCATATTGTCTTGGCCAACCCCAAAGACTATGAATGATGTCAGAAGTTTCCATGGGTTAGCAACCTTCTACAGGAAGTTTATAAGAGGGTTTAGTCATATTTGTGCACCCATGCTTGATACCATCAAAGGAGGACAGAAGTGCAGATTTGTTTGGACTCAAAGAGCAGATGATTCTTTTGAAATGTTGAAGAAGAAGGTGGCACAGCAGCCAGTCCTTGCACTTCCAGACTTTAACAAAATCTTTCAGGTGGAATGTGATGCCAGTCACATGGCAATTGGAGCAGTACTCAGCCAAGAAGGTAGACCTATTGCATTTTTCAGTGAGAAGCTCAATGATGCTAAGAAGAGGTATTCCTCATATGATTTAGAAATGTATGCTTT
This sequence comes from Cunninghamia lanceolata, assembly GCA_027924645.1. Lineage (NCBI taxonomy): Eukaryota > Viridiplantae > Streptophyta > Pinopsida > Cupressales > Cupressaceae > Cunninghamia > Cunninghamia lanceolata. The sequence continues at coordinate 4,288,088 of BSBN01000985.1, read as the reverse complement.
AGTCCAGTCACTTAAGAAATGGAGGCATTACTTGATGCCAAAGGAATTCATAGTATTCACAGATAACCAGGCTCTGAGTTTCATAAACAGCCAAGAAAAGATGAACCACAGACACATGAAATGGGTAGAAACCTTACAAGCGTTTACTTTTACATTGAAGCATAAGAAAGCAGTCACGAATAAAGTTGCAGATGCTTTGAGCAAGAGAGTTCTAACAGTCAACCAGATTTAGTTAGAAAGTTTTGCAGAAGCCATAAAGGAGGTTCATGATCAAGTCAAGACCCAACTGCAGCAAACCACCTTGAAGTATAAAGAATATGCTGATAAAAAGAAGAAGGATGTTCAGTTTGATGTTGGAGATTTGGTATGGGTTCATTTGAAGAAGGACAGACTTCCTAAGGGAAAATATACTAAACTCATGCAGAGAAAAGTTGGACCATGTCAGATCTTGCACAAGCATGGACAGAATGCTTATGAGATACGACTCCCCCCTGATCTTGGTTTGTCCCCTATATTCAATGTATGTGATTTAACTCCATACAAGTCTTATCCAGATGCAGATCAGGAACTCCTATAGGATACAGTCCATGATAACATTCCCAAGCATGATCCTCCACAGTTGCAGAAGGTTTTGGACACCAGAGTGGTCAAATAGACCCGGAACAAACAGTACTTGGAGTATCTAGTCTCTTGGAAGGGAAAACCTAATTCTGAAGCCGTATGGATGACTGAAGAGCAGATCCAGAACCATGGTGCAGATCTTCATACTCTCATCTCAAGTGGACTTGAGATTTCTTCTTCTGGGGAGTATGGTGCAGGAGCACCCCTACAAGACAGGATATAGGTTCATTGTCCGCATGACAGGACATTAGTCTATTTTTAGTATGTTTTACTTCATAATGTAATAAGGTCCATTGGACCAATGCATATGTATTAGATCAGCCTAGGAGAGTGTGCAGGCAGTTAGAGTTCGTGATCAGGTAGTCTGAGCTGTCTTCTCCCAGCCGCTTGGAAGCTCCCAGCCGCTGGGAATCGTGTTGGTAGTACTCGTAGGATATTGCTATAAATAACTCAGATCAGTTAGGATTGTAAAAATGATCAGAGATTAGCAGAGAGAGTAGTAGTTGTGTTATGTTGTACTGGTGATTGAGATCCAGAGATCAGTCCAGACATTGTGAAACCTTGTTGTAGAAATAGGACATTTGTGTTTCATCTAAATAAGATCTCATCAATTGCATTATCTGGTTTATCAGTTGTTTATGTTTTGATTTCTGTTCTGATTACAAGTTGATGGATTCCTTCAACCCTTCCACCAGTTGATTTCTGTGAATCGGTGGAATGGTCATGCATGTTAGTATAGATTGTATTTTAGTTTTCTGTTTATGCATTTCATTGTGTGGGAGATCGATTGGTAGCATGCTATGAATCAACCTAGCATCCTCATGTGCTAGGGTTTAGGAAGATAAACTATTAAGTTTTGATCTGAAGGTGATCCGGCCCGATCATCATATTTTCTTTGTCAAATTGTGTGGTTCTGTGAGTTTGCATGCAGCTGACGGATATACAGGAGTCTGCATGTACTTTTCCAGCCAGAGTGAATCGTATCGTCATCTGTGAGTATATCGCTATCCGGATCAGGTTATGAAGCTGACGAAGATTGTATGTTTCAAGTGCATCAGGATGATATAAGTTGGATATATACTCAGTGTGTATATCGTCATCAGGATCATCTTTCGTGTGTACCCATCATCCGCATATTGCTATCGTATGCGGGAGGAAAAATCATTTTTTGGCTAAGGACAGGAGGTTCTTAAAGGTCATCATCAGGATATTAGAAAGATCACCGGATATTCATTATCATGCTGCGGAGGATGTAAGCGTCTTATATCTGGGTGACATCATCATCAGGTGCATGTGACGTCATCGTCATCAGGATATTGGGTGACATCATCATCAGGTGCATGTGACGTCATCGTCATCAGGATATTGCGAATATCACTCTATGCAAGTTTATCCTGCTGTCGCTAAGTGTTTTAGCATCGGCGTAAGTCGTCGGCACAAAGTTTGGTTGACATCATCAGGATGTTTCAATATGACCGGATAAGTCATATCCTGATGCTGCTTGTTTGAGTAGTCAGATATCAGGGTGACGTAAGCATCGAAGGAAAGGTGCTTGAAGTTGTCGTCATCAGGATATATCGGAGGAACCAGATATTTTATATCCTACTGATGAAGGTGATGCTGAATATCATGATGATGAAGATAGTGTTTGGCGATAAGATGAACAGTGAACATCAGGAGGATGTTTGCGCTTGCCGAATGTGATGATGCTACTGATAGCCGAATATCATGATGCTGCTGACAGGTGGAAGGCGAAAGGCGATAAGGAAGTGAACAGTAGTTAGCAGGAGGATATTTCATGCCTCTTCGAAATATGATGATGATGATAAGCCGATATTATTTTAACATGCTGGTTGTGTTAATGACTCCTCCTTCCCATTTGTAAGCTCCCGTTGCGTTTTACCTCTGCATCATAGTGGTATCAGAGCAAAGGAAGGATCTTCTGGAAAAGATCAGGACATAGCAGGATGTCAGGTGAAGAAGGAACATCTGAGATGCCGGCAAGGATGACCAACGTTGAGTTGGCAGTTCTGGTAAAGAAACAGATTGCAGAAAGCAAGGCCGTGAAGGCTCAGAATCAGGAATTGAAGGATGAGTTAGAGAAGTTGAGGAACAGAGTAGGTTCTGGTAGAGAAGAAGATAGGGAAGAAGAAGAGATCCCTAGTTGGAACGAGGAGGTCATTCCTGCAGACCAGAGACCACTGTTGAACGCCCTCAAGGCCATGGAGAGGAGAACCATGGATGTGAAACTGGATTTGCCAGTGTTTACAGGAAAGATGGAACCTGATTCAGTGATGGAGTGGATAGACTCCTTGAACAATTTCTTTGAAACAGAGGAGATACCAGAACAACAGAGGGTGAAAATAGCCCAGTCAAAAATGAAAGAAGCTGGCTTGACATGGTGGAATTTCGTCCAAGATGATAGAGTACAGGAAGGAAAGCGTAGAGTCACTACATGGAAGAAAATGATGGCATTAGTAAAGGAAGCTTATGTCCCATTGGATTACAGTATCCAATTACACAAGAGGAAGCAAAACCTGAAGTAGAAGGAGCTAGATGTCAGCTCATATATAGAAGAATTCATGAAACTTTGTATGAAAACAAAGGTAAAGGAAAGTGAAGAAGAGAAGGTAGCCAGATACCTTAATGGATTGAGGTTCAACATTCAGGAAGATTTAAGCCTGCATAATCCAGATACAGTTCAGAAATGCTTTCAGTTGGCATTGAAAGTGGAAGAGAAGTTAAAGAGAAAACAAGAACAACACAATAGAGGAAGAGGAAGACAACAAAGAGGTGGAAGAGGTCCTTTTAGAGGTAGAGGACATGGATATGGATATCAAGGAGAATCGAGTCATGACAATAGTAAGGAAAATTATAGTCAGCAAGGAAACTTCAGAGGTAGAAGACCTTTCAGAGGAAGATCCCAGGGCAGAGGATCCATCAGATGTTATAACTGTAACAAAGAAGGCCATATATCCAGCAGATGTCCAGAAAAGGCCACAAGCTCAACAGGAGAAAGGAGAACAAATCTGATCCAAGAACCTGATAATCAAAGTATGACAGGCTCTAATGATTTTCAGAGTGTGAATGCTCCTGATAATTATGGATACCCAGAAAGTGGAGAATCTCTAATGATGAGAAGAATAGTGACTACCATGAAGGTACCTGACAAAGAATCCCCTCAAAGAAAGTCTCTTTTCAGGACTATTTGCAAAGCAGGAGGTAAGGCATGTAAAGTTTTGATTGATTCTGGTTCTACTGAAAATTTTGTGTCTGAAGAAATGGTGACAAAGCTTAAGCTTAGGAGATTGCCTCACCCATCCCCATATAAAATCTCATGGCTTACCCAAGGTCAGCAGACAACTGTAGAAGAGCAGGCTTGGGTAGAATTTCAGATTGGAGCATATAAGGATAAGTTGTTGTTTGACGTTACCAAGATGGACGCTTGCAATCTTTTATTTGGTAGACCATGGCAGTATGATTTGGAGGCACAACATGATGGTATTAGAAATAGCTATACAATCAATAAAGATGGTAAGGTTATAACGTTACTACCATTGACAGAGAAGGAGGAGAAATCTAAAGGAAAAGAGGTGAAGGTAATGCTGATGGAAGGTAAACAGTTCATGAAAGAAGTAGCAGCAGAAGGTGCGGTTGCATATGCCCTAATCCCATGTATGAGGGTGAATAAAGAATAGCAGCAAGAAGTCAAGGAAGAGAAAAAGCAAAGGTTCATAGACCCAGCTATCCAAGAGCTATTGGATAAGTACAAAGGTATCATCTCAGAAGGAATGCCAAGATCCCTACCACCTGTCAGAGATATTAGTCACTGTATAGACTTAATTCCAGGGTCAACACTTCCAAACAAAGCAGCCTATAAGCTAACTCTAGAACAGAATGCAAAAGTAGCCAGACAAATTGAAGAATTATTGGATTCAGGTCTGATTGGGAAAAGTTTAAGTCCATGTGCAGTACCAGCTATACTAGCACCAAAGAAGGAAGGTACTTGGAGGCTTTGCATAGATTCCAGAGCTATTAACAAGATCACAATCAGGTATAGGTTTCCAATCCCTAGGATAGAGGATTTACTTGACTGTTTGGGAGGTGCTAAGTATTTTACAAAAATAGATTTGAAGAGTGGATATCATCAGATCAGGATTAGACCAGGAGATGAATGAAAAACAACATTCAAAACTAATGAAGGGTTATATGAGTGGAAGGTTATTCCTTTTGGTTTATCTAATGCACCTAGTACTTTTATGAGGTTGATGAATGAGGTTTTGAAAGAGTTCATTGGTAAGTTTGTCATAGTATATCTAGATGACATTCTGATTTTCAGCAACACACAAGAAGAACATCTCAGACACATAGATTTGGTTCTTAAGAGGTTACATGAAGAGCAGCTGATGATAAATTTAGACAAGTGTTTGTTCATGCAAGAGGAGATCACATATTTGGGTTTTGTCATTTCACAAGGAAAGTTACAAATGGATAAGGAGAAGGTAAGTGCCATATTGTCTTGGCCAACCCCAAAGACTATGAATGATGTCAGAAGTTTCCATGGGTTAGCAACCTTCTACAGGAAGTTTATAAGAGGGTTTAGTCATATTTGTGCACCAATGCTTGATACCATCAAAGGAGGACAGAAGTGCAGATTTGTTTGGACTCAAAGAGCAGATGATTCTTTTGAAACGTTGAAGAAGAAGGTGGCACAGCAGCCAGTCCTTGCACTTCCAGACTTTAACAAAATCTTTCAGGTGGAATGTGATGCCAGTCACATGGCAATTGGAGCAGTACTCAGCCAAGAAGGTAGACCTATTGCATTTTTCAGTGAGAAGCTCAATGATGCTAAGAAGAGGTATTCCTCATATGATTTAGAAATGTATGCTTTAGTCCAGTCACTTAAGAAATGGAGGCATTACTTGATGCCAAAGGAATTCATAGTATTCACAGATAACCAGGCTCTGAGTTTTATAAACAGCCAGGAAAAGCTGAACCACAGACACATGAAATGGGTAGAAACCTTACAAGCGTTTACTTTTACATTGAAGCATAAGAAAGGAGTCACGAATAAAGTTGTAGATGCTTTGAGCCGGAGAGTTCTAACAGTCAACTAGATTCAGTTAGAAAGTTTTGCAGAAGCCATAAACGAGGTTCATGATCAAGTCAAGACCCAACTGCAGCAAACCACCTTGAAGTATAAGGAATATGCTGATAAAAAGAAGAAGGATGTTCAGTTTGATGTTGGAGATTTGGTATGGGTTCATTTGAAGAAGGACAGACTTCCTAAGGGAAAATATACTAAACTCATGCAGAGAAAAGTTGGACCATGTCAGATCTTGCACAAGCATGGACAGAATGCTTATGAGATACGACTCCCCCCTGATCTTGGTTTGTCCCCTATATTCAATGTATGTGATTTAACTCCATACAAGTCTTATCCAGATGTAGATTAGGAACTCCTACAGGATACAGTCCATGATAACATTCCCAAGCATGATCCTCCACAGTTGCAGAAGGTTTTGGACACCAGAGTGGTCAAACAGACCCGGAACAAACAATACTTGGAGTATCTAGTCTCTTGGAAGGGAAAACCTAATTCTGAAGCCGTATGGATGACTGAAGAGCAGATCCAGAACCATGGTGCAGATCTTCATACTCTCATCTCAAGTGGACTTGAGATTTCTTCTTCTGGGGAGTATGGTGCAGGAGCACCCCTACAAGACAGGATATAGGTTCATTGTCCGCATGACAGGACATTAGTCTATTTTTAGTATGTTTGACTTCATAATGTAATAAGGTCCATTGGACCAATGCATATGTATTAGATCAGCCTAGGAGAGTGTGCAGGCAGTTAGAGTTCGTGATCAGGTAGTCTGAGTTGTCTTCTCCCAGCCGCTTGGAAGCTCCCAGCCGCTGGGAATCGTGTTGGTAGTACTCGTAGGATATTGCTATAAATAACTCAGATCAGTTAGGATTGTTAAAATGATCAGAGAGTAGCAGAGAGAGTAGTAGTTGTGTTATGTTGTAATGGTGATTGAGATCCAGAGATCAGTCCAGACATTGTGAAACCTTGTTGTAGAAATAGGACATTTGTGTTTCATCTAAATAAGATCTCATCAATTGCATTATCTAGTTTATCAGTTGTTTATGTTTTGATTTCTATTCTAATTACAAGTTGATGGATTCCTTCAACCCTTCCACCGGTTGATTTCTGTGAATCGGTGGAATTGTCATGCATGTTAGTTTAGATTGTATTTTAGTTTTCCATTTATGCATTTCATTGTGTGGGAGATCAATTGGTAGCATGCTATGAATCAACCTAGCATCCTCATGTGCTAGGGTTTAGGAAGATAAACTGTTAAGTTTTGATCTGAAGGTGATCCGGCCCGATCATCATATTTTCTTTGTGAAATTGTGTGGTTCTGTGAGTTTGCATGCAGCTGACGGATATACAGGAGTCTGCATGTACTTTTCCAGCCGGAGTGAATCGTATCGTCATCTGTGAGTATATCGCTATCTTGATCGGGTTATGAAGCTGACGAAGATTGTATGTTTCAAGTGCATCAGGATGATATAAGTTGGATATATACTCAGTGTGTATATCGTCATCAGGATCATCTTTCGTGTGTACCCATCATCCGCATATTGCTATCGTATGCGGGAGGAAAAATCATTTTTTGGCTAAGGACAAGAGGTTCTTAAAGGTCATCATCAGGATATTAGAAAGATCATCAGATATTCATTATCATGCTGCGGAGGATGTAAGCGTCTTATATCTGGGTGACATCATCATCAGGTGCATGTGACGTCATCGTCATCAGGATATTGGGTGACATCATCATCAGGTGCATGTGACGTCATCGTCATCAGGGTATTGCGAATATCACTCTATGCAAGTTTATCCTACTGTCACTAAGTGTTTTGGCATCCGCGTAAGTCATCGGTACAAAGTTTGGTTGACATCATCAGGATGTTTCAATATGACCGGATAAGTCATATCCTGATGTTGCTTGTTTGAGTAGTCAGATATCGGGGTGACGTAAGCATCGAAGGAAAGGTGCTTGAAGTTGTCGTCATCAGGATATATCGGAGGAACTGGATATTTTATATCCTGCTGATGAAGGTGATGCTAAATATCATGATGATGAAGATAGTGTTTGGTGGTAAGATGAACAGTGAACATCAGGAGGATGTTTGCGCTTGCCGAATGTGATGATGCTGCTGATAGCCGAATATCATGATGTTGCTGACAGGCGGAAGGCGAAAGGCGATAAGGAAGTGAACAGTAGTTAGCAGGAGGATATTTCATGCCTCTTCGAAATATGATGATGCTGTCTGTGTTAGCAAGAAATATGATGATGATGATAAGCCGATAGGATTTTAACATGCTGGTTGTGTTAATGACTCCTCCTTCCCATTTGTAAGCTCCCGTTGCGTTTTACCTCTGCATCAGTGCAGATCCTAACCTTTTTCCTTCATTCTTCTTCCAGTCACCCTCTTTCACCGTCCCCTATCCAACCCTTGCTACTGTCACATCCTTTCGAGAGATCACCTGGAAAATATTTTTATTTTCCCACCAACCTCTCAAGGGGGCATCCCCTATCCATCCTATTCCTTCCTTGCAGCTGGGGCATATTTTTCTTCAACCTGATGCCACTTCCCTCTTAGGTCCTAACACCACGTCAAAGAGGGGCAAATGTAGACACCTAAAAATGTCTCGATCACCAAACTGACTCTCGATATCCCTAATCATGTCAATTCCCCTCCTAAACCAATTAATTAAATTTTATTTAATTAATTAACATTTCATTTCCCCATTTCTCATCAATTTATCCCAGACAATTGAATTAATTTCATTAATTCAATAGTTTCAAACAGCCAAATGAATTTAGTGAATATGCAATATTCACTAAATCATTTTTTCCCCCTTTTGCCACTAAATCCAATTAATTAGTTAAAATCAGGTTAACTAATTAATCTAACCCCACTTATTCTAGCCTTAGGGTTAATTTAATATTATCAATATTAATTAACCCTAAATCCCTCATTTATGTGGTTAAACCTAGTTTAACCCACTCTCCCACATTTCCCAAATAAATAAATGGGAATAAATCCACCTAAAATCCCACATCACAGTAAAATATCATTCTTCCCATGCCTACACCTCTATTTCCCCCCAAAAAAAATTTTTAATTCAGTTTTACATTTCCCCCCAAAAAAAATTTTTAATTCATTTTTACATTTCCCGCCAAAATGAATTTTTAATTCATTTTTTTGTCTCTCCCCATGAATCTTTTATTAGGAAATAATCTTCCCCCATACTTTCCTCTTCCCCAAAATGAATAAAAGAATCATTTTTATTCATAACCATCCATTTTGCTAGATTAGATCTAGGCCCTCCATGTCATCTCCATTCTCCACCTTGATCTTTCCAAGCATTCTCCACCCTTGGATCAAGAACTCCTCTCAAAGTCTATAAATACAAGCTCTCCCAAGCCATTTGGGAGAGTTAAGTCTATGCAAATAAATAATGCCAAAATCTCTCTTGAGCTAGTATAGTGAGTTGCACAACTTAGGGGCATTTCACATTTGATCAAAATCCATTTGTCTAGGGATCATCTTGGTCTTAGGAGTTTGTTTGGGTGCAAAGGCTCCTTCTTCCCTTGATGGGATTAGATTTGCATTGCGAGGTATAATTTTATGTGTTTATTGCATTTGGTTTTGTGTGTTTTCCTCTCATTTTCTTTTCTAATCTACATTGGCAATGTAGATTAGAAAAATCAAAATGGAGATAATACTAATCTAATGCATAAATACACGATTATACCTTCATTGAGACCTCACGAATCCATGCGGGAAGGAGTGCGCCTCTGTAGCTCCTTAGATGTTTCCCTTGATCAATATGACTAATGTGACTAATGTGGATTGCTCAATGCCTACAACACACTATAGATGAGTGATAAGTGATTAGATGACTGATTTGGAGGGAGATAGGGGATGATCAGAGTGATTTTGGCAGAGGTTTGGTAGGATGAGGAGATTGGGAACTGATTCTGACAGAGGTTTGATGCATGAACTGGTCTTCTCAAAATGGCTTGGAGAGGGTCCAATTTATAGAAATTTGGACATGAGGATGGAGGGTCAGGATTCATCTGACAAGATCAAGGGCTAGGAATAAAAGTGATTCTTTTATTCCTAGTGGAGGAATTAAATATTCCCATTTTGGGAAGAGTGGGGAATATCTAAATTTAAAATTCAGATAGTGGGAGACATCTGAATATTAAATTCAGATAGTGGGAGACATCTGAATATTAAATTCAAATAGTGGGCGACATCTAAATATAATATTCAGATAGTGGGAGACATCTGAATATTAAATTTAGATAGTGGATGAGTGGGGGACAAGGTTAATTAAGTGGCATCTTAATTAACTTAATTAGATATTCAGGATTTATCTAATTAATCAAGGCTTAGGAAAAATGGATAAATCAATTAAATGAATATTAGGAATATTCATTCAATTAATAGGATAAGGTTGTAAGGTTAAATGAATCAATTAGGTGAATTAATTGATCATCAAGGACATGTAGATTGGGGGAAAATCGGTTTGTAGATCAGTCCAATTTTAGGTGTCTACAAATTTTATGAACCAAACCCTAGAAACCAATAATACAAAAACAAAATCAATTCATAATCTTAAACTTTAGGATTTTAGAAATAAGATTTTAGATACTATGTTCTCTGACCTATAAATGAACAAATGCCCAAAGCTAGCCACTTTATAATCATCATACTATTTTTTTCTACATAAAAGAGAACATATCTTCTTATGTATCAATACTTGGTTGAAGTCAAGGTTTATTATATGGGTGTTGAATAAGGGAATACCCCTAAGGTCCTACAGAGCCTTAAGTGTAGAGGAGATAGAAGTTCAGTCTCCTATTCATTGTCCACTAACCTAAGTATCTTGTGGATAGAAGATGACTACCTTTTAGGGAAAGTCAGACCATAATTTGGGGATACCAACATTTTTAGTACCACACAATTTTTTCAATTTGTTGAGGCCATCATGCTTCAAGTTTCATGTCTTTTTTTAAGACTATCCTATTTTCAAATGAAAAGAGTGTGTGGATGTAATTCCTTGATATTTGATGCTATGAAGAATGTTTTGGACCTAGTTAAGCAAGTGTTGATGCCCACAAGGCATGGGTCTTCTGCTGGTGTAGCATGTAGTCTTGTTTAGGACTTGTCATCTATATGTTTCATGTTGTGTGTAGTTTGGCCAACTTGTAAATGTATTTTTCATGTTGTCATTGGCCAACAAGAAATGTAATCAATGTAATATGATGTATAAATTGTAGATCAAATTGAGTTAGGCCAGGTGTGATTGCAATGCGATTGATAAGTCTCACAAGAAAGATAAGGAGTAGAATTAATGCATTATGATGTGTGACTGAAGGAGAAAGAGTAGAAGTTGTAGATGTTGTCCTAATTCATCTTGAATACATAACTATGATAGTGATCAAGTGTAGAGTGTGCCTAACTGATTTGGTCATTAGAAAGAAGTGTGAAGAGGCAAAATTGTAATCATTAGAGGTGTGAATTTCAATGTCAATTATCAGGCAATGGAAGGACTGTCATACTGTAATCTTTTGTAAGTTTGCCCTCAATTCAGGGAGTAGCTATTTCCTTGGGAGTGACCCTAAAACAAAGTGTTCAGGGAGTTGTATTTTCCTTAGGAGTGACCCTAAATCAAATTTTTCAGGGAGTAGTAGCTTCCTTGGGTTGTAGCCTTTAAAAAAGTTGTAATTTTGAGCTTCATATATTGTGAGTTAATCCTCACCGTGGGTTTTCCCTTCTTGGGTTTTCCATGTATATCTGGTGTTATGTGTTGATGTGCACTGTGTTAATATTTCATGTTTTTGTTGATGTTGTAATGTTTAAGTTTTAATCTGTTCTAGAGGACTTGAAGTTTCATTATATATTGATTCACCCCCCTCTCAGTATCCCAACATGTTTAATAATTGGTATCAAAGACAAGTTCCTGTAAAGGAAGCTTAAACACTTGAGGAAGGTCTAGAATGGCACTTAAATGGATCCAAAAAGATGTTTAGGTTTCACGAAACAAATTATGCCTTTTGGAAGCTAAGGATGGAAGCCTATATCAATTTTCTAGGGTGTGGTGTTTGGGACTCTATCAAGACTAGTTACAAAGTTCTTGATACTATTCCTATAGACTCAAACAAACTTAAGAAGTATGATAACAATGCCAAGGAAAAGTTTTCTATCATCACTAGGTTAGCTGATTCAAAACTTTCAAAGGTAATGAGTTGCAGTTCTTCTAAAAAGTTTGGGTTAAAATTGAAACCATTTATGAAGGAGTTATGAAAGTAAAGCAAGCAAAGATGCAAATCTTCAAAAGAAAATTTGAGACCCTAAAAATGATAGATGATGAAGACATTGTTGGGTATATACTCTAGGTGAATGAAGTGATCAATGGCATCATAGGTCTTTGTGGCAAAGTGGAAGAGAATGAAATTATGAAAAAGGTTCTGAGATCTCTTCCCAAATATTACAGTCATAAGGTATCTGCTATTGATGAGAATGCAGACTTGGATACATACATTGTAAACAAATTGTTTGGTACCCTTACTACTTTTGAAATGAGAGAGTTTGGCACTGGTGCTCCAAAGAAAGAAGCTGCTTCTAAAGCCAATATAAAGACAAAGGATGAAATTTCTGATGAAGATGAGAGCTCTGATGAAGTTGACACAAATTTTGTGAGAAGACTAAAGAAAGGCATAGAAAAATAAAAAGGTAACATACCTTTCAAATGTTTCAATTGTTGAAAGATTGATCACTTTGCTTCTAAATGTCCTTTTAAAGAATCAAGGGGTAGTAACAAGAGAGACAAGTTCATGAGAAGTTTGTAATCCAATGAGAGTAGATTTTTTCAGAAGATTAGGATCATGATGATTCAAATGATGAAATACCTTTCATGGCCTTGAGTGTTGGTGATAAAATGGATGACGTTAGAAAATATGAGAAGACTGATGCCTCGAAAACATATCAAGACAATGATAGATTAATGGTTGTATGGATTTCCTTCCACGCAAGATAAGAATACAAGGCTTGGGTAATTGGCAGTGGTTACTCAAATCATATGACTAGTGACAAGAAGTTTATCAACCTTGAGAAGTGGGATGGTGGTGCTATCAAGTTTGGTGGTGATGAGTCAGCACAAAGCTGTGGAAAAGGTGCTATAACCATTGATGGAATGAATAGGACTGAGGATGTCCTCTATGTCAAAGAGCTACAGCACAATCTTCCTAATGTCATTCAGATGTGTAGTGTTGTGTCATTACACAACATGCCCCATTTTGACTTGACAAAACAGGGACCCAACTTTTTGCTGCTTTGGCTTGTGTTGTTTTTCTACTTTTTGGTGGTCTAGTAAAAGTGAGTCATGCAGATGATCCTGCAAGGGGTAGATATAGATCATCATGATGAGGTCAATTTGTCAAAGTTAGTATTTCATATCATTAACCTCATGGTTGGAAAGAGTATAAAATTCCATATAGGTTTGCCTTTTGGATCACCTTGATATTCCTTAAGGGATGAAAGTTATGACAAGTCAAAGTCTTGGTCAAACCTAATATTCTAAAGGGGGGTCATATTTCTAAACATCAGTCACCCTATGTTAGATCACCCTGATGCAATTTTATCACCTGATAATCATTTGGTTCGCAAACTCCGGACGTCAATTTTGCGTGATTGTGGTATTTGCCCATTAAGTGTTTTCATATATTTTGCGGAGGTCCTACTTCAAATATCACCTGATCTTTTGAATATCACCCTATCACAAAATATCACCCCCAGAGCCAATATGATGATGACATCATCTAACCTGATGAACAGAGAAAATCACCCTGATGGTGATGTCATCATTCTTTACCTCGCGAAGGTATGTAGCCAGCGATCATCCCATCCAATAATATGATGATGACATCATGCTAAGACAACAATAAAACCAAGTCATCGACCTGATTATGTCATCCTGATCTGTCAATAAGGAGGGTCATTTTAGTCTTAGAGGTCACATTTTAAACATCCCCGATCTTAAAGTCATGACCCGATTATACACATGGTCAACCTTTTGACCACATCACTCGATCCTTTGCATTAATTTTGCCGCTCGAAGGTGGAAGGTCATTTTACCTAGAAGGGGTCATATTTGTAATATCACCTGATCTTCCAAAGATCACCCCCCTCCTTTGTCTCTTGACATTAAATGCACATAAATGTGGTAGGTCGATTCCTGCCGATTGCGAACATGATTTAAACACTTGGCAGCATCCATAGATTCATGGCAGAAGATCAACGGAGTTGATCGATTTAACCTGTTTTTACCCTAATTTGCCATATGGATGCATTTAAAGGTAAGTTTTCAAGGTCATTTTCATTTTACCTTGTGATAAAACAAGAATTTACAGAGCGCAGAACACTCAAACCCTCATACAAGCTACCAGTGGATGGCTAAGATTTTCCAGCGCAATAGATCAGGTGATCCTCAACATTTGCAACCCATTTCCATAATTGTCCACCTAACCCAAGAGAAAAGCATGATCATGTAAGTAATTAGAAACCCTCTTGTTGTTGTTTTCTATAATATCTAGGTAGTATGTTCTTCTTATGGTTTGACTCTTTAAACGTGCATATCATGATAAAGTAGAGATTAATAAATATAGTGTGCATGATGCCATACATATATAATGTTGTGTGAATGCATGTGAATATCAAATGGTAAGACCAGGCATGTTTTGTTATAGGAATCCATGGCAGACCTTCGGCAGAATAGGTCTGAGTTAGAATTTCTTAAGCCTATATTTGTTCAACCTGAGGGAGTACAGTTCAAGTATGGTGTCATTGGGGATACTCACCAGGGAGATACAAAGTTAGCAGCATGGTCATCCAGAATAGATCATAATGAAAACAATCCCCTCCTAGATGCAGTATTTGTATCAGGATTATGGCATGCAGCAGGATTCCCTTATGCTATGGAAAACCCAGAACTGGTAGTTGAATGCACTAGAAATTATAACCCTCAGACCATGCGGGTTGACAAACATGGAAGGGTTTATGCTGACTTTTCAGTGAAGGGCATCACAACTACTTTCAATTTGCCAGTTGGAAAGAAGGTAGTCAGTGTGGATCTGCATAAGCTAGAGACAGAATATGAAAACAATAAGAAGAGTGCCAAGAAGAAGATGTACCAGTGGAGGTCCAAGAACAACACCTACACTACCTCTGCCAAGTTGCTAGTGCATCTGTACAAATTTGATTTTGATGATGAATATCAGTATATGATTGCCCTGCTCAGTAGGATGATAGGCCAACCTCATGCTAGAAACTTCAGGAATTGGATGTTTGGAATCATCCAGATGATCCTTTACACAGAAAGTAAGCCATTGTGGGCTAAGGTCATCAGTGATGCTTTGGATGAATAGATGAAGATCCTGGGAGATCAAGAATGTGTATTTTACATGACTTCATATGTTGTATATTCATGTGCATACAAGGGGATATTTGATTCCTTAACTACAGTAGGTAAAATTGGTGGCGATGTAGATGATGCCTATATATGGGATCATTATCCTTAGTTATAGAGAAAAAACAATCTCCTTAACTACAAATTGGTGAATGATGTATTTTCCATGCATCCGGTTAGAACTATGGAGGAGGATATAACCAAGAGATTGAGCATGGAAGCTCAAGAACTAGTATGCAGACATGGCACCTGGTTTATCCAGTTTGCCACTTTTTCATACATCAAGATAAAAGGATTTGAAGATCAGCCCCATATGCTACCCAAGTACCCTATTGATTCGGTAGTCCTTACGGATTTTTTGAGACAGATATCTACCATGTTGGATGCATACAAAGGAAACAAGAAAATACCTCCAGTATTATTTCTAATAACTATGGGCTGGTATATATGCCCTGATTCAGAAAGCATAAAGAAGGCCATAAGAGGTCTGAACCTAATTACCTACAACCATTTCTGTTGGCCAGATCATATGACCCATATGGTAGAATGCATAAAATAATAGGTAAGCCCATACATCATAAACACCTAGAAGATTTTTGGAATGATTGTCAGGATGAGGTTGAAGTAAGAAGAAGGAAATATCAAAGGCTCATCCTAAATCAGATAAGGACATTTGATTGCATCCCAGTGCCTGTACAGCTGAGGAAGGATGAGGTAAGTCCATGTCAAATGAATATGAGGAAAAGAAGGTGAATAATGACACCATCTTAGCCCCTGACCTAGCATAGCCTGAAGACATATCCTTGGACCAGTTTAGTGGTGGGGTGCTGCAGTTAACCCAATCATGGGAAAATGAACAGATAAATACACTAAAGAAGAGAGGTGTAGCCATTACAGTGGATAAAAAGAGAAAGAGGCAAGAGATCTCTGATGTGGAATATGATGACTTTCTTGGAGAGAAAAGAAAATCTAATGGAGAAAGGTTGCCTACTCAGAAACAAAGAAAAGGTCACCCTAAAGGAAACAAGACTTGTGATGAGTCTAGGGGGGTGATAATTGTGAGAATTGCAATAACAGCTATAGGTGCATCCATAGAAGGATAGGCATCAGCCTCATCTGCACCTCGTCTAATGGATAAACCAAAGACTAAAAGAATCTTGAGGCCAACTGATGATACTGCAGAAATACAGGATGAAGGCCAAGCCTCACATCAGAATGTGGAGGAGGATATTCTACTTGAAGAGGAGCTAGTAAATAAAGAGCCTAGCGGTGATGATCTGATGATGGTCACTAGGAAAAGGAAGGTAGCATCCCTGATGTCACCACCCATAAAGCAAAGAACATCTATGAGGGGTGAGATGAGGACGAACCCTATAGTATTAAGGGGAGCTAGTGGTGAAGTGTTCAGGAAGGTGATACAGCATGACGTGGCTAAGGAGTAAGCAAAATAAGTCTCCAGGGTAGGTCATGGTGGTACTTTCTCCTTGGAGGACACCATTGACCTATCAGATGATGAGGTGGTACAAAACGTGGCTTCTCAGCAGATGGAAACACTCGCTTCTAATACTCGCATGACCCCACATGGGACCCCATGAGCACAGATGGCAGTATTAGAAGAGTTTAACCAAATAAAGAAAGAAGAGAAAGAAAATAGCCTAGAGAGAGCAGCCCAAGAAATCAGGCTAGATAAGTTAGTTGATCATGTAACTAGCCCTGCAGTGATTCATTTGACATATAGGGAGGATATGACACCCGAAGATAAAGTAGGTACACCTGATAGAAGAGAAAATATTGGAGTAGCCAAGCAAGCAAAAACAGAGAGTAGCGCTCCAGATATGAGCTAGCAACAACAGGAAAACCAGCTGAACCCAAAATAGTAGAAGTCCAACAAAAGGGTAAAAATGATAAAGGCACATCAGGTGATGATGCCCTCCTAACTCAACATACTGCAGGAGATAAAGATATATCAGGTCATGAGGACCTTAAGATGCCAGAAGTCAATATATCAGGGGTGAAATGAAATGTAGCCCAAGATCAGGGTGATGCACCAGGATTAAACACAAAGACATCCATGGATACAAATATACCTCAAGATGAGGAAAACACCAAGGTGGATGAAACACAAGAAGAGGGAGTGTAGGATCAAGTTCAAGATCATCATGTGGATACACCGCAAGATCATCCCCCATAAAAGGAAACCCTTCAAGAAGAAGAGATGGAACAAGATCACCCTCCTGAAGAACATCATGAGGAAGAAATCAGGACATCACCCTCTCCACTGAGAATAGAGACAAATACTGGAGATCAGGGTGGACATGATGATGATGATAGACAGCAAGGATCTAGAGAACAAGTACCTTAGTGGATTGACAAGGAAATAGGTACAGAACAAGGTTTTGAAGTTCAAGAATTTGATGTTTCAACCTTGTTTGTAGAGACCATCATGAAACCAAAGAGGAAAGTTGGGTTGACCTTGGCTATCAGAAGACATCCTACTACAGGCAGAAGGACCGTCCAAGTAGCTCTTCCCATTATTGAAAAAGGGAAGGGTAAGATCACCCTAGATGAATTCCAAATCACCATAGTTGATTTGGGTTTTGCTAATGAAGACCAAGAAGGTCAAGAAGGGAAGGATATAATTAATTCTTTAACCCAAAGGGTGAAGAAATAAAAGGAGAAGAATAAGCAGCATAAAGAGCATATTGCCCAGCTACACTCATACATAAAAGGGTTGATTAACCCTGATAATACATCAATTGATCAAGCAGTCCCATTAACTGTCATCTCTCAAGAGGAGTTTAATAAGTTAGACCTTATGAAGCATGAATTAGTGGTCATGAGGAAGTGGATGCTATCAGCACTCATGGGAGCTGAGGAAGTAGTGAAAGCCTCTTTATAGAGGTGGAATGCTTTGATCACCTTGAAGAAGAAAGTTGATAAAATACAGAATGAAATAGGTAGAAGATCATTCCAGTTAGAAAAAGCCTTAGGTGCTCTAAGTGAAATAAAGAGGATTAATCCTTAGGTCTTGATAAATAATCAGGTATTGAATAGTAACACTGCCATGCTAGTGAATGTTTGGTATGAAGACATCAGGTTTGAATGCAATATATTGAAGAAGTGCAGTAGTAAGCTAAGAGATATCAGTGTAAAACTATACAGCATGATGTCCTATGAGGTAGAAGTCCTAGAAGTCCTGGAGGGAAAAGTAGAAGGGAAAATTGAAAACTAAGACACAGATTTTGACATAAAAGCTCTACATGATAACTTTCAGCTGATGGCTGATGATCCTCTCACCCACTTGATAGAAGAAGCGATGAATAAGATCATGAGGATCAAGGTCAAGGTGGAAAGCTACAATGAAAGATTAAATAACAATAAAGGTAAATTGGAGACTCTCAGAGATAAATTTCAAGCCTACAAACATGCCATTACTAAACTAAAAACTCAGGATGGTGGGGAAGTTGATAAAATAGTGGAAGCTTATGAAAATATCAGGACGATAATGAAGGTCCATATACAAGATGATATTCATCAGGGTGATGATGATACTGAAGGTGATGAAGAGCATGATCCTGATGATGAAGAAGAAGAACATGAAGAATAGATGAAGATGCACCACAAAGGGGAACATATGCATCAGGTACTTAGAGGAAAATAAGTCACCTAGATGGTTGCCAGCTGGCAACCTGTGCAACAAAAAATATGTTGACTAAGTCAAAAGTGATTGTATACCATTGATCTTAATCGACAAATCCTAACTGTAGGTCATTTGTAACCGCTCCCTCACCTTATTCTATAAAAGGTGCAGGGATGCCATATTTTGAACATTCGAAAGCTTAATTGAAATTTGATTGCTGAAATATCAAGACTAATTTCAAATTTGTTGTAAACATACATGTTTTTGCATACTTAATGAAAGAGAAGACCATTTGATTACAAATCATCGTAAATCCTAAGTAATCTGTGTTTGAAATCTTGATACATGCTTTGATTTGCTATGTCCCTTGGAGTGCTCATCAGTCTACATTTATTGTCTTCATTCGTTATTCTTTGAAGTTAGCATCATCTGTATCTAGCTGTGGAACATCCTGGTGAAAATATGGTTTGATTTCTTTTGCTCATGACTATATCAAGTGTGTATGTGGTTCAATAGCTAAAGATTCACCAAAATTTGAAGTATTCTTTTAATTTTCTTTCAATTTTAGAACATTTCATCATCATAATTGCAAATAATAGATAAGAAGAAGCAAATAACATGAAATATGTTGACATCTCATAGACAATTGGAAATACATAGCATATTTAGAGTTAAAGCATGTTCAATCGATAAATATCATGCAAAGATCCAAGTACATACACATTATTTGAAGAAATCTACTATGTAGAATAACCTTTCTGTGTAGCATATTTGTAGGAAATAGAATCTACTGATCAATGTAAGGCCCCTTGAAATGGAAAACTGTAGCACACATCAACCACTGAGTAATGTTAGTAGATTATGAACTAATCAATGGAGACTTGGGATCATGAATTCTCTAAATTCATCGTATCTTTTAAGATAAATAAAGGTTGTTGTGTAACTTTTATTTAATGTTTAGTTCTGACTAACATCATCATCAACATAAATTGGTACTAGAAGGAGGGTAGAATGGGAAAGAACACATTGCTTCAGTCATCATTCATTTTATGTAGGCCCCTCGCTCCTAATGCAATCGACATAAGTTAATGCTAGAAGGAGGGCCTCCTCCTCATCATCAGTAAGTTTTGTCCAATTTGATGATGCAAACAGTAAGGTAACATTCAAATACCTCTGTATTGTGAGTCACATGCAAAGATTTGTTGTTTTAAGTTTGTGCACGCTAATCCTTTGTGAAGATCTCAAAATTGACCATAAATATTGCAAGCTTTGTGGTTGAGCATCGTGAATTTGCAAAGATAAGCTCTATTTTAGGTAAATTTGTTAAAGCTTTGAGGTAACCTACTTTAAAAACCTGATATATGGTTACGTGTGTCACCAGACCTTAATATCACCTCATATTTGCATCATTTATGCAAATATTCTGTAAATATTTAGTCAGTCTCAAGTTCTAACCATAAATACAACCTTTACTAGAAAGTTTCGACTGATCTTTGCTATAATCAAGCTAATTTTCCTTAAACTTAAGAAATCCTAGCTCTCAGGCCAAATACCAGGTCCTGATCCAGTGGACTCTTCGAAGAATTACTTGTCAGAGGATTTAGACCTAGAACTATAGACATACATCACTCTCCAAATCCTAGTGCATCAGGAGCTTCACTTGAACGTCCTCCTTTAACTCATCTTAGGTTACAAATACCTACAGGACCATCTATTACACCTCAGGCTCAACCTCCACCAGTTGCAATGTCTTTCTTTGCAACAGAATTGCCTTTGACTTTTAATGCATATCATGCTTTACGAAAGAATCCTGATAAAATCTATCCAAAGTATCATCCATATCAGGATGTTGATGATCACATCAGAACTTTCAAGGAAGCCTGTTGTAGGGCTAGAATTGAGCATCAAGATGTAGTATGTAGGTTGTTTCCATTTTCCCTAGGGGAAGAGGCTTATAATTGATATATTATTCTTGGTCAGGGTTCAGTCAATTCATGGGCTTCGTTAGAAAACTCCTTTAAGGATAGGTTCAAAATACATATAGATCCCTCAATGAACTATCATTTATTTGTCACAATCAAAAGATTCGAAGGAGAACCTATTGCTAACTTCAACCCTAGGTTCTAGAAGATGCTATCTAAGCTAGTTGCACCTTATGTTGTAGAAGATGAAGCTGCTAGGAGCATATATTACTCAGCTCTGGATCCTTTGACTTCCATGTTCATCAAGAGAGCACATCCTAATGTAACAACTTTGACAAGAGCTTTCCAAGAAGCTATTAAAGTCAATCAGCAACTAGTTCTTGCTCCTACACCAAACATTGCATTTCCAACACTTCCTAGTTATCCTACTTATCCTACCCAACAACAGCCTAATGGAGCCATGATACCTCTAGCTATGATGCCAAGTCCATTGCAAATACCTCCACTGAGTATCATGCCTCCTCAAAATGGAAATGGCTGGATGTTACAATATCATGGACAAACACAAATACCTCAGGTTGTAGATTAGTCCAATAATCAAAACAATGGATCTTTATTTTTCAAGCCTTAGACTGAGAATGTAGTGGCCAAGGTTTAGGAAGAGAAAGAAGAAATTAAGGAAATATCAACACAGTTGAGAAAAATTACTACTGAGATCACTCACTTAAGGAGTCAGAACTTCTATTCTCAGCCTAATCAGAATAGAGGTTATGCTAATTACAGACCTAATTATCCTAATAGGGGATACAACAATAACTACAATAATAATGGCAATAATAATCCTCCTAGATAGCCTAGAGTGTGGAACATTAGGCCAAATAATGGTTCTTTGCCATCACCCCTAGACAATCAGCCTCCTAATGAACCCAAACAGACCACTAGAGTCAACCTTGCAGAGGCAACCCTTTCCAATTGGTGTAGGATACATAACACCAATGCTCATGCAGAGCTAGACTATCCTTAGTTCAGGATTGCTGCTAGTATATTCTAGACTGAAGTGTCCAAAATTTCAAAAAATCCACCTCATGTAGAAGGAAATGAAATTGTCCCTTGTGGATATGATTATGCCTTAGTGTTAGAGAGTTACATGCATTATCCTCACCAGCAAATAGTGTCATCTCACCAGGATTACACCCTGGCATGTGAGGAGTCAGCCATGGCTTTTGAGTCTAATTATGTTTTCCCTTTGAGGATGAAAATGAGCCATCAAATGAACATGAGGAGGTACATGCCTATCAACAGCAATATCAGGGTAAGCATAACTACAACTTGAGGAGTAACTCAAATAGACCTACTAGTCCTTTGACCTCGTCCTTACCTCCAAACAATTTTAACACATCCCCTGATCCCAAGGCAAGTAATAACCCTGGATTTCCTGAGGTTAATGCTCAATACTTGGCATCACCAAATACAACACCAAAATTTGGTAGCCTACCTCATGAGTCTGACAAGTTAGTCACTTATCTAGCAGATGAAATGAAAAAGATTAAAATCAGCCTGTCATTATCAGAGTTGCTTAAAACTCCTACTATCAAGAAAGCAATCATGAAGTCATTAGATGATCCTTCTCTGAAAGAGGATAGTCATACCTCAGGTTAGTCTAGTAGTAAAGATCATGCTGCTAGAGACGTTAATGTCAAACAGAAAGTGCTAGCTACTATTCAAGCTGCAGAGACCTACCACATGACCCTATATAGAGACAAGAGTGAGTCACCTCCTTTCCTCCTTACTATAAGGATGTTTAGTAAAAATTTGCACAACTATTTAGTAGATTCAGGAGCATCTACCAATGTAATGCCCCTGTCCATATGCAATGCTTTAGGGTTGCATCCTGCTAAGTCATTAAAGAAAGTAACACAATTAGACAAAATAGAGGTAAGTGTGGTAGAAGAACTAACTCACATTCACATGCAACTAACATCTGATCCCAAAATCCAGTATTATATTGATATTCAGGTAGTTGATATACTTGATACATATGGGATGCTACTTAGCAGGGACTAGTCTAAAACCCTTAATGAATACATGGCCACCGATTTCAGTCATATGTGGTTGCCCTAGAAAGGGATACCAAATCAAATAAGAATAGATGTTGAGCCTCACATGAAGCACATGATCACTAAATATAACAAAACCAACGAGATCATGTATGTGGATATAGAAACTAGAGTTTACACCATCAGACCCCAAACTGTCAGGATAGAAGAAATCCTAATGTACGATGTTCATCATCATGATGATGACCCTTAGGATGACAAAAAAATTGTAGAACCTGATTGTAACCCTAAAAATTAAAATGAGGTACATCGCTTCAAGAATTTCAAGATGCACTTGTCTAAATAGGTGAAATGATGTCAATTGTTAAAAATGTCTATTCATGATATTGTAATCGATGGATGGTGCAGGTTGCATAATAAATCACATTCTGAAAAAACTTGTGATGCCTGCTTAGACATGATAGAGCTAGAGTTAGCATGCAGTGATGCATCTTCATCATCATCCACGGTAAGTTCTATAGACAGTGATAGTGACACTAATTTTTGTTTGTCTGCTGTAGGAATAGAGGAAGATACACACCAGGATGAAGGTCATAATCCAATAGAGGAGATGCTGGTATGTAACAAGAATAATGTTAAAAGAAACAAGAGAATCACCCCAGGGAGTGATTGTTTAGTGGAATCAGATTATGAGTTATCTGATGAAGATAGGGGCAATAATCTGTCCAAGTTCAAGGAGTTCCTGTCAAAAGAGATTCAAAAGATGATACAACAACGAAGATCTCCACAGGATGTCTTGATTGAAGACTGGTGCAGGTTACATTATGCACCTCATTCACAAACTGCTTGTTCATTGTGTTTGCACATTTTGAAAAGGCAGATGTTGCCTAATCTAGAAGATTTTTCTTTTGAGGATAAAAAGAAAGAAGGAATATTAGCTTCACCTAAGGCAAATAAGGGGAAGTCTGATGAAATTGAGTCACCAAGGTTAAAATGGATATCAAATGGTGTAGCTACTAGAGCAAAAAAGAAGAAAGAAAGCTCATATATGCCTTTGGCTAAGGATAAGCCATGGATCCTTAGACTTGATGGATCCAAATCAAAACAAGGAGCTAGAGTAGGGATAGATCTTATTGATCCATCTGGAAAATCCTACTTAGCAGCATATAGATTGCAGTTCTCATGCACCAACAATGTGACAGAGTATGAAGCTCTAATCCATGGGATACTATTTGCACTTAAAAAGAAAGTGAAAATTCTGCATGTCTATGGAGACTTAGAATTGGTTGTCAGACAAGTAAGAGGTATATACTCTTGCAATTACAAGAAACTTTCCAATTATAGACATAGGGTGTGGGACTTGATAGAAGATTTTGATGCATTCAACATCACCCATGTACTGAGAGAACAAAACCATAGGGCAGATACCTTAGCTCAAGCTGCTAGTACATTGGAACAACTATCCATATCTGGTCTGAAAAGATTTTTAGTAGAATTAGTAATAGTACCTTCTGTGCCAGATAATGTAACTAACCTCCAAGTATTTGATGATGATCAGCATATTGTAGACTTCATTTCCAACAGGGATGTCTTTGATGCACAGATCATAGATGAAAGGAATGTGGAGGACCATATCTGGGAGGAAGAAGAGATCTTAGAGTTGCCTGGTAATAAGATTCCTAAGGGGATGATAGAGCTGGAAAGAGCATTTGATCTAGACAACATGCTAAAACAAAAGGATCTTCCAAAAGCAAATGGTGGACAATACTCACAGGTTAAAATTGGATCAGATGATGAAAAAAGAAACATCCTGATTGGGAAAGTCTGTATAGAAGAAGAGTTGGAAGGAATAACCCAAGCTCTCAAAGATTATATCCATGTCATTGCCTGGACATATGATGAGATGAAAACTTATGACACATCAGTCATCACTCATACAATACCTTTGAAGCCAGACACCAAGCCTTTCAGACAGAAGCAAAGACCTATCAATGCTTTATTAGAACCTATCATTTTTGAAGAGGTTAAGAAACTGCTCAATGCTAGGATCATATTTCCTACGAGATGCTCCACATGGGTGGCAAACTTGGTACTAGTAAGAAAAAAGAATGGCGACATCAGATTGTGTGTGGACTTCAAGAACTTAAATAGAGCTTCTAAAAAGGACAATTATCCTTTGCCCTCTTTGGATGAAGTCTTGCAAATTGTGAACGGTGCCAAGATGATGTCATTCCTAGATGGATTTTTAGGTTATAACTAGGTGATGGTGGATAAAATAGATAGATTGAAAACTGCATTCACCACAAAGTGGGGGATATTCACCTACAGGCGCATGTCGTTTGGGTTAATAAATGTTGGAGCCACATTTCAGCGAACGATGGACATAGCCTTTAGAGGCTTGATTGGTAAATGTATAGTCATATACATGGATGACTTAATAGTGTTTTCTAAAGAAAGAGGAAACCATGTAGAAGACCTGAGAAGGGTGCTGAAGAAATGTGAGTAGTATGGGATATCCCTGAACCCTAAGAAGTGCATATTTGGGGTAACCACAGGGAAATTACTAGGTCACCTGATAACTGAAAACGGGATCATCATTGACCCTGACAAGGTGGAATCCATCATGAAGATACAGCTTTGGTAAGATTAATTTTGTTAGAAAATTTATCACTGGCTTTGTAGAAATAGTCAGACCCTTAAATGCCATGCTCAAGAAGGACGCTAAAATTGAGTGGACACCTGAAGCTAGAGCAACTTTTGAAGATATTAAGAAAGCCATATATGATGCTCCAGTTTTGATCAGTCCAGATTACAAAAAGGACTTTTACATTTATTCATTTGCTTCAGAGCATACCTCTGCAGTAGTGTTGACACAGAGAAATGAAGAAAAAGAAGAGAAGCCTAGAACCTTCATGAGTTGTCCTTTCAAAGATGCTGCACTTAGATACATGGATGTTGAAAGGAAGGCACTTGCTCTGGTTCGAGCAGTTAAGAAGTTCAAGCATTATATTTTGAGAAGTAAAGTGATTTCTATGGTACCTGATGCAGCAGTCAAAATGTTATTAATGCAAAGTGAACCAAGTGAGAAGAGGGCTAAATGGATCACTGTTCTCCAAGAATATGATATGGATATTACACCCATGAAGTTAGTAAGAGGACAGGCACTGAGCCAGATGATATCAGAGATTGATCCTAATATCATGAGCCAGCAGTATGTTATTAATGCAAAGGATGATGGAGAATGGTACTCAAACATCAGGCACATCTTGATTACTGGAAGATGTCCTACAAGATTGCAGGCCTTGCAAAGGAGAGCCTTAAAGATAAGGTTGCAAAAATACATGATGAAAGGGGGAGTCCTTTTTAAGAAGAATTATGAGGGGATATACCTTAGATGCCTAGAAAGACAAGAAGAAAACAAGGTGCTATTAGAGTTACATGATAAGTTTGGGACTGCCCATGGGTCGTCCTTGGCCACCACTCATGCTATCCTTAGGGTAGGGTACTATTGGCCTACTATTTTTAAGGATACTGCTGAGCACATTAAATGTTGTCATATGTGTCAGGTTGCTACAAACAGAGAATGAAACCTTTACAGCCAGTGATGGAGATGCGCCCATTTGCTCAGTGGGGAATGGACTTAATAGGACCAATTAATCCTCCATCATCTTCAGGCCACATGTATGTTTTAACTATTACTGATTACTGTACCAGGTGGACTAAAGTTGCCAGCAGCAAGACATGTAACGCTGAGGATGTCATCAGGTTTTTGGAAAGTAATATAGTAACCAGGTATGGAGTTCCCTATGCTTTAGTATGTGATAATGGGTCTACCTTTGCTTCCATAAGATTATCAAGTTGGGCTTTTGACTATAGGATCATCTTGAAGTTCTCCTCAAATTATTATCCCCAAAGGAATGGATTAGCAAAATCCACAAATAAAAATTTATTAAACATCATAAAAAATTTTATAGAAAAGAACCCAAGGGAATGGAACACCTTGCTGAAATATGCCTTGTGGGTAGATAGAACCAGGGATAAGGCTGCATTAGGAAACTCACCTTTTCACTTAGTATATGGGGTGGATCCCATCCTCCCTGTTAACTTAAAGATTCCTACACTACAGTTTGCACAAGAATACCTGGGCATAGATAATAACCAAGAGGTCAGGTTGCTTTAATTGATGCACCTGGAAGAGAAAAGAAGTTAGGGAATTGATTAATTTGCCAAACATCAGGCTGTTATCAAACACTAGTTTGACAAAAGAGCTAGGGTCAAGGCCTTTAGAATTTTAGATTTAGTCCTGATGTGGCACAAAGAACATGAAAGGAAGGGAGGTCATGGTAAGTTTGATAAACTTTGGATAGGTCCCTTCCAAATTTCAAAAATTTTAGGAGACAACACTTACAGGCTTAAAACCTTGATAGGTGAGGATGTTCCATTACCAGTTAATGGACAGTTCCTTAAACATTATTTCCAAGCCTAAGTCAGCTTCATGTAAATCAGTGTATCATGGTGTGCATATTTGTATAGTTGTTTCTACAGTTTTGGTTTTGTTTCTTTTGTTTGTTTGCTTGTTCAGTTCTGTTTTGGTTAGTCAAGATGATGCAGCCCATCACCCTAGAAAATAACTAAATTGTTAAGATCAAGTGATGAGAACAAATTCATATATAGGTTATGACTCATTTTGAGAAGTACTGGTGATCAGGTCTATGATATTGTTTTTCATCAGGGTGTCTTTTTTGACCAAAGTGATTCTTCCACAATGACTCACCTAACAACCTTGGGTTTGTTAAACACACAAGTATAGGTGTTAAGTGAAAAATCTAAAGGGACTCCCTTGCTACCAATGCAATCTCCAACCTAAATTAGCAAGTGACCATACCTTGCACACTAAGCTTACATGATGTCACCCTATGAATATATATATAGAAGTATTGAAAATTAAAATAATAATAATAAAAAAACTAGGCCATCTAAGTAACTCTACTGGGGCTGTAGACGCATGCTGGTAGTGGGGCTCTACTTAGGGGGATTCTATAGATAACCTTGTCGGGGTTATGGATGCCTGCTGGCAGCAAGGCTCTATCTAGTTTGGCTATGAGCGATGCTCTCAAACTATGTAGCTTAACACCAGTTACTCATGTTTTCAACTTGCTTTCAAGATGAGGATAATTAATCATTTACACACACTTGATCCATTGTTAGCATTGTTGCCATGATGATAACCTTGTCATTCAGAAAGATTATGATGCTTATACTTAGAAAGATTTAGAATACTATATTAGAATGTGATCACATCACTTGAATCATTAGAATTTAGTGGTTTTCTTTGGTGGCAAGTTGTTGTGTCATTACACAACACGCCCCATTTTGACTTGACAAAATAGGGACCCAACTTTTTGCTACTTTGGCTTGTGTTATTTTTCTTCTTTTTAGTGGTCTGGTAAAAGTGAGTTATGTAGATGATCCTATAGGGGGTAGATATAGATCATCATGATGAGGTTAATTTGTCAAAATCAGTATTTCATATCATTAACCTCATGATTGGAAAGAGTATAAAATTCCATACAGGTTTGCCTTTTGGATCACCCTGATATTCCTTAGGGGATGAAAGTTATGACAAGTCAAAGTCTTGGTCAAACCTGATATTCTGAGGGGGGGTCATATTTCTAAACATCAATCACCCTATGTTAGATCACCCCAATGCAATTTTATCACCCAATAATCATTTGGTCTGTAAACTCTGGATGTCAATTTTGCGTGATTGTGGTATTTGCCTGTCAAGCATTTTCATATATTTTGCGGAGGTCCTATTTCGAATATCACCTGATCTTCCGAATATCACCCTGTCACAAAATATCACCCCCAGAGCCAATATGACGATGATGTCATCTAACCTGATGAACAAAGAAAATCACCCTGATGGTGATGTCATCATTCTTTACCTCGCGGAGGTATGTAGCCAGCGATCATCCCATCCAATAATATTATGATGACATCATGGTAATACAACGATACAACCAAGTCATCGACCTAATGATGTCATCCTGATCTATCGATAGGGGGGTCATTTTAGTCACGGAGGTCACATTTTAAACATCCCCCAATCTTAAAGTCATGACCCGATTATACACATGGTCAACCTTTTGACCACATCACCTGATCCTTTGCATTAATTTTGCTGCTTGAAGGTGGAAGGTCATTTTACCTAGAGGGGGTCATATTTGTAATATCACCTGATCTTCCAAAGATCACCCCCATCCTTTGTCTCCTGACATTAAATGCACATAAATGCTGTAGGTCAATTCCTACCGATTGCAAACACGATTTAAACACTTGGCAGCATCCGTAGATTCATGGCAGAAGATCAACAGAGTTGATCGATTAACCTGATTTTACCCTAATTTGCCATACAAATGCATTTAAAGGTAAGTTTTCAAGGTCATTTTCATTTTACCTTGTGATAAAACAAGAATTTATAGAGCACAGAACACTCAAACCCTCATATAAGCTACTAGTGGATGGGAAAGCTTTTCTAGCGCAATAGATCACGTGATCCTCAACATTTGCGACCCATTTCCATAATTGTCCACCTAACCTAGGAGAAAAGCATGATCAGGTAAGTAATTAGAAAACCTCCTGTTGCCATTTTTTGTAATATCCAGGTAGTATGTTCTTATGGTTTGACTCTGTAAACGTACATATCATGATAAAGTAGAGATTAATAAATATAGTGTGCATGATGCCATAGGCATATAATGTTGTGTGAATGCATGTGAATATCAAATGGGAAGACCAGGCATGTTTTGTTGCAGGAATCCATGGCGAACCTTCAGTGGAATAGGTCTGAGTTAGAATTTCTTAAGCCTATGTTTGTTCAACCTGAGGGAGTACAATTTAAGTATGGTTTCATTAGGGATACTCACTAGGGAGATACAAAGTTAGCATCATAGTCATCCAGGCTAGATCATAATGAAGACAATCCCCTACTAGATGTAGTATTTGTATCAGTATTGTGGCATGCAGTAGGATTCCCTTATGCTATGGAAACCCCAGAACTGGTAGTTGAATGCACCAAAAATTATAACCCTCAGACCATGTGGGTTGAGAAACATGGAAGGGTTTATGCTGACTTTTTAGTGAAGGGCATCACAACTACTTTCAATTTGCTAGTTGGAAAGAAGGTAGTTAGTGTGGATCTACATAAGCTAGAGACAGAATATGAAAACAATAAGAAGAGTGCCAGAAAGAGGATGTACTAGTGGAGGTCCAAGAATAGTACCTACACTGCCTCTACCAAGTTGCTAGTGCATCTGTAAAAATTTGATTTTGATGATGAATATCAGTATATAATTGCCTTGCTCAGCAGGATGACAGGTTATCCTCATGCTGGAAACTTCAGGAATTAGATGTTTGGAATCATCCAGATGATCCTTTACATAGAAAGTAAGCCATTGTGGGCTAAGGTCATCAGTGATGCTTTGGATGAACAAATGAAGATCCTGGGAGGTCAAGAATGTGCATTTTACATGACTTCATATGTTGTATATTCATGTGCATATAAGGGGACATTTGATGCCTTAACTACAGTAGGTAAAATTGGCAGTGGTGTAGATGATACCCATATATGGGATCATTATCCTTAGTTATAGACAAAAAACAATCTCCTTAAATACAAATTGGTCAATGATGCATTTTCCATGCATTTGGTTAGAACTATGGAGGAGGATAGAACCGAGAGATTGAGCATGGAAGCTCAAGAACTAGTATACAAACATGGCACTTGGTTTATCTAGTTTGCCACTTTTTCATACATCAAGATAGAAGGATTCAAAGATCAGCCCCATATGCTATCGAGGTACTCTACTGATGCGGTAGTCCTTATGGAATTTTTGAGATAGATATTTAACATACTAGATGCATACAAAGCAAACAAGAAAATACCTCCAGTATTATTTTCAATAACTATGCATTGGTATATATGCCCTGATTCATAAAGCATAAAGCACGCCATAAGAGGTCTGAGCCTGATGTACCTATAGCCATTTCCGTTGGCCAAATCATATGACCCATATGGTAGAATGCATAAAATAATAGGGAAGCCCATACATTAGAAACACCTAGAAGATTTCTGGACTGATTGTGAGGATGAGGATGAAATAAAAAGAAGGAAATATCAAAGGCTCACCCTAAATCAAATAAGGATATTTGATTGCATCCCAGTACCTGCACAGCTGAGGAAGGATGATGGTAAGACCATATCAAATGAATATGAGGAAAAGATTGTGTATAATGACACCACCTCAGCCCCTGACCTAGCACATCCTGAAGACATATCCTTGGACCAGTTTACAGGTGAGGTGTTGCAGTTAACCCAATCATGGGTAAATGAATAGAAAAATACACTGAAGAAGAGAGGTGTAGCCATTACAGTGGATAACAAGACAAAGAGGTAGGAGATCTCTAATGAGGAATATGTTGACTTTCTTGGAGAGAAAAGAAAATCTAATGGAGAAAGGTTGCCTACTCAAAAACAAAGAAAAGGCCCCCCAGAGGAAAGAAGACTGGTGATGAGTCTAATGTGGTGATAATTGGGAGAATTGCAATAATAGTTGTAGGTGCATCCACAGAAGGATAGGCATCAGCCTCATCTATACCGCCTCTAATGGATAAACCAAAGACTAAAAGAATCCTGAGGCCAGCTGAAGATACTATAGAAATATAGGATGAAGGCCAAGCCTCACATCAGAATGTGGAGGAGGATATTCTACTTGAAGAGGAGCTAGTAAATAAAGAGCTTGGGGTTGATGATCTGATGATGGTCACCAGGAAAAGGAAGGCAGCATCCCTAATGTCATCACCCAAAAAGAAAAGAACATCTATGAGGGGTGAGATCAAGACGGACCCTATAGTATTAAGGGGAGTTGGTGGTGAAGTGTTCAGGAAGGAGATGCAGTATGATGTGCCACTTCCCACCATTATTAAATTCAAAACTGAGAAGGCTGAGGAGCAAGCAAAAGAAGCCTCCAAGGTAGGTCATGGTTGTACTTTCTCCTAGGAGGACACCGTTGACCTATCAGATGATGAGGTGGTACAAAACATGGCTTCTTAGTAGATGGAAACACTCGCTTCTAGTACCCACATGACCCCACATGGGACACCATCAGCACAGATGGTGGTATTAGAAGAGTTGAAGCAAACAGAGCAAGAGGAGAAAGAAAATAGCCCAAAGAGAGAATCCCAACAAATCGGGCTAGATAAGTTAGTTGATTAGGTAACTAGCCCTGCAGTGATTCATTTGACATATAGGGAGGATATGACCCCCGAAGATAAATTAGGTACACCTGATAGAATGAAAAATATTAGAGCAGCCAAGCAGGCAGAAATAGAGAGCAGTGCTCCAGATATGGGACAGCAACAACAAGAAATACCAGATGAACCCAAAATAGTAGAAGTCCAACAAAAGGGCAGAAATGATAAAGGCACATTAGGTGATGATGCCCTCCTAACTCAACATACCGCAGGAGATAAAGATACATCAGGTCATGAGGACCTTAAGATGCCAAAAGTTAATATATCATGTGTGGAACAAAATGTAGCCCAAGATTAGGGTGATGCACCAGGATTAAACACAAAGACATCCATAGATACAAATATGCCTCAAGATGAGGAAAACACCAAGGTGGATGAAACACAAGAAGAGGGATTGCAAGATCAAGTTCAAGATCATCATGTGGATACACCGTAAGATCATCCCCCACAAAAGGAAGCCCTTCAAGAAGAAGAGATGGAACAAGATCACCCTCATGAAGAACATCATGAGGAAGAAATCAGGACATCACCCTCTCCACCAAGAATATAGACAAATACTGGACATGATGATGATGATAGACAAGAAGGATCTAGAGAACAAGTACCTCAGTGGCTTGAGAAGGAAATAGGTGCAGAACAAGGTTTTGAAGTTCAAGAATTCAATGTTTCAACCTTGTTTGCAGAGACCATCATTAAACCAAAGAGGAAAGCCAGGTTGACCTCCTATCAGAAGAGATCCTGCTATAGGCAGAAGGACCACCCATGTAGCTCTTCCCATTGTTGAAAAAGGGAAGGGTAAGATCACCCTGGATGAATTCCAAATTACCACAGTTGATTTGGGTTTTGCTAATGAAGACCAAGAAGGTCAAGAATGGAAGGATATAATTGATTCTTTTATCCCAAAGGGTGAAGAAAGAAAAGGAGAAGAATAAGCAGCATAAAGAGCATATTACCCAGTTGAACTCATAAATAAAAGGGTTGATTAACCCTGATAATACATCAATTGATCAAGCAGTCCCATTGACTGTCATCTCTCAAGAAAAGGTTAATAAGTTAGACCTTATGAAGCATGAATCAGTGGTCATGAGGAAGTGGATGCTATCAGCACTCACGGGAGCTAAGGAAGTAGTGAAAGCCGCTTTACAGATGTGGAATGCTTTGAGTACCTCAAAGAAGAAAGTTGATAAAATATAGAATGAAATAGGTAGAAGATCATTCTAGTTAGAAAAAGCCTTAGGTGCTCTAAGTGAAATAAAGAGGATTAATCCTCAGGTCTTGATAAATAATTAGGTATTGAATAGTAACACTACCATGCTAGTGAATGTTTTGTATGAAGACATCAGGTTTGAATGTGATATATTGAAGAAGTGTAGTAGTAAGCTAAGAGATATCAGTGTAAAACTAAACAGCATGATGTCCTATGAGGCAGAAGTCCTGGAAGCCCTAGAGGGAAAAGTAGAGGGGAAAATTGAAAACCAAGATGTAGACTTTGCCATAAAAGCTCTACATGATAACTTTCAGTCGATGGCTGATGATCCTCTTGTTGCATGTATGAGGTGAACCAGTGTTGTCATTGATGTCAACATACTCATATTGCATTGACAAGAAGGATTGGATGAGCAGTGTGCTGAGGATATTGAGAAAATTAGCCTCAGTCAGGAATAGTGAAGAACAGTGATAAGAAGAAGGCAAATGTATTGTATAGGATGCGAACCGGAGGATGCAGATTAAAGGGTTTGTAGATATGAGTCTTGAGATGCTTTAGTTAAGATTACAGAGGTCCACATGAAGATCTGAAGGAGTTGTGGCTGTCGGTATGGAACCAGTTCTGGCAGGTGTTCAGAGGTGACAGAGGATCATAGAAAGGTCCGGTGAGGTCTGGAATTGTATAATCCTAATCTGCGGATTGGAAGGAGTGTTTTGGATGTCCTTGTGATGTGTCATCGTGAGTTGTGTATGATTTTGAGGTTTGGAAGTACCTTTTACATTATGACAGTGGCAACAGACTGTGTTCTTGAAGTTCCGGATGAGGAAGAGAAGAGATTCCAGTATGTAGAGAAAGTGCGGATGTACCTGGTCAATTAGGCAGGCTTGTGAAGGTTCTTGGATCATGATGAAGTTATGTTGTTGGTCCGCATTGATGGTAGAGCCCAGAATTGAAGTTATTCTTCCGGATGAAGTTCTTGTTCCGACTAGCCGACCAGATGAGTTGTTCATCCTGCGAATGTTCCTGTGATGGCTGATCGGATGTGTTATTCATCTTGCGGATATTCTTATGGTTGATTGCCAACTTAGATGATTGTTCCTAAGTAGAGGTCTTGTATAAATAAAGGTTTGTGAGTTCATTTTGAAGTGGAGATTATGTGAATGAGTGTGGTGTAGCGAAGAGTAGTGCGGAAGGCAGAGCAGAGGTTTTTGGGCTTAAATGGAACTGATCCAGACATAGTAGAGATGTCATTCTCCAGTTCAAGATTGTGATTCTTATCACTTTGTAGACAGTGTGTCTCCTTGTAGGCAGTGTGCCTCTTTGTGAGCAATGTGCTCGGGCAGTGAGCCCTAATTGGCAAGTGCCATTCTTTTTCTTATTCTTCTAACAGAGAATAATCCTTGGGTTAATCACCCCGTGGTTTTTCCCTTAACCGGGTTTTCCACGTCAAAATCTTGGTGTTCAATGTGTTGATGTTTATCTGCTCTTGTGTTTGTGCATTATGCTTTCATGGATGATTAATTGATATACTGTTAACTAACAAGAAGAATCAAGTATTTAAAGTAGAGCAGGTTTTTATACAACTGATTCACCCCCCCCTCTCAGTTGTATGCCCTAGATCCAACAATCGGTATCAGAGCCAAGTTCCTCTGAAAAGAGCTTAACCGCTTGAGGAGATCCAGGATGTCGTCTTACAAGAAGGATAGTCTGAAGTTTGATGGAACCAACTTCACTCTCTGGAAAGGTTGTATGAAATGTCACTTGGAATGTATGGGAAAAGCATACGTGGCCATGGTCTCAAAACCATATGTACCTCCACAAGGTGGTCCGACAACTCTGAATGAAATCACAGATGCTGAAAACAATCTGCGGACCAAGGAAGCTCTGCTAAGCGCATTAAACGACTCAGATCTCTCAAATGTTATCGACCTACCAACTGCATATGAGATCCTGACTAAATTGGAACTTCTGTATGAAGGAGATGAGTTTGTCAAAAGTGCAAGGTTGCAAAGTCTAAAAGGGAAATTTGAAAGATTGAAGATGAGAGATGATGAAAACATCACTACCTTTATGCCAAGAGTGAATGAGCTGGTATGTGGAATTAGAAATGCTGGTGGAACTCTGGATGAAAATAAGATTATTTGCAAAATACTCAAATCCCTTCCTGCTGCCTACAAAATCAAGGTTGCTACCATTCATGAATTCAGAGCCCACACAACTGTCACAAGAGAATAATTGGCTGGCAAACTAGCTACATTTGAAATGACTGAGTTTGGAGATGATCCTCCCAAGACTAAATCTGCTTTCAAAGCTAGTGCCTATGTGAAAGGCAAACAGAGATTTGATCCGGGTGAAAACTCTTCAAGGAAGATGTCATGGTATGATCAAGCAAGAAAAGACATGGAAGACGAAGAAGCAGAAACAGATCAACTTGAAGCCCTCATTGCAAAAAGACTGCCAAGAGGATCTGGTAAGTATGAAGGAAAACTACCCTTTAAATGCTTCAACTGCAATAAGATTGGTCATTTTGCTTCAAGATGTCCGGAAAGATCTGCAAGGACTAATACTAACAGACAAAGGTTTCAAAAGAACTGCTATTATGTTCATGAAGAAGATGACAATGAAGGAGTAACAGATGATGAATCAGAACTAGGAAGCAAATCTGGAAATGAATGGGTGTTTATTGCCATCAAGGAAGAAGATTCAATACTCTCTGAATCTGTCAATCACAAGGTTGTGGAAAAAGCTTTGGCTGCTCAAGTGGAAGAAAAGGATGATTGGGTTATTAATAGTGGATGTTCTCACCATATGACTGGTGACAAGGATAAGTTCTTAGATTTGGAAAGATATAAAGGAGGAATGGTAAAATTTGGTGACAATTCTGCTGGCAGAATCAGAGGTAGGGGAACTATTTCCTTTGATGGAAAGAGCAAAACAGGTAATGTACTATATGTTGAAGGATTGAAGCACAATCCTCTCAGTGTTGGTCAGTTAGTAGACAAAGGCTATGATCTCCGATTCAAGAATGGAAAATGCAGAATCTTTACAAGTTCCGAAACTGAAATTGCATCCGGTACTCAGACAAAAGGTAATATCTTTCATCTGGTTGGTTCAAATAAAAGTTGTCTGTTTGTTCAAATTGATCAGAGTTGGTTATGGCATAGAAGAATGTGTCATGTAAATTTTGATAACATCATCAAGATAAGCAATACTCAGGCTATATGAGATCTTCCAAAATTGATGAAACCTACAAATAGTTTGTGCAAAGAATGTCAGCTAGGTAAATAGAGCTGAGTCTCTTTCAAAAGCAAAGATCAGTCCTCTACCAGATTATTGGAACTAGTACATATTGATCTCTGTGGTCCGACAAGAATCAAGAGTCTACAAGGTGATAGATATTTCATGTTGCTAATTGATGACCATTCTCGGATGATGTGGGTTACCTTCCTAAATGAGAAATCAGAAGCCCTTGAGAAGTTCAAAATCTTCAAAGCTATGGTAGAGAATCAAACCGGATTGAAGTTGAAGTGTCTAAGGTCTGATAGAGGTGGTGAATTTACATCTAGTGAGTTCATTGACTTTTGTGAGAAGCAGGGTATAAGAAGACAGTTGTCTGCTCCTAGGACTCCACAGCAGAATGGAGTAGTTGAGAGAAAGAACCGGACCATCCAGGAAGCTACCAGGACAATGATGTTGGAAGCAAATGTTCCTCAAATGTTTTGGAAAGAAGCTATCAGCACTGCAGTCTACACTCTCAATCGAGTTCAAATTAGAAACAACACCGGTAAGACCCCTTATGAACTCTGGTTTGGCATCACTCCTGTGAAATATTTTAGAGTATTTGGTAGCAAGTGTTATATTAAAAGAGATGAAGATCTAGGAAAGTTTGATGCTAGAAGTGATGAAGGAATTTTCTTGGGTTACTCCACTCAAAGCAAAGCATACCGATGTTACAATAAGAGATTGAGGAAGATGATAGAAAGCACTAATGTGAAAGTTGATGAAGGAATTGAGAAGCCCTCAAGGTTTTATGAGTTTGATGAGGATGACCAAGATGGTGTTCAAGTTCAAGGAGCTCAATCCTCTCCGGTAAGTCAGAATCAACCTGATCCGGTAAATCAGGAAGAAGAGATAGGTCTGAATGAGCCTGATCAAGAAGCAGCAGTACAGAATGCTCCCAAAATTCCAAGGTATGTAATACAGAACCACTCTAAAGATCAGATCATAGGTGACAGAAACAAAGGTGATCAAACTAGAAGGAATATTGCTCAAAATCAGGATGAATGTTGTCTAATCTCAAAGATTGAACCCAAAACAATAAATGAAGCATGCAATGATGAAAACTGGACCAAAGCAATGGAAGATGAACTGATGCAAATTGAGAGAAATAATACTTGGGATCTTGTTCCCAGACCTAGAGATAGGAATGTGATTGGAACCAAATGGGTTTTCCAGAACAAACTGAATGAAGCTGGTGAAGTAATCAGAAACAAAGCTAGATTGGTCTGCAAGGGCTACTCTCAAATAGAAGGAATTGATTTTGAAGAAACCTTTGCTCCGGTGGCAAGAATTGAAGTAGTCAGATTACTCCTTGCATTTGCTACCTTCAAAGACTTCAAGGTATATCAGATGGATGTCAAGTCTGCCTTCCTAAATGGTGATCTAGAAGAAGAAGTTTACATTGAACAACCGGATGGATTTCAATTGTCTGATAATGATGATATGGTCTGCAAGTTGAAGAAAGCTTTGTATGGATTAAAGCAAGCCCCAAGAGCATGGTATGAAAGGTTGGATAAGCATCTTGTGTAGATTGGATTCAACAAAGGTACTGCTGACAGCAACTTATATTTCAAAATTGATCATGAAAATATTTTGATTGTTGAAGTGTTTGTGGATGATATCATTTTTGGAGGAAGAGATAGTATGTGCAAAACTTTTGTAAATCAGATGAAAAGTGAATTTGAAATGTCTATGCTTGGTGAAATGAATTTCTTCTTGGGTCTACAAATTACTCAAACAAAGAAAGGGATCTTTATTTCTCACACCAAATATGTGAAAGAATTGTTGAGGAAATTTGGTATGGAAGATTCAAAGCCAATGAACACTCTCATGGCAACCGGATGTAAGTTGAGCAAAGATGATGACTCCCCAAAGGTAGATCAGACAAAGTATAGATCAATGATTGGTGGATTGTTGTATCTCACTCAGACTAGACCAGATATAATGCAGGTTGTTGGTCTTGTGGCAAGATTCCAGGCTGATCCTAGAGAATCTCATGTTATGGCAATCAAAAGAATTTTTAGGTATCTGAAAGGAACAGTTGAGTATGGTCTATGGTACCCTAGAGATCTGGATTTCTCTCTTCATGCTTACACAGATGCAGATTAGGCAGGAGATGTGGATGACTGGAAGAGCACTAGTGGTGGAGCATTCTTTCTGGGGAAGAGATTGGTTTCTTGGCTAAGCAAGAAACAAGATGCAATATCTCTGTCCACAACTGAAGCAGAATGCATTGCAGCAGCAGGTAGTTGCACTCAAATCTTATGGATGAAATAGATGCTAAGAGACATTAAAGTTGAATATAAGGAGCCTATCACAATTTTCTGTGATAATTCAAGTGCAATTAATATTTCTAAGAATCTAGTATTGCACTCTCAGACTAAGCACATATCTATCAAGTTTCACTTTTTGAGAGAACAAGTGAACAAGGAAGAAGTCAGGTTGGAGTATGTTCCTTCCAAGGATTAGATTGCAGATATCTTTACTAAACCTCTTCCCAAGGACTCTTTTGAATATCTCCGGGAGAAGTTAGGGGTCATGGCCCCTCCGGTAATGAACTAAGATGCACTGATGTGCATCAGTCCGGTGGATATCACAGTCATATCTTGTGATCTGGATTGATGATGGGGAGCTGCTACTAAGGGGGAGCAGCTGGTATGATTCTGATGTGTTAGAATTGCAAGTATGAGCCCTTTGCCATTGATGTCAAAGGGGGAGAGAAGACATGTGAAAAATAAGTGGCTGATAATCAAAGGGGGAGTAGTAAATGAGGAGAAGACATGTTGCTTATAGGGGAACTATGACAGAAAGGAGAAGTTATTGTCTTGATGGTTTTTCACATCATATGTTGCCATCAATGACAAAGGGGGAGATTGTTGCAAGTATGAGGTGAACCAGTGTTGTCATTGATGTCAACATACTCATATTACATTGACAAGAAGGATTGGATGAGCAGTGTGCTGAGGATATTGAGAAAATTAGCCTCAGTCAGTAATAGTGAAGAACAGTGATAAGAAGAAGGCAAATGTATTGTATAGGATGCGAACCGGAGGATGTGGATTAAAGGGTTTGTAGATGAGTCTTGAGATACTTCAATTAAGATTTCAGAGGTCCGCATGAAGATCTGAAGGAGTTGTGGCTGTCAGTATGGAACCGGTTCTGGCAGGTGTTCAGAGGTGATAGAGGACCACAGAAAGGTCTGGTGAGGTCTGGAATTGTATAATTCTAATCTGCGGACTGGAAGGAGTGTTTTGGATGTCCTTGTGATGTGTCATCGCGAGTTGTGTATGATTTTGAGGTCCGAAAGTACCTTTTGCATTATGACAGTGTCAACAGACTATGTTCTTGAAGTTCTGGATGAGGAAGAGAAGAGATTCCAGTATGTAGAGAAAGTGCGGATGTACCTGGTCAATCAGGCAGGCTTGTGAAGGTTCTTGGATCATGATGAAGTTATGTTGTTGATCCGCATTGATGGTAGAGCCTGGAATTGAAGTTATTCTTCCGGATGAAGTTCTTGTTCCGACTAGCCAACCGGATGAGTTGTTCATCCTACGAATGTTCCTGTGATGGCCGACCGGATGTGTTATTCATCTTGCGGATATTCTTATGGTTGATTGCCGACTTAGATGATTGTTCCTAAGTCGACGTCTTGTACAAATAAAGGTTTGTGAGTTCATTTTGAAGTGGAGATTATGTGAATGAGTGTGGTGTAGCGAAGAGTAGTGCGGAAGGCAGAGCAGAGGTTTTTGGGCTTAAATGGAACTGATCCGGACATAGTAAAGATGTCATTCTCCAGTTCAAGATTGTGATTCTTATCACTTTGTAGACAGTGTGTCTCCTTGTAGGTAGTGTGCCTCTTTGTGAGCAGTGTGCTCGGGCAGTGAGCCCTAATTGGCAAGTGTCATTCTTTTTCTTATTCTTCTAACAGAGAATAATCCTTGGGTTAATCACCCCGTGGTTTTTCCCTTAACTGGGTTTTCCACGTCAAAATCTTGGTGTTCAATGTGTTGATGTTTAACTGCTCTTGTGTTTGTGCATTATGCTTTCATGGATGATTAATTGATATACTGTTAACTAACAAGAAGAATCAAGTATTTAAAGTAGAGTAGGTTTTTATACAACTGATTCACCCCCCCCTCTCAGTTGTATGCCCTAGATCCAACACCTCTCACCCACCTGACAGAAGAAGCAATGGATAAGATCATGAGGATCAAGGTCAAGGTGGAAAGCTACAATGAAACATTAAATAATAGGAAAGGTAAATTGGAGACTTTAAGAGATAAATTTCAACTGTACAAACACGCCATTACTAAATCCAAAACTCAGGATGGTGGAGAAGTTGATAAAATAGTGGAAGCTTATGAAAATATCAAGACGATAATGAAGGTCCATATACAAGATGATATTCATCAGGGTGATGATGATACTGAAGGTGATGAAGAGCATAATCCTGATGATGAAGAAGAAGAACATGAAGAATAGATGAAGATGCACCATGAAGGGGAATATATGTATTAGGTACTTAGAGGAAAATAAGTCACCTAGATGGTTACCAGCTGGCAACTTGTGCCACAAAAAAGATGTTGACTAGATCAAAAGTGATTGTATACCATTGATCTTAATCGACAAATATTGACTGTAGGTCATTTGTAACTGCTCCCTCACCTTATTCTATAAAAGGTGCAGGGATGCCATATTTTGAACATTCAGAAGCTTAATTGAAATTTGATTGCTAAAATTTCAGGACTAATTTCAAAGTTGTTGTAAACATACATGTTTTTGTATACTTAATGAAACAGAAGACCATTTGATTACAAATCATCATAAATCCTAAGTAATTTGTGTTTGAATTCTTGATACATGCTTTGATTTGCTGCATCCCTTGGATTGCTCATTAGTCTGCATGTATTGTCTTCATTCATTATCCTTTGAAGTTAGCATCATCTGTATCTAGCTATGGAACATCCTGGTGAAAATATGGTGTGATTTCTTCTCCTCATGACTGTATCAAGTGTGTATGTGGTTCAATAGCTAAAGATTCACCAAAATTTGAAGTATTCTTTTAATTTTCTTTCAATTTCAAAACATTTCATCATCATAATTGCAAATAACAGATAATCAAAGGCAATTAACAGGAAATATGCTGACATCTCGTAGACAATTGGAAATACATAGCATATTTAGAGTTAAAGCATGTTCAATCAATAAATATCATGCAAAGATCCAAGTATAGACACATTATTTGAAGAAATCTACTGTGTAGAATAACCTTTATGTGTAGCATATTTGCAGGAAATAGAATCTACTGATCAACGTAAGGCCCCTTGAAATGAAAAATAGCAGTACACATCAACCACTGAGTAACGTCAGTAGATTATGAATTAATCAACAGAGACTTGGGATCATGAATTCTCTGAATTTATTGTATCTTTCAAGATAAATAAAGGTTGTTGTGTAACTTTTATTTAATGTTTAGTTGTGACTAACATCATCATCAACATGTAGCAAAGGTTACAATCTCATCTTTCATGCCAAAGAT
The DNA here is from genome assembly GCA_027924645.1 of Cunninghamia lanceolata. Lineage (NCBI taxonomy): Eukaryota > Viridiplantae > Streptophyta > Pinopsida > Cupressales > Cupressaceae > Cunninghamia > Cunninghamia lanceolata. The sequence goes on along the minus strand of BSBN01000985.1, from coordinate 4,245,957 downwards.
TGTGAAATCAGAAAGGCAGTGTCCAGAAAACTAGTTCCAGAAGGTATCAAGTCATATGGCGATATCTATCATGTAAAGGAGGTAAATGGAAGACATATTTGTTGGCTCAATCTAGTGAGTGTTAGATATCGTAGAAAAGAATGAGACAAAACAATTTTGATAATATGGTAAGGATCAACTCTATTCATGTAGTGAGAGATATGCCCAAGATAATCAAGCTTGCAAATATAGTATGTAAGGAATGTCAAATGGGAAAGAAAATAGAGAAAAGTTTCAAAATCAAGGAGTATTCTTCTTCAATGCCATTGGAGATGATTCACACTGATCTATGTGGCCCTACAAGAGTAAAAAGTCAGCAAGTTGAGAGGTATTTTACATTGCTTATTGATGATTATTCTAGAATGACTTGGGTTTCTTAAGAGAAAAATTAGATGCCCTTGACAAAATTTAAGGTCTTCAGAGCTATGGTTAAGAATGAAGTAGATGCTATGATCAAATGTTTATGGTATGATAGAGGAGATGAATTTAATTCAAATGAATTTGAAAAGTTTTGTGAATCTCATGATATTAGGAGACATCTGTCAGCTCCTAGGACCCCTCAACAAAATGGGGTAGTTGAAAGGAAGAATAGGACTATGCAAGAGATGTCAAGGGTAATGTTCAAAGATGCAAACCTACCTAATATGTACTTGAAGGAAGTAGTTCAGGCTGCTATATCTATCTAATGAATAGAGTGCAACTGAGGGTCAATAGCACTAAAACCCCTTTAAGCTATGGTATTAAAGACCTCAAACTGTTAGATATTTTAGTATCTTTGGTAGCAAATGTTATATTAAAAGAGATTAAGAAGACCTAGGAAAGTTTGATTCAACAAGTGATGAAGGAATCTTTCTTGGTTACTCAACTAGAAGCAAGGCCTATAGTTGCTAAAACAACAGGTTAGGAAAGATGATTGAAATCACAAATGTCAAAGTAGACAAAGACTTGTATCAGATCTCACAGGATTCATAGCACTCCAGATTTGGTATCTTTCCATGCATTGAAGATGAAGAAGAAGAAGTGAAAGAAGAAAATGAACAAGAACCACAGTAGATGCCTAAGATGTTGGGAATTAAGGTGTCTCAACCTTGGTAATTCCTTCCATTATTTATGATTGTATTTATTTATTCATTGCCTATGATGTAAATCAACTGTAAATTCCATATTGTCATTTTGTGGGATGTGGAACGGTGATGTGTCATCCTACATGGAAGATGACAACTTGTAATTTTGTCCTCACATGAGGAGATAGGCATCCCACTTTGTGGTAGGAGTATTTTTCCATGTGTCGGCATCTTGGATGTTGTGTAAGAGAATGTTGACTGAAATGGTTATGACAGATTCCTATAACGAAGTTATGACATGTAAGAGTCAGAAATAGAAGCTTGTAAGATAGGTGAAGACATGTGTCATGAAGCATATTTGAAAAAGGCATCTTTGGGAACCCCAAGGTGGACTATGACATGTTGTAAGAGAATATGCTATTTATAGCCTGTGTATGACAGATTCTCTTATAGTTGTAAGTTGTAACTACTATGACAGATTCTATGACAGTCGTAAGAGTCGTAAGAGCATCTGTCATAGCCCATTTTAGAAATAGGTGACCCCTTTGGGATGGGAGCTGTGGACAAGTGTCAGATACATCTTACAATGTTGACCAAGTGTCCATAGGCATGGGTTTTGGGCCATGAGGCCAAGTTGGATGCCCATTCCAAGATAGAGCCAATTTTGCCTTATATATTCTATATAAACAGGTGCTTGGAGGAGGAGATGTAGTATGTGATTGATAGGTACTATTATGCTATCAGATTGACTCTAAACATGAGTGTTGAAGACTATTGAAGCTTGTAGTGCAAGTGTATTGTAAACCATATTTAGTTTTGATAATACATTGTGCAAGTTTTTGAGTGTGGGGTTTTTCACCCAATAAGGGTTTTCCCCACGTTATATCTTTTCTCTCTTCTTCTGTCTTCTTTCTAGTTCTATGTGTATTACTACAATATCTCTGTTATATGTTTCATGTTGCTGTAATTGTAAAAATTAAATTGAATTTGTATAGCTCTCCCCTCATTAGATTAGTGTAGGAAGTGATTTCCACACACCTAGCTTCCTTTCATAAGACTCTAGCAAAGTATGTTCAGAAGAACCACTCAGCAGATCAGATCATTGGAGATAAGAATGAAGGTGTACATATAAGGAGAATGTTTTCTAAGTGACATGTACAAGTAAACTTGTGTTTGCTATCAAAAGTAGAACCCAAAACCTTCACTGATGCTAGCAAAGATGATGGATAGATAAAGGAAATGGAAGAAGAATTGGATCAGATTGATAAGAATTAGACATGGGAATTGGTTCCTAGACTAGCCAATAAGAATTTTATATGAAAAAAGTGGGTGTTCTGGAACAAGCCAAATGAAGAAGGTGAAGTTGTAAGGAACAAAACAAGGTTGGTATGTAAAGGATACTCACTAGTTGAAAGCATTGATTTAGAGGAGACTTGTGTTTCAATAGCTAGGGTGGAGGCAATCTAAATGTTCCTTTTGAACCTCAAGGTATACCAAATGGATGTCAAATCAGCATTCTTGAATTGTGATCTAGAGGAAGAAGTCTACATTGAGTGCACCAGATGGTTTTCAGATATTAGAAGATCTAGACATGGTGTACAAACTTAAGAAGGCTCTATATGGTCTCAAGAAAACACCTAAGGCTTGGTATGCTAGGTTGGATAAGTACTTACTTCAACAAGGCTTCAAGAAAGGTACTACAGATAGCAATTTTTACATCAAGGAAGAAAGAGTTATAATATTGATAGTTACAGTAAATGTTGATGACATCATCTTTGGTGGAGATGATGATATGTGTAAGAGGTTTGCAGAGGAGATGCAAAAAGAGTTTGAGATGTCTATGATTGGTCAGATGTCTTTCTTTGTTGGACTTCAAATTAATCAGCTAGATGGTGGTATCTTTATTTCTCAGGCTAAGTATGTCAAAGAGTTATTTGAAGAAGTTTGCTATGGAGGATTCAAAACTAATGAGTACTCCCATGGTCACTAGATGTCACTTGAGCAAGGATGATGAATCTCTAGAGGTGGCTCAAACTTCCTATAGATTTGTGATTGGAGGATTCTTGTACCTAACTTCTTGTAGACCTGATATTATGCATGCAGTTTGTGTGATTGCTATATATCAAGCTAATCCCAAAAAAACACATGAGAAGGCAATAAAAAGGATATTCAAATAATTGAAAGGAACTTTGAATTATGGCTCATGGTATCCAAGAGGTAATGAATTTGATTTGAGTGCATACACTAATGTTGATTGGACTGATTGTGTTGATGATAGAAGAAGTACAAATGGTGGCACTTTCTTTTTAGGAAGTAGTTTGGCTTCATGGCACAGAAAGAAGATTTAATGTCTTTATCAACTACAAAGGTAGAATACAATGCAATAGCATCCTGTTGTACACAAGTGTTGTGGATGAAGCAAACCGCGAAGGATATCAAGGTATTGTATGATGAGCCCATTCCTATTTTGTGTGATAATACAAGTGCTATCAATATTTCTAAAAATCTAGTGATGCACTCTAGAACCAAGCATAGAGCAATTAGGTATCACTTTTTGAGGGAGAAGATTGTAGAAAAGGAAGTAAAATTGGAATATGTTCCAACAAAGGATCAAATTGTAGATATTTTCACAAAGGCTCTTGCAAAGGACACTTTTGAGGATCTCTAGCAGAGGCTAGGGGTAATTTCCCCTCCTTGGTAGATGCATAGTGGTGCATCTATCCAAGAGGAGTAATTCATGTTATATCTTTTCCTGGACTGATTGTGGCTACCTCTCAGGGGGAGAAGGTAATGGTTGCCGATGATAGGGGAGTCTAGTTATTGCAAGTTATTCCCTAAGAGAGAAGGTGTTTCCCTTTTTCCTTGATGTCAAAGCTTGGAAGAAATGTGCAGGTATGTGTTGCCATTAATGCCAAAGGGGGGATTGTTACACATATGGTTTCTAAGGTTGTCATTGATGTCAACACTATCATAGATGTGTGATGGTGTTCATGGTTGGATGTCATGTCCTATCTGTTAAACTTAGGGCACACAACTGAGAGGCAGTGGTGAATTAGTTGTGCAAAACTTTCTTCCAAATTAAATATTTAACTCCACATTAGCATAATAGTAAATCAATTATGAAAGAACAATGCAACAAGTCAAGAGTAGAGACACATCAACACATAAACGCCAAGATTTTTGATGTGGAAAACCTGGTTAAGGGAAAAACCACAGGGTGATTAACCCAAGATAATATTCTCTATTAGAAGAATAGAAGGAACAAATGGCACATGCCAATTTGGGCTCACTAACTGAGCACACTACTTACAAGAGGCTCATTGCCTACAAGAGACACACTGTCTACAAAAGAATAAGTATCACATACTTGAACTGATAAATAGCATCTTCACCATGCTTGATTCAATTCTATTTAAGGTCAAACCTTCTGCTCTGCCTTTCGCTTCCTCCTTGCTACCACATGCTCATCTCCATAAGACTCACTTTGAAATGACTTCACAATCCCTTCTTTATACAAGACATCGACTTAGGAATGATCATCTAAGTCGGCAAACATCAACAAGAGCATCTGTAGGATGTGTAACTCATCCGGTTGGCTAGCCTTAGGAAGAACACACTCATCCAGAAGTTCTTTAATTCTGAGCTCCAACTTCAATGCAGACCACCAACATGAACTAGACACGATCCAAAGACTTCCACAAGCTTGCCTGAATCATCAAGAACATCCACACTTCATCTACTTACTGAAATCCATCTCTCCTTAATCTGGAACCTCAAGAACATAGACTATCATTACTGTCACAAAGGAATAGAAGCTTGCAGACCTTAAACCACGAACCAATCAAGTTGACATACCATAAAGACTTCCCCAACACTTCCTCAAATCTGTAGAATAGGATAATACATTTCCAGATCTCACCAGACCTATCTGTATCACTCTGTCATTATTGAACATCTATCAAAACCAGGTTTACTTGAGCAGCCAGTACTTCTTTAGATCTTCATGCGGACCTCTGAGATATCTACTGGAACACCTTAAGACACATATCTAGAAACCTTTTAATCTACATCTTCTAATCCTCATCCTATCTTGGACTTTTACCTTATGTCATCACTGTTCTTCACTGTTCCTGATTGAGACTAATTTTCTCAATATCCTTGTTATCACCTAGATTTGCACCCTTTGCATGCAGCTGTGAAACCTCATGCAATCTGGAGTAACATGGGAATGATCTCGAAGTGTGGGACCTTGCTAAATGAGATCAGAGCTCCAGAGAAGGCCAACTTCCTCTTTCTAGGCTTAAATCTTAGAGAAATACATCTAAACCTAGTGCTAACGCTTACAGGGGAAAAGGGGTAGAAGGAAACTGAAATGAAATGCTGAAAGGAACTAAGTGATACACCAGATTTAAAAGTGTTTGGTAGCAACTGAACAAACACAATACTAATCTCACAACTGGAAGGACATTACACAGTCTTATATTTATTCTAGAGAGGTCTAGAAAAGTAGACACAGTGCTAAAAATAATAAAAGAGAGGCAAAAATACCAGTTTATATTGATTATAGAGGCCCATTAGCCATTACAAATAATAGCCTAGAAGAACTACCAACCCTTTTTACATCATAAGCCTCAGCTTATATAGCATCTTCATCTAACCTAAGTCGGTTACCCAATTCGCTCAAAGAGCTGCAATCAAAAATCTTCCTAAAGGGATGTCCACCTGCCAGGAGTAATGGCGCAAAAGATCTAGAACAAGGGCAGGTGGGAGATATTTTGGGTCTTCAATGCAAACAGCTATGTCATCAATCTGATCCTCAGAAATGGTGGAGGATAACCTAGCATTGAATGCTAATAGCTACTTCTAACATTTCTTGACAATTAGGCACAGAGAACAGGCTAGAGATGAAGTGGTGGTGGGATATTTTGTCATTAATGCGAGCTATTTGCCCAAAAAAATCCTCATCTATTGAAAAGTGACAAAACCTCCTGAAAAGCCCTGCCAAATAAAAGAGGGGATGAAAACATACAACTTTGCCTCTTACAGCATGTGAAAATTTGCCAAGACGGAGGAGATATAAGTGGTCAAAGTTTTGGTCAATTGCCTGTGTATATCGCTTCTGCATTTATGTGTATATCGCTTCTACATTTTCAACTGTGTCTCGGCATATACAACCCTAAATGCAAGCTGCAGACCTGAAGAATCATCATGAAATTGTTGAACCATGCCGTCGGGTCCGGGCTATGTCTATATAAGAAACTGAGTGCCAAAACACTTTGAGAAACCCCGTCGGAAACATGTGCGGAAGCCGACATGTGTTGAGCCCCGTGGTGCATTGTATGACACACATGTCGCTCTCCGTGCCCACGCCGAAACTTTCCAACCGGGCCTCTGCTTATGACATTTGTCACAACCCGCGGTAATATGTACAGCAACCGAGCTTCCCCTGGGACCCACCTTGCCTACGCCAAGCCTTGAAACAAATAGAAACTACTGCAGAGGCTAACACTTGTTAGCTTCTGTAGCAGCCTTAAGGGGCAGTGGTGTCTTTCGCTACACTTGTTGAAACATAGAAACTACCCTTGCATGGTGACATGTGGCACCTTCCGCGCTTCTTAGAAACTTAAAAGAGACCTCAGCGAAAAGTGACACATGTCAGCATCCGTGGAACTCTGAGAAACAATACTAGCCATTGGAAACTTTGGCAGACGTTGCCACCTGTCGCAACCCACAGCAACCACAGACACACGTGGCACGCTCTGCCCCACCTTACAAACAATAAAGGATCTCAGCGGAAAGCGATGCGTGGCAAGTTCCGCAGGACTTTGAGAAACTTTACAGGGGCTCTCCGCTGCTGACACTTGTCACGACCCGCGGCACTGAGAGGCTTTATGAAAGGGGCTCACAAAACTTGGACGGAGGCTGTGAAACTTTCAGAAACATAAGCGGAGGCTGCCACCTGTCTCCATCTGCACTACCTTTGAGAAACATTTCAGATCTATTAGAAACCTTGGCAGATGTTGCCACTTGGCAGCATCCGTGGGCCTTTAGTTACTATTTCTGTGTCTCTCAGGTGCCTCCACGTGGTGCCTTCCACGCACACCTTGAAACTTAAAGAAACTATGATGAAACTCTGGCGAAAGCTGACACGTGGTGCCCTCTGCGGCAACGTTGAAACTTTGAGTGGCTACTCTCCGCTGCTGACACATGGCATGTTCTGCATTGATCATTTTTAAAGGCTGATGGAGTTTTGCAGGCCCGCCAAATGCACATTTGAATTGTTAGTTGACTGAAACTTTGACCATGAATAACTTCTTCGTTTGGTCAAATTTTAGAGTGCTGTAAAAAGCCAACCTGCCTATTTTTTCTAGCTCTTTATAATGGTAAGGTTTTTAGGCAAGGCTTCTAGGAAATTTTGGCACTTTGCTTTATAGGGACCTTTTCAAAGGGATTTTCAAGGAAAATACCATGTTAACTATTTGGCTCTGGACAAGGGGAAATAAGGTTAACATCTTTGGTGACTTCTATGGGATGTTTGCCTACTAAACATGAGATCAGTGGCCTCAAGCATCCATTGGGCATGGAGTCAAATCTAAAACATGTTGGGGAACTCAGACTTGCCTCTCAAAACACAAAAAAGGGGAAAAGGTCTACATTCTCCTAATGACAATGCAGCCTGTGCAGAAGCACTTAGGGAAAGGGAAAACTAAAACAGAAATGAAACCTACTCTAATCCTAAACTAACCAGTCATAGGTGACTCTAAACAAAGCCATTAACTGGTTCTTGGAAGTAACTGCCCTTTCTTAACAATTTACAATGTTCATCATGCCTGTGGGCAGTTAAAAAGGGATGAGGGGGGAATGGGCATATAACAAACTGATAAAACACCCCCCAAAAAATGGAGATTAACTCACCTATCCACCTGGACTGCTTGTTGATGTTGTTAGCTTGTGGTGAATAAATGGGTTGATCCCACTCATTTTGATGCTCAACTTCATGCTTAGAGGTAAGCATGACAAGTGGTGACTTCTCTTGATATGTCTCCAGTTGGGCTAGATGCTTGATTGGGCATCCCCTTGAAATGGCATGCAAATCATAATAACTGATCTCATGTCCCTGTTCTGATTCTTTCCTTCCTTGCTCTAAAGAGCCTAAGAAGGCAAAGATAATGTCATCATGGTTGCCTTCATCCTCTTCTAATTTAGGCTCAGAAAATGAGCCATGCACATGTTCAAAATAGAAGACCTCCCTATCAAGAAGTTGATATCCTTGCTAGTTAATAAAGAACAAATCTGGGGTAAGGGAACAACCATGATTCCCATAAAATTCTGACATTTTATAGCATCTAAATGCTGGGTATTCATGAAAATGTCAAAATAAGAGCAAAAAAAAAGGTCTCCAACCAAGGAGAAACTAGATGCATACCAGAGAGGGAGTCGCTAGGTGATTGAGATGCTTTTGGAAGCTGAAAGGGCTAGGAAAATCACCAAAATCCTGACCTTTGATAAAATTTTAGGTACTTGGGCTGCTGGAAACAGCTGATTTGATTAGTAGAGTCACCATGGTGTTGTTTGGTACTGCCTCCAAAGGCTGATGATACTGGGGAAACACCAAATCTCTCAGTATTTTGATGATAAGTTCATCATACTGGTCCCACCGGGTGTGCCAGAAGCTGTTATTACCCAGATTTGCACCCTTTGCATGCAGCTGTGAAACCTCATGCAATCTGGAGTAACATGGGAATGATCTCGAAGTGTGGGACCTTGCTAAATGAGATCAGACCTCCAGAGAAGGATGACTTCCTCTTTCTAGGCTTAAAGCTTAGAGAAATACATCTAAACCTAGTGCTAACGCTTACAGGGGAAAAGGGGTAGAAGGAAACTGAAATGAAATGTTGAAAGGAACTAAGTGATACACCAGATTTAAAAGTGTTTGGTAGCAACTGAACAGACACAGTACTAATCTCACAACAGGAAGGACATTACACAGTCTTATATTAATTCTAGAGAGGTCCAGAAAAGTAGACACAGTGCTAAAAATAACAAAAGAGAGGCAAAAATACCAATTTATATTGATTATAGAGGCCCAATAGCCATTACAAAGAATAGCCCAGAAGAACTACCAACCCTTTTTACATCATAAGCCCCAACTTATATAGCATCTTCATCTAACCTAAGTCGGTTACCCAATTCGCTCAGAGAGCTGCAATCAAAAATCTTCCTGAAGGGACGTCCACCTGCCAGGAGTAATGGCACAAAAGATCTAGAACAAGGGCAGGTGGGAGATATTTTGGGTCTTCAATGCAAATAGCCGCGTCATCAATCTGATCCTCAGAAATGGTGGAGGATAACCTAGCATTGAATGCTAATAGCTGCTTCTGACAGTTCTTGACAATTAGGCACAGAGAATAGGCTGGAGATGAAGTGGTGGTAGGATATTGTCATTAATGCGAGCTATTTGCCCCAAAAAATCCTCATCTGTTGAAAAGTGACAAAACCTCCCAAAAATCCCTGCCAAATAAAAGAGGGGATGAAAACATACAACTTTGCCTCTTACAGCATGTGAAAATTTGCCAAGACGGAGGAGATACAGGTGGTCAAAGTTTTGGTCAATCACCTGTGTATATCGCTTCTGCATTTATGTGTATATCACTTCTATATTTTCAATTGCATCTCGGCATATACAACCCTAAATGCAAGCTGGGGACCCGAAGAATCATCATGAAACTGTTGAACCATGCTGTCGGGTCCGGGCTGTGTCTATATAAGAAACTGGGCGCCAAAACTCTTTGAGAAACCCCGTCGGAAACATGTGCAGAAGCCAACACGTGTCGAGCCCTGTGGTGCCTTGTATGATACACGTGTCACTCTCCGTGCCCACGCCGAAACTTTCCAACTAGGCCTCCACTTATGACATGTGTTGCAACCCGCAGCAATATGCGCAGCAACCAAGCTTCCCCTGGGACCCACCTTGCCTCCGCCAAGCCTTGAAACAAATAGAAACTACTGCGGAGGCCAACACTTGTCAGCTTCCGTAGCAACCTTAAGGGGCATGTGGCATCTTCCACTACGCCTATTGAAACATAGAAACTGCCCCCGCATGGTGACACGTGGCGCCTTCCGCGCTTCTTAGAAACTTAGAAGAGACCTCAACGGAAAGCGACACGTGTCGGCATCCGCGAAACGCTAAGAAACAATACTGGCCACCAAAAACTTTGGCAGACGTTGCCACCTGTCGCAACCCATAGAAACCACAGAAACATGTGGCGCGCTCCACCCCACCTTAGAAACAATAAAGGATCTCAGCAGAAAGCGACACATGGCAAGTTCCGCAGGACTTTGAGAAACTTTACAGGGGCTCTCCGCTGCTGACACTTGTCATGACCTGCAGCACTGAGAGGCTTTATAAAAGGGGCTCACGAAACTTGGGCAAAGGCCATGAAACTTTAAGAAACATAAGCGGAGGCTACCACCTATCTCCATCCGCACTACCTTTGAGAAACATTTCAGGTCTATCAGAAACCTTGGCGGATGTTGCCACTTGGCAGCATTCGTGGGCCTTTAGTTACTGTTTCTGTGTCTCTTAGGTGCCTCCATGTGGTGCCTTCCGCGCATGCCTTGAAACTTAAAGAAACTTCGATGAAACTCTGGCAGAAGCTGACACGTGGTGCCCTTCGTGGCAACGTTGAAACTTTGAGGTGCTACTCTCCGCCGCTGACACATGGCATGTTCTGCGTTGATCATTTTTAAAGGCCAATGGAGTTTTGCAAGCCCGCCAAATGCAAATTTGAACTGTCAGTTGACTGAAACTTTGACCATGAATAACTTCTTCGTTTGGTCAAATTTCAGAGTGTTGTAAAAAGCAAACCTGCCTATTTTTTCTAGCTCTTTACAATGGTAAGGTTTTTAGGCAAGGCTTCTAGAAAATTTTGGCACTTTGCTTTATAGGGACCTTTTCAAAGGGATTTTCAAGGAAAATACCATGTTAACTATTTGGCTCTGGACAGGGGGAAATAAGGTTAACAATCCTCAGCACACAACTCATCCAAACCTTATCATTAATGCAACAGGAGTATGTTGACATCAATGACAACACTGGTTAGACCCATACTTGCAACAATCTCCCCCTTTGTCATTGATGGGAACATATGATGTGAAAAACTATTTTAACTATCAAGACAAGAAAGTCTCCTCACTCTCACAACTCCCCCTATTAGCAACAACCATTCACATGTCTTCTCTCTCTTTACTATTCCCCCTTTGATCAGTAACCACTTCTTTTTCACATGTCTTCTCTCTCCCTTTGACATCAATGGCAAAGAGCACATACTTGCAATTCTACCACTTCAGAAACATATGTACTGCTCCCCCTAAGTAGTAGCTTCCTATCATTAGTCTGGACCACAAGATGTGACTATGATATCCACTGGACTGATGCACATTAGTGCATCTTAGTTCATCACCAAAGTGGCAATAACCCCTAACTTCTCCCTGAGAAACTCAAAAGAGTCCTTAGGTAGAGGTTTAGTAAAGATATCTACAATCTGATCCTTTGAAGGCACAAACTCCAATCTGACTTCATTCTTGTTCACTTGCTCTCAAAAAGTGAAACTTAATGGATATATGTTTAGTTTTTGAATGTAGCACCGGATTCTTGGATATGTTTATTGCACTTGAATTATCACAAAAAATTGTGATGGGCTCCTCATACTCTATTCTGATGTCTCTTAACATCTACTTCATCCACAAAACTTGAATGCAACTGCCTACTGTAGCAATATATTCTTCTTCTGTAGTGGATAGAGATATTGCCTCTTATTTCTTGCTTAACCAAGAAACTAATCTCTTCCCCAAAAAGAATGCTCCACCACTGGTACTCTTCCGGTCATCTACATCTCCTACCCAATCAGCATCTGTATATGCATGAAGAGAGAAATCATGATCTCTAGGATACCACAAACCATACTCAATTATCCCTTTTAGATATCTAAAAATCCTCTTGATTGCCATAACATGAGATTCTCTAGGGTCAGCATGGAATCTAGAAACAAGACCAACAGCCTGCATAATATCTGGTCTAGTTTGACTGAGATACAACAGTCCTCCAATCATTGACCTATATTTTTTTATTAGCCTTGGGAGACTCATCATATTTGCTCAACTTACATCCGGTAGCCATGGGAGTATTCATTGGCTTTGAGTCTTCCATCCCAAATTTCCTCAACAATTCTTTAACATATTTTGACTGAGAAATGAAGATTCCTTTCTTTGTTTGAGTGATTTGTAGACCCAAAAAGAAATTCATTTCTCCAAGCATGGACATCTCAAACTCACTTTTCATTTGACTTACAAAAGTTTTACACATACTGTCTCTTCCCCCAAAAATGATATCATCAACAAACACTTCAATAATTAAGATACTTTCATGATCAATTTGGAAATATAAGTTACTATCAGTAGTACCTTTGTTAAAACCAATCTTCAAGAGATGCTTATCCAATCTTTCATACCAGGCTCTTGGGGCTTGCTTGAGTCCATACAGTGCCTTTTTCAATTTGTAGACCATGTCATCATGATCAAACAATTGAAATCCATCCAGTTGCTCAATGTACACTTCTTCCAAATCACCATTCAGGAAGGCAGATTTGACATCCATCTGATACACCTTGAAATCCTTAAAGGCAGCAAAGGCAAGAAATAATCTGACTGCTTCAATTCTTGCCACCAGAGCAAAAGTCTCTTCAAAATCAACTCCTTCAATTTGAGAATAACCCTTGCAGACCAATCTAGCTTTATTTCTGATTACTTCACCAGCTTTATTTAGTTTGTTCTAGAAGACCCATTTGGTTCCAATCACATTCTTGTTTCTAGGTTTGGGAACAAGATCCCATGTGTGATTTTTCTCAATTTGCATTAGTTCTTCCTCCATTTCTTTTGACCAATTTTCATCATTGCAAGCTTCATTCACTGTCTTAGGTTCAATCTTTGAAATCAGACAATACTCATCTGAATTTTGAGCAATTCTCCTTATTTGTACACCTTTTCTTTTGTCACCTATGATCTAATCTTTAGAGTGGTTCAGTGTTACATACCTTGGAACTTGGGGAGTTTCTTGCACCTCTAACTCTTGATTAGTCTCATTGAGACTTATCTCTTCTTCCTGGCTTACCAGATCAACTTGACTCTATTTTACAGAAGAGGCTTGGGCACCTTGATTCTGATCATCTTCATCATACTCATGAATCCTTGAAAGTTTTTCAATTCCTTCATCAACCTTCACATTTATTCTTTCTACAATCTTTCTCAATTTCTTGTTGTAACACCGATATGCTTTGCTTTGAGTAGAGTAACCCAAGAATATTCTTTCATCACTTCTAGTATCAAACTTTCCTAGATCTTCATCCCTTTTAATGTAACATCTGCTACCAAAAACTCTAAAATATCTCACAGTGGGAGTGATGCCAAACCAAAGTTCATAAGGAGTCTTACCGGTATTGTTTCTAATTTGAACTCGATTGAGAGTGTAGACTGCAGTGCTGATAGCTTCTCTCCAATAGATCTGAGGAACATTTGCTTCCAACATCATGGTCCTGGATGCTTCCTAGATGGTCCTATTTTTTCTCTCAACTACTCCATTCTGCTGTGGAGTTCTAGGGGTAGACAATTGTCTCTTTATTCCATGTTTCTCATAGAAGTCTATGAACTCACCGGATGTGAATTCTCCACCTCTATCAGACCTCAGACATTCCAATTTTAATCCAGTTTCATTCTCTACCATAGCCTTGAATATTTTTAATTTCTCAAGTGCTTCTGATTTCTCCTTTAGAAAGGTTACCCACATCATCTGGGAATAGTCATCAATTAACAACATAAAGTATCTATCACCCTGTATGCTCCTAGTTCTTGCCGGACCACAAAGATTAGTATGAACTAAGTCCAACAATCTGGTAGAAGACAGTTCCTAACTTTTGAATGTGACTGCTCAGTTTGCCCAACTGACATTCTGTGCACAAGCTATTAGTAGGCTTCAGTAATTTTGGAAGATCTCTTATAGCCTAAGTATTGCTTATCTTTATTAAATTGTCAAAATTCACATGACACATCCTCCTATGCCATAACCAACTCTAATCAATTTGAGGAAATAAACAACTTTTACCAGTACCAACCAAGTGGAAGATATTACCTTTTGTTTGAGTACCGGATGCAATCTCTGTTCTGGAATTTTCAAAGATCTTGCATTTTCCATCCCTGAATCTGAGATCATAGCCTTTGTCCACCAGCTGTCCAACACTGAGAAGATTATACTTTAATTCTTCAACATACAGTACATTATTGGTTTTGTTCTTTCCATCAAGAGAAATAGTTCCTCTACCTCTGATTCTGCCAACAAAAGTATCACCAAAGTTTACCACTCCTCCATACCTTTCAAAATTTAGGAACTTATTTTTATCACCTATCATATGGTGAGAGCATCCACTGTTAATGACCCAATCATCCTTTTCTTCAACTTGGGTAGCCAGAGCTCTTTCTTCAACTTTGAGATTGACAGATTCAGAGGGCATTAGATCATCTTCCTTGATGGCAATGAATACCCAATCATTTCCAGATTTGTCTCCTATCTCTGATTCATCATCTGTTACTCCATCATCTCCTTCATGAGCATAGTAACAATTCTTCTAGAGTCGTGGTCTATTAGTATTTGGCCTTGAAAACCTTTCCGGACACCTTGAGGCAAAATGACCAATCTTATTGTAGTTAAAACACTTAGAAGGCAATTTATCTTCACACTTACCAGATCGTCTTGGCAATCTTTTTGCAATAAGAGCTTCAAGATGAATAGTTTCAGCTTCTTCTTCTTCCAGGTCTTTTCTTGCTTTTTCATACCATGATAGGTTCCTTGAAGAGTTTTCTCTCGAATCAAACCTTTGTTTCCCTTTTATAGAGGCACTGGTTTTGAATGCAGATTCAATCTTTGGAGGATCATCTCCAAACTCGGCCATTTCAAATGCAGCCAACTTACCAACCAATTGATCTCTTGTGACTGTTGCGTGAGCTCTAAATTCTTCAATTGTAGAAGCCTTGATTTTATAGGAAGCAGGAAGGGATCTGAGAACTTTGCCAACAATCTCATCTTCACTTAGGACACCACCAACATTTCTAATTCCACAAACAATCTCATTTACTCTTGGCATAAAAGTCATAATGTTTTCATCATCTCTCATCTTTAGATTTTCAAATTTCCCTTTCAGACTTTGTAACCTTGCACATTTCACATACCGGTCTCCTTCATGCAAAAGTTCCAGCTTTTTCCAAATCTCATAAGTAGTTGGCAGGTCAATAACATCTGAGAGCTCTGTATCAGATAATGCACTTAGAAGAACCTTAATGGTCCACAGATTATTTTCAGCATCGGTTATTTCATCTTGAGTTTTCAGACCATCCTGTGGAGGTACATACTGTATTGTAGCCATGTTCCAGTACACCATTCCCATACATTGCAAGTGACATTTCATGCAACCTTTCCAAAGATTGAAATTGGTTACATCAAATTTTGGACTGTCCTTCTTGTAAGATGACATCTTGGATCTCCTCAAGCGGTTAAGCTTCTCTTAGAGGAACTTGGCTCTAATACCAATTGTTAAACTTAGGGAACACAACTGAGAGGGGGGATGAATCAGTTGTGCAAAACTTTCTTCCAAATTAAATACTTAACTCCACATTAGCATAATAGTAAATCAATTATGAAAGCACAATGCAACAAGTTAAGAGTAGAGACACATCAACACATAAACACCAAGATTTTTGACGTGGAAAACCCGGTTAAGGGAAAAACCATGGGGTGATTAACCCAAGATAATATTCTCTATTAGAAGAATAGAAAGAACAAATGGAACATGCCAATTAGGGCTCACTACCTGTGCACACTGCTCACAAGAGGCTCACTGCCTACAAGAGACACACTGTCTACAAAAGAATAAGTATCACATACTTGAACTGATAAATAACATCTTCACTATGCTTGAGTCAGTTCCATTTAAGCTCAAACCTTCTACTCTTCCTTTTGCTTCCTCCTTTCTACCACATGCTCATCTCCACAAGAATCACTTTGAAATGACTTCACAATCCCTTCTTTATACAAGACATCAACTTAGGAATGATCATCTAAGTCGGCAAACATCAACAAGAACTTCTGCAGGATGTGTAACTCATCCGGTCGGCCAGCCTCAGGAAGAACATAGTCATCTGAAAGTTGTTCTTTAATTTCAAGCTCCAACTTCAATGTGGACCACCAACACAAACTGGACATGATCCAAGGACTTCCACAAGCTTGTCTGAATCATCAAGAACATCCGCACTTCATCTGCTTACTGAAATCCATCTCTCCTTCATCCGGAACCTCAAGAACACAGACTGTAATTATTGTCACAAAGGAATAGAAGCTTGTGGACCTTGAAACCATGAACCAATCAAGTTGACATACCATAAAGACTTCCCCAACACTTCCTTAAATCTGTAGAATAGGATAATGCATTTCTGGATCTCACCGGACCTATCTAGATCACTTTGTCATCACTGAACATCTGTTGGAACCAGTTTTACTTGAGCAGCCATAACTTCTTTAGATCTTCATGTGGACCTCTGAGATATCTATTGGAACACCTTAAGCCACATATCTACAAACCCTTTAATCTGCATCTTTTGATCCTCATCCTATCTTGGACTTTTACCTTATGTCATCACTGTTCTTCACTGTTCCTGATTGAGACTAATTTTCTCAATATCCTCAGCACACAACTCATCCAAACCTTATCATTAATGCAATGGGAGTATGTTGACATCAATGACAACACCAGTTAGACCCATACTTGCAACACTATATAATAGAGAAGATACAGTTCATGATTGGATGCCATGTTAAATATAATGAGGTTATTGAAGTTCATGGTTGGATGTCATGCCTTGATCAATGCAGAGATGAGCATGAAATTATATTAATATGGGAATTAGAAGCACTAAGATGATCAGATGTGTTGCTGATGTTGGGAAGATGTTACTGGTGGCCTCATCCAAGTTTCATGGTGTTTGGATTACTAGAAGAGTGTTTTCTAGTTGGAAGTTTGAAGACAGTGTTGGTTCTAAAGAAGTTACTATACAAAAATGGAATGCTCCATATTCCTCCACATTTATAGTTATGGCTATGCAGTTTGGGAATTGTGTTTAGGGTGCAGTGAAGGTGATAATTCCAAAGTTTTAGATCATCTATCCTTCTGCTGTGAAAGCTATGCATGATAGAGTACTGACATGTGTTCTGGCAGAGTAAGGTGGTGTTGAAGGCCTATTGGAATTCTCTACATTACTCCAGATGTGAATGTTTTCCTTTGCAATTTTGTAGATATGTTTATGTATGTGCAGTACAAGCTCTCTTGCAGTTTCAAGATTCTTGGTGATCTGCAATCTCAGTTTTCAATGATAGTATGTTGCAATGTGTTCTAGATGACTAGTTGTTCTCAAAGTTCATGGTTGAAGATTTGTGGCATAAAATCTTTGATGTGAAAAGATAAAGGAGTGTTTCTAGATGTTTTATTAATCATGTAGACTCATTTGGAAGGGTTTCATGAAGATCTTTCTTGTTTCAAGTACCACACAAGGTTTTCAAGTTGCTATGGCCATTATGGTTCAAGTTTCATATGTCTCTTCTTAAGACTGCTCTATTTTCAAATGAGTGGAGTGTGATGATGTAATTCATTGATATTTGATGTTGGGAAGAATTATTTGGACCTAATTAAGAAAGTGTTGATGTTTACAAGTCATGGGTCTTCTACTAATGTAGTATGTAGTCTTGTTTAGGACTTGTTCTCTACATGTTTCATGTTGTGTGTAGTCTGGCCGACTTGTAAATGTATTTTTCATGTTGCCTCTAGTTGAAAAGCAATGTAATCAATGTAATATCATCTATAAATTATAAATCAAATTATGTTAGGTGAGGTGTGATTGCAATGTGATTGATAAGGCTTGCAAGAAAGATAAGGAGTAGAATGAATGAATTATGATGTGCGACTGAAGGAGAAAGAGAAGAAGTTGTAAATATTGTCCTGATTCATCTTGAAGACATATCTATGATAGTGATCAAGTGTAAAGTCTACATAACTAATCTAATCATCAAAAGGAAGTGTGAAGAGGTAGAATTGCAATCAACAAAGGTGTGAATTTCAATGTTAGTTTTTAGGTAGTAGAAGGACTGCCATACAGTAATCTTTTGTAAGTTTGTTCTCAATTCAGGGAGTAGTTGCTTCATTGGGAGTGACCCTAAAACAATTTATTTATGGAGTTGTATCTTCCTTGGAAGTGACCCTAAATCAAAGTTATCAAGGAGTAATAGCTTCCTTGGGTTGTAGCCCTAAAACAAAGTTGTAATTTTGAGCTTCATATATTGTGAGTTAATCCTCACCGTGGTTTTTCCCTTCTTGGGTTTTCTATGTATATATGGTTTTATGTGTTGATGTGCATTATTTTAATCTTTCATGTTTTTGTTGATGTTGTAATGCTTAATTTTTAATTTGCTCCAAAGGACTTGAAGTTTGACTAGATACTGAGTCACCCACCCTCTTAGTATCTCGGTGTGTTCAACATATATCACAGCATCATTGTAAACTCTCTACATGGTTTTGTATCTATTATATGATGGTGTAATACCCTTGAATTTCTCAAACTAGCATACATGTTACTTAGTGATAGAAAATTGGAGTTCTATTAGTATGGTTTGTGTAGACACCTAAAATTGGCTTGCTTCGCAAACTAATTTTCCATATCTCTACACCCTCATTATTCCTCCTATTAATTAAATAAATTCATTTTATTTAATTAATTTATCCCTCATTGTCTACCTTGACCATTTACCCATTCCTTGTGATAAATTAATTCATTTAATTTATCACTTTTACCTTACAACATTATCCTCATTTGATTAAATAAATATTCACAATATTTATTTAGTTAAATTGTCCTTTTTCCTAATCCTAATTAATTAGATAAATCATGGTTATCTAATTGATCTAGCCTACTAATTGACCTACTCTAAGCTACCCTAGCCTACCTATCCCCTAGACCTAGGTTAATTAAACTAAACACTCAATTAACCTTGCTTATCCCCTTCTTCCATGCACCTTTTGAATAAAAATCAATCTTTTATTCAAAGGGTCAAATCCTTCTTACACCTCATTTATCACTCTCTTACACATGTAAGAGTACCATCTTCACATCTCCACATAAAGGTGAATTAAAAATTCACTTGTCATGTCCCCTCTTCCCAAAATGAATCTTTTATTCATTTTAATCCTCCACACCTTTCCCCATGTGAATTTAAAATTCACTTTTAATGAGAGCCCTCCAATCCCATTGACCAAGTTTCAACCCTTGATCTCCCTCATCCACTCTCCCTGTGACACTTGTCACAAGGATATGAACCCAATCCTAACCCTAACTCTCATTGATTCCTAGCCCTTAATCTCACCTTCTAATCCTAACCCTCCATCCTCATTTCCAAAACTCTATAAATAAAACCCTCTCCAAGCCATTTTAGAGAGACTCCTTCATACACCAAACCTCTGCCAAAATCACTCCCCAATCTCCTTCATCCCACTATCATAATGTCAAAATCTTGCCCCAATCCCATCTAATCTATCCATCCACCTTGTCTCTCATCTACATTTGTGTTGAAAAGCTTTGAGCAATCCACATTAGTCACACTAATCAAGAGAACAATCTTGAGGAGCTCTTGGGTGCATCTCCTTCCCGCATGGATTTGTGAGGTTTCAATGAAAGTATAATCATGTTATTTTGCATTAGATTAGTTATTATCTTCATTTAGATTTCACTTATCACAGTTTGATTCAAGGTTTAGTCTCACTTTGTTATCAATCCATGTTTTCATACACCTTAGGGAATACCCCTTGGTCTAGTAGAGTCAAAATATGAAGTTCTTACCCACCTTATCAATTTTGTCTATAGTTGTCTCATTCTAAGTAATAGTTTGTAATCTTTGTCTTGATTTTGAAATCCCTAGCACTCAAGAAATGATTGGCTTTAGGGATTTGAGGAATCTCAACTTTAAGCACTAACATACCTTTGAAAAACCAAATTAACAACCTTTATTTATCTAATCAACCTCAAATTTCAATAGAAGATAAAAAATAATAAACAAAATTACTACCAAAGTTGGAAAAGATAATTCCTCAATGTAGTGAAGAATGTTGACTTTCTTGACCATAGATTATCAACCACAAACATATAGACACACAAACTACCAAACTAAATCACAAATTAATCTTCCTTAGACATGTTACCACATTTCCACAATGCCTAGGGATGTAGCTACATTAGGTTCCTAATGAAAATAACAAAATAAGTACCTCATTTTCTAGGATAGTTTACTTGTACTTGGAGATTCTAATGAGCACATGGTGATACAGAGGGGGGGTTGAATCAGTATCTAACTAAATTTTACTTTTCAAACTAAAACCAATCAAAATAAATCACATATGTAAGATCTAGCAATTATAAATACAGAGAGAACACCAACCCACTAGAGACACCAATCCTCACTTGTAAAATCTGTAGGCACCAAGCCATTGGAGACACTAATCCCCACAATTGAGCACTAATCTATCTAGGCACCAACCTATGAATTCTTTAATGGATGATATGGTATGCTTCTCAACAAGATCTTCCTCTCACAAATTTGATCCAAACACAAATCTGATCCAAATAAAAATTTGATCCAAACATAAATCTAATCCACACTCAAATAATAATATTTAATTTTTATAATTCTAATCACAGACCACACAATAACCCTTTCTCACAAATCTGATCCAAATCATGTGCAATCTCTCTTCACAAAATTGGTCATAATTTTGGCAGTATTGTTGCAAGTATGTGCCTAATCGGTGTTGTCATTGATATCGACATATCTTTGTTGTCATTGGTGTCAATTGTATCCTATTTTGTCACTTGTTTAGAATCCTTGTATTTTGAGGATATTGATAAAATTAGCCACTCCAGAAGAATCAGAAAGGAAATAGTGAATCACAGTGAAGATAGTGAGTTGCATAATGAAGAACAGTATGGAAGATTGCTCTGCATTTCTTGTAGACTAAAGATCTTGGTCTACAGATTGGAATTTATTTAGAGGCATGTCTTAAGATGCCAATTCCTAAGTTTGAGCCACCGGTATAAAGAATTGAGTGAGTTTCATTCACTAGAGTAAAACCTACTTTTTCTGATTATTCACTGGTGACTGAGAGAAAGTGTTTTGCTCTGCATTCCTCTGCATTGAATCATTTTGATCTGCAGTTCTAGAGAGAAGTCTGGGATGATGATAAGTGCCTACAACTACACTGGTTCATGACTTGGTGGTCTACAAGCTATCTTTCTTTTATGACAGTTGAAGATAGTGAAGTTCATCTGCTCCAGTGTGAAGAATCTCATTGATAAAGTTGTTAGAGTTTATACGGTTACTCCTGGTGATTACAATGTGCTTGTGGATGCCTTCTGATCATGTTCCTATCTTTACATTGGTTTGTGTTAAGGAACTAAGCTTGTGTTCGAAGATTATCCCTAGATAACGTAGCGTGTAACCAATCTTAGCCAACTTGGTTAATTCTAGTGATTACAGAGATCTATTGAAGATTGTAGAAGCATGTTGTGGCATGGAAGATCATGTTTGAGTCCTAGCTAAGGCATGGCATGACCCACATACATCTTTAGTACATTTCCTTAGCATATTTTTGTATTAGGTCAAGACCTGTTTTGTAAATGTTTGTAATACTGACCTTGGAGATTGTTCCAATAGTTGATGAATGTAATGCTAACCTTGATGTACATTCCAAGGTTGATGAATGATATATATACTTGCAATTGAGTCGTGAAAAAGATGTCCTTGTGAAAATATGGTAATTTAAGTGAAGAAAATAGAGAAGAGCAGAGGAAGAGTATTGTTCTTTAATAGAACTGAATTCAGGCATTGAGTAGATACTATTACCTCAGTTCAAAACCCTTGGCAGTGAGCCTCTTTGAGCAGTGAGCTCTGGGTAGTGAGCCCTAATGGCAATGAGCCTTTGATTTTTGGTATTGTGCTTTACTTGAAAATATTTTAGTTTAACCCCCATGGTTGTTTTTCCCTTCACAGGGTTTTCCACATAAAAATCTGGTGTCTATTATGTATGATCTTGCAGTTGTGTTAGAATTTCTGATTCTAAGTTTTTCATGTTCTAATCATAACAATAGTAAATAAGTGGATGATGTTTAAGATCTAGAAATTGTTTAAGTTTTGTGACAACTGATTCACCCCCTTCTCAGTTGTCTTGTGCATTTCAACCAGTATCTTCACATAAATTTTTTCTCTTAATTCTCCTACATGTCCTTAACATAAATCTAAATTTGTCCTTCATTTATGGGATGCATATATAATCAATATGAATCTGAAATACCTTTTGTCCTTCATACATGGGCTACATATATAATCAATATGAATTTGAAATACCTTTCATTTTTCTACCCCTTCTCTTCCTTTATGTCTACTCTAAAATGAGGCATAAAATATTCATGGAATTGCTTACCTTCCAATCACATATTCTTCCACCATATATACTCTCTCAAATGAGGCATCCCTTAAGAATGACATGTATTTTACCAATGAACACAACTCTTCCAAAAATCACATCTCTTCCAAACTAAGTCACACACCATATATTCTTTGAATCGCACCTCTTGCTAATCGTACGCTTTTTATTAAAGATAATTGCTTTTCTTTTATATTCTAAGTGCTTTTTTTAAAGAGGATTGGCCTTTTCTAATCTACCTTCAAATATATTTAAATGAAATTTCTTATCTCTTGGTTTCCAACCTTTATCTCTTTTTAAATAATACCTTTCTTGTTTTTGTCTTGTAGTGCTTTATAGGAAAGTCAACTACTCTTAAAAGAATGAAATCACTGCACTTATCATTTAATCTCTGTACTAATTAATTGTTGCATTTAACCTCATACAAATTGAACACTATTCATATTTCAAATCACACTCTTTATGTGCATGTATAAATATACTTCTTAGTACTTTATCTTTTGGGAGTCGAGCATCAAAGACTTCATAGGTAGTCAACCACATTTTGATTTTTAAATCTTTAATTTAAAATATATCTACTGAAGAGAAGTTGGCCACTTTGGATATTCTAAATCTTTAATTTAAATTCTATCTTCTAAATGAGAGTCGGTTATTTATTCTTGTTATGTCATAAAATGTCCCCCTAGGACTTTTACCTCCTAAGTTTAGCTCCTAGATCCCTTGTTTTTCATCATGCATATTCATTTTAACTCTTGATGCAAAATTCCTTGAAACTCATCTTAATTAGGGCTAAGGGGACCTTATTGAGCTTGATCATGCCTTGAAAATGGGGCTTGGGGCTTGGGCGCTCATGCCCTAGTCATGCCCTATTTGTTCAGGATCTAAATTTTAAATGTTAGTTCTGTGACCATTAAAAAGGTTTTGTTGCTGACATCTTAAGTTTGAATTATGAAATTTGTAGTAGGAATGCATATATAAGCATATTTAGGGTTTAATTTGTAAACTAGAAAATGATTACAAACTTTTGGCAAACTTATGATTTTAGAGCATTCAAAGCATTCATTGTGGCAGAGTAGACTTGTCTTGTTATTGTGTTTGTTATGTAGATTTGGCTTCATCTTCTCATGTGTTGAAGGATTTTCATCTACATATGAGCTACACCTCCAAGGTGATATCTATTTGTGTTGAATCATTCATTTATCAATTTGTTTTTGCCTCTATCTTGTAGGGATACACACTCTTTATTAAACAATAGTGTTGGAAGGCTTGAACGCCATTCTGAGGCTTGACTAAGGCAAGCTCCTAAAGACCACAACCCCCAACCCCCTTCTTTGTGATTGTAGGTAATAGATGTCGTATTCTATGGAAGTGGAGTTGTAGGAGGCTATGCCAGAGTGTGGATATCTCATATATGAAAGAAAAATCACTATAAGGGCTTGGGCACCTGCTCCAAAGCCCTTCAGATTCCAAGACCTGAAAAACCTCCAGGACAGTGGTAAAGAGTTGTAAACATTTTCCAGAAATCCCTAACCAAGTGCCACCTTAGAATTTTTTGCCTACTCTTTAGCCCCTAAATTTTCTATATCTAGAATCTTGAAACCTGGTATGTATCTAATTGTCATTTAATATCTTTGTGTGGAAGCATTTGTTGAGATTCTATTTATTTATGATTTTGCATAATTAGGGTTTTAAGCATAATCAAGCATTAAATTAATACATTAATCAGTAAATTCTAAATTTCCCTATCATTACAAGTAACAACCAACCTATAGGTGAATCCTCTTGCAAATGTTGTGATTCAACTTGGTTAAATGTCCTTCAATGGTATGTACTGAAAGGAGGATCTAGGCATATCATTAAATCAACCCTATTTCCCACTTTTCCTACATAACACTTTGGTGAACCCATGTTTTTATTTGCACCTTGTTGAGTGTTGTAATTCAGATTTACATTCATTCATTACATTTACATCTTATTACATTTTAAAATTTACAAAAAAATTAAAAATTTTGAAAAACAATTAGCATCCTAGGCATTCATTTTTGCATACTTTGTATTAATTTCATAAAATTTCATTTAATCTATGATTTCTACACTATATTTGATATAAATTACAGAAGTACATCATTTTATAATCAATTGCATTGCATGTTAATGCTTAAATTGTTAGATTTTGCTTGAAATTGTACATTTTTCATATGACCTAGTCTTGGCAATAACGACGGTTTGTAGTTAAAATCTTGTTTCATATTTTACTATTATTTTAAACACTCTTTTAAGACTAATTTTTTATTTTAGTGTTTCATTGTAGTATGTTTTTGCATTTACATCTCAAATTTTGCATTTACACATAGTCAATCTCAACAAAAACTAGCATACTCACTCATATTTCCTTAAAATTGCACTTGCATTGAGCATTGTAGAACTTGTAACATCATTTTCAGATTTGGGCTGAGATATTTAATATCTTAAATTTTATTATAATTCATTCATACATAATTTTGCATAGTTTCATGCTCTAATTTCACAATTAGGGTTTAAAAACTTTAAATTTTCACTAGATTTTGCCTTGTCATCTATCTAGATTTGCATTATAGGTGTGTTGTGAAGGATATTGATGCATTATTGGACTAATATTAAGGTTATTATTTTCTTCCCCTCATCAATTTCCTTACAACACGTTATCTTTTAGATATTTGCAATAAAAAATTGTGGAAAATTTGAACACTTTCGGTGTATTTCAATAAGCATATCTTGTTCCTTGGGATTGTTTTATTAGTTTGTGCATTGAATGTAATATGCTTTTGCATGAGTCTTATAACCTACTTCCCTAATAGAAATATCCCTTTAAGGAGAAGTATTAGACTAATGGGTTCTAGTGCCCCTAAACCAACGGTGTTCCTACATCTGAAAATCCATTGAACACCTTCTTTACAAAAGGAGAAGCACAAAATTTACAAGATATCATACCTCCTACAAATAAAATGGCAGAAAAAGTATTTTGTGATGTTGAGGACCCTATTGAGGTGATAGCACATGTACCTGATGACAAATAAACAAATTTGATAATGATCTAGTCGATTTTCAAGCATTTATGGAAAATGAAAAGATAGCGGAAGAAGCTACACCTACAATTCATAGCATAAGAGAATTGTTTAAAGAAGGAAAAGATGTTGTTAATGCACTTAGAGGCTTACTACATATAGTGCATAATAATTTTATGTTAGTGACTGTGTTGCAAGTATGTGCCTAATCGGTGTTATCATTGATGTCAACATATCTAGGTTGTCATTGGTGTCAACTGTATTCTTATTTTGTTTCTTGCTTGTAATGAGTTAAATGATTTGTATTTGCCTATGTAAGTGTTGAATATAATAAGTGATCATGATGCTGAGGATATTGATAAAATTAGTTCCTCCAGTGGAAATAGTGAGTTGTAGTGGAAGCAATACATATTGTAGAGTATATTTGTTTACTGAAGAACAGTCCAGTAGATTGCTTCACATTTCCTAAAGAATGAATATCTTTGTTTGAAGATTGGACTTTATTTAGAGGCATGTATAAAGATACTATATCACAAGTTTGAGCCTCCAGTATGAAGATTTGAGTGAGTTATGTTCACCAGAGTGAAAATTACTTTTTTCTATGTATTCAGTGGTGACAAGGAGACAGTATTTTGCTCTGCATTCCTTTGCATTGAAGTTTCACAATCTGCAGTTCTAGAATCATGTTGCTAATGATGTTAAGTGCCTCCAATGTAAATGGCTCATGTTGTGGTGATCGACAAGTGATATTTTAATTATGATAGTAACTGATAGTGTTGTTTACGTGGTCTGGTTTAAAGAATCATCTTGACAAAGTGGCTAGAGATTGTGCGGTTATTCTTGGTGGTTAGAATGTGATTGTGGATGTCTCTTGATCGTGTTTTCTCTTTAGATTGGTATATAGAGAGAAATATGGATTGAAGATGAAGACTGTTTGTAGAAGACTTAGTGTTAACACTAATCTTGGTCGACTTGGCTATTTTCACTACTAACGGAGATGCATTGAAGATTGTGGAAGCATGTTGTGGAGTGGAAGGTTGGTTTTGAGTCCCAGCTAAGGTGTAATGTGATCCACATGCATCTATCCCTTAGCTAATCTTGTTTAGGTCTAGACCTATTAATTGTATGTTTGTAATGCCAACCTTGGAGATTGCTCCAATGGTTAATGAATGCAATGATGACCTTGATGTACATTCCAAGGTTGGTGAATTATATAAAAACATGTAATGTAGTTGCAAAAACGTATCCAGGGGTGTAAAATGGAAAGATAAGTGCAAAGTTGTAAGAAGAGTAGAAAATATGTGATTTATTGTGCTTCAATGGAACTTAACCCAAGCATGAAGTAGATGCTATCAAGCAATTCACAAACCCCTTGGCAGTGAGCCACCCCTTGGTTGTGAGCCATTTTTGGTAGTGAGCCTCAACTTTTGCAGTGAACATTTTGGGCAGTGAGCCCTAAGGTAGTCAGGTTCTATTTTTTGGTATTGCTATAACATATATATCTTTGTGGGCTAACACCCACCGTGGTTTTTCCCTTATAGGGTTTTCCACATAAAAATATGGTATTTCATGTGTTGAATGTGTTATTATGTTGAGCTTCTTATTTCATGCTTTCATGGTTAAATCTGAATAACAGTAAATAAGTGTTCAAAGTTTTAAGGACAACTAATTCACCCCCCCTCTTAGTTGTCTAGTGCATTCCAACAAACTGAATGTGTGAATGTTATTAATAACATGTCATCACTATCTCATACACTAGTATTGGCACCTATACCGACTATTGGAATGTCTAATTTTACATCAACAATTCTAACTACTAATGGACATGCTTGTAGTAATTCTACCACTAGTATTGGAGTATCTAATGACACCAATTCACAAAATTACAAAGCTATGGGATTCAACTATGAAAACTTATCATCTAAGGTGACCTCTTTTATGAATAATCACTCTCAACCACCTCTTACCTACACTTATTCTCAACCACCTTCCACTCACAATTACTCTCAACCACCTTTCATTACCACTCATAATCAATCTCCTCAAAATTTCATAACCATGACTTCTAATTCTCAAACCACATCTCCTAATGATGCCCACCTAAACCAACTCTTGCAAGGCATGACCTCTTTACAAAAAAGGCGACGAGATTAAACAAAAATTTTCACAACCTAATATACCAACTTGTCATATTCGTAATCCTCTATCTTATGTAATTTTGAGAGCTCCTATGCTGGAGAAGTTTGAAACTCCTCACTTTGAAAAATATGGTGGAAAAGGTGATCCTAATACTCATGTGGCAGCATTCACAACTATGTGTAGTGATTTCTACTTTGAAGAGGATTTTTTAGCAAATTTTTTCCTGTGATCTCTCAAAGATACTACTTTAGAATGGTTTTTCTCTTTACCTCCAAATTCAATACATTCTTTCTCTTAGCTAGTTAATTAATTCTTACAACATTTTCAAGTAAACATTGGACTTCAAGTCTCATTGATTGATTTAGTTCATTACAAACAAGGTCCGAAAGAGAAGTTAACTGAGTTTATCAGTTGGTATCACGATCTTTATGCACAAATTCAATACTAGATGAATGATGAGGATGTCTAGAAGGTATTTATAACAAATATACAACATAACATCTGTGATAAGATCCTCTTGATGAAGTATAACTCTTTTCAACATTCATGCACAACCCTTCATGATTACCAACTTTCGACTAGACAATATGAAAATAAAAGCTCATCAGCTCAAGTTGGTCAATCCATAGCTGGACCTTCACAAAAAAAAATTTAGCAAAATAATAAGAGTTTCATCAAGGTTAATGAATAGAATTTAAATAATTTTTCACAAGTGTCTATTATCTCTAATCCGAAGAGGGCACAATTTCAAAATTGACAACAATAAAGATAATTTACTTTGATCTTAGATTCCTTACATTCTATCATGAATCATGCAGTGAGTAATAACCTCTTGAAGATTCCTTTGATTAAACCATTAGATCCTAGTAGAATGCAAGGACCTTACTTTGATGCTAATGCTTTTTTTCATTATCATCAGCAACAAGGGCATTATACTGAATGATAGATATGTCTTAAACATGAAATTCAGGACCTCATCAACTCAAATGTTATACAAGTAGTTGGTGTGAATGACAATGGAAGTAAGTTGGTTGCTCCTCCAAATAAAAATTTACAAATCTTAACTAATCCATTCCCTAAACATAATAAGAACAATATGATGGAACAAAATACAATAGAAGAGGAAGATGACTATTTTAATTATCATGAAATAGTGAGTGTGATAGAAGTGGATAAGGAAAAAATTGAAAACTTACCTCATCCACAAAGAAATGGTATTTATGTTGAGGTTCCTCCTATTGCAAGTATGTGCTAACTGGTGTTGTCATTGATGTCAACATGTTTGTGTAGTCATTAGTGTCAACTGTGCTTTTGTTTTGTTACTTGATTGTGATGAGTTAGTTGCTTTGTATTGTGTTGTATAAGTTCTAAATATGATAAGAATA
Source organism: Cunninghamia lanceolata (assembly GCA_027924645.1). Taxonomy (NCBI): domain Eukaryota; kingdom Viridiplantae; phylum Streptophyta; class Pinopsida; order Cupressales; family Cupressaceae; genus Cunninghamia; species Cunninghamia lanceolata. The sequence continues at coordinate 4,216,666 of BSBN01000985.1, read as the reverse complement.
TGTTTCTAATATTGAATATCCAAGTGCTTTTGAGAAAACCTAGATCATACTAAAGATAAAGTTGTGAAGATGTATTTTGGCTTACTCAATACTGTCTGAGTTTTAGTCTACATTTCCTCTATGTTGAAAACCAAAGTATGGGATTTGGATATGTTTTAGAGAAGTGTTTGAATATGCTAAATCTAGAATTTGGTGGTCTAGATTGCTATGCAGAAAAAGTTCTATTCACTAGTTTGAAGACTGTGCCTGACAACATTTGCAGTTTGACAGGGAGAAAGTATTTTGCTCTATATTTCTCCACAATTTGGTTTTTGGTCTTGCAATTCTAGACTTATGTTTATAAGGTCCTTAGATATCTTCATTCCAAAGGATTTGTGAATTGGTTCTCCAGAAAGAAAGTTATTGATTAGCAGAGTTCGATAGTGTTTGTTGTGAGCAGTCTGTGACCTATCTTCAAGTGAGATCTCTTGCAGATGGACTTTTTATCTCCCAAGTGATTTCATGTTGTTCTTAGATGTCTCTAAATAGTGGTAAAGGCTTGTGCTTTATTCAAAAGCAATGATTGAGCTCTTGGAAGCATGTGTTTAAGTATTCTTGGTGTTTGCACAAATTAGGCTGATGTGGATGCTAACACTCTTTGCGGATGTGTTTCATAGATTGTAGATGCATGTTGAAGTGTGCGACAAAGTATTTGGGTTTGAACTAAGCCATGAAGTGTTCTTCTTTGATTCATTTTCTCCGCAAGTTTGTTTAGGTCCAGACCGAATTTGAATTATGTATGTTTTCCAACCTTGGAGATTGTTCCAATGGTTGTAAATTGTATTTTTGACCTTGATGTGTGTTCCAAGGTTGATTATTCATATAAATAAATTTAATGAATTAATGTGTTGAGTGGGGGATGTGAAGATGCATAGATGAGAGTGTGTGTGTTGTAAGAGCAGTGAAGGTGATTTGTATTGTGCTTCAATGGAACTGAACTCAGGCATGTTGTAGATGCTATTATATCATTTCATGGAAGTGAACCACCCCTCCAGGCAATGAGCCAACCCTTAGCAGTGAGCCAACCCTTGGTAGTGATCCCTATTTGCAGTGAGCATTTCTTTGGATAGTGAGTCCTTGGATAGTGAGCCTCATTTGTTATTTGGTATTGTTACTACATTATATTGTGAGATAAAACTCACCGTGGTTTTTCCCTTTTAGGGTTTTCCATGTAAAATATTTGGTGTTCATGTGTGTATGGTGTTGATGTGTTTAAATTTTATTTCTGTATTTCATGTTTAATCTTCATAACATATAAAGAGGTTAAGGCAAGTGAATGTGAATGTGAATGTGATTTTGTTTAAGAAGAGTTAAAGTTTTTGATACAACTGATTCACCCCCCTCCTCTTAGTTGTCTTGTGCCTTCAACACCTCCTCCGTTATCCCTTCAAGGATTGGGAGCTAACCAAAGTGCATTGAAAAGACAAATTGAACAACTGAAGCAAGAGATTATGGTACATGAAAAGGTTGATACGGTGGAACATAGTCCTTTTCACTATGAAAGACTAACCCACCGGAATAAGAAATCAAAGGATCAAAAAAGAACAAGATGATTATCATCAGTGGGAAATAATAATCATTCCCCTCCTCACAAACAATAAAAGATTTCAATTGCACAATGATTGGACAAATAAACACTGATTGGTCATCTTGAAAATACAAATAAAACAAATGCAAACTTGTTACAAAACTTGATGGAGCACCTTTCTAAGATACTCACAAGTTTGAACCTTTCTTAGCAATAGGTAAGTATTTCTAACCCTAGTGGTCACCTATGTCATAGTATTATTTTCTCATTTATGTGACCTCCCCTCTTGTGTTGTGTTCCCTCGTGATGTGTTATATGTTGTTTAGGCCTCCTTGGATGACCCTTGGTACTCTTGTAAGGTCAAGGATACTAGGAGAACGCTTCTGTTGTGACTATTCTTCTATTTGTATAAGCATTCTTCTATGTTGCTTCTCCTTTATTTTCATTGTTGTGTGTTGTGTCTTAGGCCATAGCATTGTAGTTGATGACCTGGGGGCATCCTCCTATGTGATTGTTCCTAAGACACTTGTTCTCCTCTTTATCTAGTGGGCAAATGACAAAAATCAAATATATACTGATATGGACCACATATCCCTTCAACAAGAAAAGAAAAATGGACCTTGTCCATATATGAAGATGGGGTTCATTTATATATCTGATGCTTGGCTAGTAGAATCACTTCGTGTGATATTTGATGTTTTCTTATCATGCTAACAAATCATAATAATACATCTACTCTATACACTTTGATTGTTTTAGGTGTCTTGCCTTGTTGTTTCACTCAATTCTAAGATGCCTATAGTATAAACCCCACAGCTATACTTGGACTTGAACCTATTTGTGTAGCTTTGCTTCTTTGTTTTCATGCATTTCTTATATTAAGAAGTGTGTTTTTGTCGGAACATTTAGCAATCATAAGAACATGTCACCTTTGGGGGCATGGGCTTTACAAAAGCTCTTGTTCCCTTTGTGTGTTTTCTCTCTACCTTAAAGTGCTTGATATCGGTACATGATATCAACCACCTTAAAGGTAAGCTGTCTGATGATTTTGGTACTAACAAAGCATGTTTGTAGGCCCTCTACGGAAGTGGGATTTTGTATCTTTGGCATGAGTACACATCTTTATTATATATTGCAATTAGTAAGCCCTCTGTGGAGGCCAGATATCATGCATATCCTTTTATTCAAAACCCTTTTGCGGAGGTGGGGATGGTGTATCTCTTGAGCTAGTGCACATCACTTATATTTCAAAATTCCTCTAAGTAAGTGAGGTTGGTTGATCCTCCCTTAAGCATGTCTCTCAAGGTTGTTGTGGCATAAGCCCAACAATTAGGTGTGCCTATAGTGTGCTTGAGATGGTGGGGGCTTAGCAATAAGTTCCTTCCACCACCTTGTTTGTCATGTTTTAGATGTATAGTATGTCTTTAGCATACTATACGATGCTTGTGTTTTTTGTGTGTCTTCCATGTGTTTTCCCCCTTGTATAGTCTAAATCTATGTGGAGAAATGCCCATCCCTACACTCGAGCTTTGTATGGCATGTCTGTTCCCAAGTATAGTCCAAAGAGAGGTGAAATACCTCTCCTATGCTTTGGGATTTGTATGGCGTGCTTGTTCTCAAGTGTAGTCCAAAGATCATGGAGAAATTCCCCTCCTAAACTATGAGATTTGTATTGCATGTCTTCTCCCCCATATGTAGTCCAAAGATCATGGCAAAATGGCCCTCCTACATTTTGGGTTGTAGTATTTTTACTTTCTATGTATTTGCATTTATTTATATATCCAAAAATAAAAAAGAACTAATCACTACATTCATTGTATTCATCATGTTTTGCATGTCTTGAATAATGTCTTCTGTGTGTCTTGTGTGAATGTTACTATCTTATCCATGTTTTGCATGCCTGTTACTTTCTTCATTGTGATTGGCATGTCTATAGCATATTTTTTCTAGTGTCTACCTAAGACTGGGGGCTAGAAATAGTTCCTCAATCTTTGTGTATGCATTAGTTTCATGTTCTTGGCATGTTTGCTATGTTTTGACTATACTTTAATACAATTTTGGGTCATAAGACCATACATACATTAATGTAGGGGCTAAATGTTACATCATAAAATATCACCCTAGGAATTTTACCTTCTAAGTTTAGCTATCGAGTCCCTTGTTTTTTATCATACATATTCATTTCAACTCCCGATGCAAAATCCCTGGAAATCCATGTCAAATGGGCTAAGGGGACCTTATTGATCTTGATTGTGCCTTGAAAATGGGGTATGGGGCTTGGGCTCTCACGCCCTAGTCCTTCACTATTTGGTCAGGACTTAAATTTTAAATGTCCGTTATTTGACTGTAAAAAAGGTTGCGTTGTTGACATCTTAAGTTTGAATTATGAAATTTGTAGCAAGAATGCATATATAAGCATGTTTAGGGTTTAATTTGTAAACTAGAAGATGATTATGAAATTTTGGCAAACTTATGATTTTAGAGAATTCAAAGCATTCATTATGGCAGAGTAGACTTGTCTTATTATTGTTTTTGTAATGAAGATTTGGATTCATCTTCTCATGTGTTGAAGGATTTTCATCTACATGCAAGATACACCTTCGAGGTGATATCTATTTGTGTTGAATCAATCATTTATCAATTTTTTTTCCTCTGTCCCATAGGGATATGCACTCTTTATCAAAAAATGGTGTTAGAAGGCTTGAATGAAATTCTGAGGCTTGACTGAAGCAAGCTTCTAAACACCACAACCCCTAATCCCCTTCTTTGTGATTGCAGGTAACAGGTGTCATATTTTGTGGAAGTGGAGTTGCAAGATGTTATGATAGAGTGTGGAGATCCTGTATCTAAAGGAAAAAGCACTACAAGGACTTGGGAACCCACCCAGAATCCCTCCAGATTTGTAGAACTAAATACTTTTGGGACAATAGTAAAGAGTTGCAGACATTTTCTAGAAATCCCTGACAAAGTTTCCACCTTCGGCTTGGGTGCCTATTCTTTAGCCCCTGACTTTTTTGTATTTGGAATACTAAAACCTAGTATGTATCTAATTGTCATTTGATATCTCTGTGTGTGAGCATTTATCACGATTCGTCTATTTATTTATGATTTTGAATAATTAGGGTTTTAAGCATAATCAAGCATTAAATTAATACATTAATCAACAAATTCCAAATTTCATTATGATTACAAGTGACAACCAACCTGTAGGTGAATCCTCTTGCAAAATTTGTGATTCAAGTTAAATGTCCTTGAATGGTATGTAGTGAAAGGAGGATCTAGGCATATCGTCAAATCAACCCTATTTGCAACTTTTCCTACATAACAATTCCTTCAACATATTTCTCAATATGTTTAAATCTTTAATTTAAACATCCACATATCTCTACATCGGCCTTTTAATTTCACCATATCTGTAATGGGAATGCATAATAGACTAATCTTATCTTGCTTTGACATCAATGATATTCTTGGACATTCCTTCTACACTCTTCCTTATGCCTTTGACATTGAATTCTTTGACATTCTCATCCATACATCTTAGACAACTAATCCAACAATGTCCACAAAAAACTCTTTGACATCAATGATGACTATCTTGTCCATGTACCTTTGACATCAATGACAACATTTCCAACAATCACCTCCTTTGTCATTGATGGCAACATAAACATAATTCTCTTCTTTTGCATGTCTCCCCTTACTCTATCTCTCCCCCTTTGACATCAATGGCAAAGGGACACTTAGTATACCTCTTTTCTTCATGACATGATTCTCTCTTTTTGTGATGCTTTGCCTATTTTTAAAGTTCCTCCTTTTGTCTCTATGTCACTTTGATGCAGGAGCATCCCTGGTTCAAGAGCAATCTTGCATTAACCCAAAAACATTTGCATTTCAATTTCTTTACATTCCAGTTCTTTCATTTTCTAGTTCAGTCTATGCAGTATAGTCAAGAATAGTTTTAGCTTGTGGTCCAGTTTTGGCATTTCACATCTTGTACATCTAGACTTAGCATCTACATTCATTCATCTACATCATATCAAGAATTCAGAGCATTTAGATCATTTACTGGAGAGATATCACTATTGAAAGATCAACTATTTTCTTAGAGTAGAGCATTCTAATAGTTCCAGATAATCAACTAAAGGAGAAGGCTTGTGGATCATTCCTTCACTTGCAGATCCTAATGACACACCATTCAATGATCCTTGGTTCGTGGCTGACCCTTCCCAGAGGTCCACACGTTGTTCCATTCATTTGAGGAAGTGTTCTATGCATTTAGGTCTGACCTATCTATGAACACATTACAGCTCTTCATTGAAGTTTGTGATCTTCCTTAGCTGACGTGGAGGAATCTATTGGTCTGGAGATGATATATATTGATGTAATAGATCCCTAGGAAAGTAGTTAATAACATAGTGATAGCTGATAGTTTGGATTTATGCAAAGGATCTTCAAAGCTTTATCTTGTGCATGTATGTAATTAGGCATGTGAGCCCTAATTATAATCCCACATGTTGCCAGCCAGAATGTATTTGAATTCTATGATATACTAAATGACTAAATCTACATTTGTTCCATTTCTTTGATTTGTTTCTATTGTGTTTACTCTTGTTCCATGGTCCAGACAGTTCATTCTGTGAACCCTCCTACTGTGACTGCACCAAGTGGTATCAAAGTGAAAGTTTGATTCTTTGGAGTGAATTGGTGAAGGGGATTAGATAAGATCTTGTTGTAAGTAAATTGTCAATCCGTAGTAGGTTACTTGTGTGCAATCGATCACTAATTGAGAGGTAGTTCTCACTTATAGCCCGATCACTAACCTGAGGTAGTTTACACTTGATCCTAGGAAGATGCCGCCACAAAGAGTTCCTCCTATTGGTACAATGGCTAATAGAATGGATGAGATGATGGAATTGATGAGAACAATGCAAGTTTGAATGGATTCAATTGAAGAAGATAGGTGAAGAGGATTGACACCGAGACCTAATGTTGAAAGTGATGATGAAGAAGAATTTCAATTTGTTGAACAAACTGGTGAAACCATAGAAGGCCATGAAGAAGTAGAATTAGATCAAGTAAAGATGTTATGAGCTATTTCAAAGATTGGAAAAAGACCTAGAGTGGATGTGCTAAACTATACTGGTAATTCGAATTCAGAAGAGTTGATTGACTGCATAAATGACATGGAAGAATACTTTGAATATGAGGAAATTGAAGATCTAGAGAAGGTGAAATTTACAAAGACAAAATTGAAAGGACATGTTGCTATATGGTGGAAAGAAGTTTAGTTGGAAAGAAATAGTAGAGGAAAGGAAAAGATTACAAAGTGGGACCGGATGGTGACAAAGTTGAAAAATTAGTTTATATCTATTGACTATGAGTTGGAGTTGTTGAAAAGATTGCAAAACCTAAGACATAAGGAGAAATCTATGAAAGAATACATTGAAGAATTTCATAAGATGATCATAAGAATAAGACATATTGAAGAAAGCAAGGAGAAAGTGGCTAGATACATCAATGGACTAAGATTGAACATTCAAGAAGAATTAAGCTTGGTAAGGATGAAGCATATCAATTTGCACTGAAAGTTGAAGAGAAGTTGAATAAGAGACATGATCAGAGACAGAGAGGTAGAGGAGGTAAATTTTAGAGAGGAAGAACATTTTCTAGATATGATAGACCATCTGTGGAGACGAATAAGTTTGACAACCTGTTGAAGAAGGATGACAGAGATAACAATGCTTATCGGAGAGATGATAGAAATTTTTACCAGAGAGGAAACCCTAGTGCATACCAGAATGAAGGATACAAAAGAGAAGAAAGAGGATTTCATAAGAGAACTTTCAGAGGTACTTTTTTCAAGTGTGGAGGTGAAAAACATAGAGCATTTGAATGTAATCAAGGTGGTACAAGAAAGAAAGAAAACAATGGAAGAGTAGCCTATGTTGAAGATGAACCGGTCGAATCACCTTGTTCAGTTGGAAATCTGGAGAAAGGAGAATCATTAGTGATGAGGAGAGCACTATTTCAAATATAGGCAAATGAGGAAGCATCACAGAGGAAAAGTCTTTTCAGAACTAGATGCAAATCAGGAGGTAAGTGTTGTAAAGTTGTGATTGACAGTGGTAGTTCAGATAATCTAGTTTCAGAGGAGATGGTGACTAAGCTGAAGTTGGAAAGATTGAAACACCCTAAGCCTTATCAGATAGCATCGATTCAGGATGATCATAAGGTACTGGTGAGTGAACAATGTTTGGTAAAATTTCATATTGGGTCTTATCATGATGAAGTCTTGTGTGATATTATGCCTATGGATATTTGTCATATCTTGTTGGGTAGACCTTGGTAGTATGATAGGAAAGAAATACATGATGGGAGAAAGAATACATATACTATAACAACAAATGGAAAGAGAATTACTTTGATTCCTTTGGAGGATGATCTTAAGGATGTGGTATGTGGGAATGCTAGAATATATTTGGTAGATGGAAGGAAATTTTTGGATGGTTTGAGACATGAGAATATGTGTTATGCCTTGATTCCTTAGAAGCCTGAAGCATTGAAGAAAGAGACTGAAGAAGAATAGGTAGAGGAGATAAAAGAGTTGCTAACAGAGTATGAAGACATCATATCAAAAAATGTTCTTGAAGGATTACCACCTATAAGGAGTATCAATCATCACATGGATCTTATACTAGAAGCAAGTTTGCCTAACAAAGTAGCACATAGAATGACACTGGCAGAGAATGAAGAATTGAATAGATAGATATAGAATTGTTGAGGAAAGGTTTGATCAGAGAAAACTTGAGTTGTTGTGTAGTACTTGGAGTATTGGCACCAAAGAAGAATGGAGAATGGAGAATGTGTACTGATTCCAGAGCAATAAACAAGATCGCAGTTGAGTATAGATTTCCTTTACCAAGGATGGATGATATCATGGATTGTTTGAGTGGAGCAAGATATTTCACAAAGATAGATTTGAAGAGTGGATACCATCAGATTAGAATCAGAGAAGGTGATGAATGGAAGACTTCTTTTAAGACAAATGAAGGATTGTATGAGTGGTTAGTGATGCCTTTTGGATTGACAAATGTACCGAGTATTTTCATGAGATTGATGAATGAAGTCTTGAAGAAATTCTTGGGTAAGTTTGTGATTGTATACTTGGATGATATTCTAATTTTTAGTAATACAAAAGAAGAACATTTGTGGCATATTAGACAAGTTTTGCAGAGACTGAGAGAAGAGAAATTGCTGATAAACATCAAGAAATGTAATTTCATGAAAGAAGAGTTAGTATATTTGGGATTTGTGATTTTTGTGGAAGGATTGAAGATGGAACCTGAGAAAGTGAAAGCAATTGTTGAATGGCCTACACCAGAGAGCATTGGAGAGGTTAGATCATTTCATGGATTGGCTAGTTTCTACTAGAAGTTCATCATAAATTTTAGTTCAGTTTGTAACCCTATGACAAAGACAATGAGAGGTGACAAATAAGATTTTAAGTGGACATCTGGAGCAGATAAAATTTTTCAGTTGTTGAAGTAGAAAGTGATAGAACAACCTATTTTGGCATTACTGGATTTCAATAAGGTATTTCAAGTTGATTGTGATGCAAGTGGAAATGCAATTGGAGTAATGTTAAGTCAAGAAGGTAAACCTGTATCATATTTCAGTGAGAAGTTGAATGATGCAAGGAGGAACTATTCAGTTTATGATCAAAAGTTCTATGCCATAATTCAAGCCTTGAAGAAGTGGAGACATTACTTGTTTCTTGAGGAGTTTGTGTTGTATATAGATCATTGAGCTTTGTAATAACTGAATAGTCAAGGTAAGTTGAATCAGAGACATATGAGATGGGTAGAGTTAATGCAAAGTTATACTTTTATGTTGAAGCATAGAAGTGGTAAATTAAACAAAGTTGTGGATGCATTGAGTAGGAGAAGAAACTTGTTGACAGAGATGAGAGTTGAAGTATTGGGTTTTGATTAATTGAAGAATACGTATGAGGGAGACACTAATTTTGTGGAACCTTGGAAATCATGTAAGGAACCTGTTGTGATAGATAGAAGTAAGTGGTTGGATTATTTCATTCAAGAAGACATGTTGTTCAAAGGAAGTCAGTTGTGCATACCTAGGAGTTCAATGAGAGATAATTTGATCAAGGAGAAGCATAGTGGTGGATTGGCAAGACATTTTGACATGGATAAGACAGTGGCTTTGGTAAGTGAAAATTACTTTTGGCCTCAAATGCATAAGGATGTTCGAAGATTTGTGTAGAGTTGTAGAGTTCATCAAGTTGCAAAAGGGAGTAGTCAAAACACTGGATTGTATAAACATATGATAGTACCAGAGAGACCTTGGGAAGACATAAGCATGGATTTTGTAATGGGATTACCAAAGACACATAGAGGAAATGATTCAATATTTGTAGTGGTTGAAAGATTTTCAATGATGGCTCATTTCATACCTTGTAAGAAGACAACTGATACAATGCATGTAGCTGACCTATTTTTCAAGGAGATTGTGAGATTGCATGGATTACCGAGGAGTATAGTTTCAGACAGAGATACAAAATTTGTTGGATACTTTTGGAGGACACTTTGGAAGATGATAGATTTGAAGTTTAGTTTAGCTTTTCATCCACAGATAGATGGACAAACAGAGGTAGTGAATAGGAGTTTGGAAAACTTGTTGAGATGCTTGGTTGGAGAGAAGACATGAAGTTGGGATTTGATTCTTTCACAAGCAGAGTTTACATACAATAATTCAGTAAATAGGAGTACCAAAAGAACACCTTTTGAGATTGTTACCGAAGTGAATCCTAGAGGAGTTGGAGAATTGAGAGACATTAGCATGGAAGAAAGAGGAGTACAAAAGTAGAGGAATTTGTAGATCATATGAAGATAGTGCATAGTCAGGTGAAGCATTTGGAGGACATGAACATTGAGTACAAAGAGAAGGCAGATGAAAAGAGAAGAAATAAGAAATTTAAAGTTGGAGATGAAGTAATGGTATAATTGAGAAAAGAAAGATTTCTAGTTGGGACATATAACAAGTTGAAGATGAAGAAGTTTGGACCTTGTAAGATACTCAAGAAATTTTATTCAGGGAATGCATATGAAGTAGAGCTACCAGAGACTTTGGGTATATCACCTATTTTCAACATTACAGATATTTATCATAATCATGAAGCAGAGTTCAGTGACAGCATGGAAGAAGACTTACAAAAGCAATTACCACAACAAACACCAGAGTAGATAGAAGAGATTTTGGGTAGCAGAGTTAGATGTAGCACTAAAGGAAGATAATACAAATAATATCTTGTGAAGTGTAAAGGCAGATCAAAAGAAGATTCATCATGGATTTCTCAGGCTAAGGTGGACCATCTTGGTTCTCCCCTAGCCCCAACAAAGTGAGGGACTCACTTTTTCAATAACCTCGAATGTCTAATGTAGGAGCATCCCTGGTTCAAGAGAAATCTTGCATCAACCCAAAAATATTTGCATTTCAGTTTGTTTACATTCTAGTTCTTCCATTTTCTAGTTCAGTCTAGGTAGTATAGTTAGGAGCAGTTTCAGCTTGTGGTTCGGTTTTGGCATTTCACATCTTGTGGATCTAGACTAAGCATCTACATTCATTCACCTACATCATATCAAGAATTTAGAGCATTTGGATTAGTTATCAGAAGATCAACTATTTTATCAGGGCAGAGTATTCTAATAGTTCCAGATAATCAGCTAAAGGAGAAGCCTTACAAATCATTCCTTCACTTGTGGATCCTAATGACACACCATTCAATGATCCTTGGTTCGTGGCTGACCCTTCTCGAAGGTCCGTACATTGTTCCATTCATTTGAGGAAGTGTTCTATGCATTTAGGTCCAACCTATCTATGAACATGTTACAACTCTTCATTGAAAATTGTGATATTCCTTAGCCGACGCGGAGGAATCTATTGGTCTAGAGATGATATATATTGATGTAATAGATCCCTAGGAAAGTAGTTAACAATATAGTGATAGCTGATAGTTTGGAATTGTGTGAAGGAGCTTCAAATCATTATCTTGTGCGTGTATGCAATCAAGCCTATGAGCCCTAATTGTAAGCCCGCATGTTGCCAGCCAGAATGTATTTGAATTCTATGATATATTGAATGACTAAATCTGCATTTGTTCCATTTCTTTGAATTGTTTCCATTGTGTTTACTCTTGTTGCACTGTCCAGACAGTTCATTCTGTGAACCCTCCTACCGTGACTGCACCACACTTGGGTGATATGCTTCCTCTATAGCTATCCAAAAGTAGTTTAGATGATCTTCTTAGGTTCAACAAATTAGGAACTTGTTTTGTTGTCTCTGTAAAGGGTAAAATTTGGATGGTTTTAGTTTAGTTTGTGGTTTATACCTATGATTCTTTCACCTTTTACATTCAAGGACCTTAGGATCAAGTGGCAATGCACTATCAGGTCCTTGATCACTTAGGAATGTAGGGAAAATTGGATTAGGGTGGTTTGATTGCCAATTATCCTTAATTATGCTCAATTGTACATCAAAACCATAATTATGTGAATACGACAGTAAACATACAAATTATTCAAAATCCTGCTATAGAGAGATGTAAAATGACAAATGAAAGTGCACTTGCTTTCAAAGTTTGGGAAGTGGAATAGTCAAGGACTAATGAGCAAGCGCCCAAGTCCAAGGCCCAATTTTTTGTCAAGATCTAGAAACAAGATCAGCAACCTGTATCTACTGTACTAGAGATTTTCCCATTGCAGAACTTTGAGGACTAATGAGCAAGCATCCTAGTCATCCTACAATAATGGGTTGCACTTTTTGGCCAAACTTGACATTGAAATCAATATTTTGAACTAAATCTTCACATTCTGACACCTATAGCCACTAAACCATTAGGAATTTGAAGATGATGTGAACTAGTGATTTGTGAGATTTTGTTTGTAAATTCTAAATATATTTTTAAAAAAAAAGGAGTTAAATTGTAATTTTTTTTGCATCTCCTTTGATAACTAATTTTTAATTGTAAACAACATTTTTTTAAAGTGATGTGTATTCCGTAGCACATATATTTTTTTCTACAAAGGATAAAAGTTTGATTCTTTTTAATTTAGATTAGTAACACCGATATATAGTGTATGCATTTGGTTTCATAATGTTTTGTTGAATATATATATTTTTATTAATTTTTGAAGTCAAACCAATTATAATTTAGACATAGGCGTATTCTGTAAAACAACTTTTTTTGTATGTATCAAAATTTAATTTTTTTCTTTTGATGAAACAAGGACATCAATACCTAGTGCATAGATATTTTCTAGAATTTTTTTTTAGTAATTTACTAATTTTCCATGTGTGTAGAATAGAGAACTTGATGTTTAGTGAAAAACATACATTCACAAGAAATAAAAAATAAATATAATAATCAAATTAAATATATTTAAAATTATATTTTTTGGGAAGCTTATAATAAGGACTACATACTTACAAAGCATAAATTTTAAATGAATTCATTTTATCCCTCAAAAGATAAATTGTAATTGGTTTTTTATCAGTATTTTGACAGGTGTAGAGGAGACTCCATTATAGGTATGATTTAAAACTAGTGGGGTTCTATCTAAGGGGGTTTGAATCTAAGGGGGTTTGATCAAACCCTCTTCAATTAAAATCCTTTAAATGGAATATTTCATGGCTTAAATCATTATATTTTCTAAAAATATGTGATTTCAAAAAAAATTAAGATGTCTCAGAAAGTGTAACGGAGCTATTTTTTGCTCTCCTCTGCAAATCTGACACTCTCTAGTATCCTCATGCAACTTCACTTTTCCTGTAACCTGTAATTACAAAAACTTTGGGAGGGGTTTGTTGTGTTTAGAGGCTTGCATTAGTCAAGCCCCAGAGAGACCATTAAGTCTTCCAAACACCATTGTCAGATAGAGAGGGCATGCCCTTGTGAGGCAAAGGTAAAATCCAAATGATAAATGCTCAAAAACACAATTGATATCACCTTGTAGTGAAGATCTCATGGGAGGAAGAAGCTCTTCATTCCATGAGGAGATGGATGCTCAAATCTAGAAACACAAACACATAGAAAACACAAATATGCTCTTGCAACACAATGAATGCCTTGAATCACTTTCATAAGAATGCATGAACATCACAATTTCTATCTAATGATCATCTAGTTTCAAATGAATGCCTAAACATGCTTTTATATGAAACTACAAATATTCCTACCAAGAATTTCATAATGCAAACTTACCATGTCAGCATAGGACCTAATTAACAGTTACAAAATGACACTTAAAATTTGGGCCTGACCCAAAATAGGGTAGGACTAGGGTGCAAGCACCCAATTCCTCCCCCTATTTTGGTAAGGGATTAATTTCAAGGGATCCACCCTAGGTACCATTTGTCATAAAACCCAAGGTTCATTTCATCAAGATGTCAAAATATGATGAAAGAGGTCCTAAATGCACACTAAAGACCCAAGAGCTAAACCTTAGGAGGGAAAATCCCCCAAGGGGACATTTTTTGACATTACATTTAGCCCCCACTTTAATGTATGTATAGATGCAAGGCCAATACATGCATTAAAGTATGGTCAAAAACCATAGAAAACATACCAAGGATGGAGAAGACACACCAATCACAGAGAAGACAGTAATAGGCACATAAAACACAGAAAGATAGCTACAGTTGCATAAAACACAGAGAAGACAACATTGAAGACACGCAAAACACAGTGAATACACTGAATGCATGGAAGATAGAGATGATTTCTTTTCTTTTATTTTTCTCATATATATGAAATGCAAATGCAAGTACAGGAAAGTAAACACACCTCCCATAATGTAGGAAGCACTCATCACACTGGTCTTTAGACTGTATATATGGGGTAACACACACGCAAAACATGCCAAACCTCCCAAAATGTAGGAAGCACTCATTGTGCTAGTCTTTAGACTGCATATGGGGCAACAGACATGCCAAACAAATCAAGCATGCCAAACACACACACTTTGAAGACACAGAGAAAACACTACAAACAAGCGATGGAGTGTTCCTATTTCTAGGCTCATCACCATCTTGGGTAGGCACACACCGATGATTGCACTTTGCCACAACAATCACTAAATACACACTTAAGGGTTGAGTTAGTCACAGAACCACTCCCTACTTCCATAGAGGACTTTTGAAAATGATAGGATGTGCAATCTACACCAAGAAATACACCATCCTTGCCTCCATAGAGGGCTTAAGATGATTGATTGATTGATTGATTGATTACAAACAAACTTAGTATGTAGGAAGCACTCATCGTGCTAGTCTTTAAACTGCATCTGAGGATAAGCACATTGCTAACATCTACAACAGACAACTTATCTTATATATGCCCCCACCTTAAGGTGGTTGATATCAGGTATCAATATCAAGCATGTTAAGGTAGGAAGAAAACACATAGAGAAACATGGGCTCTTGCAAAGCCCATGCCCCCCAAAGGTGACATGTACTTTACGATCACCAAATGTTCCCACAAACAGATCCCTACAAGAAACATGTTAGTGTCTACATAATCATGATAAACAACAACATCAATGTATATGATTATCCACACAAAGATCCAAGGTCATGTGACAAATTTGGAGTTCAAGGATAATCGTGGGGCTACATCACAAAGATCTTTGAATTGAGTATAATGAAGGCTAGATTCTAAGACAAACAAAGTGCATAGAGAAGTAGTATTGTTAAGGTTTGTAAATGAGATAGAACACCATCAAAATCACTACTCAGAAAGCATGGGGTACTTCTATTAGCCAAGAGTCAGATAATTTATTACAACCCAATCGTCATATTAGGAATTAAGTCCAATTTTTGATTTCTTGCTAAAGGGATGCTAGGTCCACATCAGTATAAATGTTTTTCTTATCTGCTTGCTAGATAGAAACACTAGAGGAATGGAAACAATAAATAAGAGAGGAAAAACAAGTGTCTTAGGGATAGTCACATAGGAGGGTACCCCCAAGTCACCAACCACATCGTTATGTCCATAAGACACAACACACAATGATGAAATTAGAGAGGCAATATAGAAGAATGATGATACAAATAGAAAAAGGTCACAATAGAGGTGTGGTCTCCTGGTATCCTGGACCTTATGAGAGAATCAGGGGTCATCCCAAGATATCTCAACAACACATAACACATCACGGGGGAAGTACATCATGAAAGAGATAAAGGGTTAGAAATACTTACCTTTAAGATCTTTGTATCAGATTTTGGAACTTGTGAACCTCTTGGAGAGGTACTTGATCATGTTAAGTGCAATGTTTGAGTGGTTCTTATGAAAGTCTTGTTGATTATCATGTGATCATTGTTTTGCAATTTATTGTGTAAGTGAGACTTTTTGTTGCTTATGAGGAGGGGAACCACTATTTTCTCCAACTGCTAATAGTCGTCTTACTTGTTTTCAATATTTACCAAGTTTTCATTATTGAAGCCATCTAACATAGTAACAAGAATCATCTTGCACCATCTCTCATCTGTATCAGTTGTTCTACTTATTTTTCTGATGCATTTTGGTTATCTCCCAATCCATATAAGGATAACAAAGGAGGAACCTTAGCATAAATTCCATTTCTTTGTGGATGAGGTTAGTTATCCAACTATTATTTATCCACATTAATCATACCTATGATGTTATCATATTCCATGTAATCATCATCGACTACTTCTACTAAACCCTATTCCAACATATTGTTATTAGTATTCTTAGGGAAAGGATTAGTGAAGATTTGTAAGTTTTGATTCGGCAGAGTAATTGACTTATTTCCATTATCATTCACACCTGATACCTAGATGACATTCAAATCAATAAGGTCTTGTATTTCACGTTTAAGACATATACATTGTTCAGTGTCATGTCCTTATGTCCAATGATAATGACATAAGGCATTAGCATCAAAGTAAGGTCCTTGTGCTTTATTAGGATCAACAAGCTTAATCAGGGGAAGCTTCAAAAGGTTATTATTCACAACTTGATTCATGATAGAATGATAAGACTCGCATATCGAAGTAAACTTTCTTTGTTGATATGATGCTTTCTTTGGATTAGTGATAGCAGATATATTAGAAGAATTTGTCATATTCGGTCCATTAACCTTGATGAAACTCCTATTATTATTATTCCTCTTAAAATTGTTTTGTAATGATCCACCCATGGATTGACCAACTTGAGACGACGAGTTTTGGTTTTCATACTAACTAGACAAAATTTGATAATCATGAAGGGTGGTGCATAATTGTTGAAAGGAGTTATACTTTATCAAGAGGATCTTATCACAAATATTAGGTTATAGATTTGTAATAAATATCTTCTAAACATCATCATCTTTCATCTGATATTAAATTTGTACATAAAGCCCTTGATACTAACTATTGAATTTAGTCAACTTCTCTTTTAGACCTTTTTTGCATTGAACCACATTAATTAGAGATACTTGGGGTTTGATGTTTGCTTCAAAATGTTGTAAAAATTGATTAATCAACTATGAAAAGGAGTGTATTGAATTCCAAGGCAAAGAAAAAAACCATTCTAAAGAAGTATCTTTGAGATATCACAAAAAAAATTTTGCCAACAAGTCCTCTTCGAAATAGAAATCACTACACATTGTTGTCAATGTTGCCACATGAGTATTAGGATCACCTTTTCCACCATATTTTTCAAAGTGAGGAGTCTCAAACCTCTCGGGCATAGGAGTTCTCAAGATTTCATAGGATAGGGGATTATGAGCATGATATTTTGGTAAATTAGGTTGCAAAGAGCTTGTCAAATTTGTTACCTTTTATTGTAAAGCAGTCATGCCCTACAAAAGTTGG
The DNA here is from genome assembly GCA_027924645.1 of Cunninghamia lanceolata. Taxonomy (NCBI): domain Eukaryota; kingdom Viridiplantae; phylum Streptophyta; class Pinopsida; order Cupressales; family Cupressaceae; genus Cunninghamia; species Cunninghamia lanceolata. Next base: position 4,199,202 of record BSBN01000985.1, on the reverse strand, counting down.
TTTAAGATGGAATTGTTAGGAGATGTGGTTTGTTGCGAGTAATTGGAACCAAAGTGAGGAGGTGATTGAGCTTGAGATGTAACAAGTGGAGGTTGGCAATACGTCAATGGTGGTTGGACATAATGGTAGTTGGAAGATGGTTGAGAATAGCTATATGTGATGGGAGGTTGAGAATAGGTGGGATGGAGAGGTGGTTGAGCGAAATTAATCATAGAAACGATCACATTATGGACCAAATTCTAATAATCAAATCTTACATCTTTGTAATTGGTTCCATTAGATACTCCAATACTAGTGGTAGCATTACTACAAGCATTCACATTAGTTGTTAAGATTGTTGATGTAAAGGTGGATATTCCCGTAGTCAGTATAGGTGCCGAAACTTGAGTATGCGACAGTGATGACATGTTGTTAATAACTTTTGCACATTCACTCATTGGAATTACATTAGTTTACACAATATGTGTTAATCTTTGAATAATATTAATTCTATCTTGTCCTTCTTTTATCAATTCTCTTACATGGTGAATCACAAGTATAGCTTCTTCAACTATCCTCTCAGTTTGCATATATTCTTGAAATTCAGCTCGGTCTTTATCAAGTTTATTTACTTGCTCCATAGGTACATGCCCTACTACCTCAATAGCATCCTCAAAATCATGAAATACTTGATCTTCCATAGTAGTTGTTATAAGAGGTATAATATCTTGCACAATTTGTGTTTCTCCTTTTGTAAAGAAGGTGTTCAATGGATTATCAGAGGTAGAGATGTCATTTTCTTCAAGAGCACTAGATCCCATTAACCTTCTACTTCTTTTTAAAGGGATATTGTTTTTAGGATAGTGGGTCATAAATATTATATAAAATTACACAACACGCAATGCACAAACTAAGAGAACAAACCCTAGAAGAAGGATGTGTTTGAGATCCAAAAATGATTGATTTTTTGTACTTTTCCAATGCAAATAAATGAGAGAAGAGGTTTTGTAAGGATTTTGATCAGGGGTAGAAAAAACTATGTCTGATATCAGTCCAATACATCAATAATATCCTTTACAACACTCTTTTTATGCAAACCTAGGATGACGATTAGTCAAAACCTAGTAAAAATGCTCAAAAATATGCAAATTTTCACAGTTTTTCAATCCCAAGAGCTAATGAAAGAGGTTTTGTAATGAATTTTAGGAGGTAAAAATAATAATAGAAATGATATCATTCACCTCAATCCATAAAACTTTTCACAAAATGCTTGGAGTGCAAATCTAAGTCAAACCCTAGGGCAAAAATAGCAAAAATATACAATTTTTTACCAAATTTTCACTACAAGAGCCCGATAAAAAGGTGTTGTGAAGGTTTTTAGGAGGGGGAGAAGATAATAACTGATAATAAAAAATTAGTGCAAAAATATTCTTCACAACACGCCTATAATGCAAGTATAGGGAGTCGATAAGACCAAATCTAGTTAAAATCAAGGTTTTTCAAGCCCTAGGTGTGAGATCTTTTTGCAAAATTATATGTGAATATTTGCAAGATAATTTATGATGAAAATTAAATATACTCAGATTTAAAAATTATTTCTAAGCTCTAGGATGCAAAATGCAAGTGCAAATCTAATGAAAATCAATGAAAATTGCTAGTTTTTGTTGAAATTTTCTATGTAAAAATGTAAATTTTTGAGATCTAAATGCAAATATACACTAAAATGCAACACTACATACAAATAAAAATTTTCACAAGTGCCTAAGATGAATAGAAAAATCTGAAACAAGATTTTACCTACAAACCCTAGTTTTTGGAATTACTAGATTATATGAAAAAGTTTAAAATTTCTACAAAACCCTAGCAATTTTATAATGAAAATGCAATGCAAGCTATTGAATTTTTGTAATTTTCTACAATTTATATCGTATATAATGCAAAAATTAGAAATTTGATGAAATTATAATTAGTTAATGCAACATACAAAACTGTAGCATGTAATTTTTTTCAAATTTTTCAAATATTTCAATTTTTTTGTGATTTTTTCAATGCAATAAGATGAATGATGAAATGAATGAATGAAATAAATGCAAATCTAAAGTAAAACACTCAAGAAGGTGCAATTAACTCTAAAACCATGGGTTCACCAAAATGTAAAGGGTAAAATTTGGATGGTTTTAGTTTAGTTTGTGGTTTATACCTATCCTCCTTTCACCTTTTACATTCAAGGACCTTAGGATCGAGTGGAAATGTATTATCAGGTCCTTGGTCACTTAGGAATGTAGGGGAAATTGGATTAGGGTGAATTGATTTCCAATTATCTTTAATTATGCTCAATTGTACATCAAAACCATAATTATGCAAATATGATAGTAAACAGATGAATTATTCAGAATGCTACTACAGAGAGATGTAAAATGACAAATGAAAGTGCACCTATTTTCAAAGTTTGGGAAGTGGACTAGTTGGGGACTAATGAGCCAACACCCAAGTCCAAGGCCTAGGTTTTTGTTGGGATTTAGAAAAAAGATCTGCAACCTATATCTATTGTACCAGATATTTTCCCATTGCGGAACTGTGAGGACTAATGAGCAGGTGCCCTAGTCTAGGTAGCTATTTTCTGCTCTGCTCTACAAATCTGACACTCTATTGTACCCTCCTACAACTTCACTTTTCTTATATCCTCAACCTGTAACTTGCAATCACAAAAATGCTGGGAGGGGGTTGTGATGTTTAGAGGCTTACCTTTGTCAAGCCCCGCAGAGACATTTTAATCTTCCACACAACATTGTCAGATAGAGAGTGCATGCCCTTGTGAAGCAAAGGAAAATCAAAATGTTAAATGCTCAAAAACATAATTGATATCACCTTATAGTGAAGATATCATGGGAGGAAGAAGCTCTTCATTCCATGAGGAGATGGATGCTCAAATCTGCTCTTGCAACATAAGCAATTCCATGAATCACTTTCACAAGAATGCATGAACATCACAATTGCTATCTAATGATCATCTAGTTTCAAGTAAATTCCTAAACATGCTTTTATATGCAACTACAAATATTCCCGTGAAGAATTTTATAATGTAAACTTACCATGTTGGCAAAGGACCTAATTAACGGTCACAAACTGACAATTAAAATTTGGGCTTGACCCAAAATAGGGTAGGACTAGGGCACAGGTACCCAAGTCCTCCCCCCTATTTTGGTCAGGTATTAGCTTCAAGGGATCCCCCTGGGTCCCATTTGTAATAAAACCTAGGGTTCATTTCATCAGGATGTCAAAATATGGTGCAAGATGTCCTCAATGCACACTAAAGACCAAAGAGCTAAACCTTAGGAGGGAAAAGCCCCCAAGGCGACAGTTTTTGATGTTACAATCTCATCATTCACTACACATAAGATGGAAAATGGCTTCAACTCTTCAACGAATCTTGTTGATAACTGAGAGGGGGGGTGAATCAGTTATCTTAATAATTGTCTTTCTTTTCTCCTTTAACAATTAAAGCAATATCAAATCATATCAATATACATAACCATGGAAGCAGAAATAAACTCAATACACATGACATAATATTTTTGATGTGGAAAACCCTGTTAAGGGAAAAAACCACGGGGAGATTAACCCAAGATTATATTATCTATTAAAAGAATAAGATAGTACAAAATGACACTTGCCAATTAAGGCTCACTGCCCAAGCACACTGCTCTCAAGAGGCTCACTACCTACAATAGTTTATAGATGGAAACAAGATATGTGAACTGATGAGAAGCATCCACATGTGCTTGGGTTCAGTTCTGGTTGAGCTCAATATACTGATTTACTACACTTCATTCTTCCTTTGCCTTAGTGCTGCTGTTCTATCACATACTGGACCTCTATCTTTATTTCCACATTGTTCTCTACTTTTCTTCACACTACATAATACACCACACACACCTTCATACCAAAAACAATCTGGTATATATATCCACAACAAGGATTTCATCCACTTTCTAGTCGGCATCAGGAAAACTCAGAATATCTCTAAACTCTAGTTTGTCAGCTAAATCCTTGCCTACCAAGTGATGCACATCAAAGAGATGCTCATAGAAGTCATCAATCATGTCGGCCAATCATGAATGATACCTCAAGAAACTTGATCACCATCAATAACTCATCCAGAAAAAGGTCTGATGCTCTGTCGATCAGTTCTTCCTTAGTCTGCTCTGTCAAACAGGAACCCAAAACTTAAGTGCTCATATCTCTTCACTCTTTCTTCAGTGAAGGCTCAATCCCTGGAATCTATCAGTCAATATACTCCTCTTGACTACCCCAAGTCTGTACTTTACTAAGATACTTCTTCTGAGAGATCCAGACCTGATTGTCGCACCTTGTTGCATGCTCTGTTCTTGGTTACCGGACCACAACACTCTTTAATCTGACTTCCGGTATGGTCATACCATGTCCTGCAGATGTGTGGGATGGACATTGTTGCCATCAATGACAACTGTCATGAAGCCACACAGTGTCTCTTACCAACAAATCTCCCCTATTTGTAATACTTCATCTTAATATAAGTGACATCATTCTTCCTTTTCTTATAATATGTCCTTACTATAGCTCTCTGTACTTTTCTATAATTCTCCCCTCTTTGACCAATTACAATAGAATGCTCATATACAATATGCATTAGCTGATCTATAGATTGAAATGTTTTCTCCATGGAGGTAAGATAATGTAATGGTTAGCTTCCCTTGAACTCATACTTCTCCTTATAAACTAGGTGATACCGCTTGTGCATGAAGTGTAGTTTGCACAAGCATACATTCTTCTTTCTGTTGCTCATGTTTCCTTCTTTATACATTTGTATTTTCTTCCTTTTGATTATCCATGGCTCACTTTCTTATTCTTCCTATGAGGTTCCTCAAAATTACTTCTACACCATTGTTCTGCATGCCCATAATTGTTGCACTTGTAGTGTATAACATTGTAATCCACCAAAGGAACAATGGAATTATAGTTCCTTCTTGAAAATTCATAAGTACTTCTACTCTTGTTCAAATCAATATTTCTTGCTCGTGTTCTACACTCTCTTGCCTTATGACCAAGGTTGTTGGATTTATAACATGATATTGTAATTCTCATTTGACAACCCATAAGATCTTTTCATTCTTGGTCCAACTAGGTTCTCTTACATGTGTCCAACAATCTATTGCTTTGTGACCAAAGTTATTACATGAATAGAAATAAACATAAAAGGAATGTTGAGACATGTTCATTTATGCTTTCCTTGGAGGAAATGATCTTGTGAATTTCTCCTTATTGTCTCTATGAGGAATATTATTTTTTTGCGGGACATTATTTTCCTTCCTCTTGTTTTTCTCATAACCTATGGAACTCTTGAGAACATCTACATAGTCTTTTGGTTTTTCCTCATTTCCCTTCATTGATGGTTCATTTGAATGTTGATCTTCCTTTTCTTCATAACCAAGACTTGTCTTTATGCATGATGAACTTTTCCCATTTATAATATCATCCAATATCTTGGTACTTTTCTCAACCTCGAGGCTCCTATCTAATTGAATATTTGTTTTTTCCAATTTTTTTCTCAAAGAGACTACTTTGAATTCTAACCTTTCACAATCTTCCTCCTTTTTCTCTAATTGGACTCTTACTTCCTATAATGGGTAAAATTTGGATAGTAGGTTTTAATTATTTTTTGGTTTATACCTATCCTCCTTTCACCTTTTACATTCAAGGACCTTAGGATCCAGTGGTAATATAGTATCAGGTCCTTGATCACTTAGGAATGTAGGGAAGATTGGATTAGGGTGGTTTGATTACCAATTATCTTCACTTATGTTCAATTGTACATCAAAACCCTAATTATTCAAATATGATAGTAAATAGATAAATTATTCAGAATGTTGCTACAGAGAGATGTAAAATGATAAATGAAAGTGTACCTATTTTAAGAGTTTGAGAAGCAGAATGGTCAAGGTCTAATGAGAAGGCACCTAAGTCCAAGGCCCAGGTTTTTGTTAGGATCTAGAAACAAGATCTACAACCTATGTCTACTGTACTAGACATTTTGCTGCCACAGAAAATGGAGGACTAATGAGTGGGCACCCTAGACCAAGGTGTTATTTTCTGCTCTAATCTGTAATTCTGACACTCTATGATACCCTCTCTCAACTTCACTTTTCCTATATCCTCAAATCATAACCTACAATCACAAAAACTTTTGAAGGGGGTTGTGTTGTTTAGAGGCTTGCCCCAGTCAAGCCCCAGAGAGACATTTAAGTCTTCCAAACACCATTATAAGATAGAGAGTGTGTGCCCTTGTGAGGTAAAGGCAAAATCCAAATGATAAATGCCTAAAAACATAATAGATGTCACCTTGTAGTGAAGATCTTATGGAAGGAAGAAGCTCTTCATGCCATGAGGAGATGGATGCTCAAATCTACAAACACAAACACATAAACAACAACAAATATTCTCTTCCACATAATGAATGTCCTGAATGACTTTCACAAGAATGCATGAACATCACAATTTCTATCTAATAATCATCTAGTTTCAAATGAATGGCCAAACATGGTTTTATATGCAACTACAAACATTCATGCTAAGAATTTCGTAATGCAAACTTACCATGTCAGCATAGGACCTAATTAACGGTCACAAACTGACACTTAAAATTTGGGCCTGACCCAAAATAGGGTAGGACTAGGGTGCGGGTACGCAAGTCCTTCCCCCTATTTTGGTTAGGGATTAGCTTCAAGGGATCACCCTGGGTCTGATTTGTCATAAAACCCAGGGTTCATTTCATCGGGATGTCAAAATATGATGCAAGACATCCTAAATGCACACTAAAGACCCAGGAGCTAAATGTTAGGAGGGAAAAGCCCCAAGGGGACATTTTTTGATGTTACAGTCTCATCATTCACTACACATTAGATGGAAAATGACTTCAACTCTTCAACGAATCTCCCATGTTTGTAATACTTCATCTTGATATTAATGACATCATTCTTCCTTTTCTTATAATTCTTTCTTATTATAGCTCTCTGTACTTTTCTATAGTTCCCCCCTTTTTGACCAATGACAATAGAATGCTCATATAGAATATACATTAGTTGATCTATAGATTCAATTATTTTCTACATGGAGCTAAGATAATGCAATGGTTAGCTCCCCTTGAACTCATACTTCTCCTTATAAACTAGGTGATACCACTTGTGCATGAAGTGTAGTTTGCACAAGCATAGATTCTTCTTTCTCTTGCTCATGTTTCCTTCTTTATACTTTTGTATTTTCTTCCTTTTGATTATCCATGACTCACTTTCTTTTTCTTTCTGTGAGGTTCCTCAAAATTACTTCTACACCATTGTTCTACATGCCCATAATTGTTGTACTTGTACTGTATAACATTGCAATCCACCAAAGGAACAAAGGAATTATAGTTCCTTCTTGAAAATCCATAGTACTTCTACTCTTGTTCCAATCATCATTTCTTTCTCATGTTCTACACTCTCTTGCCTTATGACCAAGGTTGTCAGATTTATAACATGATATTGCATTTCTCATTTGACAACCCATAATATTTTTTTATTCTTGGTCCAACCAAGTTCTCTTACATGTGTACAACAATCTAATGCTTTGTGACCAAAGTTAGAATAGAAATAAACATAAAAGGAATGTTGAGACTTGTTCATTTATGCTTGCCTAGGAGGAAATGATCTTGTGAATTTCTCCTTATTGTCTCTATGAGGAATATTAGTTTTTTGTAGAACGCTATTTTCCTTCCTCTTGTTGTTCTCATAACTGATGGAATTCTTAAGAACATCTGCATAGCCTTTTGATTTTTCCTCATTTCCCTTCATTGATGGCTCATTTGAACGTTGATCTTCCTTTGTTTCATAACCAAGATATGTCTTTATGCATGATGAACTTTTCCCATTTATAATATCATCCAAGATCTTGGTACTTTTCTCAACCTCAAGACTCCTATCTAATTGGACATTTGCTTTTTCCAAATCCTTTCTCAAAGAGATTACTTTGGATTCTAACCTTTCACAGTCTTCCTCCTCTTTCTCTAATTGTACTCTTACTTCCTGTAATGGGTAAAATTTGGATAGTAAGATTTAATTAGTTTGTGGTTTATACGTATCCTCCTTTCACCTTTTACATTCAAAGACCTTAGGATCGAGTGACAATGCACTAACAGGTCCTTGGTCACTTAGGAATGTAGGAAAGATTGGATTAGGGTGGTTTGATTACCAATTATCCTCGCTTATGCTTAATTGTACATCAAAACCCTAATTATGCAAATATGACAGTAAACAGATAAATTATTTAGAATCCCACTACAGAGAGATGTAAAATAACATATGAAAGTGTACCTATTTTTAGAGTTCAGGAAGCAAAATAGTCAGGGACTAATGAGCAGGCGCCCAAGTCCAAGGCCCAAGTTTTTGTTAGGATCTAGAAACAAGATCTACAACCTGTGTATGTTGTACTAGAGATTTTCCCGCCATAAAAATTGGAGGACTAATGAGCAGGTGCCCTAATCCAAGGTGCTATTTTCTACTTCGATCTACAATTCCAACACTTTGTGATACCCTCCTGTAACTTCACTTTACCTGTATCCTCAATGTGTAACCTACAATCACAAAAGCTTTGGGAGGGGGTTGTGGTGTTTAGAGGCTTGCCCTAGTCAAGCACCGAAGAAACATTTAAGTCTTCCAAACACCATTATTAGATAGAGAGTCCAAATCATTGAGAGGCAGAGGTAAAATCCAAATGATAAATGCTCAAAAACATAATAGATGTTACCTTGTAGTGAAGATCTCATGGATGGAAGAAGCTCTTCATGCTATGAGGAGATGGATTCTCAAATCTGCAAACACAAACACATAACCCACACCAAATCTACTCTTCCACACAATGAATGCCTTGAATCACTTTCACAAGAATGCATGAACATCGCATTTGCTATCTAATAATCATCTAGTTTTAAATGAATGCTTAAACATGCTTTTATATGCAACTACAAACATTCTTGCCAAGAATTTCATAATGCAAACTTACCATGTCGGCATAGGACCTAATTAACGGTCACAAGCCGACACTTAAAATTTGGACCTGACCCAAAATAGGGCAAGACTAGGGTGCGGGCACCAAGTCCTCCCCCCTATTTTGGTTAGGGATTAGCTTCAATGGATCCCCATGGGTCCCATTTGTCATAATACCTAGGGTTCAGTTCATTGCGATGTCAAAATATGATGCAAGATGTCCTAAATGCACACTAAAGACCTGAGAGATAAACCTTAGGAAGGAAAAGCCCCCAGGGGGTCATTTTTCAATGTTAGTCTCATCATTCACTACACACAAGATGGAAAATGGCTTCAACTCTTCAACGAATCTCCCATGTTTGTAATACTTTAGGTTGATATTAATGACATCATTCTTCCTTACTATAGCTCTCTGTACTTTTCTATAATTCTCCCCTTTTTGACCAATGACAATAGAATGGTCATATAGAATATGCATTAGTTGATCTATAGATTGAATTATTTTCTCCATGGAGCTAAGATAATGCAATGGTTAGCTTCCGTTGAACTCATACTTCTCCTTATCAACTAGGTGATACCACTTGTGTATGAAGTGTAGTTTGCACAAGCATAGATTCTTCTTTCTCTTGCTCATGTTTCCTTCTCCATACCTTTGTATTTTCTTCCTTTTGATTATCCATGGCTCACTTTCTTGTTCTTCCCATGAGGTTCATCAAAATTACTTCTACACCATTGTTCAACATGCCCATAATTGTTGCACTTGTAGTGTATAACACTGTAATCCACTAAAGGAAAAAATGAATTATAGTTCCTTCTTGAAAATCCATAAGTACTTCTACTCTTGGTCCAATCACCATTTCTTGTTTGTGTTCTACACTCTCTTGCCTTATGACCAAGGGTGTTGGATTTATAACATGATATTGTAATTCTCATTCAACAACACATAAGATCTTTTTACTCTTGGTCCAACTTGTTTCTCTTACATGCATCCAACAATCTATTGCTTTGTGACCAAAGTTATTACATGGATAGAAATAAACATAAAATGAATGTTGAGACTTGTTCATTTATGCTTGCCTTGGAGGAAATGATCTTGTGCATTTCTCCTTATTGTCTCTATGAGGAATACTAGTTTTTTGCGGGACATTATTTTCCTTCCTCATGTTGTTCTCATAACTGATGGAACTCTTGAGAACATCTGCATAGTCTTTTGGATTTTCCTCATTTCCCTTCATTTATGGCTCATTTGAATGTTGATCTTCCTTTGCTTCATAACCAAGACTTGTATTTATGCATGATGAACTTTTCCCATTTATAATATCATCCAAGATCTTGGTACTTTTCTCAACCTCGAGGCTCCTATCTGATTGAACATTTGCTTTTTCCTATTTCTTTCTCAAAGAGACTACTTTAGATTCTAACCTTTTACAATCTTCCTCCTCTTTCTCTAATTGGACACTTACTTCCTGTAATGGGTAAAATTTGGATAGTAGGTTTTAATTAGTTTGTGGTTTATACCTATCCTCCTTTCACTTTTTACATTCAAGGATCTTAGGATTGAGTGGCAATGCACTATTAGGTCCTTGGTCACTTAGGAATGTAGGAAAGATTGGATTAGGGTGGTTTGATTACCAATTATCCTCACTTATGCTCAATTATACATATAAACCCTAATTATGCAAATATGATAGTAAACTGATAAATTATTCAAAATCCCACTACAGAGAGATGTAAAATGACAAATGAAAGTTTACCTATTTTCAGAGTTTGGGAAATAGAATAGTTGGGGACAAATGAGTAGGTGCCCAAGTCCAAGGCCTAGGTTTTTGTTAGGATCTAGAAACAAGATCTGCAAATTGTGTCTGTTGTACTAGAGATTTTCCCACCACAAAACCTGGAGGACTAATGAGCAGACACCCTAGTCTAGGGTGCTATTTTCTACTCTGATCTACAATTCTGACACTTTCTGATACCCTCTTGCATCTTCACTTTTCTTGTATCCTTGACCTGTATCTTTCAATCACAAAAACTTTGGGAGGGGGTTGTGGTGTTTAGAGGCAAAATCAGATAAAGATTATGTGCCCTTGTGAGGTAGAGGCAAAATCTAAATGATAAATGATCAAAAACACAATAGATATCGCCTTGTAGTGAAGATCTCATGGAAGGAAGAATCTCTTCATGCCATGGGGATATGGATGCTCAAATTTGCAAACACAAACACATAAACAACACCAAATCTACTCTTCCACACAATGAATTCCTTGAATCACTTTCACAAGAATGCATAAACATCACAATTGCTATCTAATAATCATCTAGTTTCAAATGAATGCCTAAACATTCTTTTATATGTAACTACAAACATTCCTGCTAAGAATTTTGTAATGCAAACTTACCATGTCAGCATAGGACCTAATTAACGGTCACAAGCTGACACTTAAAATTTGTGCCTGACCCAAAATAGGGCAGGACTAGGGCACGAGTGTCCAAGTCCTCCCCCCTAGATTTTGGTCAGGGATTAGCTTCAAGGGATCCCCCTGGGTCCCATTTGTCATTAACCCAAGGGTTCATTTCATTGGGATGTCAAAATATGATGCAAGATGTCCTAAATGCACACTAAAGCCCTAGGAGCTAAGCCTTAGGAGGGAAAAGCCCCCAAGGGGACATTTTTTGACATTACAGTCTCATCATTCACTATGCATAAGATGGAAAATGGCTTCAACTCTTCAACGACTCTCCCCTGTTTGTAATACTTCATCTTGATATTAATGACATCATTCTTCCTTTTCTTATAATTCTTACTTACTATAGATCTCTGTACTTTTCTATAATTCTCTCCTTTTTGACTAATGACAATAGAATGCTCATATAGAATATGCATTAGCTGATCTATAGATTGAATTATTTTCTCCATGGAGCTAAGATAATGCAATGGTTAGCTCCCCTTGAACTCATACTTCTCCTTATAAACTAGGTGATACCACTTGTGCATGAAGTGTAGTTTGCACAAGCATAGATTCTTCTTTCTCTTGCTCATATTTCCTTCTACATACTTTTGTATTTTATTCCTTTTGATTATCCATGGCTCACTTTCTTGTTCTTCCTGGGTGGTTCCTTAAAATTACTTCTACACCATTGTTCTACATGCCCATAATTGTTGCACTTGTAATGTATAACATTGTAATCCAGCAAAGGAACAAAGGAATTATAATTTCTTCTTGAAAATCCATAAGTACTTCTACTCTTGTTCCAATCATCATTTCTTGATCATGTTCTACACTCTCTTGCCTTATGACCAAGGTTGTTGGATTTATAACATGATATTGTAATTCTCATTTGACAAGCCATAAGATCTTTTTATTCTTGGTCCAACCAGGTTCTCTTACATGTGTCCAAAAATCTATTGCTATGTGACCAAAGTTATTACATTAATAGAAATAAACATAAAAGGAATGTTGAGACTTGTTCATTTATGCTTATCTTGGAGGAAATGATCTTATGAATTTCTCTTTATTGTCTCTATGAGGAATATTAGTTTTTTGTGTGACATTATTTTCCTTCCTCTTTTTGTTCTCATAACTGATGGAAATCTTGAGAACATCTGCATAGCCTTTTGGTTTTTCCTCATTTCTCTTCATTGAAGGCTCATTTGAACATTCATCTTCCTTTGCTTCATAACCAAGACTTGTCTTTATGCATGATGAACTTTTCCCATTTATAATATCATCCAAGATCTTGGTACTTTTCTCAACCTCGAGGCTCCTATCTGATTGAACATTTACTTTTTCCAATTCCTTTCTCAAAGAGACTACTTTGTATTCTAATCTTTCATAATCTTCCTCCTTTTTCTCTAATTGGACTCTTACTTCTCGTAATGGGTAAAATTTGGATAGTAGGTTTTAATTGTATGTCAAAACCTTAATTATGCAAATACGATAGTAAATAGATAAATTATTCAGAATCCCACTACAGAGAGATTTAAAATGACAAATGAAAGTGTACCTATTTTTAGAGTTTGGGAAATGGAATAGTTAGGGACTACTGAGCTAGAACCAAAGTCCAAGGCCCAAGTTTTTGTCAGGATCCAGAAATAAGATCTGCAATCTGTGTCTGTTGTACTAGAGATTTTTCTGCCACAAAAAATGCAGGACTAATGAGCAGGTACCCTAGTCCAGGGTGCTATTTTCTACTCTCATCTACAATTCTCACACTCTGTGATACCCTCCTGCAACTTCACTTTTCCTATATCCTTTACCTATAACCTACAATCACAAAAACTTTGGGAGAGGATTGTGGTGTTTAGAGGCTTTCCTTAGTCAATCCACAGAGAGACATTTAAGTCTTCCAACCACTGTTATCAAATAGAGAGTGCATGCCCTTGTGAGGCAGAGGTAAAATCCAAATGATAAATACTCAAAAACATAATAGATGCCACCTTGTAGTGAAGATTTCATGGAAGGAAGAAGCTCTTCATGACATGAGGAGATGGATGCTCAAATCTTCAAACACAAACACATAAAAAACACCAAATCTACTCTTCCACACAATGAATGCCTTGAATCATTTTCATAAGAATGCATGAACATCACAATTGCTATCTAATAATCATCTAGTTTCAAATGAATGCCTAAACATGCTTTTATATGCAACTACAAACATTCCCACCAAGAATTTTGTAATGCAAACTTACCATGTCGTCATAGGACCTAATTAACAGTCACAAGTTGACAGTTAAAATTTGGGCCTAACCCAGAATAGGGTAGGACTAGGGCGTGGGTGCCCAAGTCCTCCCTCCTATTTTGGTTAGGGATTAGCTTCAAGAGATCCCCCTGAGTCCCATTTGTCATAAAACCAAGGGTTCATTTCATTGAGATGTCAAAATATGATGTAAGATGTCCTAAATGCACACTAAAGACTTAGGAGCTAAACCTTAGGAGCGAAAAGCCCCCAAGGGGACATTTTTTATGTTACATTTAGCACCCACTTTAATTTATGTATAAACACAAGGCCAATACATGCATTAAAGTATGGTCAACAAACACAACATACACGCCAAGCATGTAGAAGACACACCATTCACAGAGAAGATAGTAATAGGCACACAAAACATGGAGAAGATAGTTATAGTCATGCAAAACATGAAGAAGACAAAATTGAAGATGCATAAAACACATTGAATACACTAAATGCATAGAAGACAGAGATGATTTCTTTTCTTTTCTTTTTCTCAAATATATGAAATGCAAGTACAGGAAAGTAAACACACCTCCCATAACACAGGAAGCACTCATTGTACTGGTCTTTAGACTGCATATATGGGGCAACACACATGAAAGACATGCCAAACTTGCCAAAATGTAGGAAGCACTCATTGCGCTAGTCTTTAGACTACATATGGGGCAATAGACATGCTAAACAAATCAAGCATGTAAAACACACATACTTTGAAGACACAGAGAAAACATGGTAGACAAGCGATGGAGTGTTCCTATTTCTAGGCTCATCGCCATCTCAGGAACATTACAGGCACACACCAATGATTGAGCTTCACCATAACAATCACCGAAAACATGCTTAAGGGTTGAGTTAGTCATAGAACTTCTCCCCGCCTCCACAAAGGACTTTTGAAAATGATAGGATGTTTAATTTGCTCTGAGAAATACACCATCTCTGCCTCCGTAAAGGGCTTAAGATGATTGATTGATTGATTGATTGATTGATTTCAAACAAACTTAGAATGCAGGAAGCACTCATTGTGCTAGTCTTTAAACTGCATTTGAGGACAAGCACATTGCTAACATCTACAACAAACATCTTACCTCATATATGCCCCCACATTAAGGTGGTTAATATTAGGTATCGATATCAAGCACGTTAATGTAGGGAGAAAACATAGAAGGGAACATAGACTCTCACAAAGCCCATGCCCCCAAGACGTGACATGTAGTTTACAATCATCAAATGTTCCCACAAACACATCCCTACAAAAAACATGTTAGTGTCTACATAATCATGATAACAACAATGCATATGAAATCTAAGGAATGCAAGATTGAAGACAGATAAAGTGAAAGGAGCAGCAGTATTGTTATGGTTTGTAAATGAGATAGAACATCATCAAAATCACTACGCAAAAAGCATGGAGTGCTTCTACTAGCCAAGCATCATATAATTTATTACAACCCCATTGTCATATTAAGAACTAAGTCCAATTTTTGATTTCTCACCAAAGAGATGCTAGGTCTGCATCAGTATAAATGTTTTTCATCATCCACCCACAAGATAGAAACACTAGAGGAAGGGAAACAATAAATAAGATAGGACAAACAAGTGTCTTAGGGACAGTCACATAGAAGGGTGCCCCCAAGTCACCAACCACAATGCTATGTCCATAAGACACAACACGCAACGATGAAATCAGAGAGAGGAAATATAGAAGAATGATGGTACAAATAGAAGAAGGTCACAATAGAGGTGGTCTCCTAGTATCTCAGACCTTATGAGAGAATCAAGGGTCATCCCAAGAGGCCTATAAAAAACATAACACATCACGGGGGAAACATATCACAAGAGAGATAAATGGTTAGAAATACTTACCTGTAGGGACCGTTGGGCTAGCAGTTGCCATCAATCTTGATCTTTATCTTAATGGTTAAGGCTTTATCACTTCTTCTCTCTTCTATATGTTCATGATTTTGTGCGGGTAACCATGTAGGAAAGGTATCTCTTAATGATGGTTGGGAGGGGATGTTGCCATTTTCTGTGTCAGCTATAGGAGCTTTAGAAATTCTGTTTGAATGAGATTTTGGAGGCATCCGAAAAATACCCATTTCAGTCCCTATATAGGGTGTTGGAATAGCTTGAGTTAGAGGGATAGTTTGTTCTTCCACATCATGTATAATTTCATTATTTTCCAAGGTATGTGATGGTTCAAGTAAAGGTGCATTATTTGTTTCCTTGTTTAGAATGTAATTGAGAAGTTCTTGAACATCTAGTGGTAAATTTTCATTCGATTTAAGCAAATGGTCACAAAGAGAATTTGCATCATCCAAAGCTTTGTTTTGATTAGGGAGAGCGAGAAGGAATGGAAGAGTAGTATGGATAAATGTATCAATGATATCTTTCTTGTGCCAATATATCCTCACCAAGTGGGGTTATGTTGGGACAAGTCTCTTTGTTTGATAAATCACCCATTGCTATATCATTCTCACAGGTCCCAGAAAGGATTTGCATTATATCATCATGAAACAAAGAGATAGAGTGAACAATTTTCTCACAACTACTTTCCCCATGAATGCTTTCAGCCATAAAGTTATTGAGATTGTCTATGATTGAAGGAAAAACATCCATAGTCACAAGAAAGCTATCGAAATAGGCTATTGTTCGAAGGATGTCACAGGTAGTTCTTTTGTTCATGTCAATGCGATAGATGTATGCTATTTGATGTAAGACTTGAGGATATTTATTAGTGAATTTGAAAAAATTATCATAATTCATAATGTACTCATATAACTCTTCTATAGATGAGTCCTTAGGAGAATCCATGAATGCAATACTATATGCAAAAATGACCTAAAATGCTTGATTTTTTGTACTTTTTTCAATGTAAATAAATGAAAGAAAAGGTGTTGTAAGGATTTTGATCAAGGCCAGACAATTATATTTCTATTTTCAATCCAATACAGAAATAAGATCCTTTAGAACACTCTTCTTATGCAAACCTAGGATGATGATAAGTCAAAACCTAGTTAAAATGCACTAAAATATGTAATTTTTTACAATTTTTCAATACCAAGACCTAATGAAAGAGGTGTTGTAATGAATTTTAAGAGGTGAAGAAAATAATAGAAATGATAGCAATCACCTCAAGCCATAAAACCTATTACAACACACTTGGAGTGCAAGTCTAGGTCAAACCCTAGGGCAGAAATAGCAAAAATGTACAAATTTTCACCAAATTTTCACTACAAGAGCCCAATAAAAAGGTGTTGTGAATCTTTATTAGGAGGGCCAGAATATAATAACCCTTATAATAGAAAATTAATGCAAAAGTACTCTTCACAACATGCCTACAGTGCAATGTTAGGGTTAGCCGACAGAAGATATCAATTAAATGTAAATAAACTTTAAACAGAGGAATGAAAAACACACAGAAATAATAACAATGAGAGACAAGTTTTAACGTGGTTCACCCAAACTTGAGCTACATCTACCAAACAAAGAGTCCAATATTATTATCCAGTAAATCAAATTGATTACAACAACAATCCTTGCAACTCAATACCATTGCAAATGCTACAATACAATAGATATCAAAACCCTAACCCTTAGCCACTTTTTATCAAGCCTTTTTGTCGGTTACAAAAATAGGGTTTTATTATGTTGGTCACAAAAATAGTATTTTTTATGTCAATTCTAAAAAAAATTATCCCAAACCCCGGTGAGGATACATGGCTAGTGTACAGTACTTTCCTGATCAGTCGCCACCTACCAAAAATCTCCCACTTGGAGATTGATCAGGCTCCACACCAAACAACCTCCCATTGGAGACTAATCCAGGGTACCCCTGTAGCTCCCACTAGAAATAAGCACCCTGGACTCTCCTATTCCATTTTTGTTATTTTTAGTCTTCAAGACCAACCAAAGCTAAAGAGGAGCTCAACTTCTCTTTGGTCACTGCGTTTGTAAACATATCCGCTAGATTTTCATCTGTATGTATCTTTTCCAGCTTTAACTGTCCATCATCCAACACTGACCGAATAAAGTGATACCTCAACTATATGTGTTTGGTCTTTGAATGCAAGGTAGAATTCTTTGCAAGATGTATGGCACTCTGACTATCTATATACAAAGAACTATTAGCCTATGCTTTGCCCAATTCTTCCATGAAAGATTGCAGCCATATCATCTCCTTGCTTGCCTCTATTACAGCTACATACTCTACATCCATGGTGGATAAAGCAACCACCTTTTGTAACCATGAGATCTAGCTCACTACTGTCCCACCTACAACCTGTAGTACTCCGCCTAGTATCAATATCCCTTGCCAAATCTGAGTCTACATAGCCTGCTAAATCAGTATTAGAGCCCCCAAAACATAAGTGTTTATTGGATGTACCTCTCAAATATCTGAGAATCCATTTTACTGCATTCTAATGCTCCAATCTGGGATGACTCATATACTTGCTAATGACTCCTACAACATGTGCAATATCTTGTCTCATGCATACCATGGTATACATTAAACTGCCTACAGCTGAAGCATATGGTACCATGGACATTTTCTCTTCCTCCTCTTGTGTCTTAGGACACATCTCCTTAGTCAATTTCAAATGACTAGGCAAAGGTGTCCTGATAGCTTTTGCATTCTCCATATGGAATCAATGCAACACCTTTTCAACATAAGCAGCCTGGGATAGAGTCAATTTTCTGTTCTTCCTATCTCTGCAAATTTTCATACCAAGGATTTGTTTTGCTGCCCCCAAATCCTTCATATCAAATGACTGTGCTAACTGATGTTTTAACTCTCTGATGTGATCCATGTTAGACCTAGCTACAAGCATGTCATGAACATATAAACATAAAATAATGTAGCTATCATTATCCAACCTCTTAAAATAAACACAATGGTCAAAATTACATCGGCTGTAGTCTTGCTCAGCCATAAAACTATCAAATTTCAAATACCATTGCCAAGGTGCTTGTTTCAGGCCATACAAACTCTTTGTCAATCTACACACCAGTTTCTCCTTACCTCTAACCTCAAATCCTCAGGGCTGTTCCATGTATATCTCCTCCTCTAAATCACCATGGAGAAAGGCAGTTTTCACATCTAGCTATTTCAAATGCAAATCTTCAGCAGCCACAATACTTAAAAATAGTACGAATAGAAGTCATCTTGACAATCGGAGAAAATATCTCATCAAAATCAATGCCCTTTTTCTATGCAAATCCTTTTACAACTAACATGGCTTTAAATCTTTTCTTACCTCTATCTTCCTCTTTTAGCCTATAAACCCATTTATTTGGTAAAGCCTTTTTACCAGAAGGTAACTTACATAATTCCCAAGTCTGATTTTTTAACAAGGAGTCCATTTCTTCTTTCATTGCAAGCTCCCACTGAACCTGTGTATCCACTTGCATAGCTTCATCATACCCTTCTGGTTCACCAGTATCTGTTAACAAAATAGAATACAAAGAGGGAGAAAACCTTTCAGGAGGTCTACTTAGCCTTGTTGACTGTCTGACATTCACTGGAGTTTGTGGTATTTCTGGTTGCTATTGCGGAGTAGGAGGAATCACTGGAACATCACTATTTGGAGTATCATCCAGCACCACATAATATTTTTCTTTCTTCTCATGTTGCTGCAATTTATCTTTGTACAACACCTCATTGAATATAACATCCATGCTTCTCACAATTTTCTAATTTTGAAAATACCAAAGTCTATAACCAAATTCATCAATGCCATATCCAACGAAGGTACATTTTTTTGATTTTGCATCCAGCTTGGTTCTATTTTCAAAATCTACATGTGCAAATGCTTTACATCTGAAGGTTTTGAGAAAAGAATAACTCACATTCTTGCCTGTCCATGCTTCCTCTGGAATACCATAGCCCAAAGGAATTGAAGGACATCTATTAATTAAATATACAACAGTGTTGACAGCCTCTGCCCACATGTTTAAAGGCAGCCCAGCATGCAATCTCATGGTCCTTGCATGCTCCATTATTGTCCTATTCATGTGTTTAGCCACTCCATTCTCCTGTGGAGTCCCTGGAACCATTTTCTATCTATGGATTCCATTAAAGGAACAATAATCTTCAAATTATTTGCTACAATACTCACCACCATTATCAGATCTAAGACATTTTAATCTTTTACCCGTCTCATTCTCAACCAAGCTTCTCCATTTCTTAAATGTTTCAAATACATCAGATTTCTACCTAAGGAAATAAATCCACACCTTCCTAGTTGCATCATCTATGAATGTAACATAATACCGAGAGCCACCGAGAGAAAGTACCTGAGCTAGTCCCCATACATCTGTATGCACAAGCTCCAACTTTTCATTTTTCTTTTGCTTCCCATCCTTGAGAAAACTGACTCTCTTATGTTTGCCATACACACAACTTTCACAGAAATCCATATTAATACATTTCAGACCTGGTAAAGCTTTCTTAGAATGAAGTACCTTCATACCTTTTTCACTCATATGCCCAAGTCTGTTATGCCACAGTGTTGTCTCAAAACCTGCAGCAACTTTTTCAGTCTCTTCCTACAAACCCGCAGCAACTGTTCCTGAATCTATTTGTTTTTTCTCTGTAACAACTAAAGTAGAAGGAACAGTATGACCTATACAAAGATATAAGGTGCCTACTTTCACACCTTTTGCTACTACTAAGGCACTCTTTGAAACCTTCCAATTTTTATCAGTAAATGTAACAATGCAACCTTGTTCAGCTAGTTGCCCTGCTGAAATTAAATACCTACTGAGCCTTGGAACATGCCTTACCTCTTGTAGTAGCCAATGATTCCCATTCTACAACTTAATCTTAATTCTTCTCTTTCCAACAATCTGACAGGGTTCGTTATCTCCCAAATAAACCAGCCCAAAATCCCCTTGGACATAATCAAGAAAATAACTTCTATGGGGTGTAGCATGAAATGAGGCCCCTAAATCTAAAACCCATGAATCATCAGTATTATCTAGGGAAAGAATCAAAGCATCATCTTCAGACTTATTACTTACCACATTTGCCTCCTTATTGCCTTCTTGTTTATCTCCTTCTTTATTTTTCTAAGACCAACAATCTTTCTTCAGATGACCTAGTTTCCCACAGTACCAGCAATCCTTCTGTCCTCTAGATTGGGATCTCTTGTCCTTTGATTTTCCTCGTGACTTCCCATGACCTCTAGAACCTTTTCCACTCTCCTTTGACCTGCCCCTGCTTTCTGCATTCAAAACACTGCCTAATTTGGATCCACCTGAGCTTTTCTTATGAATTTCCTCACTCAGAATAACACCAACAACATCATCAAATTTTAGGGTATTTGAACTAGAAATAGAGTTACTAACTACCATTACCAAACTATCCCAGCTTTCAAGCAATGAACATAATATCAGGAGAGCTCTAACTTCTTCATTAAATTTTACATTTACAGAAGTCAATTAACTGACAATCATATTAAATTCATTTAAATGATCTGTCATAGATCCACCTTTAACCATTTTTAGATTAAACAAATGCTTCATGAGAAATACCTTTTTTGAGGCTGAGGCTTTTTCATACAATTTAGCCAAAGCTTTTATCAGACCATCTGTTGTCTTCGCTTCCATTATATTGAATGCCACCGATGGTGCTAGGCACAACCGAATGGTTCCCAGTGCCTTTCTGTAAAGAAGATTCCAATCCTAATCACTCATTGTTGCCGGTTTCTTGGCTACTCCTTCCAACGGCATCCATAAATCTTTTTGATAGAGGTAATCCTCCATCTGCATCTTCCATAACTGATAGTTCTGCGCATTGAATTTATTGACCTTTAATTTACCCTCATCCACCATTGCTCCCACTCAACCGTGAGACTCCCACTCAACCGTGAGACCTTCTTGCAGATGATAATTAAACACAACCTGCTCTGATACCACTTGTTAGGGTTAGCTAGTAGAAGATATCAATTAAATGTAAATAAAGTTTAAATAGAGGAATGAAAAATACACAGAAATAATAACAGCGAGAGACAAGTTTTAATGTGGTTCACCCAAACTCAGGCTACATCCACCAAACAGAGAGTCCAATATTATTATCTAGTAAATCAAACTAATTACAACAGAAATCCCTGCAACTCAATACCATTGCAAATGCTACAATACAATAGATATCAAAACCCTAACCCTTAGCTACTTTTTATCAAGCCTTTTTGTCGGTTACAAAAATAGGGTTTTCTTATGTCAGTCACAAAAATAGGATTTTTTATGTCGGTTCTAAAAAAAAATTATCCTAAACCCCGGTGAGGATACATGGCTAGTGTATAATACTTTCTTGATCAGTCGCCACCTACCAACATGCAAATCGAGGGAGTCGATAAGGCCAAATCTAGTGAAAATCAAGGTTTTTCAAGCCCTAGGCTTAAGATCTTAATGCAAAATGCTATATGAATGTTTTGCAATCTGATTTGTTATGAAATTTAAATGTACTCAGATCTTAAAAAGATTTTCAAACCCTAAGATGCAAAATACAAGTGCAAATCTAATGAAAAATCAATGAAAATTGCTAGTTTTTGTTGAAATTTTCTATGTAAAAATGCAAATCTTTGAGACCTAAATGCAAATTTACACTAAAATGCAACACTACAACCAAATGAAAATTTGAATGAGTGCTTAAGATGAGTAGAAAAATCTGAAATAAGATTTTACCTACAAACCATAGTTTTTGGAATTACAAGGTTATATGAAAAATTCAAAATTTCTAACAAAACCCTAGCAATTTTATGATGAAAATGCAATGCAAGATATTGTATTTTTGTAATTTTCTAAAACTTATCCTATATCTCATGCAAAAATCATAAATTTGATGAAATTCAAATTTAATTGATGCAAAATAGAAATCCTAAAATACAATTTTTTAAATTTTTTTAGAATTTTCAAATTTTTTGTAATTTTTCCAATGCAATAAGATAAATGATGATATGAATGAATGAAATCAATGCAATATCTCAAGAAAAACACTCAAAAAGGTGCAATCAAGTCCAAAAACATGGGTTCACCAAAATGTGTTGTGTAAAATTTGGATAATAGGTTTTAATTAATTTGTGGCTTATACCTATTGTCCTTTCACCTTTTACATTCAAGGACCTTAGGATTGAGTGGCAATGCACTATTAGGTCCTTGGTCACTTAGGAATCTATGGAAGATTGGATTAGGGTGGTTTGATTACTAATTATCCTCACTTATGCTCAATTGTACATCAAGAGCCTAAATATACAAATACAACAGTAAATAGATAAATTATTCAGAATCCCGCTATAGAGAGATGTAAAATGACAAATGAAAGTGTACCTATTTTTGGAGTTTGGGAAGCGGAATGGTCAGGGACTAATGAATGGGTGTCCAAGTGTTGGCAAGAGACACTATATGGATTCATGGTTGTTGTCATTAATGGCAACAAAGGTCATCCCACATATCCGCAAGTCATGATGTGTCTCTACCGGAAGTCAGAATAAAGATTGTTGTGGTCCGGTGAACAAGAACAGAGCATGTGGCAAGGTCCGACAGATTGATCCGGATCTCTCAGAGGAAGTGTCTTGGTGTAGTGCAGATTTGGGGAAGTCAAGAGGACTACCTTGAGTGGTATATTCCAAGGATTTAGCCTCCGGTGATGGACAAGGAAAAAGATATGAATAGTTGAGTACCGGATTCCTGAGAGACAGTGAAAACAGAGGAAGAACTGACTGACAGAGTATCAGACTACTTTCCGGATGTGTTACTGTTGATGATAAAGGTTGTGAAGGCATGAATCATGTTTGGCCGACATGATTAATGATATCTACAAGTATATGCTTGATCCGCATTGCTTGGTGAGCAAGGATTCAGCCGACAGAACAAAGTTTGTAAGAAACTAGACTGTTCCGGATGCTGACTAGAAAGGTGATGAAATTACTTGTGCGGATATATATAGAGGATGGATTTAGTTGTGAAGTGTGTGAATGAATTAACATATATGTGAATAAGTCCAGAACAGAGCAGAAGTAGCAAGAAAGATCCAGTATGTGAAAGGATAGCAGAATAAAGAACAGAGGAAAGATGAAGTGCAGCAGATCAGTGTACTATGTCTAACCGGAACTGAACTCCAGCATATGCAGATGCTTCCAATCAGTTCAAGACTGTGATTCTTATCACTTTGTAGACAGTGTGTCTTCTTGTAGGCAGTGGGCCTCTTGTGAGCAGTGTGCTCGGGCAGTGAGCCCTAATTGGCAAGTGCCATTTTGTAATTTCCTATTCTTCTAACAGAGAATAATTTTTGGGTTAATCACCCCGTGGTTTTCTCCCTTAACAGGGTTTCCACATCAAAAATACTGTGTCATGTGTTTCTTATTTCATGGTAATGTTTTTGTGTTTGATTCAATGCTGCATTAATTAATAAGAAAGTTCAGAAAGAGAAATAATTAGGATAACTGATTCACCCCCCCTCTCAGTTATCAACAATTGGTATCAGAGCTAAGTTCCTCCTAATAGAGCCTAACAGCTTGAGGAAGATCTGGGAGTTCAAATGGATGCATATGGTTTAAGGGAGCAACTCAAGACTGCCCTTGAGGATCTTGAACAGTCAAATTCTGAAGTCAATGAATTAAAAGAAAGACTCAAACAGGCTGATGAATTCATGAGAGAATTAAAAGACAAATTAAGTCTCTCTATGAAAAAGAGAAAGGAGCTGCTCCAATAGTTGGCAAGACAAAGTGAAGAAAGCAATACAAATGAAGAATTGACTGAGCAAACCAAGTTATGTGAAAAGTTATCAAAAGAAGTCATTATGTTAAGACATGAAATGGAATCAGGAACTATAAAGTTTACTCAAGAGATTGAAGAAAAAAGAAAGGCTGAAGACAATCTAAAACAATCTCTTAAAGAAAAATCAGAAGAATGCCACCAGATGGACAGGATTATCAGACATCTTGAATCTGATCTTGAAGATGCCAAAGATAATGAAGAAAAACTTGAGGATCAAATTGCCTCTCTCAAAAGAGACCTTCAAATAGCAAATGAATATAAAGAGAAATTCAAGATAAGTTCTACTCAACTTGAAGTTCTTCTTGGAAGTCAAAAAGGGATAGATGACAAGTATGGTTTGGGATATGAGAAAGAAGAAAGCTCCGGATCCGGTCAAAAGAATTTTGCATCAGAAAATCCAAGGAGCAGGCCTAGAAGACCTCCGGTAAGACAGCCAAATGCTCAAAGATATCCATCTTTCAATGGATACTGCCACAGCTGCAACCACTTTGGTCACAAAGCTAATCAGTGCAGAAAGAGAATGAATCAGATTAATTCATCCTTCTCCGGACAGTGCTTCAACTGCAAAAGGTATGGACACAAATCCCATGAATGCAGAAATATGCAAGTAAACAAATCATTCAAAGGTAGATGCTTTACATGCAATAGAGTAGGTCATATGGCTAATCAATGCAGATCAAGAGGATATCAGTCAAATATGCAAAGAAATGTTATTTGCCAAATCTGCAATAGGTCCGGTCATAATGCTAAAGTCTGCAGAAGCAAGAATCAGGACAAAAGAGGTCCAGTGTATAATCAGAATCAAGACAAGGGTAAACAAAAGATGAATGCGGATGAAGTTAGGAATCAGATGAGCAAGATTTGGGTGAAGAAAAGTTTAGAGAATGTAGAGGTTGAATCCGCACCAGACTCTGGTGCTGATATTTCTTCCAGAAATTAAAAAGTGAGCTCTGGCTCAGGGGGAGACTCAAAGAAAATCCTGTTCCCCCAGCCAATCAAGTGGTGCCAGATGTGGCACAAGATGCGGAGTAAAGGGTTTAAATATATAAGTCTTGAGATGATCCAGATAAGATTTCAGAGGTCCGCATGGAGTTATGAAGAAGCTGTGATCGATCAAGTAAGACCTGTTCCGGGAGATGTTCCGGTATGACAAAGGATTACTAAAAGGTCCGGAGAGATCCGGAAGTGCACTATCTTATTCTGCGGATTGGACAGAGTGTTTGGGATGTTCTTGTAATGTGTCACCTTGATTTATTCATGATTGAAAGATCCGGATGATATTCACAGATCAGGACTGATCTGGGATACTCTAGGCTATCCGGACAAGGCAAACCAGAATAATATAGGTGAAGCATTTATTGCAAACAGATATTAGGGTTTACGGAGCAATATAAGGAATTTCTCAAAAGTCATTTGCTCATTCTACACTCAAGAAGAAGCGAAAAGTGGAGCTCTGCAACAAGTTTCATCAAGCACACCAAGGATCTCCTGCCGAAGTCATTGCATAAAGAAATCAATCCAACCACTCCGTGCAAACCGAAGGTGCATAAGGTATTCTCTGTTTTTCATTATCTCACTACAAATCTTTGAAGAATGGCTACTCCAAATATAGTTAAGATCTCTGATAGACCTCGCCCCACATTCAAGAAACATCCTTACAAATCATTGGAGGTAGATCCACTAGGAGCCTTCTCTAGTGTTCCTCATGGTGTATTGCATATGGAAGATATTAGGGTTTACATCCATGCGAATCTTGAAGACTTTGGAGAATCAAAACTGATGGATATCTATCACAAACAATTGATAGATGACTCCTTTGAGATCAAACCTCAGTACAAAGCCATCCGGGACAAACACTTTGCACAGTGCATTCATTTCCCCTGTTTTGAAGAAGATGAATGGGTCCGGTATGTACTAAGTAGAGTACATGACAACTTCCTATGGTTGAACCAGCCCTTCAAGATCACCAAAGATGCAATTAGGGCTGTAATCGGTCTGCACTCATTCGGTGGATTACCTGTTCTCAAGTCTATCAAAAATCAGACAGTTAGTGATGCAACCGGATCCAAGTTTGACAAGAGAGCTATGACAGTTGATGACATCACTGAACCGGATGTCAAATTTGCAGCTATGATAATTGGTTACAAAATCTATCACTCCAGTAGGGAAAATTCAGTACCGGGAACTGCAATCTACACAGCTTATCAAATGTTAAAGGAGAATGCAGACTATGACTTGTGTGAGCTTCTTGTGAACCAACTCTTTGAAAATCTGTAGAAGATCAAGAAGGACAAGAAAAACTCCTTCAAGTATGGCAATCTGATCCTTTGTCTCTTCTTCTACTACATGAATGAGCTTCCCGAATCCAGTGGATGGATATGGCAGAATGACAGACCGGTTGCCATCCAAATCAGAGACTATTTGCATGGACTTGGGGATGCTAAAGCAAGGAATACAGCTCTATGGGGATACTTCAAGAACTTCCAAAGCATGATGCATGCAAGAGAAAGAATACCCCAATCCCTTGTTGAAAAGTACAAAGACACAGTATGCTTCATGGTAGAAACAGATCAGTGTCTAATGGAGGCAGTGGAGCCAAGGACTATCTGGATCATGCCCATGGGGTATGAAGTGGATGAACAGATAGTAGAGCTGCATGTTCAACACATGCTAAGCCAGCCCAAAGATCCTAAGGCAGAAAGGTTTGGAACCTTTGAGGAACTGAGTATAAAGATACATGTAGAACTCAGGGAACTGGAGATAAAGAGGAAGGTAAGAAAAGAAGTTGAGCATATTGCTCAAGGCCTAGGCATCTCAAAAGAGGCACTTGATGCCAGCCGGGAAAAGAGGAGGAAGGCTGAGGAAGAAGAGAAAAGTAAAGAAAGTGTTCCGGTTGAAACTCCCACCCGGACCAGATCATCAAAGAGATCTGCACCTCCCACAACCAAAAGTTCAAAACCGGAAGTCCAGGCATCTGGTAAAAGATCCAAGACAAAAGCCACAAGTGCTTATGAAAGCCAACAGGATGAAGAGGAAACAGAGTCAGATGAGGGAGTAAAAGAAATAAAGAAGCAGAAGAAGAAAGGATCCGGTAAACCATCCACAGGCCAAGACAAGGATGAAATGGCAGAGGTATCTGTTGAAAAGCCCACTCTGTCTCTAGAGAGTGTAATCAAGTCGGTCACGGTAGATGGAAACCTTCAACCAATGACTGAATTTTATGATGACTACAATGAGGCTGACCAAAAGATTCTGCAGGAAGCCACAGTCAAATATCTGAACATATACAATAAGGCTTTCATTGAGATCATATCTCTTATTCCTAAAAGCCTAGAAAAGGAATTAGAAATAAGAAAGAATAATGCTCATGCAAAAGATCTTGAGATCTGGGAGCAGATAGCTATTCAGCTATATCCTCAAATTGATCCCAAGACAATGAACATTATCTTCAAAGACTGCAAAGATGAGTTCAGAAGTAAAGCCAGGATGAATCAACTCATGCTTGGTGAGACTGACAAAGTGGCCCAAGAGACAGAAGAGATCCTCTGGAAGGCCTTCAAAAGGTTCAATCTTCCTGTTGTAGAGGACTTGGGTGCAGAAATAGCTGCGGATTTGGAATCATCTGTTCCGGAAGAAGTGGGCCCTGAACAGACAAACATCTCTCCTCCGGTTTCCCCTACAGTCTCCAGATCCAAAGAAGAAGAGAAATTACAGGAGAAGGAAGCAGGGGTGAAAGATAAAGAGGTTGATAGTTCCAAGACTGCAGAAGAAAAGAAACATCTGTCTCTGGCAAGAGACACTGCACAAACTGTTCAACAATTTTTGAGCAAAGCCACTATAGAAATTGATGAACCGGACCTACTCAAAGGACCATTAGATTTTGACTCTTTGTCACCGGTGCAAACAATGAAAATAGCCTCATTTGCAAATGAGAAAGTCAAAGAGAAGCTGCTGAAATCTCACATGGAAGACTGTGAGCTTATGGAGGTAGCATCTGGAGTGCTAGAAAAGATCATGCCATCCTTTCAAAAGGATCCCACAGCCTCCTCTTCTGGTAATCTCAAAACCTTAGTCAGCAGTGTTAGTACACATTTTGAATCTCTAGAAAAATCTGCTGAAGAAAAGGTCCGGAAGGAATTTTTGGATAAAAGATTTTTAGAAGTATTAGAATTAATCTCTAAAGATAGGAAGATTGTGAGTATTGGAATAAAGAGCTTAGAGAATGCTCTTAAGGATGGCGGTGACATTTACAAATTTTGTATATCCTGGTCAAAGGCAACAGCAGCAATTGATAAGAAAATAAAAGAGGAACAGGACAAGCTACAAAGCTTATCTCAAAGTTTTGATCCTCTCTCTTCCTCCATAATAAATCAAGAATGTCAGAATATTGCAGTCTTGAATGAAATAAAGAATCTTGAGAAGGAAAGGAAGAATATCACTAACTGGATGGGAGAACTTAGAAGGATTATAATCCCTAAGTTGGAAACTATGCATGAGGCCATCAGTGATGCTCAGACCACCGCCCAAACAAATGATCCGACAGATCTCAAGCGGGCAGAAGCTTTTGCATTTTTGTTGAGTGGTCACATTTCAATTTTGGATAGAATGAAGCAAAGTTGGGCTACAGAAATGATCCAATTGCAGACATCCATTGCAGACATTCTTCAGTATATGTGAGTATGTAAATATGCGGCTATGTATAGAAATTTTTTAAAAATTTTGGTGTGCGGACCCTACCCTTTGCCATTGATGTCAAAGGGGGAGTGAGGAGCAGTGAAAAATGAGGAATCCAACTAAGGGGGAGTTCCAGAAATTGTATATAAAGATAGAGCATCAGCAAAGGGGGAGCATAGTGTAAATACTTAGTCATTTTTCACTAAGTGTTGCCATCAATGCCAAAGGGGGAGATTGTTGGCAAGAGACACTATATGGATTCATGGTTGTTGTCATTGATGGCAACAAAGGTCATCCCACATATCCGCAAGTCATGATGTGTCTCTACTGGAAGTCAGAATAAAGATTGTTGTGGTCCGGTGAACAAGAACAGAGCATGTGGCAAGGTCTGACAGATTGATCTGGATCTCTCAGAGGAAGTGTCTTGGTGCAGTGCGGATTTGGGGAAGTCAAGAGGACTACCTTGAGTGGTATATTCCAAGGATTTAGCCTCCGGTGATGGACAAGGAAAAAGATATGATAGTTGAGTACCGGATTCCTGAGAGACAGTGAAAACAGAGGAAGAACTGACTGACAGAGTATCAGACTACTTTCCGGATGTGTTACTATTGATGATAAAGGTTGTGAAGGCATGAATCATGTTTGGCTGACATGATTAATGATATCTACAAGTATATGCTTGATCCGCATTGCTTGGTGAGCAAGGATTCAGCCGACAGAACAAAGTTTGTAAGAAACTAGACTGTTCCGGATGCCGACTAGAAAGGTGATGAAATTACTTGTGCGGATATATATAGAGGATGGATTTAGTTGTGAAGTGTGTGAATGAATTAACATATATGCGAATAAGTCCAGAACAGAGCAGAAGTAGCAAGAAAGATCCGGTATGTGAAAGGATAGCGGAATAAAGAACAGAGGAAAGATGAAGTGCAGCAGATCAGTGTACTGAGCCTAACCGGAACTGAACTCCAGCATATGCAGATGCTTCCAATCAGTTCAAGACTATGATTCTTATCACTTTGTAGATAGTGTGTCTTCTTGTAGGCAGTGGGCCTCTTGTGAGCAGTGTGCTCGGGCAGTGAGCCCTAATTGGCAAGTGCCATTTTGTAATTTCCTATTCTTCTAACAGAGAATAATTTTTGGGTTAATCACCCCGTGGTTTTCTCCCTTAACAGGGTTTCCACGTCAAAAATACTGTGTCATGTGTTTCTTATTTCATGGTAATGTTTTTGTGTTTGATTCAATGCTGCATTAATTAATAAGAAAGTTCAGAAAGAGAAATAATTAGGATAACTGATTCACCCCCCCCCCCTCTCAGTTATCAACACCAAGTCCAAGGTCTAGGCTTTTGTCATGATTTGGAAACAAGACTTGTAACCTGTGTCAACTATATCAAAGATTTTCCTGCCATAGAAAATGGAGGACTAATGAGTAGGCGCCCTAGTCTAGGGTACTATTTTCTGCTCTGATATGCAATTCTAACAATTTGTGATACCCTCCTACAACTTCACCTTTTTTGTATCCTCAACCTGTAACCTGTAATCACAAAAACTTTGGGAGGGGGTTGCGGTGTTTAGAGGCTTGCCTCAGTCAAGCCCTGGAGAGATATTTAAGTCTTCCAAACACTGTTGTTAGATAGAGAGTGTGTGCCCTTGTGAGGCAGAGGCAATATCCAAATGATAAATGCTCAAAATCACAATAGATGTCACCTTGTAGTGAAGATCTCATGGAAGGAAGAAGCTCTTCATTCCATGAGGAGATGGAGGTTCAAATCTGCAAACACAAACACATAAATAACACCAAATCTACTCTTCCACACAATGAATGCCTTGAATCACTTTCACAAGAATGCATGAACATCACAATTGCTATCTAATAATCATCTAGTTTCAAATGAATACCTAAACATGCTTTTATATGCAACTACAAACATTCCCACCAAGAATTTCATAATGCAAACTTACCATGTCGGTATAGGACCTAATTAACGATCACAAGCTGACACTTAAAATTTGGGCCTGACCCAAAATAGGCTAGGACTAGGGCATGGGTGCCCAAGTCCTCCCTCCTATTTTGGCTAGGGATTAACTTCAAGGGATTTGCTTGGGTCCCATTTTTCATAAAACCCAAGGTTCATTTCATCAGGATGTCAAAATATGATGCAAGATGTCCTAAATGCACACTAAAGACCCAGGAGCTAAACCTTAGGAGGGAAAAGCACCCAAGGGGACATTTTCTGATGTTACACTTCTTCTTTCATATTGTATCCTTCTTTAATCTAAAATTTTATTTTGACTATTATCTTCTCAGATTGTTCAAGGCCTCATACTAAATCAACATTAGATTCATTGTTCTCTTGAAGTTGTAGTCTTAGTTTAAGGTTCTCCTTTTTAAGACTCTTCATCTCACTGTATGCATAACGGAGTTCCTTCTCAAGATCCATTTCTTCATCATCTTTATCATAATCTTCTTTGAATCTTTCTCTTCTTTTCTTTTGTCTTGACTTTGGACCTGCACACATTCAAAAGCACAACGATTAGTTTTACCACAAATAAAAAAAATCATACTTACCTTCGTATATGTCAGATACTTCTTCCTTTGCATATAATTCATTGCTATATCTAATGCATGATTCAAGATTTGAATTCTTCATCTCCTTTGATGCTTTCAATGTTTCCTCTCTTTTAGATGAATTCTCTTGTTCTAACTCCATATCTACCTTTTCATCATATTTTTCTTCTTCTAAATCCATTTCAACATTTTCTTCTGCTTTTAACTTTTATTTTCTTTCACTCACAAAGTCATCTTATTTTTCAAAGATATCATCTTTCTTTTTTGTTTCCATACTATTTTATAGTGGTTTTTTGTTAAAAGGGAGGAAATTTTGGTTTATGCAAAATTCTCCTTTCACTACAAACATTACAAGGGCTTATCAACTGAGTTGAATCTCCACTAAGAGAGAGAAATCACCTATTAGGTTGGGCTGCCACTTGGGAATCTATGGATTCTTGGATGTGTCAAACAACATCTCTATCTAATACTCAAGTGTACTTAGAAATAGTAAGCAAATTATCAAATTACAACAAATCATTTCAGATTGAGATAAGAGACAGAGATATTTAACTCACTATTTTTGAAGTTTAGAAGACAAAAAAGTTAGACACAGGGACTAGCGCCCAACTCCAAGGTACATATTTCTTTGCAAAATCTTGATCTCCTTCTGATACTGATCTGCACTGCAACATCTCTTTCTAGGAATTCAACTGCATAGGACATGGGGACTAGAACCCTAGTCCAAGAAAAGTTCTAGTGTCCTGCTTCTTTTCAGATCCTAAATCCTTGATGCCTGCCACTCCTCTCTACAACTCCACTCCACGGAACTCAACACCTGTAACCTACAATCACAAGTTGTGTGGGAGAGGGTTGTGGTGTTTAAAGTCTTGCCTCAATCAAGCCTTGGAGAGACATTGAAGTCTTCTAAACATTGTTGTTAGATGAGAGTGAGTATCCCAGTGAGATAGAGGCAAAAATTCAAATGATAAATGATTGAAAACATAATAGATATCACCTTGTAATGAATATCTCATGGAAGGAAGATCCTCCTCATGCCATGAGGAGATGGATTTCAAATCTATTAATACAAACGCAATAACTATGCTCTGCTCTACAACACGATGAATATTTTGAATTCTCTATAATCACAAGTATGCATAAAGTTGTCTATTTTTTGTCTAGTTTGCAAATGAAACCTAATCATTCCTATATATGCAACTGCAAAGATTCTCATTAACAGTCACTAAACTGACATTTGAAATTAGGCCATACCTAAAATAGGGTTGGACTAGGCTACTAGCGCCTAGGTCTGCCTTTCCATTTTTCCCAAGATTCATAAAAGTGTAACCCCCTAGGTCCTATTTTCCATAAGACTTCAGGGTTTTCTCATAGGGAGTTAGAAATAACATGCAAGATGATCTAAATGCAATAACAGGACCTGGGATCTAAACCATAAGAGGGAATAGCCCCCAAGGGGACATTTCCTGACATAACATTTAGCCTCCACTTTAATGTATGTATAAATGCAAGGCCAATACATGCATTAAAGTATGGTCAACAAACATAGCAAACATGCCAAGCATGAAGAAGACACGCCAAACACATTGAAGACAATAACATGAACATAAAACATGGAGAAGACACTTACAGTCACACAAAACATGGAGAAGACAACATTGAAGACACGTAAAATATAGTGAATATAGTGAATGCAATGATTATTTTCTTTCTCTTTTTCTCATGTATGAAATGAGGATGCAAGTACAAGGAAAGTAAGCACAAATCCATAGTGCAAAAGAGACTCATCACCACCAGTCATTAGACTGTACATGGGGCAATAGACATGCAATACAAATCTCAGAGTGGAGGGACTCATCAGCACCAGTCTTTAAACTGCACTTGAGAATAAACATGCCGTAAAAAACCCAAAGCATAGGAGGGACTCATCACTACTAGCCTTTAGACTATGCTTGGGAACAAACACACCATACACAGACACATGGAAGACAAGTGATGCAGTGTACCTATTGCTAGGTTCATCACCATCTCAGGCACATTACAGGCACACACTGACAATTGGGCTTTGCCACAACAGTCACCAAAGACACACTTAATCTCAAGTCTGCTCCCTACCTACTCAGAGGGCTTTCTAAAGATGACATAATTGTGCACTCTCCTTAAGAAATACACCATCCCTGCCTCATGTAGAGGGATTAAGATAAAAAGGATATGCATGATATCCCACCTCCGCAAAGGGCTTAAGTGATTGCAATAGATTCAAGATTCACAAACACACATTGCTAGTATCTATAATAGACAACTTACCTTATATATGCCCCCACCTTAAAGTGGTTAATGTCGTGTACTGATATCAAGCACATTAAGGTAGGAAGAAAACACACAAGGGATCACAAGCTCTTGCAAAGCCCATGCCCCTGAAGGTGACATGTACTTTACAATCCACAAATGTTCCTACAAACACATTCCTACAAGAAAAGTGTTAGTGTCTGATGTAGAGGCACTTTGATAGGAGAAGGATAGCAAACTAGACAAGGTTCTTACTACACCCAAAAGCCCAAATTTGAGGTTCTTCATACAAAAGTGGGAACAATAGTTAGGAGATCAAAATTCTTCATGGAAAAGGTGTTTAGACATGTATTGGAACCCATCCCATCCATTGGCAAAGGTAGGTCAAACTTCAAACTAGTACTTCCTTCACAAACCCAAGAAATGGCTTGTAGCCCTAAAAAAGGAGAATAGTCCTAATAACTTTTGGTATAGACCTTCAAATATAGATCTTGGACAATTATAAGATACCTATTTGGACCCCCTATCTCATATCCAAGAATGGGTATTGGTTGTTTTGGAAACTATGGTTCAACCTATAACTCCTCCTAATGCATTAGAGCCCCAATTAGGCCTAATTTGTGAAGCAACTACACTTGGATGGAGGCTTATAACTCTCAGGACCACTTGTACATGTCAGGGATCTTCCAAAACCATAGAATCTAGTTTTTATTTGCTTCTAGACTTGACTTTCATCAAATTTCATACTGTTGTTGTATCTCACAAGCTCCTAACACATGGTTTTGCTAGGTTTTTCACATAGACTGCCTCAAATCTCCTACTCTGCCCAAACTCTTGCAAACCAACATGAAAAAAACATAATCACAATCCATCCCACTAATCTATGAGGTCTTACATTAGTGGAATGGAGGTGAGAGCATAGATTTCAACCAACACCCTAAGGTAGGGTTTCACAAAACAAGTTTAGGGAAAACCTTATAACTCCCTACCACAGAAACTTCAAAGTATCAAACTAAATTCAAATGGAAGTCAGCATCAAGTTCTAACTGATCAATTCATTCAAAAATGAAAACAACCCCATACCTATGCACAGTACGGACTGTGGCAGCAAGGAAACTCAAAAAAATAGTCACCAAGAGCAGTCTGAGGAAAAATAGAGATATCTTGCTTTAAAGTTGGTGTCAAAACCTCAAATCAACCTTGTTTGAGATCTATTCCATTACTCCACATGTACCACTAAATTGGGAACCATGACAGTTCCATATAGAAGCAAAGTATGGCTCAAAACAAGTTTACACAAGAAAAATGGGTAGAATAGAGATTTCTTTGTTTATTTCTTATCAAACTTCCTTCCCCTTGCTCCTTCATGGGTGGTAGACCTTATACATCATCTATATAACCACCTAACTACATTGGTAAGTAGTTTGGATCGATGGAGAAGGTTTTGTAACTATCCTTCAACCATCGCTGCCAACTAACATTAGTTTATGGTGATTACAACTGTATTAGCCATGTGTAGCATTTGTCTTAGTTTATTTTGTGATTACAAAGGTATTATCCCTGTTTGGGATGTGTGTACTATTCTCTCCAAAGATGACAAGCCTTTGACAAGGCATGAAACTCATAACCACACCCTACATGCCTTAGAAAGGCTTACATACATGAGATTGTATGATTGTCCCTTAGGACTTATAAGACTGTCTATTACAACACAGTACCATGGCCCTTATTACAACATAAGAAAATGGTCTTCATGACCTTATTTAATCAACAAAACAAGATGAACATCAAAGCAAGATAACTCAAGACCTTAGTCTTCTTGGTGCTCCTGCACCATACTCCCCGGGTGGAAAGAGAATTCAAGTCTCTTGAGGAAGTAGATCAGCAATTGTGACACCATGCTTCAAGATGTCTTCCTCACTCATCCAAGTGGAATCTTCAATGGGTAAGCCACTCCATTTGACAAGGAACTTTTTATGTCTTATTTCTAGTCTTCTTCAAGACCTTCATGTCAAGAATGCATTCCAACTTCAATGGTTGATTGGGTGGAAGACCCTTGACCCATTCTTCATCTCCTGCTGCTGTCATATCTGCCTCTAAATTTGCATTAGGATCACCTTTTAAAGGGAACAAGTTTGAAACATTAAATATAGGAGATATGGCCAAGCCTTGAGGAAATTCAATCTCATAGGCATTGGGCCCAAACTTGTGCACAATCCAGCATGGTCCTATCTTCTTCATGAGGAGTTTGGTTGGCTACCCCTTAGGAAGTCTTTCCTTCTTCAAATGTGCCATGACCAAATCCCCAACCTTGTATTGTACATCTCTCCTTCTCTCATTGGATTTCTCCTTGTACTTGTCATTGTTCCTTTGAAGAGTTTCTTTGACATTATCATGGATGTCTTTCATGGCCAATGCAAAGTCTTCACCTTGAGCACTTTTCCTTTCCAATCCATGGAGATCTCTCAGTTCAAGAATACCTCTTGGATGAATGCCATAAACAATCTCAAATGGACTCCTTCCTATGATTCTATTGGTGGAATCATTGTAGGCAAACTTTGCTTGAGGGATGATCATATCCCATGCCTCTCCATGTTGTTTGGTAAGACACCTGAGAAGATTTCCCAAGGACCTATTCACAACCTTAGTTTGGCCATCAGTCTAAGGGTGATAGGATGAAGTGAATGACAATTGAGTGCCCAACGTCTTCCAGAAAGTGCACCAAAAATGGCCTACAAACTTTGGATCCCTGTCAGTCACAATGTTAAGAGGCAAACCATGGATTCTAACAATTTCTTTGAAGAACAAACCAGTAATGTGAGAAGCATCATTAGTGCATTTACATGGAAAGAAATGAGCCATCTTACTAAGTCTATCCACCACAACAAATATACTATCAAAGCCTCTTTGAGTCCTAGGAAGACCCAAAACAAAATCCATGCTAATACTTTCCCATGGCCTATTAGGAATAGGAAGTGGCTGATATAGACTAGCATTAGATGAAGTACCCTTTGCCCTTTGACAAATACTACAACATTCAACAAATTTTATGATATCTGATTGCATTTTAGGCCAAAAATAAAACCTCTTCACCTAATCCAATGTTTTATCTAGCACAGAGTGACCTCCTAGTCCACCACAATGTTTTTCCTTTATGATGTTCTCCCTCATGGAACACATAGGAACACATAGTTGGCTGCCTTTGAACAACAACCCCTACTGCAACAAAAACTTAGAAAAATTAGAATGATAAGAGTATGAAAATTGTGAACAAACTTCATATACCTCCTTGAAATCTTCATCATCCTGATACATATGTTTGAGGGCATCAACCCCTACACTTTGCAACTAAATTTCTTGAATCATACACACCCTTCTACTCAATGCATCTACCACTTTGTCAGCCTGCCCCCTTCTTGTGTTTGATTGAAAAAGCATAGGCTTGGAGATGCTAAACCCATTTCATATGCCTATGATTGAGTTTCTCCTATGAATTTAGAGAACTAAGTGCATGGTTGTCAGTATAAACAATAAATTCTTTGGGCAAAAGATAGTGCCTCCATTTTTTCAATGCTTGTACCATTGCATACAATTCCAAGTCATAAGTAGAGTACTTTCTCTTAGCATCATTCAATTTTTTACTAAAGAAAGCAACAGGCCTACCTTCTTGACTTTGGACAGCCCCTATAGCAAGGTTACTAGCATCACATTCCACCACAAACAACTTGTTAAAGTTAGAAAAAACAAGAATGGGCTGTTGTACTCCCTTTTGTTTTAGAATTTCAAAAGAATAATTGGCTGCCTTTGTCCAAAAAAATTTACATTTTTTCCCCCCTTTGATGGTATCCAAAATTGGTGCACAAATATGACTAAAACCCCTTATGAATTTCCTATAAAATGTTACCAAACCATGAAAACTTTTCACATCACCTTCTATTTTTGGAGTTGACCATGACAAAATAGCTTCTACCTTTATTGAATCCATCTTCAAACTACCTTGTGAAATCACAAAACCAAGATAGGTGAGTTCTTCCTTCATGAAGACACTCTTTTCCATGTTGATCATCAACTGTTCATCATGCAATTTCTTCAAAACCTTATCCAAATGTTGCAAATGCTCCTCCTTAGTCCTACTGAAAACAAGAATGTCATCCAAATATACCACAACAAATTTGCAAATGAAATCCTTCAATACTTCATTGATGAGATGCATAAAAGTACTTGGGGCATTAGATAGACCAAATGGCATCACCAACCACTCATAAAGACCCTCATTTGTTTTGAATGTTGTCTTCCATTTATCCCCTTGCTTTATCCTAATTTGATGATACCCACTCTTAAGGTCAATCTTAGAAAAGTATCTAGCTCCTCCCAAATAGTCCATTAGTTCCTCAATCCTTGGCATAGGGAACCTATATCTTATGGTAATCTTGTTAATGGCTCTAGAATCTATACACAACCTCCATTTACCATTTTTTTTGGGGCTAGGACTATTAGGATAGCACATGGGCTAAGGCTCTTTCTTACCAATCTCTTATCCAACAATTCTTGTACTTGCTTGGCAATCTCTTCATTTTGTGAAGGTGTCATCTTGTAGGCTACTTTGTTTGGTAAAGTAGATACCGGTATGAAGTCAATTTGATGGCTTATGTCCCTAATAGGTGGCAACTTATTAGGCATTTCTTCTACCATAATCCCCTTATACTTCTCTAACAATTGTTGCACCTCCTTAGGAACCTCTTCCTTACTAGGATCATGCAAACTAGGATTATTTTTAGGCTTCAAAATCAGAGCATACCCTTGGGTTCCTTCCTCCTTAAGGGTATCTAGAAACTCTTTACCACTCACAATCATGACACTTGACCCAACATTCTTCTCTACATTCTCATCCGGTAATGGATCCATTCTATATTTTCTACCATTCTTAGTTATGATAAAAGAATTATTTTTACCATCATATTGTGATTGAACATCATATTGCTATGGGCATCATAACAGAAAATGACAAGCATCCATGGGAATTATATCACACAAAATCTTGTCCTTATATTCCCCTATCTCAAATTCTACCCATGATTGTTCATCTACCAAAACGTGTTTCCCCTTATTCAACCATAATACTTTATAAGGACTAACATGAGGAAGTCTTTTCAATTTCAACTTGTCTACCATTTCAATGGAAACCAAATTTTTAGTTGATCCTAAATCAACAATTACCTTGCAAATATTACCATAGGCCTTGCATGTTGTCCTGAACAATGTCTTCCTTTGAGGGGGTTCTTGTGTTTGAGGCACCTTCAACATGGTTCTTCTCATCATCAAACTTTCTCCTTCATGGACTGGGGCTGCAGTTCCAATTGGAGAGTTGATACTTTGGCAATCTTCCTCTTGGATCAATTGGTTCCTTCTCTCTCCTCCATGAGAGCTTGAGGCTTGCATTTTAGGACACTTGAAGGCCGGATGTCCCACTTGGTTGCAATTGTAGCACCTTCCTGTGAAGACATTAGGAACTCTTCCTGGTCCACCAAATCTACCTCTTCCATTAGGCATCCTTCCTCTAAAACCTCCTCTAGAACCTAATTCTCCACTTTGCTATTGGGAACTAGATTCCCCTTGACTTCTTTGGAACTGATTTTTGCCTCCAAAAGTGCCCCTACCTTTGAAATTTCTACCACCTCTTCCTCTATTTTTCTGCTCACCTTTCCTCTTCAACTTCTCCTCAGCCCTTAATGCTACTTGAAAGCATTTTTCCACAATTTCAAGGGTTAATAAACTAATCTCATCTTGAATATTAAACCTCAAACCATTTAGATACCTTGCCACTTTATCTTTTTCATCCTCCATGTACCCACAACGAAGAGTGTATTTGTGAAACTCCTCGGTGTAAGTGGCCACATCCAAATCTCTTTGCTTGAGATTTTGCATCTTCTTGTAGATCTATACATCATAGTTTGATGGAAGTAATTGGGACTTGATCCTCTTCAACATTCTACTCCATGAAGAGATTGTACTCTTCCCATTCTTTACCCTCTCACCTTGGGTGTAATTCCACCATGTAAGGGCAACACCTTTGAGTTTAGTTTTGGCAAACTTCACTCTCTTATTTTTAGGAACTTCTTTGTATTCAAAGTAGTTGTTTAGAGCCTCAATCCACTCCACGACTTCAATATCATTCATCTTCCCACTGAACATGGGAATCTCCATCTGAGCCTCTGAAGAATCCTTGCCAATTTCCTTGATGGCTTCAAGGAAATGCTTTTGATCTGCCAGTACCTCTACCTCTTCTTGCTCTTCTTCTTCCTCCTCTTTTTCTTCTTCTTCATTAGAACCTTCATCTATCCTCTTCCCTATCCTCAATGCTTTCAACTCTGCTTTGAGTGCTTCCTTGACTCCACTTTTGATCTTCTCTTCCATCTCCTTGAACTTCTTGACCACTTCAGTGGTCATCCCCTTTGGAGGCATATTGCTAGCCTCTCCTTCACTCTCTTCTACTGACATATACCAAGTCTTATCAAACCAACAATAGAACCTTTATGTCTCTGATACCACTATGATGTAGAGGCACTTTGATAGGAGAAGGATAGCAAACTAGACAAGGTTCTTACTACACCCAAAAGCCCAAATTTGAGGTTCTTCATACAAAAGTTGGAACAGAAGTTAGGGGCTCAAAATTCTTCATGGAAAAGGTGTTTAGACATATATTGGAACCCATCCCATCCATTGGTAAAGGTAGGTCAAACTTCAAACTAGTACTTCCTTCACAAACCCAAGAAATGGCTTGTAGCCCTAAAAAAGGAGATCAATCCTAATAACTTTTGATATAGACCTTAAAATATAGATCTTAGACAATTAGAAGATACCCATTTGGACCCCCTATCAGATATCAAAGAATGGGTATTAGTTGTTTTGGATGATATGGCTCAACCTATAACTCCTCCTAATGCCTTAGAGCCCCAATTAGGCATAATTTGTGAAGCAACTACCCTTAGATGGAGGCTTATAACTCTTAGGACCACTTGGACAAGTCAAGGATCTTTGAAAACTATAGAATCCAATTTTTATTTGCTTCTAGACTTGACTGTCATCAAATTTCATACTATTGTTGTTTCTCATAAGCTCTTAGCACATGGTTTTGCTAGGTTTTTCAAATAGACTGTCTCAAATCTCCTACTCTGCCCAAACTCTTTCAAAACAACATGAAAAAAATATAATCACAATCCATCCCACTAATCTGTGAGGTCTTACATCAGTGGAATGGAGGTGAGAGCATAGATTTCAACCAAAACCCTAAGGTAGGGTTTCACAAACCAAGTTTAGGGAAAACCTTATAACTCCCTACCATAGAAACTTCAAAGCATCAAACTGAATTCAAATGGAATTCAACATCAAGTTCTAACTAATCAATTCATTCAAAAATGAAAACAACCATGTACCTCTGCACAGTACGGACTGTGGCAGCAAGGAAACTCAGAAAAAATAGTTACCAAGAGCAGTCTGAGGAAAAATAGAGATATCTTGCTTTAAAGTTGGTGTCAAAACCTCAAATCAACCTTGTTTGAGAGCTATTCCATTAATCCACATGTGTCACTAAATTGGGAACCATGACAGATCCATACAGAAGCAAAGTACAGCTTAGAACAGCAAGTTTACACAGGAAAAATGGGTAGAACAGAGATTTCTTTGTTTATTTCTTATCAAACTTCCTTCCCCTTGCTCCTTCATGGGTGGTAGACCTTATACATCATCTGTATAACCACCTAACTACATTGGCAAGTAGTTTGGATCAATGGAGAAGGTTTTGTAACTGTCCTTCAACCATCACTGCCAACTAACATTAGTTTATGTTGATTACAACTATATTAGCCATGTGTAGCATTTGTCTTAGTTTATTTTGTGATTACAAAGGTATTATCCCTATTTGGGATGTGTGTACTATTCTCTCCAAAGATGACAAGCCTTTGACAAGGCATGAAACTCATAACCACCTCCTACATGCCTTAGAAAGGCTTACATACATGAGATTGTATGACTGTCCCTTAGGACTTATGAGACTGCCTATTACAACACGGCACCATGGCTCTTATTACAACATAAGAAAATGGTCTTCATGACCTTATTGAATCAACAAAACAAGATGAACATCAAAGAAAGAGAACTCAAGACCTTAGTCTTCTTGGTGCTCCTGCACCAGTGTCCATATAATCATTAATAATCAACAATGCATATGATCAATCACATAAAGAACCAAGGAATGCAAGATTGAAGATAGACAAAGTGCACGGGGTAGTAGTATTGTTATGTTTTGTAAGTGTGATGAGACAACATCAAGATCACACAGAGTGATTCTACTAGCCAAGCATCAGATAATATATAACAACCCCATCGTCATGTATGGACTAGATCCATTTTTTATTACTTGCTAAAGGGACACTAGGTCTGCATCAGGATAATATGTTTTTTGTCATTTGCTCACTAGATAGAACCACTAGAGGAAGGGAAACAATAAAGCAAGAGAGGAGAAACAAGTGTCTTAGGGGTAGTCCCATAGGAGAGTGTCCCCAATCACCAACCACAATACTATGTTCCATAACACACAACACACAACAATGAAAATAGAGGAGAAGCAATATAGAAGAATGATGATATAAATTGAAGAAGGGTCACAACAGAGGCAGTCTCCTAGTATTCTTGACCTTATGAGAGTATCAAGGGTCATCCTAGGAGGCCTAAACAACACATAAAACATCATGGGGGAAACACATCATGGAGGTAAAGGGTTAGAAATACTTACCTGTAGGGGTACCCAAACTAAGGGTTATCATCGAGCAAACCATCCTCTTCCCAATCACATAAAGAACCAAGGAATGCAAGACTCAAGATAGACAAAGTGCATGGAGAAACAATATTGTTATGTTTTGTAAGTGTGATAAGATAGCATCAAGATCACATGGAGTGATTCTACTAGCCAAGCGTCAGATAATATATAACCCCATCATCATGTATGGACTAGATCCATTTTTTGATTACTCGCTAAAGGGACACTAGGTATGCATTAGTATAATATGTTTTGCATCATCCACCTGCTAGATAGAACTAATAGAGGAATGGAAACAATAAAGAAAGAGAGGAGAAACAAGTGTTTTAGGGACAGTCCCGTAGGAGGGTACCCCCAAGTCACTAATCGTAATGCTATGTTCTGTAAGACACAACACACAATAATGAAAATGGTGGAGAAGCAATATAGAAGAATGATGATACAAATAGAAGAAGGGTCACAATAGAGTCAGTCTCGTAGTATTCTTGACCTAACAAGAGTTTGAAGGGTCATCCTAGGAGGCCTAAACAACACAACACATCATGGGGGAAACACACAATGGAGGTAAAGGGTTAGAAATACTTACCTGTAGGGGTACACAAACTAAGGGTTGTCATCAAGCAAATCATCCTCTTCCCAATCTCAGATGCTATATAGGA
Organism: Cunninghamia lanceolata; assembly: GCA_027924645.1. Classification (NCBI taxonomy): domain Eukaryota; kingdom Viridiplantae; phylum Streptophyta; class Pinopsida; order Cupressales; family Cupressaceae; genus Cunninghamia; species Cunninghamia lanceolata. The sequence continues at coordinate 4,155,649 of BSBN01000985.1, read as the reverse complement.
AAGAGGTGTGTAAGGTACCATAGCCCAACTTTTGTTCTTATCTTCTAATTCTTCAATGTTGAGGTTTTCTATGTTTGTTTCAATGTTAAGTTGAATGTTTTCTTGTTGAGCAGCAAATTCTTGGGAAAAATCTTGTCTTCTCCTCCTCCTTTCTTTTTCTTGTCTATTCCTTCTTATCTTAATACTTATTCCATCAAAGGAATCATCATGATTTTCCATAGGGTTTCTCACATTAGAGGCAGAAGCACCATGTTCAAATTCCATTGGTCTCAGTGGAATGTTTTGTTGTCTATGAAAGCCTCCCAATCCTTGTAACGATGTCAAAGGAGGAACCTCAGCATAGATACCATCATTCTAGGGACGGGGTGAGTAATGAAACTTCTCCTTATCCACATCTATCACTCCCATTATCTCATCATATGCATAGTAGTCTTGTGTTTGTTTTCCTTTTGCTCTAAGGGGATCCTCAAACACATGTTCATCCCTCATTGTTTGTAAAGGAGCCTTAGCCACTCTAGCTAGTTGTTTTTCTTTATATCATCTATAATTTAGGAATGATTGGTCTCTTTGTGGTTCAGGTTCTATTTTAGGTTGCAGCTAAAAGTTATCAAGGGTGAAATTCTTTCTCTTAGCCAAAGGTTGGTATGTGTCACGACAGATAGTACGGATCTCTCCATGCAAAGAGAATTTTAGGCATTTATGAATAGTTGAAGGGATGGCATTCATAGACTTAGGCCATGGGTTTCCTAGTTTTACATGAAAGAGGTTAGATAAGGGAATAACATTAAATAACTGATCCACGGCTTTGTCATAAACTGAGACTAATAGTTTTACCAATCCATATGTTTTCATCAAAGATCCATTATGTGTTTTAATTATCAAATCCGATGGGTCATAATAGTTTTTTTCCAAATCATGTTTAAGAAGGAAATCTTCTGTAACCACATTAATCATGCAATTAGGGTCTATGAGTGTTCCATGCATAGGTATTTCCTCTATTTTCACTATAATGTAAAGAGGTCCTTTAGTATCTACCATTTCTTTGTTGTGAGGTGTAAATGTTATTTCAAGATTAGGGGCCCATCTTTTCAAATGAGGCCTAGGAGGAAGCCTAGCATTATTGTTGTATTGAGAAGCCATGTATATGTTTTCAAATTAATTCTAAATGAGATTTCAAAAGGTTTTCAAAACTTATACAAGAGAAAATGCAAAATTATGTATGAAAATGACCTAGAATGCTTGATTTTTCATCTTTTCCAATGTAAATCACTAACAAAGTGTTGGAGTACATTACAACACTGAGAGGGGTGTGAATTGGTGTTGTATAATTAGTGTTGTATAAACTTTTATAAATTTTTGCATCTTTTTATTTACAAGACAAAGAAAGAGAAAGACATCAATAAATTGTTAAACACAAATGCACAATTATGAATTAACACAAGACATGAGACCAAGACACAAAAGATTATATGAGAGAAAAACCTTCCTCAAGTAGAAAAACCTCTCAAAATTGCCTCGCTAGCTTGTTAAAAACCTCACTAGTTACAAATAGGTCTCACTGACCAAGGAAGCTTCACTAGGTTTACAAAATGCCTCACTGGCATACACTGTGTCTCACTGGATGATACAAGTGTGCACAAGAAAACAAATCAGTTCAAGGGATTACCCTGATTCTCTACAACACATTACACTTCACAACCTTATATCTCCTTTTGTCAATGCATACTTCAAATACAACCTTTTCAATCAACAAAATCAAGTCTCTTTTATCCTCTATGTTGATCTCTCTGAACTTTTGAAACCTGTACAAAATGAATATTCTTCAAACCCTCTAATACATAGAAACTCTCATTTCAATTTGTGCCATTTAAAACCACAATCACTTAACCTCATTTTCACCACTTACATATATATTAGATTTCAATCAATAGGACCTTTGATCTTCCATCTTCAAAGCCTGTATGGAATTTCATCATTTTTTAACATCCATTCACCTACAAGAAAAAAAAAACTTGACCTTTAATAGTCCTCTCTTCTCTGCATATTCAACTCTTCTCCAAAACATTCTTCTTCTCATATTCCTTTCAAAACTTCATAGTTTTCTTTTCAAAAAAAATTTCATCTCCTTTTATTGAATGTCTTCAACAATATTTTCAATCTGCAAAAAAATCATCTTTAAAAAAATCATCAGATCATCTTATCTTTAAATCCATTCACCTTCTTTCATAAAATCATTTTTTAAAAAAAATTTCCATCACACAAAAAATCTTCAATCAAATTGTAACCAATCTACCCTAATGAGAATAATATCTCTCTATCATTATTCATCTTCCCTACAAAAAGAAACTTCAATAATCTATTTTTATTGAACTCTCTCTGTGAGAGAAAATAAAAAATCTCTTTCATGACTTCAATCCTTCATATTCCCTGCATAAAAACCATGAATGATGTCCACCAAAAATATTCAAAGAATTTAATCAATCTGCCCAAAAAAAAATCTCCTCAGACTCATTCTTCATTTTTTAAAATCAACTTTTCATATTCCTTAATAGAAACTTCTATTTACTCCATTAAATATTATGCCAAAAAGAAATAATAAAAAAAAATCTTTGTTTGCATGGGAGAGGAGTTTTAAAATAGAAATAAATCTTCAATAAAGATCTCCAAAAAAAATGCTTTTAAAAGCACTAACAAATTTGCCTTTTGAACCTACTAAAAACAACCTAAATACACTACAGACTTAGTACCTTGACTACCTTCTGCATGTGAAAGTGCATGCACACGATGAAGGTGTCTAACTTTAAATAATGTCCAGTGATCATACATTTCGTACTTAGCAATTTTCAAATGATAACCTTCGATTTTATTTTTCCCGTTCAAGCTTATAAAAGGAAACATGTGTTATCGGGATGCTAGACAAGAGGGCTGATAAGAGGAATGTCTTAACAACCCTTAGATCGGTCACATTAAGTGACATGACATGTGATCACAAGTCAATGCACCTTTAAAACAAAAGGTGTGTGCCAATGATGACGGGTAGAGGATCAAGTAAAAAAATATGCTTTAAAACATTTAACTTAGGATTGTAAGTGGAAACCCTTAGGATTTAGAGTTCTTCTTTAGGGTTTTAGGATAGAAGTCTTAGGTCTACATAAAAAACTTAACAAATCCCTTGACTTTTGCAAAGAATATGTTGCAGAAAAATAGCAAAATGAGGACATTTTCAGAGCTGGGACTCCTTACATAACAAACCACAAGGCAAACCTTTAACTACCTTGATCATGCTGTGAAATGCTAATATGATTACATTGGTAATAGTCTTGATTATGAACAAAAACATCATCACTGTAGAGACACTTATGTAGTGGAGAAATCACATCCTATAGCAACTTTTTATATAGAGGGTGAAGTAAAGTTAATAGGCATGAACACAAAGAAGGTGTACCACGAACAAAGTCTTCAAGGTCTACAAGAACACATGACACAAACAAGGTCTTCCCCCTTTTTACAACAATATGTAACATGAGATATATTTTCACTTATCATAGATGACCTCCTTGATAAGAACCTATCTTGATATACATCTGATCTATAACACTCTTTTGTATCACCACTAACTAAACATTGACATTGGTTAACCAAATCAGCAAACTTCCAAACATATCAAGGGAAATACAAATGCCTGAATGTTAACCCAACCACTCACCACTCATTATAACTCACATCATCCTAAGCTCACACAACATGAAGGTATACAATATCTTCTGTGAAGCATCATGACTTGAAACAAGATCTTGATTCTTCTTCTTCATCTCTTAAGGCACCAATTCTACATCAAAACACCTTATACAGCACCTTGATAATGAACAACAACATGCAGAGAATGAAGCAACAAGAGACCAAACATCATGATATTATTGAAAGTCTTGAAGCATATGAGGACTAAACAACATGAAGCATTCTGATAACATCCTCTACAAATCTTTTTTCTTTATACACCTATACTCAATATGATAACTTTTACATGTATACCAAACCAAACTCAACATGCATCAAAACTTGAGAAGATCATATTGATTTCTTCAACATCTTGAGTCATGGCAATCATCAAATATCAAATGATCAATATTAAAGCATCAAATGATCAACATCAAAGCATCAACACATCATGGCATAAGCTCCTAACAATGTAAGATCCTAAAATCCTAATTACTAACTTGTCACCTTTTTGACATCAATGACAATCAATTGCCATCAATCTTCCCCTTTGTCATTGATGGCAAAACTATATGATGCATTTTCTCTCTCTCCCCCTTTTTGACATCATATGAAAAAGGCTGAATTAACTCCCCCTATTTAACTCCACAACTTGTGAGAAACAAGTCACCATGAAGCACACAACTAAATACATACATCTCAAAGCACAAAAAAAACTAAGAGCAACATTATGTGAGGCATACCAAACAAAGCATCAAACCACCTGTTATAAAATGCCCATAGACTATACCATTCTATCATTGAAATCCTTTGATCAATTCTTTTGTTAAGATGAAGATTGACATATCTCTTCTATCAAGTACCAACTCCTAATAATGTCACTTGTGATTGCAAAACAAACTTTTCATGACAAACAATTCTTTCACAATCATCAACACTTTTTGACCCAAATGACAAATCTCTGAGAACTCCCAAATCATAAAGTATGAAGTATGATTATGATGGCATAAAAATTACTCCTTTGACATGGCATAGATAGACTTGAACTCCATGCATAGATATTATAAACACTTCAACACCCATGATGCATAACAATGCAGGCTCAACAAGCAACATTTTGATAATAATAGCATGAAGACAATTCATTACAATATTCACAACTCATGATCACATGATAACCACTCAAGGGATGAACTTACCAAGACTTCCACAAAAATAAATCTCCAACAACCTAAAACCAATTTACATATGGACACACTTCTTGACATGATAAAGAATGAAGACCATCCTCCTATTCCTACACATGACACTTTTTGCAACATAATGTCAAATCTGATATATACATAATCACAATCAATACCTTTGCAAAACCAAATACAGAGACATGTGCAATGATTTGACTTCTTCCATTTTCAACCTCTAGAAACTTATTTGGGGATAACTGATAGAACATGAACAACTCCCCCTAACTTCATGCTATTTGTTATGCAACTGATGATGTAACTTGTACAAGATGCACAAGTTTAGAATCTGTCTTCTCTTGACTTTGTTTCTGCTCCATATTTTCACATGATCTTTCTTTTGTTTACATTTCTTCTTCCAAACTTTTTCAACCTTTTGCCTTTTCCAACCTTTCAAATCAGGTGATGCTATTCTTTCATACATTCTGCAACTATATGCTTTGTGACTAGGAGAATTACACTTGAAACATACAACATTAGTATTCCATATTGAAGCAAATTGAATTCTTCTGTAATTAATTTCTTTGTGTCCAAAGTGATTATAGGGGTAACAATAACCATTAAATGAATAATTATACCTGTACATATAATATTGTCTTGCTGGAGTAATTCTTCTGAATTTTCTCCTTTGATTATGCATTTTTCCTTCAGGAGTAGTAACATTATAATTTAAATCAATTTTCCTTCTAGGAGTCTCTCTAACTTTGGAACACTCTTCTTCTTCATAACCAAGTCCAGTAGTGTCTCTATGTTGTCTTTGTTTACCCAACATCTCATGTAACTTGCTTGTGCTCTCTTCAAATTTTAGATTCTTTTCCAACTATTTTCTAACATCCTTAAGATCTTTTCTTAAAGAGACTATTTCTCCTTCAAGATTTTGACATTCAACTATTTTAGCTTCCAAATTAGACTTTTTTAAATTAGCTATCCTCTTAGCTTCCTCAACTTCTGTCTTTAGATTGATAATTAATTTATCTGATTCACCTACTTGATTTCTCAAATCTATAATCAGATTTCTAGCATCTTCAAGATCTGAAGTGCTTTGTCTTTTAAGTCTTTTTCTTTTTGTAACTACAACTCTAGTCTTTGATTCTCCTTTTTGCATTTCTTTATTTCACTCAGAGCACATATGAGCTCTCCTTCCATGTCAATTTCACATTCTTGTTCATCATACTCCTGATTGTGATCTTCTTCCTCTAAATCTAATTGAGTCTCATCTCCTTCATGTGAAAGTCTTCCATCATTGTCACTCTTCTTAGATAACAAGTTGTCCTCTCCTTCAAGAGCATCACCTTGATAGATTCTTATCAACTCCTTCCACACATCCTGAGTTGTTTTACAATGCATAACTTTACAAGACATTTCATTAGATAAACCAGACAAAATGGCCTTCTTTGCTATATGTTTACATTCATAAGCCTCTTTATTATTTGCATAGTATTACGTGATTAAGAGGAAACACAATACCCATTCTCAACTAACATCAAAACACCATATCCTAGAGAGGATAAATATACTTGCTTTCTAATATACCAAACAGAGAAGTTTGAACCATTAAAGAAAGGAACTTTAGAAAACTCTTTCTCTAATTTGATACCTGATTCAACTTGTGAGATATTTCTATCAACAAATTCTATATCAAAAATATGAATATGATAAATATGGTGCCTTTTCATCAAGAGGAGAATTGACATTTTTATTTTCTCTATTTCTTTTGCACTTACCCATGGTACTCCACACTCAGGACCTACACAAGCCGATTAAACTTCTATAGGGAACCTATGCTCTAACACCACTTGTTGGAGTACAATACAACACTGAGAGGGGGGGTGAATCAGCATTGTATAAACTTTTATAGCTTTTTGCACCTTTTAATTTACAAGACAAAGAAAGAGAAAGACATCAATAAACTGTTAAACACAAATGCACAATTATGAATTAACACAAGACATGAGACCAAGACACAAAATATTATATGAGAAGAAAATGCTCCTGGGGTAGAAAAACCTTTCAAAATTGCTTCATTGTCTTATTCAAAACATAACTGGTTACAAATAGGTCTCACTGACGAAGGAAGCTTTACTAGCTTTACAAAATGCCTCACTGGCTGATACAAGTGTGCATAAGAAAACAAACCAATTCAGGGGATTACCCTGATTTTCTACAACACATTACACTTCACAACCTTATATCCCCTTTTGTCAATATATACTTCAAATACAACCTTTTCAATCAACAAAATCAAGTCTCTTTGATCCTCTATGTTGAAGTCTCTAAACTTTTGAAACCTATACAAAATGTATATTCTTCAAACCCTCTTATACACAGAAAATCTCATTTCAATTTGTGCCATTTAAAACCACAATCACTCAACCTCATTTTCACCACCTACATATATATTAGATTTCAATCAATAAGACCTTTGATCTTCCATCTTCAAAGTCTGTCTACAATTTCATCATTTCTGAACATCCATTCACCTACAAGAAAAAAAACTTGACCTTTCATATTCCTCTCTTCTCTGCATATTTAACTCTTCTCCAAAACATTCTACTTCTCATATTCCTTTAAAAACTTCTTCATATTTTTCTTTTCAAAAAAAAAAATTATCTCCTTTTATTGAATGTATTCAATAATATTTTCAATCTACAAAAAAACCATCTTTAAAAAATCATCAGATCATTTTATCTTTGAATGCATTCACCTTCTTTCATAAAATCATTTTTTAAAAGAAACCTCCATCACAAAAAAAATCTTCAATCAATTTGTAACCAATCTTCCCTAATGAGAATAATATCTCTCTATCATCATTCATCTTCCCTGCAAAAAGGAACTTCAATAATATATTTCTATTGAACTCTCTCTATGAGAGAAAATAAAAAATCTCTTTCATGACTTCAATCCTTCATCTTCACTGCATTAAACCATGAATGATGTCCACCAAAAATCTTCAAAGAATTTAATCAATTTGCCCCAAAAATAAATCTCCTAGGACTCATTCTTCACTTTTAAAAAACAACTTTTCATATTCCTTAATAGAAACTTCCATTTACTCCATTAAATTTTATCCCAAAAAGAAATAATAAAAAAATCTTCCTTTGCACCAGAGAGGAGTTTTAAAATAGAAATAAATCTTGAATAAAGATCTCCAAAAAAATGCTTTTAAAAGCACTCATAAAGCTGCCTTTTGAACCTGCTAAAAAAACCTAAATACACTGCAGACTTAGTACCTTCACTGCCTTCTGCACGTCAAAGTGCATGCACATGATGAATAAGCCTAACTTTAAATAATGTCCACCAATCATACATTTTGTGCTCACCAATTTTCAAATGATAACCTTCAATTTTGTTTTTCCCGCTCAAGTTTATAAAAGGAAACATGTGTTATCAGGATGCTAGACAAGAGGGCCGGTAAGAGGAATGTTTTAACAACCCTCAGATCGGTCACTTTAAGTGACATGACCTATGATCATAGGTCAATGCACCTTTAAAACAAAAAGTGTATGCCAATGATGATGGGTAGAGGATCAAGTAAAAAAATATACTTTAAAACATTTAACTTAGGATTGTAGGTGGAAACCCTTAGGATTTAGAGTTCTTCTTTAGGGTTTTAGGATAGAACTCTTAGGCCTGTATCAAAAACTTAACAAATCCCTTAACTATTGCAGAGAATCTAATGCATAAAGATAGAAAAATGAGGACATTTTGAGAGCTGGGACTCCTTACATAACAAACCACAAAGCAAACCTTTGACTACCTTGATCGTGCTATGAAATGCTAATATGATTGCATTGGTAACATACCTGATTATGAACAAAAACATCATCACTGTAGAGACACTTATGTAGTGGAGCAATCACATCATATAGAAACTTTTAACATAGAGAGTGAAGTAAAGTCAATAGGCATGAACACAAAGAAGGTGTACCATAAACAAAGTATTCAAGGTCAACAAGAACACATGAGACAAACAAGGTCTTCCCCCTTTTTACAACAATATGTAACATGAGATATATTGTCACTTATCATAGATGACCTCCTTGATAAGAACCTATCTTGATATAAACCTGATCTATAACACTCTTTTACATCACCATTGACTGATCATTGACATTGGTCCACCAAACGAACAAACTTCCAAACATATCAAGGGCAATACAAACTCCTGAATGTTAACCCAACCACTCACCACTAATCATAACTCACTGCAGCCTAAGCTCAAACAACATGAAGGCATACAATATCTCCTATGAAGCATCATGACTTGAAAGAACATCCTAATTCTTCTTCTTCATCTCTTGAGGCACCATTGTTGCATCAAAACACCTTACACAACACCTTGATAATGAACAACAACATGTAGAGAATGAAGCAACAAGAGACCAAACATCATGACATTACCAAAATTCTTGAAGCATATGAGGACAAAAAAACATGAAGGATTCTAATAACATCCTCTACAAATCTTTTATGTCTTTACAAACCTGCACTCAATATGATAACTTTTACATGTATACCAAACCAAACTCAACATGCATCAAAACTTGAGAAGATCAGATTGATTTCTTCAACATCCTAAGTCATGGCAATCATCAAATATAGATTGAAAATATAAAAACATCAAATGATCAATATTAAAGTATTAAATGATCAACATCAAAGCATCAATACATCATGGCATAAACTCCTAACAAAGTAAGATCCTAAAATCTTGATTACTAACTTGTCTCCTTTTTGACATCAATGACAATCAATCTCCATCAGAGAGAAGGTGTTGTGAAAATTTTCAAGAGGGATAGTGAATGATATGTCTAATAACAGTCCAATGATGTAGCAATGTCTTTCACAACATGCTTTTTATGCAAACCTAGAGTGGTGACAAGTCAAAACCTAGTGAAAATGTGCTAAAATATGCAATTTTTCAACAATTTTCAATGTAAAGGCCTAGTAAAAGGTGTGTTGTAAGGAATTTGAGGAAGGGCACCTAATAATAACCCTAGTAACACCCAATTAATGTAGAAAAATCCCTTACAAAATTCTTATGATGTGAATCTAGAGAGACGATAAGGCCAAATCTAGTGAAAATACAAGGTTTTCAAACCCTAGACATGAAATTTTGTAAGAGGACCACTATGTTGCAAAACTACTATTAGAAATCAGTCATAACGAGTGTTTGAAAATGGTAGTAAAATCTGAAACAATATTTTGACTACAAACCCTAGTTAATGCAAAACTAGGTTTTTATGAAAAATGCTCAATTTCAAGCATTTTTTGTCAAATTAAGCACAAAAATGCAATGCAAATGAATTATAAATGATGAATTTATGTAATCTAAATCATATGTAATTAAAATTACATAAGTTTAATGAAATTTAATGCCAAATAATTCAAATTATGCTAAAATGTAAGCCTAAAATACAATTTTTTTTAATAATTTTTTGAATGTGATAAGATGAATGAATGCAAATCTATCAAACAACACTTAGAAAGGTGCCAAAAAGTTCAAAAACATGGGTTCACCAAACTTTTTTGTAATTTTTATTTTTGGAAGGGAGGAAAATGTGGTTTATGCAAAATCCTCCTTTCACTACAAACATTCCAAGGGCTTATCAATTGAGTTGAATCTCCACTAAGTGAGAGAAATCACCTATCAGGTTGGGCTGCCACTTGGGAAGCTATGGATTCTTGCATGTGTCAAACAATATCTCTATCTAATGCTCAAGTGTACTTAGAAACCCTAGTTATGCAAATCAATAAGTAAATTATTAAATTACAACAAATCCTTTTAGATTGAGATAAGGGGCAGAGATATTTAACTCAATATTTTTCAAAGTTTGGAAGGTGAAAAAGTTAGGGACACAGGGAATAGTGCCCAAGTCTAAAGTACCAATTTCCTTATAGAATCCTGATCTCCTTCCGACACTAATCTACATTGCAACTTTTGTTTATGGAAATTCTACACTGGAGGACATGGGGATAAGTGCCCTAGTCCAAGAAAAGCTCCAATGTCTTTCTTATTTTCAGATCCTAAATCCTTGATGCCTGCCACTCCTCTCTGCAACTCCACTCCATGGAACTTGACACCTGTAACCTACAATCACAAGGAGTGTGGGAGGGGTTTGTGGTGTTTAGAGGCTTGCCTGGGTCAAGCTCTAGAGAGACATTCAAGCCTTTCAAACACTGTTGTCAGATCAGAGTGTGTATCCTAGTGGGATAGAGGTGAAAAGCTAAAAAATAAATGATTGTAAACATAATAGATATCACCTTGTAAGGAAGATCTCATGGAAGGAAGATGCTCTTCATACCAAGAGGAGATCGATGTCAAATATATAAATACAAACATAATAACTATGCTCTGCTCTGCGACACAATGAATATTTTGAATGCTCTATAATCACAAGTATGCATAAAGTCATCTAATTTCCATCTAGTTTGCAAATAAAACCTAATCATGCTTATATATGCAACTACAAAGATTCCCATTAAGAATTTTGTAATTTAAACTTTAGATGTCAACATAGGACCTAAATAACAGTCACTAAACTAACATATGAAATTACGGCAGACCCAAAATAGTGTTGGACTAGGCCATTAGCGCCCAAGTTGACCCTGGCATTTTTTCTTAGGATTTATCAAAGTGCAACCCCCTAGGTCCTATTTTCCATAAGACTTTAGGGTTTCCTCATTGGAAGTTAGAAAGAACATGCAAGATGCTCTAAATATAATAATAGGACCTAGGAGCTAAACCTTAAGAGGGAAAAGCCCCCAAGGGGACATTTTTTGACATAAAACATGTATAGTCCAAGTGCCACCTCATAATTTTCATTTGGTTTTATTGGTGTTATTTGATCAACATTATGTTTATTATTTCCTTTTCCCTTATTTCCTCTTCTTTTCCCCATATGTGCTCTTAAGATCTACCTTCTAGATATTAGGCTATCTCTAAAGGAACCCACTCTAATACAAATTGATGAGCATGTGGTTATATTGAGGGAGGGGCTGAATTAGTATCTAAAAAAAAATTACATTTCAAACTTAAACCAATAACAATAAATCACAGATGTAAGATCTAGCAATTATGTACAAAGAGAGAACACAAAATTTTACATGGAAACCCTTGCAAGAGAAAACCACAGAAAAATATCACTTATAAATATTGATTGTTCTTCTATAGGCATCATCCTACTTCTTTCATGAGCACCAACCCATTGGAGAAACCAATCCCTAATTGTAGAATCTATAGGCACCAACCCACTGGAGACACCAATCCCTACAACTAAGCACCAACCCAGCTAGGCACTAACCTATGAATTCTTTAATGGATGATATGGTATGCTTCTCCACATGATCTTCCTCTCACAATTTGCTCCAAACACAAATCTGATTCAAACACAAATCTGATTCAAACTCAAATTTGATCCACACTCAAACCTAATCCACACTTAAGTAACAACATTCCTTTTTCACAATTCTGATCACAACCCACACAATAACCTTTTCTCACAAATTTGATCCAAATTACACATAATCTCTCTTCACAAAACTAATTATAATTTTGGCATATCTTCACATAAATTTCTGCTCTTAATTCTCATACATGTCCTTAACATAAATCTGAATTTGTCGTTCATACATGAGCTGCATATATAATCAATAAGAATCTCAAATACCTTTCATTTTTCTACCCCTTCTATTCCTTTATATCTACTCTAAAACTCAGAAAATATTCATTGAATTGCTTACCTTCCGATCACATATTCTTCCACCATATATATACTCTCTCAAATGAGGCATCCCTATTATGGAGTAAAAGGTGTCCACATGTCTTTTTACCTCCTTGTTTAGCTCCTAGGTCCCTGTGATTACATTATTCATTCTAAATGTTTATCCTGATGCAAAATTGCCTCACACCAATGTAAAATTGAAATAAGGGCCCCATATTTTATCTAATCCCAGACCCAAAAGGTACTGGAAGACTTGGGCACCACTGCCCAAGTCTGGTGCAGGAGCACTAAGATATCCAGGACTTGTTTGATTTTTAAGTTATTTTTTTTTGGTTAATAAGGTCCTTAAGACCATTCAATGTTGTAATAAGGCTTGGATGCCATAAATGTAAATGGACTATGTCCAAATAACTAGAGTCTACTGTCAGGTTGTAAGTCCTAAAGAGGAGAGTCATGTGGTGAAAGGCAGTCATATGTTTCTTTACTTTTGTAGCCCTCCTAATGTATGTAGGAGGCAATCTTATTGGTTGTTAGCATGTCAAGGGTTAGGAGGAATGTTAGAACCTTGTCAAAGGTTAAAGAGCATCATTTTAAACATAAAACAATCGATGTAGTCCTAAAAGAGGACAGTTACTAAATAGTAATTAGTGCTGCAGTGAGAAACAAGAAAGAAGTTCGATGGTTGGGGCAGTTTCATCGACCCCAACCACTCCCATACTTCTTAAATAAAATGTAGGATGCTTATTTGAAGCCAAGGAGGGATTCATTTTCATCATACATTTGGTGGAAGTGGAATAAGAATGAAGGAATAACTATTTTCCTGCTTTTATGTGATTTTTTCTGTGTTTTTTGCTGTTTCTAGTCCGTACCCGCGCCTGTATGGAACTGTCATAGTCCATGAATGTATTGGATAGTTAGAGGGTTGAGATAGATTTGTTTTGAATCTTGTTTGGACTCTTGGCACTCATCTTTACTTCTGCATTTCTCTTTTCTCTACAAGTGGGTTTGAAAACCTAAGTTAGGGCTTTTTTCTGAGTACCCGATGGATTTCTCCTCATTCCACTGATCTTTTATATTTCTGATCAGTGGAATGGGTTGTATACTAGATAATACATAGGCTTGTGAAGGTTTTGGGGGTAGGAGGATGGTTTAGGTTAAGTTTGTCATGTTAATGACTTTGCAAATCCATGTGTTGGGATTGAGTGTAGGATAACAGCAGATAGGTGGTAACATTTGACTATATTCAATGGACAATCTAAGAAATACCAAGCATTGTGACCTACAAAAAGGGGTCCTGATCTAACCATGGCCCTGTAACAAGAAGGAGGAAGAGACTTCTCTAAGAAATCAGTCCAGTTTACCTTATGTTGTCTCTGACAGTCCTCCCAGAAGACAGTCACCTGAAGGAAGGCACTAGGTAAGGTTGGTGTGTTATTGTTTTGTCAATGAAGGCATTAGATGTGTTTGACATGTTATTAATTTGGTATGTTGCATGAGATTGGGTTTGTCTCAATAGAAGTCAGCCCAAGGAGGACACTATGACTACCTCCTTAAGAAAATAGAAATGTGTGACTGTCTTTAGAAGACATTATTGAAGACTGTTGTCCTATAGACCCTGCACAGTGGGTTGGATGAAATCTTGGATGGAGTTAGGTATCTTGTGATATGTGTCCTGAAGTCCCTCGTTTTGTGTCATGAACAAGTATAATTTGTTGTGTTAAAGCCCTTCATCATGAGAAGTGTTGAAAATAGTGAACCTTGAGAGAATGGTTACATTGAAGTTTTGAAGTGTGCTCCTGCTGTCCTAGATGCTCTGCATCATTTGTGGTATCAGAGCAAGCAAGTAGATCCTTGAGGGTGTAGTAGGGTCTTGTGAAATAGTAAGGGTTTGTGAAAGTGTAAAGATGCCTCCTAAGAATCAAATGGCTAGGGAGAAAACTAAATTGAGGGAAGCCTTAGAGGCTAGAGAAAAAGAGTTGAGGGATAGAAGAGAATAGGATGCTGCAAGAGAAAGAGAGTTAAGGCAAGTGAGAAGAGAGAATGCATAAATCTTGGCAAGATTGGAAGCATTGGAGAAGAATCCTAGAAGGGATGAGCAAGATGATCAAGAAGGAGATGAGGAGATAGATGAGAATCCTCCTGAGGATGAATTGGATGCTGAAGAAAAGAAATTTGTGAGATTGCTGAAGGTAGTCCAAGGAAGTGGAACAAAGGCAAACATAGAGTTACCTATCTATTAGGGGAAGATGGATAGTGAAGAGGTATTTGGGTGGATAGATGCCCTTGAAAATTTCTTTGAGTATGAGGAGATGAGTGATGAGAAGAAGATCAAATTTGCAAAAACAAAACTGAGAGGAAGAACACTTACATGGTGGAGTAGTGTGCAAACAGAAAGAATGATTAGAGGTGGAACAAGAATCAGTTCTTGGGATAGAATGAAGGATATGATGAAGGATGAATTTCTTCCATCCGATTACTCCATTCAAACAAAGAGGATGAGGTAGAATCTAAAACAAAAGGACATGGATGTTATGTCCTATACTAAGCAATTTCATAAGCTTAGTATTAGAGGAGGTTTGGAAGATGAAGAAGAGAAAGTGGCAAGATACCTTAATGGGCTTAGGTATAACTTTCAAGATGAGATTGGTTTGATAGTACCAAAATCACTTGGAGAATGTTTTCAGTTGGCCATAAGGGCTAGAGAGAGGGTGACAAGGAAGAAAGAAAGGCAAGGAGGTAGTGGTAGAGGATATAGAGGTAGGGGTAGACCTACTAATGAAGTACAGAATAGCAATGAGAAAGGCAAAGAGTTTTCTACAGATCAGAGAGGTGGATATAGAGGTGGAGGTAGATTTGGATCAGGTAGAGGAGTATTCATACGTAGATGTTATCATTGCAATGAAGTGAGACACACATATTTCAAATGTCCTAAGAAGGATGATGTTGACAAGAAAAAGGATAGAAGAGTTCACTTGGCACAAGAGGAGGAGAAGCTAGAAGAACCAGAAATGTTGTCAACCTCTCCAGTAATGGTTGGAGAAATGCTCATGGTGGAAAAAGGTAAAATGCAGCAAACACCATAGGTATCCATTTTTAAAACTAATTGTTTAAGTGTCATGCCCACATTTTCCTTGTGGTCACAACACACATCGCACGTGTCATAGCCACATCTGTCATGTGGTTATGACACGAGATATGAAAAACTTTTCTCACACTGTCCTAAAAACCCCTTTCACATGCGTACGCATGCTCAACGGTGTTCTCTCATGGCGAAACACTATACTCATCGGCGGAATACAAGTATAATGGCGTGCAACCAGAAGCATATAGATCAACAAGAGGGTCTATACAACGCTGCTAACGTCATTGCAAGAGTGAGATTACCAAAGTTCTTAAATCGAATCCTCGGCAATGTTCGGTAGCAGAATGCCTTACGGCGTTAGTGGGAATTACGCTGCACTCATTTACGCACGTGGTTCGCTGATAGAGGAACCACTCCCCACGACGCCTTGTTCCAACTAAACCGGCTAGTGATCTCCCTATTTAGTCATTTTTCAGCCAGGCACAGTTGTCTGTCTCCTCTCTTGTTCCCTGAAACATACTCCTCCTATGACTTAGCATTTTCAACAAGGTGGTTTGGTTGCCCTCTCTTCCCTTTCCACAAGTTCTTAAGTTGGATTATATCTTTATCGCCCTTACCTTAACTATCTCTTAGTTCATTTAGTGTGTTTATATTTCGGTCTCTCTCTCTCTTTCATTTTCTATACTTTCTTTATGTGCATCCTGTCCTTTCTTCATGATTTACGTCAATCAGGGTTATCACTGCAGTTATTGTTGATATTAAACCTAATTTCAGGATGATCTAGGTCACAAAGGCTAGTTTACTATTTCGCTAGACTCGGTCTCCTAATCTTCCCCGATCTAGGTTCCTCCTCTTCGTAAATACTTAGTCAACTTGTTCCTAAGCACAATTGACAGAAGGGTCCGTCAACTTAGTTCTCTTATCCCGTGTGAGAAATGTCGCGCATTTTCTCCTCTGTGTTTTCCAATGTTAGTTTTTCCTTCTTCGGAACCTCTTACAGGTTTACATATGAGATCGTTTGCTACAGTTGAGATTAATATGGCCACATGGATTGTTAGTGGTGGCTTCATAAGTTTATTTCCAGTGTTCTTTTGAGCAAAGAGTTGTGTAATTTTCCTCTTCATTTTCCGGGTGATTATTAGTACGTTAACAGTTGAAACTTCCGAGAAACTCTTTTCAGAGTATCACTGAATATTCCTAAACTCTCTTTACATTATAATTTTATTTTCTCTTGTTTAGAATTACTGTTGTTACTGTTACTCTTAATTACGATTCATACACTGATTGTAATTCGTATGACGTTGTCAATAGATGTAGGTGGTTCACCACTTTATAAAACTCTGTTCATGGTAATATATCTTCTTTGGTTGTTGTGTTCAACACTTAATAACATCTACTGTGAGAATATAATTGTTATATATTTTTTTTTCTCTATATCCATGAGACATAGTTTATACCGATTTTAAACGAGGGCCCAATAAATTGGTTCAAAGATTTACTCCTATGCATATTATATATATATATATATATATATATACATACATACATATATATAATATATTTATTTTAATGTCTATATAATGGACAAATTGGTTTCCCACAACTTATATACCTATATCTCTATCTATATATATATATATACAGATATATAATCATTATTATATTATATCTATATAGCTATATACATAGACATATATAGTATATATATATGCCTATATATATAAAGCTATATAAAAAAAAACTGTATTTATATTACAAATACACCACTCATATGTTAGGGCCCAAGCCCTAACATTCTTTATAGCTTTAGATTCACAGCAGGCGGCGGCCATGGGCGGCGGTGGCCGCAGAGACAGAGGAGCAGGGCCGGTGGTGGCCGCGGAGCGGCGGACAAGACCTGCGGTGGCCGCAGAGCGGCGGACGGATTTCGCAGTGGCCGCAGAGCGGCGGACAAGATCCGCGGGAGGCATAAGGGTTTGGAGGGGGGGGAGATGTGGAGTGGGGCGGAGCCCCACCCACATTCCCACGACGTGGGGTGTGGGTGGGGCTCCGCCCCACTCCACACCTCCATATGTAATAACAACTTACGGTGGGGTTTACTCCCCACCGCCCATATAAAATTTCAACTGTGTTTTTTTTTTAATCCGCGGCTTACATGTTGACAGTCTTTCACCATTCGTTGGTTATTATCAATAATAATATATTAACAAGTATATATATATATATATTTATATATATTCATATATAAATATATATATATATATGTATATATATCAACAATAATATATTTATATATATATATATATATTTCATATATATATATATATATATATATCCCCTTTTTTTTTATATTGATATATAACAGTTATAATTACTTTCAATTACTCTATTATTTTCTAAAATGATAATTACTCAAAATGAGAAATATATATATATCTCTATATATATATATTTATAAATTATTTAGAGAAAAAAATACTCTTTATATATTTGTATAATTCCAATTTCTACAATTTCTCAAATTCACTACTCTATGCATTTTCTCCAAATCAACCTATTATAAAGAAATTGTCATAACAATTAGATATATATATATATATGCCAATTTCACCAAATGGTAAATAGTTATCCCCTTATTTTAAGTATAAATTTCCATTTTCATAAACATATAAGACTTGTAAATTTACAAACAGATTATATTTACATGCTAGATTTCCTCTAATCCTTCTAAATTAACAGAATCCATTAAATATGGAGAATAACTCAAATATTTAAAACTGTCTTTTCCATTTTAATATTGAACTATAAAGAAAAATAGCATTTCAACCAGTGAAGCAATTCCAAACTTTCAAATGTAAACAACTCAGATTAATTTGCAAAAATGAACTTTTTTCTTTTCAGTAATACTTGAAACACAAAAATTGCTATTGAACAAAGATTACAAACATCAACTTAAATTTTAAGCACATTCATATTACAGCT
Source organism: Cunninghamia lanceolata (assembly GCA_027924645.1). NCBI lineage: Eukaryota > Viridiplantae > Streptophyta > Pinopsida > Cupressales > Cupressaceae > Cunninghamia > Cunninghamia lanceolata. The sequence continues at coordinate 4,136,903 of BSBN01000985.1, read as the reverse complement.
TCTCAATCATGAACACCAACTTCCCAGATATGAACTTTCTCCTCCCAAACAGTAGACAACTGAAAACTATGACAACCAATAAAAGTCCAATAATAACAAGATCAGGGAGGTGATTTTCTTCACTCCCAGAATATCATTAATTTACAACAATAACAAGAGAGGTGTTCTCTCTTCATCTCTATGAAATGAACCAGGCCTAATTCTCATGACAAGAAGATAATCTGTTTCTTCATAAATAGCCAACCAGAAGCTCCAAGAGAAAAACCTGCGTATCAAAGACAAACAAAGAAGAAAATACCACTTGTCTAGCTCTCCTCCCTACCGTAGACCCGCAAGAGGGTCACCCCCGAGCTAGGGAGACCATACTCACACCTGGGTACTCAAACACTCCACTTCACAATAGAAACAACAACAATCCCAAAGCACACATACACCCGTGGCTATTTTACACAATACGGAAACTCAACTACAGTGAGTTTCATAAGGGGCAGGAGAGTGGATACACTCGACTCCAGAGTGTCACCCTGACAGATAAATGAACTCATATAAATTTCTCTTGGTCTCAACCAAGTGTGATCACAATTTGTAAGAAATCTGTATATGACTCTCAAGTCAAAAATACAGTCACAGATACATGCCCTCAAGGCTTTCAACATCCCAAAAGATGGAACAGGTATGCACCCGAGGAGGATCTCTCCTCCCCTGCCCCAAACTTGATGAGCATTTCTCCCAAGTGGGAGACGCTCTGTCAAACACCCGACAAGAACCCCACAGAAAACAAATTTGAACACATATTTCACACACATTTCATACACATTTCAGTTCTACCAAAACAAAGGTAAAATTCAGACCAACCTTGCAAAGCCCTCCTGGAATGAAGTTGTTGCAGAGTCCACAGAGTTCACTTCCAAGCTTAGCCACCAACTCCCTCTCTCTTCTCTATCTTCCAAACTAACTTCTCTATTTTTGGTAAGGCCAAAATGAAAGATTTTCCCCAAAATTCAACTAACTCCCTCTCATCCCAAAATTTGAAAATAAATAACCCAAAATTCTCTTTCTTTCTAATTTTGAGAAATGGGGAAGTGACACTTGTCACCTCCTCACCCTTCCCAAAAATCACTATTCTGTCCAGGTGGCTTATGTCACTCTCCATTCCTAAGGGTACTCCTTATTCCTTTCATGTGACTCCACTTTCTCATGGGAAAAATAAAAAAAAGAGTTAAATGGGAACAAGACAGGTGACCCATGCCTCTTTCTCCTTTCTTCACATGGGTGTCCCCATAGTACAAGGGGGAATCTTACTAAAGAAGAGGTAACTTTTACTAATGGATGGCATCTCTTATCTAGGGGAAAGTAGAGGGGATGGGTTGAGTGTTGGTACAACCCATCATGTCCCCTCCTACCTCCAATTTTCGCCACTTAACTTCAGGGGAAGGTTAAGTTGACTAGATGGAGGTTACTCAAGGGTTACCCATGCCAAATGGGCCCCTGGACCCATGGGGTAGAACCCAGGGTCAATTTTAACCCATACAAGACACCCCAGGTCAAAGTAAAGCACAAGAAAAAGGGCCTCATAATTTAAATAAAAATAGAAATTTCAAATTCAATCTCTTTACAACACTTACTTATAAAAATAATGTTACATGAGGGTAACCTAACCCACTCGACCATACGAAAGACCACATTACATCATGACATCAAACACAAAGAGATCTTGGTTCTTCGTGGAACCAGATCGGCTTAACAGGGAATAACAATTAACAAGGTGTGGAATGATCTCCGAAATCTGTGGTTTGATTAGTAGTCCCTGCACACTCAATTACAAGATCAGTAACCACATAAATTCATCATAGCCGAAGCAACTGAAATAACACATGCATTCTCATGCCTTAGTACAATTTAACATAATTAAAAAATCATATTACAATTTTCCATCATCCCTAATTCATTTTTCTGAAAAGTAACTTATCCAAACATCACCCAATTAGTTTTTCCGAAAACATAATAAAGTTAAATAGTCTGACAAATTTCGGGAACTGCTATCCCACAAATATGAAAGTAACAATAACAGTACTGTAAATAGTCATAACAACAGTAGTAAAAAGGGCGGTCCTCACATCCTCTCCCCCTAAGACGGTACTTCCTCCTGGAAGTCGTCAAAAAGGTGAGGATACAGGGTCTTCAATCTCTCTGCATCTTCCCATGTTGCAGTGACTTCGTCGTATAAGTCCCATTGGACTCTAACCTGGTCCAGCTCTCGACCTCGAAGGGCCAGCGTCCGTCGAGCCAATATGCGAATTGGCTCCAACGCCAGTTGTCCGTCTGCCTCTACCTGAAGAGCACTCCAATCCAACACATGAGATAAGTCAGAAATATATTGACGTAAAACTGATACATGAAATACATCGTGGATACGTGACAGGCTAGGTGGCAAGGCTAGACGATAGGCTACTGGTCCTATCCGCTCCAAGATTTCGAAAGGTCCTACAAATCGAGGTGCGAGTTTAGAGCCTTTTCCGTAACGGATTGGACTTTTGTGCGGCCGCACTCTCAAAAATACTCTTTCCCCCACAGAGAAGCTTCGGTCTGTCCTTTTAGCATCGGCATACTTTTTCTGCCTGTCCTGTGCTTCCAGAAGCCTCTGTCTTATCTATTTAACTTGCAGTTCCATATTCTGAACTATCTCTGGGCCGATGACTGTTCTGTCCTCTATACGATCCCAACTCAAAGGTGTTCTGCATGGTCTGCCATATAATGCCTGGAAAGGAGGCATACCCAACGAGCTATGATGCCCATTATTGTAGGCGAATTCAACTAGATACAGGTACTCCTCCCATCTAGACTAGTGGTCCATCACATACATGCGAAGCATGTCTTCTAACACCTGGTTAACTCTCTCTGTTTGTCCATCGGTTTCCGGATGATATGCAGAACTGAAGTTGAGCTGTGTGCCCAACACCTGATGTAAGGCTTTCCAGAAGGATGAAGTGAATACGGAGTCTTTGTCAGATATAATGCGGCGAGGTACTCCATGAAGTCTAACAATCTGATCAAGAAACACCTTTGCCACTGATGGTGCATTGTACGTTGTACATATTGGTGAAAAATGCGCCACTTTGGTCAGCTTGTCAACTGTCACCATAATAGCATCATGGCGACGTGATGACATAGGTAGACCAACGATAAAATCCATAGAAATGGTATCCCATTTCCATTCAGGTATCTCGTGAGGGTACAACAGTCCCGCTGGATGCTGATGTTCGGCCTTGACCCTCTGACATTCCAGGCAACGAGCAACAAATTCGGCAATGTCACGCCTCATCCCAGCCCAATGATAAAGCTGTCGTAAATCAGCATGCATCTTCTTCACTCCTGGGTGTGCTGCGTAGGGTGCTCTATGAGCCTCTGATAGGATTACTGTACGAAGATTACCCGCATGGGGTACATAGATGCGTTGCCGATGTCGAAGCATTCCATCAGAATCAAGGGTATATCCTGTAAATTTGCCCTCAAGGGCCTTCTGATTTAGTACTGCCTGCTGCACTTCAAGAAACCATTCGTCCTCCGGCAGATGCTGTAAGATGCGATCCTTCAAGTCCATCTTCAAGGTCAGGGTCTGGATCTCATGGCGTCTTCGACTCAAAGCATCAGCGACCACGTTCTCCTTCCCTTTTATATAATGGACATCGAAGTCATATTCGCATAGGAATTCCATCCAACGCCGTTGGCGGGCGTTCAAATTAGGCTGTGTAAAAATATACTGCAAACTATGATGGTCTGAATGGAGTTCAAAGCATCGCCCTAAGAGAAAGTGTCTCCAGCGAACCAAGGCATGAACAACAGCTGCAAGCTCTAAGTCATGCGTAGGATAGTTTAACTCATGTGTCTTTAGTTTCCGCGATTCGTATGCGATCGCTCGTCCATCCTGCATAAGCACGGCTCCCAAACCTTCTAATGATGCATCCGTGCAAACTACAAACTCTTCCGAAGGATCTGGAACTGCTAAAATAGGAGCGCTCGTAAGACGCTCTTTGAGGACTCCAAAAGCCTTTTCACACTGCTCGGTCCAAGTGAAACCCTTCCCTTTTCGCTGAAGGGAAGTAATGGGATGTGCTATCCTGGAGAAACCTTTGACAAACCGACGATAATACCCAGCTAACCCCATAAAGCTTCTGACCTCTGTCACGTTCGTGGGTGCCGGCCACTCCTGGATTGCTCTAATTTTAGATGGATCTACGGAGATGCCATCGCCTGATAAAATGTGTCCCAAATACTGCACCTCTGTCCTGAAGAAGGCACACTTCGTCAAGTTGCCATAAAGTTGCTGCTCTCGTAATTTCTGCAAAACTTGACGCAAGTGCTCTACATGCTCCTCCTCAGTCCGTGAATAAATCAGAATGTCATCTAGGAATATGATCACGAACCGGTCTAGGTATGTACGGAACACCCCGTTCATGAGACTCATGAATACTACAGGAGCGTTCGTCAACCCGAAAGGTACCACTGTGAATTCATAATGGCCATATCTGGTTCGAAAAGCAGTTTTATGAATATCTGACTCCGTGATGCGCAATTGATGATACCCAGATTTTAGATCGATTTTCGAGAACACTCTGGCTCCCTGCATTTGATCAAAAAGGTCGTCAATCCTAGGTAGAGGATAACGATTCTTCACCGTCACCTTGTTCAACTGCCTGTAGTCCATGCATAGACGAAGAGACCCATCCTTCTTCTTCACGAAGATCACTGGTGCGCCCCATGGTGAAACGCTAGGTCGGATGTGTCCCTTCTCAAGTAATTCTTCCAACTGCAGCTTAAGTTTTGTGAGTTCATGGGTCGTCATTCTATAGGGTGCGCGGGATATCGGCTCTGCACCTGGCACTAAGTCAATGTGGAAGTCCACTTCTCTACGTGGAGGCATACCAGGTAATTCTGGCGGGAACACATCGGCAAACTCTCTAAGGATAGGGTGATCATCTAAAGTAGCCTCAGGTTCATCCTCTGCTCTATCACTGACTGTGATGGCAAACATCTGACATCCCTTCCGCATACAGCGCTTAAGCTGTTGTGCGGATATCATACGAACTGCCGTGGGCTTTTGAATGCCCACTATCTCAACCGACGAACCATGATCGTCTAAATAGCTAATCGTTCTCTGGCGACAATCAAGCTTGGCTCTATGTGCCGCAAGCCAATCCATACCCAGAACTACTCCGTAAGACCCTAATGGCATAATCCTAAGGTTGCACGTTGTGGTGAAGGGTCCCAATGTGATCTCACAGTCTTTAACTAAGGTATCTACTGACATCCTGGCCCCTGAGGCCAACTCAACTTCCCACCTAATGTCTTGCCTAGAAGCCACCAGCCTGCAACGCTCCACTAACGATGTAGACAAAAAGGAGTCAGTAGCTCCTGAGTCAAAAAGGATCGAGATGGGAAAGTCTCTAATCGTACCTGCTGCCTCGATGACAGAAGCCTGAAAATCGGCCTGGCGGTTATCAACCGCTGCAAACATGTGGTGAGATCTGCCCACGTCACCTACGGTCTGCTCAGACCCTCCTGATCGGGGCTGACCCCCTGCAGTAAATCCCTGCGGACACTCTCTAGCCAGATGCCCTGCCCCACCACATACATAACATGGTCCTCTAACCTGTAACTGCCCTGACTGTGTTCTGCCCGATTGTTGTTGCCCGGTCCATCTGGTGGATCCCTGTGAGCCTCTGTAAGACTGCTGGGACCTTGCGGGTCCTGCCGATGAACCCTGCTATCTCTGATCCCTGCGTGGTCCCTGCTGCTGCCATCCACGGTTCTGTCCTCCATGTCCCCTCTGTTGAAATTTGGATTTTTACTGATGTTGCTGTTGCTGTGGAGGCCTAGGAGGTAATGATGAAGGATTATATCCTCCTCTCTGTGTTGTGTTTTGAGGCCTTCAGAAATTCTGCTGTTGTTGGGGATTCCGTTCCTGGTACTGTGGGCGTGAATTCTGTCCTCGTCCCTGAATTTCCTCTGATATAAGGGCCTTTTCAACAGCCTCGCTCATGGTTTGGGGATTTGCCATACGAACTGGTCCTGCTATCCCGTGATTTAGCCCCCTGATGAATTTGTGTATTAAGATTTTCTCGTCATGGAGGTATTCCGCATAACGAGAAAGCTCTATAAATCGGCTCTCATACTGAGTAACGGTGAGTCCCCTCTGCTGTAGATCATGAAACTCATCGATTCTGCGCTGTCTATAATGTTCGGACAAATACCGCGCATTGAAGCACTCAATGAAGGTGTCCCATGTGAGTGTATCCACGGAGAGTCGGCGCTTGCACTCCTCTGTGCGCCACCAGGTGGCTGCTGCATCCCTAAGAAGATGAACTGCCACTCATGCTTTCGTGTTGCTCTCATATGGTCGCAATGCGAAACACCTGTCTAAGCTAATTAGCCAAGCCTCGGCCACAGCTCCCTCTGTAGCTCCTGCGAAGGTGGGTGGGTTGAGCCTCAGTAGATCTCTGATAGGGTCCCCTCTGTCTCTAAGTCTCCCAAGTGGCTCTTCCACACCATCCTCATATACTCCATGCTGAACCTGTTCTTGTCTCAAAAGTCTCAGAGGACTCCTGCTCCGTGCTCGGGAGGCCGACCCTACCTCCTCTACTATTGTGTCAGGAATCTCAACGAAGGGCTCCACACGTATCACCTCTAGTGGATCAACGCGGGGCTCCATACGTGGCTCAATACGTGACTCGGCACGTGGCTCCTCTCGCGGATCAACACGAGGCTCTATACGTGGCTCAGGAATCACTGGTGGTAACCTGTCTAACATAGTCTGTAGTGCCTGTAAGATCTGTGGACCTATATCCGTTACTGGTGTCGCCTGTGGTACTAGTGGTACTTGTGGTACAGGTGGTGCAGGTGGTGCTGCTGAATCTGCGGGTGCCAGTCCCTCGGCTGAGGAATCGCTGTGCACCTCGACTGACGCTGTGTGGCGTGATCGCGTTCGTCGAACACGTCGGGGAGGCATCCTACAAAACAAGGTAGAAACTAATTAGCCAAAGTTGCGGAATAATAACATGCCCAAATACGCCCAGTGTTTACAAACTTGGCTCTGATACCAAATGTCATGCCCACATTTTCCTTGTGGTCACAACACACATCGCACGTGTCATAGCCACATCTGTCATGTGGTTATGACACGAGATATGAAAAACTTTTCTCACACTGTCCTAAAAACCCCTTTCGCATGCGTACGCATGCTCAACGGTGTTCTCTCATGGCGAAACACTATACTCATCGGCGGAATACAAGTACAATGGCGTGCAACCAAAAGCATATAGATCAACAAGAGGGTCTATACAACGCTGCTAACGTCATTGCAAGAGTGAGATTACCAAAGTTCTTAAATCGAATCCTCGGCAATGTTCGGTAGCAGAATGCCTTACGGCGTTAGTGGGAATTAGGCTGCACTCATTTACGCACGTGGTTCCCTGATAGAGGAACCACTCCCCACGACGCCTTGTTCCGACTAAACCTGCTAGTGATCTCCCTATTTAGTCATTTTTCAGCCAGGCACAGTTGTCTGTCTCCTCTCTTGTTCCCTGAAACATACTCCTCCTATGACTTAGCATTTTCAACAAGGCGGTTTGGTTGCCCTCTCTTCCCTTTCCACAAGTTCTTAAGTTGGATTATATCTTTATCGCCCTTACCTTAACTATCTTTTAGTTCATTTAGTGTGTTTATATTTCGGTCTCTCTCTCTCTTTCATTTTCTATACTTTCTTTATGTGCATCCTGTCCTTTCTTCATGATTTACGTCAATCAGGGTTATCACTGCAGTTATTGTTGATATTAAACCTAATTTCAGGATGATCTAGGTCACAAAGGCTGGTTTACTATTTCGCTAGACTCGGTCTCCTAATCTTCCCCGATCTAGGTTCCTCCTCTTCGTAAATACTTAGTCAACTTGTTCCTAAGCACAATTGACAGAAGGGTCCGTCAACTTAGTTCTCTTATCCCGTGTGAGAAATGTCGCGCATTTTCTCCTCTGTGTTTTCCAATGTTAGTTTTTCCTTCTTCGGAACCTCTTACAGGTTTACATATGAGATCGTTTGCTACAGTTGAGATTAATATGGCCACATGGATTGTTAGTGGTGGCTTCATAAGTTTATTTCCAGTGTTCTTTTGAGCAAAGAGTTGTGTAATTTTCCTCTTCATTTTTCGGGTGATTATTAGTACGTTAACAGTTGAAACTTCTGAGAAACTCTTTCCAGAGTATCACTGAATATTCCTAAACTCTCTTTACATTATAATTTTATTTTCTCTTGTTTAGAATTACTGTTGTTACTGTTACTCTTAATTACGATTCATACACTGATTGTAATTCGTATGACGTTGTCAATAGATGTAGGTGGTTCACCACTTTATAAAACTCTGTTCATGGTAATATATCTTCTTTGGTTGTTGTGTTCAACACTTAATAACATCTACTGTGAGAATATAATTGTTATATATATTTTTTTTCTCTATATCCATGAGACATAGTTTATACCGATTTTAAACGAGGGCCCAATAAATTGGTTCAAAGATTTACTCCTATGCATATTATATATATATATATATATATATATATATATATATATATATATATATACATACATACATATATATAATATATTTATTTTAATGTCTATATAATGGACAAATTGGTTTCCCACAACTTATATACCTATATCTCTATCTATCTATATATATATATACAGATATATAATCATTATTATATTATATCTATATAGCTATATACATAGACATATATAGTATATATATATGCCTATATATATAAAGCTATATAAAAAAAAACTGTATTTATATTACAAATACACCACTCATATGTTAGGGCCCAAGCCCTAACATTCTTTATAGCTTTAGATTCACAGCAGGCGGCGGCCATGGGCGGCGGTGGCCGCAGAGACAGAGGAGCAGGGCCGGTGGTGGCCGCGGAGCGGCGGACAAGACCTGCGGTGGCCGCAGAGCGGCGGATGGATTTCGCAGTGGCCGCAGAGCGGCGGACAAGATCCGCAGGAGGCATAAGGGTTTGGAGGGGGGGGAGATGTGGAGTGGGGCGGAGCCCCACCCACATTCCCACGACGTGGGGTGTGGGTGGGGCTCCGCCCCACTCCACACCTCCATATGTAATAACAACTTGCGGTGGGGTTTACTCCCCACCGCCCATATAAAATTTTGACTGTGTTTTTTTTTTAATCCGCGGCTTACATGTTGACAGTCTTTCACCATTCGTTGGTTATTATCAATAATAATATATTAACAAGTATATATATATATATATTTATATATATTCATATATAAATATATATATATATATGTATATATATCAACAATAATATATTTATATATATATATATATATTTCATATATATATATATATATCCCCTTTTTTTTTATATTGATATATAACAGTTATAATTACTTTCAATTACTCTATTATTTTCTAAAATGATAATTACTCAAAATGAGAAATATATATATATCTCTATATATATATTTATAAATTATTTAGAGAAAAAAATACTCTTTATATATTTGTATAATTCCAATTTCTACAATTTCTCAAATTCACTACTCTATGCATTTTCTCCAAATCAACCTATTATAAAGAAATTGTCATAACAATTAGATATATATATATATATATATATATATATATATATATATATATGCCAATTTCACCAAATGGTAAATAGCTATCCCCTTATTTTAAGTATAAATTTCCATTTTCATAAACATATAAGACTTGTAAATTTACAAACAGATTATATTTACATGCTAGATTTCCTCTAATCCTTCTAAATTAACAGAATCCATTAAATATGGAGAATAACTCAAATATTTAAAACTGTCTTTTCCATTTTAATATTGAACTATAAAGAAAAATAGCATTTCAACCAGTGAAGCAATTCCAAACTTTCAAATGTAAACAACTCAGATTAATTTGCAAAAACGAACTTTTTTCTTTTCAGTAATACTTGAAACACAAAAATTGCTATTGAACAAAGATTACAAACATCAACTTAAATTTTAAGCACATTCATATTACAGCTTCTCAATCATGAACACCAACTTCCCAGATATGAACTTTCTCCTCCCAAACAGTAGACAACTGAAAACTATGACAACCAATAAAAGTCCAATAATAACAAGATCAGGGAGGTGATTTTCTTCACTCCCAGAATATCATTAATTTACAACAATAACAAGAGAGGTGTTCTCTCTTCATCTCTATGAAATGAACCAGGCCTAATTCTCATGACAAGAAGATAATCTGTTTCTTCATAAATAGCCAACCAGAAGCTCCAAGAGAAAAACCTGCGTATCAAAGACAAACAAAGAAGAAAATACCACTTGTCTACCTCTCCTCCCTACCGTAGACCCGCAAGAGGGTCACCCCCGAGCTAGGGAGACCATACTCACACCTGGGTACTCAAACACTCCACTTCACAACAGAAACAACAACAATCCCAAAGCACACATACACCCGTGGCTATTTTACACAATACGGAAACTCAACTACAGTGAGTTTCATAAGGGGCAGGAGAGTGGATACACTCGACTCCAGAGTGTCACCCTGACAGATAAATGAACTCATATAAATTTCTCTTGGTCTCAACCAAGTGTGATCACAATTTGTAAGAAATCTGTATATGACTCTCAAGTCAAAAATACAGTCACAGATACATGCCCTCAAGGCTTTCAACATCCCAAAAGATGGAACAGGTATGCACCCGAGGAGGATCTCTCCTCCCCTACCCCAAACTTGATGAGCATTTCTCCCAAGTGGGAGACACTCTGTCAAACACCCGACAATAACCCCACAGAAAACAAATTTGAACACATATTTCACACACATTTCATACACATTTCAGTTCTACCAAAACAAAGGTAAAATTCAGACCAACCTTGCAAAGCCCTCCTGGAATGAAGTTGTTGCAGAGTCCACAGAGTTCACTTCCAAGCTTAGCCACCAACTCCCTCTCTCTTCTCTATCTTCCAAACTAACTTCTCTATTTTTGGTAAGGCCAAAATGAAAGATTTTCCCCAAAATTCAACTAACTCCCTCTCATCCCAAAATTTGAAAATAAATAACCCAAAATTCTCTTTCTTTCTAATTTTGAGAAATGGGGAAGTGACACTTGTCACCTCCTCACCCTTCCCAAAAATCACTATTCTGTCCAGGTGGCTTATGTCACTCTCCATTCCCAAGGGTACTCCTTATTCCTTTCATGTGACTCCACTTTCTCATGGGAAAAATTAAAAAAAGAGTTAAATGGGAACAAGACAGGTGACCCATGCCTCTTTCTCCTTTCTTCACATGGGTGTCCCCATAGTACATGGGGGAATCTTACTAAAGAAGAGGTAACTTTTACTAATGGATGGCATCTCTTATCTAGGGGAAAGTAGAGGGGATGGGTTGAGTGTTGGTACAACCCATCATGTCCCCTCCTACCTCCAATTTTCGCCACTTAACTTCAGGGGAAGGTTAAGTTGACTAGATGGAGGTTACTCAAGGGTTACCCATGCCAAATGGGCCCCTGGACCCATGGGGTAGAACCCAGGGTCAATTTTAACCCATACAAGACACCCCAGGTCAAAGTAAAGCACAAGAAAAAGGGCCTCATAATTTAAATAAAAATAGAAATTTCAAATTCAATCTCTTTACAACACTTACTTATAAAAATAATGTTACATGAGGGTAACCTAACCCACTCAACCATATGAAAGACCACATTACATCATGACATCAAACACAAAGAGATCTTGGTTCTTCGTGGAACCAGATCGGCTTAACAGGGAATAACAATTAACAAGGTGTGGAATGATCTCCGAAATCTGTGGTTTGATTAGTAGTCCCTGCACACTCAATTACAAGATCAGTAACCACATAAATTCATCATAGCCGAAGCAACTGAAATAACACATGCATTCTCATGCCTTAGTACAATTTAACATAATTAAAAAATCATATTACAATTTTCCATCATCCCTAATTCATTTTTCTGAAAAGTAACTTATCCAAACATCACCCAATTAGTTTTTCCGAAAACATAATAAAGTTAAATAGTCTGACAAATTTCGGGAACTGCTATCCCACAAATATGAAAGTAACAATAACAGTACTGTAAATAGTCATAACAACAGTAGTAAAAAGGGCGGTCCTCACATTAAGCCATGGAAAAATATGCAAGTTGGTTATAGATTTAGGTTCACATGATAATTTAGTCTCTTGGGAAATGGTGCACAAGTTGGGATTGAAAACATTTGATCATCCTAGTCCTTACAATGTCACTTGGGTCAGTCAAGAACAGCAAGTAAGGGTTAGTAAGAAGGCATATGTTGATTTTTCCATTGGTCCATATCAGGATTATGTTTTGTGTGATGTTATCTCAATGACATGTGGGCATATCATTTTGGGTAGACCATGGCAACACTTAAGGAGGACAATTCATGATGGTTACACTAATAACTATTTGGTGCATAAAGATGGGAAAAAGATTAAACTAGTACCTTTACCTTGTGAAGAAAAGAAGGAACATGTTACTATCTGTTTTGGAGAGAAATTGCAATTGAATGTGTAGGTTAAGAACGATTGGAAACAACAAGAACAGTTGCAGTAGAAGAAGGTGGAAGATAGTCCTAAAGAATAGTAGGTTTGGGACTTGAGTTATGTCAAGGTTAGGGACATTAACTGCCCTATAAGGAGGTAGAAGAAGGAAGGCAAATAGCAGATAGTACAGGGAGGAATAAATTAGAACCTCAAGTTGGGAAGAACAGAAGCATTGCAGCAGCAGGGTCCTAGGCAAGGACATCACAACATGTTTTATGGTACTAACACTGTTTATAGGAGCCATGCAGGCTAGAGAAGGAGGAAGATAACTCTTGGAGAGTTCATGTTTCCTACCACTAGTTAGAGGAACATTCCAACAAGACTAAAAAATGTTTGGAGAAGATCCCATAACTCTTGGGACAAGAGTTTTATCATGCTGGGGAGTATGGTACAGGAGCAGTAAGATATCCAGGACTTGTTTGATTTTTAAGTTGTTTTGTTTTGGTTAATAAGGTCCTTGAGACCATTCAATGTTGTAATAAGGCTTGGATGCCATAAATGTAAATGGACTATGTCCAAATAACTAGAGTCTACTGTTAGGTTGTAAGTCCTAAAGAGGACAGTCATGTGGTGAAAGGTAGTCATGTGTTTCTTTACTTTTGTAGCCCTCCTAATGTATGTAGGAGGCAATCTTATTGGTTGTTAGCATGTCAAGGGTTAGGAGGAATGTTAGAACCTTGTCCAAGGTTAAAGAGCATCATTTTAAACATAAAACAGTCAGTGTAGCCCTAAAAGAGGATAGTTACTAAATAGTAATTAGTGCTGCAGTGAGAAACAAGAAAGAAGTTCGATGGTTGGGGTAGTTTCATTGACCCCAACCACTCCCATCCTTCTTGAATGAAATGTAGGATGCTTATTTGAAGCCAAGGAGGGATTCATTGTCATTAGACATTACGTGGAAGTGGAATAAGAATGAAGGAATAATTGTTTTCCTGCTTTTCTATGATTTTTTCTATGTTTTTTGTTGTTTCCAGTCTGTACCTATGCCTGTACGGAACTGTCATAGTCCATGAATGTATTGGATAGTTAGAGGGTTGAGATAGATTTGTTTTGAATCTTGTTTGAACTCTTGACACTCATCTTTACTTCTGCATTTCTCTTTTCTCTGCAAGTGGGTTTGAAAACCTAAGTTAGGGCTTTTTTATGAGTACCTGATGGATTTCTCCTCATTCCACTAATCTTTTCTATTTCTGATTAGTGGAATGGGTTGTATACTAGATAATACATAGTATTGTGAAGGTTTTGGGGGTAGGAGGATGGTTTAGGTTGAGTTTGTCATGTTGATGACTTTGGAAATCCATGTGTTGGGATTGAGTGTAGGACAGCAGCAGATATGTGGTAACATTTGACTATATTCAATGGACAATCTAAGAAATGCCAAGCATTGTGACCTACAAAAAGGGGTCCTGATCTAACCATGGCCTTGTAACAAGGAGGAAGAGACTTCTCTAAGAAATCAGTCTACTTTACCTTATGATGTCTCTGACAGTCCTCCCAAGAGACAGTCACCTCAAGGAAGGCACTAGGTAAGGTTGGTGTGTTATTGTTTTGTCAATGAAGGCATTAGATGTGTTTGACATGTTATTAATTTGGTATGTTGCATGAGATTGGGTTTGTCTCAATAGAATTCATCCCAAGGAGGACACTATGACTGTCTCCTTAAGAAAACAGAAATGTGTGACTATCTTTAGAAGACATTATTCAAGACTATTGTCCTGCAGACCCTGCACAGTGGGTTGGATGAAATCTTGGATGGGGTTAGGCATCTTGTGATGTGTGTCTTGAATTGCTTCATTTTGTATGTCATGAACAAGTATAAGTTGTTGTGTTAAATCCCTTCATCATGAGAAGTGTTGAAAACAGTGAACCTTGAGAGAACGGTTACATTGAAGTTTTGAAGTGTGCTCCTGCTGTCCTAGATGCTCTGCATCAAAGTCCCTCTTGATTGGTTGGGGTAAATTTAAGTTTATAATGTCGACCTAGGACCTTTCAAAAGTTTTCTCCTTGTCAGTTCTTTTGGTTTAATTTCACAATTATTAGCGGGAAATCATATATAAGTGTGTTTTTGAATTCATTTGTAACTAGGTTGAAAAAGAGATAACTTGAGATATTGAAGGAAAGAAAGCAAGAACATTCATTGTGATTCTAGAGTAGATTTGTGTGTTGTTATTGTGTGTTTGTTACAGACATGAAGCTATCATCTATCCACCTTAGGATTTGAAGGCTCTTCATCATTCTATCGGGTCATCACATAAGTGATATTATTATTGTTTATCATCATTTGATTCATCATTATTAACATTTTTTTCAGCCTCTACCCCCATGAGGGCATGCACTCGATATCAATCAATGGCATTGGGAAGCTTGAATCCTATCCTTAGATTTGATTGAGGCAAGTCTCTAAATACCATAACCCCTCAAATCCTCTCTTTTCATCTTGTGTGTAGGTTACGGGAGTAAGATCTAGAGAATATGAAGATATAGGAAGACTGAGTGAAGATCAAGGTTTTAGGATCCAACAATAGTTATGGAATATTCCTCTATCCAAGACTTGGGTGGTGGTGCCCTAGTCAATCTACCCTTAGTAACTTCAGATCTGGCATTAGGACAACATTTGTAACATCTTCCTAGTTCATACCTCATGAAGAGTCTTCCATTCAAGACTTAGGTGGTCCTGAATTAGTCATCTTACACCTCTACTTTTGGGAGAGAGGTTCTATCATCTTCCTGATCATCCCTATGAAAATGGTTTCTAGATTGCTATTGTACTTTTTGTATTATAAGTTGATCATTGTAGAACTATGGTTTCATGCATTATTAACTTAGGGTTTGATAAAATGGTTGAATTAAATTTGATTCTTCTATAGCATACCTGAGTACAAGATCTATAGCTTAGTCCACCTTCATTTGGTAGTGCTTTGGCTTGGTCTTGTCCTTGAATTTTATATGGAAAAGGGTTTGATCTAGTGTGCATCCTAGTTGTCACCATTCACCTTTTTCATACTAAACATTTTGGTGATCCTATAGCTTTGAGCATTTGCATCTTGTTGATTGTTCAAATCAAATCTTGCATTGATTCATTGTGTATTTATGAATATTCATTTGAAAATCTTGCATGATCTTAGAAAAAGTGCATATTTTGGCCTTAAAAAGATTGCATTTTTGATAAAATTTTGCAGTAGGGTTTCAAAAAAAATCTCTTGCAAGATCATTGTGGTTGCATTAAATAGTCATCAAATCTAATTTGACACAGTAATCTTGTATCATTTCATATTCTTGATTTGAAAATTCATACTTTTACAATTATACATTGTGTATTTCAACATAACAAAATAAATTTTCTTTCACATTTTGCAAGAAATCTTAAAGAGGTCTATATTTGGCTTTGTGTGCAACACTTTAAAATTAGGATCACTTGGTTTGTAGTGACACTTGTGTGTTTTTTATCTTTGCAAAAAGCTTCAAAAACCCAATTTCCTCAAACTACTACCTATGTGTACAAAAGTCTGACATACATGGCATCCAATCATAACAAGGGTGGTGTGGCTCCTTCCCAATCTAACAAGAAAAGGAAGGATCCCAAACCTATCATATCCTTAACACCACATGAGGTCACTATTATAAATATTGATAGTCCTATGTACATAACACAAGAATAAGTGGAATTCCTACAAGAGGAGTTCTTATTGATCCTAATTGCATGACAAATGTGATCACAGAAGAATACTTATACATGAATGATCTAGCACAAGATACTTATGATCCAACATTTTGTTTAGGGTAAAATTTGATTCGTTTAATGTTTAGTGTCTTAGATGTTTGAATCCTCCTTTCACCCTATACATTCAAGGATCTAGGGTTGAGTGGCAATGCACTATCATACCCTAGGTCATTGTGAGATGTAAGGAAACTTGGATTAGGGAATTTAATTATCAATTATCCTTCTCTTATGCTTAATTGACCATTAAACCCTAATTTCAGCAATACGACTGTAAACAGAAGAATAATAGAAAAATCTCTTGTAGAGGGAAGCAAAATATCAAATCATAGAATACCTATTTTTGGGGTTCTGAGGTGGAAAAGTCAGGGACAAAAGAGCAGGTGCCCAAGTCCAATGCCCTGCATTTTGTCCAGATCTGGAAACTCAGTCCACAACTCTTCCCTGTTGTTCTAGAGATTTTCCCATCATGAAAATTGGAGGACTAATGAGTAGGCACCCAAGTTCAGGGTGTTGTTTTTCCTTTTGTTCTACAATTTTGACACTTCAATATGCCTTCTTGCAACTTCACTTTGTCTAGCTCTGCAGCTTGTAACCTACAACCATGAAAACTTTGGGAGGGGGTTCTAGTGTTTAGAGGCTTGCCTCACTCAAGCCATGAAGGACACTTAAGTCTCTAAACACCATTGTCAGATAGAGAGTGTGTACCCTTGTGAGGCAGAGACAAAAACCAAAGGAAATGATGATAAAAACACAATATAATGTTAGCTTGTAGTGAAGCTCTCATGGGAGGAAGATGCTCTTCATTCCATGAGGAAATGGATGCTCAAATCTACAAATACAAACACATAAACCACACAAGTCTACTCTTGCAACACCATGAAAACCTCGAAGCACCTTGAGAACACAATAGTTTGCTAGTAATCATCTAGTTTACAAATGAATGTCTAAACATGCTTTTATATGTAACTACAAACACTCTCGCCAAGATTTCATAAATTCAAACTTACTGTGTCGACATAAGACCCAAATAACAGTCATAAACTGACACCCAAAAATTGGTGTTGCCCCAAAATAGGGCAGGACTAGGGCGTAGGTGTCCAAGTCCTCCCCCATATTTTAGGTAGGGTAAAGATCAAGGGGTCCTCCTAGGTCCCATTTGTAATGTTACTTAGGGCTCATTCCATCGGGATGCCAAATTATGAAGTAAGATGTCCTAAATGCATGCAAAAGACCTGACAGCTAAACCTAAAGAGAGAAAAAATCCCAAGGGGACATTTTTTGATGTTACATTTAGCCCCCAATTTAATGTATGTATAAACGCAAGGCCAATACATGCATTAAATTATTGTCACAAACATAGAAAACACATCAAGCATGGAGAATACATGGTAATCACATAGAAAATAGTAATAAACATGGAAAACAAGAAGAAGACAATTATAATCAAGTAGAACACAAAGAATACAATAAATACATTGAAGACCTCATCGTATAAGTCTTTGTATATATGGGGCAACACACACGCAAGACACGTGAAACCTCCCAAAATGCATACTGCATATGGGGCAATAGACACGCCAAACAAAACAAGCACGCTAACACACACACTTGAAGACATGGAGAAAACACGATAGACAAGTGATGGTGTGTTCCTATTTCTAGGCTCAACATCATCTCAGGCACATTACAAGCACACACTGAAGATTGTGCTTCGCCACAACAATCGCTGAAGACATGCTTAAGGGTTGAGTTAGTCATAGAACTGCTCCCCGCCTCCACAAAGGACTTTTGAAAATGACAGAATGATGCAATCTGCTCCAAGAAATACACCATCCCTACCTCTATAGAGGACTTAAGATAAAAAGGATATACGTGATATCCCACCTCCACAGAGGGCATACATGATTGATTGATTGCAAACAAACTCAAGATGCAATAAGCATTGTATCTGAGGACAAGCACATAGATAACATCTAAATAGATAGCTTACCTTACATATGCCCCCACCTTAAGGTAGTTGATATCAAGTATCGATATCAAGCATGTTAAGGTAGGAAGAAAACACACAAGGGAACACCAACTTTCACAAAGCCCATGCCCCCCGAAGGTGACATGTACTTTACGATTGCCAAATGTTTCCACAAACACATCCCTGCAAGATGTTAGTGTCTACAAAATCATGATAAACAACAACATCAATGCATATGATTAACCACACAAAGAGACAAGGTTATACAATGAATTCAAAGTTCAAGGATAACCGTGGGGCTATATCATGAAGCTCTCCAAATCGAGTACTGCTAAGGCTAGATTCAAAGACAAACAAAGGTGCACAGAGTAATAGTATTGTTAAGGTTTGTAAATGAGACAAAAACATCATCAAATTCACTACGCGAACAACACGAGTGCTTCCACTAGCCAAGCATCAGATAAAATATACAACCCCATCGTCATATTAGGAACTAAGTCCATTTTTTTATTGCTTTCGAAAGGGACACTAGGTCCACATCAGTATAAATGTTTGTCATCATCTGTCCGCTAGATAGAAACACTAGAGGAAGGGAAACAATTAATAAGAGAGGAGAAACAAGTGTCTTAGGGATAGTCGCGTAAGAGGGTGCCCCCAGTGTCACCAACCACGCCACTATTTCCGTAAGACACAACACACAATGATGAAATCAGAGAGAGGCAATATAGAAGAATGATGATACAAATATAAGGTCACAACAGGGGCAATCTCTTGGTATCCTAGACCTTACGGGAGAATCAGGGGTCATCCCAAGAGGCCTAAACAACACATAACACATCACAGGGGAAGCACATGATGAGAGAGATAAAGGGTTAGAGATACTTACCTGTAGGACCATCATTAAGAGCATACCTATCTGGGATATCTATCATGTTGTTTGGATCTTATTGAATTAACATTAAGTGTAGGATGACGAGAGGCTTTCTTTTCTTTAAAAGGATTATATCTAATGCCGCTTGAGTAATGTGTTAAAGTAGATTCTATAGGTACTCAAATCCCTTGTTGATTTGCACAACATCCCTTACCTACATATTCACAATTGTTATAAAGGATCTTAAATTCTCGACCAGAAAGGGATGTCATTTCCTTAGAAGATGGTGAAGCCTCATAGGTGTCGTAATTTGTGGTATAAGTGAGAGTATTGTTTTTATTTTCTATTAAGGGGACTTTAGGTTTCTTAGGTGCTTCAAAAGATTGCTTAGGTGAGATTGATGCTACTTTTGATGTGTCAAGGCTATTAATTTTATATTCTCCTATACTGCAAGGATTAATATCTAATGGGCCCCAATCATCACCAAAGAGTGCATTCAATGTTCTAGAGTCTTGCTTAACATTATTCATTGATGGATCACCTCGCAAGTTGTTTAAGCTTATATGGTTGTAAACTAGTTTTTTCTTTTCAATATGTAAATAGTTATATGGTTCAGGATCAATATGAATAGTGTGAAGTTTACCTTTGCATATAAATTTGATTGAATGATGCAGGGTGGAAGGGACTGCCCCCAATGCATGAATCCAAGGTCTAGCAAGAATCATGTTGTAAGATAAAGAACAAGGCATGGCATGAATCAAGGTAGGCACAATCACAGGTCCCACTTGTATAGGTAAAGTTATAGTGCCCACGTATTGTCATCCCACATTGTCAAAACCATAGATACTTAACAGTTTTGTCTTGATGGTAGATGTATCAACTTTAATCTTATGTAATAAGTCAATGCCACAGACATTAAGAGCTAATCCATTATCAATCATAACTCTCTTAACCAATGATTTGTTTATTGTGACGAGGATAATGAGAGGATCATATTGGTTTTGAACTTTGACTGATGGTAATTCATGTGGTTGAAAGAGAATATATGCTTTTGTCGCATGCATACTATCCAATACGGCTACTACATCATTAGGCTTTGCAATAGGTGGCACAATCACCTTTTGTAAAGCTTCTTGGAGCATTCCATGGTATGTAGGTGATGTTTGTATTAAATCCCAAAGAGAGATCTTAGCCGGAGTAGTGCAGAGTTGTTCGACAAGATCATACTCTCGACCACTTTTATGAGTAAGATGAGGTGGTGGAGGGAGCATAGGTTGAGAACATGGAAGAGAGATAGGCACATGCAGTGCTTTCTTACTCTTCTTGTTATTACAGGTGTTGTATGTGTGAGCAATCACATTGTGGTGTGGTTATAATGCATTTTGAACACCTTGACTTGGTTGAGAAATTTGTTTTACATAATCATAAATGTAATCGAGAGGTCTAGGTGGTTGTTGAGTACCTTGGATAGTAATCACCAGTTTTAAGCAAGAGGGTGCACTAGGTGCCCCTCAGACAATCATCTTAGGAATATTGCTGCAAAGTTTATTAATGATTATTGAATTAACATTGTTTCCCTCTTAATTGCACCTAATATCCATCCCGAAAGGATTTAATGTGAGAGACCTTTTCTCATCCACTAATGCTACATCTTGGCCAAGGAGAGCAGTGGGATGAGAGGAAGGTACATCATGATCATCATCATCATACTCTATGGCAGAAAAGGGCTTTTCACTCTCATCTTTCTCATGAGTATTCCTAGAGATGAATTTGGTTAAATCTTCTAATATAAAAGGATATGCTCCTACGATTTTAAAGTGAACCTACTAAAATCATGTGTGTAACAAAGTAATTGCAATTCATATGTAGAACATATAGAAGCATCAATACCACTAATATAAGCTATATGTTCTAGAATATGAGGATTCTCATTAGTGAAATTAGAGAAATTTTTAAAATCTAGGATATACTCATGCAAATATTTCAAAGATGAATAACATGAAGATGCCATAATGAAATGAAAAATTATATTTTAACAATTTCCAAAAGTATGCAAAAGACAAGTGCAAACTGTATGCAAAAATGATCTTAAATGCTTGATTTTTTGTACTTTTTCCAATGCAAATGAATGAAACAGAGGGTGTTGTAAGGATTTTGATCGAGGGAAGAAAATTATATGTCTGATATCAGTCCAAAATAGCAATAATATCATTCACAACACACTCTTGATGTGAATCTAAGATGAGGATAAGTCAAAATACAGTGAAAATATGTCAAAATAGGCACTTTTTTCACCAAAACTCAATGCAAAAGAGCATAACAAAGGGTGTTGTGAGGAAAATGATGATGGAAAGAAAATAATATCATTAATTATAGCCACTTAATGTAAAAATATGATGCAGAGCATCTAGGACAGCAATTTCATACTTGAAAACTTCAAAGGAACCATTCTCTCAAGGTTCACTGTCCCTGTCAGCAATCAAGCTTCTACCAATGAAAGGTTTAAACACAACAACATATACATGCTTATATCATGAAGAGAGGGAAGAAGACTTCAAGACTCTTATCTTAGGACACTTAACTCCATCTAAGTTTCTATCCAGGGTCTGCAGGACAGCAACATCTACCATACCTTTCATGGACAATCACAGCCTCACTGCTCCATTAGTGTGACAGTCACAATAGCCTTCTTAGGATGGTCCCTGTTGGGGCAAGCCCTATCTCATACAACCAACCAAACCAATAAAATGTCAAAAATCTAATGACCTTTTCTTGATCAATCAATTACAAGCCAAACATACATGTGGTCTTCTAATTGCTGTTGTCCTCCTTCAACTTCCAATACATGGATCTTGGTGGATCCTTTTCATGGAAAACTCCACCCTACACCTCTTCCTGCCCCTGCAACCTTCACAAGACTAGGACTAACTAATATACAACCCATTCCATTGAGTAGGACAGACAAAGGTCAATGGAATGGAGAGAAATCCATCAGGTACTCAGAAGAAGCCCTAGACTAGGTTTTAAGACACCCTAACACAAAATAGTGATCCTCTCACACCAAGATTACTGTCAAGAGCCCAACACAAATTTAAATCAAAGCTAATTCAATTTCCTAACATTCCATTACAAACTTGGGTTTTGACTGTTCCGTACAAGTACGGACAACAATGGAAAACAACAATTTTTTTGACAGAAACAACAATTTTAAAGAGTAGTTTGGTATTTAAAGATCCTATCCTATCTTCCTCCAACTTCAAGGGCTCAAACTCACATCAAAGATAGTCAATCCATCAACCTTCATTTCCAAGCATTCAATATCCCATGACAGGGTAGTATAGTACAAAAGTGCAGGCTCAAACATGCATAAGAATATAGAAAATATAGAGAATAGGCAGGAAACAATGGTTTTTGTTATTTCTTTCAAATCTATTGAATGTCCCCTTACAAATGAACCTTGGCAGGCTAATATAATCATCCTTCATTGTATGCAATCAAGTGGGAGTGGTTGGGGACCAAGAAACTGCCCAAAACCATCGCGCTTCATAACTACAGCACTAAAGACTGTTATTAGAAACTGTCCCTTCACCAACTGTAGTGACTATTTTATGTCTAATCTTGCTTTTTGTTTAACATTTGGAGAACCTTGGATAAGGTCTTAACACACCTCCAAACCTTAACATGCTAACAACCAATAAGATTTGCCTCCTACATACCCTAGGAGGCCTACAAACTTAAATGACTACCTAAGACTGCATTTTTACCACAAGACTATCCTCTTGAGGACTTACAACATGACAATAGTAGATTCTAGCTATTTGGACATAGTCCATTACAAGTATGGCATTAAGCCTTATTACATGTAAATGGTCTAAAAGACCTTATTAAACAAAACAAGACAACTCAACCCCATCCTAGATGTCTTGGTGCTCCTGCACCAAAATACCCAACAAAACACACTTTTAGTGCCACTTAAAGTCAAACCCTAGTAAAAATATAACAAAAATATGTAATTTTTCATGGGTTTTCAACTCCAAGACCTAGGAAAAGGGGTGTTTTAATGAATTTTAGTAGGTGAATCAAATAATACTAATGATATAAGTCACCTAAATCCATAAAACTTGTCACAACACACTTGGAGTGTAAACTAGGTCAAACCCTAGGGCAAAAATAGCCAAAATATGTAGTTTTTCACCAAATTTTGATTACACAAGCTCAATAAAAAGGTGTTGTGAAGATATTTAGGAGGAGAAGAAAATAATTTACCTAATAAAATCCAATTATTTCAAAAATAATATTCACAACATGCCTATGGTTCAAGTTTATAGAGTCGATAAGGCCAAATCTAGTGAAAATCATTGTTTTTGAAGCCCTAGGTTTGATATGTTGACACAAAATGGTATGTGAATGTTTTGAAGTCAAATTTATGATGAAAATGAATTAATCTCAGATCTTAAAATGATTTCCAAGCCCTAATATGCAAAATTCCAATGCAAATCTAATGAAAATGCATGAAAATTGCTAGTTTTTTGTTGAAATTTTCTATGCAAAAATACAAATATTGAAATCTAAATACAAATTTACTCAAAAAATGTAAGACTACAGAAAAATTCTAATTTGAATGAGCCTCTAAAATCAGTAGAAAATTTTGAGAGAATATTTTGCCTGCTAACCCTAGATTTTGGAATTACTAGGTTATACAAAAATTGTCAATATTTCTACAAAAGCCTAGCAAATTAATGATGAAAATGCAATGCAAATTATTAAATTTTTGTGTTTTTTTGTATTTTATATCAGGTCTAATACATAAATCATGAATTAGGAAAATTTAGAAAGAATTGATGCAATTTAGTAATCGATATGAAAATGCAAGCTAGGGTTTTCAAATTTTTGTAAATTTTTCAATTTTTTTTGTAATTTTCTCAATGTAATAAGATGAAAGATTATATGAATGAATGAAATCAATACAAATTTGAAGACAAACACTCAAAAAGTTTCATATTAAGTCTACAAACATGGGTTCACAAAAAATGTTAGGGTAAAATTTGATTCGTTTAATGTTTAGTGTCTTAGATATTTGAATCCTCCTTTCACCCTATACATTCAAGGATCTAGGGTTGAGTAGAAATGCACTATCATAACCTAGGTTGTTGTAAGATGTAGGTAAACTTGGATTAGGAAATTTAATTATCAATTTTCTTTCTCTGATGCTTAATTTACCATTAAACCCTAATTTCGCCAATACGACTATAAACAGAAGAATAACAGAAAAAGCTCTTACAAAGGGAAGCAAAATATCAAATCATAGAATACCTATTTTTGGGGTTTCGAGACAAAAAAGTTAGGGACAAAAGAGTGGGCACCCAAGTCCAATGCCCTACTTTTTGTCCAGATCTAGAAACTCAGTCCGCAACTCTTCCCTGTTGTTCGAGAGATTTTCCCGTCATAGAAATTGGAGGACTAAAGAGTGGGTGCCCAAGTCTAGGGTGTTGTTTTTCCTTCTGTTCTGCAATTTGGACACTTCAAAATGCCTTCCTATAACTTCACTTTGTCCAGCTCTGTAACCATGAAAACTTTGGGAGGAGGTTGTGGTGTTTAAAGGCTTGCCTCAGTCAAGCCCCGGAGAACACTTAAGTCTTTGAACACTATTGTCAGATAGAGAGTGTGTGCCCTTATGAGGTAGAGGCAAAAACCAAAGGAAATGATGATAAAAACATATTATAATGTCACCTTGTAGTGAATCTCTCATGGGAGGAAGATACTCTTCATTCCATGAGGAAATGGATGCTCAAATCTGCAAATACAAACACATAAACCACACAAGTCTGCTCTTGCAACACAATGAAAGCCTTAAATCACCTTGAGAACACAATAGCTTACTAGTAATCATATAGTTTACAAATGAATGCCTAAACATGCTTTTATATGCAACTACAAACACTCCCACCAAGATTTCGTAAATTCAAACTTAAACTGTGTCGACATAAGACCCAAATAACAATCATAAACTAACACCTAAAAATTAGGGCTACCCCAAAATAGGGCAGGACTAGGGTGTGGGTGCCCAAGTCCTTCCCCCTATTTTAGGTAGGGTAAAGCTCAAGGGGTCCTCCTAGGTCCCATTTTCATGTTACCTAGGGCTCATTCCATTAGGATGCCAAATTATGAAGTAAGATGTCCTAAATGCATGCAAAAGACCTGGGAGCTAAACCTAAAGAGGGAAAAGCCCCCAAGGGGACATTTTTTGACATTACACATATATAATTTAAAAGCACATAATGATTATTTTCTTCTTGCAATTGGAAATATAACACTTTTAATTAAGGTGATTGAAAAATCCCTAGAAGGATCATTTGTTATCATTCCCACTTTAGATCTCTTTCGTGTAAAGTTAGGGCATCCTTGGCTAAAATCCATGAAATTGGTTCCTTCTACTATTTACAAGTTCTGAAATTACCCTCATAAAGGTTGAGTGCATGTTATTCATCACAATGGATGGAAACCATTAGCCATTCATGGAAATTTCAACCTAGATTATTTTTGGCCACAACCTATCGAAGAAAATCAACCACAACAAGATCAATTCTTCTTAGCAAATCAAAGGTACAAAGCAAAGAAAATAGTTGAACTATCATATGGCAAGAATACTCTGAGATTCCCTCGGTCCTCTTGGGCTATAATTCCTCCTATCCAACAAATAGAGAGCAAAAGGAAGCCCAAGTTGAAGGATTCACCTCAACCGAAAGGAAAAGGAATTTTTGCCGAGGTTCCTCCTCCACCATCCTTACAAGGATCAAGAGGAAACCTTCAAGTATGAAGCTATTCATCACAGAATCATAAAATCAATTTTGTTCTAGCTTCCTCTTCTGAAAGGACCAAGAATACAAAAAATCATGAACCCATGATGATGGACAAAGAAACTCCCTTGGGAAATATAACTAACAAGACTAGGAGAAACATAAATGCTTGGGAAAGAAGAAGAAAGCATCAAGCCTTAGCTCAAAAGATGTCTCTACAAGAAGAGAACATCCCTTTGATAGAAATTAAAAAAGAGCTAAAGGAAGAAGTTTCAATTTGGGCTATATTTCCCTATGTACCACCTATTGAAGATCAAGATTGGGAAGAAGATGATTTGATTAAAGACAATCGCTAGCAGGTAAGTATTTCTCACTCATTTAGCGACCTTTGATGTAGCACCCCTTTGAGTTCCTCTCATGGATCACCTCCTCTTATATGTGTTAGACTTAGGGTAGACAACTGAGAGGGGGGGTGAATTAGTTGTCTAAAACTTTCTTCCAATTAAACATATAAATCCACTTTACAATTTAGCATAATGATAAATCAATCATGAAAACATAATGAATCAAATCAAGAGCAAAAACACATTAACACATAGGACACCAAGATTTTGACGTGGAAAACCCGGTTAAGGAAAAAACCATGGGGTGATTAACCCAAGATTGTATTCTCTATTAGAAGAATAGAAAGAAAAAAATGGCACATGCCAATTAGGGCTCACTGCTCGAGCACACTGCTCACAAGAAGCTCACTACCTACAAGAGACACACTATCTACAAAATAAGTATCACATACATGAACTGGAGAATAGTATCTTCATCATGCTTGAATCAGTTCCATTTAAGCCCAATACTTCTGCTCTGCCTTTCGCTCTCCTCCTCACTACCACACTCTCATCTTCACAAGATACACTTTGAAATGACTTTACAACTCCTTATTTATACAAGGCATCCACTTAGGAATAATCTTCTAAGTCAGAAAACATCTACAAGAACATCCGCAAGATGTGTAATACATCCAGTTGGCCAGTCTTTAGGAAGAACACCATCATCTAGAAGTTCTTCTTCAATTGTGAACTCTAGCTCCAATGCGGACCACCAACACGAACTGGACATGATCCAAAGACCTTCACAAGATTGCCTAAATCACCAAGAACATCCACACTTCATCTGCTTACTGAAATCCTTCTATCCTTCATCTAGAACCTCAAGAACACAATCTGTCATCACTGTGACAAAGGAATAGATGCTTATAGACCTTTAAACCACATACCAATCGATTTGACACTTCATAAAGACTCCCCTAACACTCCCTCAAATCTATAGAATAGGATAATGCATTTCCGGATCTCACCGGACCTATCTATGTCACTCTATCACCTCTAAACACCTGTCAGAACCAGTTTTAGTTGAGTGGCCACAACCCCTTCATATCTTCACATGGACCTCTAAAATCTTTACTGAATCATCTTAAGACTCATATCTACAAACCCTTTGAACCACATCCTCTGAAAGTCATCTTATCTTGGATATTTACCTTCCTGTCTTCACTGTTCTTCTCTGTTACTGATTAGGACTAATTTTCTCAATATCCTTAGCACACAGCTCATCCAATCCTAATCATTAATGCAACAGGAGTATGTTGACATCAATGACAACACTAGTTAGGCCCATACTTGCAACAATCTCCCCCTTTGACATTGATAGAAACATATGATGTGAAAAACTGTTTTAACCATCAAGACAAGAACTCCTTACTATCACAACTCCCCCTATTAGCAACAACAATTGACATGTCTTCTCTTCCTTTCCTTCTCCCCCTTTGATCAGCAACCACTTGTTTTTCACATGTTTTCTCTCCCCCTTTGACATCAATGGAAGAGGGCACATACTTGCAATTTCACCACTTCAGAATCATACCAGCTACTCCCCCTGAGTAGTAGCTCCCCACCATCAATCCAAACCACAAGATATGACTGTGATATCCACTGGACTAATGTGCATCAGTGCACCTTAGTTCATCATGGGAGGGGTAATAACCCCTAACCTCTCCTTGAGATACTATTGGGATAGTAAAAATTTTAAAATTTTACTGTATTCTCACTTCACCACATCTGGACAAAATCATAAAACATCCCAAAACCATAGCAAGAATTTGATACATCCCACAAGATGTCTATGGCTAAGCAATGCAAAATTAATTAAAATTCAATATATCGGCAATACTTTGTGTTATTTATACCGATGCATGAGAATACAATGAAAATGAGTATTAGCATGAGAATAGAAATCAGAAAGAGATTTGTAGGAATTGCCGATGGAAGAAGTTATACCGATAGCCTTTTATCGGTGAGACAACTAAGCAGTCACGCCGATCGGTATGACTTGAAATCATTGGGTGGTCCTTTAAACGCTACCCTGATGGTATAGATCATACCAATGAAGTATTTTGGCAAGAGTCTCACTGAACACCCTACGGGGACAAGGAAACAATAACCATCAACAAGAAATGAACCATTGGGATGAAAAGTAAATAAGTCCCTAATACTCTAGTCTCTTGACAAAACAATAAAAGGAACTTTCAGTGTAAGTCAAACTGATATACATATCCATTGGTGTAACTAAACATATCAGAATGAAGCAATTATGTCCTACTGACTCACAAGTCACAACGATGAAAGGGTGTCAGTAACACTTTGATAGATTCTCTCCGATAAGGAATATAAAGTAGCCATCGGGGAGATAATTGTGATCAGGTGATATGAAAAGAATTACCTTGATGGTATATCTCACTCCGATGGAAATAAAGTCACATCCATTGATAAGAAGTTTTAAACCATATCAGTGAGATATTACGATAATCATTCCGATTCAAAAGATTATCAGGAAGACGATGAAGCTTGGGGAAACATAAATATGTTATCCCAATGGTATTGATCATCCTGATAATAGATTGTTGTCACACAAGTCGGTGAGACTCTTACTGATAGTTATATCGGTAAGACTCATTATATCAGAGGGAAATCTAAATCACATGGTGATAAAAGAAGTCATGCCGATGGTCGCGTCCTCTTAGATATGATTCAACATAGTATCAGGAATACAATTGAGGGGTCACGCCGATTGATTGTTCGCTCCATGAAGAGATATTAAGGTTGCCTAGACATTTTAAAAATCATGTCGATGATAGGAGTTATGGTGATGTGACATTTCACAGTGATGAATGACATTGAATTGATCAAACAATTAAATATAGACAGCGATGAAATCCTTTAAAGATCATTGTAATTACAATTGACAAGGTTGTCTGAGAAAATATACGGAGTAATTCTTGAAGCGCAAGCAGAGGATCTCGATCACAACCACAGAATGACAGGTACATACATACAACCATTGTGTATAGCCTGTGTTTGAATTTTCTGCCAAAATTTGAATATGGAAACTCCAGGAAAGGGAAAAGGTAGAAAATCACAAGGGGAAACAAGTAAATCTAAAAAACAAAAAACTGATCAAACCCCTGAAGAAAAAATAAAAGACAGAAAACTCAATCAGGACTTAATTGATCAATTGCCTGGGTCAACTCCCAGGGCCAGAAGATCTACTCAACTTAGGGCAGAAGTTGAAAAATTAGAAGATAAATGTAAGTGCTTGGGAGATATCTAGACCCCAATCAGGGGATATGAACTCTTCAGATTCCATTATAACAAAAGGTTTAGGAATGCTCTAGTGTCAAACCCATGGCACTTGAATTTGGGAAAACTGGTTGTGCCTAACGTATTCCTGAATGTAGAACTCCTCCAACTACTTGCCAAACATTACAATTCAAGCCTGAAAGCCATATGCAACCCACAGGAGGAGCCAATTGTACATTTGTCAAAAAATGCCATTTGTGAAGTGTTTAATTTAGATGATTTGTGCACAGTCCCCATTATTTATGAAGACCTAGAGAGGGAATATTGGAGAATGGACACAACCTACAATGGATGGAGGTTGCCCATTCATAGGCCTAGGGTTGAAGGAGAAGTGATGCCCCTAACTGGAAAGGATGGTCACAATTGATGTGATTACAAGAAGTGCTATTGAGCTGACTAATTCCCATCATGATCAAGAGTACTTGGATCACTTGGCTAAAGTTTACTTATGGCTAAATAGAGCCTAATCATGATTATGTAATGGTTGTTAATGCTTGTTAAGTTCCCAAAAGACTTGTTGAAGGGTTATGTCTCTTCGTACAATTATCTATATAAGTTTAAAACATTTGATGCTGAAAAATCATCAGTAGTAGAATATATACATATATACAATATACAATGTTTCAAAACGACCATGTTGCATATTTTATCTAAAGAAGTAGATTGAAGTTCTCTGATTCAGTGGTTCTATTTTGGTATCAATTGTTTGTTAAAACTATTCAATTGTGTTGTTGTCTCCATTTCTACATTTCCTTGTTATTCAGATTGATATATCAAGTATATATTTAATTTTTCAATACAAATTTGTTGTATCTGTGTGATTGAGTAAGTTGGCATCCATTTGAGGAATTAAATCCTTCTGATTAGTCACAGTAACCTAGAAATATTAGTTTGGATTACTAAACAGAGCCATATAATTAGGATTGCCATTCTGTCTCCAATATAATACTATCTGTATCCTTGTACATTCATTTCAATTGGTTCCTTCAAGAAAGGATTAAAATACCTTCTGGTGAATTATAAGATATTTGAATATATTGATTGGATTATCAAGAAGAGTTTGTCATTCATTTCCTTGCATGTTTATACAAGTTATAAACTATAGTCATACCAAACAACTAGAATTATTGTCCATTATAAGCCACTAGTTTTGGTCCTTCATTTGACTCTATTACCCAACAAAGCACTGGTCTCATTTCAATTCATCATTTATACAATTTCTACCAAAATCATTCATTAGACATTAGATATAAAACCATATAGCAAGCTTTTCATCTATCCTACATCCTTTGCCATTGTAGATAGATTTAATTAGTTAAAACATTCATATTTAGTCTACTTTAATTCCCAAGGTTTACCCACCTAGGTGTAGTAGGACCTGAAGTGCAGGAAATCATTAAACCTTGAAGGTTGGTTTCGTCAAGTTAGTTCAAAAACATTGTGAATCTAAGCATAGAGCCTGGCATCCTCTTAGGATTAGCAACCGGCATTTTTGAGACCTAACAAATTGGTGACTCTACTGGGGACTTAAATAAAAGACCTTAGAAATTATTCCTTTCATAGATTCATTCTAGAAAAATTTAACTTGGTAACTCTACTGGTAACATGAACCCTAAAGATAGATTACAAAAACTTTCCCTATTTACTAAATAGGTGGTGACTCTAGTTACTATTATAACAAAGAATTTAATATCAAATGGATGGTAGGAGATCCAAAATGGAAGGCAAGAAATTGCAGTCATCTCCACCACTTAGAAACATTTCCAAAAGAAATGGAACTTCAAATTATTCTCACCAAGATAATAATCTGGATGCCCAGGAGAATAATGTAGAGCATAATATTTTAGTTCACAACAAGTTCACACCTCTACATGATTCAAACGAGAATCTCAGTGGAGCAACTAATGATATTTTGGCAAGATATAGACCAACTCCTCAAGAACAGCTCGAGCATGATGCATAGGTCATGAGGGATATTGACCAAAATCAAGCTGAACATGATTTTAAGATGTCATTACATCAGGAAGAGGAGGTAAGATATGGGTTTTCAAATCAAGAAATAAATGACAATCCAGGGAATCTAAGAAGTATGAATGAAGAGCAACAGGAAGTGCTCAGGCTCTGGAAAGAACTCAAAAGGTTCAAGATATAGGAAGAGAAAGGGTTGATATAGCAAGAAATTCAACAAATGAAAAGTAAAGCTAAAACATCTCCCCCAAAATATGTACCTTCGCATAGAGGAAACACTTCAAGAAATCCACAGCAAAATACAAGTAATGTTCAAAATTCACATGCATCCAGAAGTCATCAGAACATTATGCCCCAAAACTCTAGGCCACCTCCCATGCATAATGAATCTCAACATATGGAAAATCCTTACCCACCCCCTGGCCAACAGTATTGTAGACCACAGAACCCTTATACAAATCCCCACATGAACCAACAGCATCAATATGCATATCATCAGCCACCAGGTGGATATAATTACTATCCTAATCCACCACCCTTAAAATTTCCACCTCAAAAACTTGCAAATATATGTAGTCAATTTAATTTAACTGGATATCAATTGTATCCATATCCCATGGATAGTACTTGGAGAAATATGGTTCCCAAGTTTACTAGAAACAATGCAATATCAGTAGAAGATCATATCAGAAGTTTCAATACTTTTGTGCAAGATATTGTTATGGACTGGGAAGATATTAGAATGAGGTTATTCATGATGTCCCTCACTGAAGATGCCAGAGACTGGTTTAACAGCCTACTTGATGCCTTGATCAGTTCAATAACTAATTTTCATAATCAGTTTAAGGAGCAGTATGGGAACCAATATGCCCCCGAATTTGCATTACATGAATTGATAAGTATACAGAAGTATCAAAATGAATCAGTATATGATTTCAACCTAAAATTTTCCAAATTACATAATAAGGTACCACATGGAGCCAAGTTATCTAATCCAGCAATGCTAAGTATTTATATGAAAGCATTTGACCCTAAAATAGGGTACGAGCTTAGAAATCAGTGTCTTGCAACCCTGGCTGAAGCACAGAAAGTGGCCCTAACCATTGAAAACAATAGGAAGGCTACAGGAATGGTTAGTAAGAGAGACAATCATAGAAGTCCTCAGAACCCAAATGTTCAACAGATTAAACTAGAGGGTCAACATAGGCATGAAAGGCCTAGGTTGCACGATATGCCCTACAATACAAATTGGAAGGATGGGAGACCCATCGACAACAACAGGAAGCAACAATATGGCAAGGATACTCCTGACCCCCTAAAAAGAAACATGGCACATATGGTAGAAAATAAACCTTGGTGTTTTGTGTGTAATCTACCACATTTACTTGAATATTGTGAGGTAGCTAAATCAGTACAACAAGAAGAAATGTTGTACAGTTATAATAGGGACAACCATACTATTACTATGATGCAGGATACACCCTATGTAGTGACTGAAGATTACTCTTCTTTAGAGGAGGAAGCATATGAGTATGATGTGGGAAATCAGAAGTATCATATCAATATGGGAGAACAAGAAGTGTTCTCAAATCAAGAAGATAGTTATCAGGAGCCAGCTAATTATAACAATCAGCCATATGATCAATGGAGAAAGCCTACTGAGGATGAAAGAGAAGCCCTTACAATAGCTACAATAGCTCAGGCAAGTAACACTTACAACTTGCGGAATAGAACAACGAATGTAGAACAAAGAACTCCTAAGAGTGTATTCATAAAAGATCAGAATAATAAAAAGAATAATATAAAATTGCCATTTAAAGAACCAGAAAAGGGTGATAAAGGTAAAGTAAAAGAAAATTTATGGAATCAAGAAAAGGAGAACACAAAAATAGAAAAGAATGACCAAATCATGGCCCATTCTTTTGACATTGCTCATGCAGTGTCTCAGGTGAAAATATCAGTTCCACTCCTGGAGATGATGAAGACAGATAAATATAGGAATACAGTTGTTAAGCTGATTTCTGATACACCAAATCCAAAACATAAAGGGTCTAAAAAAAAACAAATAATGTGCATCAAGAAACATTCAAAATGCCTGAGGTATACCTTGGTGATACACTTACAAAGAATCCTTCACAAGAAGATCATTTCTACACTACATTATTAATCAAGAATAGAATAGTCAGGAATTGCATGATTGATTCAGGTGCTGCCATGAACATCATGCCTATAGCAGCTATGAAAGAATTGGGAATGTGGGTTGATTTTACATTTGGCCAGTGTTATGCAATGGATAACAGATCTATCCCAGTAGTGGGTATTATGAGGGATGTGGAGATAAAACTTGCCTCACACCCTGAAGCAACTTATAACATTGATATTACTGTGGTTGACATCCCACTGTATTATGGAATGCTTCTATCAAGGCAATGGGCTGCAATGGTAGGAGGGAATGTCTAGTTGGACTTATCATATGCCACCATACCAGTGGGAGGCAAAGAAATCAAGCTGTGCAGAGAGCCAAGGTATGACAATATTATAGAAAGATTGGATCAGCATCAAATAAATTTCTTTTGTGATACAGATTTGGGAGTCTTCAAAGTTGGAGAGAATACACCAGAATTGCGTAACACTGATCCAATACACACTGAATCTATGAAAGAAGGAAATGATGTGTGGAAAATATATTTTGATGGTGCATGCAGCAAAATAGGAAATGGGGCTATAGTAGTTTTTATTTCACCAGGAGGTAAAACTTTCAAATATTCTTTTCTATTGATATTTGAATGCACAAACAATGTAGCTGAGTATGAAGCTTTGCTCATTGGTTTGAACATAGCCACTAAGCATAAAATAAAAAAGTTAGTTGTCTATGGTGATTTTGAATTGGTCACTTCCCAAGTAAGAGAGAAATACCTATAAAAAAACAAAAGGCTAAGACAGTACAGAAATGCAGTCTGGGATAGTATTGAATTGTTTGATGCCTTTGCAATCAACTGGGTTGATAGGTCTAAAAACATTATGGCAGATTTTTTGGCAAATATCACTTTAAAGAGGGATGATGTCACATTAGGAGGAATTATAGAGGTTGAGTTAAAAACTAGACCTACCATCCCAGATAATATACATAATTGGCAAGTGTTTGATAATTATGTGGATATAATCAACTTCTTACATTGTGCTGATTATTATGAAAATCAAGAGATTGATTTCAATGCATTTGCAGAGGAACATGATGGGAAGGAAACTCTTTTTGGTCAAGAGATAGTCCAGTTGAAAATGAATAAGATACGTAAGGGACTTATAGCATTAGAAAAGGCATTTGATGGACATGATAGATTTAAAGTGAAAGACACACCAGTGGCACCTAATAACCTTGAAGAAATCAATTTGGGGACACAAGAAGCCCCAAACAATGTGTACATTGGGAGAAATCTTAACCCAAAAATTAGGAGTAAAATCATCAACTTACTTAGAAAGTATAGGCATGTATTTGCCTAGTCATATGATGACTTAAAAGCATACAGGGAGGATCTATTTCAGCATGAAATACCACTAAAGCCAGATGCTAAACCATTTAGACAAAAACAGAGGCCTATCAATCCCACATTAGCTCCTAAAATGCTAGAACTTACGAAGCTAAGGGATGGGGCTATCATTAAACCTATCAGACATTCCTCGTGGGTTTCAAATTTAGTACCTGTCAGGAAAAAGAATGGTGATATTAGACTATGTGTTGATTTCAAAAATTTGAATAAGTCTTCTCTTAAAGATAAGTATCCCCTCCCCAATATGGAAACAATATTATAGAAGGTTACTGGATGTGAATTGTTGTCAATGATGGATGGCTTCTCAAGATTCAATTAGGTGAAAGTTAAAGAATCAGAGCAATTTAAGACTGCATTCACCACTCCATGGGGAACATATGTATATTTGAGAATGCCATTCGGACTCACTAATGCTGGAGCAACATTCCAAAGAGCAATGGATGTGGCTTTTGCTGAGTTAATTAATAAGATCATGATAGTATATTAGGATGACTTGACAGCATATTCCTGTTGATAACTGAGAGGGGGGGGTGAATCAGTTATCCTAATTATTTCCCTTATTGAACTTTCCTTTTAATTGAAGCAGCATAAAATCAAACACAAAACATTAACCATGAAATAAGAAACACATGACACAGTATTTTTGACGTGGAAACCCTGTTAAGGGAGAAAACCACGGGGTGATTAACCCAAGAATTATTCTCTGTTAGAAGAATAGGAAATTACAAAAATGGCACTTGCCAATTAGGGCTCACTGCCCGAGCACACTGCTCACAAGAGGCTCACTGCCTACAAGAAGACACACTGTCTTACAAAGTGATAAGAATCACAGTCTTGAACTGATTGGAAGCATCTGCATATGCTGGAGTTCAGTTCCGGTTAGGTTCAGTACACTGATCTGCTGCACTTCATCTTTCCTCTGTTCTTTAGTCTGCTATCCTTTCACATACCAGATCTTTCTTGCTACTTCTGCTCTGCTCTGGACTTGTTCGCATGTCCCTTCACACTTTTCACCCACTTCACAACTAAATCCATCCTCTATATATATCCGCACAAGTAATTTCATCACCTTTCTAGTCGGCATCCGGAACAGTCTAGTTTCTTACAAACTTTTGTTCTGTCGGCTGAATCCTTGCTCACCAAGCAATGCGGATCAAGCATATACTTGTAGATATCATCAATTATGTCGGCCAAACATGATTCATGCCTCCGCAACCTTTATCATCATCTGTAACACATCCGGAAAGTAGTCTGATACTCTGTCAGTCAGTTCTTCCTCTGTATTCACTGTCTCTCAGGAATCCGGTACTCAACTATTCATATCTTTTTCTTTGTCCATCTCCGGAGGCTAAATCCTTGGAATATACTACTCAAGATAGTCCTCTTGACTTCCCCAGATCTGCACTGTACCAAGACACTTCCTCTGAGAGATCCGGACCAATCTGTCAGACCTTGCCACATGCTCTGTTCTTGTTCACCGGACCACAACAATCTTCAATCTGACTTCCGGTAGAGATATATCATGACTTGCGGATATGTGGGATGACCTTTGTTGCCATCAATGACAACAACCATGAATCCATATAGTGTCTCTTGCCAACAATCTCCCCCTTTGGCATTGATGGCAACACTTAGTGAAAAAAGACTAAGTGTTTACACTATGCTCCCCCTTTGCTGATGCTCTGTCTTTATATACAATTTCCGGAACTCCCCCTTAGTTGGATTCCTCATTTTTCACTACTCCTCACTCCCCCTTTGACATCAATGGCAAAGGGTAGGGTCCGCACACCAAAATTTTCAAAAATTCTCTATATATAGCCGCATATTTACATACTCACATATACTGCAGAATGTCTGCAAAGGATGTCTGCAGTTGAACCATTTCAGTAGCCCAACTTAGCTTCATTCTGTCCAAAATTGAGATGTGACCACTCAACAAAAATGCAAAGGCTTCTGCCCGCCTGAGATCTGTCGGATCTTTTGTTTGGGCGGTGGTCTGGGCATCACTGATGGCCTCATGCATAGTTTCCAACTTAGGGACTATAATCCTTCTAAGTTCTCCCATCCGGTTGGTGATGTTCTTCCTCTCCTTCTCAAGATTCTTTATTTCATTCAAGACTGCAATAGTCTGACATTCTTGATTTATTATAGAGGAAGAGAGAGGATCAAAACTTTGAGATAAGCTTTGAAGCTTGTCCTGTTCCTCTTTTATTTTCTTGTCAATTGCTGCTGTTGCCTTTGACCAAGATATACAAAATTTGTAGATGTCACCGCCATCCTTAAGAGCATTCTCTAAGCTCTTTATTCCAATGCTTACAATCTTCCTATCCTTAGAGATTAATTCTAATATTTCAGAAAATCTCTTATCCAAAAATTCCTTCCGGACCTTTTCTTCAGCTGATTTTTCTAGAGAATTAAAGTGTGTATCAATACTGCTGACTAAGGTTTTTAGATTACCGGAAGTGGAGGCTGTCGGATCTATCTGGATTGATGGCATGATCTTTACAAGTACTCCGGAAGCAGCCTCTATCAACTCACAGTCTTCCATATGAGACTTCAGGAGCTTTTCATTTGCCTTGGCATTTGCAAATGAAGCTATCTTCATTGTTTGTACCGGAGAGAGAGAGTCAAAATCAAATGGGCCTTTTAGAAGCTCCGGTTCATCAATCTCTAGAGTTTCTTTGCTCAAAAATTGTTGAACAGTTTGTGCAGTGTCTCTTGCCGGAGACAGATGTTTCTTTTCTTCTGCAGTCTTAGAACTGTCAACCTCTTTGTCTGTCACCACTGCTTCCTTCTCCTGCAATTGCTCTTCTTCTTTGGATCCGGAGACTGTAGGGGAAACCGGAGGAGAGATGCTTGCTTGTTCATGGGCCACTTCTTCTGGAGCAGAGGGTCCCAAGTCCTCACTTGTCTGTTCAGGGCTCACTTCTTCCGGAACAGAAGATTCCAAATCAGCAGCTGTTTCTGCACCTAAGTCCTCTACAACAGGAAGATTGAACCTTTTGAAGGCCTTCCGGAGGATCTCTTCTGTCTCTTGTGCCACTTTGTCAGTCTCACCAAGCATGAGCTGATTCATCCTGGCTTTACTTCTGAACTCATCTTTGCAGTCCTTGAAGATCATGTTCATTGTCTTGGGATCAATTTGAGGATATAGCTGAATAGCTATCTGCTCCCGGATCTCAAGATCTTTGGCATGAGCATTATTCTTTCTTACTTCCATTTCCTTCTCTAGGCTTTTAGGAATGAGAGATATGATCTCAATGAAAGCCTTATTGTATATGTTCAGATATTTAACTGTGGCTTCCTGCAGAGTCTTTTGGTCTGCCTCACTGAAGTCATCATAGGATTCAGTCATTGGTTGAAGGTTTCCATCCACCGTGACCGATTTGATTATGCTCTCTAGTGACAGAGTGGGCTTTTCAACAGTTACCTCTGCCATTTCATCCTTGTCTTGGCCTGTGGAGGGCTTACCGGATCCTTTCTTCTTCTGTTTCTTTACTTCTCTTACTCCCTCATCTGATTCTGTTTCCTCTTCATCCTTTTGGCTTTCATAAGCCCTTGATGCTTTTGTCTTGGATCTTTTACCAGATGCCTGGACTTCCGGTTTTGAGCTTTTGGTTGTGGAAGGTGCAGATCTCTTTGATGATCTGGTCCGGGTGGGGGTTTCAACCGGAGCACTTTCTTTGCTTTTCTCTTCTTCCTCAGCCTTTCTCCTCTTTTCCCGGCTGGCATCAAGTGCCTCTTTTGAGATGCCTAGGCCTTGAGCAATGTGCTCTACTTCTTTTCTCACTTTTCTCTTAATCTCAGGTTCCCTGAGTTCTACATGTAATTTCACACTCAGCTCCTCAAAGGTTCCAAACCTTTCTGCCTTTGGATCTTTGGGCTGACTTAGCATGTGTTGAACATGCAGCTCCACTATTTGTTCATCCACTTCATACCCCATGGGCATGATCCAGACAATCCTTGGCTCTACTGCCTCCATTAGGCACTGATCAGTGTCAACCATGAAACACACTGAGTCTTTGTATTTTTCAACAAGAGACTGGGGAATTCTCTCTCTTGCTTGCATCATGCTCTGAAAGTTTTTGAAGTATCCCCATAGAGCTGTATTTCTTGCTTTTGCATCCCCAAGTCCATGCAAATAGTCTCTTATCTGGACTGCAACAGGTTTGTCACTCTGCCATACCCATCCACTTGATCCGGGTAGCTCATTCATGAAGTAGAAGAATAGACATACAATGAGAGTACCATACTTAAAGGAATTCTTCTTATCCTTCTTGATTTTCTGTATGTTTTCCATTAATTGGCTTAGTAGTAGTTCGCAGAGATCATATTCTGCATTCTTTCTTAACATTTCATAAGCAGTGTATATTGCAGTTCCGGATACAGAATTCTCCCTGCTGGAGTGATAGATCTTGTATCCTATTATCATTGATGCATATTTGATATCCGGATCCGAAATATCTTCAATGGTCATTGCCCTCTTGTCAAATTTTGATCCGGTGGCCTCAGTTACAATGTTGTTCTTGACAGATTTGAGGATAGGTACCCCTCCGGAAGAGTATAGACCAGTTACTGCTCTAATTGCCTCTTTTGTAATCTTGCAGGGTCTATCTAGCCATAGAAAGTTGTCATGCATCCTGCTCAGTACATACCGGACCCGTTCATCTTCTTCAAAGCAGGGGAAATGAATAAATTGCTCAAATTGTTTCTTCTGAATATCCTTATACTCTGGTTTAAGCTCAAAAGCATTGTCTATCAGTTGCTTGTGATAGAGGTCTCTTAATTTGAATTCCCCAAATTCCTCAATGTTAGCATGTACGTAAACCCTAATATCTTCAGTATGTAAAACTCCGTGGGGAACACTAGAGAAGGCTCCTAGTGGATCTACCTCCAATGATTTGTAGGGATGTTTCTTGAATGAGGGGCGAGGTCTATCAGAGATCTTAACTATGTTTGGAGTAGCCATTCTTCAAAGATTTGCAGTGAGGTAATGAAAAACGGAGAATACCTTATGCGCCTTCGGTTTGCACGGAGTGGTTGGATTGATTTCTTTATGCAATAGCTTCGGCAGGAGATCCTTGGTGTGCTTGATGAATTTTGTTGCAGAGCTCCACTTTTCGCTTCTTCTTGAGTGTAGAATGAGCAAATGACTTTTGAGAAATCCTTATATTGCTCCGCAAACCCTAATATCTTGTCTGTAATAAATGCTTCACCTGCATTATTCTGGTTTGCCCTGTCTGGACAGCTTGGAGTATCCCGGATTAGTCCTGATCACTGAATATCATCCGGATCTTTAAATCATGAATAAATTGAGGTAACACATTACAAGAACATCCCAAACACTCTGTCCAATCCGCAGAACAAGATCGTGCATTTCCGGATCTCTCCGGATCTTTTTGTAATCTTTTATCATTCCGGAGCATTTCCCTGAACAGGTCTTACTTGATCGATCATAGCTTCTTCATAACTCCATGCGGACCTTTGAAAACTTGACTGAAGTATCTCAAGACTCATATCTACAAACCCTTTGATCCGCATCTTGTGCCACATCCGGCACCACTTGTTTGGCTGGGGGAACAAGATTTTCTTTGAGTCTCCCCCTGAGCCTGAGCTCACTTTTAATTTCCGGAAGAAATATCAGCACCAGAGTCTGGTGCGGATCCGACCTCTACATTCTCTGAACTTTTCTTCACCCAAATCTTGCTCATCTGATTCCTAACCTCATCCGCATTCATCTTTTGTTTACCCTTGTCTTGATTCTGATTATACACCGGACCTCTTTTGTCCTGATTCTTGTTTCTGCAGACTTTAGCATTATGACCGGACCTATTGCAGATTTGGCAAATAACATTTCTTTGCATATTTGACTGATATCCTCTTGATCTGCATTGATTTGCCATATGACCTATTCTATTGCATGTGAAGCATCTACCTTTGAATGATTTGTTTACTTGCATAATTCTGCATTCATGGGATTTGTGTCCATACCTTTTGCAGTTGAAGCACTGTCCGGAGAAGGATGAATTATTCTGATTCATTCTCATTCTGCACTGATTAGCTTTGTGACCAAAGTGGTTGCAGTTGTGGCAGTATCCATTGAAGGATGGATATCTTTGAGCATTTGGCTGTCTTACCGGAGGTCTTCTAGGCCTGCTCCTTGGATTTTCTGATCCAAGATTCTTCTGACCGGATCCGGAGCTTTCTCCTTTCTCATATCCCAAGCCATACTTGTCATCTGTCCTCTTTTGACTTCCAAGAAGAACTTCAAGTTGAGCAGAACTTA
The DNA here is from genome assembly GCA_027924645.1 of Cunninghamia lanceolata. NCBI lineage: Eukaryota > Viridiplantae > Streptophyta > Pinopsida > Cupressales > Cupressaceae > Cunninghamia > Cunninghamia lanceolata. The sequence goes on along the minus strand of BSBN01000985.1, from coordinate 4,095,394 downwards.
TCTTGAATTTCTCTTTGTATTCATTTGCTGTTTGAAGGTCTCTTTTGAGAGAGGCAATTTGATCCTCAAGTTTTCCTTCATTATCTTTGGCATCTTCAAGATCAGATTCAAGGTGTCTGATAATCCTGTCCATCTGGTGGCATTCTTCTGATTTTTCTTTAAGAGATTGTCTTAGATTGTCTTCAGCCTTTCTTTTTTCTTCAATCTCTTGAGTAAACTTTATAGTTCCTGATTCCATTTCATGTCTTAACATAATGACTTCTTTTGATAACTTTTCACATAACTTGGTTTGCTCAGTCAATTCTTCATTTGTATTGCTTTCTTCACTTTGTCTTGCCATCTGTTGAAGCAGCTCCTTTCTCTTTTTCATAGAGAGACTTAATTTGTCTTTTAATTCTCTCATGAATTCATCAGCCTGTTTGAGTCTTTCCTTTAATTCACTGACTTCAGAATTTGACTGTTCAAGATCCTCAAGGGCAGTCTTGAGTTGCTCCCTTAAACCATATGCATCCATTTGAAATCCCAGATCTTCCTCAAGCTGTTAGGCTCTATTAGGAGGAACTTAGTTCTGATACCAATTGTTGATAACTGAGAGGGGGGGGTGAATCAGTTATCCTAATTATTTCCCTTATTGAACTTTCCTTTTAATTGAAGCAGCATAAAATCAAACACAAAACATTAACCATGAAATAAGAAACACATGACACAGTATTTTTGACGTGGAAACCCTGTTAAGGGAGAAAACCACGGGGTGATTAACCCAAGAATTATTCTCTGTTAGAAGAATAGGAAATTACAAAAATGGCACTTGCCAATTAGGGCTCACTGCCCGAGCACACTGCTCACAAGAGGCTCACTGCCTACAAGAAGACACACTGTCTTACAAAGTGATAAGAATCACAGTCTTGAACTGATTGGAAGCATCTGCATATGCTGGAGTTCAGTTCCGGTTAGGTTCAGTACACTGATCTGCTGCACTTCATCTTTCCTCTGTTCTTTAGTCTGCTATCCTTTCACATACCGGATCTTTCTTGCTACTTCTGCTCTGCTCTGGACTTGTTCGCATGTCCCTTCACACTTTTCACCCACTTCACAACTAAATCCATCCTCTATATATATCCGCACAAGTAATTTCATCACCTTTCTAGTCGGCATCCGGAACAGTCTAGTTTCTTACAAACTTTTGTTCTGTCGACTGAATCCTTGCTCACCAAGCAATGCGGATCAAGCATATACTTGTAGATATCATCAATTATGTCAGCCAAACATGATTCATGCCTCCGCAACCTTTATCATCATCTGTAACACATCCGGAAAGTAGTCTGATACTCTGTCAGTCAGTTCTTCCTCTGTATTCACTGTCTCTCAGGAATCCGGTACTCAACTATTCATATCTTTTTCTTTGTCCATCTCCGGAGGCTAAATCCTTGGAATATACTACTCAAGATAGTCCTCTTGACTTCCCCAGATCCGCACTATACCAAGACACTTCCTCTGAGAGATCCGGACCAATCTGTCGGACCTTGCCACATGCTCTGTTCTTGTTCACCGGACCACAACAATCTTCAATCTGACTTCCGGTAGAGATATATCATGACTTGCGGATATGTGGGATGACCTTTGTTGCCATCAATGACAACAACCATGAATCCATATAGTGTCTCTTGCCAACAATTCCAAAAGAGCTAAAGATCATTGTTCACATTTAGAGCAAATATTTCTCAAAGCCCTAGAATATGAGATCTCATTGAATCCTAAGAAATGCCATTTTGCAGTAACAGAAGGAAAATTGCTTAGCCACATAGTTTCAAAGGATGGAGTGAAAATAGATCCGGAAAGGGTAAAAACAATTAACCAAGTCCCCATTCCTAAGAATGTGAAAGCCATACAATCATTTTTTGGCCAAATAAATTTTGTTAGGAGGTTTATACCAAATTTTGCAGAAATTGTTTGTCCTATATCAAAGATGTTGAAGAAGAACTCAGAAGTAAAATGGACAACAGAAACAAAAAAAGCATTTGTAGATATTAAGAGGGCAATCAAGGAAGCCCCAGTCTTGATATCCCTTAACTTTAATAAACCATTCCAACTATTTTCATTTGCTTCTTATCATACGGTTGTAGCAGTATTATTATAGAAAAATGATGATGGATATGAATAGCCTATATCATTTTTCAGCAAATCTCTTCAAAGTGCAAAGTTAAAATATGACATTATTGAAAAACAGGCATATGCATTGGTAAAAGCAGTTAAAACTTTTAGACCATATTTGGTGGGAGCTAAAATTATAGCATATGTTCCTAATGCTGCTGTAAAGGATGTATTGGTTCAAACCGAAGTCACTGGTAGAAGATCTAGGTGGATCAATAGAATCCAAGAATTTAAAATTGAAATCCAAATCACTAAATTAGTGAGAGGATAGGGTCTTGCCAAACTGATGGTTGAAATCAATCTTGAAGCCTCCCAGATATGTAATACAAATGAAAGTTACAGTATTGAGCATACCTCATGGTATGCTGATATAATATATTATCTAAAACATATGAAGTGTTATGAAGGGTATGAGGATAATAAAAAGAGGACACTTAAATTGCAAGCATCAAAATGTGTACTTATTGATGGGGATCTTTACTGGAAAAATAAAGATGAAGTCTTTCTATTATGCCTGGATGAATATCAGTCAAAATAGATTATGAAGAAATTACATGAGGGCATGTGTGGAGGTCACTTCTCAACAAAGACTACATCCCACAAAATCCTAAGGGCCAGATACTATTGGCCTCAAGTTTTTAATGATTCATACCATTACACTAGGAAGTGCGAAGCATGCCAAAAGTTCTTAGGAAAACTAAAATATCAGAAAGCATTGCCCTTAAAACCTATGCAGGTTGAGGCTCCATTTTATCAGTGGGGTATTGATTTCATAGATGAAATTGCAGAGAAATCAAGTGGGGGGCACAAATGGATTTTAGTAGCCACTGATTACTTTACAAAATGGGTGGAAGCAATCCCCACTAAATAGGCAACCAGTAAGGTTGTGATCAACTTTCTAATGGAGAATATTATATGCAAATTCGGCACTCCAGTGAGATTAATTATAGATAATGGGATGTGTTTTAGATCAAATGAATTCAAAGGATTTTTTAGTACACATGGCATCACTGTCTCTTATGCCACCCCCTATCATCCACAGGCAAATGGACAAGCAGAATCAAGTAACAAAAGTCTCCTAAAAATCATAAAAAGAATGTTGGATAGAAATAAAAAGGCCTGGGATTCAAAATTAAGAATGGCAGTGTGGGCTGATAGGATTATTGTAAAGAGAGCAATTGGGAGATCTCCTTTTGAGCTGGTGTACGGAACATAGGCAAGATTACCATTGGAAAATCTTATACCGGTGTACAAATTCATTCTCCAGGAAGATTTGAACATTCCTGAACCCATGGAGGAGAGGTTGGAACATCTGGCAGAACTTGATGAAATAAGAAGAATAGCTCAAAGGCAAAATGTTAAGCTACAATCACAAGTAAAATATCTCTTTGACAAAAAGGCCAAGGATAGAAAGTTTGAAGTAAATGATCTTGTACTAATGTGGAATGCAAGGTGTCAAGACAAAGGAAAGCATGGAAAATTTGAAGCCCTATTGTTAGGTCCTTTTTTTATCACTAGCAAAGGAGGTGATGACTCTTACTACTTGCAGAATATGTCAGGAGAAGAGTAAGAATTGCCTGTACATGGGCAATACTTGAAACGGTTCTTTTCATAATCATGTACAAGGAGGATTGAGCGTTTCCAGTGCATGGACAACACTCAAACATTTCTTAGAAATATTTTATTCCATGCATAGTAGTCTAGGAATCATTCCCGTTCCCAATCGTTTGTTATTCTCCTTTCCCATTTTCATAAAATCATCACCCTAAACAAATAAGACATGTGGTCTGCTTCCCCAAGAGATCTGGATCCTTGTTATACTCACAGGGAGTATACACCCAGATAGAGCCACTATTGGGATAGTAAAAATTTTAAAAGTTTACTGTATTCTCACTTCACCACATCTGGACAAAATCATAAAACATCCCAAAACCATAGCAAGAATTTGATACATCCCACAAGATGTCTATGGCTAAGCAATGCAAAATTAATTAAAATTCAATATATTGGCAATACTTTGTGTTGTTTATACTGATGCATGAGAAGACAATGAAAATGAGTATCTGCGTGAGAATAGAAATCAGAAAGAGATTTGTAGGAATCGCTGATGGAAGAAGTTATACTGATAGCCTTTTATCGGTGAGAGAACTAAGCAGTCATGCCGATTGATATGACTTGAAATCATCGGGTGGTCCTTTAAAAGCTACCCTGACGGTATATATCATACCGATGAAGTATTTCGGCAAAAGTCTCACCGAACACCCTATAGGGACAAGGAAACAATAACCATCGGTAAGAAATGAACCATCGGGATGAAAAGTAAATAAGTCCCCGATACTCTAGTCTCTTGGCAAAACAATAAAAGGAACTTTTGGTGTAAGTCACACTAATATACATATCCATTAGCATAACTAAACATATTGGAATGAAGCAATTATGTTCTGCCGACTCACAAGTCACAGTGATGAAAGGGTGTCGGTAACACTTTGACAGATTCTCTCCAATAAGGAATATAAAGTAGCCATTGGAGAGCTAATTGTGATCAGGTGATATGAAAAGAATCACCCTGATGGTATATCTCACTCCGATGGAAATAAAGTCACACCCATTGATAAGAAGTTTTAAACCATATCGGTGAGATATTACAATAATCATTCTGATTCACAAGATTATCAGGAAGACGATGAAGCTCAGGGAAACATAAATATGTTATCCCGATGGTATTGATCATCCTGATAATAGATTGTTGTCACACAAGTCGGTGAGACTCTTACTAATAGTTATATCAATAAGACTCATTATATCGGAGGGAAATCTAAATCACATGGTGATAAAAGAAGTCAAGCCGATGGTCGCGCCCTCTTAGATATGATTCAACATAGTATCAAGAATACAATTGAGGAGTCACGCAGATTGATTGTTCACACCATGAAGAGATATTAAGGTCACCCAGACATTTTAAAAATCATGCCGACGATAGGAGTTATGGCGATGTGACATTTCACAGCGATGAACGACATTGAATTGATCAAACAACTAAATGCAGACGGTGATGAATTCCTTTAAAGATCATTGTAATTACAATTGACAGGGTTGTCTGAGAAAATATACAGAGGAAATCTTGAAGCACAAGCAGAGGATCTCAATCACAACCATAGAACGACAGGTACATACATACAACCATTGTGTATAGCCTATGTTTGAATTTTCTACCAAAATTTGAATATGGAAACTCTGGGAAAGGGAAAAGGTAGAAAATCACAAGGGGAAACAAGTAAATCTAAAAAACAAAAAACTGATCAAACCCCTGAAGAAAAAATAAAAGACAGAAAACTCAATCAGGACTTAATTGATCAATTGCCTGGGTCAACTCCCAAGGCCAGAAGATTTGCTCAACTTAGGGCAGAAGTTGAAAAATTAGAAGATAAATGTAAGTGCTTGGGAGATATCTAGACCCCAATCAAGGGATATGAACTCAAATTCTATTATAATAGAAGGTTTAGGAATGCTCCAGTGTCAAACCCATGGCACTTGAATTTGGGAAAACTAGTTGTGCCTAACGTATTCCTGAATGTAGAACTCCTCTAACTACTTGCCAAACATTACAATTCAAGCCTAAAAGCCATATGTAACCCACAGGGGGAGCCAATTGTACATTTGTCAAAAAATGCCATTTGTGAAGTGTTTAATTTAGATGATTTGTGCACAGTCCCCATTATTTATGAAGACCTAGAGAGGGAATATTGGAGAATGGTCAAAACCTACAATGGATGGAGGTTGCCCATTCATAGGCCTGGGGTTGAAGGAGAAGTGATGCCCCTAACTAGAAAGGATGGTCACAATTGATGTGGTTACAAGAAGTGCTATTGAGCTGACTGATTCTCATCATGATCAAGAGTACTTGGATCACTTGGCTAAAGTTTACTTATGGCTAAATAGAGCCTAATCATGATTATGTAATGGTTGTTAATGCTTGTTAAGTTCCCAAAAGACTTGTTGAAGGGTTATGTCTCTTTGCATAATTATCTATATAAGTTCAAAACATTTGATGCTAAATAATCATCAACAGTAGAATATAAACATATATACAATATACAATGTTTCAAAATGACCATGTTGCATATTTTATCTGAAGAAGTAGTTTGATGTTCCCTGATTTAGTGGTTCTATTTTGGTATCAATTGTTTGTTAAAATTATTCAATTGTGTGGTTGTCTCCTTTTTTGCATTTCCTTGTTATTCAGATTGATATATCAAGTATATATTTAATTTGTCAATACACATTTGCTGTATCTATGTGATTGAGTAAGTTGGTGTCCATTTGAGGAATTAAATCCTTCTGATTAGTCATAGTAACCTAGAAATATTAGTTTGGATTACTAAGCAGAGCCATATAATTAGGATTGTCATTCTGTCTCCAATATAATACTATCTGTATCCTTGTACATTCATTTCAATTGGTTCCTTCAAGAAAGGATTAAAATACCTTCTGGTGAATTATAAGATATTTGATTATATTGATTGGATTATCAAGAAGAGTTTGTCAGTCATTTCCTTGCATGTTTATACAAGTTATAAACTGAAGTCATGCCAAACAACTAGAATTATTGTCCATTATAAGCCACTAGTTTTGGTCCTTCATTTGACTATGTTACCCAACAAAGCACTGGTCTCATTTCAATTCATCATTTATACAATTTCTACCAAAATCATTCATTAGACATTAGATATAAAACCATATAGCAAGATTTTCATCTATCCTACATCCTTTGCCATTGTAGATAGATTTAATTAGTTAAAACATTCATATTTAGTCTGCTTTAATTCCCAAGGTTTACCCACCTAGGTGTAGCAGGACCTGAAGTGTAGGAAATCATTAAACCTTGAAGGTTGGTTTCGTCAAGTTAGTTGAAAAATGTTGTGAATCTAAGCATAGAGCCTGGCATCCTCTTAGGATTAGAAACCTGCAATTTTGAGACCTAACAGATACTAAAAAGAGTTCTTAGGTAGAGGTTTAGTAAAGATATCTGCAATCTGATCCTTGGAAGGCACAAACTCCAATCTAACTTCATTCTTGTTCACTTTCTCTCTCAAAAAGTGAAACTTGATAGATATATGCTTAGTCTTTGAATGCAACACCGTATTCTTAGATATATTTATTGCACTTGAGTTATCACAGAAGATTGTGATATGTTTCTCATACTCCACTCTAATGTCTCTTAGCATTTGCTTCATCCACAAAACTTGAGTGCAGGTACCTGTTGCTACAATATATTTTGCTTCTGCAGTGGATAGAGATATTGCCTCTTTTTTCTTGCTCAGCCAAGAAACTAATCTCTTCCCCATAAAGAATTCTCCACCACTGGTGCTCTTCCGGTCATCCACATCTCCTGCCCAATCCGCATCTGTATATACATGAAGAGAGAAATCATGATCTCTGGGATACCACAATCCATACTCAACTGTTCCTTTTAGATATCTAAAAATCCTCTTGATTGCCATGACATGAGATTCTCTAGGATCAACTTGAAATCTAGCAACAAGACCCACAGCATTCATAATGTCAGGTCTAGTTTGAGTTAGATACAACAATCCTCCAATCATTGACCTGTACTTTTTCTGATCAGCCTTAGGAGAATCATCTTTGCCCAATTTACATCTGGTTGCCATGGGAGTATTCATTGGTTTTGAGTCTTCCATCCCAAATTTCTTTGACAATTCTTTCACATATTTGGTCTGAGAAATGAAGATTCCTTTCTTTGTTTGAGTGATTTGTAGACCCAAGAAGAAATTCATTTCCCCAAGCATGGACATCTCAAATTCACCTTTCATTTGATTTGTAAAAGTTTTACACATACTATCTCTTCGTCCAAAAATGATATCATCAACAAACACTTCAATAATCAAGATATTTTCATGACCAATTTTGAAATAAAAATTACTATCAGCAGTACCTTTGTTGAAACCAATCTTCAAAAGATGCTTATCTAATCTTTCATACTAGGCTCTTGGAGCTTGCTCTAGTCCATACAGAGCTTTCTTCAACTTGCAGACCATATCACCATGATCAAACAATTGAAATCCATCCAGTTGCTCAATGTATACTTCTTCCAAGTTACCATTCAGGAAGGCAGACTTGACATCCATATGATATACTTTGAAGTCCTTGAAGGCAACAAAAGCAAGAAATAATCTGACTGCTTCAATTCTTGCCACCAGAGCAAAAGTTTCTTCAAAATCAACTCCTTCTATTTGAGATAACCCTTGCAAACCAATCTGTCTTTATTTCTAATTACTTCACCAACTTCATTCATTTTGTTCTGGAAGACCCATTTGGTTCCAATCACATTATTGTTTCTAGGTCTGGGAACAAGATCCCAAGTGTGATTTTTCTCAATTTGCATCAGCTCTTCCTACATTACTTTAGTCCAGTTTTCATCATTGCAAGCTTCATTCACTATCTTAGGTTCAATCTTTGAAATCAGACAATATTCATCTGAATCTTGAACAATCCTCCTTGTTTGTACACCTTTGCTTTTATCACCTATGATTTGATCTTCAAAGTGGTTCAGTCTTACATACCTGGGAACTTTGGGAGTTTCTTGTACTTCTAATTTTTTATCAGGCTCATTATAACTCATCTCTTCTTCCTGATTTACTAGATTAGTTTGAATCTAAATTTCAAAAGAGGCTTGGGCTCCTTGAATTAGAACACCATTCTGATCATCTTCATCATATTCATAAAACCTTGAAGGTTTTTCAATTCCTTCATCAACCTTCACATTTGTGCTCTCTATAATCTTTCTCAGTCTCTTGTTATAACACCGGTATGCTTTGCTTTGAATAGAGTAACCCAAGAATATTCCTTCATCACTTCTAGCATCAAACTTGCCTATATCTTCATCTCTTTTGATGTAACATTTGCTACCAAAGACTCTAAAATACCTCACAGTAGGAGTGATGACAAACCAAAGTTCATAAGGAGTCTTACCTATATTGTTTCTGAGTTGAACTCGGTTGAGAGTGTAGATTGCAGTGCTAATAGCTTCTCTCCAATAGATCTAAGGAACATTTGTTTCCATCATCATTGTCCTAGATGCTTCTTGGATGGTCCCATTCTTTCTCTCCACTACTCCATTCTATTGTGGAGTCCTAGGAGAAGACAACTATCTCTTTATTCCATGTTTCTCACAGAATTCTATGAACTAACCGGATGTGAATTCTCCACCTCTATCAGACCTCAGACACTTTAATTTTAATCCGGTTTCATTCTCTACCATAGCCTTGAATATTTTGAATTTCTCAAAATCTTTTGATGTCTCTTTCAGAAAAGTTACCCACATCATCTGGGAGTTGTCATCAATTAATACCATGAAGTATCTATCACCTTGCACACTTTTGATTCTTGCCGGACCACATAAATCAGTATGAACTAAGTCTAATAATCCAATAGAAGACTGTTCCTTGCTTTTGAATGAGACTTTGCTTTGTTTCCCTAACTGACATTCTTTACACAAACTACTTGTAGGTTTCACCAATTTTTTAAGATCTCTTACAGCTTGAGTGTTGCTTATCTTGATGATATTATCAAAATTCACATGACACATCCTCCTATGCCATAGCCAACTTTGATCAATTTGCACAAATAGACAACTTTTACCAGTACCAACTAGATGGAAGATATTACCTTTTGTCTTGGTACCGGATGCAATCTATGTTCTAGAACTTTCAAAGATCTTGCATTTTCCATTCTTGAATTGGAGATCATATCCTTTGTCCACCAACTATCCAACACTGAGAAGATTGTGCTTCAATCCTTCAACATACAGTACATTACCAGTTTTGTTTTTTCCATCAAAAGAAATAGTTCCTCTACCTCTGATTCTACCAGTAGAATTATCACCAAATTTTACCACTCCTCCTTCATACCTTTCCAAATCTAAGAACTTATTTTTCTCACCTGTCATATGGTGAGAGCATCCACTGTCAATGACCCAATCATCATTTTCTTCAACTTGGGCAGCTAGAGCTCTTTCTACAACTCTATGATTGACAGATTCAAAGGGCATTGGATCTTCTTCCCTGATGGAAATAAACACCCAATCACTTCCAGATATGTTTCCTGTCTTTGATTCATCATCTATTACTCCTTCATTATCATCTTCTTCATGAACATAGTAACAATTCTTTTGGAATCTTGATCTGTTAGGATTTGGCCTTGAAAATCTTTCTGGACATCTTGAGGCAAAATGACCAATCTTATTGTAGTTAAAACACTTAAAAGGCAATTTTCCTTCATACTTACCGGATCCTCTTGGCAGTCTTTTTGCAATAAGGGCTTCAAGTTGAGCAGTTTCTACTTCTTCTTCTTCCAAGTCTTTTCTTGCTTTTTCATACCATGATAGTTTCCTTGAAGAGTTTTCTCCTAAATCAAACCTTTGTTTACCTTTCACAAAGGCACTGGCTTTGAATGCAGATTCAGTCATGGGAGGGGCATCTCCAAACTCAATCATTTCAAATGCAGCCAATTTGCCAGCCAATTGATCTCTTGTGACAGTTGTATGCGCTCTGAATTCTTCAATGGCAGCAACCTTGATTTTATAAGAAGCAGGAAGGGATCTGAGAATTTTGCCAATTATTTCATCTTCATCCAAGACTCCACCAGCACATCTAATTCCACAAACAAGCTCATTTACTCTTGGCATAAAAGTAGTGATATTTTCATCTTCTCTCATCTTCAGATTTTCAAATTTTCCTTTCAGACTCTGTAGCCTTGCACAATTAACATACTTGTCTCCCTAATGCAGAAGTTCCAGTTTTTCCCAGATCTCAAAAGTAGTTGGTAGGTCAATAACATTTGAAAGCTCTAAATCAGATAATGTGCTTAGAAGAGCTTCTATAGTTTGCAGATTGTTTTCAGCATCTGTGATTTCATTTGGGGCTTTCGGGCCACCCTGTGGAGGAGTATACTTTGTTGAAGCCATGTTCTAGCACTGCATTCCCATACATTGCAAGTGACACTTCATGCGACTTTTAAAAAGATTAAAATTGGTTCCATCAAACATCAAACTATCCTTCTTGTAGGATGACATCCTGGATCTCCTCAAGTGGTTAAGCTCTTTTCGAGGAACTTAGGTCTAATACCAATTGTTATATTTAGGGAAGACAACTGAGAGGGGGGGTGAATTAGTTGTCTAAAACTTTCTTCCAATTAAACATATAAATCCACTTTACAATTTAGCATAATGATAAATCAATCATGAAAACATAATGGATCAAATCAAGAGCAAAAACACATTAACACATAGGACACCAAGATTTTGACGTGGAAAACCCAGTTAAGGGAAAAACCACAGGATGATTAACCCAAGATTGTATTCTCTATTAGAAGAATAGAAAGAAAAAAATGGCACACGCCAACTAGGGCTCACTGCCTGAGCACACTGCTCACAAGAGGCTCACTACCTATAAGAGACACACTGTCTACAAAATAAGTATCACATACATGAACTAGAGAATAGCATCTTCATCATGCTTGAATAAGTTCCATTTAAGCCCAATACTTCTACTCTACCTTTCGTTCTCCTCCTCGCTACCACACTCTCATCTTCACAAGATACACTTTGAAATAACTTTACAACTCCTTATTTATATAAGGCATCCACTTAGGAATAATCATCTAAGTCGGCAAACATCTACAAGAACATCTACAAGATGTGTAATACATCTGGTTGGCCAGTCTTCAAGAAGAACACCATCATCTAGAAGTTATTCTTCAATTGTAAGCTCCATCTCCAATGCGGACCACCAACACAAACTGGACATGATCCAAAGACCTTCACAAGATTGCCTGAATCACCAAGAACTGTTGGCAAGAGACACTATATGGATTCATGGTTGTTGTCATTGATGGCAACAAAGGTCATTCCACATATCCGCAAGTCATGATATATCTCTACCGGAAGTCAGATTGAAGATTGTTGTGGTCCGGTGAACAAGAACAGAGCATGTGGCAAGGTCCGACAGATTGGTCCGGATCTCTCAGAGGAAATGTCTTGGCACAGTGCGGATCTGGGGAAGTCAAGAGGACTATCTTGAGTAGTATAATCCAAGGATTTAGCCTCCGAAGATGGACAAGGAAAAAGATATGAATAGTTGAGTACCGGATTCCTGAGAGACAGTGAAAACAGAGGAAGAACTGACTGACTGAGTATCAAACTACCTTCCGGATGTGTTACAGATGATGATAAAGGTTGCGGAGGCATGAATCATGTTTGGCCGACATAATTGATGATATCTACAAGTATATGCTTGATCCGCATTGCTTGGTGAGCAAGGATTCAGCCGACAGAACTAAGTTTGTAAGAAACTAGACTGTTCCGGATGCCGACTAGAAAGATGATGAAATTACTTGTGCGGATATATATAGAGGATGGATTTAGTGGTAAAGTGTGCGAATGTGTGTGTGGATATGCGAACAAGTCCAGAGTAGAGTAGAAGTAACAAGAAAGATCTGGTATGTGAAAGGACAGCAGACTAAAGAACAGAGGAAAGATGAAGTGCAGCAGATCAGTATACTGAACCTAACCGGAACTGAACTCCAGCATATGCAGATGCCTCCAATCAGTTCAAGACTGTGATTCTAATCACTTTGTAAGACAGTGTGTCTTCTTGTAGGCAGTGAGCCTCTTGTGAGCAGTGTGCTCGGGCAGTGAGCCCTAATTGGCAAGTGCCATTTTTGTAATTTCCTATTCTTCTAACAGAGAATAATTCTTGGGTTAATCACCCCGTGGTTTTCTCCCTTAACAGGGTTTCCACGTCAAAAATACTGTGTCATGTGTTTCTTACTTCATGGTTTATGTTTTGTGTTTGATTTTATGCTGCTTCAATTAAAAGGAAAGTTTAATAAGGAAAACAATTAGGATAACTGATTCACCCCCCCCCCTCTCAGTTATCAACAATTGGTATCAGAGCCAAGTTCCTCCTAATAGAGCCTAACAGCTTGAGGAAGATCTGGGATTTCAAATGGATGCATATGGTTTAAAGGAGCAACTCAAGACTGCCCTTGAGGATCTTGAACAGTCAAATTCTGAAGTCAGTGAATTAAGAGAAAGACTCAAACAGGCTGATGAATTCATGAGGGAATTAAAAGACAAATTAAGTCTCTCTATGAAAAAGAGAAAGGAGCTGCTCCAACAGTTGGCAAGACAAAGTGAAGAAAGCAATACAAATGAAGAATTGACTGAGCAAACCAAGTTATGTGAAAAGTTATCAAAAGAAGTCATCATGTTAAGACATGAAATGGAATCAGGAACTATAAAGTTCACTCAAGAGATTGAAGAAAAAAGAAAGGCTGAAGACAATCTAAAACAATCTCTTAAGGAAAAATCAGAAGAATGCCACCAGATGGACAGGATTATCAGACACCTTGAATCTGATCTTGAAGATTCCAAAGATAATGAAGGAAAACTTGAGGATCAAATTGCCTCTCTCAAAAGAGACCTTCAAACAGCAAATGAATATAAAGAGAAATTCAAGATAAGTTCTGCTCATCTTGAAGTTCTTCTTGGAAGTCAAAAGAGGACAGATGACAAGTATGGCTTGGGATATGAGAAAGGAGAAAGCTCCGGATCCGGTCAGAAGAATCTTGGATCAGAAAATCCAAGGAGCAGGCCTAGAAGACCTCCGGTAAGACAGCCAAATGCTCAAAAATATCCATCCTTCAATGGATACTGCCACAGCTGCAACCATTTTGGTCACAAAGCTAATCAATGCAGAATGAGAATGAATCAGATTAATTCATCCTTCTCCGGACAATGCTTCAACTGCAAAAGGTATGGACACAAATCCCATGAATGCAGAATTATGCAAGTAAACAAATCATTCAAAGGTAGATGCTTTACATGCAATAGAGTAGGTCATATGGCTAATCAATGCAGATCAAGGGGATATCAGTTAAATATGCAAAGAAATGTTATTTGCCAAATCTGCAATAGGTCCGGTCATAATGCTAAAGTCTGCAGAAACAAGAATCAGGACAAAAGAGGTCCGGTGTATAATCAGAATCAAGACAAGGGTAAACAAAAGATGAATGCGGATGAAGTTAGGAATCAGATGAGCAAGATTTGGGTGAAGAAAAACTCAGAGAATGTAGAGGTTGGATCCGCACCAGATTCTGGTGCTGATATTTCTTCCGGAAATTAAAAGGTGAGCTCAGGCTCAGGGGGAGACTCAAAGAAGATTCTGTTCCCCCAGCCAAACAAGTTGTGCCGGATGTGGCACAAGATGCGGATTAAAGGGTTTGTAGATATAACTCCTGAGATGCTTCAGTCAAGTTTTTAGAGGTCCGCATGGAGTTATGAAGAATCTGTGTTCGATTAAGTTAGACCTGTTCAGGGAGGTGCTCCCGTATGATAAAGGATTACAAAAGGTCCGGAGAGATCCGGAAGTGCACGATCTTGTCTTGCGGATTGGACAGAGTATTTGGGATGTTCTTGTAATATGTTACCTAGATTTATTCATGATTTAAAGATCCGGATGATATTCAGTGATCAGGACTAATCCGGGATACTCCAAGCTGTCCAGACATGGTAAACCGGAATAATGCAGGTGAAGCATTTATTGCAGACAGATATTAGGGTTTGCGGAGCAATATAAGGGATTTCTCAAAAGTTATCTGCTCATTCTACACTTGAGAAGAAGCGAATAGTGGAGCTCTGCAACAAGGTTCATCAAGCACACCAAGGATCTCCTGCCGAAGCTATTGCATAAAGAAATCAATCCAACCACTCCGTGCAAACCGAAGGCGCTTAAGGTATTCTTCGTTTTTCATTGCCTCACTGCAAATCCTTGAAGAATGGCTACTCCAAACATAGTTAAGATCTCTGATAGACCTCGCCCCTCATTCAAGAAACATCCCTACAAATCATTGGAGGTAGATCCACTAGGAGCCTTCTCTAGTGTTCCCCACGGAGTCTTACATACTGAAGATATTAGGGTTTACATACACGCAAACATTGAGGAATTTGGGGAATTCAAATTAAGAGACCTCTATCACAAGCAACTGATAGACAATGCTTTTGAGCTCAAACCAGAGTATAAGGGTATCCAGAAGAAACAATTTGAGCAATTCATTCATTTCCCTAGCTTTGAAGAAGATGAATGGGTCCGGTATGTACTGAGCAGGATGCATGACAACTTCCTTTGGCTAGATAGACCCTGTAAGATCACAAAAGAAGCAATTAGAGCAGTAACTGGTCTATACTCTTCCGGGGGGGTACCTATCCTCAAATCTGTCAAGAACAACGTTGTAACTGAGGCCACCGGATCAAAATATGATAAGAGGGCAATGACCATTGAAGATATTTCGGATCCGGATATCAAATATGCATCAATGATAATAGGATACAAGATCTATCACTCCAGCAGGGAGAATTCTGTATCCGGAACTGCAATATACACAGCATATGAAATGCTAAGAAAGAATGCAGATTATGATCTTTGTGAACTACTACTAAGCCAATTGATGGAAAATGTACAGAAAATCAAGAAAGACAAGAAGAACTCCTTTAAGTATGGTACTCTCATTGTATGTCTATTCTTTTACTTCATGAATGAGCTACCCGGAACAAGTGGATGGATATGGCAGAATGACAAACCTGTTGCAGTCCAGATAAGAGACTATTTGCATGGACTTGGGGATGCAAAAGCGAGAAATACAGCTCTATGGGGATACTTCAAAAACTTTCAGAGCATGATGCAAGCAAGAGAGAGAATTCCCCAGTCTCTCATTGAGAAATACAAGGACTCAGTATGTTTTATGGTTGACACTGATCAGTGCCTAATGGAGGCAGTGGAGCCAAGGACTGTCTGGATCATGCCCATGGGGTATGAAGTTGATGAACAGATAGTAGAGCTGCATGTTCAACACATGCTAAGTCAGCCCAAAGATCCTAAGGCAGAAAGGTTTGGAACCTTTGAGGAGCTGAGCGTGAAATTACATGTAGAACTCAGGGAACCTGAGATTAAGAGAAAAGTGAGAAAAGAAGTAGAGCACATTGCTCAAGGCCTAGGCATCTCAAAAGAGGCACTTGATGCCAGCCGGGAAAAGAGGAGAAAGGCTGAGGAAGAAGAGAAAAGCACAGAAAGTGTTCCGGTTGAAACCCCCACCCGGACCAGATCATCAAAGAGATCTGCACCTTCCACAACCAAAAGCTCAAAACCGGAAGTCCAGGCATCCGGTAAAAGATCCAAGACAAAAGCATCAAGGGCTTATGAAAGCCAAAAGGATGAAGAGGAAACAGAATCAGATAAGGAAGTTAGAGAAGTAAAGAAACAGAAGAAGAAAGGATCCGGTAAGCCCTCCACAGGCCAAGACAAGGATGAAATGGCAGAGGTAACTGTTGAAAAGCCCACTCTGTCACTAGAGAGCATAATCAAGTCGGTCACGGTGGATGGAAACCTTCAACCAATGACTGAATCCTATGATGACTTCAGTGAGGCAGACCAAAAGACTCTGCAGGAGGCCACAGTGAAATATCTCAACATATATAATAAGGCTTTCATTGAAATAATATCTCTTATTCCTAAAAGCCTAGAAAAGGAAATGGAAGTGAGGAAAAATAATGCTCATGCTAAAGATCTTGAGATCCGGGAGCAGATAGCTATTCAGCTATATCCTCAAATTGATCCCAAGACAATGAACATGATCTTCAAGGACTGCAAAGATGAGTTCAGAAGTAAAGCCAGGATGAATCAGCTCATGCTTGGTGAGACTGACAAAGTGGCACAAGAGACAGAAGAGATCCTCCGGAAGGCCTTCAAAAGGTTCAATCTTCCTGTTGTAGAGGACTTAGGTGCAGAAACAGCTGCTGACTTGGAATCTTCTGTTCCGGAAGAAGTGAGCCCTGAACAGACAAGTGAGGACTTGGGACCCTCTGCTCCAGAAGAAGTGACCCATGAACAAGCAAGCATCTCTCCTCCGGTTTCCCCTACAGTCTCCGGATCCAAAGAAGAAGAGCAATTGCAGGAGAAGGAAGCAGTGGTGACAGACAAAGAGGTTGACAGTTCTAAGACTGCAGAAGAAAAGAAACATCTGTCTCCGGCAAGAGACACTGCACAAACTGTTCAACAATTTTTGAGCAAAGAAACTCTAGAGATTGATGAACCGGAGCTTCTAAAAGGTCCATTTGATTTTGACTCTCTCTCTCCGGTACAAACAATGAAGATAGCTTCATTTGCAAATGCCAAGGCAAATGAAAAGCTCCTGAAGTCTCATATGGAAGACTGTGAGTTGATAGAGGCTGCTTCCGGAGTACTTGTAAAGATCATGCCATCAATCCAAATAGATCCGACTGCCTCCACTTCCGGTAATCTAAAAACCTTAGTCAGCAGTATTGATACACATTTTAATTCTCTAGAAAAATCAGCTGAAGACAAGGTCCGGAAGGAATTTTTGGATAAGAGATTTTCTGAAATATTAGAACTAATCTCTAAGGATAGGAAGATTGTAAGCATTGGAATAAAGAGCTTAGAAAATGCTCTTAAGGATGGCGGTGACATCTACAAATTTTGTATATCTTGGTCAAAGGCAACAACAGCAATTGACAAGAAAATAAAAGAAGAACAGGACAAGCTTCAAAGCTTATCTCAAAGTTTTGATCCTCTCTCTTCCTCTATAATAAATCAAGAATGTCAGACTATTGCAGTCTTGAATGAAATAAAGAATCTTGAGAAGGAGAGGAAGAACATTACCAACCGGATGGGAGAACTTAGAAGGATTATAGTCCCTAAGTTGGAAACGATGCATGAGGCCATCAGTGATGCCCAGACCACCGCCCATACAAAAGATCCGACAGATCTCAGGCGGGCAGAAGCTTTTGCATTTTTGTTGAGTGGTCACATTTCAATCCTGGACAGAATGAAGCTTAGTTGGGCTACTGAAATGGTTCAACTGCAGACATCCTTTGCAGACATTCTGCAGTATATGTGAGTATGTAAATATGCGGCTATATATAGAAAATTTTTGAAAATTTTGGTGTGCGGACCCTACCCTTTGCCATTGATGTCAAAGGGGGAGTGAGGAGCAGTGAAAAATGAGGAATCCAACTCAGGGGGAGTTCCGGAAATTGTATATAAAGACAGAGAAGACAGAGCATCAGCAAAGGGGGAGCATAGTGTAAACACTTAGTCATTTTTCACTAAGTGTTGCCATCAATGCCAAAGGGGGAGATTGTTGGCAAGAGACACTATATGGATTCATGGTTGTTGTCATTGATGGCAACAAAGGTCATTCCACATATCCGCAAGTCATGATATATCTCTACCGGAAGTCAGATTGAAGATTGTTGTGGTCCGGTGAACAAGAACAGAGCATGTGGCAAGGTCCGACAGATTGGTCCGGATCTCTCAGAGGAAATGTCTTGGCACAGTGCGGATCTGGGGAAGTCAAGAGGACTATCTTGAGTAGTATAATCCAAGGATTTAGCCTCCGGAGATGGACAAGGAAAAAGATATGAATAGTTGAGTACCGGATTCCTGAGAGACAGTGAAAACAGAGGAAGAACTGACTGACTGAGTATCAAACTACCTTCCGGATGTGTTACAGATGATGATAAAGGTTGCGGAGGCATGAATCATGTTTGGCCGACATAATTGATGATATCTACAAGTATATGCTTGATCCGCATTGCTTGGTGAGCAAGGATTCAGCCGACAGAACTAAGTTTGTAAGAAACTAGACTGTTCCGGATGCCGACTAGAAAGATGATGAAATTACTTGTGCGGATATATATAGAGGATGGATTTAGTGGTAAAGTGTGCGAATGTGTGTGTGGATATGCGAACAAGTCCAGAGTAGAGTAGAAGTAACAAGAAAGATCCGGTATGTGAAAGGACAGCAGACTAAAGAACAGAGGAAAGATGAAGTGCAGCAGATCAGTATACTGAACCTAACCGGAACTGAACTCCAGCATATGCAGATGCCTCCAATCAGTTCAAGACTGTGATTCTAATCACTTTGTAAGACAGTGTGTCTTCTTGTAGGCAGTGAGCCTCTTGTGAGCAGTGTGCTCGGGCAGTGAGCCCTAATTGGCAAGTGCCATTTTTGTAATTTCCTATTCTTCTAACAGAGAATAATTCTTGGGTTAATCACCCCGTGGTTTTCTCCCTTAACAGGGTTTCCACGTCAAAAATACTGTGTCATGTGTTTCTTACTTCATGGTTTATGTTTTGTGTTTGATTTTATGCTGCTTCAATTAAAAGGAAAGTTTAATAAGGAAAACAATTAGGATAACTGATTCACCCCCCCCCTCTCAGTTATCAACAAGAACATCCACACTTCATCTACTTACTGAAATCCTTCTCTCCTTCATCCAGAACCTCAAGAACATAGTCTGTTATCATTGTCACAAAGGAATAGATGCTTGCGGACCTTCAAACCATGCACCAATCAAGTTGACACTTCACAAAGACTTCCTTAACACTCCCTCAAATCTGGAGAATAGGATAATGCATTTCTGGATCTCACCGGACCTATCTGTGTCACTCTGTCACATCTAAACACCTACCGGAATTGATTTTACTTGAGTGGCCACAACTCCTTCAGATCTTCATACGGACCTTTGAAATCTTTACTAAATCATCTTAAGACTCATATCTACAAACCCTTTGAACCACATCCTCTAAAAGTCATCTTATCTTGGATCTTTACCTTCCTATCTTCACTGTTCTTCTCTGTTACTGATTAGGACTAATTTTCTCAATATCCTCAACACACAACTCATCCAATCCTAATCATTAATGCAATAGGAGTATGTTGACATCAATGATGTTACGCCCTTAATATTGGTGTACATAGGGTTATGAATAGTCAGCTTGTGGCTATCTTAACTCCTAATTAAGTCATATTATCATTATTATATTGTTATTTAGTTGTTTAGGTCAGCCTAAGGCTTCTATAGGTCTATCTAAGTCAGCTTGGATGATATCCTAGGCATAAATAGGTATATATAGGAGGTAGTGAGTCTCATTTCATATCATATTCAGTATTGTGTTCTTATTGAAGACTATTGGAGGTATCCCCCTCGAAGTGGATTAGGAGGTTTCCCCCTCGAAGTGGCATATTATTATCAAGTATTTGCAGCATATTTTCTATTATATTCAGATATTGTGCAAGTTGTTTCATTACAAGTGGTATCAGAGCATGATCTTGGCATCGTAGAGGCAAGATTTTTTCTCAACATTGGAAGTGATTTTGGGAAGAGCATAACTTTTAGATTTTAGTGAATTTTTTAAAACAATTTAAAGGGTTTTTGAAGACCATATTAAAGAAGATATAGTCCATATTTCAGAGGAATTGAAGCAAAAATAAGTGAGTTATTGCAAAATTAGGGTTTCCAACAAATTCACTCTCAAGGCAGCAAATTTGCTAAGTTTTTAGATTTTTTTCTGGGTAAGTGGTATCTTAGCCTTAGTAAGTTATAGTAAAAATTTTAGAAAATTTACATTTCATTTGTGTGATTTATTTCAAAAATATTGGTTTCCATCATGACGGGGCCTGCAACAAGAGGCAAAAAGAATGCTGCCACACCGGGGAAATCCTCTGATAAGGATGAGGAAATAATAGAGGATAGTAATCCCAATGAGGAAATAAGTAAGGTCAAAGAAGAGGTGTCCTCAATTAAGAGGGATATGTGTGACCTAAGAGGAGATATATCAGATCTACGAAGCATGTTAAGTGCCTATATGAATGAACCAAGAAAGGAGTTCTCAAGCAACCAAGGTGAAACCTTCAAGTCGGCTAATAATGACACAAATTTTAATACTCCTATGGGATCTAGGAATTTCTTTCCAAAGGTGGATATGTGCAAGTTCGATGGTAAGGATCCTCTAACATGGATTAACCAAATGGAGAATTTTTTTGAAGTACATCAAATCCCATATGGACAAAAGGTCATGATGGCTTCCCTATATCTAGAACCAGATCAATTCATTTGGTATCATTGGCTTTGTACTCATCAGAGAAAAAAGGGTCTCACCGTCTCATGGTCAAATTTTACAGAAGAACTCCAAGCACAATATAGAAATAGTGTGACAGACAACTTCTTCAGCTAGCTTGCTAAACTTCAACAAACAGGATCAGTTAAGGATTATATTCAAAATTTTCAAAATATATCATTAAGAGTGGATACAATTACAGAGGAGAACTTGAATGATTTATTCTTGGGTGGTCTCAAGGATTACATTCAACATGAGGTACGTATGTTTAGTCCTAGCTCAATAAATGAGTCTTTTATCTTGGTACGCAGGGTAGAGGAGAAATATTTGATTCCTAGAAAGCAAGGGGCTAATTTAACAAGAGAGAAAGGATATTCAACACCTTCTCTTCCTCAACCTACTAGGTTGACTCCACAGCAAATTGACGAGAAAAGAGCAAAAGGGTTGTGTTTCAATTGTGATAGTAAATACAGTCGAGGACATAAATGTAGTGAAAAGAAATTGTTCTATATTGAAGGTCCAAGTGAGGAAGAAGAGGAGGAACCCATATTAGAGGAGGATATGGAGTCAAGTGAGGAATCACATGATTCTCAACCAATCATTTCTTGTCATGCACTCTCAGGTTTCAGTGCACCACAAACTCTCAAGGTAGTGGGTTTCTTAAAGAAGCAAAAAGTAACAGTGTTGATCGACTCAGGTAGTACTCATAATTTCATTAACAAAAAGTTGGCAACTCGTCTAAATTGTTTTATATATCCAGCCCCAGAGTTTCAAGTTTTGATTGGAGATGGGGGTACAGTTAGTTGTTCGGGGAAATGTCATAGCATTAAATTATCCATGGGAGATTATCAACTTGATACCCCAATGTATGCAATATCCATGGGTGCAGCAGATATTGTTTTGGGAGTACAATGGCTTACTACATTGGGAACAATTGAGATGAACTTCCAAGAACTATTCATGAGATTTCAATCAGAAGGAAAGGTAGTGGAGCTAAGGGGGTTGAAGGCAAAATCCCCATAGATGGTAAGCTCTCATCAAATGCAAAAGTTGCTTAAGAAAGGAGCAGATGGATTTGTGGCCCAGCTATGTTCATTAGAAGTCTCTCAATCTAATGCTCCTACTCATCCAGATTTACAAGCAATAATTGATCATCACTCAGTGGTTCTTGGAGATATGCCTAAAGGACTTCCTCCTAAGAGGGATCATGACCATGCCATACAACTAGTTCCAGGGAGCCAACCACCAAACATCAGGCCTTATAGGTACCCACACATACAAAAAAGTGAGATAGACAAAATTGTTGAGGAGATGCTAGAGGCAGGAATTATCAGGCATAGCCAAAGTGATTACTCCTCGCCTATGGTGATGGTGCATAAGAAGGATGAAACTTGGCGCATGTGTCCAGATTATAGAGTGCTCAACATGTACACCATTAAAGATAAGTTTCCTATTCCAGTCATTGATGATTTGCTAGATGAATTGAATGGAGCTATGTATTTTACCAAGTTAGATCTTAGATCTGGTTATCACCAAATTCTGATTAAGGAGGAAGATATTTGTAACACAGCATTCCGAACTCATGAGGGTCATTATGAATTTTTGGTGATGCCATTCGGCCTTACCAATGCACCATCTACATTCCAAAGTTTGATGAATTCCATTTTTAAGAAGTTCTTGAGAAAGTTTGTGTTAGTGTTCTTTGATGATATATTGATTTATAGCAAGACTTGGGAAGAACATTTGCAGCATGTAGATCAAGCATTACAATTACTCAAAGATCATCAACTCTATGCTAAGCCATCCAAGTGTGCTCTTGGTCTTAAGGAGGTAGAGTATTTGGGACACATAGTTTCACATGAAGGAGTAAAGGTGGACCCTAACAAAATTAAGGCTATCATGGAATGGCCTATTCCAAAAACCATTAAGAAACTGAGGGGTTTCTTTTGATTGACAGGGTACTATAGAAGATTTGTGAACAATTATGGTCGTATAGCAGCACCCCTCACCACTCTCTTGAAGAAGGATTCTTTTAATTGGAATGAGTCTGCTAATGTAGCATTTGAGCAATTGAAGGAGGCTATGTGTACAACTCCAGTGCTTGCCACTCTGGACTTCACCAAGGAATTCATTGTGGAATGTTATGCTTCTGGAAATGGGATAGGAGCAGTTCTCATGCAAGAAGGTCGACCAATTACTTTTGAGAGTCATCAATTAAAGGGTAAAAATCAGCTCAAACCTATTTATGAGAAGGAAATGCTAGCAATCCTTCACGCAGTTAAACAATGGAGGCCTTATTTAATGGGTCGACACTTCAAGGTTAAGACAGATCATGATAGCCTAAAATAATTTTTGGAACAAAGACTATCCTCTGAAGAGCAACAAAAATGGGTCACTAAGATATTGGGATATGACTTTGAGATTGTATATAAGAAAGGGAAGGAAAATATTGTGGCTGATGCACTTTCTAGGAAGGATGAGAAAGATGAAGCCTTATTGTGTGCCCTTTCAATATTACAAGCAAATTGGGTGGAAGAAGCCAAAGCAGAATGGCAAAATGATGTTGCAACAAGAAATCTCATCCAACAATTAAATGGCAATCTCATCCAACAATATTACAAGCAAATTGGGTGGAAGAAGCCAAAGCATAATGGCAAAATGTTCAGATAAGTTTTGTTTGAAGGGAGATATTCTTTGGTATAAAGAGCGTTTGTATCTCTGCAAGAATTCCACTCTTAAACACAAGATTCTCATAGAGCTACATGAGTCCCCAGTTGGTGGTCATTCAGGATTTTTGAAGACATATCATCGGGTCAAGCAAGATTTTTTTTGGGAAGGGCTAAAAGGTGATGTTCAAAAATTTGTGGCTGAATGTTTGGTTTGTCAAAGAAATAAGGGGGAGACAATTAAGACACCAGGTCTCTTGCAGCCCTTATCTATTCCTAGCTAGCGCTGGGAAGAGGTATCCATGGACTTCATCACAGGGCTTCCCAAATCTAAAGGTCATAATGTCATCATAGTAGTAGATGATCACCTCACTAAATATGCACATTTCATTGCATTATCACATCCTTTTACAACAAGTGCAGTGGCAAAAGTTTTCTTGGAGAATATCCAAAAGCTACATGGTACACCTAAGGTTATTGTCAGTGATTGTGATCCTATCTTTACTAGTCACTTTTGGAAGGATTTATTCTCATGTTTGGGTACTCAATTGGCTCATAGTTCTTCATACTATCCTCAATCAGATGGGCAAACTGAGGTTGTTAATAAATGTTTGGAAGGATATCTACGTTGTTTCACTTTAGAGAAGCAATCTCAATGGGTAGATTGGCTATCACTGGCAGAATGGTGGTATAACACTTCTTTTCATAGCTCATCAAAAATATCTCCATTTTTGGCACTTTATGGATATCATCCTCCTTCCATCACATCATTAAAGGTGTCACCAAGAGTTCAGGCAGTAGAGGACCACTTGCATCATCAACAACAGGTACTTTCAGGACTCAAGGAGAATTTAGCTATGGCACAAAATCAAATGAAACAATAGGCAGACCAACATCGTAGTGAAAGAAATTTTGATGTTGGGGATTGGGTCTTCTTGAGATTGCCGCCTTATAAACAAATCTCAATGAAGCAACACAAAAAGAATAATAAGTTGTCTCCAAGATATTATAGGCCATACCAAATCATGCAAAAGATTGGTAGTGTTGCCTACAAGCTAGAGTTGCCACCAACAACAAAGATACATCCAGTTTTTCATGTTTCTTGTTTGAAGAAGCTAATTGGGTAGAATATTCCTACTTAAACAGTACTACCAGAACTCGATGAAGAAGGAAGAATAATTTTGGAACCAGAGGGCATTCTTCAAACTCACACAAAGAAGCTGAGGAATAGAACCCTCACTCAATATCTCATCCAATGGAAGAACTTACTAGTTGAAGAGGCCACATGGGAGGATGAGGAGTTCATTCAAAAGAATCCACACTTGGTTAGCATTGAGGACAATGCTTCTTTGAAGAGGGGGGGCATGCTACGGCCTTAATATTGGTGTACATAGGATTATGAATAGTCGTCTTGTGGCTATCTTAACTCCTAATTAAGTCATATTATCATTATTATATTGTTATTTAGTTGTTTAGGTTGGCCTAAGGCTTCTATAGGTCTATCTAAGTCGGCATGGGTGATATCCTAGGCATAAATAGGTATATATAGGAGGTAGTGAGTCTCATTTCATATCATATTCAGTATTGTGTTCTTATTGAAGACTATTGGAGGTATCCCCCTCGAAGTGGATTAGGAGGTTGCCCCCTCGAAGTGGCATATTATTATCAAGTATTTGCAGCATATTTTCTATTATATTCAGATATTGTGCAAGTTGTTTCATTACAAATGACAACACCGGTTAGGCCCATACTTGCAACAATATGTTGTGTTGTGGTCCCTAGTGTAGTGTTAAATATTTGTTTAGGTCTCTTTGGATGACCCTTGATACTCTTGTAAGGTCAATGACATAAGGAGACTGCCTCTGTCATGACATTTCTTCTATTTGTTTCTCTATTCTTCTACTCTCCCCTCTTGCTACAATTATTGTGTATGGTGCCTTAGGGGCATAAAATTGTGAAGGTTGTCTTGGGGGCATCTTCCCGTGTTGTGACCCGAAGTCACTTCTATCTCATCTCTCATTTTTTGTGATTCCATTCTTCCATTGTGCTTATGGATCTACTAGTCAGTAGATGACAACAACAAATATACACTTCTGATAAGGACCATGTGTCCCTAAACAAGAAAATGAAAAAGGACCTAGTCCATATATGAAGACAAGGATAATTTGTTACTGACGTTTGCCTAGTAGAATCACTTTGATTTATGATGTGATAGTGTATTGTATTGAGAAATTGTTGTGACAAGCCTTTGCAATACTCTAAATCTACTTCTATGCACATTGAATTGATTTTTTCTCACTTTGTAGATACACTCAATTCTGAGATACTTGAAGTATAACCTCATGGATATACTTAGTATAGCCTTAGTTTGTTAAGTTATATGTTTCTTTATTTCTATATTAGTTTCATGAAATGATTTGGTTATTATCTTAGAATAGATTTTCTAACCAAATCTTATTATTGATCAATGGTTATTAGTAAATTATATTGATGTGTTTCTATCATGATTGTTGGAAACAATTCTATGATTGTTAGTACATTTCACTTTGGGGCATGGGCTTTGTGAAAGCTCTTGTTCCCTCACATCTTTTTACCTTACCATAAACGTGATTGCTATCGGAAAGTGGGAGAAACCACTTTAAGGTGGGGGCATATATTATGATAAATGTTTGGATATCTTAGACATTGTGATAAATTGTGTTTACGTATACTTTATTTTCACCACAAGGCATCTCTATGATTAATTGGGATGCTCTACTTTGTTTGTATATTTGTGTATACTTCCTCTTCACCGTAAGGCATCTCTGTGATGCAAGTGGTGTCATATGCTTTGTGAACATCCTTCCTTTTCACCATAAGGCATCTCAGTGACACATGTGGGGTGGCATGCTTTTGAAAGCCCTTCTATAGAAGGTGGGATGTTGTATACGCTTGAGTAGGTTGCACATCCTTTTGAAAAAGTCATCTACAAAGGTGGGGTGGATCTTGAGTTATTCACCCTTAAGTGTGTTTTTGGTGGTTGTGGTAGCGTAGCTCAACCTTTATGTGTGTTTGGTGTGTTTTAGATGGTGGAGCATACTAATGAGCTCCTTCATGTCACTTTTGTTCTCTTTGTATAAGATATATAGTGGGTTGATGACACACTCTATGGCACTCATGTATTCTGTGTGCTTTTCATGTGTTTTGCATATTTTTTGGAAGCACATAGTGATGAGATCCCCCCAAGCCATGTGTTTGCATGTTTTGTGGAGGCACGTAGTGATGAACTCCCCCGACACTATGTGTTTTGTGTTCTTTGATGGTGGTGTGTAGTGATGGGCTCCCCCATTGCCTAGTTAGGGTAGTATAATGGTTTAATCATGTCTTCTCTCTGTGTATGCTTTGTCAATTACGTGACGACATTCATGTCTTCTGTATGTATTACAGGCTTCTTTACTATCTTCTCTATGTTTTTCATGATTTCAAAGTGTTTTATTATGTTTGCCTAGTCTTGGGGTCTAGAAGTGCTATTCTAAACTTAGGGTATGTCTTCGCTCTAGTGTTTTATGTGCTTGATGTGATTGGACCATACTTTAATGCATGTACTGATCACACGATCATACACACATTAAAGTGGGGGCTAAATGTTATGGAGTAAAAAGTGTCCTCATGTCTTTTTACCTACTTTTTAGATCCTAGGTCCTTGTGGTTACATTATTCATTCTAAATGTTCATCTCGATGCAAAATTGCCCAACACCAATGTAAAATTGGAACAAGGGCCCCATATTTTATCTTATCCTAGACCCAAAAGGAGATGCAAGACTTGGGTGCCACTACCAAAGTCCCTCCTGATTGGTTAGGGCAAATTTAAGTTTATGTTAGCCTGGGACCTTTCAAAAGATTTCTCCTTGTCAGCTCTTTTGGTTTAGTTTCATGATTGTTAGTGGGAAAGCATATATAAGTGTGTTTTTGAATTTGTTTGTAACTAGGTTGAAAAAGAGGTAACTTGAGATATTGAAGGAAAGCAAGAAAGAGCATCCATTGTGATTCTAGAGAAGATTTGTGTGTTGTTATTGTGTGTTTGTTGCAGGCACAAATCTATCATCTATCTACCTTAGGAGTTGAAGGATCTTCATCATTCTAAGGGATCATCACATAGGTGATATCATTGTTGTTTATCATCATTTGATTTATCACTATTAACATTGTTTTAAGCATCTGCCCCTTTAGGGAATGCACTCTTTATCAATCAATGGTGTTAGGAAGCTTGAATCCTATCCCAGTATTTGACTAAGGCAAGTCCCTAAATACCATAACCCCCCAAACCCTCTCTTGTCATCTTGTGTGTAGGTTACAGGTGTGAGATCTAGATAATATGAAGATACAAGAAGAGTGAGTGAAGATAAACATTTCAAGATCTAACAATAGTTATGGAATATTCCTCTATCCAAGAATTAGATGGTGGTACCCTAGTCTTTCTACTATTCCTAACTTTAGATCTGTCATCAAGGTAGCATCTGTAACATCTTTCTAATTTAGACCTTGGGCAAAATATTCCATTTAGGATTTTGGCGGTCCTGAATTAGTCCTTTGATACCTCTACTTTCAAGAGATAGGTTCTATCATCTTCTTGATCATCCTTGTGCAAATAGTTTCTAGATTTTTATTGTATATTTTCTATTATAAGATTATCATTGTAGAACTAAGGTTTCATGCATTGTTAACCTAAGGTTTGATAGAAAGGCTAAATTAAATCTAATTCCTCTATAGCATACCTAAGTACAAGATCTATAGTTGAGTCCACCTTCATTTGGTAGTGATTTGGCTTGGTCTTATCCTTGAATGTTATATCATAAAGGGTTTGATCTAGTGTGCATCCTAGTTGTCCTCATTCACCTTTTTCAAACTAAACAATCCCTTAAAAATGAAATTTATTTTAACAATGAACACAACTATTTAGTATGAAAAGTGAAGAGGATTTGTTTAGGTTTTGGTTTTGATGGTTTCTATTGATTCTTCTTTCACCACTAAACATTCAAGGACATTCAATCGAGTAGGAAGTCTACTACAGATCTCTTGTCACTTGGAAACATAGGGGAAGATTCAAATTGTTTGATTTTGTTATTCAGTTAAGCCCAATTATTCTCAAAACCCTATTTATATGAATTCATGAATAAGAAAACAAATTACAAAAAATGATCGCACACAAAGATATCAAATGACAATCAAATGTGTACTAGATTTTGAAGTTTAGAATACAAAAAAATTGGGGACTAATGAGCGAGCGCCCTAGTCCAGTGCCACAATTTTTGTCAAGATTTGGGAATCTTGTCTGTAACATGTTCCTGCTATTCTAGAGATTTTTTTGTTGTGGGCTCTAGAGGACTAATGAGCGGGTGCCCAAGTCTAGGTCCCTATTTTCTTCTTTGATCTACAATTTTGATAGTGGTGCAGTCATGGTAGGAGGGTTCACAAAATGAACTGTCCAGACCATGCAGCAAGAGTAAACACAACGGAAATAACTCAAAGAAATAAAACAAATGCAGATTTAGTCATTTAGTATACCATAGAATTCAAAATAGACATCCACCGGCAACATGCGGGCTTACAATTAGGGCTCACATGCCTGATTACATACATGCGCAAGATAAAGATTTGAAACTCCTTCACACAAAATCTAAACTATTAGATCTTTCTTATGTGATTAGCTTGATAACTACTTTCCTAAGGATCTATTACATCAATATATATCATTTTTGAACGAATAGATTCCTCTGCGTCGGCCAAGGAAGGTCACAAACTCCAATGAAGAGTTGTAACATGTTCATAGATAGGTCAGACCTAAATGCATAGAACACTTCCTCAAATGAATGGAACAATGTGCGGACCCTTGGGGAAGGTTGGCCATGAACCAAAGGACATTGAATGATGTGTCAATGAGATCTACAAGTCAAGGAATGATCTGCAAGCCTTCTCCTTCAACTGGTTATCAGGAACTGTTAGAATGCTCTGCTTTGAAAAAATAGTCAACTTCTGATAGCGATATCTTTCTGGTAACTAATCCAAATGCTGTGAATTATTGATATGATGGTGATGAATAAATGTAGATGCTAAGTCTAGATCTACAAGATGTGAAATGCTAAAACTAGAACACACGTTGAGAACTGCTACTGACTAAACTGCCTGAACTAAACTAGAAAATGAAAGAACTGAAATGTAAACAAACTGAATTACAAATGTTTTTGGTTGATGCAAGATTTCTCTTGAACCAAGGATGCTCTTGCATCAAACATCCTGGGTTATTGAAAAAGTGAGTCCCTCACTTTGCTGGGGCTAGGGGAGAACCAAGATGATCCACCTCAG
The DNA here is from genome assembly GCA_027924645.1 of Cunninghamia lanceolata. Lineage (NCBI taxonomy): Eukaryota > Viridiplantae > Streptophyta > Pinopsida > Cupressales > Cupressaceae > Cunninghamia > Cunninghamia lanceolata. The sequence goes on along the minus strand of BSBN01000985.1, from coordinate 4,065,239 downwards.
CTTGAGAAATCCAAGATGAATCTTCTTCTGGTCTGCATTTCCACTTCACAAGGTATTCTTTATATTGTCTTCCTCTAGTGCTGCATCCAATTCTGTTGTCCAAAATGTCTTCAATCTGTTCTGGTGCTTGTTGTGGTAACTGGGTCTTCAAGTCTTCTTCCATGCTATCACTAAATTATGCTTCCTGATACTGATAAAGATCTGCAATGTTAAAAATAGGTGAAATACCCAATGTCTCTGGTAATTCCACTTCATATGCATTTCATGAATCAAATTTTCTAACTATGCTACAAGGTCCAAATTTCTTCATCTTCAACTTGTTATATGTCCCAACTGGAAATCTTTCTTTTCTCAAGTACACCATCACTTCATTTCCAACTTCAAATTCCTTATGTCTTCTCTTCTCATCTGCTTTCTCTTTGTACTTACTGATCATGTCCTCCAAATGCTTCTTCACCTAATTATGCACTATCTTCATATGATTTGCAAATTCTTCTGCTTCTGTACTCCTCTTTTCTTCTGTATGGATATCTCTTAATTCTACAACTCCTCTAGGATTCACTCTGGTAACAATCTCAAAAGGTGTTCTCCCAGTACTCCTATTCACTGAATTATTATATGCAAACTCTGCTTGTGAAAGAATCAAGTCCCAACTTCTGGCTTTGTCTCCAACCAAACATCTCAACAAGTTTCCCAAACTCCTATTCACTACCTCTATCTCTCCATCTGTCTATGGATGAAAAGTAGAACTGAACTTCAAATCTGTCTTCATCTTCTTCCAAAGTGTCTTCCAAAAGTAACCAACAAACTTTGTGTCTCTATCTGGAACTATACTCCTAGGTAATCCTTGCAATCTCACAATCTCCTTGAAAAATAGGTCAGCTACATGCACTACATCAGTTGTTTTCTTACAAGGTATGAAATGAGCCATCTTTGAAAATCTTTCAACCACTACAAATATTGAATCATGTCCTCTCTATGTCTTAGGTAACCCCATTACAAAATCCATGCTTATGTCTTCCCAAGGTCTCTCTGGTACTGTCAAAGGTTTATACAATCTAATGTTCTGACTACTCCCATTTGTAACTCGACAAACTCTACAACTTTGCACAAATCTCTAAACATCCTTATGCATCTAAGGCCAATAGTAATTTTCACTTACCAAAGCTACTGTCTTGTCAATGCCAAAGTGTCCTACCAATCCACCACTATGCTTCTCCTTAATCAAGTTATCTCTCATTGAAGTTCTAGGTATGCATAACTGACTTCCTTTCAACAAAATATCTTCTTGAATGAAATAGTCCAACCACTTACTCCTATTTGTCACAATAGGTTCCTTACATGCTTTCCAAGATTCTACAAAATTAGTATCTCCCGCATACATATTCTTCAATTCATCAAAACCCAACACTTTGACTCTCATCTCTGTCAATAAGTTCCTTCTTCTACTCAAGGTGTCAACAACTTTGTTTGATTTACCACTCCTATGCTTCAACACAAAGGTATAACTCTGCATGAACTCTACCCACCTCATATGTCTCTGATTCAACTTTCCTTGACTATTCAAATATTGCAAAGCTTGATGATCTATATACAACACAAACTCTTTAGGCAACAAGTAATGTCTCCACTTCTTCAAGGCTTGAATTATGGTGTAGAACTCTTGATCATAAACTGAATATCTTTTCCTTACATCATTCAACTTCTCACTAAAATAAGCTACAGGTCTACTTTCTTGACTTAACATTGCTCCAATTGCATGTCCACTAGCATCGCAATTAACTTGAAATATCTTATTGAAATATGGTAATACTAAAATAGGTTGCTCTGCTACTTTCTGCTTCAACAACTCAAAATTTTTATCTGCTCCTAATGTCCACTTGAAATCTTTTGTCACCTCTCATTATCTCTGTCATAGGGTTACAAACTGAACTAAAATTTCTAATGAACTTCCGATAGAAACTAGCCAAACCATGAAATGATCTAACCTATCCAATGCTCTCCGATGTAGGCCATTCAATAATTGCTTTCACTTTCTCAGAGTCCATTTTCAATCCTTCTGCAAAAATCACAAATCCTAGATATACCAATTCTTCCTTCATGAAACTACACTTCTTGATGTTTATCAGAAATTTCTCCTCTCTAAACCTCTACAAAACTTGTCTAATATGCAACAAATGTTCCTCTTTTGTCCTACTGAAAATTAGAATATCATCTAGGTACACAATTACAAAGTTAACCAAGAATTTCTTCAAGATGTCATTCATCAACCTAATGAAAGTACTCGGTGCATTTGTCAATCCAAAAGGCATCACTAACCACTCATACAATCCTTCAGTTGTCTTAAAAGTAGTCTTCCATTGATCTCCTTCTCTAATTCTAATCTAATGGTATCCACTCTTCAAGTTGATCTTTGTGAAATATCTTGCTCCACTCAAACAATCCATGATATCATCCATCCTAGGTAAAGGAAATCTATACTTAACTATGATCTTATTTATTGGTCTGGAATCAGTACACATTCTCCATTCTCCATCATTCTTCGGTGCAAGCACTGTAGGTACTGCATAAGGACTCAAACTTTCTCTGATCAAACCTTTCCTCAACAACTCTTGTATCTATCTATTCAGTTCTTCATTCTCTGCTGGTGTCATTCTATGTACTGTTTTGTTAGGTAAACTTGCCCCTAGTATAAGATCCATGTGATGACTGATACTCCTTATAGGTGGTAATCCTTCAGGTACATTATCTGATATGGTGTCTTCATACTCTATTAGCAACTCTCTTATCTCCTCCAGTTTAGTCACTCTCTTCAATATTTCAGGCCTCTTGGGAATCAAGGCATAACACATACTTTCCTATTTCAAACCATCCAAAAATTTCTTTCCATCTACCAAACAAATTCTAGCATTCCCACATACCACATCCTTAGGATCATCTTCTAAAGGAATCAAAGTAATTCTTTTCCCATTTGCTGTTATAGTATATGTATTCTTTCTTCCATCATGCATAGATTTTCTATCATACTGCCAAGGTCTACCCAACAAGATATGACAAACATCCATAGGCATAGAATCACATAAGACTTCATCATGATAAGATCCCATATGAAATTTCACAAAATGTTGTTCACTCACTAGCACCTTATGATCATCCTGAATCCATGATATCTGATAAGGCTTAGGGTGTTTCAATCTTTCCATCTTCAGCTTAGTCACCATCTCCTATGAAACTAGGTTATCTGAACTACCACTATCAATTACAACTTTACAACACTTACCTCCTGATTTGCATTTAGTTCTAAATAGACTTTTCCTTTGTGACGGTTCCTCATTTGTATCTACTTGAAATAATGCTCTCCTTATCACCAATGATTCTCCTTTCTCCGGATTACCAACTGAACAAGGTGATCCAACATGTTCTTCCTCAACATAGGCTACTCTCCCACTATTCTCTGTCTTCTTTCTTGTACTACCATGATTACATTCAAATGCTCTATGTCCTTCACCTCCACACTTAAAACAAGTACCTTGAAATGTCTTCTTATCAAATTCTTTTCCTTCTCTTCTGTATCCTTCATTTCGGTATGCACTAGGGTTTCCTCTCTAGTAAAAATTTATGTCATCTCTTTGGTAAGCATTGTTATCTCTGTCATCCTTTCTAACTGGGTTGTCAAACTTGTTATGCTCCACAAATGATCTATCATATCCATTAAATGATCTTCCTCTCTGAATTTACCTCCTATGCCTCTCCATCTTTGATCATGCTTCTTATTCAGCTTCTCTTCAACTTTCAGGGCAAATTGATATGCTTCTTCCAAAGATGTCATCCTTACTAAGCTTAGTTCTTCTTGAATGTTCAATCTCAATCCATTGATATATCTTACCACTCTCTCCTTGCTTGCTTCACTATGTCCTATTCTTATGATCATCTTATGAAATTCTTCAGTGTACTCCTTCACAAATTTCTCCTTTTGTCTCAGGTTTTGCAATCTTTTCAACAATTCCAACTCATAGTAAGCAGGTATGAACTGATTCTTCAACTTTGTCACCATCTGGTCTCACTTTGTAATCTTTTTATTTTACTCTTCTATTTCTTTCCAACTGAACTTATTTCCACCATATAGCAGCATGTCCTTTCAACTTTGTCTTTGTAAATTTCACCTTCTCCAGTTCTTCAATCTCCTCATATTCAAAGTATTATTCTATGTATTTATCCAGTCAATCAACTCTTTAGGATTCAAATTACCAGTATAGTTCAACACATCAACTCTAGGTCTCTTTCCAATCTTTAAAATAGCTCACAACATCTTTATCTAATCTGATTCTTCTTCTTCATCACCTCCTAGGGTTTCGCCAATGTGTACAATAGATTGAAATTCTTCCTCATCATCACTTTCAACATTAGGTCTCAGTGTCAATCCTCTTCACCTATCTTCTTCAACAACATGCAAATGAATTTGCATTATTCTCATCAATTCCATCATCTCATCCATTCTATTATCCATTGTACCAATAGGAGGAACTCTTCACGGCGGCATCTTCCTGGGATCAAGTGCAAACTACCTCAGGTTCGGCGATTGGGCTACAAGGGGCAACTGCCTCTCAATTGGTGATTGGTTGCGCACAAGTAACCTACCTCATATCAGTGATCTACTTACAGTAAGACCTTATGGAATCTCCTTCGCCAATTCACTCCAAAGAATCAAACTTTCACTTTGATACCACTTGGTACAGTCACGGTAGGAGGGTTCACATAATGAACTGTCTGGACCGTGCAGCAAGAGTAACCACAATGGAAACAACTCAAAGAAATAAAGTAAATGCAGATTCAGTCATTCAGTATATCATAGAATTCAAAATAGAGATCCGCTGGCAACATGCGGGCCTACAATTAGGGCTCACAGGCCTGATTACATACATGTGCAAGATAAGCTTTAAAGCTCCTTCAAACAAAATCTAAACTATTAGATCTTTCTTATGTGAATATCTTGATAAATAATTTCCTAATGATCTATTACATCAATATATATCATTTCCAGACCAATAGATTCCTCTACATCGGCCAAAGAAGGTCACAAACTCCAATGAAGAGCTATAACATGTTCATAGATAGGTCGGACCTAAATACATAGAACACTTCCTCAAATGAATGGAACAATGTGTGGACCCTTGGGGAAGGTTGGCCATGAACCAAAGGCCATTGAATGATGTGTCAGTGAGATCCGCAAGTCAAGGAATGATCAGCAAGCCTTCTCCTTCAGCTAGTTATTAGGAACTGTTAGAATGCTCTGCTCTGAGAAAATAGTCAACTTTTGATAGTGATATCTTTCTGGTAACTAATCCAAATACTCTGAATTCTCGATATGATGTAGATGAAGGAATTTAGATGCTAAGTCTAGATCTGCAAGATGTGAAATACCAAAACTGGACCACAAGCTAAGAACTGCTATTGACTAAACTACCTGAACTAAACTAGAAAATGAAAGAACTGAAATGCAAATGTTTTTGGTTGATGCAAAATTTCTCTTGAACTAGGGATGCTCTTGCATCAGATAGTCTGCACTGCTTTCCTACAACTCCACTTCTTTCACTTTCACAACCTGTAACCTGCAATCATGGAAAATTGAGTTGGGGGTTGTGGTGTTTAGAGGCTTGCCTCAGTTATGCCCCAGAGAGACATTTAAGTCTTTCAAACACCACTGTCAGATAAAGAGTGTGTATCCCTATGGGATAGAGGTAAAATCCAAATGATAAATGATAGAAAACATAATTGATGGAACCTTGAAGTGAAGATATCATGGAAGGAAGATGCTCTTCATGCCATGAGGAGATGGATGCCAAATTTGCAAATACAAACACAAGAACAACACAAGTTCTACTCTGCAACACAATGAATACCTTTGAATCACTTTCACATAAGCTTGTCAATAAAAATTCCCATCTAATGTCCATCTAGTTTACAAATGATAACCTAACCATGCTTATATATACAACTACATGTTGGAGTACATGACCACTTAGAGGGGGGTGAATCAGTGGTCTATAATCCTTTAAACATTTTGCACCTTTAACTCTCTAGATAGAAAAGAAAGAGAACTTAAGGATTCTTCAAACACATATACACATGTACAATGATGAGTATGATAACAAAGACCTTGCACAAATATAGAGACAATCAATAAGAACCATAAGACATGATTTATGAGTGGAAAACCCTCATAGGGATAAAAAACCACTCAGGAAAATTGCCTCACTGGCTTAATAAAATCCCACTAATTACAAAGCCTCATTGGCTACTTTTTGTGCCTCATTGGCAAAATATTGTCTCATTGACAATCAAGTATACATCACAAATCTGAATAAAAAATAAAAATGTACAGAGGGACACTCAGTTTCACTATCTTGTATCAATCTGCACAAGTCCCTTTATTATCCTCATCAAACATCCACTCTCTCATTACCACTTGTACAAATATTATCCTCCTTGCATACACATAAGTACTTTGATGCCATGACACAATATACAAGCTCCTGAATACAAGAGTTGATCAAACCTTTGCAACAATCATTTGATTCCTTTGTATGCAATAATTCCATTAACTTCTGGATGTCCTCATCTCTGCATCACAAATATATCTCTACAAACAATGTTGCAACCATTGTTATTACTCTGATTCCCTCCTTATGATCATCAAAATAGTCCTTCAACTTTCACTCCATCAAAACCCCTATTTTCTTCCACTATATCTTCCAAATTGCATATGCACATGTAAGTAAGTGTTTGTAGTCACTCATTGAATGGGTTTTTTTGCTTCATTTCATACACAGAGAAAGAAAAAAAATTCACTGGCCCTTTAAGTTTGGCGACGGTTTAGTTACAAGCAATTAAAACTGCTTTCATAATCCTACCCATCAAACTCTAAAAAGAACAAAGGTCTACTACAATTTAAAAGATATTTTAAATTTCTGCTGCCTGATTCCATTTTTTCACTTTCAAAAGATTAAACCCGTGCCTTTGATGCATTTTGGGTGCCCACCTTACTAGGTTAGCTAGTTTCCTTAGAAAGGGGGCCAGTCTCCTCATGACATAAAACTCTCCATGTTATAACTTAAAACCTTCTAACTGAGCTAGAAAGCCACTTGAAAAATATAACATGGTTGGTGATGGTTAGGGTAAAAAAGCCAAGGTAATAACACTTAGTCATTTTAGGACTTGCAAATGTTACTTAGGGTTTTAGGAATTTATAAGAGTTGGATGTTTGAGTAAAAAACTAGACTTATTATGAAAGATAACCTCTTAGACTCTACTCCAGTTGTAGAGAACACATTAGAGACATAAGGTGAACTTTTCAAAGGAACCAACATGATAAAGACTATCTCCTTAAAATATCAACAACATCCATGCCATGACATAAAGAAACATCAACATAATGATGCACTATCAAACATAATCAAGATATGGACACTTTAAGCCATGATCTCAAAACACCTTTGAAGCATGATAAACATGATGCAAGAAGCATTGAAACATGATGAACCAAACAAAACTCCATACTAATAACAATGAGAAACATGTGAAGTTAACATTGTGCCAACATTGTGCCACCAACACAAATTCCATCAACCTCCTGATGATGAGAAGATGACATGCTCCAATGACCTTATGTCCTGATTACCAATGACCTTATGTCCTAATTACAAACACTACTATGTCTTGATTACAAACACTACTTGTCTAACATCATGAAGTCCTTTATCTCTGCAAGTACCTTTGAGTCATGATCAACATGAACTATTTTCTGACAATCACATCACATTAAGATCCATATCCTAACATCAGAATCACAACCTTCATCACAAACCTTTGACATCAATAACAACTTCACAAACATTTGACATCAATGATAACTATCACAACACTACAAACATTCCTGCTAAGAATTTTTTAATTCAAACTTACCATGTCGGCATAGGACCTAAATAATGGTCATAAACCAACACTTTGAAATTGGTCCTGACCTAAAATAGAGAAGGACTAGGGCACGGGTGCCCAAGTCCTCCCCACTATTTCAAGTAGGATTTATTTTAAGTGCATCCCCTGAGTCCCAATTGCCATGAAACTCCATGTTTTTCTCATCGGGAGTCATCAAAACCATGCAAGATGCTCTAAATGCATTCTAAAGGACCTAGGAGCTAAACCTTAACAGGAAAAAGAAACCAAGGTTACTTTTTCTGACATAACATTTAGCCCCCACTTTAATGTATGTATAAATTTAAGGTCAATACATGCATTAAAGTATGGTCAACAAACACAACAAACATGCCAATCATGGAGAAGACACACCAATCACAGTGAAAATAGTAACAGGCATGCAAAACATGGTGAATATAGTTATAGTCATGAAAAACATGGAGAAGACAGTATTGAAGACATGAAAAACACAGTGAATGCAATGAAGATAGTGATGATTTTCTTTTCTTTCTTTCTTTTTCTCATATATATGAAATGTAGATGCAAGTACAAGGAAAGTAAACATACCACCCATAATGTAGGAGAGACTGATCACCACCGATCTTTAAACTGCATATGGGGCAACACACACGTAATACAAATCAAGCACGCCATACAAATCCCAAAGCATAGGAGGGTTTCATTGCCACTAGTCTTTAGAAAATGCTTGGGAACAAACACGCAATACACACACACTTAGAAGACATATAGAAAACATGGCAGACAAGCGATGGAGTGTTCCTATATTTGTGTTCATCACCATCTCAGACACATTATAGGAACACATTAATGATTGGGCTTCACCAAAACAATCACCAAAGACACATTTAAGGGTTGAGTTAGTCACAGAACCGCTCCCTACCTCCATAAAGGAATTTTTGAAAATGACAAGATGTGCACTCTCCATTAGAAATACACCATCTCCACCTTTGTAGAGGGCCTAAGATAAAAAGAATATATGTGATATCCCGCCTTTGTAGAGGGATTAAAAGATTGAAATAGATTTCAAACAAATCTCAGAGTGAAGGTGGGACTCATCACCACCAGTCTTTAAGATTATACCTAAGAAAAAAAACTTTCTTAGCATCTAAAATAGATAGCTTACCTTATATATGCCCCCACCTTAAGGTGGTTGATATCATGTACCGATATCAAGCACATTAAGGTAGGTAGAAAACACACAAGGGAACATGAGCTCTTGCAAGGCCCATGCCCCATGGAGGTGACATGTACTTTACAATTGCCATATGTTCCCACAAACACATCCTTGCAAGAAAAGTGTTAGTGTCCATATAATCATGATAAACAACAATGCATAGAGAATCAAGGAATGAAAGATTCAAGATAGACAAAGTGCATGGAGCAACAATATTGTTATGTTTTGTAAGTGCAATAAGATAGCATCAACATCACATGGAGTGATTCTACTAGCCAAGCATCAGATAATATATATCAACCCCATCATTGTGTATGGACTAGATCCATTTTTTTTATTACTCTCTAAAGGGACACTAGGTCGACATGTTAGTATAATTTTTTTTTTTCATCCGCCCACTAGATAGAAATATTGGAGGAAGGGAAACAATAAATTGAGAGAGGAGAAACAAGTGCCTTAGGGACATTCACATAGGAGGGTTCCCCCAAGTCACCAACTACAATGTTATGTCCATAAGACACAACACACAACAATGAAAAATAGAGAAGCAATATAGAAGAATGATGATACAAATACAAGGTCACAACAAAGGTGGTCTCCCGGTATCCTTGACCTTACAAAAGAATCAAGGGTCACACCAAGAGGCCTAAACAACACATAAAACATCACAGGGGAAACACATCATGAGAGATAAAGGGTTAGAAATACTTACCTATAAGGACAACCGAATTAAAGGTTATCACAGATCTTGATCTTTACTTTAATGGTTAAGGATTTATCTCTTCTTCTCTCTTCCGTATGTTCATGAGTTTGTGAGGGTAACCTTCTAGGAAAGGTATCTATTAATGATGGTAGAGAGGGGATATTTCCATTTTCTATGTCATTTATAGGAGCTCTTGTAATTCCATTTGAATGAGGTTGTTGAGGAACCTGAAAAGTGCCCATTTCAATCCATATATAGGGTGTTGCAATACCTTGGGTTTGAAGGATAGTTTGTTCTTCAATGTCATGTGAAATTTGATTTTTTTCCAAGCTATGTAAAGTTTTAGGTAAAGATACATGATCTATTTCTTTGTTTAAGATGCAATTGAGAAGTTCTTGGACATCAGGTGGTAAATTTTCAATTTCAATATGTTGAAGAAAATGGTCACAAAGAGAATCTGCATCATCCAATGCTTCATCCTGGCTAGAAAGAGTAGGAAGGGATGGAAGAGTAGTGTGAATAGATGTATCAATTATTTCTTCTTCTTGTGCCAAAATATCCTCACTAAGTGAGGTTATGTTGGGACAAGTCTCTTTGTTCGATGAATCACCCATTGATATATCATTCTCATAGGTTTCAGAAAGGATGTCCATTATGTCAGGATGAAATGAAGGGAGAGAAGGAATAATATTTTCACTAGTACTTTCCCCATGATTTTTTTCAGAAATGAAATTAGCGATATTTTCTAAGATCGAAGGGAAAACATCCACAGTAGCAAGAAAGCTTTCAAAATAGGCTATTGTTCGAAGGATATCATAGGTGGTGCTCACGTCCATGTCAATACCACAGATGTATGCTATTTTGTGCAAGAATTGAGGATTTTTATCAGTTAATTTGAAAAAAATATCATAATTCATAATATACTCAAATAAATCTTCCAATGATGAATGCCGAGGAGACTCCATGAATGCAAAACTATGTGTAAAAATGACCTAAAATGCCTGATTTTTTCAACTTTTTTCAATACAAATAAGTGAAAGAAAGGGTGTTGTGACAAAAATGATCAAGGGAAGAAAATATTATGTCTAATATCAGTCCAATAAATCAATAATTTCCTTCACAACATGCTTTTGATAAAATTCTAGAATGATGACAAGTTAAAACCTAGAGAAAATGTGCTAAAATATTCTAATTTTTTAATGCAAAGACCTAATAAAAGGGGTGTTGTAAATAATTTTAAGAGGTAAAGAAGATTATAGTAGTAATATTATTCACCTAAAGTCATAAAATCTATCACAACATGCTTGGAGTGCAAATCTAGGTCAAACCCTAGGGAAAATATAGTCAAAATATGTAGTTTTTCACCAAATTTCAATGCAAAGGGCCAATAAAAAGGGTGTTGTAAATAATTTTAGTAGGTGAAGTAGATAATAACTCTGATAACATCCAATTAATGTAGAAAAATCCTTTACAACACACCTATGGTGCAAATCTAGAGAGATGATAAGGCCAAAATCTAGTGAAAAATCATGGTTTTCAAACCCTAGGCATGAAATTTTTCAAGAAAACCACTATGATGCAACACTATAGTTAGAAATAAATCATAATGAGTGTTTTAAAAGTGTGGTAAAATCTGAAACAATATTTTGACTACAAACCCTAGCTAATGCAAAACTAGGTTATATGAAAAAATGCACAATTTCTAGCAATTTTTTTTATCAATTCAAGCATGAAAATGCAATCTAAATGAATGATGAATGAAAAATTTATGTATTTTAAATCAAATATGATAACAATGATATAAATTTATTGAAATTCAATGCTAATTAATCTAAATTATTTGAAAATACAAGATAAAAAGCTAACTTTTGAAAATTTTCAAAATTTTCATTTTTTTTGTAATTTTTCAAATGCAATAAGATGAACAATGATATGAATGAATGAAATGAATGTAAATATGAAGCAAAACACTCAGAAAGGTGCAAAAAATTTAAAAACATAGGTTCACCAAAATGTTTAGGATGAAAAATGAAGAGGATTTTTTTAGGTTTTGGTTTTGATGATTTGTGTTGATCCTCCTTTTACCACTAAACATTTAAGGACATTCAATCAAGTAGGAAGTCTACTACAGATCTCCTATCACTTGGAAACATAGGCGAAGATTAGAATTATTTGATTTTGTTGTTCAATTAAGCCCAATTATGCTCAAAACCCTAATTATATGAATTCATGAACAAACAGACAAATTACAGAAAATGATCGGACACATAGATATCAAATGACAATAAAATGCATACTAGATTTTGAAGTTTAGAATATGGAAAAGTCGAGGACTAATGAGCGGGCACCCTAGTCCAGTGCCACAATTTTTATCAAGATATGGGAATCTTGTCTATAACTTGTTCCCATTGTTTTGGAGATTTTTCTGTTGTGGGATCCAGAGGACTAATGAGCGGGTGCCTGAGTCTAGGTTCCTATTTTCTTCTTTGATCTGCAATTCTGACAGTATGCACTACTCTCCTACAACTCCACTTCTTTCACTTTCGCTACCTATAATCTACAATCATGGAAAAATTGGTTGGGGGTTGTGGTGTTTAGAGGCTTGCCTCAGTCAAGCCCCGAAGAGACATTCAAGTCTTCCAAACATCATTGTTAGATAAAGAGTGTGTATCCCTATAGGATAGAGGCAAAATCCAAATGATAAATGATAGAAAACATAATTGATATCACCTTGTAGTGAAGATCTCATGGAAGGAAGATGATCTTCATGCCATGAGGAGATGGATGCCAAATCTGTAAATACAAACACAAGAACAACACAAGTTCTACTTTGCAACACAATGAATACCTTTGAATCACTTTCACATAAGCTTGTCAATGAAAATTCCCATCTAATGTCCATCTAGTTTACAAATGATAATGTAATCATTCTTATATATGAAACTATAAACATTCCTACTAAGAATTTCATAATTCAAACTTACCATGTTGGCAATGACCTAAATAACAGTCATAACCTGACACTTTGAAATTGGTCCTAACCTAAAATATGGTAGGACTAGGGCATGGGAACCAAGGTCCTCCCCCTTATTTCAGGTAGGTTTTATGTTAAGTGCATCCCCTGAGTCCCAATTGTCATGAAACTCTAGGGGTTTCTCATCGGGAGTCATCAAAATCAAGCAAGATGCTCTAAATGCATTCTAAAGGACTCGGGAGCTAAACCTTAAGAGGAAAAAGCCCCCAAGGTTACTTTTTCCAACATAACAACAACTCTTCAAAAACTCACATCTCTTCCAAATAAATCACACACCATATATTAATTGAATCACACATCTTGCTGATCGTACCATTTTTATTAAATATAATTGCTTTTCTTTTATATTCTAAGTGTTTTTGTTAAAGAGGGTCAACCTCTTCTAATCTACCTTCAAATATATTTTAATTACATTTCTTATCTCTTGGTCCCCAACCTTATGTCTTTTTAAATACTACCTTTTTGTTTTAGTCTTGTAGTGCTTTATAGGAAAGTTGGACACTCTTAAAACAATGAAATTGTTGCACTTAACATTTAATCTCTACACTTATTAATTGCTTCACTTGACCTCATACAAATTGCACACTATTCATATTTCAAATCATACTCTTTACATATTTATAAATATACTTCTTAGATATTTATATTTTGGAAGTCAGCCATCAAAGACTTCAAAGGTAGTTGGCCACATTTTGAATTTTAAATCTTTAATTTAAAATCTATCTACTCAAGAGAAGTCGATTGGATATTTTAAATCTTTAATTTAACTTGTATTTAGTCAAGGAGAGTCGGTTATGTATTCCTTCAACATCTTTCTCATTATATTTAAATCTTTAATTGAAACATCCACATATCTCTATGTTAGCCTTTTAATTTCACCATCTCTCCAACGAGAATGTGTAATGGATTAATCTTATCTTGCTTTGACATCTATGATATTCTTGTGCATTCCTTCTACACTATTCCATATGCCTTTGACATCGAATTCTTTGACACTCTCATCCATTCATCTTGGACAACTAATCAAATAATCTCCACGAAAAACTCTTTGACATAAATGATGACTATCTTGTCCATGCACCTTTGACATCAATGACAACATTTTTTATAGACTCTAGGTCACTACCTCTTGAACTATTTCTTTCCACCTCCTCAAGTACACTTCAAGTGATCCACCCTAAGCACTACTTTTACCCATGTTATTTGTCACTATATTCAACTAAAAATGCTCTACACTACTTGTTTTTGGCTTGTATTCAGTCATAGCCCATTGGCACTTTTGATCAACTAGTCACCAACATTTGTCTGCTTCTTTTTTGTCGACTACATACCCTTCTATTATGCTCATTGTTGCCAAAGATTCATCATCACAACTCCTCATCCTCTTTTTCATTTGTACCATCCTTTGATAGTTTCCTTTTGGCGATCCTCACTCTCAAAGCCTCTTCTCTACACTAATTCTTGTGCATTTGCAATGTTGTCATTTGTTCCAACAATGCAACACACATTTAGAGTCAACACATATAATCCCTCCCCAATGCACACTTCAAGGTTGTAGAATTATCCCTCTCTTTCCCTTAGTGGCATCATCGTATGCTTCTATCCATCCTTTTAGATCATGTAGGTTTTAGCTCTTCCATTATACACTACTTTCCTATCAAAATACCATGATCTCCCCAACAACAAGTTGCACACATCCATTGACACAATGTCATGGAGCACCTCATCATGGTATGATCTAATGTTGAATCTCACCTAGTCTTATTCCTCTACCAAGATCGTGTCCTCATACTAAAACCAACTAATCTAGTATTTGAGTGAATGTCTAATGCTCCTTAGCCCCAACTTGTCAACCATTTCCACAAACATCAAATTATCATTCCTACTATTGCAATTATGGGCCTAACTAGTGTTGTCATTGATGTCAACATACTCCTATTGCATTGATGTTAAAGATTGGATGAGTTGTGTGCTGAGGATATTGAGAAAATTAGCCTTTTCAGAAATAGAGAAGAACAATAAAGACGGTGAGGTTCTATGAAGTAAAGATTCCAAACAGTTGAAGATCTGAGTATGCACATCAAAGGGTTTATAGATATGTGTTTGAAGGTGCTCCTATAAAGATTTCAGAGCTTCGCATGAAGATTTGAAGAAATTATGGCCATATGATTAAAACTAGTTCTGGCAGTTGTTCAAAGATGACAAAGTGGCTCAAATAGGTCCGGTGAGATCCAGAAATGCAATATCTTGTTCGTAGATTTGGTGGCATGTTTGGGAAGCCAATGTGAATTGACAACTCGATTGGCTCATAGTTTGGAGGTCAGCAAGTGATCCTTCTAGTGTGACAGTGATGATTGACTGTGTTCTTGAGGTTCCAGATGAAGATGTAAATAATTGTAGTAAGTAGAAGTGGTGTGGATGTTCTTGGTAATTCAATCAAGCTTGTGGAGGTCTCTAGATCGTGTCTAGTTCGTATTGGCAGTCCGAGTTGAAGATGGAGCTCGTAATTGAAGATTTACCTCTCAGTGATGATGTTCTTCCTAGTCTTGGCTGACTGGATGTTTTACACATGTTGCAGATGATCTTGAGGATGTTTTATGAAGCAAGTCATGTTCCTTAAAGAAGATTGAAGTCCCAGCTATGCATGGCCAACAGGGTAGTGACGCGCATGAATTTTTTGTAATAAGTCAAGTTGTATTTGTGTAATTGCTCTGTAATGAAATAAAGTATGTGATGTGCTGACTTTGATGATCACCCCAAAGTTGATGTCTTGTATAAATAAGATTTGTGAGGTCATTTTAAATTTATCCGTGGTCATGATGAGAAAGTGATAGAGAGGAGAGGAATGAAAAGCAGAGCAAAAGTGTTGAGCTTAAATGGAACTGTCTCAAGCATGGTGAAGATGCTAATCTCTAGTTCAAGTATGTAATATTTATATTATTCTATAGATAGTGTATCTCCTGTAGGTAGTGGGCCTCTTGTGAGCAGTGTGCTCGAGGAATGAGCCCTAATTGGCAAGTGCCATTTTTACTCTTATTCTTTAAATAGAGAATACAATCTTGGGTTAGTCACCCCATGGTTTTTCCCTTAACCTGGTTTTCCACATTAAAATCTTGGTGTCATATGTGTTGAATGTGTTTTTGCTCTTAAGTTGTTGCATTTTACTTCCATGATTGAATGATTATTATGCTATTGAAATATAAGAAGGATTTAAGGATTTAAATAACAGAAGGTTTGGTGACAACTGATTCACCCCCCCTCTCAGTTGTCTATCCTAAAACCAACAATTGGTATCAGAGCTAAGTTCCTCTAAAAGAGCTTAACCACTTGAGGTGATCTAGGATGTCTTCCTACAAGAAGGATAGTCTAAGGTTTGATGGAATGAACTACACTCTTTGGAAAAGCCGCATGAAATGTCACTTGTACTGTATGGGATTTCAATATTGGAACATGACTATAAAAGAGTATATTTCTCCAAAGAATGGTCCAATAACTCTAGATGAAATCAGAGATACTAAAGATAATCTTTGAGCTAAAGAAGCCTTACTAAGTGCCTTATCTGATACAGGGCTAACAAATGTTATGGATTTAAAAACTGCATATGAAATTTGGTCAAAACTGGAAATTCTGCATGAAGGAGACAAATATGTTAAATGTGCCAAGATACAAAATCTAAAAGGAAAATTTGAAAACCTGAAGATGAATGAAGATGAGAATATCACTACACTTATGCCAAAAGTAAATGAGCTTGTTTGTGGGATTAGATGTGCTGGTGATGAAGATGAGATTGTTGCCAAAGTTCTCAGATCCTTACCTCCTGTTTACAAACACAAGGTTGCTGCTATTGAGGAATTCAGACCTTTATCAAATATTTCAAGGGATCAATTGGTTGGGAAGTTAGCTGCATTTGAATTGGTTGAGCCTGGAGATGCTCCTCCCAAGACTGAATCTGCATTCAAAGCTAGTGCGTCTACAAAAGGTAAATAAAGGTATGATCCAGGAGAGAGTTCCTCAAAGAAATTATCATGGTATGAAAAAGCAAGAAAGGATTTGGAAGAAGATGAGGCATAAGCTACTCAATATGAAGCCCTTATTGCAAAAAGACTTCCAAGAGGATCCAGTAAGTATGAAGGAAAATTGTCTATCAAATGTTTCAATTGCAACAAGATTGGTCATTTTGCCTCAAGATGTCTGGAAAGATTTTCAAAGCCTAACCCTAATAGGTCAAGATTTCAAAAGAAGTTTTACTATGTTTAAGAAGATGATGATGGAGTAACAGATGATGAATCTCAAATATGAACCAAATTCAGAAGTGACTGGGTGTTTATTGCCATCAAGGAAGAAGATCCAATGCCTATTGAATCTGCCAATCTTAAGATAGAAAGGGCTCTGGCTGCTTAGGTTGAAGAAAAGGATGAATGGGTCATTGATAGTGGATGCTCCCATCATATGACTGGTGATAAGAACAAGTTCATAAATTTGGAAAGATATGAAGGAGGAGTTGTAAATTTTGGTGATAATTCTGCTAGCAGAATAAGAGGCAGAGGAACTATTTCTTTTGATGGAAAGAACAAAACTAGTGATGTTCTATATGTTGAAGGTCTAAAGCATAATCTTCTCAGTATTTGATAGTTGGTGGACAAAGGCTATGATCTCTAATCCAAAAATGGAAAATGCAAGATCTTTGAAAACTCTGGAACTGAGATTGCATCCAGTACTCAAACAAAAGGTAACATCTTCCACTTGGTTGGTACTAGTTAAAGTTGTTTATTTTTTCAAATTGATCAGAGTTGGTTGTGGCATAGGAGAATGTGTCATGTAAATTTTGATAATATCATCAAGATAAGCAACACTCACGTTGTAAGAGATCTTCCAAGACTGGTGAAACCTACTAATAGTTTGTGCAAAGAATGTCAGTTGGGTAAGCAAAACAAAGTAACATTTAAAAGTAAGGAACAATCTTCTACTGGATTGTTGGACTTGGTACACACTGATCTAAATGGACTGGCAAGAATCAGGAGTCTGCAAGGTGATAGATATTTTATGCTATTGATTGATGACCACTCTCGGATGATGTGGGTGACTTTCCTAAAAGAGAAATCTGAAATACTTGAGAAGGTCAAAATATTCAAGGCTATTCTAGAAAATGAAACTGGGCTAAACATAAAATGTATCAAGTCTGATAAAGGTGGTGAATTCACATCTGGAGAGTTCATAGAATTCTGTAAGAAACATGGGATAAAGAGACGGTTATCTACTCCAAGTACTCCACAGTAGAACAGAGTAGTGGAGAGAAAGAACTGGACCATCCAGGAAGCATCTAGAACCATGATGGAATCAAATGTCCCTCAAGTCTACTAGAGAGAAGCTATAAGCACTGCTGTCTATACTCTTAATCGAGTACAAATTAAAAGCAATACTGGTAAGACTCCTGTTACCTAGATTTCACTACTAGATCAATTAGGTAGAGCTTTCTAGTTTTTAAAGGAGAGAAAGGTACATTTTTATTTCTGCTACATTATATCCATGTACATATATGGTACAAATTAAGATTATAGTGTATTGTTGCATTCAGATGCATTTCATATTTAAGAGATTGTACAAATCTTTTAAAAGATCAGCAATTTGTATTGAAAAAATAAGTGTATAAGGTCTCACACAAGTTGTGAGACTAACTGTTTCATTGCAAATGAAAAAGACAAACTATACATTTATAAAAGAACTAAAAGACAAATATGCATATGAGATAGGATAGCTCATCATTACCTGAATGACGAGCCTTCATCCTTTTGCCGTGTCTTGTGTCACCTGTATTGTCTATGTATCCTACATCCAGCTACTATCTCCTTGCCACCCCTAGTTATCTGCATAAAATTTTGGAAAACTGATGTTAGAGAAATGAAGAGGCATCATACATCATATGATATACATCTATAAATATAGAATTTGTTTTTCAGATGTAGTAAACCAGTTAGTGTCATAGGGACCTTTGAGAAGACAAATCAAGAATATTGATTGCAAGTCCTTGTTTTTCTTAACATGTTTGCTTCCTGTGCAGATACAGGTGTAAATATGTTTCTATTTGATTCATTAGGTTACATTATGAGTGGAGGAAATGTGGCTCCCACAAGGGTTGAGCACAGCTCATAGACCTTACAGAACATTTCAGATGCAATATACAAATGCAAAAGCACAGCTCAAGGAGCATATCCAAAAGGCAGATCATAACTTTCAAGAGGTTTCAGTCATAGTAGGGATAGACTAGAATATTGCAATGAAAGTCATTCAAACATGACTTTAACAATCATGAGGAAACATAGTGACAAAGAGATGTATGGTAGTCTTTTAAGGACAGTAAGGATCAATGAGATAAGTATCAAGTTTTGTTAAGAGATTCAAGGGTTTTTGTTTTCTTCTTATTTGTAGGACTTCATTAACCATGCAAATGATTGAAAATATGCAGACCTATAATGCTTAAAAGCAAAAGGAAGTATTCTATGTTGTAAGCCTATCATGCAGGGATTTGTTACAATGAGGGTTAGACATGGGATATACAAAGAGTTAAGAGATTTTGCTATATTTAGGAAAGGGGTTTATACGGATCTTAGGCTAAGATTTTAGACTTCATTCATAAGTGCTAAGACTGTTTTTAGAACTTATAATACTTTTGAAAGACCCTATGTAGTAGATGGTTTGTGGAGCCAAGATGTTTAAGGGAAGATTTACTACTAAGAGTCTCTAGGGCCTTTTCTACTGCTATAATATGCTAAAAATTTGTTTTAAGGACAAGGGACTAATGACATTGTCAAGGAGTAGAAAGATTGTGCAATTCATAAGTCAACAAAAGAACCTTTCTAAACTCTGATAGCATGCAACATTATCAAATGATCTACATAGTCTTAAGGATCACTTTGAACCATACCAAAAAGCCATGACGAAGAGCCAATGGAAAGTAGTCTATGAATGCTCTTTTAGGGTATTTCATGTAGAAATCCAGAAGTTTTTTTTTCAAGACAGTCATAAAAAGACATCATAGCAAGTCGCAAAAGACTTAGAACTCACTAAAATACAGTCATGAGAGTAATATCAAGGAAGAAAGACATTAATGGACAGTCTTATGTCTTGAAAGTTGTCAAAGAAAGAAATGCATTTTAAGTCTCATGCTCAATTTTCAAAGGTAATAAGTATTCAAACGTTGGATAAAACCATGAAAATGTTTAGTCAAAAGGACATAACCTTATCAAGAATATAGAGCAGGGTTAGCTATAAAGTAATCTCACAGTGACCTCGAGAGTAGACAGTGAGCACAGAGTTATCAAAGAGGATGTTTGATCATGGTAAAACATTTGAGTACATTTGAAGAGCACAGTTTATAACAGTTATGAAAGTTGTTGATCTCTGTCAACAATGAACGAGTAGTCAACAAAACACAAGGAATAGTCACCAGTGCTCATGAAGATAGGAGCCACATCAGCAAGTTATGAAGGAGGAAATAATAGACAGTCCTAGAAAAATAGTCACCTTGTCAAAGGAAGTCTCTATGAATGAACAGTGAGATAGTATTGCTACATCAGTTTTGAGTGCTTAGGAATGATAGAAAGCAAAGGGTATGAATGTAATAGAAGCAACTGTTTAAGATGTACAAAATGTAGAGTTCCACATTTAAGTATCAAGCTATAGTCTTGCATGAATGATATATCAAAGACAGAGCACAAACAGAGTTCAACTACTATAAACAACACTGGAGATAAGTGCTCAAAACTTCTGCTTTCTTTCTCATATGCAATGTATGTCTATAATCATCTACATCAATAGGATACTATACAAGAAATTCCCATACAAGATATGATACCTCTTCACACCAATTGTTTTATCCTCAAAAAACTTTGTTTAAGACTATGTCTTTTGATTGTCTTAAGAAGGTGAAGCTCTATAATGGTCAAAATGCTATTGTGGCTGTCAATGTTCATTATGGATATGACTAGGATCTTTAGTTTTAAACCATGCTTCAATAGATCGAGGGCTATTTTGAACCATGCATTTTAATACATTCACATCAGAGATAGACCATGATGACAATGACTCTAAAAGTTCATCAAAGATTGGAGTAGATTTTGGAAAAGCCAAACACAGAAAACCTGAGAGTAGATAAGCTTGATGATGATGGATTACCTTTTATTGGTTCAGACATGAACAATGGAGAAAAGCCCAGAGAGATAATGGACAGTGGTGTTCACATTGGGTATATGAAGTCTATAAGGTCTGTCACAGATGCCTTTATCCTTATCAAAGCATTTTTACTTCGGGGGTAAGATGTTAGTCAAATCTTGAGGTACATTTTGAAGACAGGTTTGACAAACAGTTCTAAGACAAAGGACAATAGAGAATGCATCATTGTTACAGTCAAGAGAGCATAAAAATAAGACTATGTGTACCCAGGCTGAAGTGGATTTAAGAAATTCCACATTGTTGTCCATTTTGAACACCTACAGTATTCAATGGTATATTTCAAACAAAAATGCTATGAACATCATACGGAAATGGTCATTATGATGATCAGAAAATAGAATGCCTAGAAATACTCTATCTCACCATAGTCATCAAACTAAAAATAGTAGATTTTCTTGAACAGAGTGCACATAAATGCTCCAAATCGAGCCTCAAGTTGCAATATACAGGTAAAATATAGTTTTTCAAGGAAGAATTCATAGAAACAGTGAATAAAGTCACAAAAAATGGGTTTTTCCAAGCCTCATGTAAGGTTATCAAGAACAGATACAGATGTCTTTAGCCAAACCATGACAGGGGAAGGTTTTCCTTTGAAGTGATAAAGTAGTTTAGCTATCAAAGAGAGGCTATCCCTAGCCAATAAAGGAGGAATTCTTTCTACAATATCAAAGCCCTCATCCCATTTTTGAAAGGACATGCATATTGTCCATCTACAACAAAAGACAGTGAGTAACTACAGGAGAACTGAAAATAATGACATAAAGAGATGAAATACATTGAGGGTTTTATGTAGAAGCCCTTGTTTTTATTTCAAAAATGCCTTATTCTTGCAGGAATGAACCAGAATCAATGTTATTTCTGTGGCTATTCAGTACAGAGTAGAAAGCACATTCAGGAAAAAATCACACATAGAAGTGCTCAAATCATGCCTCTGATAAAAAATACAGATTTTTCAAGTTTAGAAAATGTAGATTTTCAAAAGTATATGCTCAAATTTTCTTCCAGTCATGCTACAGCAGCAAAAAAGAAAATATAGATTTTTGAATGCAACACACACAAAGATGTCATTTTTCAAGTTTTAAGCAAAGGCTGGGGCTCATTTGGAGCCAAAAAAATGTAGAAAAATAGGAAAAATCTAAAGGTTTTAACTCATTTTTAAGCAAATGCTCACAAAACCCCTCAAAATCGCAACCCTAGGTAGTAAGTGTATAGAAAAAATTTAGAAAAATGCACAGAGATCTCCTCTTTTACATTTTTTTGTCATCGGTCGAGCTAGAGCTCGGATAATAGCAAGATACTGAAGAAAGTAAGGTTTTTATACTCATTTTTGACAAAGATTCATAGAAGCCTCCAAATCTTGCTTCAACAAAGGCCTAATATGCAAGATATTTCTAGAGAATGAGTGGATATCTATAGTAAAAGTGACTTGTGTTTCTGCCGAGTGCTATGCGTGCAAACTCCCATTGTTTTCCTTAGCCAACCTTCCAACGGTGGCCAAAAAACACAGTAAATGCAATGCAGAATGGTCAGTCATGGAAAATGACAATAGAAAATACATCAAGAAATAGTCAAAAATTGCAGGAATCCAGCCCAAAATCAAACAACAGGAGGTCAAAATCTGATAAGATACAAAATACTTTGTATTTTTCTTCAAAAAATGATCAAAATCCTCAGAGATCGGCATAAGGATGCATTTTTCTTGCCTTCCAAACCCTCATGGCGGCACAGCAGTGAGAAGAGGTGAGAAATGAAAATGCAAATGATAAGATTTAGGTTTAGTTTCTTCCTTTTCATCAATTGACCATTTCCAATCGATGGTGTTTTTTGACTTTTGTTTTAAAAACAATCATTTTTATCCATTGGTGCTGTGGTAAATACTTTTGGAAGTCTTAAGACCTAGTCATTGTGCATGGGACCATGAGACTTCCTTCTACCTTTTGATTCTCCTTCCAAAAAATTATAGCAAATGCATTATGAAAACACAAGGCCGAAGGTATATTTTGCTAAGGTATGTTGGTGTTGGAGTTACAAGGTGGGTATGCTTTTTCTTTTTGAGACATGGTGATGTGTATATGGAGTCATAAGGAGCACCTTATAATATATTTCCTAGGCCTCGTATCTTGTTGATATAGATGTATACAAAAATGGAAATGGTTAGGAATTGTGAGACGTTTTTGAGGCTATGAGATGCGAGATATGGTGCAAATGTATGTAAGTCATGTCATTTTACTTAGGAGTTACAATATTTTTATGTCATTTTTTGCATAGTCTATAAATCAATTAAATGTTGTAAATGAACAATAAAGTAATGAATTATGAATTACTTTATCATTTGTAATAAAAATGCAAAGAGGCAAAATTAGGCAGATTTATCACAAATGACAAAGTCTTGTCGATTACTTTGTCTTCTTTTCATGATATTTAATTGGTCCCCAAACTATGCAAATGGAAATTAAATGTTGTGTCTTAAATACCATTATTTTCTACATAGGTTTGTATAAATATTGGATTGTAAAACATTAACTAAGGTGATGAAATTATAAATCACTTAGTCAATCTTAAATGAATGCAGAAATTGTGTATTTATGTCATTTATTGTGAAAATATCCAAACATTTATGACGTTGCAGGGGAGTTATTGCATAGATTTGACTTATTTTCAGTGGCCTTAAAGATCATTTAAAGGCATTCAAAGACATTTTTAGGTGCCTTTATGATAGTTTATGGCATGCCTTAACTATTTCTACTTTGAAGACCCTTTTTGGAGGACTTTTAGCAGATATTTTGGGCACATTTATGAGATACACAAAAATGGAGATGGCTTGTCTTTATCTGATTACAACTATTGGAGAGTATATAGTCATTCATTTGACTCTTTGTAGGGAGTTCTTTCCATATACATTCTGGAGTTAGTGATTTTTTCTACAATCCTACTCAGTTTGAGTATGTTTTTGTAACTCTTTGGGCATATGAAATACAGAGAACGCCTTGGATACCATTGACAATCAGAGTTTTCCTTCTTGTTTTACAGTATTGGGTGTTATTAAGTGTTTGATCAGGTCATTGGTGAGGTAATTCATTTCCTTGTGACTATCTTATGTTTCAACACCCTTTTTCTACAGAAGTTGTGTTTATGCAAGTTACAAACTGTGTCTTAGAGTGTTGTAAGGCTTTAATTTGTGAAGTTTAGCTTCCTTTTAAAGATTTTAATGTAGTTAGGCCTCTTTGTGAAGTGTTTTTGCAAATATACAGTGATAGGTTGTGCAAGTTTTAGTTTTTGTTATCTGTGGCCAAGTGTATACAGGTCTGAGTTTCATTTACCTTATTAAGTTTGGTGAATCACCCTTATTTTCAAATTTACCAGTTTTAACTTTCATTTTTTAAAGCATTCCTTCTCCTTTTTCCTCTGCAAATCCAGTATATTTTAGGTGATAACCAGCTAGGAAGCTGGCCTTCTCTAGAGGTTCTTACCATCACAGGTGACCCACAGACCTAGAAATATCCCATGTTTCTCTAGATTACCAAGTTTTACAACTCAGCAAGGGTGCAAATCTGAGAGACAACAGTTTTTGGCACACCCGGTGGGACTGTGGAATTAGAAATAGTTCAAATACTACCTTTTATTACTAGTTTTGATGTGCAGCTAGTGATTTTCATTTCTGTAAGAGGTTAAAACCTGCATATCTGGCAACTTTGAGCTTTGGTTTAGCAAAATGAGTATATTTCTGCTTATGAAAAGAATACAAACCAGAAGCAGTTCTTCATGTTTTGAGTATTTGCAATTATCCCTACCTAAGAGAAGAGGGATAATAGCTAAGAAACCCAAGAAAACTCGTGTCTATTCTAGGAGAGCCAAGTCTACTCCTCTTGCTGTTGGAACTCATACTATCCCAAGAATCCCAGTTACAATGATTCTTGTAGGCAGACATCAACTATTTGTTGCATTCAACCAAGGCAGCCCACTGAATTTAGCTCAACATGATGATATTCTTGTAGCTGGCTTGAAAAGTTTACCATATTTTAATGGTGAAGATCAAACTACTCCAGTTGAACACATAAAAGACGTTGCAAACTTGTGTGCGATCCATCATGTGACATAAGAGAATGTTGCAATCAGGTTATTAGCAGCTTCCCTCAAAGGGAAGGCTTTGCATTGGTTCAGAAGCCTACCGGTGAACTCCATAGATTCATGGGATCATTTGGGAGAGGACTTGTGTAGCTTCTTTGAAGACAAATTAGACCATCTGTCATTGGTGGAACAACTATCTACAATTAAAAGGCTCCTCACAAAGTTATGTCAGACTTCAACCACTGTTTCCAGAAGACGTGGGATAGAATCCCACCAATGGTAAGGCCTATAGCTGACCATGCTTTCTTATATTATTTGAGAGCTTTGAACAATGATATTTCTATCATGATTCAATCTATGGGAGGAAATTCCTTACCACAAGCCTATGTTATAGCCATAAGAGCTGAGAACAGCCTCATACATGCTGGTAAAATTGCCCCTAGGCCTCCATTGCCAATATTCCTTGCTATTCAGCCACCAATGCCAATGCATGTGCCTCCTATAGCTGTTATACCTACTGTACCAGTGTTACCAGCACCTAATACTCAACCCCATAAACCAGAAAATGTTGTTCAAACTCAGTCTTTTGAGTTAAAGGAAATCAAAGGACTGTTGCAATCTTTTGGTAATGAGATAGTGAACCTCAAGAGGCAGCAAGGTTAAAATTTTAGACCTTATCAGCTCCCATTCTAGTCCAATTACCAGCAAAATCAACCAAATAGGCCACCTTATCAACCTAATAATCAAGGTCCAAGGCAAGCCTTTAACTCTAGACCTTATCAGGCCTACAATCCAAACACTGCTAGTTCCTCAAAGGAGGTTGTGCCCATGCAAAACAATTTGGCTCAAGACTATGACTGGTGCTTTCCTTATAACCAGCACCATAACCAAAATACATGGGCCAATGGGGTGATTGACCAAGATCTGATGGTTCAAAACAGTCTAGTAGTGTAGTCTAATGTGCCTATAGAACCTCATGTTCAGCAGCAAGAGGAACAGGTACATGAGACAACACTCCTAAACTAGCAAAGAAAAGAATTCTGCGGTATGAACCAAGTTATTTCTTTAGTTGTAGACAATACATGCAGCAAGAAAAGGGCTATTGATGAAGGACAACAAGCTGGTAAAGTTCAAGCTCATGGACATCAAGTGCCGAACGTGGGTCAAGGTATTTCTAACCCATCAAAGGCTAAAAAAATTCAAATTCTATCAAAGGATCAGCCTTTGATAGGCAAGGAATAGATTAATCTATCAGTTCAGCCAACTTGTGCTCAAGGTGACGTGGCTACCCCCAAAAGATAAGTTAAATTAGGTACATCTGCTTTCAATATCCTTGAGCATATGAAAAAAAGTAAATGTATCCATGTCTATGTGGGATTCCCTGAGTATCCCTGGCCAAAAAGACTTGCTTCAATCGGCCTTATCAAATTTAAAACTACCTCAAGAGTCTGATATAGATAAGGCCAAGGCTATTTTGACAAGTAATAGTAAAAAAAATGCAGAACGACAAGTTTCAAAGGTCAAACCCCCACCATTTTACATATCTTTGATCATAGGGGATCATTTAGTTCATAACTGCATGATAGACTCAGGTGCTAGCAATTCCGTCATGCCCAAACAGATTATTGACAAGTTGGTCATTGAATATGAGCCATTAGAGAAGGGAGTTGTTCAGCTAGATGGAACTATTGTTAATACAGTGGGTGTCATTAAAGGACTGAGTTTAACTCTGCATGCCTGTCCAAATTTCTCTATCCCGCAGGACATATATGTCATTGAATTACCTCCTTATTTTGCCATTTGCTTGTCAAGGGATTTTACTGCAAAATAGGAGGTTACCTATCCTTAGATTGGTCTCATATGTTGTTTAGAACTAGATATGGCACTAAGGTGACTATCAAGTTAGAACCCATTTCCAAAGACCATATTGAGCCTTACACTACACGCCCCATCAATACCAACTTGGTTGCAAGTGAGTCAGAAATGGAGCAGCCCGCTATCCAAGAAGGTAGTATGTTGATTGAAGGCATACCAAAAGTTCTTCTTGATGAATGGGCAAATCAAACTCAAATGGTTGAGCCATGTGAGCACCTGGAAGAGGTTTCTTTGGGTGTGTATATATCGAATGAAGCTGATTTATTTCTGCCTAACATTGAAAAAAGTGCATAACAATAGAATGGGCAACAAGAAAATGAGGTCTAGGAGCTATTTTTTGATGGCTCAAGGAGTAGAATGGGTGTCGGTGGTGGATGCATGCTTGTTTCCCCAAAGGCTGAAAGATACTAGTCATCTTTTAGATTCTGTTTTAGCTGCACTAACAATGTGGCTGAATATGAAGCTCTAATTCAAGGCTTGGAATGGGCAAGACAAAGAGGTATTAGATGTTTGAAAGTTTATGGGGACAATGAACTGGTTGTAAATCAGGTGAAAAAGCTTAATGTCACAAAAAATGATCTGCTTAAGTCTTACAAGCATAGAGTATGGGACCTTTTGGAAGGATTTTATGCATTCAATTTGGTATACATACCCAAAAATTAGAATAAACACGCTGATAGGCTAGCTACTGTAGGGGATGAATATGACATTCCCAAGTAAATTAGTAGTGATAAGACAAATCAGCATATTAAGATTGTTGTTAGGCCTGTTGTGCCAGATAATAACATACATTGGCAGGTGTTTGATAGTGATCAATAGATTGTAAACTTCTTGAGAGAGGAAGCTGAATTCTCTCATGCCAACCAGGGGAAGCTACATCACTAGTATGGTGACCAAATCATTCAGCTGAAGAATAACAAGATGCCAAAGGGTTTGGCCACCTTAGAGTCCATTTTTAACACTGATGATGAAGCTACAAAACCCAGGTCCAGCAAGATCACTATGAAGAATTTGTGATCTTTAAAGGTAAACTCCTTAAACTAGACAAGGTATGTACATCAAAGGAAAAAAGTGCATTTATTCAACTTTTTCAAGAATTTAGTGACATTTTTGCATGGGAATATGGTGATTTAAAGGGGTTTGATCCCTAGCTTGCTCAACACACTATTGAGCTGGAGCCTGATGCCAAGCCTATTAGGTAGAAATAGAGGCCTTTGAATCCTAAATTAGAGCCTTTCATGAAAATGGAATTGAATAAGCTAATTGAGAGTAGCATAATATTTCCTATCAAGCACACCTCATGGGTTTCCAACCTTGTGCTGGTTAGGAAGAAAAATGAGGAGATAAGGCTGTGTGTAGACTTCCGTGACTTGAATAGAGCTTCCTTGAAAGACTGTCATCCTTTGCCTTCCATGGAGTAGATTCTCCAAGTAGTTTTAGGATCATAAAGGTTTTCCTTACTAGATGACTATTCCGGTTACAATTAGATTTTAGTAAGAGAGGAAGACCAGTACAAAACAACCTTCACCACAAAATGGGGGACTATGGCTTACAAGAAGATGCCTTTCGATTTGTCCAACACTAGAGCAACCTTTCAAAAGGCTATGGATATGGCCTTTTAGGGGCTAATGTACAAGATCATCCTAGTCTACCTTGACGACATTACAATTTTCTCTAAGGAAGCCAAAGATCATCTAAATCACCTAAGGAAGATTTTTGAGAGGTGTAGGGAGTTTGGGATATCACTTAATCCAAAAAAGTGTGTGTTTGTTGTCCATGAAGGCAGATTGTTTGGTTATGTGGTGTCAAAACAAGGCATCACCATTGACCCTGAGAGAATAAGTGTAATTTTGGCTCTACCCTTACCAGCACACAAGAAAGGCCTACAAAGTTTCATTGGTAGGATCAACTTCATCAGGAGGTTTATCCCTGATATTGCTGATTTGTTAAATCCACTAACTGCTATGTTGAGAAAGAACATGTCTTTCAACTGGACTAGAGAAGGAAAATGAAGTTTTGAGCTTATTAAAGAGGCTTTGACTGCTGCACCTACACTTCTAAATCCTAATTTTTCTAAGGATTTCACTTTGTATGCATATGGTAATGTTGATTTTGTTTGAGCTATGTTGGTATAGAAAAATGAGCTAGAAATGGAGCATCCTTTAGCTTTTTTTAGTCAAGCGTTGAAAGATTATGAGATGAGGTACACTTTTGTTGAGAAACGTGTACTTTCTATCACAAGGATTTTGAAAAAGTTTAAACACATGTTGTCAAGTAACAAGATTAATCTAATGGTTGCTCATCCGAGCGTGAAGGAATTTTTGCTAAGGATCTCAGTGATAAGAGAGCTGGTTGGGTGACTAAGGTCATGGAATATGATGTGGAAATTAAGGTTACCAAGCTGGTCAGGGGAAAAGGGTTGTGCGAATAGCTTGTTGATGGTGTTATTAGCAAAGAAGAACGTGATCAAGAAGTTGTTCTGTTAATGCAAGATCAAGAACAAACAACGGTTTCAAATCCAATTGCTGATTGGGTGCAAGAAATGGTTCATTTCTTGTAGACCGGTGAGTGTCCTTAGGGCTTGGATAGAACCAAACGAAGATATTTTAGATTGCAGTCCATACCTTATGTGCTCATTAATGACTTTCTTTTTAGGAAGGATTTTAATAGAGTATTGCTGAGATGCATTGGACCTAACCAAGTTAAAAAAGTGTTGCATGAATTTCATGAGGGGCTGGAGGCCATTTTTCACCTAGAGCAATAGCTCTAAAAATGATGAAAGGTTGCTATTATTGGCCCAGTTTGTTTAAAGATGCACACTTATGGGTCAGAAAATGCAAGGAATGTGCTCTGTTCACTGGAAAAGAGAAGTTGGCGGCCTTACCTTTGCAGCCAGTTCAAGTGGAACAACCCTTTATGAGGTGGGGATTAGACTTTTTTGGGGTTATAAACCCTTCATCTAGTGCTGGCCATAAGTGGATTCTTACAACCACTGATTATTTCACTAAGTGGACTGAAGCAATCACACTTAAGGAAGCTAATGAGTCTGTTATGAATTTTTATGAAGAGTTGGTTATCAGATTTGGAGTGCCTGAATCCATCATTTCAGACAATGCCCTTGCTTTTGTTGGTTCTAGAATCTCTGATTGGGCTATAAGGAATGGAATTTATCTCAATACACTCTCTAATTACTATCCTCAAGGCAATGGCCAAGCAGAATCCACCAATAAGAACTTGATCAGAATTATCAAGAAGACCATGGAGGGTAGCCAGAGAGCCTGGCATACACAGTTAAAGTCAGCACTATGCGCTGATAGAATTACTGCAAAATGGTCAACAGGGAATTCACCTTTCATGTTGGTGTATGGCAAGGAATAAAGGCTTCCTATCACAATTGAGTTACCAACACTTGATTTGGTAAATCAGCTGGACATGCTAGAAGAAGCCCCTATGACAGTAAGGTTAGCTCAACTAGTTGAGCTTGAAGAAACCAGAAATGATGCCATGAAAAACATAGTGCATCATCAAGCCCAAATGAAAAGGTCATTTGACAAAAGGGCATCTCCAAGAACATTCCAGGAAGGTGACATAGTGCTGAAATGGGATGTGTTGAAAAGCAAACCTGGGAAGCACTCAAAATTTGATGCTTTTTGGAGTGGGCCATATATTATTTTAGAATGCAAACAGAATAATGCTTTCCAGCTGTCTAAGCTGGATGGTGATATCGAGCCAATCCTAGTCAATGGGATTCACCTCAAACATTGCTTCTAAGGTAGGATCTTTCATGTTTGTACATATTTCATAAGGTTTCTATTGTTGAATAAGTGTTGCTACACAATAGATTAGATGCAGATTTCATTTCCCTAAGTGTGTTTTTGCACAGTTGTTAGTTTTTCCTGGGTCTGGTTATGTGTGAGGATGAAACTACTGTAATGTATTTCAGATGTATGTGGTACAACCATCATATGAAATAGTGAATACATCTATTCACTATCACACATCATACCTGTCCTCATAAGGCTGTAATAAATCACAGTAGTTTGCAAGGGAGGTATTCTTGTTGATTATTCCCTTCTAACCCATCAAGTAGATGCATATCATTAGTAATAGTGATTTTTGTTGGTTCACTGTCACCAACCATACCCATGCACTTGATGAATTAGAAAAGATGGCAGTTTGAAGTAAGTTGTAGCAATGGAAGGAGTTTTTTTTTTCAAGTTTTGTCAAGTATGTGTGACTCTATGCCCAATGGTTAAGCTTCAGGCAACTGGTTTGATGTTTTGCAGGCAAACATATAGCAGATGTCACTAAAGATGTTACCTAGATTTCACTACTAGCTCAATCAGGTAGAGCTTTCCAATTTTTGAAGGAGAGAAAGGTACATTTTTTATTTTTGCTACATTATATCCATGTACATATATGGTACAAATTAAGATTATAGTGTATTGTTGCATTCAGATGCATTTCATATTTAACAGATTGTACAAATCTTTTAAAAGATCAGCAATTTGTATTGAAAAATAAGTGTATAAGGTCTCACACAAGTCATGAGACTAACTGTTTCATTGCAAATGAAAAAGACAAACTATACATTTGTAAAAGAACTAAAAGACAAATATGCATATGAGGTAGGGTGACTCGTCATTGCCTGAATGATGAGCCTTCATCTTGTTGTCATGTCTTGTGTCGTCCGGTATTGTCTACGTGTCCTGCATCCAGCTGCTATCTCCTTGCCACCCTTAGTTATTTGCATAAAATTTTGGAAAACTGATGTTAGAGAAATGATGAGGCATCATACATCATATGATATACATCTATAAATATACAATTTTTTTCAGATGCAGTAAACTAGTTAGTATCACAGGGAGCTTTGAAAAGACAAATCAAGAATATTGATTACAAGTCCTTATTTTTCTTAACATGTTTGCTTCATGTGCAGATACAGGTGTAATTATGTTTCTGTTTGATTCATCAGGTTATATTATGAGTGGAGGAATTGTGGCTCCCACAAGGGTTGAGCCTAGCTCATAGACCTTACAGAACATTTCAGATGCAATATACAAATGCAAAAGCACAGCTCAAGGAGCATATCCAGAAGGCAAATCACAACTTTCAAGAGGTTTCAGTCATAGTAGGGACAGACTAGAATATTGTCATGAAATTCATTCAAACATGACTTTAACAATCATGAGGAAACATAGTGACAAAGAGATGTATGGTGGTCTTTTAAGGACAGCAAGGATCAATGAGATAAGTATCAAGTTTTGTCAAGAGATTCAAGGGTTTTTGTTTTCTTCTTATCTATAGGACTTCATCAACCATGCAAAAGATTGAAAATACGCAGACCTATAAAGCTTAAAAGCAAAAGGCAGTATGCTACGTTGTAAAATGTAGAGTTCCACATTTAAGTATCAAGCTACAGTCTTGCATGAATGATATATCAAAGACAGAGCATAGACAAAGTTCAACTACTATAAGCAACACTGGAGATAAGTGCTCAAAACTTTTGCTTTCTTTCTTATATGCATTATATGGCTATAATCATCTACAACAATAGGATACTATACAAAAAATTCCCATACAAGATGTGATACCTCTTCACACCAATTGTTTTATCCTCAGAAAAGTTTGTTTAAGACTATGTCTTCTGATTGTCTCAACAAGGTGAAGCTCTATAATGGTCAAAATGCTATTGTGGCTGTCAATGTTCATTATGGATATGACCAGGAAGACTCTCTAGTTTTAAACCATGCTTCAATAGAATGAGGGTTGTTTCAAACCATGTATTTTCATACATTCATATCAAAGATAGACCATGATGATAGTGACTCTAAAAGTTCATCAAAGATTAGAGTAGATTTTGGAAAAGCCAAACACAGAAAACCTGAGAGTAGATAAGCTTGATGATGATGGATTACCTTTTATTGGTTCAGACATGAACAATGGAGAAAAGTCCAGAGAGATAATGGACAGTGGTGTTCACATTGGGTATAGGAAGTCAATAAGGTCTGCCATAGATGTCTTTATCCTTATCAAAGCATGTTTACTTCGGGGGTAAGATGTTAGTCAAATCTTGAGGTACATTTTGAAGACAGGTTTGACAAATAGTTCTAAGACCAAGGATAGCAGAGAATGCATCATTGTTACAGTCAAGCGAGCATAAAAATAAGACTGTGTGTACCCAGGCCGAAGTGGATTTTAGAAATTCCACATTGTTGTCCATTTTGGACACCTACATGATTCAATGGTATATTTCAAATAGAAATGCTATGAACATCATATGAAAATGGTCGTTATGATGATCAGAAAATAGAATGCCTAGAAATACTCTATCTCACCATAGCCATTAAACTGAAAAGAGTAGATTTTCTTGAACAAAGTGCACAGAAATGCTCCAAATCAAGCCTCAAGACTCAATATACAGGTAAAATGTAGTTTTTCAAGTAAGAATTCATAGAAACAGTGAATAAAGTCACAGAAAATGGAGTTTTCCAAGCCTCATGTAAGGTCATCAAGAATAGATACAGATGTCTTTAGCCAAACCGTGACAAGGGAAGGTTTTCCTTCGAAGTGATAAAGTAATTTCATTGTCAAAGAGAGGTTGTCCCTAGCTAGTAAAGGAGGAATTCTTTCTACAATATCAAAGCCCTCATCCCATTTTTGAAAGGACTTGCATATTGTCCATCTACAACAAAAGATAGTGAGTAACTATAGGAGAACTAAAAATAGTGACAGAAGGAGATGAAATACATTGAGGGTTTGATGTAGAAGCCCTTGTTTTTATTTCAAAAATGCCTTATTCTTGCAAGAATGAATGAGAATCAATGTTATTTCCCTGGCTGTTCAGTATAGAGTAGAAAGCACATTCAGGAAAAAATCACACATAGAAGTGCTCAAATCATGCCTCTAATAAAAAATATAGATTTTTCAAGTTCAGAAAATGCAGATTTTCAAGAGTATATGCTCAGATTTTCTTCCAGTCACGCTACAGTAGCAAAAAAGAAAATACGAATTTTTAAATGCAACATGCACAGAGATGTCATTTTTCAAGTTTTAAGCAAAGGCTGGGGCTCGTTTGGAGCCAAAAAAATACAGAAAAATAGGAAAGATCTAAAGGATTTAACTCATTTTTAAGCAAATGCTCACAAAACCCCTCAGAATCACAGCCCCAGGTAGTGAATGTATAGAAAAAATTTAGAAAAATGCATAGAGATTTCCTCTTTTACATTTTTTTGTCATGGCTCGAGCTAGAGTTCGGATAATAGCAAGATACAGAAGAAAGTAAGGTTTTTATACTCATTTTTGACAAATATTCATAGAAGCCTCCAAATCTTGCTTCAACAAAGGTGAAATATGCAAGAAATTTCTAGAGAATGAGTGGATATCTATAGTAAAAGTGACTTACTTATGTTTCTACCAAGTGCTATGCATGCAAACTCCCATTGTTTTCCTTAGTCAACCTTCCAATGATGGCCAAAAAACATAGCAAATGTAATGCAGAATGGTCGGCCGTGGAAAATGACAGTAGAAGATACATCAAGAAATCGTCAAAAATCATAGGAATCTGACCCAAAATCAAACAACAGGAGGTCAAAATATGATAAGATACAAAATACATTGCATTTTTCTTCAAAAAATGATCAAAATCCTCAGAGATTGGCATAAGGATTTATTTTTCTTGCCTTCCAAACCCTCATGGTGGCGTAGCAGTGAGAAGAGGTGAGAAATGAAAATGCAAATGATAAGATTTAGGTTTTCTTTCTTCCTTTTCATCAATCGACCATTTCCAATCGATGGTGTTTTATGACTTTTGTTTTAAAAACAATCATTTTTATCCATTGGTGCCGTGGTAAAGACTTTTGGAAGTCTTAAGACCTAGTCATTGTGCATGGGGCTATTAGACTTCCTTCTACCTTTTGATTCTCTTTCGAAAAAAACACAGCAAATGCATTATGAAAACACAAGGCCGAAGGTATATTTTGCTAAGGTATGTTGGTGTTGGAGTAACAAGGTGGGTATGCTTTTCTTTTTGAGACATGGTGATGTGTATATGGAGTCATAAGGGGCACCTTATAATATATTGCCTAGGCCTCGTATCTTGTTGATAGAGATGTATGCGAAAATGGAAATGGTTAGGAATTGTGAGATGTTTTTGATGCTATGAGATGCGAGATATGGTACAAATGTATGTAAGTCGTTTCATTTTGCCCAGGAGTTACAACATTTTTTATCTCATTTTTTGCATAGTCTACAAATTGATTAAATGTTGTAAATGAACGATAAAGTAATGAATTATGAATTACTTTATCATTTGTAATAAAAATGTAAAGAGGAAAAATTAGGCAAATTTATCACAAATGACAAAGTAAGTCTTGTCGATTACTTTGTCATCTTTTGATGAAATTTAATTGGTCCCCAAACTATGCAAAATTAGGAAATTAAATGTTGTCTTAAATACCATTATTTTCTGCATAGGTTTGTATAAATTTTGTGTTAGAGTGGTAGAGATACTGAGAGGGGGGGGTGAATCAGTATCTAGACAAATTTTTGCACTTATAGAATAATTTTGCAGACTTGTATAAATAATATTGCAAACTTGTATTCCACACAATTAAGTTCAACTAAATTTAGATGTAGAGTGTCATTAAAACTGAGCCAGTAAGATATGATACAAGCATGAAAACTAAAATATTTGACAATAGATCAAAAACATACCACAGAAATTAAAGACAAAGAGATTTGTCTAGAGTGGAAAGCCTTGGGCATAAAACCACTTGAAAAAATGCCTCACTGGCTTAAAAATCTCACTGATTACTATGTCTCACTAGCTTACAATCTCACTGAATACTTTGCCTCACTAGCATGTAAAAACATTACAAATGTTTGAAGATATTTTCATACAGAGGAATACTCTGTTTCTCTTAAGAACATATACTGCCAACAATGTATGTGTAGGACACACAAAATGCACACACAGCATTTACACTATATCTTTTTATATACATCTGATTATATTCCTTCCAAAGACATTTAAATGTAGGTAGTTCCAAAAACTTGAAAACTAAAACGAAAACCAATCGACAGTTTTACAATTGTGTCCTTCATTGAAATAAACAACATTATTCTTTTTGTTCAGAAAAGCAAAAATGGTTCAAAGGAGAGAAGTGATAAGTAACTGTTAACCCTCAATAGGGTTACAAAGTTCAATTGCCGATTACCCAAGCGAAACCCTAGGGTTTCAACAAAATAATGGCCAACATCATTTACAAAAGATCCTGTATAACCGATGGAATAGACAATCATTTTTGTACAAACAAAGAAATGTCATTTCATAAGAACAAACCTCACTGGTAAAAGCAAATAGAGCTGTAAAGTGCTATTCAAAAATACAAACTATATAGAGATTGTATTTTTCAAAAACCCTTGACAGATTTATTTGCCAGATTTAAAAACAATTCTACAGAAAAAATAAAGCCTTTAGATCATACTTACAGATACACTGACAACCACAAGTAGAGATGCCAAATCACAGAATCTTGAATGATCATTGCTGAAGATACCTCAGACAGACCAAAAAGAATCAACTAGTTTTTACCCTGCACACTAATGATAACAACCAAACTGCACTCTACGAAGTCAACTCTCAAACTTCTTTAAAGATTCAACAAACCCGTCTCATGATATTTCATGATTATATTGCAAACCCTACGCTGTGCAAAGCAATAATGAAATGAGGTGCCTAAAAACTAAAGATACAAGCCCTTTGAAACTTTTCACTAGCCGTTCCAGTTTGCCCTAAAGAGGGCTTCGACAATACAAAGGAGAAATGACCGCTTAGAAGAGTGAAATGACACTTCAACCGGTCAAGGCAGTAAACAGAATATTCCAGTCTCTTAACAATATGAGTTTGATCAATTAACATGTGTTCACTCTAAACCAAGGCCTGCTTACTAGGAGATGACAATTGAACACTTTTTGCCAAGTAAAGAAGATAGCATACTTTATATGACTTCTTACCTTATATGACTTTTTACCTTATGCCAAGACTTCATACTTTATAAAACACATCACCACTTTTGACATCACTGCCAAAAATGCCAACTGGGGTTAGCAAAACTCCCCCTTTGGCATTGATGTCAAACCTCACCAAGATTCACACTACAAGATCCAAAGTGTAGATACATCTCAATATGAGATCAGAAAGCTGAAACAGAAAAATATTAATAGTAACAGTTCCAACATAAATACCAAAAGCAATACCAGATTCCAAATCCAGATACCCAATTTCAAATATAAATATCAACTTCTCAGTTTCAAGATTCTACCAATGCCAGATACCAATAACAGTTCTAGATTATAGAAGCATCTTTCTTTCCAGTGTCCAGAGTCTGCCAATAGAATTCTAGAAATTAATTATAGAAATACCAAACTCACCAATAGAAATACCACTGAAATACCATACTCAGCAATACCACTGAAATACTCACCAATACCACTAAAATACACCAATAGAAATACCACTGAAATACATTCTCTCCCCCTTTTGACAACAAGGCCAAAGGCAGGAAGAAGAAAACCTATAAGATTGACTAGAAACCCAATCCAAAAACCACAAGAAACCATCAGAAACAAGATTGCCAAATACAACTGAGGTAATATGAATCCGAAAAAAATAGAGAGAACATGCCGACTGTCAAGATCTTTAGATAGCAAGAATTGAAGAGATAAATATCATGGCAGGCAACACCACTATTAAATAGTCCAAGAGTAACAACTTAAACAAGATATCTAGAAGCAGAAACACAAAAATGACTGTCTCATGAAGAAGATTGATCAACATGACATAGAAATATCCAAGCATCTCCCCCTGAGTCCAAGAGTGGAGAAATTTTAATGCAAAGAAGAAAACGAGAGAACCCCAAGCTTTTGCAGGAGACCCTCAAACACTACTCTAGGAAGTGGCTTAGTAAAAATGTCAGCCACTTGATCAGCTGAAGAAACATAATCCAAGACAACATCATTGAGAAGAACTTTATCATGAAGAAAGTGATATCTGCTATCAATATGCTTGGTACAAGAGTGCATCATAGGATTCTTTAATATATTGATTGCACTAACATTGTCACACAAAATCTTGACAGGCTTAGACACAGCAATCTTATAATCACACAGAGTTTGAACCATCCAGAGGATTTGAGTGCAACAAGCAATGGCAGCAATGTATTCAGCCTTAGCTCTAGATAAAGAAACAAAATCTTGCTTTTTGCTATGCCATGAAATGAGTCTTTCACTAAGAAAAAATGCACCACCAGAAGTACTCTTCCTGTCATCAAGATTGCTAGCCCAATCAGCATTTGTATACGCTATCAGAGTAAAGTCAAAATGTCTCGAATACCAAAGACCATAATCCAATGTGCCTTGTATATATTTAAGGATTCTTTTTGCTGCATTGAGATGAGTTTGTTTAGGAGCAGATTGAAAATGAGCAACTAAACAGGCAGCATGCATTATGTCAGGTCTAGTGGCAGTTAAATACAACAAGTTGCCTATCATAGACCGATAAAAAGTATGATTAATATCAGGTTTGTCAACTTCAGCACTTAATTTGCAACCGGTTTCCATAGGTGTACTAACAGGATTACATTCATCCATCTGAAACCTTTTCAACATTTCTTTTGCTTATTTTGTTTGAGAAAGAAATATATTTTATAAAACACATTACCACTTTTGACATCACTGCCAAAAATGCCAGCTGGGGTTAACAAAACTCCCCCTTTGGCATTGATGTCAAACCTCACCAAAATTCACACTACAAGATCCAAAGTGTAGATACATCTCAATATGAGATCAGAAAGCTGAAACAGAAAAATATCAATAGTAACAGTTCCAACATAAATACCAAAAGCAATACCAGATTCCAAATCCAGATACCCAATTTTAGTTACAAATATCAACTTCTTAGTTTCAAGATTCTACCAATGCCAGATACCAATAATAGTTCTAGATTATAGAAGCATCTTTCTTTCCAGTGTCCAGAGTCTGCCAATAGAATTCTAGAAATCAATTATAGAAATACCAGACTCACCAATAGAAATACCACTAAAATACCATACTCAGCAATACCACTGAAATACTCACCAATACCACTAAAATACACCAATAGAAATACCACTAAAATACATTCTCTCCCCCTTTTGACAACAAGGCCAAAGGCAGGAAGAAGAAAACCTGTAAGATTGACCAGAAACCCAATCCAAAAACCACAAGAAACCATCAGAAACAAGATTGCCAAATACAACTGAGGTAATATGAATCTGAAAAACAATAGAGAGAACATGCCGACTGTCAAGATCTTTAGATAGCAACAATTGAAGAGATAAATATCATGGCAGGCAACACCACTATTAAGTAGTCCAAGAGTAACAACTTAAACAAGATATCTAGAAGCAGAAACACAAAAATGACTATCTCATGAAGAAGATTGATCAACATGACATAGAAATATCCAAGCATCTCCCCCTGAGTCCAAGAGTGGAGAAATTTTAATGCAAAGAAGAAAATGAGAGAACCCCAAGCTTTTGCCGAAGACCCTCAAACACTACTCTGGGAAGTGGCTTAGTAAAAATGTCAGCCACTTGATCAGCTAAAGAAACATAATCCAAGACAACATCATTGAGAAGAACTTTATCATGAAGAAAGTGATATCTAATATCAATATGCTTGGTACAAGAGTGCATCATAGGATTCTTTGATATATTGATTGCACTAACATTGTCACACAAAATCTTGACAGGCTTAGACACAGCAATCTTATAATCACACAGAGTTTGAACCATCCAGATGATTTGAGTGCAACAAGCAATGGCAGCAATGTATTCAGCCTTAGCTATAGATAAAGAAACAAAATCTTGCTTTTTGCTATGCCATGAAATGAGTCTTCCACTAAGAAAAAATGCACCACCAGAAGTACTCTTCCTGTCATCAAGACTGCCAGCCCAATCAGCATCTGTATACGCTATTAGAATAAAGTCAGAATGTCTCAAATACCAAAGACCATAATCTAATGTGCCTTGTATATATTTAAGGATTCTTTTTGCTGCATTGAGATGAGTTTGTTTAGGAGTAGATTGAAAATGAGCAACTAAACAAGCAACATGCATTATGTCAGGTCTAGTGGCAGTTAAATACAACAAGTTGCCTATCATAGACCGATAAAAAGTATGATTAATATTAGGTTTGTCAACTTCAGCACTTAATTTGCAACTAGTTTCCATAGGTGTACTAACAGGATTACATTCATCCATCTGAAACCTTTTCAACATTTCTTTTGTATATTTTGTTTGAGAAAGAAATATACCTTCTTGGAGCTGAGAAACCTGTAGGCCAAGAAAAAATGAAAGTTCACCCAGCATTGACATTTCAAATTTTACTGTCATAACCTGTGGAAAATATAAACTGAGTTCATCATCATCACTACCAAAAATTATGTCATCAACATATACAACCACTATCAAGATGTGATCATTTTTAGTCATAAAATATAGATTGCTATCAACTCCCCCTCTAGTGAAGCCTTATGATTGTAAATGTTTATCTAGTTTGGTATACCAAGCTCTAGGAGCTTGCTTAAGCCCATAAAGAGCCTTTTTTAATCTATAAACATGATGTGGTTTGTCCTTGTTAATAAAACCTTCCGGCTGATCCATATAAACCTCCTCTTCTAAGTCTCCATTTAAAAAAGTTGTTTTAACATCTATTTGATAGACCTTGAAGTTTTTGTAAACAGAATATGTAAGAAACATTCTGATTGCTTCTAGTCTTGCTACAAGAGCAAAAGTTTCATCAAAATCGATACCTTCTATCTGTGAATAACCCTTACAAACTAGTCTAGCTTTATTTCAGACAACAACTCCATTTTCATCAAGTTTGTTTCGGAAAACCCATTTAGCCCTAATAATATTTTTATCTTTAGGCCTTGGAACAAGTTCCCAAGTGTTATTTTTCTCTATTTGGGCTAACTCATCTAACATAGCCTGAACCCATAAGTCATCTTGACTAGCTTCAGCATAGGTTTTAGGTTCTAATTGTAACATTGGACAAATATGAACCTACTGATTTGCTTGAGCAGTTTTTCTTCTAGTTTGTATGCCAGAGTCTAAGTCACCAATAACATGATCACTTGGATGATTCTTTTGTAGCAATCTTCTAGGAGTATAAATGGAAGATTTAGAGGGAGTATCAGTTTTAGGACTTACTATTTGTCCCTGAGGCACTCTAGAATTTGATTCTGATTCTTCTTTAGATTCCTTTGATTCTTCTTTTGTGCTTGGTTTTTCTTTAATGATTTCTTCAACTGGTTAAAACTAAGGTTGCTGTTCTTGTTGCAAATTCTCAACCACTTTCACATTAGAGCTTTCAACTATTCTTTGTAATCTCTTATTATAACATTTGTAGGCCTTACTATGAGTAGAGTAACCTAGAAAGATTCCTTCATCACATCGTGATTCAAAACTTCCTAGATGATCTTCTCTTCTTATGTAACATTTGCTGCCAAAGATTTTAAAATAAGATACATTGGTTGTGTTTCCATACCAAAGTTCATAGGATGTATACCTGGTTTTGACTCTTATTTGTACCCTGTTTAAGGTGTAAACTACTGTATGAACTGCTTCTTTCCAAAAAGCATTGGAAAGTCCAGCATCTTGAAGCATAGTTCTAGCCATCTCTTTTATTGTTCTATTCTTTCTTTCAGCCACACCATTTTGTTGAGGTGTTCTAGGAGCTGAAAATTATCTTTTTATGCCATGTTTTTCATAATATTCAAGAAAAGCAATAGAAGTATATTCTCCTCCATTGTCAGACCTTAAACATTTTAGTTTTAGATCTATTTCTCTTTCTACCATGCTTTTAAAGATCTTAAATTTCTCTAAAGCTTCAAACTTATGCTTTAAAAATGTGACCCAAGTCATTCTTGTATAATCATCTATGAACAACATAAAATATCTTTCACCACTTAAAGATTTTGTTCTGGTTGGACCGCATAAATCAGTGTGAACCAATTGAAAAGGTTCTACAAAAAACTGTTCTTTAGATTTATGAACATTTCTTGTTTGTTTACATTGCTGACATTCTTTACAAACCAGATTTTCAGGCTTAGAAATAGCAGGCATATGTCTAACATTTTTATTGTAACTGATTTTAACTAAGTTATCAAAATTTATATGCCCCAATCTCTTATGCCACAGTTTACTTTCTTCAACTTGACTCATAAAGCACAAATTATTTTTGCATTCATTAGCAGATCCATGCAGATTATAAATGTTACCT
This sequence comes from Cunninghamia lanceolata, assembly GCA_027924645.1. NCBI lineage: Eukaryota > Viridiplantae > Streptophyta > Pinopsida > Cupressales > Cupressaceae > Cunninghamia > Cunninghamia lanceolata. The sequence continues at coordinate 4,022,834 of BSBN01000985.1, read as the reverse complement.
TTTGTTCTCAACCCTGAAGCAATAACCTATTTTGAATTTTTGAGAACCTTGTAGCCTTGTGATGTAAAAACTACATCAAAACCACTATCAGAAATCTGACTTACACTCAACAAATTATGAGTTGGTCCTTCAACAAAATAAACATCTTCTAAAGGTGTGTTATCTTCTAAAAGAACTGTACCTTTTCTTGTGATCTGTAAGTAATAATCATCACCAAATTTAACTGACCCATTTGAACAATTTTCAAACAAAGTAAATTTGCTTCTATCCGCAATCATATGATGAGAACATCCACTGTCTATAACCCAGATTTCATTTTTCTTTGCATTAAATGCAACTTCAACAATTATAGCATTGTTGTTTTTAGGTACCCATTTCATTTTGGGTTGCTTATTACAAGAAATACTTTCTAATTTACAAAATTTTGCAATATGTCCAAGTTTTTTGTAACTGAAACACCTTATTTTGTTCAAGAGATTAAGAGTCCTATCATTCAGAAAATAGGACTTCTTTCTGAATGTAAATTTACAATCAATTGCTCGATGCCCATATTGATAACAGTAAAAACAATAAACAGGGAATCTAAAAGGCCTTTTTTCTTTGAGGTGATTATCATTAGAGCATTGACCTTTTGAGAAGCCTAGACCAATCATATCATTATACTCTTTTTGTTTACCTAGCATATCAGCAAGTTTATAACTGTTGTTACACATTTCAAGTTCTTATCTTAGTTTAACTATTTCAGCTTCCTTGGATTTTAACTTTTCTTGAGTATCTGAAAGTATTTTTCTGTTCTCTTCAAGATTTAATTGTAAATCAAAAATCTATTTTTCTTGATCAGATATTAACTTGCTTTGCACTCCATTCTCCTTTCTAAATCTTCTAATTTCACCAAAGGCACATTTTAATTCTCCTTCTAAGTCAATTTCATTTTTAGACATTTCAGTTTGTTCTCCTTCTGGAGTAGTAATAATTGCTGCCATAAAAAGTGTTTCATCTATTTCATTAGAGGATTCCTCTGATGCACTATCTATTATTCCAGCAATTAGACTCTTTTTCTTAAAAGTATTTTTCTTGTTAAAATTGAAAGGTTTTTTCTTATACTATTTTCTATTATCTTCTTGTTCACTGTCAAGTTCTAGATTAGGACACTTTGCTGCATAATGTCCTATTTTTCCACAGTTGAAGCATTTAAAAGGTAATTTTCCTTTATCTCTACCTAAACCTCTTCTGAGTTTACTGACAAAAATAGATTCATCTTCACTGATATTTTCAATTTCATGACTGGTTTCAATTACCTTTTTCACAGTTTTAAAAGCTGCTTCCTTAACTTCTTTACTGGGGTTTTCATTTTCTATTCTCATTTCATAAGTAGTAAAAACTCCTAGAATAGAATCAATAGTTATAGTTTTAGGATCTTTATCTTCCACCACAGAAGTTTTAAAATCATATTTGGGAGTTAGAGTTTGTAAGATCTTATTAACAACTGTTATCTCTTATAATTTCTCCCCTAAACCTCTAATACTATTGACAGTTTCCTAAACTCTTTGAAGATATTCAACTATCTTTTCATTATCTTTCATTCTTATAATTTCAAATCTTTCTCTAAGAGCTTGTAACTTAGCCTCTTTAATGCTTTCATCCCCCTCATAAATATTAGAAAGTTTATCCCAAATACTTTTAGTTGTTTGACATTCCATAACTTTATTTAAAACTTCATTTGTCAATTCACAACAAATAGCACTAGCAGCTTTTGAGTCACAATCAAGAGCCCTTTTTTCATCAGCATTAGATGGTTTTCCTATAACAGTGCAGCTAGTTTCAATGGCTTCCTAGACATCATATCCTAAAGCTTTGATATGATGAGTCATTCTAAATTTCCAAAAAGTATAGTCTGTACCATCAAACAGTGGTGCCTTGGATGAGGAAAGACCATCTTGAAAAGACATGGTTACCACTCAACCAGGAATCCCCTTAGGCTGATTAGGCCTTAAAGACACAAGGGTTTGGCTCTGATACCACTTGTTAGAGTGGTAGAGATACTGATGGGGGGGTGAATCAATATCCAAACAAATTTTTGCACTTACAGAATAATTTTGCAGACTTGTATAAATAATATTGCAAACTTGTATTCCGCACAATTAAGTTCAACTGATTTTAGATGTAGAGTGTCATTAAAACTGAGCCAGTAAGATAAGATACAAGCATGAAAACTAAAATATTCGACAATAGATTGAAAACATACCATAGAAAATAAAGACATAGAGATTTGTCCTGAGTGGAAAGCCCCGGGCATAAAACCACTCGAAAAAATGCCTCACTGGCTTAAAAATATCACTGATTACTGTGCCTCACTGGCTTACAATCTCACTAAATACTTTGCCTCACTGGCATGTAAAAAATTACAAATGTTTGAAGATATTTTCATACAGAGGAATACTCTGTTTCTCTTAAGAACATATACTACCAACAATGTATGTGCAGGACACAAAATGCACACACAACATTTACACTATATCTTTTTATATACATCTGATTATATTCCTTCTAGAGACATTTAACCATAGGCAGTTCCAAAAACTTGAAAATGAAAACCAATCGATAGTTTTACAACTGTGTCCTTCAATGAAATAAACAACATTATTCTTTTTGTTTAGAAAAGCAAAAATGGTTCGAAGGAGAGAAGTGATATGTAACTATTAACCCTCAATAGGGTTACAAAGTTCAATTGCCGGTTACAAAGTTCAACTGACGATTTCCCAAGCAAAACCCTAGGGTTTCAACAAAATAATGGCCAACATCATTTATAAAAGATCCCGTATAGCCGATGGAATAGACAATCATTTTTGTGCAAACAAAGAAATGTCGTTTTAGAAGAACAAACCCCATCGGTAAAAGCAAATAGAGCTGTAAAGTGCTGTTCAAAAATACAAACTATACAGAGATTGTATTTTTCAAAAACCCTTGACAAATTTATTTGCTAGATTTAAAAACAATTCTGTAGAAAAAATAAAGCCTTTAGATCATACTTACAGATACACTGACAACCACAAGTCGAGATGCCAAATCACAGAATCTTGAATGATCATTGCTGAAGATACCTCAAATAGACCAAAATGAATCAACCATCTTTTACCCTGCACACTAATGATAACAGCCAAATTGCACTCTACGAAGTCAACTCTCAAACTTCTCTGAAGATTCAACAGACCCCTCTCATGATCTTTCATGATTATATTGCAAACCCTACGCTGTGCAAAGTAATAATGAAATGAAGTGCCTGAAAAACAAAGATACAAGTGCTTTGAAACTTTTAACTGGCCGTTCTAGTTTACCCTAAAGAGGGCTTTGACAATACAAAGGAGAAATGACCGCTCAGAAGAGTGAAATGACACTTCAACCGGTCAAGGCAATAAAAAAAATATTCCAGTCTCTTAACAATATGAGTTCAATCAATTAACATGTGTTCACTCTAAACCAAGGCCCGCTTACTAGGAGATGACAATCAAACACTTTTTGCCAAGTAAGAGAAGATAGCATACTTTATATGACTTCTTACCTTATGCAAAGACTTCATACTTTATAAAAACACGTTACCACTTTTGACATCATTGCCAAAAATGCCATCTGGGGTTAACATTTTGGATTGTAAAACATTAACTAAGGTGATGAAATTATAAATCACTTAGTCAATGTTAAATGAATGTAGAAATTGTGTATTTATGTCATTTATTGTGAAAATATCCAAACATTTATGATGTTGCAGGAGAGTTATTGTACAAATTTGACTTATTTTTAGTGGCCTTAAAGATCATTTAAAGGCATTCAAAGACATTTTTAGGTGCCTTTATGATAGTTGATGGCATGCCTTGACTATTTCTGCTTTGAAGACCCTTTTTGGAGGACTTTTAGTAGATATTTTGGGCACATTTATGAGATACATGAAAATGGAGATGGCTCATCTTTATCTGATTACAACTGTTTGGAGAGTATATAGTCATTCATTTGACTCTTTGTAGGGAGTTCTTTCCATATACATTCTAGAGTTAATGATTTTGTCTGCAATCCTACTCAGTTTGAGTATGTTTTTGTAACTCTTTGGGCATATGAAATATAGAGAACACCTTGGATACCATTGACAGTCAGATTTTGCCTTCTTGTTTTACAGTATTGGGTGTTATTAAGTGTTTGATCAGATCATTTGTGAGGTAATTCATTTCCTTGTGACTGTCTTATGTTTCAACACCCTTTTTCTATAGAAGTTGTGTTTATGTAGGTTACAAACTATGTCTTAGAGTGTTATAAGGCTTTAATTTGTGAAGTTTAGCTTCCTTTTAAAGATTTTAATGTAGTTAGGCCTCTTTGTGAAGTGCTTTTGCAAACATACAATGATAGGTTGTGTAGGTTTTAGTTTCTATTGTTTGTGGCCAAGTGTATACAGGTTTGAGTTTCATTTACCTTATTAAGTTTGGTGAATCATCCTTATTTTCAAATTTACCAGTTTTAACTTTCATTTTTAAAAGCATTCCTTCTCCTTTTTCCTCTACAAATCTAGTAGATTTTAGGTGATAACCAACTAGGAATCCAGCCTTCTCTAGAGGTTCTTTCCATTACAGGTGACCCATTGACCTGGAAAGATCCCATGTTTCTCCAGATTGCCAAGTTTTACAACTCAGGAAGGGTGCAAATCTGAGAGACAACAACTCCTTATGAACTTTGGTTTGGCATCAGTCCTACTGTGAAGTATTTCAGAGTCTTTGGTAGTAAATGTTATATCAAAAGAGATGAAGACCTTGGCAAATTTGATGCTAGAAGTGATGAAGGAATATTCTTAGGTTATTCTACACAAAGCAAAGTATACCAGTGTTATAACAAGAGATTGAGAAAGATTGTAGAAAACACAAATGTGAAGGTTAACGAAGGCATTGAAAATCCCTCAAGGTTTTATGAGTATGAAGTAGATGATCAAAATGATGTTTCAGTCCAAGAAGAACAAGCCCCAACTGCAGTTCAAATTCAGACTAATCCAGAGAATCCTGAAATAAAAGAAGAAGTGAAAAGTTTGAATGAACCTATCCAAGAAATAGAAGTGTAAGAAATTCCCAAAACTCCCAGGTATGTAAGACTGAATCATTCTGAAGACCAGATCATAGGAGATAGAAGCAAAGGCATTCAAACAAGAAGAAAGATTGCTCAAGATTTAGTGAGGTATTGTTTTATTTCAAAGGTTGAACCAAAAATAGTAAGTGAAGCATGCAATGATGAAAGATGGGCTAAAGCAATGGAGGAAGAGTTGATGCATATTGAAAAAAATCACACTTGGGATCTTGTTCCTAGACCTAAAGATAAAAATGTGATTGGGGCTAAGTGGATCTTCCAGAATAAACTGAATGAAGATGGTGAAGTAGTCAGAAACAAAGCTAGATTGGTCTGTAAGGGTTATTCTCAAGTAGAAGGAGTTGACTTTGAAGAAATTTTTTCTCCGGTGGCAAGAATTGAAGTAGTTAGACTATTTCTTGCTTTTGTTGCCTTCAAGGATTTCAAAGTATATCAGATGGATGTCAAGTTTGCCTTTCTAAATGGTGATTTAGAAGAAGAAGTATACATTGAGCAACCAGACGGATTCCAATTGTCTGATCATGGTGATATGGTCTGCAAGTTGAAGAAAGCATTGTATGGACTCAAACAAGCCCCAAGAGCCTGGTATGAAAGATTGGATAAACATCTTTCGAAGATTGGTTTCAACAAAGGTACTACTGATAGTAACTTGTACTTCAAGATTGATCATGAAAATATCTTGATTGTTGAAGTATTTGTTGATGATATTATTTTTGGAGGAAAAGATAGTATGTGTAGGACTTTTGCAAATCAGATGAAAAGTGAATTTGAGATGTCTATGTTTGGGGAAATGAATTTCTTCTTGGGTCTGCAAATCACTCAAACAAAGAAAGGAATCTTCATATCACATACCAAATATGTGAAAGAATTGTTGAAGAAATTTGGGATGGAAGATTCAAAGCCAATGAATACTCCCATGGCAATCAAGTGTAAACTAAACAAAGATGATGAATCTCCTAAGGCTGATCAGAAAAAGTATAGGTCAATGATTGGAGGACTATTGTACCTTACTTAGACTAGACCTGACATTATGAATTCTATTGGTCTTGTTTCTATATTCCAAGTTGATCCTTGAGAGTCTCATGTCATGGCAATCAAGGAAATTCTCATATATTTGAAGGGAACAACTGAGTATGGTTTATGGTATCCTAGGGATCATGATTTCTCTCTTCATTCATATACAAATGCTGATTGGGTATGAGATGTGGATGACCGAAAGAATACCAGTGGTGGTACATTCTTTTTGGGAAAAAGATTGGTTTCTTGGTTGAGCAAGAAACAAGAGGCAATATCTCTGTGCATTGCAGAAGCAGAGTATATTGCAGTAGTAGGTAGTTGCACTCAAGTATTGTGGATGAAGTAAATGCTAAGAGACATCAGAGTGGAGTATGAAGAACCTATCACAATCTTCTGTGATAACTCAAGTGCAATAAATATATCAAAAAATCTGGTGTTACATTCAAAGCCAAAACATATATCCATTAAGTTTCACTTTTTGAGAGAGCAGGTGAACAAGAATGAAGTCAGATTGGAGTTTATGCCCTCAAAGGATCAAATTATAGACATTTTTACTAAACCTCTACCTAAGGACTCTTTTGAGTATCTCAAGGAGAAGTTAGGGGTTATTACCCCTCCAGTTCTGAATTAAGGTGCATTGATGTGCATCAGTCTAGTGGATCTCATAGTCATATCTTGTGGTCCAGATTGATGATAGGAAGTTGCTACTCAGGGGGAGCAGTCTATATGATTCTAAAGTATGATGTAAGTATGTGCCCTTTTCCATTGATGTCAAAGGGGGAGAGAAGACACGTAAAAAATAGTAAAGAGATTATTAATCAAAGGGGGAGAAATGAAGAAATAAAAGATATGTGAATGATTGTTGTTGATCGGGGGAGCTATGTTAGTCAGTAAGGAGAAGTGAGGAGAAGTTCTTGTCTTGATGGTCAAAATAATTTTTCGCATCATATGTTGCCATCAATGACAAACAGGGAGATTGTTGTAAGTATGCGCCTAACCAATGTTGTCATTGATGTCAACATACTCCTGTTGTGTTGATGTCAAAGATTGGATGAGTTGTGTGTTGAGGATATTGAGAAAATTAGCCCTATCAGAAATAGAGAAGAACAGCAAAAACAGTGAGGTTCTTGTTGTGATGTTCACAACACGCCCCATTATTGCTCCTTAGCAAAATGGGGACCCCTGTTGTTGCTTTGCTTTTTGCTTCTGCTTGTGTTTGTTCTATCCGGTGGTAAAGGGAAAACAGAGTCAAATTTGCAAACCTCGTTGAAAATAGAGAAAATTGCATTTTTAGTACCAATGCATGATGTGGTTGGATTCCTTGTGAAAAATGAGCCAAGGTTGCTTTTTGAACCATCGTAAAATTCATCATATCTTGCAAGTTATGATCATTTAGGTAAAATGAACTATCAGGTTTTGCATAATAAACAGTCAGTTGTTTGCCCTTTTGTTGGCATTCATTATAAATTTTGAAATATTCATATTTAGTGGTTCCTGGTCGTGGGCAATTTTGTCTGGGTTCCACTTTGTATCTTGCATTTAACTGTCTGTTTGAAGAAAAAATGCATCGAGCACTTTGATCGCCGTATTTTGTTCAATAGTTCAAGGGTTCGGATTCAAAGCCAGGGTAATATCATCAGCATGACAGTTGCCATCGGTGGAGTTTTGAAGTGTTCCACCGAAATGGAATCTCTCGCTGATGACATTGTCATCGGCATAACATTTAGTCTCGGCCAAGTTTTTTTAGCCTTCGCCAATATAAGGAGCTCTCGCCGATGGGCGATGGCAATCAACGAAGGGGGTCGTCGGCAAGAGTCAGGCCGACGAAAGAGCATCGGCCAAGGTATGGGCATCGGCGGAAAAGATTTGGAGTTCGCCGATGGAACTAACAACTGACATCGGTGAAACTCTCGCCGATGAAATGAACATCGGCCAAAGTAGTAGCATCGGCGCAGGAGGTTTGGAGTTCGCCGATGGGTGATCTCACGCCGATGGAGGATGAGCAAAGGGGACATTGGTAAGAAAAGAGTGATCGGCGGAAGGGTTATAGAGTTCGCCGATGGTGAAACTCTTGCTGATGAAGAGAAATACCTGCCGAATGGAGGATGAACGAAGAGGCCATCGGCCAAACCATAGTGATCGGCCCGAGTATTTTTGGACGCGCCGATAGTATAAGTCTGCCCGATAAAGAGAAGTACAGGCCGAAGGGCTATATTGGCATAACTCACGCCGATGGGCGGGAAAGGGAAATGCGATAGGAGTTTTAAACTCATTTTTTGGCGCCCGTGGCATTTTCCCCGGTCAGCGATAGTTGACTCGATGGGTTTTGAACAGTCTGTGTACATTTTAAACGCAGTTTCTGCTAATTTTGGACCCGATTTCCACATTTTGCATGGTCACCTTGATTTAAACAGATATTTTTGGTTCCCTACTGTTCATTTGGGAAATTTGATACTTATTACTTGTCTTGTCTTGCAGGCTTGCAGTTGAGGAAGCAGCTGGAGATTGATCACAGTGACATCATGGAGGAAGGAAATCCAATCTCAGGAGCAGGAAGTAAAGATGAAGTGCGAAGAAGTCAAGGCCAAACCAATGGAGGACAGAGTTGCAGCTGAAGGTATTACTACAACAGACAAACAAAAGTTATTGCCAAGCTGCTGGAACTTCTTAGAAGGGGCAATATTTCGCTCAGATTTGACACTGCTCAGAGATATTTTGGAAGAGCTGGTTCACCTGTATTTATTGCTGTAACCAGAGGTTTGAACCAGGGGTTTAGTTAGGTTTCTGCTGTAGTGAAGACAATCAGAATGTCTTTATATTGTGCCTCTCTACATTGTAATACTCTACAACAGGGGCTACAACAGGGATTTTATTTTTTAGAAGCACACAGTGAGTTAGCTTAGCATAGTTTAGAGGTAGAAGAAGGAGGTCGCTTGTTTGTCTGCAGTAAGGTGTGCGTGGAATGTCTGGCTGCCTTACTGTATCTGTAAAGCTTGTAAGTTCTCTGTAGTATGATCAATGAAACTAAGAGTCATTCCTACATTGTAAATCATGTATGACTATTCGTTTCTAATACAATAGAATCTGGAGTTCTGCATCTATCTTCTGAGTGTTCTCCTGCTCTTCTTTGTGTTTTGAAATATTTTCTTTGAGAGCTTGCAATTTTAAATGTATGTTTGTGAAAATGCTCAGAACTTGCATTTAAGGTTTTTACTGTGGTATTTACATAGTGCATAACAGAAACAATTAGATCCTTCGGTAGATTAAATGAGGCATAGATTAGATCTTTCTAACTTTTCCCAACCCATATGAAATATTTAGCTGAAAACGTAGAAATCTAAAGGAAATTGTCTCAAATTTGAAGAAACATGCATAACAGAGTTATAAGTAGACAGTTTTTCATAAATAGATAAAGAAGAAAGCTGCAATAATTCAAGAAAACCATCTGAATTTGCAACACAGTAACACTTGTATGCAAATGAACAAAATACTTGTTGAAATCTATGATCTTTTTTTGCATAATCTTAGTCCAGTAAACCACAAAGCAAACCTAAACTACATAAGGCCCCTTGAACATTACAGCTTCACATTGACCAACTGAACTTGACCAACCGAACCATTGTAGACTTGGGATTAGTTGAATCTCAAATGATTCCTTCTTATCTTTCAAGTATAGTTTCAGTTCATTATATGTGAATTTTAACTTATTGTTATGATTGCATCAAAACAATCATCAACAGTTTTCTGACGCTAGGAAGAAGGCTGTATATTGCAATCATCAACAGTTTTTCTGGCGCTAGAAGGAGGGCCTTTCTGAGTTAGGTTTCATTTCAAACTGGCTAATGACAGTAATAGAGTGGCTAGGTCTAGATCTAGTTCAGGAGATATATTTGTGCAACTACCTGATACAAGGCGAAGTAAAAAACCTTTAATTTGGAATCCAAAGATATCGCAAACGGGAAGTTCATCTGGAACACCTCTTGGGTCACCTTTTAACATCCGTAGTATTGTGAGTCCTGACAGATCACTGTTCAGATCTTTAAATCTTGGTTCAGGCACTCCTGGAGGTCTCAATCCTCCTGTAAATCCTAATCCACCAATCAATCCAGGTATTCCTGCAAGTTCAAGTCAAGCTCAAAAACCTGCAATGGCTTATTTCGATGTCAATTCTCCCATACTCTTCAATGATTATCATGAGATGCCCAAAAATCCAGAAAAGATATGTCCCAAATACCAGTTGCATCAGGACCCAGAAGATCATATTAGAATATTTAAGGAAGCATGTTTTAGGGCTATGTTAGAGCACGAGGATGTTGTGTGTAGATTGTTTCCTTACACCTTTAATGAGCAGGCCTCTAGCTGGTACGTAAACTTACCCAATGGTTACATTTCTTCCTGGGCACTTATGGAAGAAGCATTTCTATCAAGATTTAGAGGACCCATTGACCCTTGCGTTTTGTATCATAAATTGGCTGCTATAAAACAAGGTGAGGGAGAGCTAATTGATAATTTCAATGACAGATTTCAAAAGGCCTATTCTAGGCTGGTAACCCCTTATACCATAGATGATGCTCCCTTGTTGGCTATGTACTATGCTGCCTTGGATCCTTTAACCGCCATGTTTGTCAAAAAAAAACCTGACATAGATTCAATATCCAAAGCCTATAAAGAGGCAGCCTCAGTGAACCAAGAAATGAGGCATACAACTTATAGTCCATTTGTCAATGGAGGAAATTTTGGGGTGCAGAATCAAGCACACCCATGGAATGGAGTCCCTGTGCAGCACGCTCCACTAGTAAATCTGGTTCCTTCTTACACACCTGTGTATAAGCCTACTCCAATCCAAGCTATAACTCCTTACACGGCTAGTACTTCCAATAACAGTCAAAATAATGGTCAGCCTTTCTTCCAACTTCCTAGGGATGTAACTATGGCAAAAGCACAAGAGGATAGGGAAGAAATCAAAGAAATTACTGCACATTTGAAAAGATTAACAACCGAAGTGACACAGCTAAGAAATGAGAACCTCTATGGAAGAAGCAACCAAAACTACAATCCACATCAAAATCACAACCTAGGCCAAAATCAGAATTATAGTCTCAGTCAAAATCAGCAGTACAATCAGAACCAAAACTACAATCAGCATCAAGGCCCCAGTCAGGGGCAACCAATGCAAAATAGGGGGCCAGTGATAGATAATAGGACCTGGGGCAATAATAACAGAAATCAGAATCAACCTAGGCCACCCAAGACATGGAACACTGGGCCCAACAATGGTACTCTGGCTTCTCCTTTTGAGAATACAGATAATCATGGTGCAAAACAAACGACTAGCATACAAATGGCCAGTACAGCACCCAAAAATTGGTGCAGATTTCACAATACCAATGCCCATGCTGAGCACGACTGTCCACAGTTCCACTTGGCAGCTAGTATTTTCAACATAGATGTACAGCCTCCTACCTCTGAGTTTCTCATTCCCAAGGGTAATGAGGTTGTACCCTCAGAATATGACACAGTATTAGTCTTAGAAACGTTTACCTTTGCAACTGCAGAAGAGAAAGAGGATGAATTACTAGAGGATGAACCATGCTGTTGTGAAAGTCTTTATCCTGAATCAGCCTTTGTGTTAAATGCTTTTCAGTTTCCTTTTGAATCTGAAAATGAGATATTAAATGAAACAGAAGAGGTGCAGGCCTTTCAACAGACAAATAAAAGCCACACCTACAATTTGAGGAACAACCCTAGGCCGGGAGGACCTTTCACCACTTCCACTCCTCCGAATAACATCAATACACCCCCAGATTAGAATGCTAGCAACAATCCTGCCATACTTAAAGCTAGTCAGCACACAAACAATGGAACAACAGTGCAAAAGGATCAAACAAGTAAGACAGAAGCAATAGAGACAACCAGATTAATGAATTACTTATCAGAGGAAATAAAGAAAATTAAGGTCAGTATATACCTCTAAATGAATTATTGAAAACCCCAGGGATCAGGAATGCTTTTTAAAAATCCCTGGATACATCCATAACAAACAAGGTGTCTGCTGGTATAACTGTTCCTAATAGTGATTCACCACCTAAGGAGAAAGGTAAGAAAGTGAGCAGCCTTCCAATACAAATGTAGTAATACATGTGGATAAGAGGGATACTCACCCTTTCTTGTTAACTGTTAGGTTGTGTGGGAAGAATATACACAATTGCATGGTAGATTCTAGTGCTTTAGCCAATGTAATGCCCTTAGGAATATGTAAAACTCTCGGGCTGACTCCCACCAAATCTACCAAGGTTGTCACGCAATTAGATAAGACCAAGGTTAGCGTGATAGGAGAACTCATGAACATTCAAGTGCAATTAGCTTCAGACCCTAGGGTAAGCCAAATCATTGACATTCAAGTAGTGGATATACCCGTAAATTATGGAATGTTGCTAAGTAGGGATTGGTCCAAGACATTAAACGGATATATGGCTACTGACTTTTCACACATGTGGTTACCTTGGAGAGGCATCCCAAACCAGATCAGAATAGAGGCAGAGCCCAGAATGAAACATATGATAACAGAGTATAATCGAACTAATGAAGTATTATATGCTGCTGTTGAACCAGGTGTCTATAGAATTACCAACAATGGGATGCAGATTGAAGAGATTATGATGTTAAACATTAGAAAAAGGTGTGTCAGCAATAGAACGACACTATTCATTGAGTCTGACGGAAATTCTTCAGATGAAGAAAACAATGCAATAGACAAATTTGGCCATGCCATTAGACGAGAGCTGGAAGAGTGCGTTACACACAATCTCCCAGTCCAATGTAAGTTATATAAAAATAGGTGTAGAATCCATGATAGGCAACATTCTGAGGAGAATTGTGAAATATGCAAAGACATCATTGAATATGAATACAAAAGGTGCATAGGGAGGGTAGAGTCACAAGAGGAAAATGAGAATCCTGATCCAACACAGAGATATGTTTAGGATAATATAGATGCCTTGATTCCAGATTTAGGAAAAGAAATAGAGGACAAGGGTAGTTATCTTTCTGAGTTGCAAACTAAAAACACACATGTGCAAGATAACCAAACGGAAAAACCCATGAATAAACAAGACAACACCCCACAGGCAATAAAAGGGACAAAGTATGCCAAGGTAAAAGATCAGAAAAGTAAAGGTGGCATGTGGACGTTAAAATGTGATGGGTCCAAATCAAAACAGGGCGCAGGTGCGGATATTGAACTCATAGATCCTCAAGGTAAATCACATTTGGCAGCATATAGATTACAATTTTCCTGCACTAACAATATTGCTGAATATGAGGCCCTAATTTTAGGACTTGTCATGGCCATCAAGAAAGGGGTAAAAACCATCAGAGTATTTTTAGACTCTGAATTAGTAGTCAGACAAGTGAGGAAACTATATGCCTGCAATTATAAGAAAATGATTAGTTACAGACATAGAGTATGGGGTTTAATGGATTCGTTTGATGCTTTTAACATAGAGCACATTCCTAGAGAGCTGAACCACAGGCCAGATGCGTTAGCAGTTGCTGCTAGTACATTAGAACCATTGACACTGTCAGGATTAAGACGATTTGCTGTTGAGCTAGTTAACGTGCCCAGTATACCAGACAACGTTACACACTTTCAGGTATTTGGAGGGGATCAGCAAATTATTAATTTTCTGACTTGTAATGAGGCATTTGAGGCCCAAATCATTGATGAACAAGAAAGGCCTGAAGTAACATGGGACGAAAAAGATATGATCAACTTAAAGAGCAACTTCTTACCAAAAGGAGTAATTGAATTAGAACACATCTTTGACTTCGACGGAGTAATAAGACAGAAAGACTTACCCAAAACAGAAGGGGGTAGGTGTGATTTACATAACTTAGGGACTGAGCTAAATCCACAAAGTGTACTAATTGGGAAAGCTTGCTCTGAGAAAATTAGAAAAGAGGTTCTGGACGTTCTGAAAGAATATAAACATGTCATAGCATGGACTTATGAAGACTTGAAAACATTTGATGAGTCCATCATAACTCACGTAATACCTTTAAGAAAAGAAGTCAAACCATTTAGGTAGAAACAGAGGCCTGTAAATGCCATTCTAGAGCCTTTAATCTTTGAGGAAGTTAAAAAATTACTGTCCGCTGGAATAATTTTTTCAATCAGACATTCTGTCTGGGTAGCTAACTTAGTACCAGTGAGGAAGAAAAACGGAGACATCAGATTGTGCGTAGACTTTAGAAATTTAAACAAGGCATCTGAAAAGGATAATTATCCTTTGCCCCTAATAGACGAAGTACTGCAAGCAGTAAATGGCGCAAAGATGATGTCTTTTTTAGATGGTTTTTCAGGTTATAATCAGGTCTTAATTGATAGAGAAGATAGACTAAAAACCACCTTCACTTGCAAATGGGGAAATTATGCGTATAGAAGAATGTCTTTTGGTCTGATCAATGCAAGTGCCACTTTTCAGAGGGCCATGGACGTTGCATTCCATGGATTATCAGGTAAATGCATTGTTGTGTATATGGATGATTTAACTGTGTATTCCAAGGATGCATCCACCCACGCTGAAGACCTCAGAAAAGTACTCAAGCGATGTGAAAGGTATGGGATTTCCCTTAATCCTAAGAAATGTATATTTGGCGTAACTGAAGGTAAATTATTAGGCCATGTCATTTCTGAAAATGGAATTTTAATTGATCCGGATAGAATAGAATCCATAAAAAATTTGCAAATACCAAACAGTAGGAAAGAGTTGAAATCATTTTTTGGTAAAATTAACTTTGTTCGGAAGTTTATAACAGGTTTTGCAGAGATTGTGCAACCGTTGAATGCCATGTTGAAGAAAGATGCACAGATGGAATGGACACCAGTGGCCAAAGCCGCATTTGAAGATATCAAGGAGGCAATTTCTGATGCCCCTGTATTGGCAAGTCCAGACTACACAAGCCCGTTTTACATCTACTCCTTTGCATCTTCTCATTCTGTCGTGGCTGCCTTGACACAGAAAGGTGAAAATAATGAAGAGAGGCCCATAGCATTTATGAGTGCGCCTCTGAAGGATGCACAGCTGAGATATCTAGATATCGAAAGACAGGCATTCGCATTAGTAAAGGCTGCGAAAAAATTTAGACACTACATTCTGCGCAGCCAGATCAAAGCCATAGTACCAGACGCAGCAGTAAAAATGTTGCTGATGCAAAACGAGCCTAGAGAAAAAAGAGCCAAATGGATCACCACACTGCAAGAATTTGACATGGAGATCATTCCCGCAAAGCTGGTCAGAGGGCAGGCGTTGGTGTAGACAATAGCAAACCTGGATCCAAATCTGATAAAACAACAATATGTATTGAATTCCCAAGACGCATCAGGCTGGTACGATGATTTAAGCACCTTCCTGATAGCTGGAAAGTACCCAAGCAGGATGAAGGCTTCTCAGAGGAGAGCTTTGAAGATTAAGGCACAAAATTATATGGTGCAAGGAGGTCTTCTATTCAGGAAGAACCATGATGGAATTTATCTGAGATGCATAAATAGAACTGAAGCTGATAGAGTGTTGACAGAACTACATGACAAGTACGGAACCGGCCATGGTTCCCATTTAGCTACAACACACAAAATACTGAGGGCGGGCTATTACTGGCCCACTATGTTCAAAGATACTAAGAGTCACATCAGAAGTTGCCACACCTGTCAGACTGCAGCAGACAAAGGGAGAAATCCGGCCAATCCACTACAACCTGTGATCGAATCCAGACCGTTTGCATAGTGGGGCTTGGATTTTATCGGAGTCATCAATCCCCCATCTTCTGCAGGACACAAATTTATATTGACAGTAACAGACTATTGTACAAGGTGGACTAAGGCCACCTGCTACAAATTTTCCACAACTGAGGTAGTTATCAAGTTCCTTGAAGAAAACATTATCACCAGGTTTGGAACGCCCTATTCATTGGTATGTGATAACGGCCCTGCTTTCTCTTCTTTAAAATTTTCTAAATGGGCATTTGAATATGGGATTATTCTAAGGTTTTCTTCGAATTATTACCCTCAAGGTAATGGACTGGCTGAATCAACAAACAAAATTTTATTAGACATAATCAAGAGGTTAATTGCCAAAAGTCCTAGAGAGTGGAATACCCTGTTAAGATATGCATTATGGGTAGATAGGACCAAGTTTAAAATAGCTTTAGGTAGTACACCTTATCACTTAGTTATGGGACTGATCCCATACTTCCGGTTAATCTGAGAATACCAACCTGGAAGTTTGCCAATGAATATCTAGGATTTGATAACCATAGGGAAGCCAGGATAGTGCAAATGTTACAACTAGAGGAGAAAAGAGGTCAAGCCCTCGAGAAGTTTGCCAAACACCAAGTGGTTGTTAAGAGGTGGTTTGACAAAGGGGCAAGAGTCAAGACATTTAGGATATCAGACTTAGTGTTGTGCTGGGACAAAGCACATGAAAAGAAAGGAAGCCATGGAAAATTCGATAAATTATGGCTGGGTCCATTACAAGTCTCAGAAATAATAGGAGATAACACCTTTAGACTTAAGACCTTGACTGGAGAAGATATGCCATTACCAGTTAATGGCCAGCATTTGAAACACTACTTCTAGGCTTGAGGTAAAAGGGGGGCAGTCCTTTTTTCTTAATGTAAAAGTGCTGTGGGTAATGTACAGTTCTTCTTTTGTGTTTTCTTTTGGGTTGGCCGTTTGTATAGTTTGTCTTCTGTTTGTTTTTTACTTTTTGTTTCTTTCTGTTTGTACATTTTTTCTTTTGTTGTGTTGTTTGTACAGCCTGTTTGTTTAGTTTGTTTGTTGTCTCCTCAGCAGGGATCTTTATTTTACTTTAGAGTATTAAGGAGCAAAACTAGCAACCATTCAAAACAGTATAAAATTTAGGGTATTCAAGTTAATCATTTACAATTTACACATAACTTGTTACTGTCATGAATGTAGAGAGTTGTTCATCTTCTGAAGTTTTGTATTCAATAAATGTGATTGAGAATTCGAAGCAAGTTTCTCACGATGACACACCTAAAATCCTTGGGTTTGTTGAGCTTACTAGTGTAGATATTAGGTGAAAAATCAGAGGTTACCCTTGCTACCATTACAATTCTCAGCTTAATTTCAGCAAGTGTCCACTCCTTGCATCATGAAGTTACAAATTGTTATATCTTATGAAGTCTTTCAAAATGAGAAAATAAAAATAAATAAATAAATAAAGCGGATTATACTGAAAATCCAGATTAAGCCATCTAAGTAACTCTACCAGGGCTATGGACGCTCGCTGGCAGTGGGGCTCTACTTAGGAGAATTGTAACGATAACCTTGCCGGGGCTATGGACGCTCGCTGGCAGCAAGGCTCTATCCGGTCGGCTATGAGGGAATATCCTCACCTACGTAGGCTAATGTCAGTCACTGGTTTGTTCAACCGATCTTCAAGATGAGGATAATTAATCACGTGCACACAACTGAACCAAAAATGGAAATTCAGGCATCTTTATTGAATACTTTGAGTCTCAAGCTGAATAGTAATTTGCAGGAAAGATAGTCAGAAGTTATGAGTTCATTTCATCTAGTTTCCTTGAACACTCTGAATTTAATTGTTTTGTTTTGGTTGCTAGTTGTTGTGATGTTCACAACATGCCCCATTATTGCTCCTTAGCAAAATGGGGACCCCTGTTGTTGCTTTGCTTTTTGCTTCTGCTTGTGTTTGTTCTGTCCGGTGGTAAAGGGAAAACAGAGTCAAATTTGCAAACCTCGTTGAAAATAGAGAAAATTGCATTTTCAGTACCAATGCATGATGTGGTTGGATTCCTTGTGAAAAATGAGCCAAGGTTGCTTTTTGAACCATTGTAAAATTCATCATATCTTGCAAGTTATGATCATTTAGGTAAAATGAACTATCAGGTTTTGCATAATAAACAGTCAGTTGTTTGCCCTTTTGTTGGCATTCGTTATAAATTTTGAAATATTCATATTTAGTGGTTCCGGGTCGTGGGCAATTTTGTCTGGGTTCCACTTTGTATCTTGCATTTAACTGTCTGTTTGAAGAAAAAATGCATCGAGCACTTTGATCGCCGTATTTTGTTCAATAGTTCAAGGGTTCGGATTCAAAGCCAGGGTAATATCATCAGCATGACAGTTGCCATCGGTGGAGTTTTGAAGTGTTCCACCGGAATGGAATCTCTCGCCGATGACATTGTCATCAGCATAACATTTAGTCTCAGCTAAGTTTTTTTAGCCTTCGCCGATATAAGGAGCTCTCGCCGATGGGCGATGGCAATCAACGAAGGGGGTCGTCGGTAGGAGTCAGGCCGACGAAAGAGCATCGGCCAAGGTATGGGCATCGGCGGAAAAGATTTGGAGTTCGCCGATGGCGAATCTCTCGCCGATGGAACTAACAACTGAAATCGGTGAAACTCTCGCCGATGAAATGAACATTGGCCAAAGTAGTAGCATCGGCGCAGGAGGTTTGGAGTTCGCCGATGGGCGATCTCACGCCGATGGAGGATGAGCAAAGGGGACATCGGTAAGAAAAGAGTGATCGGTGGAAGGGTTATAGAGTTCACCGATGGTGAAACTCTTGCCGATGAAGAGAAATACCTGCCGAATGGAGGATGAACGAAGAGGCCATCGGCCAAACCATAGTGATCGGCCCGAGTATTTTTGGACGCGCCGATAGTATAAGTCTGCCCGATAAAGAGAAGTACAGGCCAAAGGGCTATATCGGCATAACTCACGCCGATGGGCAGGAAAGGGAAATGCGATAGGAGTTTTAAACTCATTTTTTTGGCGCCCGTGGCATTTTCCCCGGTCAGCGATAGTTGACCCGATGGGTTTTGAACAGTCTGTGTACATTTTGAACGCAGTTTCTGCTAATTTTGGACCTGATTTCCACATTTTGCATGGTCACCCTGATTTAAACAGATATTTTTGGTTCCCTACTGTTCATTTGGAAAATTTGATACTTATTACTTGTCTTGTCTTGCAGGCTTGCAGTTGAGGAAGCAGTTGGAGCTTGATCACAGTGACATCATGGAGGAAGGAAATCCAATCTCAGGAGCAGGAAGTAAAGATGAAGTGCGAAGAAGTCAAGGCCAAACCAATGGAGGACAGAGTTGCAGCTGAATGTATTACTACAACAGACAAACAAAAGTTATTGCCAAGCTGCCGGAACTTCTTAGAAGGGGCAATATTTTGCTCAGATTTGACATTGCTCAGAGATATTTTGGAAGAGCTGGTTCACTTGTATTTATTGCTATAACTAGAGGTTTGAACCAGGGGTTTAGTTAGGTTTCTGCTGTAGTGAGGACAATCAGAATGTCTTTATATTGTGCCTCTCTACATTGTAACACTCTACAACAGGGGCTACAATAGGGATTTTATTTTTTAGAAGCACACAGTGAGTTAGCTTAGCATAGTTTAGAGGTAGAAGAAGGAGGTCGCCTGTTTGTCTGCAGTAAGGTGCACGTGGAATGTTTGGCTGCCTTACTGTATCTGTAAAGCTTGTAAGTTCTCTGTAGTATGATCAATGAAACTAAGAGTCATTCCTACATTGTAAATCATGTATGACTATTCGTTTCTAATACAATAGAATCTGGAGTTTTGCATCTATCTTCTGAGTGTTCTCCTGCTCTTCTTTGTGTTTTGAAATATTTTCTTTGAGAGCTTGCAATTTTAAATGTATGTTTGTGAAAATGCTCAGAACTTGCATTTAAGGTTTTTACTGTGGATTTGATCAAATTACTGTGGTATTTACATAGTGCATAACAGAAACAATTAGATCCTTCGGTAGATTAAATGAGGCATAGATTAGATCTTTCTAACTTTTCCCAACCCATCTGAAATATTTAGCTGAAAACGTAGAAATCTAAAGGAAATTGTCTCAAATTTGAAGAAACATGCATAACAGAGTTATAAGTAGACAGTTTTTCATAAATAGATAAAGAAGAAAGCTGTAATAATTCAAGAAAACCATCTAAATTTGCAACACAGTAACACTTGTATGCAAATGAACAAAATACTTGTTGAAATCTATGATCTTTTTTTGCATAATCTTAGTCCAGTAAACCACAAAGCAAACCTAAACTACGTAAGGCCCCTTGAACATTACAGCTTCACATTGACCAACTGAACTTGACCAACCGAACCATTGTAGACTTGGGATTAGTTGAATCTCAAATGATTCCTTCTTATCTTTCAAGTATAGTTTCAGTTCATTATATGTGAATTTTAACTTATTGTTATGATTGCATCAAAACAATCATCAACAGTTTTCTGACGCTAGGAAGAAGGCTGTATATTGCAATCATCAACAGTTCTATGAAGTAAAGATTACAGTCAGTTGGAGATCTGAGTATGCGCATCAAAGGGTTTGTAGATATGTGTCTGAAGGTTCTCGTATAAAGATTTCAAAGATCCACATGAAGATTTGAAGAAGTTATGGCCATATGAGTAAAACTAGTTCTGGCAACTGTTCAGAGGTGACAGAGTAGCTCAAATAGGTCTGGTGAGATCTGAAAATGCAATATCTTGTTATATGGATTTGGTGGCATGTTTGGGAAGCCAATGTGAATTGACAACTCGATTGGCTTGTAGTTTGGAGGTTTGCAAGTGATCCTTCTAGTGTGATAGTGATGACCAGCTGTGTTCTTGAGGTTCTGGATGAAGATGTAGATAATTGCAATAAGTAGAAGTTGTGTGGATGTTCTTGGTAATTCAAGGAAGCTTGGGGAGGTCTCTAGATTGTGCCCAGTTCGTGTTGGCGGTCCGCATTGAAGATAGAGCTCGTAATTGAAGATTTACCTCTTAGTGATGATGTTCTTCCTAGTCTTGGTTCATCAGATGTTTTACACATGTTGCAGATGATTTTGAAGATGTTTTATGAAGCAAGGTGTGTTCCTCGAAGAAGATTGAAGTCCCAGATATGCGTGGCCAACAGGGTAGTGATGCGCATGAAGTTTTTGTAATAAGTCAAGTTGTATTTGTGTAATTTCTCTGTAATGAAATAAAGTATGTGTTGTGCTGACTTTGATGATCATCCCAAAGTCGATGTCTTGTATAAATAGGATTTGTGATCCATGGTCATGATGAGAAAGTGATAGAGAGGAGAGGAATGAAAAGCAAAGCAAAAGTGTTGAGCTTAAATGGAACTGTCTCAAGCATGGTGAAGATGCTAATCTCCATTTCAAGTATGTAATATTTCTATTATTTTGTAGACAGTGTGTCTCCAGTAGGCAATGGGCCTCTTGTGAGCAGTGTGCTTGGGCAATGAGCCCTAATTGGCAAGTGCCATTTTTACTCTTATTCTTTTAACAGAGAATACAATCTTGGGTTAGTCACCCCGTGGTTTTTCCCTTAACCGGGTTTTCCACGTTAAAATCTTGGTGTCATATGTGTTGAATGTGCTTTTGCTCTTAAGTTGTATTTTACTTCTATGATTGAATGATTATTATGCTATTGAAATATGAGAAGGATTTAAAGAATAGAAGGTTTAGTGATGACTGATTCACCCCCCCTCTCAGTTGTCTATCCTAAAACCAACACCTACCACTATCTACCACCACATCACAATATTTACCTCATGCTTTGCATTTGGTCCTAAACAAACTCTTCATTTGTGTTAGTTCAACCCTATTGTTCCACCTCAAATCTCTCCATGAAACTAATGAATCTCTACACTCATGGTCTCTCTGAATTAGCTAACCTCACATCACCGAATGTAGATCCTACACTATCTTCTACCCTTTTTCCTTGGCACTTAAATGCTCTATGTCCTTCCTTGCCACACTTGAAATAGGTTCCCTTAAAGGATTTCTAGATTTTTCTCTCATATCTCTTTCTACCCTACTGAGAATATCCTCCATGCTCTTCCTAAGCTTTTTTATAATGAGTATCCTATACTCTTTTATCTTTGTAGTGACTTCCATCACCATTTATACATTTGTAGTAGATACCATAGTCATCTCCCTTACTGATGTGATAATTCATATCATCTTCTTTCTCTCTATGATGGGAACTTCAACCTTGTTTTTATCTATAATGCTATTTAATTCTCCCTTAACCTCTCAAGGTTTCTCCCTTTTCACCACATCTCATCCTAGTACTTTGGTTATTCTCCTCTCTTCCTCTCTAGTAGTTCTACTTTTCCTCCTACTTCTGGTTTAGTTTGTTGTCTATGGTGAGAGAAAACTAGTAGGCCTCCTCTGCTATCTAGATATTCCACATACGCAACTCCTCTTGGATGGATTCCCTCAATCCATTGATGTGCTTTGCCACTTTCTTACCTCATTCCTCATGATGTCCTAACCAGATTGTTAGCTTGTAGCATTTTTCAATGTATGAGCCTTCAAAGTCATCTCTCCTTGTGACAAACTATGCAACTCCTTCAATAATTCTAACTAGTAACTAACTATAATAAGTTTATATTTTAGCTTCTCTACCATCTAGTCCCACTTCATATTGCTAGGCTTCCTATTCTATTTCTATCCAATTGGAATTCCTTCCACCATATTGTCACATATAGTTTAGAATGTCCACTCTGGTCCTCTTGTCAATACTGATTATGGCCTTCAACATCCTCTCCTCTATAATAAATCCCATAATTAAGTTACACATTAAATACTAGCTTAACCCATCATACATCTTCTATTTGATTTAGAAGTGCCAACATCAAAGACTTACCAACCATAGTCACGGCAACAAGTCTATGTCATAACTCATATACTTTCACTAAAGTATGGTAAGTTCCCAATGTCAAGGTCATCCCTAGACCTAGACCTAAACCTCGATGGTTCATTCACAATGGGTTCATAATTTATCCTGGAATTGGCCAAAAAGTCAATCAACTAATTTACATTCATTTTGTGGTCATTGAAGCTAATATTGGAAATCTTCAAACCCAATATCAAAGCTTCTTCTATATAACATCTCAATCTCTAAGTTGGATGCATTCATTTGAGAATTAATGGGGAGTCACCTCCAAGTATTAAATTATTCACCTTTCTTGAAGCTATTACTACCATACCTACAACTAAGGACTCCCCTTCTACCTCATCATTGCTTTTGATTCCTAGAAAGAGGGAACCTCCATACAAAAATTCACCTTTCAAATTCCTAAGCACAAAACTTATCATATCATTACTTGGGTTTCATTAGGAGGTACCACTAAAACTTAATTTCACATACCCTCTCAAGGGGTTACCCAATGAGATCTAGGGACATTATTTCCACTTTGCATACATTAATTTTTACTAGTTTTGTTATCTCTTACCTCTTGAATGCAGCCATTATCCATATTTTTATTTAAGAATTTTAATTGAAATCTCATATACTTTTGATGTTAATACAAGATAATGAAAGTTGAACTCTCTCTTCACATAGTTTTTCTCCATGCAATGGATTTTGTTTTATCTCTTTGTAGACAATTAGATTGGTCATCTTGTCTATTTTAACCTATCCATGGCACAACAAACTTTAATTTTGTAGGACATTAAGATTATGCTTGCATTCTATTATTATTTACAAATAAGAACCTTTCCCAACCCTAAATTAAACATGGTGGTTATAATTAGGCTAAACTTTTGAATCCTCTAATGGAAAAGTTGATTCAGCAATAGATGAGACTGAGTTTCTGAGCTTCTGGAATTACTGTGTGATTGCTTTTTTTGTGTCAACGTTTCGGATCATACTCCATGATCCATCATCAGGACAAAAGATGAGAAATTCCAGAAGCTCAAAAACTAAATCATGGACTGTGTAAATATCATGTCTACAATAGATGAGACTATTGCTAAAAATGCTCATTTCATTTCATGAATCATGAAATGCATCAAAAATCAAACTTGAAGTATCTTCACAAAGTGATGAAAGAATAAACCCATGTCAAAAAGAGAGTTTTAAGAGTTTGGAGAGTTGATACCTCAATATTTTTTATTACACTACAATTACTACTTATGATTGGGTTAATTTTGAGAATATAATTAAGCATATTAGAAAATTGAACCTTGAACAAGCATTCTTATTGAAATGAATTCTTTAGAAAAAGGACTAGACCCAAGAAAAGTTATATTTATATTTAATTTTTTTATTTTAAAAATACATCTAGAGGTGTACCATATCTTGATATCAATAGTTCTCTTATGTAAGTTATGGTGTGTGGAATGGTAGTTACCTATTGTAATGATAACATTATTGTTAATTTCTAACTTCGCATTCAAAGATTTCCCCCCTTGTACGCTCGAACAAGATCGTGACATGTTAGAGGGAGCATGGAATTGTTTGGATGGTCATTAAGAAATACTATTCATATTTCAACATATAGATTTTAATAAATGTAATCAATTAAAATTGGTGCTATATTTAGAAAATTATAGTTGTAAGTGGAAACCTTCTTATAAATTCATGTTATCTTTTAGTTAAGGATCTATAATTATTATGGTTGTTATGATGTATTTATATACCTTGTTTGGAAAATGACAAATAAAAAGTGATAATCAAAGTTGATACCTTGTTTGGAAAATGAACTTGGTGGTTCCTCCTCTTTGGCTTTTTCTTTTCCAGCTGTGGGAATGTATTCATTGCTGCACCCTTTACAATAGATTATCAGCATATCTTTATTCATAATCTTGCTATGGAGTTTACGAATTCCAACTTTTATTAAAATCAAACAGGTGAAAGTTACCATGAGGATAAGAGTGTTTGTTTTGATTTTTCCTTTGACCTATCTTGTCTGTTTTTATTTGCGGGGCCATTCACTGTCGAGTGTCCTGCAAGATTCCAGTGGAAGAAATACAAAATCGTGTGAGAGGTGGACCCACTTGATTTTTTTTTCTTTGTTTTTTTAAGGAGCATGTGGAAATGTATAACGGGTATATACTCCGTTAAGTTTTTGATTTTATTTCGTACATTCTTGTCTTTAGGCCTGTTTACACAAGTATTTCTCTATGCTTAATTTTAAATTCAAATTTAAATTGAGTTATATAAAGATGTCACAATTAAAGATTTTATTTTGTTACGATCTTTTTATTGATAATCATTTAATATATTTTAATATTTTTAATTGAATATGACTAATTTAAAATTTTGTTAAATCTTTTTTAGTTATGTTTTGTTTCTTTGAGTGTGGGGTCAAATAAGATTTTTTTATTGACAATCAATTAACATATTTTGGTATTTTTAATTAAATATGTCCAATTTAAAATTTTGTTAGATCTTTTTTAATTATGTTTTGTTTTGTTGAGTGTTGGGATCAAATTTCATTTAGCACCATCAAAGTTTAATTTCACACGTCCATCTTCAGAGATACTCATTGAAATCTAGGGGTATTACTATTAACTTGTCTACATTGTTTTCTTCTAGTTTTGTTATCTCTTATGGGGCTATTATGCATATTTTACTTAATCTTAATTGAAATCTCTTATATTTTTGATGTTAATACGAGCTAATTAAAGTCAAACTCTATTTTTACATAGTTTTTCTCCACACTCTAGCTTTTATTTTGTATCTCTGGAGACAATTAGATTGGTGATCTCGTCTACTTTAACCAATTAGTAACACAACAAACTTTAAGTTTGTAGGACACCAAGATTATGTTATTATTACAAATAGAAAATTTTCAAACCCTAAATTGAACATGGTGGTTATAATTAGGCTAAAATTTTGAACTCTTTAATGGCAAAGTTAACACAATTATAGCTAAGGCTACCACTAAAATTTTTTGCCTCATGAATCACGAAATTTATCAAGAATTGAACTTGAAGTATTTTAACAAAGTGATGAAAGGATAAACCAATGTTAGAAAGAGTGCTTTAAGAGCTTAGAGAGTTGATAACTTAACTTTCTTGATTGAACTGTGTTTAATACTTATGATTGAGTTAATTTTGAGAATGCAACTAGACATATTAGAAAATTGAATCTCGAAAAAGAATTCCTATTAAAATGCATTCATTTTACAAGGATTGGACCAAGAAAATAATATTTATATTTACATTTTTCTATATTGGAAAGACACATCTAGAGGTGTACCATAATGTGGTTATCTTATGCAAGTCATGATGTATGGAATGGTCAATTACCTATTATATTGATAACATTGTTGTTAATTTCTAACTTTAAGTTCTATGATTTCCCCCATTTATGCCCAAACCAAGTTGTGACAAGCTAAATTAATAGGTTGGAAATGTTGCGATGACCATTAATCAAACACCCAAGGATCAAAAGTAATGGCTCCCGAAAGTTGGGCTATTTTTGGAGGGAGTTATAAATTTCAAAATTTTGGCTAGAAGGTGCCAAAAAGAACTATTTATGACCATTTTCAAGAATCTTTTGGATAGTAGAGAGAAGGAGGGGAAACTGGCGAGTCATAAAAAATGAAGGAAAATATAAAACCTAGCATATTTGAAGCTACAAAAGGTAGAAGACTTTAGAATCCAAAGGAAAGAAGCTATAATGTGGTTCAAACTTTTGAGGATTTCATCCTCTAATTTGATTCCAAATTATGTAATGTAATTTGTTTCCAATTCAATAAAAGAACAATCCTATTTTTTGTGAACAATTTGTGTTCTCGTGTGTTCTAGGATTTATCCCCTAATCATTTTTATTGGTTTTGTTATCTCTTACCCATTGAATGGGGCCATTATCCATATTTTTATTTAATATTTTTAATTGAATTATCTTATATAGTTGATCTTAATACAAGATAATAAAAGTTGAACTCTATCTTCACATAGTTTTTCTCCATGCTCTAGCTTTTGTTTTATCTCTTTGTAGACAATTAGAATGGTCAACTTGTCTATTTTAACCTATCCATGACACAATAAACTTTAATTTTGTAGTACACTAAGAGTATGCTTGCATTCTATTATTATTTGAAAATAACAACCTTTCCCAACCCTAAATTAAACATGGTGGTTATAATTAAACTAAAATTTAGAATCCTCTAATGGTAAATTTGATTTAGTAATAGATGAGGCTATTGCTAAAAATGCTCCCCTCATGAACCATGAAACACATCAAAAATCAAACTTGAAGTATCTTCACAAAGTGATGAAAGGATAAACTCATGTCAAAAGAGTGTTTTAGGAGCTTGCAGAGTTGATACCTTAACTTTTTTGATTAAACTATAGTTACTACTTATGATTGGGTTAATTTTGATAATACAATTTGAGCATATTAGAAAATTGAATCTTGAACAAGCATTCTTAATGAAATGAATTCTTTTGAAAATAACTCTAGACCCAAGAAAAGTTATTTACATTTACATTTTTTTAATTCTAAAAATATGTCTAGAGATGTACCACATCATGATATCAATGGTTGTGTTATGTAAGTTATGGTGTATGGAATGGTAGTTACCTATTGTATTGATAACATTGTTCTTAATTTCTAACTCTACATTCCAAGATTTTTCTTCCCTTGTATACTCAAACTAGATCCTGATATGTTAGAGGGAGGATGTAATTTTTTGGATGGCCATTAAGGAATACTATTCATATTTTGACATATATATTTTAATAAATGTAACCAATTGAAGTTGGTGCTATATTTAAAAATTATAATTGTAAGTGGAAACCTTGTTATAGATTCATGTTATCTTTTAGTTAAGGATCCATAATTATTATGGTTATTGTGATGTCTTTATATACTCTTAGTGGTAAATGATAAATAAAAACTTTATAAATTAGGATACTTACTTTTAGTAACCAAAATTACAATAATATTATATTTAAGCAGAGATATTAACTACTCTATAACTCTTATTTTTAATAATTTAAATTAATTGAAATTTTAATCTTTACTTTCAATACAATATATTTTTAAAAATATTTAAAATATATATTTTAATAGAAAGAAAACATGGTATATCATACTATGGTAGCTTTACATGAACAAAATTTAATTTACCTTTGATGATATCTTAATTATTAACTTGGAGATGGTGTAAAAGATAATATTATACCATTCTTTGATGATATCTTAATTATTAAGTTGAAGATGATATAAAAATTAATATTATACCAATCTAAATGGAATGATTGATTAGATTGACTATGTATTCTTTTTATTTTCGTGAACATTTTAAAAAATATAAATTATTCAAAGTGATGGAAACTTATCTAAAGATTTCGAAACTAGAGGATTTAGAGGTGTCCTTTTATGTGAGGTAAAATCACCAAGAGTAAAGTCGTTGTTCATGATAATATGATTTTACATCATATCTTTATAAGATTTTACCACCATTTCATACTAATAGATTTTAAAGTAACCTAACTTAAGATGTTCAATAGTGTTTATTTATCTTAGTTATAGTGTTGAAATGTTGGTGAAAGTTAAAAGATGAGCACCATTTTAAAAGCTGTAGCTAAGATGGGATGGTGGATTCGTTTCCTGTTTAAATTTGTAGGATGCTTTTATTCTTTTGAAGTTCCACGGGCGAAAGACATGTTTATCTTTAAGGCAAAGCCTTCAACCTTTTTTCCATTCTTCACAGATACGTTTGCCTTCGATTGAAAGTCCATCAACTTTTTTTACTTCTTCTGGAATTGTTCATCTTCTTTTTGCATAAAAATTATAGAAGAACAAATAAAAATCTAAATCAATCTCCACATAAAGTGATAATCAAAGTTGATATCTTGCTTGGCTATATGGACCTCTTTGGCTTTTTCTTTTCTAGCTATGGGAATGTATTGATTGCTTACCCTTTTAAAACAGATTGTCAGCATATCTTTATTCTTAATCTTGCTATGGAGAGTTTATGAGATTCCAACGTTAATTAAAATAAAAATGGCACCTGTAAAGGTGCAAGTTACCATGAGGATACGAGTGTGTTTGTTTTGATTGTTCTTTTGAGCTATCTTGTCTGTCTTTGTCTGGGGGGCCATCGATGCAGGAAGCCATTCACTGCTGAGTGTCCTGCAAGATTTTGTACTGCCGATTTTATTTTTATTTCGTACATTCTTGTCTTTTGGTTTGTGCATACAAGTATTTCTCTAAAATTTAAAATTCAAATTTAAATTGAGTTATATAAAGATGCCATCAATAAATTGGTTTTAAAGATTTTATTTTGCCCAATATCTTTTCATTGAGAATCATTTAACATATTTAGGTATTTTTAATTGAAGATGTCCAATTTAAATTTTGTTAAATCCTTTTTAATTATGTTTTGTTGAGTGATAGGGTTAATTTTTATGAGGCACCATCAAAGTTTAATTTCATGTGTCTATCTTGAGAGGTACCCATTGAAATCTAGGGGCATTATTATTAATTTCACTACATTGTTTTCTTCTAGTTTTGTTATTTCTTATGGGACCATTATCCACAATTTACTTAAAGTTGTAAATTCAAACTCTTATACTTTTGATATTAATATGAGCTAATTAAAGTCAAACTCTATTTTCGCATAGTTTTTCTCCACACTATCTTTTTTTTCTCTCTTTGGAGATAATTAGATTGGTCATCTTGTCTATTTTAACCTATTAGTGACACAACAAACTTTAAGTTTGTAGGACACCAAGATTATGTTTGCATTATGTTGTTATTTACAAATAACAATTTTTTCAAACCCCAAATTAAACATGGTGGTTATAATTAGGCTAGAATTGTGAACCCTCTTGTGGCAAAGTTGATACAATTATAATTAAGGCTATCACTAAATTTTTTTGCCTTACGAATCATGAAATTTATCAAGAATCAAACTTGAAGTATCTTAACAAAGTGATGAAGGCATAAACCCATGTTAGAAAGAGGGCTTTAAGAGCTTGGAGAGTTGATAACTTAACTTTCTCGATTGAACTATGGTTACTACTTATGATTGAGTTCATTTTGAGAATACAATTTGACATATTAGAAAATTGAATCTTGAACAAGAATTCCTATTGAAATGCATTCCTTTTACAAGGATTGGACCAAGAAAATTATATTTATATTTACATTTTTCTATATTGCAAAAACACATCTAGAGACGTACCATAATGATATGAATGATTATCTTATGCAAGTCATGGTGTATGAATGGTCAATTACCTATTGTATTGATAACATTGTTGGTAATTTCTAACTTTAAGTTCCAAGATTTTCCCTCATTTATGTCCAAACCAAATTGTGACAAGTTAAAATAGTAGGTTAGAAATGTTGGGATGACAATTAAGGAATACCAATCAAATTTCAACATGTGGACTTTAATAAATATAACTAACTCAAGTTGATGCTACATGTAAACAATTACAATTTGTAGTGGAAAGACTGCTATAGGTTCATGTTGTCTTTTAGTTAGGGACCCATTGTTATTATGGTTATTTTGGCATTGTATCTGTATGTTGTTAGTAGAAAATGACAAATGAAAGATTTTATAAATCACAATACCTATGTTTGACAAACCAAAAATACAACATTATATTTAAGTAAGAACTCTAATTTATCTATAAATCTTATTGTAAAGGACACAATTAGGTAGTAGGGTCCAAAGAAGGACTATTTGATGTAGAAGAGGACTCACTTCTCTCGCTAGAAACACACACTCACAGCACAAGAAATATTAACAGATTGCAAAACACTTAAAATTATGTTATATTGTATTGATAACAAACTGCAACAAAATTACAAATTTGCAATAATTTTATTTACAACATTGGCCTCTCAATGCCTCTACAAGAAACTTCCTTTCCCTTTCTCTCAAATCTACAGACATAGCCACTCTCTTCCTCTATCTTCAAACAACACTTGCTCTTCACTATGCCCTTCTCATGGCAGAGATTTACCTCTCTGAAATATGCTCTGAGAAATCTCCCTATGAGAAATCTACTTTTGATCTACTGCAATATTTCTCTTAAATACCTCTCCATTTACAATGCTTGGCATTCTTCATTACCTGCAAACCAAATTAAATTCATTTTGCACTTCATTTTCTTGAGAAATGTGTTCAAAGAGACATTTTATCTTCACAAAGGTGCTACCCATTTTTGTGTCATTAAAAATCTGCAATATAAACTTTGTATGCAACCTCCCAAATGAGGCGTTTGATGTTCACCACATTCCCACTCCTTTTAGAGTTTGTCTCTTTTTTTATTGTTTAAAACCTGACGTATTCTCCTTTGTTAGGCACATCATACACCAATTTTAATTGGGTTAATTAATGATTTTAATGCCTCCACTACTTCCTTTTTGGAGCTGTCAAAAATGAAACAATTTTCACTATTTTGGGTTGCCCGTAACATGATTTTTGTCTTCTGTGAATTACAAATGCATTCACTGGCTTTGGTAGGGAAAATATAATTGAAAGAATGAAAATAAATGACTACAAATATTCTAATTAACTCCCTTGTTTACCAATCAAAGAAAATCAAACAAATGGAAGCTTTAGATGTGCAGAATTAGGTGCTAAGAGGTGGAAAAACTAAAATTTCTCCATTTTTCTTGAAAAATTTCCCAATGTTGTGTTATGACCCCCTTAAGTCCTCTAAAAAAGGATTTCTCTCCAGCCCTCATAAATTTTGAAGTTTTAAACTTTTCATAAACCAACAACACACTTTCAGCCTTAACAACACAATTTTTCAGCATTAATTTCTCCCAAACAGTGGAAGATATGACTTTGATTCTTTTTGCACATTGAATAGGGTACCTCCAAGAATGCCCCTACAAAAGGATTCTATTCTATCTCTTACAAATTTTTGGGAATAAATTTCACAAAATTGCTTGTAGAATGTTGAAATTGCAGATTGGTGAAAGTTTGATTCTTGTAATTTTATGCCAACTTTGAAGTTCTATGATGCTGAAAGATGCCAATGACAACCAAACCAAATAAAAAATAAAGACTAAACCTAAATTTTTTTTGGGTGATGCCAATTGCCAGTCCGCCCATATGCTCTTGCATCATTGTCTAACCATGTAGCCTAACATAATCTATTGTTATATGGAGCCTAATCAATCTCAGAGGTTAAATTTTTGTATTCGAGAAAATATAAAAAAGTTTTATTTTTGTAACCGACATACGTTTTGATAAAATGGTTGGAGAAGGCAAAAAGGCTTAAGGGTTAGGGTTACTGATGATATTGCATTGTACCATATTGCAACAGTATTGAATTGCATGAGATTGCTTGTGGTAATCAGTTCTATTTTTTGCTGGATAGTAATATTGGACTCTCTATTGGTGGATGTAGCCCGAGTTTTGGGTGAACCACGTTAAAATTGTCTCTCACCATTTTATTTTTGTATATTTTCATTCCTCTATTTAATCTTTGATTATCTGCATTTAATTGATTTCTTCTGCCTGCTATTCCTAATACAATCAACACCATAAGATCATAAAACAACACAAGATCATATAGCAACAACAAGAAATTATATAAGCTTGCACAATTATCCATGATACCAACCACATCCACTATTATATAAGCTTGTATGATTACATCCACAAAGTTTATTTCAATGAGCCCTCTTACATGCTTGGTTGCAATTGTTTGATTACAATAAGATTACAAAAATGGGTAGTTACCATTATGGGCTCCTACATACACAAACCAGTAACTATAGAAACACCACTTTTAGACTTTTTGCATCAACTACATAATGATTTCTAGTATAATATAACTTTAGAAGTTTACCAATAGAATACTATAACAATAACCACTATATTCCTATATACCATAATAAATACTCTTGTTGGTAAGAAAATGGAGAGGACTCAGTCTGGAGATCTGAGCCTCAGTCAAATCTTTATAGTCAATTTATACTCCAGAAGATACAGTGAGAGAATAATAAAGAATAGCAAGGAATTATAGAATTTGGTAATAATGTAACATTCATGCATATCATACGAATTCATATACACTTAGATATTAGATCCAATCCTTATATGTCCATTTTTGGTGTAGTCACGATTAGGAGGGTCCACAAAGTGAGCTATCTAGGCCATGAATTTAGAGTAAACACAGTGGAAACAACTCGAAGATATAAAGAAAATACAGATTTAGTCATTCAGTATATCATAGAGTTCAAATACAGGTTGTCTGGCAACATGTGGGCTTACAGTTAGGGTTCACAGGCCTAACTTCATAGTTATAGAATATACACAAGATATAACTTTGAAGCTCCTTTGCCAGAAATTCAAACTATCAAACTATCTCTATCTAATTCACTACTTTCCTAGGCATCTATTACATCAATTTATATAATCTCTAGAACATAAGATTCCTCTGCATCAGCCAAGGAAGATTACAAACTCCAATGAAGAGCTATAATGTGTGTACACAGATAGGTCAGACCTAATTGTTTCGAACTCCTTCACAAATGAATGAAATAGCATGCAGATCTCAGGGAAGCTCGAACATGATCCAAATAACATTGAATGATGTACCATTCAGCTCCACAGGTTGTGAATTACTCTGCAAGTCTTCTCCTTTAGCTAATTGTCTGAGACTGTTAGGATGCTATGTTCTAAGTGTAGATTAGTGATCTCAAAATGAAAGTAGAAAACATAAAACAATGCATAAACAAGCATTATACCTATCACAATGAGTCACAAATCCTTGATAGGGTGGAAGGAGTTGCACCCAAACTCCTTAGATTTACCCAAGTAGATGAATGTGGATTGCTCTTTGAGATTCAACACAATAGGATGAAGGATTTCAATTTAGATGGAGATTGAGATGGGGACGAGGAATGATTTTGGCATTATAATGGTATGATGAGGAGATTTGAGAGAAATTTGGGCATGATAAGGATGCAAGAATAAGTTATGGTATATGGCTTAGGGAAGGGTCTCATTTATAGATTTTTAGAAAATGGATGGAGGGTAAGGATTAAAAGATGAGACCAAGGGCTACAAATGGTTGAGAGTTAGGGTTTGGATTGAAATCATAGCCTTGTGACAAGTGTCACAAGGGGAGTGGATGAGAGAGATCAAAGGTTGAGATTAAGTCAATGAATTTGGAGGGCTCTCATTATTTGTGAATTTTAAATTCACATGGGGAAAGGTGAGGAGGATAAAAATGAATTAAAAATTTATTTTTTGGGAAGAGTGGATATGACAAGTGAATTAAAAATTCAACTCATGGGGGAGTGTGAATTCAAAATTTACTTTTATGTGGAGATGTGAAGGTTGAAGTACACATGTACACTTACATGTGTAAGAGGGTGATAAATGAGGTGAAGGAAGATTTGACCCTTTGAATAAAAAAATGAATTTTATTCAAAGGTGTGTGGGAGGATGGGTTAAGCAAGGTTAATTAAGTGTTTAGCTTAATTAATTTAGGTCTAGAGGATAGGTAGGCTAGGATAGCTAATTAAATAATCCATATTTAATTAACTAGGATGGGGATAGGTTGATTAATAGGGTAGATTAATTAGATAAGTATGATTTATCTAATTAATAGGAATTAGGGAGATGGACAAATTAGCTAAATAAATATTAGGAATATTTATTTAATCAATGAAGATATAGTTATAAGGTAAAGCGATAAATTAAGTGAATTAATTGATCACAAAGGATGGGTAAATGATCAAAGGTAGATGGTTAGAGATAAATTAATTAAATAATCAATTTATTTAATTAATAGGAGGGATAATTGGTGGTGTAGAGATATGGGAAATTGGTTTCCAGAGCAAGTCAATTTTAGGTGTCTACACTAAGAAAATAGTCAATCTTCTGATAGCAATAAGTTTCTAGCAACTGATCCAAATGATCTAATTTTTGGATATGATGTGTTTGATTGTGTCTAGATGTTAAGTTCAACTCTGTAAGGTCTAAAATGAAACTATGGTAGAATACAGACCAAAATACAAAAACTACTACTGACTAAACTGACTGTACTGAACTAAAAATTGAAAAGAAACAAACTGAAATGCAAATGTTTTTGGTTGATGCAAGATTTCTCTTGAACTAGGGATGCTCTTGCATCAGACATCCAGGGTTATTGAAAAAGTGAGTCCCTCACTTTGTTGGGGCTAGAGGGAAACCAAGACGGTCTACCTCACCCTGAGAAATCCAAGATGAGTCTTCTTCTGGTCTGCCTTTCCACTTCACAAGATATTCTTTGTATTGTCTTCCCCTGATGTTGCATCTAACTCTACTATCCAAGATGTTCTCAATCCACTCTAGTGCTTGTTGTGGCAACTGCTTATTCAAATATTCTTCAATTTTGTCACTGAACTCTACTTCATGATACCGATGTAGGTCTGCAATATTAAAAATAGGTGATATGCCCAATGTCTCTGGTGTCTCGACTTCATATACATTTTTTGAATCAAACTTTCTAAGTATCCTACATGGTCCAAACTTCTTCATCTTTAACTTGTTATATATCCCAACTAGAAATCTTTCTTTTCTCAAATATACCATCACTTCATCTCCCACTAAAACTTGTGTGTCTCCTCTTCTCATCTACTTGCTCTTTATACTTATGGTTCATCTCCTCCAAATGTTTCTTAACTTGATTATGCACTATCTCCATGTGTCCTACAAATTCTTCTACTTCTACACTCCTCTTCTCTTCTATACTGATGTCTCTCAACTCTGCTACTCCTCTAGGGTTAGTTCCTATCACAATCTCAAATGGTGGTCTTTCAATATTCCTATTCACTGAATTATTATATGCAAACTCTACTTTTGATAGAATCAAATCCCAATTTCCTATCTTCTCTCCAACTAAACATCTCAATAGGTTTCCCAAACTCCTATTCACTACCTTTGTCTGTCCATCAGTTTGTGGATGAAATGTTGAAATGAACTTCAAATATGTCTTCATCTTCTTCCAAAATGTCTTCCAAAAGTATCCAAGAAGTCTTGTATCTCTATCTAAAATTATGCTTTTAGGTAATCCATACAATCTCATAATCTCCTTGAAGAATAGATCATCCACATGAACTACATCAGTTGTCTTCTTACAAGGTATGAAATGTGCCATCTTTGAAAATTTATCCAACACTACAAATATTGAATCATGTCCTCTTGGTGTCTTCAGCAATCCAATTATGAAATCCATGCTAATGTCTTCCCAAGGTCTCTCCGGTACTGTCAAAGATTTGTACAAACTAGTATTCTAACTATGTCCTTTTACAACTTGACATATCCTAACATCTTTATGTATCTGAGGTCAAACACAATTTTCACTCACTAAAGATACTGTCTTATCAATGCCAAAATGTTCTACCAATCCCCCACTTTGTTTCTCTTTGATCAAATTGTCCCTCATTGAACTCCTAGGTATGCACAACTGATTCCCCTTGAACAACATATCTTCTTAAATGAAATAGTCCAACCACTTACTCCTATCTTTCACAACAGGTTCCTTATAAATTTTTCAAGGTTCTGTAAAATCAAGATCTTCCTCATACCATGTTCTTCGATTTTTCAAATCCCAACACTTCAACTCTCATCTTTGTCAACAAGTTCCTTCTTCTACTAAGGGCATCTGCAACTTTGTTTGATTTTCCACTCCTATGCTTTAATACAAAAGTGTAACTCTGCATGAACTCTACCCATCTATATGTCTTTGATTCAACTTTCCTTGGTTGTTCAGATATTGTAAAGCTTGATGATCTGTATACAACACAAACTCCTTAGGCAACAAGTAATGTATCCACTTCTTCAAGGCTTGAATTATGGCATCTAGAACTCCTGATCATAACTTGAATATCTTCTCCTTTCATCATTCAACTTCTCACTGAAATATACTATAGGTCTACCTTCTTGAATCAACACTAATCCTATTACATTTCCACTTGCATCACAATCTACTTGAAATACCTTATTAAAATCTGGTAATGCCAACACACGTTGCTCTGTCACCTTCTACTTCAACAATTCAAAAACTTTTATCTGCTCCTGATGTCCACTTAAAGTCTTTTATGTCACCTCTCATTGTCTTTGTCATAGGGTTACATACTAAACTGAAATGTCTGATGAACTTCTAGTAGAAACTACCTAATACATGAAATGATTTGACTCTTCCAATGCTCTCTAATGTAGGCCATTCAACAATTGCTCTTACTTTCTCAGGGTCCATCTTCAATCCTTCCACAAAAATCACAAATCCCAAGTATACCAACTCTTCCTTCATGAAACTACACATCTTGATGTTTATCAACAATTTCTCTTCTCTCAGTCTCTACAATACTTGTCTCAGGTGCCACAAATGTTCTTCTTTTGTCTTATTAAAAAATGGAATATCATCCAAATATATAATAACAAACTTATCCAAGAATTTCTTCAAGACTTCATTCATCAATCTCATGAAATTACTCAGTACATTTGTCAATCCAAAAGACATCACTAACCACTCATACAATCCTTCATTTGTCTTAAAAGAAGTCTTCCACTCATCTCCTTCTTTGATTCTGATCTCATGGTATCCACTCTTCAAATCTATCTTTGTAAAATATTTTGCTCCACTCAAACAATCCATAATATCATCCATCCTAGGTAAAGGAAATCTATACTTAATAGTGATCTTGTTGATTTCTCTAGAGTCTATACACATTCTCCATTCTCCATATTTCTTTAGTTTCAATGTAGGTACTACATAAGGGCTCAAACTTTTTCTGATCAAACCTTTCCTCAGCCACTCATGTATTTGTCTATCCAATTCTTCATTCTCTATCAGTGCCATTTTGTATTCTACTTTGTTAAGAAAACTAGCTCCTGATATAGGATCCATGTGATGACTAATACTCTAGATTGGTGGCAATCCTTTAGGTAAATTATCTGATATGATGTCTTCATACTCTATCAGCAACTTAGTTATCTCCTCTGGTTGTGATTCTTCAATCTCCTTCAATTTTTCTGGCTTCTTAGGGATCAAAGCATATTACATATTCTCATGTGTCAAACCATCCAGAAATTTCCATCCACCTACCGAATAGATTCTAGCATTTCCACATACTTCACCCTT
Source organism: Cunninghamia lanceolata (assembly GCA_027924645.1). Taxonomy (NCBI): domain Eukaryota; kingdom Viridiplantae; phylum Streptophyta; class Pinopsida; order Cupressales; family Cupressaceae; genus Cunninghamia; species Cunninghamia lanceolata. The sequence continues at coordinate 3,984,794 of BSBN01000985.1, read as the reverse complement.
AGGATCATCTTCCAAAGGGATCAAGGTAATTCTCTTTCAATTTTATGTTTTAGTGTATCTATTCTTTCTTCCATCATGTATAGCTTTTCTATCATACTAGCATGGTCTACCTAACAATATATGACAAACATCCATAGGCATAATATCACACAATACCTCATCATGATAAGATCCAATATGAAATTTCACCAAACATTGTTCACTCACCAGTACCTCATGATCATCATGAATCCATGCTATTTGATATGGCTTAGGGTGTTTCAATCTTTCCAACTTCAACTTAGTCACAATCTCCTCTTAAACCAAATTATCTAAACTACCACTATCGATTACAACTTTACAAGATTTACCTCCTAATTTGCATCTAGTTTTGAAAAACTTTTCCTCTACGGTGGTTCGTCATTTGTCTCTACTTGAAATAGTGCTCTCCTTATTACAAGTGATTCTCATTTCTCAGGTTTACCAACTGAACTAAGTGATCCAACATTTTCTTCTTCCATATAGGTTGTTCTTCCATTGTTCTTTATTTTCTTGCTTGTACTCCCTTGATTACATTCAAATGCTCTATGTCCTTCACCTCCACACTTAAAACAAGTTCCTTTGAATGTTCTCCTATCAGTTCCTCTTCCTTCTCTTCTATATCCTTAACTCAAGTACAAACTAGGGTTTCCTCTATGGTAGAAAGTTTTGTCATCTCTCCAGTACGTATTATTATCTCTGTCCTCCTTGAATGTGTTCTCCTGTCTATTCTTCTTTGCATATGATCTTTTTCTACCCAAAAATGTTCTATCTCTCTAAAATTTACCACCACTGCCTCTCTGTCTCTGATCATGCCTCTTGTTCAACTTCTCTTCAACTTTTAGGGAAAATTGATATACTTCTTCTAATGTTGTCATCCTTACCAAACTCCGTTCTTCTTGAATGTTCAATCTCTGTCAATTGGTGTATCTAGCTATTTTCTTCTTGCTTTCTTCACTATGTCCTATCCTTATGATCATCTTATGAAATTCTTTAGTGTACTCCTTCACAGATTTCTCCTTCTATCTTAGGTTCTGCAATCTCTTCAATAGTTCCAACTCATAGTCAACAGGTATAAACTGATTCTTCAATTTTGTCACTATTTTGTCCCACTTTGTAATCTTCTGTTTTCCCCTTCTATTCCATTCAATATATCATAGAATTCAAATACAAGTTGGCTAAAAACATGCAGGCTTACAATTAGAGATCACAAGCCTAACTTCATAGTTACAAAATATACACAAGATATAACTTTGAAGTTCGTTCGCTAGAAATTCAAACTATTAAACTATCTCTATGTAATTCACTACTTTCCTAGGTATCTATTACATCAATTTATATCATCTCCAAAACATAAGATTCCTCCATGTCAGCCAAGGAAGATCACAAACTTTAATGAAGAGTTGTAATGTGTGTATACGAATAGGTTAGACCTAATCGTTTAGAACTCCTTCACAAATGAATGGAATAGCATATGGATCTTAGGGAAGGTCATCCATGATCCAAAAAACATTGAATGATGTGCCATTTAGCTCCATAGGTCATGAATTGCTCTACAAGTCTTCTCCTTTAGCTGATTTTTCTGAGACTGTTAGGGTGCTCTGTTCTAAGAAAATAGTCGATCTTCTGATAGTGATAACTTTCTAGTAACCAATCCAAATGATATGATTTTTGGCTATGATGTGCCTAATTGTGTCTAGATGCTAAGTCCAGCTCTGCAAGGTCTAAAATGAAACTACGGTAGAATGTGAACCAAAATACTGCAACTGCTACTGACCAAACTAAATTTACTAAATTGAAAAATGAAAATAAACAAACTGAAATGCAAATGTTTTTGGTTGATGCAAGATTGCTCTTGAACCAGGGATGCTCCTACATCAATTATATATTCATTAAAATCTTATATACAAATAGGAAGGTCTGAATCTCTGCTCTACATATATCTCTTCTTATATATTCACTCTTACATTTCTCTTACATCTTACATATGATCTATTACCTATCTATACGTTACATTAAAGATGCGTCCCTTACAAAATGTCACTATCTATGTCAGCCTTGTCCTGCACATGCCCTTTGCAGTGAGTTGCAGTACAATTTGCTGTGAGCCTTGCTGCTATACATACCTTGCCAACAATTCTCATATTGTACTTCACATCATACTCCTTGTTACCTTACTTTGTATCTACAATCTTTCTCCCTCATTGTTGAACTTAGCTTCTATACCTCTACTCCATCTTAGTTTTATTTGCTTTCCTTCAACTAATTTGAAACCATATATATATAATCCTCCAACTTCTCACATGATATACATCATCCTCAAGGTAGCAAAAAGACTAAAAACACAAGAAATGCGACATTACCTAAAATTAAGAAACTTACAAATTCTAATGATCGAATAGTGGGGAATCTCCACGTTGTATACCACATATATTTACACTAGTTAGTATAATCCTCCCAAATATTCACCTTTGACACAAACCCAAAATAAGCCTTCTAAAAATAGAAAACATTCCAAATAAACACACTATCAACCAATAGAACTTGTTGGCACGTGCCTAAAAGTTTTGAAAATCCCAAGTTTTATGCCTCCTTGTTGTCTAAATTTTTTTTCACCCATTATTGAAAACCAATATGAAAATTTTTCAATGGATTTACCTTGGTCTATTTTATGTTATGATGACTATTTTACCTTCCCCATGTCATGTACATGTCTTATTGTTGCCAAAAATCTTATAAAATTCCTTTGTTTTGTGCTTTCCACATCTTTTCCTATCTTTTGGGTGCAGGGTTCCAAGTTCCAAATCCCATCAAAACCTGGAACATCCCTGATTTTGAATCCTATTGGAATGAAGAACATTCCTAGTTCCAATGTCCTTTAGAACCCCCATTCCCCCTTGCTCAATTTAGAGGGTCAAAAGCTTGAATTTTTTTAGATGTTCATAGAGATGATGGCTATATGTGTCATCTAGGATCAAATGGACCTTTCGTTCAGGAGTTTTGACACTTTGAGAATTTCAAAACTTTTTCATGGACATTGGAACATCCCTAGTTCCAATGTTCTTCTAGGACCCCATTCCCCCTTACTCAATTTAGAGAGTTAAAACTTGAATTCTTGGTTTGAAATTGAAGTCTATAATTATTGGCACCCCTTTGCATCTATTTTGACCTTTGTCTAGGGTTTTGGCTCATTTTTTTTTATTTTTGGGTTGTCCATGATCCTTCTAGACCCCCATTTTTTCCATGCTCAATTTGTGATAAGGGGGTCAATCCTAGAACACAATAAAAAAATTGCACAAAGAAAATAGGAATGGTATCTTATTGATTTGGATAACACATTAAATTAAGAAACTAAAATCAAATAAGAGGTTGAATCCTCAAAATGCTGCAACACACTACAACTTCCTTTCTCTAGATTCAGGAACCTTCTGGCTTCTATAGCCTCAAATCAGCTAGGGTTTATGTTTTCCCTTATTTTATTGACTATCCACATTCCCCCTTTTCTCTACTACCCCAAAGGAGTCCCAAAAATGATGATAAATGACCCTTTTTGGTACCTTCCAACCAAAATTTTGAAATTTGTAACTCCCTCCAAAAATAAGTCAACTTCTGCGAGCCATAACTTTTGATCTGGGCATCAAATTGATGAACTGTTTGATGCGTTGGAAATCTCGTGAAGTGCTCTTCATGCTGGGTGCTACCACAATAATGGGTTACACTTTCTAGGACATCCTGATTTTTGTTGAAATCACATATTTTTAGAAAATATAATGATTTAAGCCTTAAAAGTTTCATTTAAAGGATTTTAATTGAAAAGGGTTTGATCAAAACCCCTTATATTCAAACCCCCTTGGATAGGATCCCACTAGTTTTAAACCCTACCTATAATGGAGTCTCCTCTACACCTATCAAAATGCTAATAAAAAACCACTTTTGATTTATCTTTTGGGGGATCAAATGAATTCATTTAAAATTTATGTTTGTAAGTATGTAGTCCTTATTATAAGCTTCTTAAAAAGTATAATTTTAAATATATTTAATTTGATTATTAGATTTATTTATTTTTTCTTGTGAATGTAGGTTTTTTACTGAACATCAAGTTCTCTGATCTACACACATGGAAAATTAGTAAATTAGTGATTTTTTTTTTTGAAAAATATCTATGCCCTAGGTATTGATGTCCTTGTTTCAACAAAGAAAAGAATTGAATTTCGATGCATATATAAAAAGTTATGTTTTACAGAATACACCTAGTATAAATTATAATTGGTTTGACTTCAAAACATAATTCAAAAAAAAATATTCAACAAAACATTATGAAACCAAATGCATGCCCTATATATCAGTGTTACCAATGTAAATTCAAAAGAATCAAAATTTTATCCTTTGTAGAAAAAAGTTATGTGCTACAGAATACACATCATTTTAAAAAATTATTGTTTACTATTAAAAACTAGTTATCAAAGGAGATCCAAAAAAAATTACAATTTAACTCCATTTAAAAAAAAAAATTAGAATCTACAAATAAAATCTCTCAAATCACTAGTTTACATCATCTTCAAATTCCTAATGATTTAGCATCTATAGGTGTCAGAAAGTGAAGATTTAGTTCAAAATATTGATTTCAATATCAAGTTTGGCTGAAAAGTGTAACCCATTATTGTGGAATGACCCCGCTAAGAATTTTCTTTGCCCATTCCACCCATTTTAAGGGTAGTACTATTGGTAATATGTGTTTTTATTAATGTCAACATAACATGTGTCAATCTGAGGTTAGACTTGTATAGAGTTTGTGTATAAGAGTTTGAGAAGCTGATGGATAATGCAAGATTTGATAGAGATGGTTTGACATTGTTGAAGACATGGGGTCAGCACGTTGAGGGCAAGTTAGTCCAGAAGACTCAACAGATGGAGGGAAATTGTCTAAGTGTGATGCAGTGATCAGTATAATGTCTAAGTATGATGCAGAGGCAGGTACACCTATTATAATATATTTCCAGTATACCTAAAGTGATATCTTGAAGTTTTGGTGTACTGCACTTAGAGATAAACTGCAAAAGTTTGATTAAGGTATTCACAATGTATATCCTAAGGCAGAGTCACAGTATCTTGGTCTGCATTCCTTTGCAAAACAAGATTTAGTCTTGTGGTTTAGAAGATAAGTTGATCTTGAATTTAACATGCTATATCCAAGATTTTAGTTCTTTACATCTTTAGCAAAGAAAGTTATCAATCACAGAGTTCTGGATAGCCCTCAGACAGAGTAAAGCAATCGTGGAGACCTATTGGAGTTCTGTAGTCCATGGTATAGGCCCTGGTAATACTGCACCTGTGGCTGTACTCTAGCAAGCTCTGCTTGCACCTGTGCTAACTATGTCTGAAACTGGCTTACCTGTGCCTGTGCCTGCTGCACTTGCCCAACCAAAAGGTGTTGGCTGCGTCTGTCCCCATAGCTGCCACTGAAGTGTCCTACTCTACACAGATCACACGTACCCGTATGTCTGCCATATCCCTCTCAAGGGTCCACCCTATGATGATTGCTGCATCTATCTCTTGTCGGCTATCAGCCCTCCTAAGCTATGCCCGTAGCTCTCGCACCTGTCCCCTCAAGCTGGCTATGGCCCTCTCATAAACCTCTACCTGCACCTGCCCCTGTGATGCCTCTGCCTATCCTGGCCCCTATGGCTGGGGCACCTGCTGCTATGCCACCTGCTGGGGTGGCGGTATCTGCACCTGTTGCGGTATCTGCTACTATGCAGCCTATACTAGCACTGCCTACTCAGCTTGAGCTACCCTCCTCTGCTACCTCAGCCTCTCTCCACCATCATCTCCCCCATCTTAGCCACCATCCCATCCTCCTCTACCTCTCCTTCACCCTCGGCCAACCTGGCCCTCCTCCTCTGAATCTGCCTCGTCAATACGAGGCACCAACATACCAGGCCCTAAGTACCTTAGGAAAGGATGTGCCATCATCCAATCCTCATAATCCTGTGTAACCCCAGCATTGGCTATCTGTGTCGTCATGTCCCAAGCCACATATAGAGTCTATCGGAACTCTGCCAGGGCCTCCTCATAGGAAGCCATTGGCCCCCATCTAACCTGCTCTGCATGTGTCCGTGCAAATAGTGCTTGTCCCTGTGGCATACCCTACCTCCTGCCAAATTGCCTTAGTACCGGCCTACCATCTGCCTCTCTAGTATGTGTCGTGTTCACCCTATCAGCCACCTCATCTTAAAGTAGTAGGGCAGCTCGTGTCCCTCATCATCCCAGGGTTCGCAATATAGATATGGTCGCCAGACAACCACATCTACACCATCCAAAGTATGTCTCCAGTACTCTAGCTTCCCCAGCCTGTGCTGGGAAATCACTCCTGCATAGCCATAACTGTATGGCTCCCCTCCCTGTCTCGCAAATACACATATTGGCCTAGTCACCTTTATGTGCTCCCACAACCAAAACTGTAATAGTAGTACCCCAGTTGATAGACTCGTGCTGTAGTGGTACACTACCTGATGCATGTCATGGTACAGGTGAGCCAATACACAGACACCCCATGCATATCGGGTGCCCTCTGTCATCATCCGCTCCATGATCCTGCCCCATCTAATGGGGAACCCATGCGATCTCTTGTTGGGGCATACAATGCCTCTGATCAATCCTGCCACAATCCCAGGGAAGTAGTCATAGTAATCATAAATCTCATGCCAGGGGATGACCTGTCCAACTAGCTTAGGGTCATCAAATACTCGCCTACACTTAGCGAGTCCCACATCTCGCTATGCGTCATACTCCACCAACTCACCCTGTATAGGCAAGTGCAGTATCCTGTATACATCCTCTAAGGTCACAGTCATCTCTCCTATGGGAAAGTGGAAGGTCCCATCCTCACTATGGAATCTCTCCACCGCAGCAGTGAACAGTCCACGGTTCACCCGCACCTCGGGCATGAAGCATACATAGTCCAAACCCATGGCACCAAGTGCCTCTCTGTCAATCTCTGTCAGCATGTATCTCTACAATAGGGGCATGGGGAACGTCTCCCTAGACTGTAATGTGTCTCGTATCTCCTCCTATAAGCACACAAAGCAAGGTGTCAATCTAAAGCCGCATATACCATACTCAACATATCTACTAAGCTATATCAACTAAAACTTAGCATTTCAAATTGATCAAAACAACACACTACATCTCTTGACTAGATTCCTATAATCTCAGAGATAGCTCATCGATTCCCACATCAAACAGGATGCTAATCAAATCAATTTTGCTAAGTAATTTGCTATCTCAAGCAAATGCACCACTACAGGTGGTAAAAGTGCCATTTCTTGACAGATGCGCTGCTTCTGGTATATGCGCCACTATAATTAGCATATGCACTGCCAAATCATGGATGTGCCATTACAATGCACATATGCGCAACTCTAGTGCATGCACCACAACACTTGGCATATGCGCTGCCAAATCATGGAAGCACCACCAAATTAATCATATGCGCAGCTTTAACATATGCACCATCAAAACATGCATATGCACCGCAGAATGACAAATGTGCCGCTTCACACTGCATATGCGTCGTTCTATAGTTTGGCGCATCTGTTTACCCTATTTTTCGCTAGCATTTATGACACCCTAATTCGATGCTAGGGAAAATTTTTCAAAGCACATACTGGGGGTCCTACCTCTGCTGGCCACCTGAATTGACGGACTCGCTTGAATCAATGCTCCTCATGTGGAATGTTTGCTGCTCTGGCTACCATGTTGCTCCAAGTTTGCTCTAAGCTCTCCAACTCAATTCCAGATCAACCAAGTGTACAAATGAATTATCTTGTGGACCCAGCTCCTATTTATATCTTGCAAACCCTAAATATGGCTAGGTGATGACTGTGACTACTTCCCACGCCCATTTTTCTTCCAGTTTTCTTCTCATTTCTCTGAAACGCGTCCCTTTTCTTCAAACCTCACCTATACCCCTTCGTCTTCGTGAGATTGTCCATCTCACACCTTCTGCCCCTTTCTCGTCCAATCTCCAGAGGGGGCATCCTATCATCATTAAACTTGTACCAGGGGCAAACTGGGGCATGTATCACTATTAGACTTTTTATTCTTTGAAGCAGCGCCATAAACTGCATTGCATCAAAGAGGGGCAAAATGTATATGCCTAAAAATGACATGATTCATTCTAAATAAATATTCTAAATATTTATTCCCTTCTTCTATCAATTAAATAAATATTCCAAATTTATTTAATCGGTTCACTATTCCGTAATTAAATATAATCAATTTATTTAATTAAATTCCCTAAATTCTTCTAATATCTCACATAATTAAATAATCTTAAATTATTTAATTAATCTAAATCCCCCTATCCTAAGTTCTAATCTCAAAAATCCACCTCATCCGTACACCTCACTTTTCCACCTCACCTTGTCCACCTCACCTTGTTGCACATGTAATTAAATATATTAAATATTTAATTATCTAATTTTCCCTCACCCACATGTCCTATTTCTTCTCTAATCAAAGTTAGTTAACTAATCAATCAAAAGTGTTAACTAACTAGTCAATTGAGTTAATTCCTCAATCAATTCAGTCAATTCCAAAATCCATTCTTCCAACTGACTAATCAAGTTTGTTAACTGATCAGTTAAAGGAGTTAACTCTCCAATCAATGTTGTCAAGTCCCCTCTTTCATGATGGAGATGAGACACTTGTCATATTTCTACTGGTTGCATATTCCTCAACCATTCTCAGCCATTGATCATCATACTTCTCCTCAACCATTGATTCTCATTCTTCTAAGTCTATAAATGGAACCTCATTCTTCCATTCTATTGATCCAGGTTATTTGTATTGTTACTCTGTAAAAATTCACTAGCATGCCTTTGGCACCCCCAATACAATCTACTTGAGATCACCATTTGCTTTGAAGCCTTTCTTCACAACATTATTTATCAATGTAGCCATTTACTACCGACATCCTACAACATAGCAGAAATAGTGCACTCTCTGAGGGCCTACTTCATATAAGCAAGGACGGTTTTAATAGGCAAACAATAGAAGCTTTGATTCAAGGAAGGTTTGCACTGTATTATTCATTGCTTCATTCCATTCAATCTTTCTTGATTTCATTATTCTATTGATATTTGGGTTTATTATTGTTAAGTTGATTAATCCGCATTTTACCCTAACAGTGACCATGTGATTTTGAGGACATGCTCAGGGATGCACAATGCATGCTATCTTGTAGTATCAAGTGTTCTAGGTTAGTTATCAAGATGACAGAAGTAATACAATTAGTTTCATATGTCTAAGTTGTTCTCAGAAGCACATATTTGAGCACTTGGGGAAGATAGAAATTATATATATCAGCTATATGAGCTTCTGTAGAGATTCTACATGCCCTAATGTTTCTCAGGTTTGAACCACATGCACGTTTCTTTTATTTTTGGAACCGCATGAATACTGATTTTATGATTGTTATAATAATTAAAAAATTTAAATTCACTTTCATATCAATTAGAATCAATGGTATAAGTTTTTGGACAAGTTTGTGCAATTTGGGGTTTGACTATCTAGCTAGTTTTGTGTTTTTCAGGAGATCTGTAGACATTTGCAAAAAATAATCTTAGATCTGATTTTAATTTGTAATATTTCAGTTTGGTTCATTACAAATCCAAAATAGAGAGCATCTACTTACAACTAGAATCAACATGCTATCTAATCTTTTAAGTATGAAATACATTCACATAAGGAATTATAAACATTTCAATTCACCAACATACATGCCAAATAAGAGAAATACCAAATGGAATGCCATGCCTTTTTGACACCAACATCAAGATAGGCTAGACACCAACATTGAGACGGGATAAATTTACCAACATAGAAATCTCAACCATAATGTGGGCACAATACAACCCAATGAATAATGATGTCATAATATAAGTGCAACATATAAAATGGAGGACTCCAACATCCTCACTTAACCATTTCCAACATATGAGATAATGCTACATCAGGATAAATTACATATAAGACAAAATTGATTTTCCAACCAAACGACATCATAAAATAATAAGATAATGAAGGCTACTTTCAAAACATGGAAGGATCACATTCCAATAAATGAATTACACAAGTCATGTAAATATACATCAAAATAAATAATCTCCAATGTGCTACAATAGGCACATAGTACAACATGCTTAAATACAAAGGAACAAGGAAACCACCCAACTCCTAAGAAATCATCTCGATAGGACCAATGGGGAAATATTATCCACCACCCTACCATATTACCATCATTAAGCACAATAGATGTCTATTGCTCGATGACACTTTAGGAAATCCCTGAGCTATGGAGAAGATCATGGAAATACCACTATCAAGGCCATCTCACACAAATCAGAGGTATACATGACTACATTCAAGCCAATCAGTTCACACAACATACATGTTACAAATTGCAATACAACTAGTATATAAGGAAACACATGGCACTTGCAATCAATGTGCACAACACATGTGTGGCACAATTACCCATCGAATGCATATAAAATATGAATGGTTCACACAAGCCAATAAGCATAACATAATGCCATCACAATAATCAAGGATAAGGGATTCCCACACCTTAAATGCATGCCATACAAGGCATCAAATAGATACCATCATGCATACATATATGATATCTTGATAAGACATAAACACTCAACAAAAAGAATCTTAAGAATGACATCAACACTCTCATAGGAGCATCAAGATAAGGACACCTGCTACACCCTTAATATTGGTGTACATAGGGTTATGAATAGTCAGCTTGTGGCTATATTAACTCCTAATTAAGTCATGTTATCATTTATATATTATTATTTATTAGATAGGTTGGGGTAGGTGTTATATAGGGGTGTGTCTATTCATCCTAAGCATAATTAGGTATATATAGGAGGATGTGAGTCTTATTTCATCATCATATTGTGAAGTGTGTTCTCATTGGAGATATTTGGTGGTTTCCCCCTCAAAGTGGCCCGTTATTCTAAGTTATTATCAAGTATTTGTAGAATCTTTCATCTTATCTTCTTCCATTGTCCAATTTATTTCATTACAAGTGGTATCAGAGCATGATCTTGGCACCGTAGAGGCAAGATTTTTTCTCAATATTGGGGCGATTGTGGGAAGAGCATAACTTTCAGATTTTATTGATTTTTAAAATATTTTTAAAGGGTTTTTTAAGACCATATTAAAGAAGCTACAGTCCATATTTCAGAGGAATTGGAGCCGATTTGAGCGAATTATTGCAGAATTACAATTTCTACACATTTTATTTGAGATCTACATATCTCTCACATCCTGCCGAATTGGAGCATAATTTGTATTGGGTTTTTGAATACACAATAGAGGAGACTACATTCCAAATATTGGATAAATTGAAGAAAAAATAAGCGAGTTATTGCAAAATTAGGGTTTCCAACAAATTCACTCTCAAGGCTGCAAATTTGCTATTTTTTTAGAGTTTTTTCTAGGTAAGTGGTATTTGGGCCCTAGTAAGTTACAATAAAAATTGAAAAGGATTTATATTTCATTTGTGTGATTTATTTCAAAAATATTGGTTTCCATCATGACGGGGCTTGCAACAGGGAAATCCTCTGATAAGGATGGGGAAACAATATAGGATAGTAATCCGAATGAGGGAATAAGTAAGGTCAAGGAAGAGGTTTCCTCAATTAAGAGGGATATGTGTGACCTAAGAGGAGATATATCAGATATACAAAGCATGTTAAGCGCCTATATGAATGAACCAAGAAAGGAGTTCTCAGGAAACCAAGCTGAAACCTTCAAGTCGGCTATGAATGACACAAATTTTAATACTCCTATGGGATCTAGGATTTTTTTTCCAAAGGTGGATGTGCACAAGTTCAATGGTAAGGATCCTCTAACATGGATAAACCAAATGGAGAATTTTTTTGAAGTACATCAAATCCCATATGGACAAAAGGTCATGACGGCTTCCCTCTATCTAGAACCAAATCAATTCATTTGGTATCATTGGCTTTGTACTCATCAGAGGAAAAAGGGTCTCACCATCTCATGGTCAATTTTTACAGAAGAACTGCAAGCACAATATAGCAATAGTGTGACAGACAACTTCTTCAGCCAGCTTGCTAAACTTCAACAAACAGGATCAGTTAAGGATTATATTCATAAATTCCAAAATCTATCCTTAAGAGTGGATATAATTATAGTGGAGAACTTGAATGATTTATTCTTGGGTGGTCTCAAGGATCACATTCAACATGAGGTACGCATGTTTAGTCCTAGCTCTGTAAATGAGTCTTTTATCTTGGCATGCAGGGTAGAGGAGAAGTATTTGATTCCTAGAAAGCAAGATGCTATTGTGACAAGAGAGAAAGGATATTCATCACCTTCTCTTCCTCAACCTACTAGGCTAACTCCATAGCAAATTGAACAGAAAAGAGAAAAAGGGTTGTGTTTCAATTGTGATAGCAAATACAGTTGAGAACATAAATGTAGTGAAAAGAAATTGTTCTATATTGAAGGTCCAAGTGAGGAAGAAGAGGAGGAACCCGTATTAGAGGAGGATAGGGAGTCAAGTGAGGAATCATATGATTCTCAACCAATCATTTCTTGTCATGTACTCTCAGGTTTCAATGCACCACATACTCTCAAGGTAGTGGGCTTCTTAAAGAAATAGAAAGTAACAGTGTTGATCGACTTAGGTAGTACTCATAATTTCATTAACAAAAAGTTGGCAACTTGTCTAAATTGTTTTATATAGCTAGCCCCAGAGTTTCAGGTTTTGATTACAGATGGTGGTACATTTAGTTGTTCGGGAAGTGTCATAGAATTAAATTATCCATGGGAGATTATCAACTTGATACCCCAATGTATACGATATCCATGGGAGTAGCAGATATTATTTTGGGAGTATAATGGCTTACTACATTGGGAACAATTGAGATGAACTTCCAAGAACTATTCATGAGATTGCAATCAGAAGGAAAGGTAGGGGAGCTAAGGGGGTTGAAGGAAAAATCCCCACAGATGGTAAGCTTTCATCAAATGTAAAAGTTGCTTAAGAAAGGAGCGGATGGATTTGTGGCCTAGCTATGTTCATTAGAAGTCTCTCAATCTAATGCTCCTACTCATCCAGATTTACAAGCAATAATTGATCATCACTCAGTGGTTCTTGGAGATATGCCTAAAGGACTTCCTCCTAAGAGGGATCATGACCATGCCATACAACTAGTTCTAGGGAGCCAACCACCAAACATTAGGCCTTATAGGTACCCACACATACAAAAAAGTGAGATAGAAAAAAATATTGAGGAGATGCTAGAGGCAGGAATTATTAGGCATAGCCAAAGTGCTTACTCCTCGCCTGTGGTGATGGTGCATAAGAAGGATGAAACTTGGCGCATGTGTCCAGATTATAGAGTGCTCAACATGTACACCATTAAAGATAAGTTTCCTATTCTAGTCATTAATGATTTGCTAGATGAATTGAATGGAGCTATATATTTTACCAAGTTAGATCCTAGATCTAGTTATCACCAAATTCAGATTAAGGAAGAAGATATTTGTAAGACAACATTTCAAACTCATGAGGGTCATTATGAATTTTTTGTGACATCATTTGGTCTTACCAATGCACCATCTACATTCCAAAGTTTGATGAATTCCATTTTTAAAAAGTTCTTGAGAAAGTTTGTGTTAGTGTTCTTTGATGATATATTGATTTATAGCAAGACTTGGGAAGAACATTTGTAGCATGTAGATCAAGCATTACAATTACTCAAAGATAATCAACTCTATGCTAAGCCATCCAAGTGTGATTTTGGTCTTAAGGAGGTGGAGTATTTGGGACACATAGTTTCACATGTAGTAAAGGTGGACCTTAAAAAAATTAAGGCTATCATGGAATGGCCTATTCCAAAAACCATTAAGAAACTGAGGGGTTTCTTGGGATTGAAAGGGTACTAATGAAGATTTGTATAGTAGTACCCCTCACCAGTCTATTGAAGAAGGATTCTTTTCACTGGAATGAGTCTGCTAATGTAGCATTTGAGCAATTGAAGGAGGCTATGTTTACAACTCTAGTGCTTGCCACTTCGGACTTCACTAAGGAATTCATTGTCGAATGTGATGCTTCTGGAAATGGGATAGGAGTAGTTCTCATGCAAGAAGGTTGACCAATTGCTTTTGAGAGTCATCAATTAAAGGGTAAGAATCATTTCAAACCTATTTATGAGAAGGAAATGCTAGCAATCCTTCACGCAGTTAAACAATGGAGGCCTTATTTAATGGGTCAACACTTCAAGGTTAAGATAGATCATGATAGCCTAAAATATTTTTTGGAACAAAGACTATCCTCTGAAGAGCAACAAAAATGGGTCACTAAGATGTTGGGATATGAATTTGAGATTGTATATCAAAAAGGGAAGGAAAATATTGTGGCTGATGCACTTTCTAGGAAAGATGAGAAAGATGAAGCCTTATTGTGTGCCCTTTCAATATTACAAGCAAATTGGGTGGAAGAAGACAAAGGAGAGTGGCAAAATGATGTTGCGACAAGTAATCTCATCCAACAATTAAAAAGTGATCCTAGTAGTTCAGATAAGTTTTGTTTGAAGGGGGATATTCTTTGGTATAAAGAGCACTTGTATCTCTACAAGAATTTTGCTCTTCAACACAAGATTCTCAAAGAGCTACATGAGTCCCCAGTTGGTGGTCATTCAGGATTTTTGAAGACATATCATCGGGTCAAGCAAGATTTTCTTTGGGAAGGGCTAAAAGTTGATGCTCAAAAATTTGTAGCTGAATGTTTGGTTTGTCAAAGAAATAAGGGGCAGACAATTAAGAAACCAGGTCTCTTGCAGCCCTTATCTATTCCTAGCCAGCGTTGGGAAGAGGTATCCATGGACTTCATCACAAGGCTTCCCAAATCTAAAGGTCATAATGTCATCATGGTAGTAGTTGATCACCTCACTAAATATGCACATTTCATTGCATTATCACATCCTTTTTCAGAAAGTGTAGTGGCAAAAGTTTATTTGGAGAATATCCAAAAACTACATGGTACACCTAAGGTTATTGTCAATGATCGTGATACTATCTTTACTAGTCACTTTTGGAAAGATTTATTCTCATGTTTGGGTACTCAATTGGCTCATAGTTATTCATACCATCCTCAATCAGATGGCCAAACTGAGGTTGTTAATAAATGTTTGGAAGGATATCTACGTTGTTTCACTTCAGAGAAATAGTCTCAATGGATAGATTGGCTACCACTTGCAGAATGGTGGTATAACACTTCTTTTCATAGCTCATAAAAAATGTCTCCATTTTTGGCACTTTATGGATATCATCCTCCTTCCATCACATCATCATTAAAGGTGTCATTGAGAGTTCAGGTAGTAGAGGGCCACTTGCTTCATTAACAACATGTACTTTCATGACTCAAGGAGAATTTAGCTATGGCACAAAATCAAATGAAAAATAGGGGGACCAACATAGTAGTGACAGAAATTTTGAAGTTGAGGATTGGGTCTTCTTCAGATTGCAGCCTTATAAACAAATCTCACTGAAGCAACAAAAAATGAATAATAAGTTGTCTCCAAGATATTATGGGCCATACCAAATCATGCAAAAGATTGGTAGTGTTGCATACAAGCTAGAGTTGCCACCAACAACAAAGATACATCTAGTTTTTCATGTTTCTTGTTTGAATAAGGTAATTGGGCATAATATTCATACTCAAACAGTACTACCAGAGCTCAATGAAGAAGGAAGAATAATTTTAGAACCAGAGTGCATTCTTCAAACACGCACGAAGAAGCTGAGGAACAGAACCCTCATTGAGTATCTTTTCCAATGGAAGAATTTACTAGTTGAAGAGGCCACATGGGAGGATGAGGAGTTCATTCAAAAGAATCCACACTTGGTTAGCATTGAAGACAATGCTTCTTTGAAGAGGGGGGCATGCTAAACCCTTAATATTGGTGTACATAGGGCTATGAATAGTTAGCTTGTGGCTATCTTAACTCCTAATTAAGTCATGTTATCATTAATATATTATTATTTAGTTAGATAGGTCAGACTAGGTGTTATATAGTGGCGTGTCTATTCATCCTAAGCATAATTAGGTATATATAGGAGGATGTGAGTCTTATTTCATCATCATATTGTGAAGTGTGTTCTCATTGGAGATATTTGGAGGTTGCCCCCTCAAAGTGGCCTATTATTCTCAGTTATTATCAAGTATTTGCAGAATCTTTCATATTATCTTCTTCCATTGTGAAAGTTATTTCATTACAACACCACCACTCTTAGATAGGAGCATCAAGATACATGCCCACCATTCACACATAAGAGTCTCAATGTGAATGTTCACCACTCACACTTAAGAGCCTGAAGATGCACTTCTACCACTCACACATAAGAGGTTCAAGGTGAATGCCAACCACTCTTAGACACGTAATAAACACATTCAAGGGGCACTTCTTTAGTGTGCTCCTTGCATCCAATCTCATCCAATGAGTTGAGAACTAACTAACCTAAACATCCTATGAGAAACTCCCAGTCTTGCACAAATTAGGTCAACCTTCTTCAAGGAACCTAAAAATAAGGAAAATAACATTTTTCCCCAAAAACATTCTTCCCAATGCACAAAAAAATAAAACCCATGGAATAATCCATCATTCCACATATCATGCAATATTTAAAATGTTTAAAATTTAGTGAAATGCAATAATATATTTTCTCAAATATCCAGGGTCCACCATTGATAGATCTTGGAGCATCCTTCTCCAATTCATACCCAAAATTTCACTTTTTATCAAAATGAAGTAATTTGGAAATCTAAAAATATCCTCTTGTACCAAAATATCCCAACATCATGCTTATAACATCACATAATTTTTTGATAGAATTTGATAGGGTAAAATTGAGAAATTCATGTATTTTTCATGTTTTCCAAGAATCAAGAAAAAACTAAAAATGTGAAAATGCCTCTAATGCCAATTATACCCAACAACTCTCTTTTTAAATAAATTTGCATTATAAAAAAAATTAACATGACTTTTGTTGAAAAATTAGTTTTTGAAATTTTAAAATTCCTACAATTTAAATTTTTTAAATAAAAATTTAGTTCAATTTCAAACAAGGAAAGATTTACCTCAATGGATTATAAATCCACTTTCAATCAATTTCCATTCAAACAACTTTCAATTTCAAGTAATTCCAAGCATATGAAAATCCAAAATCTTCAAAGGAGTGTTTGAATGAGTCTTTTCTCCAATTTTCAAAACCATGTATAATGAAACTAACTAAGGACTCTAACTAATCTATAACTTTAAAATGCATAATTTACAACAATATTATATTTAGGTAAGGACTCTAACTACTATATAACTTTTATTTTGAATGTTTACATTATCTAACATTTTAATGTTTACTTTCAATACAATATATTCATTAAAATATTTTAAAAAACTAAATAAATACATTAAATAACTTAATAAAAGAAATGTATAGCTATCATAATCAAATTTTAATTTTTTTGATACATTAAAATGGCACTAAGGGGGCCATACCTAAATCCAAAAACTTAACCAAAGTTTGAATTACAGTCGAATACATATCACAAAAAACCAAAACAAGATTGTCAAAATAACTATATCCACATTCGCCATCGAGCCTTCAAGCTATTTCATCACCTGATCCTTCCTCCTTTCCATCCTCCTCTCCACTTAACACCATAGGGAGAGCCAACAACACAACATCTGTCACATCTTGAAAAAACTAGACAATTCCTTGAGAGATTCCATGTGACCCCTCACCACTTGGATCTGTTGTGTGGTTACACAACATGCCCCATTTTGCCTTAGCAAAACAGGGACCCAACTTTTTTCTTCTACTTGTTTGCTTCCCTTGTTTTGGCTGGTTTGGCAAAAGTTAGTTAGGTATATCACCTTTGCATATGCATTTGCATCCTACAGATGAAGGTTAGTTGTCAAAGTCAAAATCTGTCTCCATAAGACTCATAATCTTGAAGAGTGCAAAATTCTAAGCAAGTCTGCCTTTTGGATCACCCCTAATATTCCTTAAGGATCAAAAGTTATACTAAGTCAAAGATCAGTCAAACCTGATATTTCTTTCAGGGTCATATTTGTTAAATATTAGTCATATTCTTTAAATGACACTGAAACAGAAAGATCACCCAATATTTGCATATACATTAATATGCAAGACGTCGAAGTAAAGTACAAAGAGTATTTTCTCATTGAGCCTTGGGCATATTTTCGAAGGTCATATTGTCAAATATCTGGATATTCCCAAATATCACCCTTCACGAAATATGACCCTGACATCATCTTGGTTTGAGCTATAAAAGAACTTAATATGACGATGATGCCACTAGTATACCCGATGTTGGCAAGAGGCACTGCTACGCATGACATGTGTTGTCATTGATGGCAACTAAGTCCATTTCACACATCCGCAGTGCAGTATCAGATCATACCAGAAGTCAGGTACAAGATTTGTCAAGTTCGGATAGACAAGAACATGGTATATGGCAGAGTTCAATATTTTGGTCAGCAGATCTCTCCAGTTAATTATTGCATGTTGCAAATCTGAGCGAGTGTAGAGGAATGTCAGAATAATTCAAATCCAAGATTTTAGCCTCTAGTGACAAAGGGATTAAAAGTTATAAGCATCTGAGTACTAGGTCCTAATATGACAGAACAGTTCTGTGAAGAACAAACTGACTTATGTTAGATCCTTATGCAAATCTAGTAGAAGTGTTTTGGTGAGTTGTGTATATAATGTTAGTGGCTGACATGTATGGTGACCTACAAGTGTTATTTTTGGTACGCATCAATATTGAGGTATGGATTCAGTTGCTAGAACATAGTACTTGTATTGTTTGTTAAGTTCTTCATAAGGATGACAGAAAAGTGATTAAATTTTTTGAAGCAGATATATATAGTCCATGGATTCAAGTGTTTTGGGTGTGTGTATATGGAATGATGGAGTAAGTGTGAAAAAGGGCAGACTAGAGTATAGAAGAGAATAGATCTAAGGTCTGGGTTATGGAAAGACAATAAATAGGGCAGAGTGAAAATGAAGTGTGTAAGATCAATATTCAGTGCTTAACCAAAACTTGATCTTTGCATTGATAGATGCTAATTATTGGTTCAAACACATTGTAATCTTCATTTGAGCAGTGAGCTCTAGGCAGTGAGCCTGAATGCATGTGCATTCCCCTTTTGTAATGCTTTTTACAGAGTATAATCTTTGTGGGTTAATCCCCACCGTAGTTTTTCCCTTAACTAGGTTTCCATGTTAAAAATCCTGGTGTCAACTGTGTTATTCATGTTTCTACTCATGTGTTTGTTGATAACTGAGAGGGGGGGTGAATTAGTTATCCTAATAATTCAACTTTTTGTGCTTTCTTAATAGTTAATGCAATATTAGATCAAATAAGCAAGCATAATCATGAAATGGAAATAACACCAATACACATGAGATAATGATTTTGACGTGGAAACCCTGTTAAGGGAAAAAACCATGGGGTGATTAACCCAAGATATTATTCTCTATTAGAAGAATAGAAGATACAAAATGGCACTTGCCAATTAGGGCTCACTGCCTGAGCACACTGCTCACAAGAGGCTCACTGCCTACAAAAGACTTACTGTATACAAGAAGAAAACTTGAACTGATGAGAGGCATCCACACATGCTGAAGTTCAGTTCCGGTTAAGCTCAATAGACTGATCTGCTGCACTTCATTCTTACTCTCCTTAAGTGCTACTATCCTCTTACATTCCAAACATATTTTCTACCTTTTATACCATTCTTTTGCTTTTATTCACACTTCTAAATCTACACACACACACCCTTCACATCTAAATTCATTTTGTATATATATCTTCACAAGTGATTTCAACACTTTTCTAGTCGACATCTGGAATAGTCAATATTATCTCAAACTCTGGTCTGTTGGCTGAATCCTTGTATATCAAGTAATGCTGATCAAGAATATGCTTGTATAAGTCTTCAGTCATGTTGGCCAATCATGAATGATACCTCAAGAAACTTAGTTACTAGCAATATCTCTTCCGAATTTGGGTCTGATACTCTACCGGTACAGTTCTTCCTCTATCCACTCTGTCAAATAGGAACCCAACACTCAAGTGCTCATATCTCTTCACCCTTCCATCACCAGAGGCTAAATACTTGGAATCTATTAGTCAAGGTACTCCTCTTGACTTCACCAAAACCATACTTCACTAAAATACTTCCTCTAAGAGATCCAGACCTGACTGTCAGACCTTGCTGACTGCTCTGTTCTTGCTTACCAGATCATAACACTTCTTCAATCTGAATTTCGGTAGAGACTTATCATGTCTTGCGGATGTGTGGGATAACCTTTGTTGCCATCAATGACAACATTCAAGAATCTATATAGTGTCTCTTGCCAACAATCTCCCCCTTTGGCATTGATGGCAACACTTAGTGAAAAATGACTAAGTGTCACATTATACTCCCTCTTGGATGATGCTCTGTCTCTATGTATATTTTCTGGAGCTCCCCCTTAGCTGGATTCCTCATTTTTCACTGCTCATCACTCCCCCTTTGACATCAATGGCAAAGGGTAGGGTCCGTACATCAAATTTTTTAAAAATTTCAACTATACTTAGCCACATAAGTATATACATAAAGCATACTTACATATACTGAAGTATGTCTGCAAAAGTTGTCTTCAATTGGACAAATTTTGTTGCCCAACCTTGCTTCATCCTGTCCAAAATTGAGATGTGACCACTCAACAAGAATGCAAACGCATCTGCCCTTTTTAGATCTGTCGGATCACTGGTCTGGGCTGTGGTCTAAGTTTCTTTTATGGCCTCATGCATGGCCTCTAACTTAGGGATAACTATCTCTCTAAGTTCACCCAACCTGCTTATTCTATTTTTCTTTTCCTTCTCAAGCTTCTTGATTTCATTCAAGACTGCAATAGTCTGACATTCTTGATTTATTATGGAGGATGAGAGAGGATCAAAATTCTTAGATAGATTTGTTAGTTTGTCCTCATGTTCTTTCACTCTCTTCTCAATATCCAATGTTACTTTGGACCATGATAAACAAAATTTGTATACTTCCCCACCATCTTTAAGGGCATTTTCTAATATTTTTATCCCAATATTCATATTCCTCCTATCATTTGTTATTAGCCCTTGTACCTCTAATAATCTTTTTGCCAAGAATTCCTTCCGGACCTTATCTTCTGCTGACTTCTCTAGGGAATTAAAATGTGCGCTAACACTATTGACTAGAGATTTGAGATTACCAGATGAGGAGGATGGGGGATCCTTCTGAAAAGATGGCATGATCTTTTCAAGCACACCGGATGCAGCTTCTATAAGCTCACAGTCTTCCATGTGAGATTTCAAGAGTTTTTCGTTGGCCTTTGCATTAGCAAATGAAGCTATATTCATTGTTTGTACCAGAGAAAGAGAATCAAAATCAAATGGTCCTCGTAGAAGTTCTGGTTCATCAATCTCCATTGTCTCTTTGTTTAGGAATTCTTTGACAATTTCTGCAGTGTCTCTTGCCAGAGACAGATTCTTCTTCTCTTCTGCAGTCTTGGAATTGTCATCTTGTTTTTCCTTCACTTCTTTTCCTTTCTCCTCTATTCTTTCTTCTCCTTTGGATCTGGAGTCAGCAGGGGAAACCGAAGGAGTGATTGTTTGTTCATGGGCCACCTCTTCTAAAGCAGAGGATTCCAAGCCCTTATCTTCACCAGTGTCCACTACCTCTTTTGTCATTGCCTCAGTAGATCCTTCTTCAACACTTGTGGCTGATGGATTAACACCTAAATCCTCTATAACCAGAAGATTGAGTTTTTTAAAGGCATTCATAAGGATCTCTTTTGTTTCATTTTCTACTTTATCAGTTTCTCCAAGCATGAGCTGATTCATTCTAGTTTTTCTCTAGAACTCATCCTTGCAATCTTTGAAGATCATATTCATTTGTTTCTGAGTGATTAAAGGATAGAGCTGAATAGCTATCTACTCCCAAATTTCTAGATCTTTGGCTTGGGCATTGTTTCTTCCTTATTTCAAGTTCCTTCTCCAAGCTTTTGGGAATCAGAGATATAATTTCAATGAATGCTTTGTTGTAGATGTTTAGATACCTGACTATGGCATCTTGCAATATCTTCTGATCAGCTTCTCCATAATCATCATAGAATTCAACCATTGGCTGAAGATTTCCATCCACTGTAACTAATTTGATGATGTGATTAATGCAAAGAGTGGGTTTTTCAACAAATTCCTCTGCCTTTTCTTCTTCGCCTTGACTGATAGAGGGTTCACCAGATGTTTTCTTCTGTTTCTTCATTTTCTTGACTTCTTCATCAGATTCAGTCTCCTCTTCATCTTCTTGATTAGCATAAGATCTTGTGGCTTTTATCTTAGTTCTCTTCTCTCCTTTGCCGGATGATCTTGCTTTTGATTTTGATGCCCTTCACTTTTAGCAGTGGCAGGTGCAGATTTCTTTGATGATCTGGTC
This sequence comes from Cunninghamia lanceolata, assembly GCA_027924645.1. Taxonomy (NCBI): domain Eukaryota; kingdom Viridiplantae; phylum Streptophyta; class Pinopsida; order Cupressales; family Cupressaceae; genus Cunninghamia; species Cunninghamia lanceolata. The sequence goes on along the minus strand of BSBN01000985.1, from coordinate 3,962,178 downwards.
TGGGTGGAAGATTCTACTAGAGTACTTTCCTTTTCTACCTCTTTCTTTTCTTTCTCTACTCTTTCCATCTTATCTCTATTGGCAGCAAGTGCCTCTTTTGAGATGCCAAAGTCTTTGGCAATATTCTCTACTTCTTTTCTTACCTTTCTCTTCATCTCTGGTTGCCTTAACTCAACATGGATCTTCACACTAAGTTCTTCAAAGGTTCCAAACCTTTCTACCTTGGGATCCCTTGGTTGACTTAGCATGTGCTCAACATGCAGTTCTGCAATTTTCTCATCCACCTCATACCCCATTGGCATGATCCACACTGTTCTTGGTTCCACTGCCTCCATTAGACATTGATCAATCTCTACCATAAAACATACAGTGTCTTATACTTTTCAACTAGAGATTGAGGAATTCTCTCTCTAGCTTGCATCATGTTCTGGAAATTCTTGAAATAGCCCCAAAGAGTTGTATTATGTGCCTTGGCATCACCAAGCCCATGTATATAATCTCTAATTTAGATGGCTACTGGTCTATTATTCTGCCACACCCAACCACTGGATCCGGGCAGCTCATTCATAAAATAGAAAAACAAACACAATATCAGTCCACCATATTTAAAAGAGTTCTTTTTATCCCTTTTTATCTTCTATAAATTTTCCATTAGTTGGCTCCGAAGGATTTCATAGAGATCATAATTTGCATTCTTTCTTAGCATCTCATAGGCGATGTAAATTGCAGTTCCAGGCACTAAATTTTCCCTGCTGGAGTGATATATCTTATAACCGATTATCATGGAGGCAAACTTCACATCCGGATTAGTTATGTCTTCTATGGTCATTGCTCTTTTGTCAAACTTTGATCCGGTAGCCTCACTCACTGTTTGATTCTTAATGGATTTAAGAACAGGAATCCCACCGGATGAGTGTAATCTGATTATAGCTTTAATGGCATCCTTAGTGATCTTAAATGGTCTATTCAACCATAAGAAGTTATCATGTACTCTGCTCAACACATACCAGACCCATTCATCCTCCTCAAAATAGGGAAAATGAATGTATTGACCAAACTGTTTTTCTCGGATTGCCTGGTACTGTGGTTTGAGTTCAAAAGCACCATGTATTAACTGATTGTGATAGATGTCTGCCAGCTTGGATTTCCCAAAGTCTTCAATGTTCGCGTGAATGTAAACCCTAATATCTTTTGTATGCAAGACACCATGTGGAACACTAGAAAATGCTCCTAGGGGATCTACTTCCAAGGATTTGTAGGGATGTTTCTTGAATTTGGTATGAGGCCTATCAACGATCTTCACAATATTCAGAGTAGACATCTTTAAAAGGATTTGTAGAGAGATATTTAAGAATGGAGAATACCTTTTGCGCCTTTAGGTTTCACGGAGTGAGCCGGATTAATTTCTGGATGAATTGATTTCTGCAAATGAACTTTGATGGGCTTGAGGAAATTTGTTGCAGAGCTCCTCTTTGCTTCTTCTTAAATGTAGAATGAGCAAACGTTTAATAAGAAGAACCCTTATATTACTCTGTAAACCCTAATACCAAGTTGCAATAAATGCTCGACCTAAGTCATTTTGGTTTGCCTTATTTGGATGACTTGAAGAATTGGATCAATCTTGATCTAAACATCTTGCGGATCTTCCAAATCTTAACCACAGTTTATTTAGATGTTTCTCTTATGAACCCTTTAATCCGCAACTCTCCTTGTGCCAATTCCGGCACCAATCGACTAGCTGGGGGAAAATGGTTTTCTTTGTGTCTCCCCCTAAGCTAGAGCTCACTTTTTAATTTCCAGAAGGAATATCACCACCAGAGTCTGGTGTGGATCCATCCCCTACGTTCTCTGTACTTTTCTTCACCCAAATCTTATTCATCTCACTTTGAACCTCATCCGCTTTCATTTTTGTTTTCCCTTGTCTTGATTCTGATTATGATGTACTAAACCTCTTTTGTCCTAATTCTTGCTTTTATAGAATTTGGCAATATGACTGGATCTATTGCAAATTTGGCAAACAACATTTCTTTGCATATTTGATTGATATCCTCTTGATCTGCACTGATTAGCCATATGACCCATTCTATTGCATGCAAAGCATCTACCATTGAATGAACTGTTCATTTGCATATTTCTGCATTCATGAGATTTGTGACCATACCTCTTGCAATTGAAACAATGTCCAGAGAAGGATGTATTAGTCTGATTCATTCTCTTTCTACACTGATTAGCTTTATGACCAAAGTTATTGTAGTTGTGGCAGTATCCATTGAAGGATGGGTATCTTTGAGCATTAGGCTGCCTTACCGGAGGTCTTCTAGGCCGGTTCCTTAGATTTTTTGATCCAAAATTCTTCTGACCAGATCCGGAGCTTTCACCTTTTTCATATCCCAGGCCACACTTGTCATCTACCCTCTTTTGGCTTTCAAGGAGAACTTCAAGTTGAGCAAAGCTTATCTTGAATTTCTCTTTGTATTTATTTGCTGTTTGAAGATCACTTTTAAGAGAGACAATTTGATCCTCAAGTTTTTCTTCATTATCTTTAGCACCTTGAAGATCAGATTCAAGATGTTTGATTATTCTATCCATATTATGGCAGTCTTCTGATTTTTCCTTGAGAGATTGTCTTAGATCATCTTCAGATTTCTTCTCTTCAATTTCTTAGGTAAACTTCATAACTCTTGATTCCATTTCATGTCTTACCATGATGATTTCTTTTGATAACTTTTCACATAACTTGGTTTTCTCTTTCAAATCTTCATTTGTATCATTAGCTTCACCTTGACTTGCCAATTGCTAAAGTAGCTCCTTTCTCTTTTTCATAGAGAGACTCAGTTTCTCTTTTAGTTCTTTTATGAAATCATCAGCCTATTTGAGTCTTTCCTTTAATTCATTGACTTCAGAATTTGATTGCTCAAGATCATCAAAGGCAGACTTAAGTTGCTCCCTCATACCATACACATCCATTTGAATTCTCAGATCTTCCTCAAGCTGTTAGGCTCAGTTGGGAGGAACTCAGCTCTGATACCAATTGTTGATAACTGAGAGGGGGTGTGAATCAGTTATCCTAATAATTCAACTTTTTGTGCTTTCTTAATAGTTAATGCAATATCAGATCAAATAAGAAAGCATAATCATGAAATGGAAATAAGACCAATACACATGACACAATGATTTTGACGTGGAAACCCTATTAAGGGAAAAAACAACAGGGTGATTAACCCAAGATATTATTCTCTGTTAGAAGAATAGAAGATACAAAATGGCACTTGCCAATTAGGGCTTACTGCCCGAGCACACTACTCACAAGAGGCTCACTGCCTACAAAAGACTTACTGTATACAAGAAGAAAACTTGAACTGATGAGAAGCATCCACACATGCTGAAGTTCAATTCTGGTTAAGCTCAATAGACTGATCTGCTGCACTTCATTCTTACTCTCCTTAAGTGCTACTGTCCTCTTACATTCTGAACCTATTTTTTGCCTTTTATACCATTCTTCTACTTTTATTCACACTTCTAAATCTACACACACACCCTTCACATCTAAATTCATTTTGTATATATATCTGCACAAGTGATTTCAACACTTTTCTAGTTGGCATCCAGAATAGTCAATATTATCTCAAACTCTAGTCTGTCGGTTGAATCCTTGTATATCAAGTAATGCGGATCAAGAATATGCTTGTATAAGTCTTTAATCATGTTGGCAAATCATGAATGATACCTCAAGAAACTTAGTCACTAGCAATATCTCTTTCGGATTTGGGTTTGATACTCTGCCGGTATAGTTCTTCCTCTATCCACTCTGTCAAACAGGAACCCAACACTCAAGTGCTCATATCTCTTCACCCTTCCATCACCAGAGGCTAAATACTTGGAATCTATTAGTCAAGGCACTCCTCTTAACTTCACCAAAACTGCACTTCACTGAAATACTTCCTCTGAGAGATTCAGACTTGACTGTCAGACCTTGTTGACTGCTTTGTTCTTGCTTATCGGATCATAACACTTCTTCAATCTGACTTCCAGTAGAGACTTATCATGTCTTGCAGATGTGTGGGATAACCTTTGTTGCCATCAATGACAACATTCATGAATCCATATAGTGTCTCTTGCCAACAGTGTTATTGATTCTTGCTTATATTATTAATCTGTTAAGAAGTGGCATAGAAGAATTAACTGCAACAAGTATTAAAGTTTAAAACAACTAATTCACCCACCCCCTCTCAGTTGTCATCCCTAATTCTAACAATTGGTATCAGATCCAAGTTCCTTGCAAGAAGCCTAACAGCTTAAGGAGATTTGGGAAGGAATTTTTAATGAGTTCACTTAGAGAACAACTTCAATTGTCTTTGGAAGATCTTGACCAGACCAAAGCAGAAGTGGATGACCTAAAAGCAAACCTGAAGGATGCTGATGATTGCATTGACTTGCTAAAAGATAAATTAAAGAAATCAATGGGAAAAAGGAAGGAGCTACTTCATCAGCTAGCTAATCTTACTGAAGAAAATGGCATGAATGAGGCCTTAGAAGAAAAGACAAAGGAATGTGAAAAGATGACAAAAGAAGTTTTTGTTCTAAAGCATGAAATGGAGTCTAGGGCAATGAGGCTAACCAAAGAAATTAAGCAAAGGAAGAAGATTGAAGAAGACCTGAATCAAACTCTAAAATAAAGAACTAAAGAATGTTGTAGATTGGATAGAATAGTTGGCCATCTAGAGTCTGAGCTACATGAAAGTAGAGATAATGAGAGAACTTGAAAGGCAAATTGTCATTCTCAGACATGACCTAGAAGTTGCAAATGAATACAAAGAAAAGTTCAAGATAAGCTCAGCCAAACTTGAAGCACTTCTTGAAAGTCAAAGGAAGGTTGATGACAAGCATGTTCTTGGATATGAGAAAGATGAAACCTCTGGATCCGGATGAAAAAATTTTTAACCAAGGAATGTGAGAAACAGACCTAGAAGACCTCCGGTAAGACAACCTAATGCTCAAAGGTATCCATGTTTCAATGGAAATTGTTTCAAGTACAATAAATTTGGTCATAAAGATATTTAATGTAGAAGTCAAGTGAATCAAAGTAGTCCATCCTTCTTGGGTCAATGCTTCAATTGTAAGAGGTATGGTCATAGATCCAATGAATGTAGAAGTATGATAATAAATAATCTTGACAATAAAGGAAATAACAATTCTTTTTATGGCTAATGCTTTGCATGGAATAGATTTGGACACATGGCCAGTCAGTGCATATCAAGAATGAATCAACAAAGAAATGTGGCATGCTTTAATTGCAAAAGATCTAGTCATATTGCAAGATTCTACAGAAGCAGGAATAATGAAAGAAGAGGTTCAGTAAATAGAAAACTGGATGAGTAGAGACAAGACAAAGGTAAGGGTAAAGTTGATGTGAATGAGATCTAGAATGAAATGAATAAGACATGGGTGAAGAAAGATGTAATGAACAATGGTGATGGGTCCACACTAGAATCTAGTGCTGATAATTCCTCCGCAAATTGAGTCAAGAGTTCTGGCTCAGAGGAGCTACAGTGAAAATTAAATTCCCCCAACCAGTAAGTGGGTGCTTGAATCTAGCATGATGACAAAAGATAATTTGGGTTACTACAGATCATTTAAAAGAATTTCCTAGAGAAAAGAAGTGGATTTAATGATTTATGGAGTGATTCATAAGTAACTACATCAAGAAACAAAGTAACCAGATGAAGTTAGGGCAGCACATTTATTACAATCACAAATTAGGTTTTGTGGAGGATAAATGGTCTCTCACTCAAGCATTTGAATCACTTTTCATTTAAAGAGAACAAGAAGAAGAGCATCTGAACTGAAAATCCTAAGATTGAAGCATGAAGAATTAATTCGACTAAAAATTGATCAACCCTAACTCTGGGGAAGAAAAAGGTACTTTTCTGTGAAGCTTTGAATCTATAATCTATTGCGATGGCTACTCCTCTTGTTGTTGATATTACCAAAAGGCCTCGTCCAACATTTAAGAAGCATCCCTACAAGTCAGTCAAAGTCAAACCATTAGGTGCATTTTATGGTGTCCCATACAGAGTACTGCATGTAGAAGATATTAAGGCATACATCCATTGCAATGTGGATGAATTTGGAAATCAAAGATTGCTTGAATTGTTTTTGAACCATCCAAAGGATGATAACCATGATTTGAAACCAGAATTCAAAACCCTAGAGAGCAAACATTTTCTACAAGTCATTGAATTTCTAACATTTGATGAGAGTGAGTGGGTTTTTTACATCTTGATCCGAATACATGATGAGTTCATATGGGTGTTGAAAACTTTCAAGATTACAAAGGATTACCCATGTTAAAATCTATAAAAAACTAGACTATTACTGATGCAACCGATGCCAAGTTCGACAAAAGGGCAATGACCATCAATGACATTATTGAACCGGATGTTAAGTTTTCCTCTATGGTGATTGGTTACAATATTTATCACTCCAGTAGGGATAACTCTATCTCTAAAACTTCTATATATGCAACATATCAAATGTTGAAAGAAAATGCAAATTATGACCTATGTGAGCTGTTACAAAATCAACTAATTGAGAACTTGAGTAAAATTAAGGACAAGAAAAACACCTTCAAATATGGTTCTCTGATCATATGTTTATTCTTCTACTTCATGAATGAAGTGCCTAGAGTAAAAGGTGTACAATGGGCTAGTAATATACTAGTTGCAATACAAATAAGGGATCATCTACACAGCATTGGAGATTCTAAGGCACACAAAATTGCAATCTGGGGGTACTTTAAAAGTTTTTAGAGTATGCTGCACTCAAGGGAAAGAATACCCAAATCAATAGTTGAGAAGTACGAGGATGAAATTTGCTTTATGGTAGACACTAATCAGTGCCTAATGGAGGCTGTGGAACCCAGAACTGTATGGATTATGCCTATGGGCTATGAGGTTGATGAAAAGATCTTGAACATATATGCTCAACATCTCCTAAGCAAATCAAAAGATACCTCTGTTGAAAGGTTTGGAATGTATAAGGAGCTAAGTTTAAAATTGCATATTGAGCTCAAGTAACTAGAGACCAAGAGAAAAGTTCAGAGGCAAGTTGAAAGGTATGCTGAAAGCATTGGCCTAACCAATGAAGTAGTGAAGAAAAATAGAGAAAGAATTGAAAAGGCTAAAAAGGAGAAATAGGATAAGAAACAAGAAGATGCTTCATTGGAACCATCCTCCACTTCAAGGATTACTAGAAGCTATGTTTTTGCCTCCGTTCCCCTTAAACCTACAAAATTGGAAGACAAATCATCTGGTAAGAAAATGAAAAGAACAAAACTAATGGCAAAAAGGCCATATGGAAGTTTGGAAGAAAAGGATGAAGAGAAGATAGATAGAGATGATGAACTTAACGAACTAAAGGCCATAGGTGCTAAGGCTATTAAAGTATCTGAAGAAAAGCCCTCTAGAAGCAAGAAGACAATAAAGAGACAAAAATCAAAATCTGATACTGAGAAGAAAATTCCCTCTGTGAAAAACATTGTCAAGACAATCACTGTTGATGGGAACTTAAAACCATTAACTAAATTCTATGATCTCTACAATAATGCTAACAAAAGACTCTTGGAAGAAGCTACAATCAAGTATTTGAATGTGTTCAATCAAGCATTGGTAGAAATTTTGTCTGATGTTCCAAAAGGTCTGAAGGGTATATTAGAAATTAGGAAAAAAGTTGCCAAGGCAAAAGATATGGAGTTAAGAGAACATGTACTGACCACTCTATGTTGGGTAATCTCTAGGAGAGAAGAAAAAAAAATCTTCAAAGAGGTGAAAAATGAATTCATGAGCAAGAAGATTGGAGAGATAAATGAAATAGTTCAAGAAACTAAACAAATTTTGAGAAAAGCATTGGACAATAACAAGTTCTTTGTTGTGTCAGATGAGCCTGCTAATGACACACCAGTCACGGATGAAGAAGAGCAGTAGAAGGATGAGAAACAAATTGGAATAAATGACTCCTCTATTCTGGAAGTGGAGCAAATAAACAAGATACATAGATGGTGGATAAAATTGATAATTCAAGAGATACTCTAACTCCTCCTGATCAATCCAAAAAAGAAGATAATGATGAGAATACTGCTGCTACACAAGATCCTCCAGGACAGATTTCAAATGGTAAGGACAAAGAAAAGAATCCCCCTATAGATGACACAGAGAAAGGTGAAATAGAGAAAGAAGAAGAAGTCAAAGGTAAGGAAGATAGAGTACAAGAAGATGGTGCAAATGTTGATGGACCCAAACAAAATAGTCCTATCATTGAGAAAACCCAAGGAAAGGAAGGTGGTCCAGAAATTGTGGCAAGAGACACTACAGATGCAGTGAAAAGTTTTCAGAGTAAAAAGATGCTAGAGTTTGATGAACTTGAACTAATTCAAGGACCACTCAACCTGGATACTTTCTCTCTGGTCGAATTGATGAAGATAGCATCTTTCACACAAGCCAAGGCAAGAGAAAAGGTATTGAAATCTCACATAGAGGACAATGAGCTGCTAGGCCTTGCATCTAGTATACTAGAGAAGATAATGCCAACATTCTAGTAGAATCCATCTGATTCTTCCTCTGGAAATCTAAAGAGCCTTGTAAATTCTATAAGCACACACTTTGAGTCCTTTGAAAAATCTGCAAAAGTTAAAGTTTAGAATGAATTTAGTAGAAAATTATTTGATGCACTTAAAGGCATGATTGGGTTAGATAGATTGGTACTAGATAATAGTATAAAGAATATTCAAAAATGCTCTTTTAGAAGGAGACAATATATAAGTTTCATTTATCTACTCCTAATGTCATAGAGGATATAGAAGATAAAATAAAGGACTCCAAATAGAAATTGTCAAGTATGTCCCAAGCTTTTGATCCGTTGACAGTATCAATGGCAAGTAAGGAATGTCAAGCAATTAGCCTGATCAAAGAAATAAAGAAATTGACAAGAGAAAAGGAGAACATTGAACCAAGAATGGGTGAGCTTCGAGGATTGATTTCCCATAAGATAGAAGAAATGTTTAATTCTATGACAGAAGCCCAAACTGCTGCACAAACAGGTGATCCCATTGACCTCCGGAAGGCTGAAGCACAAGCATTTTTGCTCAATGGCCACATTTCAACTTTGAATTGTATGAAGAAGAGTTGGGATACAGAGTTGGCCCTACTGAAGAATATTTTTGGAGATATACATAACTATATGTAAATACAACTTAAAGATTGGTTGTACCTATGCAGCATTGTATACAGAATTTTTGGGTGAATTTTAGTTTGTGGATTCCATCCTTTGCCATTGATGTCCAAGGGGGAGTAAAGAGTAGTGAAAAATGAGGAATCCAGCAAAGGGGGAGCTTTGGAAATAGTGGAGAGCACAAGTGTACAAAGTAAGGGGGAGTAGCTCTGACACTTAGTCATTTTTCACTAAGTGTTGCCATTAATGCCAAAGGGGGAGATTATTGGCAAGAGACACTACTATGCATGACAAGTATTGTCATTGATGGCAACTAAGTCCATTTCACACATCTATAGTGTAGTATAAGATCATACCAGAAGTCAGTTCCAAGATTTGTCAAGTTTGGATAGACAGGAACAGGGTATATGGCAGAGTTCAATAATTTGGTCAGCGGATCTCTCCAGTTAATTATTGCATGTTGTGAATCTGAGGGAATGTAGAGGAATGTCAGAACAATCCAAATCCAAGATTTCAACCTCCGGTGACAAAGGGATTAAAAGTTATAAGCATCTGAGTATCGGGTCCTAATATGACAGAACAATTCTATGAAGAACATACCGACTTGTGTTAGATCCTTATGTGGATCTAGTAGAAGTGTTTTGGTAAGTTGTGTATGGGATATAATGTTAGTGGCCAACATGTATGGTGACTTGCAAGTGTTATTTCTGGTACACATCAATATTGAGGTATGGATTCAACCGACAAAATAGAGTACTTGTATTGTTTGTCAAGTTCTTCATAAGGCTGACAAAAAAGTGATTAAATTTCCTTAAGTGGATATATATAGTTGATGGATTTGAGTGTTTTGGGTGTGTGTATATATGGAATGATGGATTAAGTATGAAAAAGGGTAGATTAGAGTATAGAAGAGGAGAGATCTAAGGTCCAGGTTATGGAAAGACAGTAAACAGGGCAGAGTGAAAATGAAGTGTGTAAGATCAGTATTCAGTGCTTAACTAGAACTAAATCTTTGCATTGATAGATGCTAATTATCAGTTCAAACATACTATAATCTTATTTCTGTAGGTAGTGAGCCTTCATTTGAGAAGTGAACTCTGGGCAGTGAGCTCGAATGCATGTGCATTCCCCTTTTGTAATACTTTTAACAGAGTATAATCTTTGTGGGTTAATCCCCACCGTGGTTTTTCCCTTAACTGGGTTTCCACGTTAAAAATCTTGGTGTCAATTGTGTAATTTTTTTTCTGCTCATGTGTTCTTGATTCTTTCTTGTATTATTAATTTGTTAAGAAGTGGCAAAGAAGAATTAACTATAGCAAGTATTAAAGTTTCAAATAATTGATTCACTCCCCCCTCTCAGTTGTCAGCCCTAATTCTAACACTCGATACCCAGAAGGTCACATTTCCAAATATCTATCATATTTCTCAATATGATGCTGACGTCACCTTTAACTAATGCAAAGGAATCCCAATCTCGCGATGAGGTCATCTTCACTTCCTAAACCAGAAAGGTCATATTTCAAAATATCCTGATCTTAATAAATATGATGATGACATCATTCCTCCAAACAATTCCAAAGACTCTTATACACAATAATGTCATCCTCACTTTCTCAAATAGGAGGATATTTCATAAGTTTTAAAGATCCAGATATTTCCTATATATCCTTCATATCAACCCTTATGACTCGAGATGAAGTGATTCTCAGTAACCAATCAAATGGTACCACGTGGCACATCATCCAGATCATGTTGGCATGGTATATTGTCTTGATTGTTGACAAAGATATATTAACCTAACATTATTCATTGGTCAATGGTCAACCATCTTCATGATGACGTCACCATCATATTCTGAATATTAGTCATATTTCCAAATATCTTGATGTTTTTGAAAATCACCCTCCACATAAATGAGACCCCAACGGTAGGTGGAACCTTCTAAATTTCAAATACTTATGTGCCACTTGTCGACATCTACTAATATCATATAATGATCAATGGACATAAGAAAAACAACATTAAACACACCCTAATTTGACATGTTAAATGGTTAAAAGGTAATTTTAGGGGGTCATTTTGAATTTACCATGCGTTTGAGTAAAATTTACAAAGCTCCGAATGATTAAACCCTTACTGCAACTGGCGAACGGAACGGGACCTGCATTCAAACAGAATGAAGAGCGGTAATTGTAGCACAATCATACTCATAAAGATATCACCTCTATAGTAAGAAGGGAAGGTGATTGTTAGATATGTAACTAAAAACCCTAGTTTTGTCATTAATGGTAAAATCATGAAGTAAATATAGTTTTACAGAGGTAATTAGCATGATGATTGCATAAGCTGGAACATAGTAATAGAATTATCACCATAGGATGCATGAGATCATGAGACCACCACTGTATGCAACAAGTTAGGGTAAGACATGTATGTTTCTAGTATACGACATCATGGCCACTCAGAAAAATTAATTAGAAACCAAAATTTTAAAGCCCACATTCTTACAACTAGAATGGGCAATGTTTAGATATGGAATAATCAATGATATACATCAAGGGTACACAAATCTGGATGCATGGACAAGAAGGTTGGATAGGGGATCTAATAACCCTCTCCTTATGAGCATAGTTAACTCAGGAATGTGGAATGTTGGAAGATTCCCATATGCCATGGAGGCTATAGAGCTAGTAATAGAATGCACCAGGAATTATAATCTAGAAACTAGGAAAGTGGAGAAACATGGAAGGATATATGCGGATTTCTCCATTGCATCCATCACCACAACATTCAATTTCCTACAGGATGTAATGTGGTTCATCTAAGTTTGAGCAGGTTAGAGAGAGAGTATAAGAGCAATGAAAAGGCAGCTGGAAGAGTCATGTAATAGTGGAGATCTAAGAAAAGCACATACAAGGCTACTGCTAAATTACCTGTGCACCTTTTCAAATTTGATTTTTTGTCAGAGTACCAATACATGATGGTCATGCTCTGTAGGATGATAGGGAGGCTGAAGGCTGGATTATTTGAGAACTAGATGTATGGTATAATGCAGATGATAGAATATTCTGATGACATTCCCCTGTGGGCCAAAATTATTAGTGATAGCCTAGATAAAGGGATGAAAAGGCCAGGATGAAACATAAACATGTTCCATATGACCTCTTATGTTGTGTATGCCTATGCTTTCAGAGGAACTTTTAGTGAATTACAAACAATAGGAAGACTGGGAAGCAATCCAGGAGATATGAATATATGGGAATACTACCCATAGCTAAAAAGGAGAGAAGCCCTTGACAATTATAAGTTAGTAAATGACTCTTTCTCCATGCATCTGGTTAGAAGCATGGAAGAGGCACAAGAAATTATATATAAGCATGGTGCTTGGTTTATACAATTCCCCACATTATCATACATGAGGATAGAGAGATTTATAGGGCAACCTCTTATGCTGCCTAGGTACCCAAATGATAAAGTCATCTTGATGGAGTTTGTTAGACAAATATCACCTTCTGTGGAAGCTCACATTGAACCAAAAAAGATTCCATAGGTCTTGTTTCCATTCATGACTGGGTGGTACATGTGTCCAGATAGAGACAGTATAAAGGATGTAATTGGAGGACTGAAACTAATGCACCTGCAGCCCTTTGAGTTGGCTAGGCCCTATGATCCATATGGCAGATTGCAAATATTGCTGGAAAAGACTATTCATCATAAGCATCTCAAAGACTACTGCACTGATTGTGACGATGAGGCAGAGGTGAGGAGAAGAGATTACCAAAGGTTCACCCTGAAACAAATACATACTTTTGATTGCATATCAGTGCCAGTTTAGTTATGAAAGGATGATGGAAAAATAATGTCTCAAGAATATGAGAAAAATAAAGTATATAATGATACTATATCAACACCCGAATTGAGCCAACTAGAGGTGGTGTCATTAAAAAAAATAATGTTAGAGGTCATGAAACAGACGTAGGAATGGGTAGATGTTGAAATTAAGAAGCTAAAGGATAAGGGTATATCCCTTACTATAGATAATAAGAAGAAAGGATAGGAACTATCTGAAGAGGAATATGATGATTTCTTGGTAGCAAAGAGGGAATCCAATGGAGAAATGTAGCCACTTGAAGACAAGAAAAAGATAAAAGGTAAAAAGAATTCTCAAGAATTTGAGGTGGTGATCATCAAGTAGCCATGATCAAAACAAGATGATGCATCCACATCAGCTGTAGGAACTTCATCTGATGCACCTCCCAAACAAAAGAAAGTTATCACTAAGCCTGCTCCTGCTACCATTGAAGAGGAAGAAGAGGAGCCCTTGGATAGTGATTTGTTGATCACAAGGAGAAAGAGGAAGGTTGCAACACCACCTCAGCCACCTCCATCATCTCAACCACCACAGAAGAAATAGAAGACTGTCATGAGAGGAATGGTAGACATACATCCTTTACTCTTGAAAGGAGCTGGTGGCCATGGTGTTTCAAAGCATTTACAACATGATGTTCCTATCCCTGAGATTATACAATTTAAAACTAAAAAGGTAGATGAACAAAGGGAAGAAATGCAAAGTGAAGATAGGGAATCACCTCTTCCACTTGGAGATACAGTCTATTTGCCAGATGATGAGTTAGTTAATGAAGTGTCTTCCTAGAGGATGGAAGCTTTGGTTGCTAATACAAGAATGACCCCTCGCAACACCCCCTTGATACCAAAGGAAATTCATCAAGAAGATGTAGAAATGGAAGAAATTGAAGAAGAAAACCCAGAGGTGATAGCCCAACAAATTGGATTGACTAATTTGGTTGATCAGGTCACGCACCGTACAGTAATTGATTTGGCATATCAAGGTGACCATGATCAGGATAAAGGCAGTGATCCACCCCCAGAACAAGAAAAAGTGGAAGTTCATGAACATATAGAGAGGGCTAAGGGGATACCTACCAAGAATACATATCAATATAAGGAGATGCTTACCAAGAATGAGGATAAGGATAAAAATATGGTGCCACCAAAGAAAACAAGTGAGAAAGAAGTAGAGAAAACTCGGCTCCTGTAGAGGGAAATTCATTAGGGGATGCAAGACAAAGCCAACAACCAGATAATGGTCAGAAAAAAGAGGTGGAGAATGTGAATTAGGATGGTCAAGAGGAGAATATAGACAAAACAAATCAGAATATTCAGCCCCCTTTTGAAGACCACCTTCAACAGAATGTGAATGATCATAATGTTCAAGATCCTCCTAAGGATCAACCTCAACAAAATGTACCTGATTAGAATATTGCTGCACTACCTGAAGCTCCTACACCACAAGGACCCCCCACATCTTAGGAAACTCCTACTCAATAGGAGATACTTTAGAAAGAGATCCCTCAGTAGGAAATGTTTCAGCAAGAGATCCCTCAGCAGGAAATACTTCAACAAGAGGTCCCTCATGATAAAGTGCATGAAGAAGAACAAAGGAAAGAGACTTCTCCACGAAGGGAGGAGCATAATACTAGGTCCCAGGATGTTCACATTGAGAAAACTGATGAGCAAGGACCTAGTGCTAATGTGCCTTATTGGCTACAATAGGAAATAAATCCACAACAAATTAGTGAAGTCAGGGAATTTGATGTATCTACATTGTTTTCAGCAAGTATGATGAAGCTTAAAAGGAAGGCTAGACCATCATCTACAATCAAAAGAGATCCTACTATAGGTAGGAGAACAACCCAAATTGCCCTATCAATGGTAGATAAGGCCAAAGGGGAGATAAATATTGAAGAATTTTAGATGGCCAATATTGATTTGGGTTTTGCTATGGAAGAACAAGAAAGCCAAGAGGCCAAGGACAACATTGATTCTTTGCTGAAGAGAATAAAGAAGGCAAAGGATAAGAACAAACAACATAAGGAACACATTGCTTAGTTACATTCATTTATAAAAGGATTAATTGACCCAAAGCATACACCACTCAGTATAGCCACCCCATTGACCATCATATCTTAGGATGAGATAACGGGGTTGGACCTCATGAAACATAAGGCTCAGCTAGTGGATAATTGGTTTGTTTCTTTTGTATTTGGGGCAGAGAAAGTAGTTAAAACCTCCCTTTCAAATTGAAATTCGCTTGGTGTTCTGAAAAGTAAGGTAGACAAGATACAAAATGAGGTGGGGAGAAGATCTTTTAAGATGGAAAAAAATTTGGATGCCTTAGGTGAAAAAAGGAGGATAGACATAAAAATACTTATGGATAATAAGGTACTGGATAATAGTTCTACATAGTTGATAGGCATTTGGTATGAGGACACCATATTTGAATGTGTTGTCTTGAAAAGATGCAGAAACAAGCTCAGGGAAATAAGTGTTAAACTACATCATCTCATGACATAAGAAATAAATACCTTGGAGGCTTTGGAGGATAAAGTAGAAGGAAAGGTAGAAAATCAAGATGCCAATTTCATAGGCCAGGCCTTCCACAAGAATTTCAAGCAGGGAACAGAGGATCCTCTTCATCATTTGACAGAGGATGTGATAAACAAGGCCATGAGAATGAAAGATAAAGTAGAGACATACAATGAGACATTAAATAGTAGAAAGAGAAAATGGAATGCTCTTCAGGCACAGTTTCATTCTCACAAGCATGCTGCAATAAAGGGTAGAGTTCAAGATTAAGGGTAGGTTGAAGAAATAGTACAAGTATATGAATCTGTTAGAGGGATAATCAACATGCATATAAGGCATGATCTTAGAGCTGAAGGTGATGACGATGATGAAGACAATGAAGATGTTGAAGATGAAGAAGATGATGATGGAGATAAAGAAGAAGAAAAGTTAGAAGAGATGCATGATGATAAGGTTGCATGCATAGCAAGATAAAATGATCAAACTCCACTAGATGGTTGCTAGATGGCAACCTGTGCCACATTGACATGTGTTGACAAAGTCAAAAGCAATATTGACTGTAAATTTAGATAGACAAATCTTGATCATAGGATTGATGTAATTGCCTCCTCTCCTTGTCCTATAAAAGGGGATGGAGTGCACCTTGTATGATTATTAGAAACTTAATTAAAGTTAGATTGCTGAAGTACTCAGGACTAATTTTGAAGCTCATTTTAAATGTACATGTCTTTTGTAACAAAAGAGAAGCTGTTTTGATTACAACTAATCATAAATCTTGAGTAATCAATGGATGAATTCTAAATATATGCATTGATTAGCTATGTCCCTTGGAGTGCTTATCAGCTTGCATGTGTTGTTTTCATTCCTTATTCCTTTGAAGTTAGCATCGACCATACCTAGCTATGGAACATCCTGGTAAAATTATGGTTTGGTTTCTTCTCTTCATGAAAGTATCTGGAATGTATGTAAATCAATAGTTGAAGGTTCATTAAATTTAGAAAGCATTCTTTCAATTTTCCTTAATTTCATTACAATCATTTCTATAATTGCAAATAACATAAAATCTAAAGCAAATAACATGAAATATGCATGCATCTCGCAAATAATTGAATATACAAAGCATATTTGAGAAAACACATGTCAAGGATGATACATATCATGCAAATATCTGCTTGTAAGCACATTATTTAGGTAAATACACCATACAGAAGTAAATATATGTTCCTAATAGTTGATGATCAGAAGAATTCATCAAACTTATAAATATCACCATCATATGTTAAATATAATAGAAATAACCTTGTTTGTGAAGAGATTTACAGGAAGCAAGTGCAAAATCAAGTGAATGAACAATAATTCATGTTATCAGACAAATGCAAGGCCCCTTGAATGGAAAAAAGAATGTCACATCAACCTTTGAGTAACGTCAGAAGATCATGACCTGATCAATAGAGACTTGGAGTCATCAATTTGTTCCAAATTGATCGTACTTTTCAAGATAGTAAAGGTTTGTTGTATAATTTTTTATGTGTGTTGTTATGACTAGAAATCATCACCAATAGGATCTTGGTGTCCATATCCTCTCCAACACTACATATTGTGAAAGGAATCCATGTCCTATTATAGCTCCTCCTCAAAGATGGCCACACCCCAGCCAGAGGATTTAAACCCAACCCTGACACTACCCACTCCAAAATTTTCTCCATCCCTATTCTCTAGTGAGACTTCACCCAGTGTTGCATTAGCCAACGTACCACCACTCTCTCCTCTCTCACCTGCACCAGCCACGCCTGTGCCATAGAAGACACATCACTGTTAACCCTATATTTGTTATTTGTAATCAAGGATTATGCTCCTAGAATTTCTTTGATCACCTCCATTATCTCTGTATCTCTAATTTTGGATATTTTTCTCAAACACTAGTCTCAGATCTTACCCTTGAAGGCCATATGTTTATCCTTGGCCTCCAAACTAATGGTCTTATCTAGGCTGATAGCTTTTTTGCCTTTAGAACGAGCCCAAACTAAACTTTTAAGATTCATCCACTGCCACTTGATCTTTGCATTAATCCTCTTGATAAGCACTTAAAGTGGCCATCCTCATCGATTTCAAATCAATGTCCTACCCACATGTGAGCTCTCTTCTCAAATAACCTCATCACAAATTTGAGATTGCTCAATTTCTAAAGCTTGTTTAGATAGTTTGTTGGCCTCCTCATTACCTTCCCGGTAGATGTGGGAGATTTTGAAATCATCTAGGAGGCTAATGTCCTCCCAAATCTTTCTAATGACAATTTGAATGTTCCAATTGGGCGTCTCCTTTTTTTAGATGGCGTTGATGATTATAAAAGAGTCCCCTTCTAGATGTAGCCTTAGAAAACCCATCCTCTACAAAATTTGACCCTCATCCAGGCCTCTTGAACCTCCACCTCATTATTTGTCCCTATCAAAAGTGATCTCACCTCCTCCACCAATATTTTTCCTAAGTGATCGTGAAGGATGCAACATGCACCTGAAGGCCCCCAGTTGCCTTGAGATGCCCCATCAAAATTTACTTTAACCCATCTCTCATCTAGTGGTCACCACTTAACATCTTTCTATGGGTTAAAGGGAGGATCAACCCTAGCCTTCCCATAAATGGAGAAATCAAATTTTAATTATTACCTTTATTAATATCTTAATTGTTACTATTATTATAATAATTTAAATAGAATGATTGTTTAAATTAATTATGCATTATTTTTTAAATACACAATTTAAAAAAAACCACACTTAAAATGTCAAAGTGGTGGAAACTTATTTTAAAATTTTAAAAACTAAATAAATATATTAAATATCTTAATAAAAGAAAGCTATAGCAATCATAATCAAATTTTAATTATTACCTTTATTTATATCTTAATTATTACTATTATTATAATAATTTTAAAGGAATGATTGTTTAAATTAATTATCCATTGTTTTGGTTTAATTACACAATTTAAAAAAAGTACACTTAAAACGTCAAAGTGGTGGAAACTTATTTAAAGATTTTAAAACTAGTTTTTACCACACGAAGATTTACAGGTATCTTAAACCACAAGAGTGAAGTCATAACAATATGATTATATACTAGCAATCACACCTTGGTGTGCAATGGATACGCCGAAGAGTTGTGGAAGTTTAATTGCTATGTCTTTAAGTGAATGATGATTGTCTTGTATCCCTATGGCCCATTTCAATTTTTTTCTGTAGTGGCATGAATTAATTTGCATAATCTTAATGGATTTCAAGATCCCTATGTTTTTTTTATTAGCTACTTCAAATGTGTGAGCTTCTTTTCTAGATTCTTGTCCATGCACTATACTTAGGTTCACCTACATTTGATTAGTCATCACCTGTGCATATTAATAATAGTGAATATATTAATCATATTTATAAGATAATATATATTATATAAATTATATAATTATGGTTAATATTACTATATTGGATGATTTCATGTGAATTAATAATAAACATAATAGTTATTAGAGATATAATATATAATCTTATTTTATTTTTTTGGTACATAATGATAATTTTATATATATGGAAAATGAAAATTACAGTTTCAAGGCTACCATGGCTAGACTAAATGTAATTGGTTCTCTAAATTCCATTTCTAAGTCCCCCCAAAAGCATGATGAACTACACCAGACAACTGAGAGGGGGGGGTGAATCAGTTGTCCTAAAACTTTAGCCAATTATGAACATCAAATTATCAATTACTTATAACCATGAAAGTGTGAATCGAGAAGCTCAACACATTAATAGAATCAACACAAGAGACACCAGATTTTTACATGGCAAACCCTAAAAGTGAAAAAACATGATGGGTGTTAGCCCACAATATATATATATATATATATATATATATATATATATATATATATATATATATATATATATATATATATATATATATATATATATACTAAAAAATAGAGGCTCACTGCCCAAAATGCTCACTGCAAAAATGGCTCACTGCCTAAGATTGGCTCACTACCAAAGATTGGGTCACTACCAAAGATTGGCTCACTTCCAAAGATTGGCTCAGTGTTGAATTTGTGAATTGATTAAATAGCATCTAGTCCATGCCAAGGTTTAGTTCCATTAAAGCACAAATGACTCTACTCTACTCCTTCGCACCTTCGCACTTATCTCTTCATATTTAGAGCTCACTTACTTTCTTCCAACTTGGTTACATGCTTTTATATAATTCATCAACCTTGGAATGTACATCAAGGTCGGCATTACATTCATCAACCATTGGAACAATCTCCAAGATTGGCATTACAAACATTCATAAAATAGGTCTGGACCTAATACAAATTTAGCTAAGAAAAAGATGTAATAATGTATATAGATCACACCATGCCTTAGTTGGGACTCAAACACAATATTCCATGCCATGACATTCTTCTACAATCTTCAATGCTTCTCCACAAATAATGAATTCAACCAGGTCGGCCAAGACTGATGAGAACACTAGGTTTGCTAAGAACATTCTTCATTCATGATCCAATTTTCTCTTTGTAGACCAATCCAAATGTGGGAACATGATTAGAAGACATCCAAAAGCACATTGTAATCACCAGGAACAACCACACAATCTCTAATAGCTTTGCCAAGAAGATTCTTCAAACTGAAGCACAAGAACAACATTACTAGCCACTGTCATAAGTAAAAGATAGCTTGCGGACCACCGAATCATGAACCATTGTAGTAGAAGGCACTTAACATCATCATAGACTTGATTCTAGAACCACAGACCAAAATACTTCAATGTGGAGGAATGCAGAGAAAAATACTTTCACCTTATCTCAACTAGATACACAGAAAAAGCAGGTTTAGCTCTGGTGAACACAACTCACTCAAATCTTCATGTTGGAGGCTCAAACATGGAATATAACATCTTCAGATAGGCTTCTAAATAAATTCCAATCTTCAAGCAAAGATTTTCATCCTACAAGAAATGTGGAGCATTCTTCTGGACTATTCTTCTGCATGCAATGCACTATTTTAACTACAATTCACTATTTTTACCGAATGACTAATTTTCTCAATATCCTCAACATCTACAAGAAAGTAACAAAATGAAGGCACAATTGACACCAATGGAAACACAGATATGTTGACATCAATGAAAACATAGATTAGGCACATACGTGCAACAATCTCCCCCATTGTCATTGATGGCAACATATGATGTGAAAAATTGAAAGGACCATCAAGACAAGATTCTCCGCCTTTCTTTTTACACATCTGCATTCTTTGTCCCCCTAAGTTTTTCACATGATTTCTCTCCCCCTTTGACATTAATGGAAAAGGGCACATACTTTCTTGCTACTACTCTGATCCATTGAACTTTCTCTATCATCAACACTTATTTTAACATCTAGCTACTTCCCCTAAGAAGTAGCCCTCAAGACATCAATCTAGATTAAAGAATGACACTTTGAGCTCCACTGGATTGATGCATTCCTATGCATCTTAGTTCAAGGTGGGAGGGGTAATGACCCCTAACTTTTCTCTGAGATACTTAAAGGTATCTTTAAATAGAGGATTGGTGAAAATATCTGCAATTTGATCCTTTGTGGACACATATTCCAATTTTACTTCATTCTATGTCACCTTCTCTCTCAAAAAGTGATATCTTATTGATATGTGCTTGGCTCTTGAATGCATCACTAGATTCTTTGAAATGTTTATGGCACTTGTATTGTCACAAAATATTGCAATTGGATCTTCATACATAACTCTTATATCCTTCAAAGTCTACTTCATCCATAGCACTTGGGTGCAACAACATGCTGCTGCAATGTACTTTGCTTCTATAGTTAACAAAGAGATTGAATCTTATTTTTTGCTTAGCCATGAAACTAATATGTTACCCAAGAAGAAAGCTCCTCCGCTTGTACTCTTTCTTTCATCAACATCTCTGGCCCAATCTACATATGTATAAGCATTGAGAGTGAATTCATTGTCCTTTGGATACCATAAGCCATGATCCATAGTATCTTTCAAATACCTCAGGATTCTCTTCACTGCCATCACATGTGAATCTCTTGGATCATCTTGAAACCTTGCAACAAGACAAACTGCATGCATAATATCAAGTCTGGTTTGAGTTAGATAAAGCAATCCTCCAATCATGGATCTATATTTTGTTTGGTTAGCCTTAGGTGATGTTTTAATGCTCACAACATGCCCCATTTTACCCTTTAGCAAAATGAGGACCCCTGTTGTGGCTTTTACTTTTGGTTGTTGTGTTTGGTCTTGCTTGGTGGTAAAAGGGAAAAAGGGGTAGGTGTTACAAAGTGTTTAAATTTGAGATGCCTAGTTTTAGGGAAAGGAAATAGATGGTATTAGTGAATTCTTTGTGAAAAATGATTAAGGGTTGCTTTTTGAACCAATGCAAAATTTCTAATATTTTGTGAGATATGAGGGTTTTAGTAAAATGCACTATTTTGGAGTTTGTATGACATATACAAATTTATTTGTATATGAGGTCTTTGTATTTGTCATGTTTTGTTTAATCAGGCTTTTGTATCTTGTGGAATACATGCACATTTCAAGTGTTTGCCCTTTTGCATACAAGTCGTACCTGATTGATGTCCAAAAATTGAGTGAATAAAATGACAAGTCCGTGCTTGCATATAGGTTTGTATGTGATGTAGGAGCATCCATGGTTTAAGAGCAATCTTGCATCAACCAAAAAATTTGCATTTCAGTTCCTTCTTTCATTTTCCAGTTCAGTTCAGCCAGTTCAGTCAGAAGCAGTTTCAGCTTGTGGTCTGGTTTTGGCATTTCACACCTTGCGGATCTAGACTTAACATCTACACTCATTCATCTTCATCATATCAAGAATTCAAAGCATTTGGACCAGTTACCAGAAAGTTATCGCTATCAGAAGATCACTATTTTCTCAGAGTAGAGCATTGTAACAGTTCCTGATAATTAGCTAAAGGAGAAGGCTTACGGATCATTCCTTGACTTGCGGATCCTAATGACACTTCATTCAATGATCCTTGGTTCGTGGCCAACCCTTCTCGGAGGTCTACATGTTGTTCCATTCATTTGAGGGCATGTTCTATGCATTTAGGTCCGACCTATCTATGAACACATTACAACTCTTCATTGGAGTTTGTGATCTTCCTTAGCCGACGTTGAGGAATCTATTGGTTCGGAGATGATATATTGATATAATAGATCCTTAGGGAGGTAGTTCTGATAGTTCTCATGATTTAGAATATAGCTAGCAGGTTCCTTCACAAGAGGACTTCAAACCTTTATCTTGCACATGTATGTAATTAGGCCTGTGAGCCCTAATTGTAAGCCCACATGTTGCTAGCCAATCTCTATTTGAATTCTTTGATATATTGAATGACTGAATCAGCATTTGTTCCATTTCTTTGAGTTGTTTCCATTGTGTTTACTCTTGCAACATGGTCTGTATAGTTCATTCTGTGAACCCTCCTATCGTGACTACAACAAGTGGTATCAGAGAGAAAGTTTGATTCTTTGGGGTGAATTAGTGAAGGGGATTCTGTAAGATCTTGTTGTAAGTAGATCACCAAATTAAGGAAGGTTACTTGTGCACAACCGATCGCCGATTGACAGGCAGTTGTCGCTGGTAGCCTGATCACTGACCTGAGGTAGTTTGCACTTGATCCTAGGAAGATGTTGCCATGAAGAGTTCCCCCTATTGGTACAATTGCTAATAGAATGGATGAGATGATGGAATTGATGAGAACAATACGAATTCATTTGGATGTTGTCGAGGAAGATAGGTGAAGAGGATTGACACCGAGACCTAATATTGAAGTGATGATGAAGAAGAATTTTAATCTGTTGAATAAATTGGTGAAACCCTAGGTCATGAAGAAGAAGAATCAGATCAAGTAAATATGTTGTGAACTATTTCAAAGATTGGGAAAAGACCTAGAGTTGATGTGTTGAACTATACTAGTAACTTGAATTTGGAAGAGTTGATTGATTAGATAAATGACATGGAGGAATACTTTGAATATGAAGAAATTGAAGATCCAGAGAAGGTGAAATTTGCAAAGACAAAGTTGAAAGGACATGCTGCTATATGGTGGAAAGAAGTTCAGTTGGAAAGAAACTGAAGAGGAAAAGAAAAGATTACAAAGTGGGACTGGATGGTGACAAAGTTGAAAAATCAATTTATACCTGCTGACTATGAGTTGGAGCTATTGAAGAGATTACAAAACCTGAGATAAAAGGAGAAATCTGTTTAGGAATACACTAAAGAATTTCATACGATGATCATAAGAATAGGACATAGTGAAGCAAGCAAGGAGAAAGTGGCTAGATACATCAATGGGTTGAGATTGAACATTCAAGAGGAACTAATCTTGGTGAGGATGGCATCTTTAGAAAAAGCATATCAGTTTGCCCTGAAAGTTGAAGAGAAGATGAATAAGAAACATGATCAAAAGCAGAGAAATAGAGGAGGTAAATTTTAGAGAGGAAGAACATTTTCCAGATATGATAGATCATTTGTGGAGTAGAACAAGTTTGACAACCCATTGAAGAAGGATGATAGGGATAACAATGCTTACGAGAGAAATGATAGAAAATTTCATCCCAGAGGAAACTATAATTCATACCAGAATGAATGATATAGAAGAGGAGGAGGATTTGATAAGAGAACTTCTAGAGGTGCTTGTTTCAAGTGTGGAGGAGAAGGACATAGAGCATTTGAATGTAATCAGGGTAGTACAAGTAAGAAGACAGAAAATAGTGGAAGAGCAGCCTATGTTGAAGAAGAACATATTGAATCACCTTGTTCAGTTGGTAATTTAGAGAAAAGAGAATCATTGGTGATGAGAAGAGCACTATTTCAAATAGAGGCAAATGAGGAACCATCATAAAGGAAAAGTCTATTTAGAACCAGATGCAAATTCGGAGGTAAGTGTTGTAAAGTTGTGATTGATAGTGGTAGTTCAAATAATTTAGTTTCATAGGATATGGTGACTAAGTTGAAGTTGGGAAGATTGAAACACCCTAAGCCCTATCGGATAGCATGGATTCAGGATGACCATAAGGTACTGGTGAGTGAACAATGTTTGGTGAAATTTCATATTGGGTCATATCATGACGAAGTCTTGTGTGATATCATGCCTATGGATGTTTGTCATATCTTGTTGGGTAGACCTTGGTAGTATGATAGAAAAGCAATACATGATGGGAGAAAGAATACATATACTATAACAGCAAATGGAAAGAGAATTAATTTGATTCCTTTGGAGGATGATCCTAAGAGTGAAGTATGTGGCAATGCTATAATCTATTTGGTAGATGGAAGAAAATTTCTGGATGGTTTGAGACATGAGAATGTGTTATGCCTTTATTCCTAAGAATCCTGAAGCATTGAAGAAAGAGACTAAAGAAGAAGAACCGAAGGAGATAATAGAATTGCTGATAGAATATGAATACATCATATCAGATAATGTACCTAAGGGATTACCACCTATAAGGAGAATCAACCACCACATGGATCTTATACCTAGAGCAAGTTTGCCTAACAAAGTAACACATAGAATGACATCGACAAAGAATGAGGAATTGAATAGATAGATACAATAGTTGTTGAGGAAAGGTTTGATTAGAGAAAGATTGAGTCCTTGTGTAGTACCTATAGTTTTGGAACTGAAGAAAGATGGAGAATGGAGAATGTGTACTGATTCTAGAGCAATAAACAAGCTCACATTTAAGTATAGATTTCCTTTACCTAGGATGGATGATATCATGGATTGTTTGAGTGGAGCTAGATATTTCATAAAGATAGACTTGAAGAGTGGATACCATCAGATTAGAATCAGAGAAGATGATGAATGGAAGACTCCTTTTAAGACAAATGAAGGATTGTATGAGTGGTTAGTGATGCCTTTTGGATTGACAAATGTACCGAGCACTTTCATGAGGTTGATGAATGAAGTTCTGAAGAAATTCTTGGGTAAGTTTGTGATTGTGTACTTGGATGATATTATGATTTTCAATAAGACAAAAGAGGAACATTTGTGGCATATTAGATAAGTTTTGTAGAGGTTGAGAGAAGAGAAATTGCTGATAAACATCAGAAAGTGTAGTTTCATGAAGGAAGAACTTGTGTATTTGGGATTTGTGATTTCTGCAGAAGGATTGAAGATGAACCCTGAGAAAGTGAAATCAATTGTTAAATGGCCTACACTGGAGAGCATTGGAGAGGTTAGATCATTTCATGGTTTGGCTATTTTCTACCAGAAGTTCATCAGAAATTTTAGTTTAGTTTGTAACCCTATGACAGAGACAATGAGAGGTGAAAGAAAAGATTTTAAGTGGACATTAGGAGTAGATAAAATTTTTGAGTTGTTGAAGCAGAAAGTGATAGAGCAACCTGTTTTGGCATTACCGGATTTCAATAAGGTATTTCAAGTTGATTGTGATGCAAGTGGAAATGCAATTGGAGTAGTGTTAAGTCAAGAAGGTAGACCTCTAACTTATTGTTGGTCATGATGTTGATCATATACAAACATATCACCGGCCCTCCTTCTAGCGCCAATTTATGTTGATGGTGATTGTTAGTCATTCACAAACATAGAATAAAAGTTACACAACAACCTTTACTCATCTTGAAAGATACGATGAATTCAGAGAATTCATGATCCCAAGTCTCCGTTGATTAGGTCTTAATCTACTGACGTTACTCAGTGGTTGATGTGTGTTGCTGTTTTCCATTCAGGGGCCTTACGTGTTTCTGCAAAGTTCATCATTATTCCTTCAAATATCCTGCTCTATATGTCTGCCCTGCATAAATCTTCAACAATTCTACCTCTGCACTTATGGATTCACTCAAATAATGTGCCTACAGGCTGATATTTGCATGATTTCTACCATTATTTACAATTCTTTGCATGATATTTTCAATACTACATGCATTTAACTCAAATATGCTAATGATTTTCAGTTACCTACGGGATTTCAGCATATTTCTCTATTTCTGCTTGTTATTTGTCCTGATTTGCAGTTATGGTGATGAATTTATGAAATTAAAAAAAAGGAAAAGGGTTAAAGAATGAGATTCCCAAAACTACTTGACTTAGATCACTGATCCACATACAAGCTCCCATACATGCAATGAAAAGAAGGAAACTAGAATCATACTTCACCAGGACATTCCACAAATCCGCATGATCTAGTGCAAATCCTCAAAGGAAAAGTTGACAACAACATGTAATGAAATGAAAGCGCTTCCAGTTGAACACAGCATTCACCAGTACATATCCAGAAATCAACATGAAGATTACGTAAAATTTACAATCAGGATGTAATCTGAAACTTCATATCCATTCAGTATGCTCAAGAACAGGTACATTTACAGTGATCTGAAGAAAGAACCTTGACATTTCAACAATTCTATCCTCATTAGTCTCAGTAATCTGATCTCCTAATTGATTCTACAGTAATTGGCCTTAATGCCAGATATTCCAATGTTTTTTCTATATCTCTATTTTTGACAAGCTCTGGCTCTTATATAGAGCAAATGCCAGAAAACAGTTACAATGATCCAAGGATCAGGATCCTCTCATAATAATCAACGGTCCAGATGAAAAGCACATGCTTTGCCAGTTGGCAAATGTACAGCTGGCACAGAATATTCCAGCATCTTTAACTTGATTCGGTCTCCAGCTGGCAAACATCATATTTGACAATATCCTCCTCATTTCTAGTTCATGTTGCCTCCTTGTGCAACCATACAATGCTCAGCTTCAGCTCTAACAGCATCATGACTTCCTGCAAGTAAACAGACAAACATTAAGTTCATCATCAAGTGGATAAACAACAGGAATTTAAATATTTTATTAAACAAGCCTCCAAAATGTGCAGCTACAGGCAATCGGGCTCTCAAATTTCTATCGCTCTGTTTTCCCGCCCATTTTCTTGTATATCGGGTTCAAATATGATCATGTATGTATCGACGTGACTACACACGGTCGGGATGACAATTTTACATTAGGCCAGCGGCAACAGTTATACCGACACCAAAAATCATGATGATGCCCTTCCATCAAGAAGACACGCTCTATTGGCGAGAAAAATCCAGACTTGGCCGACAGTTAAAACTACGTCTGCATGATGTTTTAGACATGTGATGCTCCCCCTTCTGGATGTCCAGATGATGCAACCGTTATGTTTCACTTCTGTATATTGGGGAAAAGAAAGACATCATCATCATCATCATGTTGAAGGAAAATAGGACGTGAAATATGATCCTGCTGTTGAGGAAAGAAAAATGATGGTGACATCATCGTCATATTCAGGCTTCATTAAAATGCAAAAGATGATGTCACCGTCATGTTTAGTTAAGATCGGGGATAAATGTAATATCGGGTCACCTAAGGAAGATGATCAGGTAGTGAATGTAATATGACCCCTTTGCGGCCAAGGCAACCCTCTCGAAAGATCAGGATGATGATGATCATCAGGATATCCGGGCTTTTGTTTAAACTTAGAACATGACGTCATCGTCATATTGGGTGAACAGGATCATGTTTTGGAAAATATCCTACCGAAGAGGAAAGGATTATGATGGTGACGTCATCCTAATATTTGCTTCTTCGTTTATCAGATCGGGACGACGTCATCAGGATGTTTGTAAAAGGTCATATTTCGCATCA
This sequence comes from Cunninghamia lanceolata, assembly GCA_027924645.1. Taxonomy (NCBI): domain Eukaryota; kingdom Viridiplantae; phylum Streptophyta; class Pinopsida; order Cupressales; family Cupressaceae; genus Cunninghamia; species Cunninghamia lanceolata. The sequence continues at coordinate 3,933,860 of BSBN01000985.1, read as the reverse complement.
GGATGATATTAATGAATATCGGGTTACTTTCAAAATATGATGCTTGCGATGCGCCTAAGGTCATTTGACGGGTAAAACACACTATCACCTAAGATTGACATCCGGATATTTCGACTGCATGATTTTTATCGGGTGATAGATCAAGATCATGATGATGACCTTTCGCGATACAAAAGACCGCTCGACGGGGAAAACTTACTATGACTTAAAGTTGACGTCCGGATATTTGAACCTCAGGATATTATCGGGGGGGGGCATTTCAAATATGATGATGATGTTCTTCATACAGCAAAACCGAGTTTATAAAATATGACCCTCTTCTTGCGAATATCAGGTTTGACCAAAACTTTGACTGTGCATAACTGCCTCATATGGACGAATTTTCGAGTGATGTAAAAGGCAAACCTACATGGAATTTCAAGCTCTTTCTAAATATGAGGTCATAGAAACAAAATATGAACTTTGACAAACTGACCTCATGATGGTGACCTACCTCATCAAATATCATGATGATGATGCACCTGACCTATTTTTACCAAACCGCCAGAAAACAGACAACACAAACCAAGCCAAAAGTTGGGTCCCTGTTTTACCAAGTTAAAATGGGGCATGTTGTGTAACCACACAACAACTTTCCACCAAAGAAAACAACAAAATTCAAATGATTCAAGTGATATGACCATATTCATCTATAGTATTCTAATTCTTTCTAAGTAAAATCATCATGATCTTTGAATGATAAAGTTTCATCAAGGTAACAGTGCTAACGAAGGATCATGTGTGTGCATATGATTAATTATCCTCATCTTGAAAGCAAGTTGAAAATATAAGTAACTGGTGTTAAACTACATAGTTGGAGATCATCCCTCATAGCCAACCTAGATAGAGCCTTGCTGCCAGCAAGCATCCATAGCCCCGGCAAGGTTATCTATACAATCTCCCTAAGTAGAGCCCCACTGCCAGCAGGCATCTATAGCCCCGGTAGAGTTACTTAGATGGCCTAAATTTATTGTTTATATATTTTTTTATTTTTATATATCTGATATCATCATGTCAGCTCATTTGTACGAGGTATGGTCACTTGCAGCTTTAGGTTGGAGATTGTATTGGTAGCAAGGGAGTCCCTTTAGATTTTTCACTTAACACCTATACTCATATCTTCAACAAGCCCAAGGCTGTTAGGTGTTTCATTGTGTTTGATTCACTTTGGACAAGAAAAGGCACCTGATGAAAAGATATTATAAAACCTGATCATGAGTATTTATCAGAATGAATTATAATCTATATCTAAATCTAATCTCATCACTTGAATCCTAACAATTTAGTTATTTTCTTAGGTGATGAAGTGCATCATCTTGACTTACCAAAACAAAACTCAACCAAAACAACACAAAACAGAAGAAACACTATACAAACAACCAACCTACAAAAAGGAAACAATAGAAACAGAACAAGAAAGCAAAACAAGCAAACTATACAAACAACTAACCTACAAAATTATATACAAACCACTACTAGGCAAACAAAAACCAGCAAACGACCCAAAGACACCTGTATTTGCATACTTCTTTTGATTGTGCAGGAGCATCAGGGTATTAGTTATGGTTCTCAACCTAGCAAATTTATCTTTATATTCTGAAAAATATTCTGATATTCTGAATTCACTGTATTCAATAGAACAACTCTTGATGATCAGCAACTGAGGAAGCTCATCATGTTCATGATTAATCCATATGCATGTCTTATCTCCTGAATTTCCATAATCAAAATAGTATTCAACATCATTCACTGTGGAAAGGAGAAATACAACCTGATGTATTTCTGACTCTGTTGGACATGCTTCTTCATTGGCAGTTGGTCTTCCATTTGTCATTATATTTTCACTGCTTGGCTCAGTGCTTGGTCTCTCTTCAAATTGAAGGATGTATGACTCTTGATGTATTAATTCTTCATCTTTATCCATATTTGTTCCTTCATTCCGGATGTTCAGTTTATCCTCCAGTTCAGGAAACTTCTCAATATTTTCTTCAATTTCCTGCACATCAGCATCTAAATAAGTATCTTTATTATCACAACCTGATATACAAAAATTTATCATTTCTAAATCACTTGACTGTAAAAGAGAAACAACTTTCACTTGATAAGGACACTCCCTTGTTTCATTCTCAAAATATTTCTGGAGTGGCATCTGATTATGCATAACAACTCCAAAGTCTTCTACATCTTCATCTTTCAGGAATTGTTCATTAAACAATTCACATCTTCTATCTAGTAAAGGATCTGGTTCCATTAACCTGCAACATTCTTGCATTTGATCATTTAATTCAACCCAGTTAGGTAGTAAATCAGCATTTATTTTCTTCTCTATGACTCCCTGAGTTACTATCATAGGAACTTCATCATCAGTAGTGAATTTAAATTGCTCTACTATCTGTTTACACTTCTCTTTACCATAGAATGACTCCAGGAAAGATGTTTCATCTTCTTTATCAAAAGTATTAGGATCAGAATCAAAAATATTATCCTGATGAGTGATTTCTTCTCTAAAATTTTCACAAGATTCATACTTGCATACTAACTGATCCTTACTTGTATTAGGAAGTAGAGAACTCCTATCAATCTCACCATAAAATGAATCCAGGAAAGATGTTTCCTCTTCATTACCTTCTGGAACTGATTCAGCTATTGTATTTTCTAGAGTCTTTTTCAACATGACCAAGCAAGGGTAGCAATCTCTTTCTGAATGCTCTTCATCATGTAATCTGCACCAGCTTTCAATCAAGACATCATCAATGGATAAACCTAATAATTGACTACACTGTATATTTCTAGACAAGTATAATTCAAAATCTTCAGAACGATCCACTTCAGTGTCTGGACAATTAATAACTTCTGGTGCTGCATCTGCTTGTTGCTCCAGAATTTCCTCATTTTCCTGCCGGATTTTAGCCCTGAACACATCCAAAAAGAGTATCAGTCCTTTCAAGTATAAATCCAACCTTGTAAGGAAAGTTAAACAATTTATTTCACTGTGTTCCACAGTCTGGTGTATCCTGCAACAGGTGGATAAACCAAAGTTAGACAAACCGTGAGGGTAAAGCTACCTACTCAAAGTTTCCTGAAATAAAGGAATGTTAACTTGACAATTGCCTTCATATACATCCATCAAAATGAGACTATATTTTTCAATTTTTTAATATTTTGAAATTTTAAGGAGATCCATCATATCTCAGAATAAAACTTGAAAGCTCAGAAAATCAAACAAATATTTGATGCTTTGGGCTAGATCTTGGCAAAGGTACAACCAAAACATCTCAGATAAGAGATATTTGCAGACATTTAACTCAAATGCTGAAATATTTATGCAATATTTGTAGAAATCCAGAAATGTGACAGGATATTGGGATATCCTGACCCGTAACACAAGATCTCAAGTGCCTAAGGCTTAAAAGTCTCAAAGTTTGAACAAATTTACGTACCTTTAGCCGATATTAGTGAATTCAGAAAGATCTACTGTAAAGCTTGCAATATTTATGTGAGATCTGGAAATCTTTACATAGAATGAACACATACAAACTTCTCACAGCAAATATTTACATAATTTAATGAAATTCACGGGCGATCTGAGGTTACCTTACTCTATGCATCATCAAACCTGAAAATACTGATGATGAGCGTGATCTTTCGGGCATGCCCTCCTTCTAGCGCCAATTTATGTTGCGTTAGAAGCGAGGGGCCTGCATAAAATGTATGATGACTGAAGCAGTGGTATCTTTTCCAGTTTTGCCCTCCTTCTAGCGCCAATTTATGTTGGGATAGAAGCGAGGGGCATCCTCCTTCTATGTGGAAATCCAGAAATTCTTTGTCCAGCCCTCCTTCTAGCACCAATCTATGTTGGGATAGATGTTGATCATATACAAACATATCACCGGCCCTCCCTCTAGCGCCAATTTATGTTGGTCATGATGTTGATCATATACAAACATATCACCGGCCTTCCTTCTAGCACCAATTTATGTTGATGGTGATTGTTAGTCATTCACAAACATAGAATAAAAGTTACACAACAACCTTTACTCATCCTGAAAGATACGATGAATTCAGAGAATTCATGATCCCAAGTCTTCGTTGATTAGGTCTTAATCTACTGACATTACTCAGTGGTTGATGTGTGTTGCTATTTTCCATTCAGGGGCCTTACGTGTTTCTACAAAGTTCATCATTATTCCTCCAAATATCCTGCTCTATATGTCTGCCCTGCATAAATCTTCAACAATTCTACCTCTGCACTTATGGATTCACTCAAATAATGTGCCTACAGGCTGATATTTGCATGATTTCTACCATTATTTACAATTCTTTGCATGATATTTTCAATACTACATGCATTTAACTCAAATATGCTAATGATTTTCAGTTACCTACGGGATTTCAGCATATTTCTCTATTTCTGCTTGTTATTTGTCCTGATTTGCAGTTATGGTGATGAATTTATGAAATTAAAAAAAAGGAAAAGGGTTAAAGAATGAGATTCCCAAAACTACTTGACTTAGATCACTGATCCACATACAAGCTCCCATACATGCAATGAAAAGAAGGAAACTAGAATCATACTTCACCAGGACATTCCACAAATCCGCATGATCTAGTGCAAATCCTCAAAGGAAAAGTTGACAACAACATGTAATGAAATGAAAGCGCTTCCAGTTGAACACAGCATTCACCAGTACATATCCAGAAATCAACATGAAGATTACGTAAAATTTACAATCAGGATGTAATCTGAAACTTCATATCCATTCAGTATGCTCAAGAACAGGTACATTTACAGTGATCTGAAGAAAGAACCTTGACATTTCAACAATTCTATCCTCATTAGTCTCAGTAATCCGATCTCCTAATTGATTCTACAGTAATTGGCCTTAATGCCAGATATTCCAATGTTTTTTCTATATCTCTATTTTTGACAAGCTCTGGCTCTTATATAGAGCAAATGCCAGAAAATAGTTATAATGATCCAAGGATCAGGATCCTCTCATAATAATCAACGGTCTAGATGAAAAGCACATGCTTCGCTAGTTGTCAAATGTACAGCTGGCACAGAATATTCCAGCATCTTTAACTTGATTCGGTCTCCAGCTGGCAAACAGCATATTTGACAATAGCCTCCTCATTTCTGGTTCATGTTGCCTCCTTGTGCAACCATACAATGCTCAGCTTCAGCTCTAACAGCATCATGACTTCCTGCAAGTAAACAGACAAACATTAAGTTCATCATCATGTGGATAAACAACAGGAATTTAAACATTTTATTAAACAAGCCTCCAAAATGTGTAGCTACAGGCAATCGGACTCTCAAATTTCTATCGCTCTGTTTTCCCGCCCATTTTCTTGTATATCGGGTTCAAATATGATCATGTATGTATCGACGTGACTACACACGGTCGGGATGACAATTTTACAGTAGGCCGGTGGCAACAGTTATACTGATGCCAAAAATCATGATGATGCCCTTCCATCGGGAAGACACGCTCTATCGGCGAGAAAAATCCAGACTTGGCCGACAGTTAAAACTACGTCTGCATGATGTTTTAGACATGTGATGCTCCCCCTTCCGAATGTCCATATGATGCAACCGTTATGTTTCGCTTCTGTATATTGGGGAAAAGAAAGACATCATCATCATCATCATGTCGAAGGAAAATAGGAGGACATGAAATATGATCCTGCTATTGAGGAAAGAAAAATGATGGTGACGTCATCGTCATATTCGGGCTTCATTAAAATGCAAAAGATGACGTCACCGTCATGTTTAGTTAAGATCAGGGATAAATGTAATATTGGGTCACCTAAGGAAGATGATCAGGTAGTGAATGTAATATGACCCCTTTGCGGCCAAGGCAACCCTCTCGAAAGATCAGGATGATGATGATCATCAGGATATCCGGGGCTTTTGTTTAAACTTAGAACATGATGTCATCGTCATATTGGGTGAACAGGATCATGTTTTGGAAAATATCCTGACGAAGAGGAAAGGATTATGATGGTGATGTCATCCTGATATTTGCTTCTTCGTTTATCAGATAGGGACGACGTCATCAGGATGTTTGTAAAAGGTCATATTTCGCATCAGGATGATATTAACGAATATCGGGTTACTTTCAAAATATGATGCTCGCGATGCGCCTAAGGTCATTTGACGGGTAAAACACACTATCACATAAGATTGACGTCCGGATATTTTGACTGCATGATTTTTATCAGGTGATAGATCAAGATCATGATGATGACCTTTCGCGATACAAAAGACTGCTCGACGGGGAAAACTTACTATGACTTAAAGTTGACGTCCGGATATTTGAACCTCAGGATATTATCGGGGGGGGGCGTTTCAAATATGATGATGATGTTCTTCATACAGCAAAACCGAGTTTATAAAATATGACCCTCTTCTTGTGAATATCAGGTTTGACCAAAACTTTGACTGTGCATAACTCCCTCATATGGACGAATTTTCAAGTGATGTAAAAGGCAAACCTGCATGGAATTTCAAGCTCTTTCTAAATATGAGGTCATAGAAACAAAATATGAACTTTGACAAACTGACCTCATGATGATGACCTACCTCATCGAATATCATGATGATGATGCACCTGACCTATTTTTACCAAACCGCCAGAAAACAGACAACACAAACCAAGCCAAAAGTTGGGTCCCTGTTTTACCAAGTTAAAATGGGGTGTGTTGTGTAACCACACAACACTTATTTCAGTGAGAAATTGAATGATGCAAGGAGAAGATATTTAGTTTATGATCAAGAGTTCTATGCCATAATTCAAGCCTTGAAGAAGTGGAGACATTACTTGTTTCCTAAAGAGTTTGTGTTGTATATAGATCATCAAGCTTTGCAATACTTGAGTAGTCAAGGTAAGTTGAATTAGAGACATATGAGATGGGTAGAGTTCATGCAAAGTTATACTTTTGTGTTGAAGCATAGGAGTGGTAAGTCAAACAAAGTTGTTGATGCATTAAGTAGAAGAAGAAACTTGTTGACAGAGATGAGAGTTGAAGTGTTGGGTTTTGATGAATTGAAGAACATGTATGAGGGTGACACTGATTTTGTAGAACCTTGGAAAGCTTGTAGGGAACTTGTTGTAGCAGATAGGAGTAAGTGGTTGGATTATTTCATTCAAGAAGATATGTTGTTCAAAGGAAGTCAATTGTGCATACCTAGAAGTTCAATGAGAGATAACTTGATCAAAGAGAAACATAGTGGTGGATTAAGACAGTGGCTTTGGTAAGTGAAAATCACTTTTGGCCTTAGATTCATAAGGACATTTAGAGATTTGTGTAGAGTTGTAGAGTTTGTCAAGTTGCAAAAGGGAGTAGTCAAAACACTGGATTGTATAATCCTTTGACAGTATTGAAGAGACCTTGGTAAGACATAAGCATGGATTTTTTGATGGGATTACCTAAGAAACAGAGAGGACATGATTCAATATTTGTAGTGGTTGACAGATTTACAAAGATGGCTCATTTCATACCTTGTAAGAAGACAACTGATGTAGTGCATGTAGCTGATCTATTTTTCAAGGAGATTGTGAGATTGCATGGATTACCAAGGAGTATAGTTTTAGACAGAGATACAAAATTTGTTGGATACTCTTGGAGGACACTTTGGAAGAAGATGGAGATAGATTTGAAGTTCAGTTCAACTTTTTATCCATAGACCAATGGATAGATAGAGGTAGTGAATAGGAGCTTGGGAAACTTGTTAAGATGTTTGGTTGGAGAGAAAGCTGGAAGTTGGGATTTGATTCTTTCACAGGTAGAGTTTGCATGCAACAATTTAGTTAACAGAAGTATCAGAAGAACACCATTTGAGATTTTTATCAGAGTGAATCCTAGAGGAGTGGCAGAATTAAGAGATCAGTATGGAAGACAAGAGGAGTGTAGAAGCAGAGGAATTTGGAGATCATATGAAGACAGTGCATAATGAAGTGAAAACACATTTGGAAGACATGAACAATAAGTACAAAGAGAAGGAAAATGAGAAGAGAAGACATAATGAATTTAAAGTTGGAGATGAAGTAATGGTGTACTTGAGAAAATAAAGATTTCTATTTGGGACATATAACAAGTTGAAGATGAAGAAGTTTGGACCTTGTAAGATACTCCAGAAATTTGATTCAGGAAACCTATATGAAGTGGAGTTACCAAAGACAATGGGTATATCACCTATTTTCAACATTGCAGACCTTCATCAATATCATGAAGCATAGTTCAGTGACAACATGGAAGAAGATTTGAAGAAATAGTTACCACAGCAAGCACCGAAACAAATTGAAGACATTTTGGATAGCAGAGCTAGACGCAGCACTAGAGGAAGACAATAGAAAGAATATCTTGTGAAGTGGAAAGGCAGACCGGAAGAAGATTCATCTTGGATTTCTCAGGCTAAGGTGGACCATCTTGGTTCTCCCCTAGCCCCAACAAAGTGAGGGACTCACTTTTTCAATAACCCTGGATGTCTAATGCAGGAGCATCCCTAGTTCAAGGGCAATCTTGCATCAGCCAAAAACATTTGCATTTTAGTTTCTTTATGTATGCAATGAAATATAGATTTTAATGAAAGATTTGAAAACTGTCTTACAAACCCTAAAAGCTATACTTAGAGCAACAAAAAGATAATGATAAGCTATTGAAACCAAATAATGATAAATGTTACCAATGATTTGAAATGTGGTTGCTTGTATTTAGAATAACTCTATTGTAAATTTACCAGGGTGGTAAATGATAAATGAAATTGATTTTGTAAGGTTTGGGCTGAAATTGGTTCAGGTAGTTAAATGGATTGTTGGTTCGGTGAATGGTAAGGTAGGGAAAAGGTGGTTAGGGTTCTGGGATTATTATTTTTGATTTTTATGAATAGGTTTTTAGGGTAAGGTTTACGTTAAATAATAAATTAAGTTTTATGAAGCTTAATTTATTATTTACGGGAAATGGTAAAAGGATAAGATTTAATTAATTAATTAATTAAAATTAATTAAATCTATGGATTAAGGGTGGGTTAGGAATTAAGGAACATTTACTTAATTAATTAAAATTAATTAAATTTTATGACTTAGGGAAATGGTCAATTGGTCAATTTTTGACATCTATATTTTGCCCCTCTTTGAGATGATGTTGTGAAGCAATGCCGTTTCAAAGAAGATTAAAAAATAGGTTTTTGGATTCAGAATTTTGGATAGGCTAGAGTTCATAAAAATGAAGGATTGGATAGATGATGCCCCCTCAAGAGGCTATGCAGGGATGAAGGAGATGGAGAGGCTCTTGAAAAAGGAAGTGAAGGAAATAAGGTGGAGTTATGCTAATTGAACTTTTGAGCAACCTGATGTTTGATATAGCACCTGACATTATGCACCAAGGTATAAAGACCAAGGTGATGATGTGTCCTATGCTCCAGTGTAATACAACCTTGTTGAATGTATGAGGAAGTAAACTTAGAGCATTAAAGTCCTAATGCACAAAAGGTATGATATGACCTTAAATGCAAAGGATAATGCAAAAAGCAATTCCAACATACACAAGATATGAATATTAGCTGGAATGATATGGATGTGATTCAAATGCAATATGAAATGATGGCACACACAAGCAAGCAAGAAAGAATGCACAAATGATTCAAAAACAAACAAGGTGATTGCCCCTGGCAAGCTAAAAACCAATGATCGATTGGATTGATTGATGCTGATAATGATTGTTGATTGATTGATAGCATTGTTGATGTGGGAACGATTTATACCAAGAACAATGTGAGGATTGTGTTGTTGATATGAGAATGATATATCCCAAGAATAACACTAGGATTGGGAACAATATATCCCATTGATGATGATGATGATGATGATGATGATGATGATCGATTAGGTTCACAACAAGGCTAGGAACAAGACCATTGATTTGGTTGGATAATTTGGCTAGATTGATTGACTTGATTGGTATGGATTAAGGATGTTTGCATTTTATTGATTGATTGAATGGTGATGACTTGAAGTGAGTGAAGATTGGAGAATTGATTGGAAGAAGTGATTGGTTGATGATTTGAGTTGAGTGATTTGAAGAATTGATGTGATTGGATTGGATGTGTATTGATTTTTTTTTGTTGGATATTCAATTTTTTTTCTATTTTTGATTTTTTTGATTTTTCATTTGTTTGTTTTGGGATGTGCAACATTGGATTGTGATTGGATAGCCTTCGGATAGATACCAATGACAAGGGAAAACCAAACCAAAATGTAAGGAGGATGATAGGATGCAGATGGGCAATAATGGATGGGATAGATAAAAGGATGGGATGGATGGATAAGAGGATGGGTGATAGGATGAAAGTAGGATTTGGATGGATAAAAGGATCAACAATAGGATAAAGGTAGGAATATGCATGGATAATAAGATAAAAGTAGGAGTATGAATGGATATAATGATTGGCGATAGAAGGACAATGGATGGGAAATATATGATAGATGGATTGAGAGAACTTAGGATGTGATCTCCAAGGATTACATTGTGTAAGAATAACTTGCCCCCACTCTTAGATATTATGCCTTAGGATTTAACAAGGTGATTTTGATTAGGATGCATGATAGGGATGATGCTTGGAATGGATGAATGGACTTAGGATGTATGGAGGATATTCTTAGAAATGGATGGGTGGAATTTGGAGAATGACAAGAGGTGTCAAAAGCATTTTTCAACATTTTGCCCTTACACTCATCAAGATCAAAAAGGAGGAAGGGAATATGGATGGTGCAGTTAAGGAAGGTATGATAGATATGATGGGTAAGGATGGCAAGATAGGCTAGAAAATCATAGGATAGGAAATGAAATGGCATAGATGCGATGGGATAGATAGGATGGGATAGATGCAACAACATGCCCCCAAGTGTAAAGCACATAAATAATCACCTACGCATGATGCCTGTTTGCCAAGTTTTCATCATGGTACTTATCCAAGGTGACTATTTACCAGGTTTTCACCATTGGACGGATTGATTTCTCTTTACTATTTTGATTGTTTTTTTTATAGAGGATAGTTGGATGAAATAGGTAGGAACTCAAGATTTTGTTCCCATAGCAAGGTGGTAATGTCTCATGATGGATAGAAGTCACTCAGAGACCATGTCAAATGTCATTATTCTCATAGATGTTGGTAGAGGATTGCATGAGAGGGAAATAGATTAAGTGGATAGTGGATTTTGATGTGGACTATGAAAAGGTCATGCAAGGATGGATAGTGGATAGTGGGTTATGGTACAAATTATGGATGGATTTATGCAAAGGATGGATGAAAGGTTTATCCAAAAGCATGGACCATAAGAAGATGATGGGTAAAACATATAGGATAATGGGTGAAAGATGAGGAAATGGAGGTATGTGGGAATGTTGTGGTATGGAAGGGAATCAAGACCAACGGTTGCACACACTGAATTGGACTTTGAAGCTTTTTATTGGAAGGGGGTGTTGGGAGTAATGAAGATGTTATCTAAGGGGATTGCCTATTTAGGTCTTTAGGAATCCAAATGGACTTGTGAATTTTAGGATTTTGTGATGGGGATTGGGATGTTTGGGATTTTAAGATTGTGGATGCTTCATTTGAACTAGGTACTTTTTGCTTGGCGACCCAAACCATTTTGGTTTTGAAATTATCTTTTTGAGATGTGGACATGGGTAGCATTTTTGAGTTTTGATTTTTCTTTGATTCATTGCATTGATACCATGTGGCATGAGAATTATTGGGATTTTTTGCTTTATGGATGGAGGCATCCAAATTTTTATTTTTGAATCCCATAGGGGTGTTTAGGATAGCTTCATGTTTATTCAATGTGTGCATTTGTTGATCATGATTAGGAATTGTAGGGGATTTATAGGAATGTGATGTATGGATAGAGGGATTAATGGATTTGTGGCTAAAGTGATAAGGGGATGTGAGGATGGGAATATTACAAGTTGAAAGGAGTGGAAGTAAAGTGGATAGAGGTATTTTAGGAGTTGGAAGAAGTTGAGGTAAAGTGCATGGAGGGAGATGGATGGTCACATACTTTTTGGGTTTGTAGGATGATGGAGGAGGAATGGAAACATATGTTTTATGGGTGCGATGAGGTGCTCCTAGTTTGGGCTTAGATGGAGTGGATTTAGGAGGCAGAAATGTGGTACCAACATCTTGATATTGCTTACCTTAGGGTGTATATCCAAGGCCATATGAGCGTGGAGGGACTTTAACATGAATAGGCTCCAAAATACCTTGTTCATCAAGTCCTAAGCCTTTACCTTTATAGTTCATGTTTTGGAGTATGTGGTGGAAAATGGGACTAGGTGTGCTTTGGTAACTAGACTTGAGCTTATTATTGGATGGAGAAGTGGTAGACAATGGTTTGTGCTCTCCTACTGAAGAAAATTCATTTAGGAAGGTAGTAAGACCAATCAGACATGATGGTGGATTTGAAATGGGATCAATATGAGATGGTAAAGGAGTAATAGGATCTTAATTAACATTATGCTTAAGTTCCAATGTATTTATTTGATCATCTATGTGCTTGTAGGGATCAAGCATCTCATCAAGGGAAGTGGATGTTGTGGTATCATGGATTGAAGGAGAATGGATTGGACTAGTGGAAGTTTCTTGAGCATGGATATTATTGGGACCGTGAGTGGAAGGAGTGACAAGCTCTTGATCACAGATAATATATTGATCATAGAAAAGATATAGGTTATGAATAGGTTGAAAGGAAGAGCTTTGATCTTGATTTGATAAGGAGGAAGAGTGATCATGCTTTGGATTTGACTCTTGACATATCTCTTGTGTTTCGATGGAAGTGGAGGTTTGACACTCTTGGATAGGATCAATGTATGATGTGGAATGAATTGGGCTTATGGTGGGTGGATCTTCAAGAACATTTGAAGGTTCTTGGATAGTTTTTGGACTACAAGATGGCATTGGAGCAACAAACATGACATTTGAAGGTTCTTGGATATTTTCAATGATAGGGATTTGATGGCATGAGGGTAGTGGTTGATTCCTTGCTAGTACCCAATGGATCACATCCTTCATTAGTATATGGGTAAATGGACAATATAATGGATGGATAATGAGAGTGGAAGGTGTAGGATTAGAATGCAATGGAGGTATAATGGGATTAGGTGTGATAGGAGTGGGATTAGAATCAGGTGGATGGACAAGAGGATTGGATATAATAGGATTGGGATTTGGATTAGGTGGAGTGAGGATAGGATTGGCTGTGATAGGATCAAGACTTGGATTGGGCTTAGGTGGAAAAGTTGATGGTTTAAACTTTAAGTATGTTGGGGATTGGCTTAATGGATTAGGATTTGGAAGTTTGGAAGGATTATATGATGGAGGTTTAATAGGGATGGATGGATGAGGACTAGTGGATGGATTGGTGTATGATTCCAAACTTGAGGTTGTATCTCCCTTGTCAAGGGGATCATTAAGATGGCTTAGGTATTCTTATCTTGGTCCAAGGAGGGATTAGTTCTAGCATGCTCATGTTGTGGAGGATTTTGAGATGGATATTAAGGAATATTGATGAGATTTGTTGATGTGGAGAGACTAGGTTGGCATGATAATGGGGGTGACTCACAAAATTTAGGTTGAATTTATTGATGTTGTGTGGATGATGGTGGTGAAGGTAACAAAGGGATTGATGGATTAGAAGGTTGGTGGACCAATGGATTAGGATTAGAATTAGATGGAATTTATTGTTGTTGCATGGATAATGGTATGGTGGATAATGTGTTAAATGAAGGTTGTGGTTTTTGGGCTAAGATTTGTTGTTGAAGGAGGGCTTGTTTTTGTTGAAGATATGAGGTGAGGGGATTTAGTATGTGTGAAGATGAAGCATGGGTAGGGATTTGGACCTGTGAGGTGTGAGGTCTTTTTATTGTTGAATAGGTTTGGGATATGGATGAGTTGGGTTGATATGAGTGGTAGATTGGTTGTGATAAAGATTTGTATGAGGTGGATGGAGATGACTCATAGAGTTGGGGTGTTGATGTGGTAGGATGTTGAAATTGTGAAGACAATTGTGATAATTGTGCCAATTGAAATCTAAGACCTGCCTCTTGTTGTAGTAATTGAGCGAGTTGTTGTTGTGATTAGATGAGTTGTTGTTGTGATTGGGTGAGTTCTTGTTGTAGCTAAAGGACTTGTGGATTAATGGATGTCAAGGTTGAGACTTGGGTAGGATTATAGTTTTGTGAGGTTGAGGGCATGGAAGGAAAATCTTGGGTTGTGTTGGGATGATGAGAATGATCTTGTGGATAATGATCATCATAGATATGTCGAAGCTCTTGTATTTCCTCATATTCTTGGGATGATAGGGATGCTGGTGGAAGCGAATATGGGGAGATATATGGTTCATGGGTATCAAAATATGCATCATGATCTACCAAATTCTCATCATTATTAGAGCTAGGAGGGCCTCTGCGGAGTATGAGTTTTAGTTTTTGATTTGTTCTAGATTTGTTAATGGTCACAACCATTTTGATGAATAAGGATTGGATTAGGTTTATGGAGTGTGAATATGAGTAGGATGATGATAAATGAATTAGGTGGGAAGTGGATGGATTGGATGATTTGATCAATTGAAAGAGATTCTTAGGATTCAAAGTGACAAGGTTCCACTTGAGATGTGACACTGAAGGATGATAGGTTTCCAATTCTGAAGGCCAAGTTAAAGATATAGGAGACAAGTTGTAGTGGTGATTAGAAAACACAATATGATGATTTGAAATGAATGGATGAAAAGAATGTCTAAGGGTGATGATCAGGCAAGCACACACATCAATCATATAAGACACACGACAATCAAATTAGTTATTTTTGATAATATCTTGATGTTTTATGAACATTTGTAAACATGCACAATCCTAGGTTAGGCAAGGACTATATTTGTTGAATCCCCTAGCTGCACTTATTCCAAGCGGATAGCTCTAGGATCTTGGTAGCACCAGCTCCCCTCCACAACACTCACTTCTCACGCATACCATGTTCTAGGTTTCCCAAGGCTTGCCCCCCACCAAGCCTTAGGATTGTCCCTGCTATCTCAGCTAAGAACCACAAGAATTGGGGCAACTTCAAAGGTTACCCTTCTACGTCAACAAATAGAGGGTTTTTAGCCATTATACAAAAGGTTCTAGTGAATATCTAGGGGACCGGCACCCCACGAGCATCCAACAAGCCACTTAAGGCTCTAACTAACCCTACTAGGAGTTTAATATACACTAAGGTATGCCTCCTTTCGAGCTAGTACTGTATGGTGAGCGTTCATATCGGTTAGACTTGGCTTTCGCCTTATCCTCAATTTATATAGTGGGCTAGACGAAAGTCCCTCTTGGGGTCACAAGTGAGTTCTCCTTGAGAATGTGTCTCAAGAGCAGGCCCACTCTAAAGGGTAACACAAAAGCAACACAAGTACATGTTTTTGATCAAGTACATGTTTTTGATTTCCAGGCTCATACTGAGACGCAAGGAGAGAGCATACACATGCATCCTACTCACACTCACATGAGGTTCATTTTAATTCTAATTCCAAATGTGTGGGTGGTTATACAAAATGTCAAAGGAATGCTTTTGATTCTCAAGATCACTGAGTGGCGCAAGAGAAGAGCATACACATTCAATGAAAAAAATGCAAACCAAAAGACATGGAAAACACTTGTTAATTTTAACCCTTGCTTATGATGAGACAAACACTTGAGTTTATTTTAGACCAATGAATCCAAATGTGATCTAATCTATAGAAAGAAGACATGATGTTTTAAGATTAGATTCTTTGACATTCGAACCTGCAACACACTGATTAGTAGTTTGCAAAATAGTCTTTGATAGGCGTTAAATGCACCGTTCGATGAAAAATGTTCGATGATTTGAAACAAAAGGCTAAATTATAAATGGTTATACCTGTAAATCTAAAAATTTTCTAGATGAAATGTTAGCACAGCTGCATAGAGCTCAGAAGTAGCTTTCCAACGCCTGCAAAAAACTTGAAAATCCGATAAAAACAAAAAGGTTATGCCAGCTTGATAAAAGCAACCTCCAAGGGCTAGAAATGGGCGCTCTGGTGATTTGCTAAGTTTGCGTTTGGCAATTTTGCTCCTGATCAAATGTAGATTGTTTCTCTGGCGGTTATGTTTCTACTTTAATCACTATACAAAACTGTAGTCAAGAGTTATAGCTTGAAGTTTGTGTAATCCACTTCCAAGGCCTGCAACACTTAATGCATTAAAACAAGTGAGCAATTTTCAAAAGGCACACATATATTTTGAAAACATGAATAAATTTGTTATCCTCATTAGTAATAAGTAATTTGTGTGATGATAATGGATCTAAGGTTTTAGGGTTTCGGTATCCTGTGTGTAGAAATTTTTAAGCTGAGGTTAGTTAGTGATGACAGATATGAACAGAAGATATAGATAATCAGTTCATCGGCATGGCTTTTTCTACCCACATTAATAGCGAAAGGCTTGTGGAGTTTCTGACCCTTATCACAATCTGCAAAAAAAAACTTTTCTTCACCAGACTTCTGAATTAAATTGGCTCATACAAATGCCATTAATAATTGAGGACTTATTGAAGCTCAATCCACTCTCTTGTGTGAAGTGGGTTCCAATTTTCATAAACCAGTAGAACCTGGCTCTATTTCTACTTCGAGGCCAAGGATGGTGAAGGTCAGACGGAGTGCAAGCACAGATCAAAACAATCAAAGTTCATTTTCGAATGTTTCTGGGGTTAATGAAAATGCCACCATTGAAGATTAAAAACATGCGAACCTCTCATTTGAAAAACCATCGTGGCAGCCAACTTTAATCTGCAAAACAATAAAGACAAATTTATGCTGTGAACATTATGTTTGAAAATTATCATGAGATCACACTTAACCATGATGCTATAAACTTTCCACCACACTGCTTTGAAGTTAGCGATATACAAATTACCTTTAATAGCCACAATCATAAAAGAAACAATTGTACTTTGAATGCATATCGATCAATTATAAAAACTGTCAGTCAACATCTAGCACTTACACCAGAACATGCCGATAGGAGCAAACAATGAATGAAGAGCAGTTAACGAGCTTAGAAGATTTCATACAATGAATTTGCTTACAGTTTTAAGGACTATGCTAAAAAGGACACCTGACGAGTTTAGAAATATTTCTATCGTGAATTTGATTACGGCATGAGACAATTTTCCAATGCAAATTTATATACGGCAGAATGTTCAAGGAATATGCTAATAAAACAACAACAAACAATTTGCACTACAATGCTCACATATAAAATCCTATCGGGGCTAATAATAGTGACAGTTAACATCTATTAAGCTATTTCAAAATTGCACGAAAATCGCTAACTGTTTAAGGTAAGCATCATTATTCTTGACCATAACTATTTTGACACTGCCACTTAACTCATACGCTATAGATTGAGAACTAAAAATTCATAGTTTAAAGTTTATGCCACCGTTACAAAGAAACATTTAGAAACTAATTCTTAATGGTCGACAACTATAAACTAAATCTCATGGCTGAGAGATGAACTGAATATCCGAATAGAGAAAATTCTTTGTCCAATGAAGATCCACCTGTCCAAGATCGAACTCTCTGAGATCTTTTTAGATATGCCTTGAAAACCTGCAAAAACTCCACAAGAACTCTTGCAAACCAGTGATTAAGAAGGATGTCTTCACATTGGGTTCACCAATGTATGCAACGAAATATAGATTTTAATGAAAGATTTGAAAATTGTCTTGCAAACCCTAAAATTTGTACTCAGAGGAACAAAAAGATAATGATAAGTTATTGAAATCAAATAATAATAAATGTTACCAATGATTTGAAATGTGGTTGCTTGTATTTAGCATAACTCTGTTGTAAATTTGTTAGTGTGGTAAATGATAAATGAAATTGATTTTATAAGGTTTGGGTAGAAATTGGTTTGGGTAGTTAAACACATTGTTGGTTTGGTGAACGGTAAGGTAGGTAAAAGGTGGTTAGGGTTTTGGGATTATTATTTTTTATTTTTACGAATAGGTTTTTAGGGTAAGGTTTACGTTAAAGAATAAATTAAGTTTTATGAAGTTTAATTTATTATTTACAGGAAATGGTAAAAGGATAAGATTTAATTAATTAATTAATTAAAATTAATTAAATCTGTGGATTAAGGGTGGGTTAGGAATTAAGGAACATTTAATTAATTAATTAAAATTAATTAAATTTTATGACTTAGGGAAATGATCGATTGGTTAATTTTTTACGTCTACACTTTGCATTTCAGTTCCTTCTTTCATTTTCTAGTTTAGTTCAGATAGTTAAGTCAGAAGTTGTGGTCTAGTTTTGGCATTTCACACCTTGCAAATTTGGACTTAACATCTACACTCATTCATCTTCATCATATCAATAATTCAAAGCATTTGGACCAATTACCGGAAAGTTATTGCTATCAGAGCATTCTAACTATTCCTGATATTCAGCTAAAGCAAAAGGCTTGCAGATAAATCCTTGACTTGTGGATCCTAATGACACTTCATTCAATGATCCTTAGTTTAGGGTTGACCCTTCCTGGAGGTCTGCACATTGTTCCATTCATTTGAGAGCGTGTTCTATGCATTTAGATCTGACCTATCTATGAACACATTACAACTCTTCATTGGAGTTTGTGATCTTCCTTAGCCGATGCAGAGGAATCTATTGGTCCAAAGATGATATATATTGATATAATAGATCCTTAGGAAGGTAGTTATGATAGTTCTCATGATTTAGAAGATAGATAGTTGGCTCCTTCGCAAGAGGACTTCAAAGCTTTATCTTGCGCATGTATGTAGTCAGGCCTCTGAGCCCTAATTGTAAACTCGCATGTTGCCGGTTGATCTCTATATGAATTCTTTGATATACTGAATGACTGAATCAGCATTTGTTCTATTTCTTTCAGTTGTTTTCGTTGTGTTTACTCTTGCTGCATGGTCCAGACAATTCATTCTGTGAACCCTCCTACCATGACTGCACCAGTATGTATGTTTAATGCAAACACGTTCAATATACAAAGTGGTGAATGTACATACGTGGATTCAAAAAGAAAGTAAAATCAAACATAGTACAAAGACTAAGTTAAATGTTGATTCATATGAATGAATTGCATTAATTAGAATGATTAAGAGAATTAAAGCAAAATTACAGTATATATAGTATGTCAACATGCATAATTTGGATGTAAGATACAGATACATACAAGAAGCCAATATAAGAAAGTGAAATAATGATTAAAACACACCAAAATTGGTAAATATTGGCATTAGGGTATAAACAAAAATGTACATTCAAGGGAAGAGTGTATCTACAAGTATCACTATCAAAATTCAAAGTTTTTGCAAAAGAGGAGCCATAAAACTATGGAATAGTGCAGAGATTAAAGATTCCTATAAAAGTCAGCAATTCACACTATTTATGTGAAATAACCTAACCAGTGTGAATATTGTGTTGATTCTAATCCCCTAGATAAACGTAAGAAGTTGAGGCCAACCATTTCCCAATAGTGGTGGCAGACTAAGGCAGGGTCCGACAAGTTCATGAGGAATGGAAATCTTTCATACTGCGCTCTCGAAACATTGACCAAAGAGAGTTTTGAGGCTTGTGGAATGCCTACACCCAATTCTGCTCCTATAAGGATGTCAATGTCCATAACCGTATACTCAGCCTTGAAAATATCCTGAAATAGCATAAGTACTTCCACTTTGTTTACACTCAAGTCTAAAATAGAGGCGAGGAACCATGAAACAATATCAGAATTAACTCTATATCTATCCTCACTAGTCAAGAAGCCTACACCAAGCACCATTTCAATGGCTTCTAATTCTAATTCATAGAAAATGGGGTTTTCATGCTGAATAATCAATCCTCTCAAACGACCATCTGAAATTGAACCAAAAAAAGTGGTCTATCCCTTAATACTATGTAGACATATGAGAGTATTCATATTCACAGTAAGTAGAAGCAAATCTTGAAAAGGAATGAGAATTATTCATCACACATATCCTTAAATAGAATTTCACACAGGTTACAGGGCTAATCCCCATTAATGGTGTTTGTGCGAGCTTCAATGTTCAAAATAGAATGAGTTAATTCAACTGTGCCAATAGTCTAGTAGAGTTAATATCATTAAATAACATTAGATTCACTTAATCATGATTTATGGATTATGGTATTAAATGTAGGGATGTAGTACGAACAAAAGGAGAGGGAAAAGATTGATTATTTTACGAAATAAAATGCAGAGTTGCATGTATTTGGCATGCAATGCATAAGGTACAAAGGAAGACGCGAAGAGGTAAAATAAGGTTAATACTAAGGCAAGTATGTCTCCTTCGTATGTTTCATTGGTTGTATGTTGGTAGGAGGCATAAATAGAACACAAGGGTGGAATTATAAGAATATTAAAGTCATTTGAAACGAAGGGTAAGTTCACATTTGTATTGAATAAAAGAAAATGTGTTGTTCATGCATAGTGATATACAAAAGGAGAATACAAAAGTAAGAGTGGATTAAAAGGTGGGAAATATATACATAAAGTAATGAACAAGGTTTTGAAATAGAGCCGGACCCAAAAGTGAAGTAAATAATGATGTATAAAAGAGGTTCCGCATTTTACATGTATGTTATATGCAAAAGATATACAAAAGTGAGGGATACAAAAATACAAACATCAAAATAATAAAAGGATTAAAAGATAGTTAAACATTCGGTAAAGTCCGTGACTTGTATATTAAAATGTATATCGAGAGATACAAAGAGATATACATCATGAGATACAAAGAGAGATACAAAAGGAGATACAAACAAGGTAAAGGTAAAACTTGGTGGTAATTTTAGATGCTGGTCTGAAATAACTAATGTCAGCACTTTTGTATGTATGAAAGATTGTATGTATACAAACTTGATATACAAAAGAACTAGTGCATTATCAATAAGAAAAGATAGAGAAATTGAAACAAAATGAATGCATCTTTCATTTTACACTTGTATGTTAGATTGTATCTATTATATACATTGTGAAATACAAAAGTGAAATACAAAGCTGAACACAAAGTAAAGTGTAACATTGATTTATAAGCTATTGTATGTTTCGGTTTGTATATTAAAGGATATGCAAAGTAATATACAAAAAAGGGATATACAAAGTCAAAATGCAAAGGGTAGGGAGTTAACAGATACAATGTTCAAAGGACAAAGTTGAAATGAAGAACTGAGCTTCAACGATGCATTAAATACAACATTTAATGCATAACTAACAATGAAAAAGAGAAATTTAAACAAGCTAGGGTTAAACTAAAGGGCTATTTTACTTTCATTATTGCATCTTGAAAGCTAAAATTGTAGAAGAATGAGATTATTACATGGATTGAGTGAGGATTCAATAGTTGAACATAATTTCAGAATGGTAACGACGCGGCTGAAATGGTAAAATGGGCCAACACTTATAGAGTTAAGCTATCATGAAAATAGGTATGTACCCTAAAACTCTGTTACAATGTGGCTAATGAAAAATGCAAATTAGTTATGGGTAATTTCATTTGAAAATGCAAATGAATGGCAAATTATTGTAGCTAATTAGGGAAATTAACCAACTGTGTTAAATAGCATAAAATCTATAATAGGGAAAAGACAAAAGGGTTAGGGTAAATGTGAAAATGTAAAAATTCATGATAAAACCCTAGGAAGAGGAAGTAAAATGAGAGGTTAAATATGCAAGTTTTCATACAGGATGGCTTCGAAGAAAAAGAAGGTGGATTCAATAGATGAGGAAAAAGTAAATGTAAAAAAAAAGAAAGCCACAAAAAGAAATAGAAAAGGAAGAATTGCCAACACATAGAGGATATACGTCTATGATAAACACATGTGGAATTGTGACAGATACAAACGTGGGTTATTATGATGCAGAGGATGTCTTAAAGAAAATCACATCATCAGATGCTAGTCCTGATATGAAGTGCATCTGGGAGAAGGGTTATACAAGGCTGCGGGGTTCCCATTAGCAATGCAAGCTAAGGATCTAGTTTTAGAATGTATAAGTAGATACAACAAAAATATCAGAAGAGTAATGTATGAAGAATAGTTAATTGCTAATTTATCTACAGAGGGGATAGCTAGGACATTCGGCTTAGAAATTGAGGATAAAATCTTGGATATAGATATAGATCATTATACAGAGGATTTTAATATCAATGAAAGAGAATGCAAGAGTACAATCTTCTACAAATGGTACAATGCAGAAAATAAACCTAAGGTAGTAGAGAGGGTACCATAGAACCTCTATAGAATCAATTTCAAAGAGGAGGTACATTTGATGATTACAATGTTGAGTAGATTAGAAGGATTGAGGGAAGCAACAAAGTGTGAACCCTAGATGTTCACTATTATCCAATTTATGAGAGAAGCCAAAAAGGAGGATGGGAAAATTCATTGGGCCAAGGCTATAAGTACAGCCATATGGAAGCAGGCCATGTTAAGAAAGTAGAAAATGATGCCTTTCTATTTATCATCTGATGTTTTATATTCATGTGCAGCTAATATTCAACCTTACATAGCTAGGATTGATAGAATTGGGATCCTAGGAAATGGTCTAGGATAGAAATTGGCTTATGATCATTATCTAGATTTACAAGAGGATAATGCATTAAAGAAGTTTGCTCTAGTGAATGATGTATTTTATAATTATATGGTGAGAGTTTTGACTGGAGACAAGGATAGAAGGTTATCTGAAGAAGTAATTGTTGGAATTAGTTTGGACAACTGAGAGGGGGGGTGAATTAGTTGTCCCTAAACTTCAACCTTTTCTAAACTTTAATCTTCTTTCTTAATTTACAAACAGATCAATGATGTAAAGATTTACGCTTGAATCAACATATGAGCATAAACAACATGAACACACAACACCAATATTTTTTAACATGGAAAACCCAGTTAAGGGAAAAACCACTGTGGGGGTTAACCCACAAAATGCGTACCCTATTAAAAGTACTTAAGAAAATAGAAGGTACATGCCTTCAGGCGCACTACCCAGAGATCACTGCTCAAGAAGAGGCTCACTTCATATAAGAAATTATTATTTATATAGAGATAATGAATTGAGAAATAGCATCTACATTCATGCCTGATTTAGTCGCTTTAAAGGCTCACAAAACTTCTACTCCTCTCTTCAAATTCTTCTTCATCGACTCTTCACTCTATACTCCCTTCGCTCCTCTTCCTCTCTGCTCTACTTTTGATCCTTTCTTTGGATTTATTCATTTCATACAAGGATAACTTTCCACAACTCTTTAACAAGTATTTATATACTTCATCAACCTTGGAATGATCAACAAAGTCAGCTAAACTTAATGCAGATCTTTACACTGTCAGCCAAACATAGTTGAGACTTGAAACTTCCTCTATTAACATGCCACACTTCATAATGCTCTTTAGATCATCCACAACATGCTAGAAACATCCGGTCGGCCAAGACTGGGAAGAACATCAACCTTAAAGAATAAATCTTCAAAAACAAGCTCAAACTTCAATGCAAACCTCCAACATAGTAGCCACACAATCTAGAGACCTCCACAAGCACATTAAATTCACTAATAACATCCACTCTAAACCAAATTACCAGAATCATTTGTTCTTCCTCTAGAACCTCAAGAACACTATCTGCCATGACTGTCAAAATAGAAAGATAGCTTGTGGACCTCCAAACCATGAACCACTGGAGTTGATGATACACATTAATTTCCTAAACATACCTTCAGATCTGTAGACCATAATATTTTACTATGGAGCAATCCAGACCAACTTACTGTCACTTTGTCTCTTCTGAATACTGCAAAATATGGTTCTACTCAGATGGCCATAACTTCTTCAAATCTTCATGCAGACTTCTCAATTCTTAACTGGAGTAACCTCTAATAATCTTCTACATAGCCATATGGTCCGTATGCATTGATTGTCATTAATTTTCTTAATATCCTCAACAATCCGGTCTTCTATATAGATAGCAATATAGGATACAGTTGACACCATTGGCAACAAGGATATGATGACATCAATGACAACACCACTTAGGCGCATATTTACAACAATCTCCCCATTTGTCATTGATGGCAAGATATGATGTGAAAAACTAAATTCAAACATCAAGACAAGAACTTCTCCTCCTTTTTCTAATCACACCTACAACCATTTCTTCAATGCTCCCCCTTTCACCAATAATTATTCACTTCCAGATTTTTCACATGACTTCTCTCCCCCTTTGACATCAATGGAAAAGGGCACATATTTTCTATCTTTTCTCCCCTTTTTGATTCAAAACTGATCCCAAAATTTGCATACTGACTACTCCTTAGAGTAGTATATTCTCAACATCAATTCGAATATCAAGATATGACTAAGGATTGCACTAGACTGATGCACATTAGTGCATCTTAATTCTGATTAGGAGGGGTGATAACACCTAACTTTTCTCTGAGATACTCAAAAGTATCTTTGAGAAGAGGCTTAGTGAAGATATCCACAATCTAATCTTTGGAAGACACAAACTCTAACTTGACTTCATTCTCATTTACTTTCTCTCTCAAGAAATGAAACTTGATAGATATATGCTTTGTCTTTGAGTGCAATACCAGATTCTTTGAGATGCTTATAGCACTTGAATTATCATAGAAAATTGTGACTGGCTCCTCAAACACAATTCTGATGTCCTTCAGCATTTGCTTCATCCACAAAACTTGAGTACAATTATTTTCTACTGCTATATACTCTATGTTTGCAGTAGATAGAGATATTGCCTCTTGCTTTTTTCTCATCCAAGAGACCAATCTTCTCCCTAAGAAGAATGCACCACCACTAGTACTTTTTCTATCATCCATATCTCCTGCCCAATCAACATCTATATATGCATGAAGAGTCAAGTCATTGTTCTTTGGATACCATAGTCCATAATCAATTATCCCCTTGAGATATCTAAAAATTCTTTTGACTACCATAACATGGGATTCTTTTGGATCAACTTGAAATCTGGCAACAAGTCCAACTACATTCATGATGTCAGGTTAGTTCTAAGTTAGTTAGAGCAATCCTCTAATCATTGATCTATACCTTTTCTGATTTTCATTGGGGGAGTCATCATCTTTTCTTAGCTTGCATCCGGTTACCATAGGTGTACCTACTGGCTTTGAATCTTCCATTCCAAACTTCTTCAACAATTCTCTCACATACTTGGACTGAGATATGAAGATTCTTTTATTTGACTGAACAATTTGTAGACCTAGGAAGAAATTCATCTCACCAAACATTAACATCTCAAACTCACTTTTCATCTGATTAGCAAATGCTTTGCACATACATTCATTTCCACCAAAAAAGATATCATCAACAAAGACCTCAACAATTAGAATGTCCTCATGATTAATCTTGAAGTACATATTACTATCAGTAGTACCTTTGCTAAATCCTAGCTTAAGCAAATGCTTATCCAATCTGGTATACTAGGCTCTTGGAGCTTTCTTGAGTCCATACAAGGCTTTCTGAGTCTACAAACAATATCTCCCCGATCAGACAACTGAAATCCTTTTGGTTGTTCAATGTAGACTTCTTCCTCCAAATATCCATTCAGGAATGCTGATTTGACATCCATCTGATATACTTTAAAATCTCTAAAGGCAGCAAATGCAAGAAACAATCTAAATGCCTCTATCCTGACCACCAGAGCAAACGTTTCTTCAAAATCAATTCCTTCCATTTGAGAGTAGCCTTTACATACCAACCTTGCTTTGTTTCTTACAACCTCACCATCTTCATTAAGCTTATTCTGGAAGACCCATTTGTTTCCAATCACATTTTTGTCCTTAGGTCTAGGAATAAGATCCCAAGTGTGATTCTTTTCTATTTGCATCAATTCTTCTTCCATAGTTTTAACGCAGTTTTCATCTTTGCAGGATTCACTTACTAATTTAGGTTCAATCTTTGAAATCAAACAAATCTCTTCTTGATCTTCAACAACTCTTCTCCTAGTTTGAACACCTTTATTTCTATCTCCTATGATTTGATCTTCAAGATGATTCATTCTTACATACCTGGGGGTTTTAGGAATTGTTTAAACTTCTATTTCTTGAACTTGTTCCTCATCATCTGCACTAACCTCTTGAGTTACTAGAGTTACTAGATCAATCTGGATCTGAGTCTAGATTTGAACTTGCCTTCCTTGACTTTGAATTTCATCTTGATCATTTGAATCATATCCACAGTACCTGGAATGTTCTTTGCTTTCATCAACTTTAACATTAGCACTTTCAAAAATCTTTTTCAACCTCTTGTTGAAGCATCGGTAAGCCTTACTTTGAGTAAAGTATCCCAAAAATATTCCTTCATTACTTCTTGCCTCAAACTTGCCTAAATCCTCATCTCTTTTGATATAGCATTTACTACCAAAAACTCTGAAATATCTCACAGTAGGAGGATGACCAAACCATAGTTCATAAGGAGTCTTACCAGAATTGCCTTTGATTTGCACCTAGTTAAGAGTGTAGACAATAGTACTCATAGCTTCTCTCTCCAATAAACTTGAGGAACATTTGTTTCCATCATCATGGTCTTGGCAGCTTCTTGAATGGTCTGGTTCTTCCTTTCCACAACTCCATTTTGCTGAGGAGTCCTAGGAGAAGATAACTATCTTTTTATTCCATACTTTTCATAGAAATCATCAAACTCTCTGGAAGTAAATTCTCCACCTCTGTCAGATCTTAGAAACTTTAATTTCTCACCAATCTCATTTTCAACTTTAAACTTTTCAAGAGCTTCTGATTTTTTTTTGAGGAAAGTTACCCACATCATCCGGGAGTAATCATCAATTAGCAGCATGAAATATATGTCTCCTTGCATACTCCTAATTCTTGCAGGACCACAGAGATCAGTATGTACTAGTTCCAATCGCCCACTAGAAGCTTGTTCTTTGCTTTTGAATAAAATTTTGTTCTGTTTACCCAATTGACATTCTCTACATATGCTATCAGGTTTCACAAGTCTTGGAAGATCTCTTACAGCCTGAGTGGAACTTATTTTGACAATGTTATCAAAATTCACATGACACATCCTCCTATGCCATAACCAACTTTGATCTGTTTGATAAATTAAACAACTTTTGCCAAAACTAATTAAATGAAAGATGTTACCTCTAATTTGAGTACCAGATGCAATTTTAGTTCTAGAGCTCTCCAAGATTCTACATTTTCCATCCTTGAATCGAAGATCATAACCCTTGTCAACCAACTGTCCAACACCGAGAAAATTATGTTTTAGTACTTCCACATATAGAACATCATTGGTATAATTCTTACCATCAAAAGAGATGGATCCTTTGCCATGGATTCTACTAGTTGAGTTGTCTCCAAATTTCACAAGCCCACCTTCATATTTTTCCAAACTCACAAACTTGCTCTTGTCACCAGTCATATGATGAGAACATCCACTATCAATCACCCATTCATCCTTTTCAACAACTTGAGCAGCCAAGGTACTTTCCACATTTGTATAGCTAGTAGATTTAGTAGACATTGGATCTTTTTCCTTGATAGAAATGAACACCCAATCACCTTCTCCATGATCAGATTCATCATCTGTGACTCCTTCTCTAGCTTCTTGGACATAGTAGAAATTCTTTTAAGTTTTGTATCTATTAGGGTTTTGTTTTCAGAACCTCTACAGACATCTTGAGGCAAAATGACCAATCATATTACAAGAGAAACATTTGAGTGGCAACTTTCCTTCATTCTTATCGGATCCTCTTGGAATTCTTTGGGTAATGAGAGCTTCAATATTTGTAGTCTCAATTTCATTATCTTCAAGATCCTTCCTTGTCTTCACAAATCTGTTTGATCTACCTGAAGAACTTTCACCTAGATCATATCTTTGCTTTCCATACACATTGGCCTTGAATGCAGATTTAGACTTAGGGAGAGAATATCCAAATTCACTCATTTCAAATACTAAAAGCTTGCCAACTAACTGATCCCTTGTGATAGTTGTTACTATCCTAATTTCTTCAGTGGCTGCAACTTTATGCTTATAAGCTGCAGGTAATGATCTGAGCACTTTGGTAACAATTTCTAATTCTTCCAATACTCCACCTGCATTTCTGATACCGGTCACAAGTTCATTTACTTTCTACATGTAGGAAGTAATGTTTTCATCTTCACTCATTACCAATCTTTCATATTTACCCTTCAAGCTTTGTAGCTTGGCACATTTAACATATTTGTCACCTTCACACAGATTTTCCAACTTAATCTAGATTTCATGAGCAGTTTTGAAATCTAGGAAATTTGCCAATTCAGTATCAGTCAGGGCACTCAACAATGCTTCTTTGGCTCAAATATTGTGTTCAGCATCTCTGAGTTCATCTATAGTTGAAGGTCCATTCTTTGGAATCTTCTATACATTCTTGGTTATTCTCCAAAATACATCACCCATACATTCCAGATGACACTGCATGCGTACTTTCCAGAGGGAGAAATTTGTTCCATCAAATCTCATACTTTCCTTCTTGTAGGACGACATCTTGGATCTCCTCAAGTGGTCAAGATTCTTTTAGAGGAACTTGGCTCTGATACTAATTGTTGGAATTAGTCCAGACAATTGAGAGGGGGGGTGAATCAGTTGTTCCTAAACTTCAACCTTTTTTGAACTTTTAATCTTCTTTCTTAATTTACAAGCAGATTAATGATGTAAAC
Organism: Cunninghamia lanceolata; assembly: GCA_027924645.1. NCBI lineage: Eukaryota > Viridiplantae > Streptophyta > Pinopsida > Cupressales > Cupressaceae > Cunninghamia > Cunninghamia lanceolata. The sequence goes on along the minus strand of BSBN01000985.1, from coordinate 3,905,026 downwards.
GTTTAAGCATGAATCAAAGCATGAGAAGAAACAACATGAACACACAACACCATAATTTTTGATGTGGAAAACCCAGTTAAGGGAAAAACCACAGTGGGGGTTAACCCACAAAATGCGTACCCTATTAAAAGTACTTAAGAAAATAAAAGGCACGTGCCTTTGGGCACACTGCTTAGAGCTCACTACTCAAGAAGAGGCTCACTATCTATAAGAAATTCTTATTTACACAGAGATAATGAACTGAGAAATAACATCTGCATTCATGCCTGATTCAGTCCCTTTGAAGGCTCACAAAACTTCTACTCCTCTCTTCAAATTCTTCTTCACTGACTCTTCACTCTATACTCCCATTGCCCCTCTTCTTCTCTGCTTTGCTTTTGATCCTTTCTTTGGATTTATTCATTTCATACAAGGATAATTTTTCACAACTCTTTAATAAGTATTTATATACTTCATCAACCTTGGAATGATCAACAAGGTTCACTAAACTTAACACGGATCTTTACACTATCGGCCAAACATAGCTGAGACTTGAAACTTCCTCTATTAACATGCCACACTTCATAAAATGCTCTTTAGATCATCCGTAACATGCTAGGAACATCTTGTCAGCCAAGACTAGGAAGAACATCAACCTTAAAGAAGAGATCTTCAACAATAAGCTCAAACTTCAATGCAAACCTCCAACACAATAGCCACATGATCTAGAGACCTCCACAAGCACATTGAATTCACCAATAACATTCATTCTAAACTAAATTACTAGAATCATTTGTATCTTCCTCTGGAACCTCAAGAACACTATCTGCCATGACTGTCAAACTAGAAAGATAGCTTGTGGACCTCCAAACCATGAACCACTGGAGTTGATGATACACACTAATTTCCCAAACATGCCTTCAGATCCATAGACCATAATAGTTCACTGCTGAGCAATCCAGACTAACTTACTGTCACTCTGTCTCTTCTTGAATACTGCAAAATCTAGTTCTACTCAGATGACCATAACATCTTCAAATATTCATGTGGACTTCTTAATTCTTAATTGGAGCAACCTCTGATAATCCTCTACATAGACATATGGTCCACATGCATTGATTTTCATTAATTTTCTCCATATCCTCAACAATTTGGTCTTCTATACATACAACAATATAGGATACAGTTGACACCAATGGCAACAAGGATATGTTGACATCAATGACAACACCACTTAGGCACATATTTGCAATAGCAACAAGTACTATAAGTCCACATAGCTTGTGGTACATACAATTCGCTAATTTCACATATATCAGAACTAAGGGTTTCGAAGGAAAGCCATTCATGTTACCTAGATATCCTTTAGATAAACTAACTATATTGGAGTTCTCTAGGAAGAATCTGAATGCATTCAGGATGTATAAGAAGAAGTGGAGCAGGGGAAATATCAAACTCCCTTGGGCTATTGGAAGCCATTCTTGTTACAGTGAAGAAGTATCATGCCCACATTTCACATGCGGTCACAACACACAAACATGCGTCTCATGTCCACATGCGACATGTAGTCATGATACGAACTATCAAAAATTTTCCCTTACTATCCTGTATTTCCTCCTCACACGCGTAAGTGCTCAAGTGTATACATTTTAAGTCATCCTTGTTACTGTTGCTAACGGAACATTCTACCCATGTGTGCATATTGATATCGATTACTATGTTTATGGCGGTTAAATTTGCATCATTTAAGATTTCCTCAGTAGGCGGTTGACCTTTAACTGGATTTCCTAGTTGATTTCGATACTGGCTCGCATTTCTACTTTTATTACCATCCATCGCCTATTTATTTAATTATCTATTTATTTCAATAAATAGGCTCATTTTCATAGTCTACCAGTAGGTATTAAATTAACTTTGAGATCGCGGTTTCTATTACAGATCGATCTGTTGAATCTTAATTTTTAAATGTCAAATTAATTGTCTCGTTATTTCTTTAAATAAATATTTTAATAAATATATATTTAAATATTTTATTTTTCTTTTGATATATATTATTGTTTTTTATTTAATCCCCCTTTCACAATGAGTAAACGATTAATTATATGTTTACATTTATAATTACTTTACAGTTATATATATATATATATATATATATATATATATATATATATATATATATATATATATATATATATATATATATATATATATATATATATATATATATATATATATATATATAATCATTCATTTAAATACCACTAATGAAGTAAACTTCCTTTTTAATTGAAAACCCCACATATATATATATATATATATGCACTCACACACACATATATATACATATACATTTATTTTTATTTAGTAACAATTCAAGCCATGCTAGTGGAATCTCCACTTATCTTTTTAAACCTTATTATTTAGAATTTCCAACTCATAGAATGGGGTTAAATAACCCTAAAATTCTTTTGTTAGAGATGTGTTGTGTTATGCATGTATGAGAGGAGCGACGACAGTGGTGGGGCGACGGCATGGGTCACAGGGGGGACTGAAGCACGGCGGAGGTTTGGAGGTGGGCGGAGTGGTGTTTGCAAAGGGTGGGGTTTTATTGGCCACGGCGGGGGGAGGGGGTGTGGGGAGGGGCAGAGCCCCACCCACATCCCACCTCATGGGGCGTGGGTGGGGCTCTGTCCCTCCCCACACCCATTGTATTAATGTATTTCGGTGGGGTTTAAAACCCCACTATATATTATATTTCATTCGGCTATGTTAAAAAGCGAACATTCCACAGTCTATTTTATTTTAAATTTCATAATTTCTAATTAATACTAACTATATATCATTCGGCTGTGTTAAACAGCGAACATTCCATAGTCTATTTTATTTGAAATTTTGTAATTTCTAATTAATACTAACGATATATATAATTAAAAGAAGTTGTAAAAATTGTATATATATATATATATATATATATATATATATAATTCATAACAAAGTTCCACATATCCTACAACATTTCAGTTCTCAATTAACAAATTCATTTCATAATTTCTCTACATTTTAATTTACAATATAGTAAATACTAGAGAGAAACAGAAAAATATATCCATATAAATCTAGATTTTAACTAAAAATGATCTATCAAGTATACATTCTATTTCATTTACAACTTAAAGTTTAAAAGTAAATACAGGGAACTAATCAATCTTCCACTTCAATAGCCAAATTAATAGACAAGTAAATCCATTTAGATTATTTTCCATTGCATATTTAAATCCAATTTTAATTTTGTTTTCAAAGGTAAATTTACATCTTTCATAATACTGTAAAAGAAACTTTCTCACTAAATAATACAAGAGATAATTTTAGCAACTGATCCAAATCAACATCTAATCTCACAACTTTACAATTTTGATAAAACTAAAATAACAACTATAAGATTCCACAACTCACAACCATTCTAAGGGAGGAATTACTTTTTTCTCCCAATACAATTCTTCTACAACTTTCAGAGGGAGAATCTCTCCTCTTTAAAAGGAACTTATTCAGGAAGAACCTTAAGAGACCAAGCTCTAATTACAAGTAGGAAGATAGAATATTTTCTCTAAACAAGGAATCACTCCTCCAATCCTCTCAACATGCTCCAAAAATAAACTTGCATGACAACAAGGAAGGAAACACCAACCAACTAGCTATCCTCCCTACCATAGACCTGTAAAAGGGTCACCACTGAGCTAGGGAGATCATCCACACACCCAGGGTAGAATAGACCAGTACACTTCACAACATTGAGTAACAACAATCAAAGCAAATAACACACACTCCCATGGGTTTACACACAATACAAAAACTCAGCTAAGGTGAGTTTAAAGAGGGTAGAGAAGTAGACTCTCTCAACTCAAGGTGTCATTCTTCACAACATTTAATCTCAACTTATCACATGGCCTCAAGCCAACAAAATTACTCTTTCTCATGGCCTCAAGCCATCCAAATAATCAAAATACCAGGGATATCCCAAATAGTCTCTCAAGTCTTATCGCCCTCTTGGCTCAAAATTACCAACATGCCCTCAAGGCTTCCATATAACAAGAACAAGAATACACCCGAGGAGGTTCACACCTTCCCTTCCCTATACATGATGAGCATTACCTTCCAACTGGAAGGAGCTCTTTTCACACCCAACACAAACCCCAAAATACCAGAAGAAACACATAGACAACATTTTCAATCCTCATTCATCAATCAAGAACAAAACATACATAACAAGTAACAGATCATACAAGGTGAGTAGTCTTGTTCACTAACCTTCACAAGCCCTATTATGGATGAAATTTGAAGAGCTCCACTCTTAGCCTCCTCCTCCAAGTTCTCCTTCTTTCCACAATAATCCAACCCCCTTACTCTCCTCCTCCTCCCTCTTTTAAAACTAATTCCCTCTATTTTCCTTATTTCCCAAGTGGCATTAAAAAAAACTAAACCCACTCCTCATCCATTATCCTAGTGGACTTAAAACAATTAACCCCACTCAAGAGGTCCCCCACTATAGCCCTTTTACAACACATGGAGAAATAAAATATAAATAGTAAAATAAAAATAAAAAGGAAGTGGTTGACACACCACCCTTACTAAGAGGAACCCCACCAAAAGAGAGGCACAAAGAGACAAGCACTCTATTATTAGGGGATCATGGAGTTATTCTATGACTTGGAAGTGGGACTGAGTGTGGATTCCACTCATCCCATTATCCCCATGCTTCCAAATTCATCACTTAACTTCATTATGAAGTTAGAGTGACCATATAGAATTTGTCCCAAGGTTATCTTAGTCAAAAGGGTCCCTAGACCCATGGGGTATAACCCAGGGTTGATTTTTACCTAGTTAAGACTCCCAGAGTCAAATAAAAACACAAGAGAAGGGTCTAAAAGAAATAAAGTTTAAACAAGATTCAAAACAACATTTCTTACAACACATATCACAATATAAGTAAATCAGAAGATAGCCCTAATTCCCTTGACCTCATGCAACACTACAACAATATCACATTACAACATTTCACCAAACACAAGGTTGATCTTAGTTCCTCGTGGAACTAGATTGGCTCACAAGGGATACAACATAGGGTATGGAATGATCTTCTATATTTGTGGTTTCGTTAGCAATACCTGCACACTCAATCTCAAATTTAATAACACATAAAGATATCATAGCCGAAGCAATTTAAATACATGCATACCTAAATATTATACCATATAATCATACTAAAATAACATTAAAGTTCAATTTTTAATATTATCCATTCATCATTTTCTTAAAAGCAACATCTAATTATCCTTGCACAATTATTTCCTTAAAAATCAATTAGGTTAAATAAACAATATTCCAGGATCAATAGTCTCTCAACATAAAAGTAATAGTAATAGCACTGCAAATAGTCTCATGAATAGTAGTGACCAAGATAGGCCTCACATCCTCCCCCCCAAGATTGTACTTCCTCCTGGAAGTCATCAAAGAGGTGAGGGTAAAGTGTCTTCAGTCTCATTGCATCTTCCCATGTTGCAGTGACCTCATCGTACATATCCCACTAGACCCTAACCTGGTCCAGCTCTTGACCTCGAAGGCCCAGCATTTGATGAGCCAATATGCGTATTGGCTCCAAAGCCGACTGTCCGTCTGCCTCTACCTGAAGAGCAGTCCAATCTAATACGTGAGATAAATCAGAAATATAACGACGTAGGACATAAACATGAAAGACATCGTGGATATGAGACAGGCTAGGTGGCAAGGTAAACGATAGGCTATAGGTCCTATCCTCTCCAAAATTTCAAAAGGTCCTACAAACTGGGGTGTGAGCTTAGAGCCTTTTCCGTAACGGATTGGACTCTTATGCGGTCGCACTCTCAAGAATACCCTATCACCCACTGAAAAGTTTTGATCCGTTCTCTTCGCATCTGCATACTTCTTCTGTCTATCTTGAGCATCCTAAAGCCTCTATTTGATCAATTTGACCTGTTGTTCCATATCCTGGATTAACTCGGGACCAATGGCAACTGGGTCCTCCAATTGATCCTAACTCAAAGGTGTTCTGCAAGGTCTACCGTATAAAGTCTGGTAAGGAGGCATACCCAACGAGATGTGATGTCCATTATTGTAAGCAAACTCAACCAGATACAGGTACTCCTCCCATTCAGACTGATGATCCATAACATACATGCGAAGCATGTCCTCTAACAACTGATTAACTCTTTCTATCTGGCCGTCGGTCTCAGGATGGTAAGCGGAACTGAAGTTGAGCTGTGTGCCCAATGCTTGATGTAAGGCTCTCCAAAACAATGATGTGAAAATAGAGTCTCTATCAGATATGATGCAGCGAGGTACTCCATGCAGTCTGACAATCTTACAGTTTAACCGATAGGCTACAGGTCCTATCCCCTACGGCTCTACGCTAGGTCGGATGTGTCCCTTCTCTAATAATTCTTCTAACTACAGTTTAAGCTCTGTAAGCTCCTGTGTAGTCATTCTATAAGGTGTACGAGACACTGGTTCTACCCCTAGTACCAAATCGATGTGGAAGTCAACTTCTCTGTGTGGAGGCATACTGGGTAACTCTGGCGGAAATACATCGGCAAATTCTCTCAGGATGGGGTGATCATCTAAAGTAGTCTCAGGTTCATCTTCTGATCTATCACTGACTGTGATAGCAAACATCTAACAACCCTTTCGCATGTAGCACTTAAGTTGCTAAGTGGATGTCGTTCGAGCAGTCGTGGACTTCTGTATGCCCACTATCTCGACCGGTGTGCCATGATCATTTGTACAACTAATCATCCTCTAGCGACAATCTAGCTTGGCTTTATGAGCCGCAAGCCAGTCCATACCAAGATCTACGCCATAGGATCCTAATGGCATAACCCTAAGATCCCAAGTTGTAATGAAACAACCCAAGGAAATCTCACAATTTTAAACGACGGTATCAACTGACATCCTAGCCCGAGAGGCCAACTCGACCTCCCACCTAATGTCCTGCCTAGAATCCACCAGCCTACAACGTCCCACTAACGATGTAGATATAAAGGAGTCGGTAGCTCCAGAGTCAAAAAGGATAGAGATGGGAGATTCTGCAATCATACCTGTTGTCTCAATAACTGAAGCCTGAAAATCAGCTTGGCAGTTGTCAACCGCTACAAACATACGGTGGGATTTACCCACATCCCCCACAGTCTACTCAGAACCTCCTGCACAATGCTGTCCCCCTACTGTAAAACCCTGTAGATACTCTCTAGCTAGGTGTCCAGCTTCACCACAAACATAACAAGGGCCTCTAACCTGTACCTGTACAGTCTGAGTCCTACTCGACTGCTACTACCCTGATCTGCCAGTAGACCCCTGTGAGTCCCTATACGACTGCTGCGGCCTCGCAGGTCCCGCAGGTGGTCCCTGCTGTCTCTAATCTCTGTGCAGGCCCTGCTGCTGCCAACCTCTATTATTTCCCCCATGTGACCTCTATTGTGTTTTAGCTATTTGTTGCTGCTGTGATTGCTGTTGTTGTGGGGGCCTAGGAGGTAATGATTCTGAATTGTATCCTCCTCTAAGGGGTGGTTGTGTTGGCCTACAGAAATTCTATTGATGTTGCTGCTATCCCTGATCCTGGAACTGAGGGCGAGAACTCTGCCCTGAATCTCCTCAGCAATATAAGCCTTCTCGGCAGCATCACTCAAAGTCTAGGGATCTGCCATCCGAACAGGTCCTGCTATACTATGGTTTAGTCCTCTGATAAACTTATGTACCAGGTGTTTCTCATCATGGAGATACTCTGCATATCTGGATAACTCTATAAACTTGCTCTCATATTGTGCCACTGAGAGTCCCCTTTGCTGTAGGTCATGAAACTCGTCTATACGACACTGTCTATAATGGTCTGATAGGTATCACACATTGAAGCGCTCAATAAAGGTCTCCGATGTGAGGGTATCTAAGGAAAGGTGATGCTTGCACTCCTCAGTGCACCACCAGGCAGCTGCTGCATCTTGTAATAAGTGTGCTACCACACAGGCCTTCGTGTTGCCTGCGTATGGATGCAATGCAAAGTACCTGTCCAAACTGATAAGCCAGGCCTCTGCCTCAGCTCCCTCTGTGGTTCTAATGAAAGTAGGAGGGTTCAATCTCAATATGTCTCTAATGGAATCTCCTTTATCTCTGTGCCCCCTGATAGGCTCATTTGCATGATAATCATAAGGCCTGGGACCAAATTGCTCTACTCGCACTATCTCGTCATGCCTGGCATGATGTGTGGGGCTCCTACTACGAGCCCTGTCAGTCGAACCAACCTCCTCTGTATCAGGTAACTCGACATAAGGCTCCACACATGGTACCCCCTACGGCTCTATGCGGGGTTCCATACGTGGCTCGGCATGAGACTTAGCTCGTGGCTCCACGCGTGGCTCCTCTCGCGGAACATCATGAGGCTCGTCATGTGGCTCTATGCACAGCTCAACTACAGCTGGAGGAAGCCTATCTAAGATATCCTGTAAGGCCTGTAGTATCCGTGGTCCCATATCTGGTGGTGCTGGTGGTGATTACGGTACTTGAGGAACTGGTTGTGCCTGTAGAACTGGCTGACCCTGTGGAATTGGCTGTTCCAGTGGAACTGGCTGATCTGGTCCCACAGCTGAAGAATTAGTGCACACCTCGGTGGGTGGAGTACAGCGGGGCACAATTCACCAAACTTGTCTAGGAGGCATCCTACAAAATGAGGTAATCTCTAGTCAGTTTGGTCGCGGAAGTGATAATGTGCCTAAACAAGCCCAGTGTTTTAAACAACCTGGGCTCTGATACAAAATGTCATGCCCACATTTCACATGTGGTCACAACATGCAAACACGCATGTCATGTCCACATGCGACATGTAGTCATGATACGAACTATCAAAAATTTTCCCTTACTATCTTGTATTTCCTCCTCGCACGCGTAAGCGTGGTCGAGTGCATATGTTTTAAGTCATCCTTGTTACTGTTGCTAACGGAACATTCTACCCACGTGTGCATATTAATATCGATTACTATATTTATGGTGGTTAAATTTGCATCGTTTAATATTTCCTCGGCAGGTGGTTGACCTTTAACTAGATTTCCTAGTTGATTTCGATACTGGCTCGCATTTCTATTTTTATTACCATCCATCGTCTATTTATTTAATTATCTATTTATTTCAATAAATAGTCTCATTTTCATAGTCTACCAGTAGGTATTAAATTAACTTTGAGATCGTGGTTTCTAGTACAGATCGATCTGTTGAATCTTAATTTTTAAATGTCAAATTAATTGTCTCATTATTTCTTTAAATAAATATTTTCATAAATATATATTTAAATATTTTATTTTTCTTTTGATATATATATATATATATATATATATATATATATATATATATATATATATATATATATATATATATATATATATATATATATATTATTATCATTTATTTAATCCCCCTTTCATAATGAGTAAACGATTAATTATATGTTTACATTTATAATTACTTTATACTTATTTATTTATATACATATATATATATATATTTATATATATATATACATATATATAATCATTCATTTAAATACCACTAATGAAGTAAACTTCTTTTTTAATTGAAAACCCCACATATATATATATGCACTCACACACACATATATATATACATATACATTTATTTTTATTTAATAACAATTTAAGCCATGCTAGTGGAATCTCCACTTATCTTTTTAAACCTTATTATTTAGAATTTCCAACTCATAGAATGGGGTTAAATAACCCTAAAATTCTTTTGTTAGAGATGTGTTGTGTTATGCAGGTGTGAGAGGAGCGACGACAGTGGTGGGGTGATGGCGCTGGTTGCGGGGGGACTGAAGTATGGCAGAGGTGGCGAAGTGGGATGGAGGTTTGGAGGTGGGTGGAGTGTTGTTTGCAGAGGGCGGGGTTTTATTGGCCACGGTGGGGGGGTGTGGGGAGGGGCGGAGCCCCACCCACATCCCACCTCGTGGGGTGTGGGTGGGGCTCCGCGCCTCCCCACACGCATTGTATTAATGTATTTCGGTGGGGTTTAAAACCCCACAGTATATCATGTTTCATTCGGCTGTGTTAAACAGCGAACATTCCACAGTCTATTTTATTTGAAATTTCTAATTAATACTAACTAATTATATATATATGTGTGTGTGTGTGTGTAGCTCATTTTCACAAATACATTTAATTTATAACTATTTAAATATATATATATATATACAAGTATACAATTTTCACTTCTTTTAATATATATATATATATATATATATATATATATATATATATATATATATATATATATATATATATATATATATTTAATTCATAACAAAGTTCCACATATCCTACAACCTTTCAGTTCTCAATTAACAAATTCATTTCACAATTTCTCTACCATTTAATTTACAATATAGTAAATACTAGAGAGAAACAGAAAATAAATATCCATATAAATCTGGATTTTAACTAAAAATGATCTATCAAGTATACATTCTATTTCATTTACAACTTAAAGTTTAAGAGTAAATATAGGGAACTAATTAATCTTCCACTTCAATAACCAAATTAACAGACAAGTAAATCGATTTAGATTATTTTCCATTGTATACTTAAATCCAATTTTAATTTTGTTTTCAAAGGTAAATTTACATCTTTCATAATACTGTAAAAGAAACTTTCTCACTAAATCATACAAGAGATAATTTTAGCAACTAATCCAAATCAACATCTAATCTCACAACTTTACAATTTTGATAAAACTAAAATAACAACTATAAGATTCCACAACTCACAACCATTCTAAGGGAGGAATTACTTTCTTCTCCCAATACAATTCTTCTACAACTTTCAGAGGGAGAATCTCTCCTCTTTAAAAGGAACTTATCCAGGAAGAACCTTAAGAGACCAAGCTCTCATTACAAGTAGGAAGATATAATATTTTCTCTAAACAAGGAATCACTCCTCCAATCCTCTCAACATGCTCCAAAAATAAACTTGCATGACAACAATGAAGGAAACACCAGCCAACTAGCTCTCCTCCCTACCATAGACCCACAAGAGAGTCACCCCCGAGCTAGGGAGATCATCCACACACCCAGGGTAGAATAGACCAGTACACTTCACAACATTGAGTAACAACAATCAAAGCAAATAACACACACACTCCCATGGGTTTACACACAATACAAAAACTTAGCTAAGGTGAGTTTAAAGAGGGTAGGGAAGTAGACTCTCTCAACTCAAGGTGTCATTCTTCACAACATTTAATCTCAACTTATCACATGGCCTCAAGCCATCAAAATTACTCTTTCTCATGGCCTCAAGCCATCCAAATAATTAAAATACCAGGGATATCCCAAATAGGCTCTCAAGCCTTATAGCCCTCTTGGCTCAAAATTACCAACATGCCCTCAAGGCTTCCATATAACAAGAACAAGAATACTCTCGAGGAGGTTCACACCTTCCCTTCCCTATACATGATGAGCATTGCCTTCCAACTGGAAGGAGCTCTTTCCACACCCAACACAAACCCCAAAAGACCAGAAGAAACACATAGACAACATTTGCAATCCTCATTCATCAATCAAGAACAAAACATACATAACAAGTAATAGATCATACAAGGTGAGTAGTCTTGTTCACTAACCTTCACAAGCCCTATTATGGATGAAATTTGAAGAAGAGCTCCACTCTTAGCCTCCTCCTCCAAGTTCTCCTTCTTTCCACAATAATCCAACCCCCTTACTCTCCTTCTCCTCCATCTTTTAAAACTAATTCCCTCTATTTTCCTTATTTCCCAAGTGGCATTAAAAAAAAACTAAACCCACTCCTCATCCATTATCCTAGTGGACTTAAAACAATTAACCCCACTCAAGAGGTCCTGCACTATAGCCCTTTTACAACACATGGAGGAATAAAATATAAATAGTAAAATAAAAATAAAAAGGAAGTGGTTGACACACCACCCTTATTAAGGGGAACCCCACCAAAAGAGAGGCACAAAGAGAGAAGAACTCCATTATTAGGGGATCATGGAGTTATTCTATGACTTGGAAGTGGGCCTGAGTGTGGATTCCACTCATCCCATTATCCCCATGCTTCCAAACTCGTCACTTAACTTCACTGTAAAGTTAGAGTAACCATATGGAAGTTATCCCAAGGTTATCTTAGTCAAAAGGGTCCCTAGACCCATGGGGTATAACCCAGGGTTGATTTTTACCTAGTTAGGACTCCCAGAGTCAAATAAAAACACAAGTAAAGGGTCTAAAAGAAATAAAGTTTAAACAAGATTCAAAACAACATTTCTTACAACACATATCACAATATAAGTAAATCAAAAGATAGCCCTAATTCTGTTGACCTCATGCAACACTACAATATTATCACATTACAACATTTCACCAAACACAAGGTTGATCTTAGTTCCTCGTGGAACTAGATCGGCTCACAAGGGATACAACGTAGGGTATGGAATGATCTCCTGTATTTGTGGTTTCGTTAGCAATACATGTACACTCAATCTCAAAGTTAATAACACATAAAGATATCATAGCCGAAGCAATTTAAATACATGCATACTTAAATATTCTACCATATAATCATACTGAAATCACATTAAAGTTCAATTTCTAATATTATCCATTCATCATTTTCTTAAAATCAATATCTAATTATCCTTGCACAATTATTTCCTTAAAAATCAATTAGGTTAAATAAACAAGATTCCAGGATCAATAGTCTCTCAACATAAAAGTAATAGTAATAGCACTGCAAATAGTCTCATGAACAGTAGTGACCAAGATATGCCTCACAAGAAGTAGCTGGTTATTTAGAAAAAGAACTGAGGTATTATGGTTTTGAGGAATTTCATTTGGCTAGATGCTTTGATCCTTTTCGTAGGATTCAAATGCATGTTGATCCTAAATATAAACATCAGATACATATTGAAGATTATTAGTCTGACTACAAGAATGAGAGGGAAGTAAGAAAGAGATCTCATCAGAGGTTGACTGTGGAATAGATGAGGACAATGGGGGAAATTAATGTTCCCTTAGAAATTGAAGATGATAAGAAGGTGTTGCACCACAGTTATGAGAACACAAGATTGATTTCCATTAATGAACCAGATTGGTCACAACCATGGGAAACATCTTTGGACATTCTGTCAAAAATAGTTACTGTATTCTCTAAAACATGGTTGAAGGATCAGATAGAAGAACTCAAAGCTAAGGGTGTGGTAATTACATTTCAAAAAAAAGGCAAGAAAAGAGGAAGAGAAAGTCGGGATAAGTTACAATGTTTTTATGAAAACAAGAGAAAGATTGTAGAAACCAAAATCATTGAAAAATATAAAAATACAACTTTAATGGATCCTTATGCCTTAGGACCATTAGTAGAGGTAGCGTCATCAAGTCATGGCATCAGTATAGAACAGACCCAAACAGTTGGGATGCCAACAGGACAAAAAGTCATGAAGGCTATAGTGATTGAGTCTTCCATAGGAAAGTCACCATTACAAGTTGAAGTTATAAGTGCTCCACAGTTGGAAATTAAACTGAAGGACATACCTACTAAATCTAGACTAGAAGAAAGAAGATAGGGCTATATGAGGGTTAAACAAGATTTAACCGAGGAGAAGTTGCAAGAGTCAAAAACCTGTGAATTCAAGAAAGTAAGTGAGATGGTGAATGTGTCAGATGATAGCAATGATGAAGAGGATATGGAAGTAGAAATTAGTACTAAAGAAGGACTTGAAAAGGAAGAAGAAAAATATAAAGGCTCTATTGTAATAGAACATAATACTCAAGTATATATGAGGAAGGCACAAAACCTAGGATCAAAAGGAGAAAATGTACAGGGCGACCCAGAAGCAATAGATCATTTTGGTACACTGGTATCACCTAAGATAATAGAAGAAGTGCAAGTTGTTTCACATAAAAGAGAGGAAATAAAAAAAGAAGAAGGACAGGAAAATGTTACAAAGGAAATAGAGGTGCCAACAAAAGTAGAGAAAATAAGAATGACAAAAGAGGCACCAATCCAAATCCAGGGGGTGACAGAATAAGTAATATCAATGAATGTTTTTGATATTGATGTTCTAGATGTTCTTAATGTGTATAATGAACAAAGTGAGCAAGAAGAAAATGTAGAGGAAGAAGAGAACAAAGAAAGAAAATAGAAGAAAGAAAAGGTTGCAAAAGAGCTTGATAAAGTTACAAGTCAGCCTTCACAGGCAAATCAAACAAGCATACCTGAAAATGTGCAAGGGAAAATTGAAACAACAATGGAGGCAACAAAGATATCAGGTGATCTTAAGGAAAATATAGAAAATATTTCTAAAGATGATGTTGAGCATAAAGAACAAAAGTAAAATATAGAAGGAGAAAATATAGAGCATGATGATGAAGAAGAAGACTGAGGAGAAGAAGAAGAAAAAGAAGATGAAGAGGAAGAAGCCCAACAACATGATAATATACCACCAGTCTTAGATCAATAGTATCCACAATAGCATCCACAACAACATCCACAACAGCAGCCACCACAACAAGAACATATAGAAATAGTGAAACCTCAAGAGGAGGTAAACAATGAAGAAAAGAAAGCAAGGATAGGAATGAAAGCACCAGCTTGGATAGGTGTAGAAGTTTAGAGAGAAAAGGTAGAAATACAAGTAGTACCTATTGATATCAAAAGTTTGTTGGGAGGTCATCCAAGAAAGGAAAAAACGAAAACAAGGATTATGTCAGCAATAAAGAGAAATCCTTCTAGATCCAGAACTCTAGAGATGACTATAGCTCAAAAGGAGAAAGGTAAAGGAGAAATGAGTATAGATGACTATAAATTGCTTAAGATGGATCTTAGATATGTGACTAGGGAGCAACACATCGTTGAATGGCAAGATATTGTCATGCCCACATTTCCCATGCAGTCATGACATGCAACATACGTGTCATGTCCACATTTGTCATGTGGTCATGACACAAAATATAAAAAAATTTCCCATGCATCCCTAGAAACCCCCTTGCACGCGTCAGTGTGCTCAGTGGCAATACGCATAAGGTGTAAACATGTTAATCAAACTCGGGGTATTGAAATTGCATGCGCATTCCCCTACATAATGAAGGCCAACTAAGGGGATCAATGCGACATGAGAAGCGTCACCATTAGGGTTAGGATTGAAAGATCAAAACCCTAAGTTTACCTAAGTGGGTGGAAGGATTTCGACATCAAAAAGACTAATTCAAAAGCATAAATGAATTAAATAATAACTTAATGACAATTATCAAATTTATATAAATGTTAATTTTCATCCCTACGCAAGGTTTAAATTTCTAAGGAAAGTTATCTCAGAAAAATCTGGCAGCATAACGCCTCACAGGCGTCAATAGGAATTATTCTAATAGCAAAATTTTAGTCAAAGGTTTCCTAGATTCTCTAAAGTAGGATAAACGACTTAATTAATTATCTAATTATTCCACACTAGGTTAAATAGAATAAAGCAACTAAATTAATTAAAATTAAAATAAAGTTAACCTCATTGATTAAAGTCCACATGCGATAAATTAAATTAAATCAATCTAAAAATAAATACATTTTCAATATTTAAATTAGGAGAGATAATAAATAGATTAATTAAACCCCAACTCAAATAATTAAATCAAAACAATAGTTTCCTCAAGATTCAATATATTAAACTCTAAGAGATAAAGGATCCAATTAAGGGATTTAATTTCCATCCCTAGGTAAATAATAACTACTAGGAAACAAAATAAGACTCCTAAATAAAAATAACCCACTCACAAATTTAAATTACCCCTTTCTTTCCAAATTAAAAGGAATTGTTAAAAAAAGCCTAAATCCAAAAAGGAGAGGGTAAAGTAATAAAAATCTAATTTTAAATTTCAAGCCCTAAAAGGGCTCCCAAATAAAATATAATTTCTTTATGAGTGAAAATAGCCCTAACACTATTTTCTCTCACTCTTTTCTTTTCTCATTTTCTCTCTTCCTTTCTTTTCTCCATTTTCTCTGTCATGCCCACATTTTCCTTGTGGTCACAACACACATCGCACGTGTCATAGCCACATCTGTCATGTGGTTATGACACGAGATATGAAAAACTTTTCTCACACTGTCCTAAAAACCCCTTTCGCATGCGTACGCATGCTCAACGGTGTTCTCTCATGGCGAAACACTATACTCATCGGCGGAATACAAGTACAATGGCGTGCAACCAGAAGCATATAGATCAACAAGAGGGTCTATACAACGCTGCTAACGTCATTGCAAGAGTGAGATTACCAAAGTTCCTAAATCGAACCCTCGGCAAGGTTTGGTAGCAGAATGCCTTACGGCGTTAGTGGGAATTATGCTGCACTCATTTACGCACGTGGTTCGCTGATAGAGGAACCACTCCCCACGACGCCTTGTTCCGACTAAACCGGCTAGTGATCTCCCTATTTAGTCATTTTTCAGCCAGGCACGGTTGTCTGTCTCCTCTCTTGTTTCCTGAAACATACTCCTCCTATGACTTAGCATTTTCAACAAGGCGGTTTGGTTGCCCTCTCTTCCCTTTCCACAAGTTCTTAAGTTGGATTATATCTTTATCACCCTTACCTTGACTATCTCATAGTTCATTTAATGTGTTTATATTTCGGTCTCTCTCTCTCTTTCATTTTCTATACTTTCTTTATGTGCATCCTGTCCTTTCTTCATGATTTACGTCAATCAGGGTTATCACTGCAGTTATTGTTGATATTAAACCTAATTTCAGGATGATCTAGGTCACAAGGGCTGGTTTACTATTTCGCTGGACTCGGTCTCCTAATCTTTCCCGATCTAGGTTCCTCCTCTTCGTAAATACTTAGTCAACTTGTTCCTAAGCACAATTGACAGAAGGGTCCGTCAACTTAGTTCTCTTATCCCGTGTGAGAAATGTCACGCATTTTCTCCTCTGTGTTTTCCAATGTTAGTTTTTCCTTCTTCGGAAACTCTTACAGGTTTACATATGAGATCGTTTGCTACAGTTGAGATTAATATGGCCACAAGGATTGTCAGTGGTGGCTTCTTAAGTTTATTTCCAGTGTTCTTTTGAGTAAGGAGTTGTGTAATTTTCCTCTTCATTTTCCGGGTGATTATTAGTACGTTAACAGTAGAAACTTCCGAGAAACTCTTTCCAGAGTATCACTAAATATTCCTAAACTCTCTTTACATTATAATTTTATTTTCTCTTGTTTAGAATTACTATTGTTACTGTTACTCTTAATTACGATTCATACACTGATTGTAACTCGTATGACGTTGTCAATAGATGTAGGTGGTTCACCACTTTATAAAACTCTGTTCATGGTAATATATCTCCTTTGGTTGTTGTGTTCAACACTTAATAACATCTACTGTGAGAATATAATTGTTATATATATTTTTTTTTCTCCATATCCATGAAACATAGTTTATAACGATTTTAAACGAAGGCCCAACAAAATGGTTCATAGATTTACTCCTATCGATATGATATATATATATATATATATATATATATATATATATATATATATCTATATATATATATACATATATATATAATATATTTATTTAAAAGTCTATGCATAGGACGAAATTGGTTTACCACGATTTATATATATCGATATATATATATATATATATATATATATATATATATATATATATATTTTATATTTATTTTAATATCTATGCATAGGACGAAATTGGTTTTCCATGATTTATATATCTATATCTCTCTCTATATATATATATATATATATATATATATATATATATATATATATATATACATATATAGATATAGATAGATATATAATCATTAGTATAGTATAGATATAGCTATATACATAGACATATATAGAATATATATATGCCTATATATAGAGTTATACAAAAAAAACTGTATTTATATTTAACTGAACCTATTATATGTTAGGGCCCAAGCCCTAACATTTTCTTGCATTAAATTCCACAGCCGACGGCGGCCATGGGCGGCGGTGGCCGCAGTGACAGAGCGGCGGACAGGATCAACGGTGGCCGCAGAGCGGCGGACAGGATCAACGGTGGCCGCAGAGCGGCGGCCTGTGCAGGCCGCGGGAGGCATAAGGGATGGGGGGGAGATGTGGAGTGGGGCGGAGCCCCACCCACATTCCCACGACGTGGGGTGTGGGTGGGGCTCCGCCCCACTCCACACCTCCAAATGTAATAACAAACCTGCGGTGGGGTTTACTCCCCACCGCCCAATATAAAATTCGACTGTGTTTTTTTTTTATCCGCGGTTTACATTCGGTCCGCCATTCTCATGTACTATTAGTTGATTTCTCACAACATTAAAATATATATTTATATATATATATATATATATATATCTATTTTTATATTGATATTTATCAGTCAATTTCATAGAAATGATAATTTATTTCCAATTTCTCTATTATTTTGGAAAATGATAATTACTCAAAATATGAACTATATATATATATATATATATCTATATATATATATATATATATTTAAATTTATTTATATATAAAAATATTCTTATATGTGCTTAACTAATTCCTAAATTTCTCAATTTCACTACTTTATGCATTTTCTCCAAATCAACCTGTTATAAAGAAATTGTCTTAACATTTAGATATATATATATATATATATATATATATATATATATATATATATATCCCAATTTCACTTAATTGATAGAAATGGTAACTAACTATCCCCTTATTATATGTATAATTTTCCATTTTCGTAAACATTTAAGACTTCGTAACTTTACAACAGATTATATATTTACATGCTAGATTTCCTCTAATCCTTCTAAATTAACAGAATCCATTAATATGGAGAATAACTCAAATATTTAAAACTATCTTTTCCATTTTAACATTGAAAAGAAAATTAACATTTCAACTAGTGAAGCAATTCCAAACTTTCAATGTAAACAACTCAGATTTAGTTGCAAAAATGAACTTATTCTTTTCAGTAATACTTGAAACACAAAAATTGCTATTGAACAAAGATTGCAAACATCAACTTAAATTTTAAGCACATTCATATTACAGCTTCTCAATCATGAATACCAACTTCCCAGATATGAACTTTCTCCTCCCAAACAGTATACAACTGAAAACTTATGACAACTAATAAAAGTCCAATATTAACAAGATCAGGGAGGTGATTTTCTTCACTCCCAGAATATCATTAATTTACAACAATAACAAGAGAGGTATTCTCTCTTCATCTCTATGAAATATTCCAGGCCTAATTCTCATGACAAGAAGATGATCTGTTTCTTCATAAATAGCCAACCAGAAGCTCCAAGAGAAAAAACCTGCATATCAAAGACAAACAAAGAAGAAAAATACCACTCGTCTAGCTCTCCTCCCTACCGTAGACCCGCAAGAGGGTCACCCCCGAGCTAGGGAGACCATACTCACACCTGGGTACTCAAACACTCCACTTCACAACAGAAACAACAACAATCCCAAAGCACACATACACCCGTGGTTATTTTACACAATACGGAAACTCAACCACAGTGAGTTTCATAAGGGGCAGGAGAGTGGATACACTCGACTCCAGAGTGTCACCCTGACAGATAAATGAACTCATATAAATTTCTCTTGGTCTCAACCAAGTGTGATCACAATTTGTAAGAAATCTGTATATGACTCTCAAGTCAAAAATACAGTCACAGATACATGCCCTCAAGGCTTTCAACATCCCAAAAGATGGAACAGGTATGCACCCGAGGAGGATCTCTCCTCCCCTACCCCAAACTTGATGAGCATTTCTCCCAAGTGGGAGACGCTCTGTCAAACACCCGACAAGAACCCCACAGAAAACAAATTTAAACACATATTTCACACACATTTCAGTTTTACCAAAACAAAGGTAAAATTCAGACCAACCTTGCAAAGCCCTCCTGGAATGAAGTTGTTGCAGAGTCCACAGAGTTCACTTCCAAGCTTAGCCACCAACTCCCTCTCCCTTCTCTATCTTCCAAACTAACTTCTCTATTTTTGGTAAGGCCAAAATGAAAGATTTTCCCCAAAATTCAACTAACTCCCTCTCATCCCAAAATTTGAAAATAAATAACCCAAAATTCTCTTTCTTTCTAATTTTGAGAAATGGGGAAGTGACACTTGTCACCTCCTCACCCTTCCAAAAAATCACTATTCTGTCCAGGTGGCTTATGTCACTCTCCATTCCCAAGGGTACTCCTTATTCCTTTCATGTGACTCCACTTTCTCATGGGAGAAATAAAAAAAAGAGTTAAATGGGAACAAGACAGGTGACCCATGCCTCTTTCTCCTTTCTTCACATGGGTGTCCCCATAGTACATGAGGGAATCTTACTAAAGAAGAGGTAACTTTTACTAATGGATGGCATCTCTTATCTAGGGAAAAGTAGAGGGGATGGGTTGAGTGTTGGTACAACCCATCATGTCCCCTCCTACCTCCAATTTTCGCCACTTAACTTCAGGGGAAGGTTAAGTTGACTAGATGGAGGTTACTCAAGGGTTACCCATGCCAAATGGGCCCCTGGACCCATGGGGTAGAACCCAGGGTCAATTTTAACCCATACAAGACACCCCAGGTCAAGGTAAAGCACAAGAAAAAGGGCCTCATAATTTAAATAAAAATAGAAATTTCAAATTCAATCTCTTTACAACACTTACTTATAAAAAATAATGTTACATGAGGGTAACCTAACCCACTCGACCATACGAAAGACCACATTACATCATGACATCAAACACAAAGAGATCTTGGTTCTTCGTGGAACCAGATCGGCTTAACAGGGAATAACAATTAACAAGGTGTGGAATGATCTCCGAAATCTGTGGTTTGATTAGTAGTCCCTGCACACTCAATTACAAGATCAGTAACCACATAAATTCATCATAGCCGAAGCAACTTAAATAACACATGCATTCTCATGCCTTAGTACAATTTAACATAATTAAAAATCATATTACAATTTTCCATCATCCCTAATTCATTTTTCTGAAAAGTAACTTATCCAAACATCACCCAATTAGTTTTTCCGAAAACATAATAAAGTTAAATAGTCTGACAAATTTCAGGAACTGCTATCCCACAAATATGAAAGTAACAATAACAGTACTGTAAATAGTCATAACAACAGTAGTAAAAAGGGCGGTCCTCACATCCTCTCCCCCTAAGACGGTACTTCCTCCTGGAAGTCATCAAAAAGGTGAGGATACAGGGTCTTCAATCTCTCTGCATCTTCCCATGTTGCAGTGACTTCGTCGTATAAGTCCCATTGGACTCTAACCTGGTCCAGCTCTCGACCTCGAAGGGCCAGCGTCCGTCGAGCCAATATGCGAATTGGCTCCAACGCCAGTTGTCCGTCTGCCTCTACCTGAAGAGCACTCCAATCCAACACATGAGATAAATCAGAAATATATTGACGTAAAACTGATACATGAAATACATCGTGGATACGTGACAGGCTAGGTGGCAAGGCTAGACGATAGGCTACTGGTCCTATCCGCTCCAAGATTTCGAAAGGTCCTACAAATCGAGGTGCGAGTTTAGAGCCTTTTCCGTATCGGATTGGACTTTTGTGCGGCCGCACTCTCAAAAATACTCTTTCCCCCACAGAGAAGCTTCGGTCTGTCCTCTTAGCATCGGCATACTTGTTCTGCCTGTCCTGTGCTTCCAGAAGCCTCTGTCTTATCTGTTTAACTTGCAGTTCCATATTCTAAACTATCTCTGGTCCGATGACTGTTCTGTCCTCTATACGATCCCAACTCAAAGGTGTTCTGCATGGTCTGCCATATAATGCCTGGAAAGGAGGCATACCCAACGAGCTATGATGCCCATTATTGTAGGCGAATTCAACTAAATATAGGTACTCCTCCCATCTAGACTGGTGGTCCATCACATACATGCGAAGCATGTCTTCTAACACCTGGTTAACTCTCTCTGTTTGTCCGTCGGTTTCCGGATGATATGCAGAACTGAAGTTGAGCTGTGTGCCCAACGCCTGATGTAAGGCTTTCCAGAACGATGAAGTGAATACGGAGTCTCTGTCAGATATAATGCGGCGAGGTACCCCATGAAGTCTAACAATCTGATCAAGAAACACCTTTGCCACTGATGGTGCATTGTATGTTGTACATATTGGTGAAAAATGCGCCACCTTGGTCAGCTTGTCAACTGTCACCATAATAGCATCATGGCGACGTGATGACATAGGTAGACCAACGATAAAATCCATAGAAATGGTATCCCATTTCCATTCAGGTATCTCGTGAGGGTACAACAGTCCCGCTGGATGCTGATGTTTGGCCTTGACCCTCTGACATTCCAGGCAACGAGCAACAAATTCGGCAATGTCACGCCTCATCCCAGCCCAATGATAAAGCTGTCGTAAATCAGCATGCATCTTCTTCACTCCTGGGTGTGCTGCGTAGGGTGCTCTATGAGCCTCTGATAGGATTACTGTACGAAGATTACCCGCATGGGGTACATAGATGCGTTGCCGATGTCGAAGCATACCATCAGAATCAAGGGTATATCCTGTAAATTTGCCCTCAAGGGCCTTCTGATTTAGTACTGCCTGCTGCACTTCAAGAAACCATTCGTCCTCCGGCAGATGCTGTAAGATGCGATCCTTCAAGTCCATCTTCAAGGTCAGGGTCTGGATCTCGTGGCGTCTTTGACTCAAGGCATCAGCGACCACGTTCTCCTTCCCTTTTATATAATGGACATCGAAGTCATATTCGCATAGGAATTCCATCCAACACCGTTGACGGGCGTTCAAATTAGGCTGTGTAAAAATATACTGCAAACTATGATGGTCTGAATGGAGTTCAAAGCGTCGCCCTAAGAGGAAGTGTCTCCAGCGAACCAAGGCATGAACAACAGCTGCAAGCTCTAAGTCGTGCGTAGGATAGTTTAACTCATGTGTCTTTAGTTTCCGCGATTCGTATGCGATCGCTCGACCATCCTGCATAAGCACGGCTCCCAAACCTTCTAATGATGCATCCGTGCAAACTACAAACTCTTCTGAAGGATCTGGAACTGCTAAAATAGGAGCGCTCGTAAGACGCTCTTTGAGGACTCCAAAAGCCTTTTCACACTGCTCGGTCCAAGTGAAACCCTTCCCTTTTCGCTGAAGGGAAGTAATGGGATGTGCTATCCTGGAGAAACCTTCGACAAACCGATGATAATACCCGGCTAACCCCATAAAGCTTCTGACCTCTGTCACGTTCGTGGGTACCGGCCACTCCTGGATTGCTCTAATTTTAGATGGATCTACGGAGATGCCATCGCCTGATAAAATGTGTCCCAAATACTGCACCTCTGTCCTGAAGAAGGCACACTTCGCCAAGTTGCCATAAAGTTGCTGCCCTCGTAATTTCTGCAAAACTTGATGCAAGTGCTCTACATGCTCCTCCTCAGTCCGTGAATAAATCAGAATGTCATCTAGGAATATGATCACGAACCGGTCTAGGTATGTATGGAACACCCCGTTCATGAGACTCATGAATACTGTAGGAGCGTTCGTCAACCCGAAAGGTACCACTGTGAATTCATAATGGCCATATCTGGTTCGAAAAGCAGTTTTATGAATATCTGACTCCGTGATGCGCAATTGATGATACCCAGATTTTAGATCGATTTTTGAGAACACTCTGGCTCCCTGCATCTGATCAAAAAGGTCGTCAATCCTAGGTAGAGGATAACGATTCTTCACCGTCACCTTGTTCAACTGCCTGTAGTCCATGCATAGACGAAGAGACCCATCCCTCTTCTTCACGAAGATCACTGGTGCACCCCATGGTGAAACGCTAGGTCGGATGTGTCCCTTCTCAAGTAATTCTTCCAACTGTAGCTTAAGTTCTGTGAGTTCATGGGTCGTCATTCTATAGGGTGCGCGGGATATCGGCTCTGCACCTGGCACTAAGTCAATGTGGAAGTCCACTTCTCTACGTGGAGGCATACCAGGTAATTCTGGCGGGAATACATCGGCAAACTCTCTAAGGATAGGGTGATCATCTAAAGTAGCCTCAGGTTCATCCTCTGCTCTATCACTGACTATGATGGCAAACATCTGACATCCCTTCCGCATACAGTGCTTAAGCTGTTGTGCGGATATCATACGAACCGCCGTGGGCTTTTGAATGCCCACTATCTCAACCGACGAACCATGATCGTCTAAACAGCTAATCGTTCTCTGGCGACAATCAAGCTTGGCTCTATATGCCGCAAGCCAATCCATACCCAGAACTACTCCGTAAGACCCTAATGGCATAATCCTAAGGTCGCATGTTGTGGTGAAGGGTCCCAATGTGATCTCACAGTCTTTAACCAAGGTGTCTACTGACATCCTGGCCCCTGAGGCCAACTCAACTTCCCACCTAATGTCTTGCCTAGAAGCCACCAGCCTGCAACGCTCCACTAACGATGTAGACAAAAAGGAGTCAGTAGCTCCTGAGTCAAAAAGGATCGAGATGGGAAAGTCTCTAATCATACCTGCTGCCTCGATGACAGAAGCCTGGAAATCGGCCTGGCGGTTGTCAACTGCTGCAAACATGTGGTGAGATCTGCCCACGTCACCTACGGTCTGCTCAGACCCTCCTGATCGGGGCTGACCCCCTGCGGTAAATCCCTGCGGACACTCTCTAGCCAAATGCCCTGCCCCACCACATACATAACATGGTCCCCTAACCTGTAACTGCCCTGACTGTGTTCTGCCCGATTGTTGTTGCCCGGTCCGTCCGGTGGATCCCTGTGAACCTCTGTAAGACTGCTGGGACCTTGCGGGTCCTGCCGATGAACCCTGCTGTCTCTGATCCCTGCGTGGTCCCTGCTGCTGCCATCCACGGTTCTGTCCTCCCTGTCCCCTCTGTTGAAATTTGGATTTTTGCTGATGTTGCTGTTGCTGTGGAGGCCTAGGAGGTAATGATGAAGGATTATATCCTCCTCTCTGTGTTGTGTTTTGAGGCCTTCAGAAATTTTGCTGTTGTTGGGGATTTCGTTCCTGGTACTGTGGGCGTGAATTCTGTCCTCGTCCCTGAATTTCCTCTAATATAAGGGCCTTTTCAACAGCCTCGCTCATGGTTTGGGGATTTGCCATACGAACTGGTCCTGCTATCCCGTGATTTAGCCCCCTGATGAATTTGTGTATTAAGATTTTCTCGTCATGGAGGTATTCCGCATAATGAGAAAGCTCTATAAATCGGCTCTCATACTGAGTAACGGTGAGTCCCCTCTGCTGTAGATCATGAAACTCATCGATTCTGCGCTGTCTATAATGTTCAGACAAATACCGCGCATTGAAGCGCTCAATGAAGGTGTCCCATGTGAGTGTATCCACGGAGAGTTGGCGCTTGCACTCCTCTGTGCGCCACCAGGTGGCTGCTGCATCCCTAAGAAGATGAACTGCCACTCGTGCTTTCGTGTTGCTCTCATATGGTCGCAATGCGAAACACCTGTCTAAGCTAATTAGCCAAGCCTCGGCCACAGCTCCCTCTATAGCTCCTGCGAAGGTGGGTGGGTTGAGCCTCAGTAGATCTCTGATAGGATCCCCTCTGTCTCTAAGTCTCCCTAGTGGCTCTTCCACACCATCCTCATATACTCCCTGCTGAACCTGTTCTTGTCTCAAAAGTCTCGGAGGACTCCTGCTCCGTGCTCGGGAGGCCGACCCTACCTCCTCTACTGTTGTGTCAGGAATCTCAACGAAGGGCTCCACACGTATCACCTCTAGTGGATCAACGCGGGGCTCCATACGTGGCTCAATACGTGACTCGGCACGTGGCTCCTCTCGCGGATCAACACGAGGCTCTATACGTGGCTCAGGAATCACTGGTGGTAACCTGTCTAACATAGTCTGTAGTGCCTGTAAGATCTGTGGACCTATATCCGTTACTGGTGTCTCCTGTGGTACTAGTGGTACTTGTGGTACAGGTGGTGCAGGTGGTGCTGCTGAATCTGCAGGTGCCAGTCCCTCGGCTGAGGAATCGCTGTGCACCTCGACTGACGCTGTGTGGCGTGATCGCGTTCGTCGAACACGTTGGGGAGGCATCCTACAAAACAAAGTAGAAACTAATTAGCCAAAGTTGCGGAATAATAATGTGCCCAAATACGCCCAGTGTTTACAAACTGGGCTCTGATACCAAATGTCATGCCCACATTTTCCTTGTGGTCACAACACACATCGCACGTGTCATAGCCACATCTGTCATGTGGTTATGACACGAGATATGAAAAACTTTTCTCACACTGTCCTAAAAACCCCTTTCGCATGCGTACGCATGCTCAACGGTGTTCTCTCATGGCGAAACACTATACTCATCGGCGGAATACAAGTACAATGGCGTGCAACCAGAAGCATATAGATCAACAAGAGGGTCTATACAACGCTGCTAACGTCATTGCAAGAGTGAGATTACCAAAGTTCCTAAATCGAACCCTCGGCAAGGTTCGGTAGCAGAATGCCTTACGGCGTTAGTGGGAATTACGCTGCACTCATTTACGCACGTGGTTCGCTGATAGAGGAACCACTCCCCACGACGCCTTGTTCCGACTAAACTGGCTAGTGATCTCCCTATTTAGTCATTTTTCAGCCAGGCACGGTTGTCTGTCTCCTCTCTTGTTTCCTGAAACATACTCCTCCTATGACTTAGCATTTTCAACAAGGCGGTTTGGTTGCCCTCTCTTCCCTTTCCACAAGTTCTTAAGTTGGATTATATCTTTATCACCCTTACCTTGACTATCTCATAGTTCATTTAATGTGTTTATATTTCGGTCTCTCTCTCTCTTTCATTTTCTATACTTTCTTTATGTGCATCCTGTCCTTTCTTCATGATTTACGTCAATCAGGGTTATCACTGCAGTTATTGTTGATATTAAACCTAATTTCAAGATGATCTAGGTCACAAGGGCTGGTTTACTATTTCGCTGGACTCGGTCTCCTAATCTTTCCCGATCTAGGTTCCTCCTCTTCGTAAATACTTAGTCAACTTGTTCCTAAGCACAATTGACAGAAGGGTCCGTCAACTTAGTTCTCTTATCCCGTGTGAGAAATGTCGCGCATTTTCTCCTCTGTGTTTTCCAATGTTAGTTTTTCCTTCTTCGGAAACTCTTACAGGTTTACATATGAGATCGTTTGCTACAGTTGAGATTAATATGGCCACAAGGATTGTCAGTGGTGGCTTCTTAAGTTTATTTCCAGTGTTCTTTTGAGTAAGGAGTTGTGTAATTTTCCTCTTCATTTTCCGGGTGATTATTAGTACGTTAATAGTAGAAACTTCCGAGAAACTCTTTCCAGAGTATCACTGAATATTCCTAAACTCTCTTTACATTATAATTTTATTTTCTCTTGTTTAGAATTACTGTTGTTACTGTTACTCTTAATTACGATTCATACACTGATTGTAACTCGTATGACGTTGTCAATAGATGTAGGTGGTTCACCACTTTATAAAACTCTATTCATGGTAATATATCTCCTTTGGTTGTTGTGTTCAACACTTAATAACATCTACTGTGAGAATATAATTGTTATATATATATTTTTTTCTCCATATCCATGAAACATAGTTTATAACGATTTTAAATGAAGGCCCAACAAAATGGTTCATAGATTTACTCCTATCGATATGATATATATATATATATATATATATATATATATATATATACATATATATATATATATATATATACATATATATATATAATATATTTATTTAAAAGTCTATGCATAGGACGAAATTGGTTTACCACGATTTATATATATCGATATATATATATATATATATATATATATATATATATATATATATATATATATATATATATATATATATATATATATATATATTTTATATTTATTTTAATATCTATGCATAGGACGAAATTGGTTTTCCATGATTTATATATCTATATCTCTCTCTATATATATATATATATACATATATAGATATAGATAGATATATAATCATTAGTATAGTATAGATATAGCTATATACATAGACATATATAGAATATATATATGCCTATATATAGAGTTATACAAAAAAAACTGTATTTATATTTAACTGAACCTATTATATGTTAGGGCCCAAGCCCTAACATTTTCTTGCATTAAATTCCACAGCCGACGGCGGCCATGGGCGGCGGTGGCCGCAGTGACAGAGCGGCGGACAGGATCAACGGTGGCCGCAGAGCGGCGGCCTGTGCAGGCCGCGGGAGGCATAAGGGATGGGGGGGGAGATGTGGAGTGGGGCGGAGCCCCACCCACATTCCCACGACGTGGGGTGTGGGTGGGGCTCCGCCCCACTCCACACCTCCAAATGTAATAACAAACCTGCGGTGGGGTTTACTCCCCACCGCCCAATATAAAATTCGACTGTGTTTTTTTTTTATCCGCGGTTTACATTCGGTCCGCCATTCTCATGTACTATTAGTTGATTTCTCACAACATTAAAATATATATTTATATATATATATATATATATATATATGTATATATATATATTCATATGTATATATATATATATATTTATCAATGAGTATTTAATTATAGATATATATATATATATATATATATATATCTATTTTTATATTGATATTTATCAGTCAATTTCATAGAAATGATAATTTATTTCCAATTTCTCTATTATTCTGGAAAATGATAATTACTCAAAATATGAACTATATATATATATATATATATATATATATATATATATATATATATATATATATTTAAATTTATTTATATATAAAAATATTCTTATATGTGCTTAACTAATTCCTAAATTTCTCAATTTCACTACTTTATGCATTTTCTCCAAATCAACCTGTTATAAAGAAATTGTCTTAACATTTAGATATAAATATATATATATATATATATATATATATATATCCCAATTTCACTTAATTGATAGAAATGGTAACTAACTATCCCCTTATTATATGTATAATTTTCCATTTTCGTAAACATTTAAGACTTCGTAACTTTACAACAGATTATATATTTACATGCTAGATTTCCTCTAATCCTTCTAAATTAACAGAATCCATTAATATGGAGAATAACTCAAATATTTAAAACTATCTTTTCCATTTTAACATTGAAAAGAAAATTAACATTTCAACTAGTGAAGCAATTCCAAACTTTCAATGTAAACAACTCAGATTTAGTTGCAAAAACGAACTTATTCTTTTCAGTAATACTTGAAACACAAAAATTGCTATTGAACAAAGATTGCAAACATCAACTTAAATTTTAAGCACATTCATATTACAGCTTCTCAATCATGAATACCAACTTCCCAGATATGAACTTTCTCCTCCCAAACAGTATACAACTGAAAACTTATGACAACTAATAAAAGTCCAATATTAACAAGATCAGGGAGGTGATTTTCTTCACTCCCAGAATATCATTAATTTACAACAATAACAAGAGAGGTATTCTCTCTTCATCTCTATGAAATATTCCAGGCCTAATTCTCATGACAAGAAGATGATCTGTTTCTTCATAAATAGCCAACCAGAAGCTCCAAGAGAAAAAACCTGCGTATCAAAGACAAACAAAGAAGAAAAATACCACTCGTCTAGCTCTCCTCCCTACCGTAGACCCGCAAGAGGGTCACCCCCGAGCTAGGGAGACCATACTCACACCTGGGTACTCAAACACTCCACTTCACAACAGAAACAACAACAATCCCAAAGCACACATACACCCGTGGTTATTTTACACAATACGGAAACTCAACCACAGTGAGTTTCATAAGGGGCAGGAGAGTGGATACACTCGACTCCAGAGTGTCACCCTTACAGATAAATGAACTCATATAAATTTCTCTTGGTCTCAACCAAGTGTGATCACAATTTGTAAGAAATCTGTATATGACTCTCAAGTCAAAAATACAGTCACAGATACATGCCCTCAAGGCTTTCAACATCCCAAAAGATGGAACAGGTATGCACCCGAGGAGGATCTCTCCTCCCCTACCCCAAACTTGATGAGCATTTCTCCCAAGTGGGAGACGCTCTGTCAAACACCCGACAAGAACCCCACAGAAAACAAATTTAAACACATATTTCACACACATTTCATACACATTTCAGTTTTACCAAAACAAAGGTAAAATTCAGACCAACCTTGCAAAGCCCTCCTGGAATGAAGTTGTTGCAGAGTACACAGAGTTCACTTCCAAGCTTAGCCACCAACTCCCTCTCCCTTCTCTATCTTCCAAACTAACTTCTCTATTTTTGGTAAGGCCAAAATGAAAGATTTTCCCCAAAATTCAACTAACTCCCTCTCATCCCAAAATTTGAAAATAAATAACCCAAAATTCTCTTTCTTTCTAATTTTGAGAAATGGGGAAGTGACACTTGTCACCTCCTCACCCTTTCCAAAAATCACTATTCTGTCCAGGTGGCTTATGTCACTCTCCATTCCCAAGGGTACTCCTTATTCCTTTCATGTGACTCCACTTTCTCATGGGAGAAATAAAAAAAAGAGTTAAATGGGAACAAGACAGGTGACCCATGCCTCTTTCTCCTTTCTTCACATGGGTGTCCCCATAGTACATGAGGGAATCTTACTAAAGAAGAGGTAACTTTTACTAATGGATGGCATCTCTTATCTAGGGAAAAGTAGAGGGGATGGGTTGAGTGTTGGTACAACCCATCATGTCCCCTCCTACCTCCAATTTTCGCCACTTAACTTCAGGGGAAGGTTAAGTTGACTAGATGGAGGTTACTCAAGGGTTACCCATGCCAAATGGGCCCCTGGACCCATGGGGTAGAACCCAGGGTCAATTTTAACCCATACAAGACACCCCAGGTCAAGGTAAAGCACAAGAAAAAGGGCCTCATAATTTAAATAAAAATAGAAATTTCAAATTCAATCTCTTTACAACACTTACTTATAAAAAATAATGTTACATGAGGGTAACCTAACCCACTCGACCATACGAAAGACCACATTACATCATGACATCAAACACAAAGAGATCTTGGTTCTTCATGGAACCAGATCGGCTTAACAGGGAATAACAATTAACAAGGTGTGGAATGATCTCCGAAATCTGTGGTTTGATTAGTAGTCCCTGCACACTCAATTACAAGATCAGTAACCACATAAATTCATCATAGCCGAAGCAACTTAAATAACACATGCATTCTCATGCCTTAGTACAATTTAACATAATTAAAAATCATATTACAATTTTCCATCATCCCTAATTCATTTTTCTGAAAAGTAACTTATCCAAACATCACCCAATTAGTTTTTCCGAAAACATAATAAAGTTAAATAGTCTGACAAATTTCGGGAACTGCTATCCCACAAATATGAAAGTAACAATAACAGTACTGTAAATAGTCATAACAACAGTAGTAAAAAGGGCGGTCCTCACATTCTCATTCTTCTTCTATATTGTCTTTATGTTGCAGGTTTTTGGAGCTCATGGGCAGCCATGGCCGCCACTCATGAGGTATACACATTAATAATATACCTCTTTTTTTGACGTGTATATATATATAAAGAACATGTTTTATTGACAGCAAGGAGGGATATACACAGAATATATATATATATATATATATATATATATATATATATATATATATATATATATATATATATATATATATATATATATATATATATATATATATATATATATTGTATTAAAAGATGAGTTGCAGGCAAAAATCACAGTGGCCAAAGGCCAAATCATAGAGGAGACTTAGATTTGGTTGCCGCTGTGGGTGTCCAAACCCCTGTTTACGGGATCTACGGATTCCATTTTTTTTTGTTTATTTACTATGCTACACACAGTATAGTTGGATGCATATGAGGGTGGGGAGGGGGCTAAACCCCCACCCACACCCATGGGGGTGGGGGTTTGAACCCCTCCCCATCCCCCAAAAAAGAGAACCATGGACGGCGGCAGTTTCTGTCGTCGCCCTCCTTAACAAAAGCTTAAGACACACAAAAAAAACAATCCTCTATCCATCTTAGCATTCAGACTTCAATATGGCATTTCCAGGACTATTTGATTTTTTTTAAATATTTCTATTTACAATTAAAAAATAGTGTATATATATATATATATATATTCAAACAAGAATCATATACACAATCTACTCAAATTTCACAACATTATCCAGCAAGCTCTATAATGTAAATTTAATATAATATATATATATATATATATATATATATATATATATATATATATATATATAGATATATATATTTGTAACATGTATGAAAAACCTCATAGTGACAACATAACATATTATTTAAAACAAATAAAAATAAACTAAACAATAACATGATGCCTCTTTTTTTTTGAACATTTTCACAATCTTTTAAAATAAAATCAGCAACTTATTCTTTCATTTGCTTGGAACACAAAAAGATGTGAGAATCAAATTTAAGCATTCACTTACAACAGAGATAAAGTTTTACATGCAATATTTCTTTCCTTGTACATTTACTCAATCACTTGAAAGTAAAACAACAACTATAATTTTTATTTCCAAGTTCAAAGCAACTGAATACAACTCAAAAATGTAGGTATTTATTTTTACAAATCAAGAGAGAAACAATCAACTCTATTTACAAACAAAACAAGGAGCCAATATTACAAAACTCCAAGATAACTAATCTTTTTCTTCCAAGCTCCATACCTTCAAATAACCTACAATAGACACACATCAAAAGGGGTAAAAATCCACTAAAAACTACTCTCCTCCCTACCATAGACTCACTCATGAGTCACACTCGATCTTGGAGGCCATCCACACACAAGGAACACTCCACTTCACAACCAAATGCTCAACAAAAGAAATAAGAACACCCATGGGCTTGCACAAAGCAAAACTCACAAAAATGAGTTTAAAGGGGTAGGGGAGTGGACATCACTCAACTCAAGCGTGTCACTCCAAATATCTCCCAAAAACAATTTTTTCACAAGGCCTCAAGCCATCACATAAATACCAATTTTCACATAATTTTCTCATGGCTCTCAAGTCATTCAAATATACTCATTTTCACACCTTGCCCTCAAGGCTAAAATACCAAAAGAACTAGGATGTGACCTCAAGGAGGTTCACTCCTCCCCCACCCCACACATGTTGAGTATTTTCTCCAAATGGAGAGGCTCTTACAACACCCATAAAAACTCCCACAACAAGACAATATGAAAATACACACATGCAAGCATCACACATGAAATGTAAATAACATGAGGAAAGGCCAAATCCTTGAATCCTACCTTTAATAGCCCAAAAGGAAGATAGTTGAAGAAGAGCCCTTACAACTCCACCTCCAAATCCTTCTCCAAATGAGCATCCAAAATTGCTTCTAACTCTCTCCCAAAATTCAAACTAAAATAAAAATTTAAAACAATTCAACAACCCCCTCCTCTCTTCAAGAGGGATTAAAATAAGCTCTCCTCATGAGCCTTGAGGAATGGGGAGGTGACACATGTCACCTCCTCACTCCTCCACACAACCACTTGCAAGCTTCATGGAATGTGGTAGTGACACATGTCACTCATTCCATTCCACCATGTCTTGCCCCCTCTAATTCTGCTCTCTCACACGTGTGGGAGAGAAAAGTGGAACCAAGAAGGAGTGGGTACTACAAGTGCCCCAATCAACTCCTCCTATGAAAGCCCACAAAACCCCAAGGTACCCTCACCAATTGTGGGAGAGCCTTGGAGTCAATTCCTCACCAATTTAGGGGTCTTGAAGACTCCCCCCAAGCTTTGGAAAGAGGAGTGAATGAGGTTGAGTGTTTGACCCAACCTCCGACTCCTTCCCAAACTTCTATTTTCGTCACGTTACTTCAGGGTGAAGTTTAAGTGACCAAATGGGAGTTTACCTAAGGTTATACAAGCTCAAATGGTCCCTAGACCCTAGGGGTACAACCCAGGGTCACTTTTAACCCATTTTGAGCACCATAGGATGAGTAAAATCACACAAAGGGGTCACAAAAATAAAAACTCAAAAATAAAATCAAATGAATATCACACCTTTACAACACCAATTACAAACAATTATAGAAGGGTAGACCTATCCCAAACAACACCACACAATAAGATTACGAAATTTCATCATGCATAACATAGTTGATGTTGGTTCCTCTTGGAACTAGATTGGCTTACACAGGAATTCAGAAAATGTGTGGGATAATCTCTGATTATCCATTGCTTACTTAGAACACCTATGCACTTAAACAAAAGATTAATCCAACATGTATATCATAGCTAAAGCAAAGGAAACATACACTCACATAATCATATGAAACATCATGAAATCACATCATAATTAAATTCATAATTTGTATTTCAATAATCCATCTCAAGATAACATCGTATAAGAAATCTATAACAATAATCACATAACTAGTATCTCAAATAGTACCATAATGGAAATCACATGTCAAATCATTGTCAGTGAATCAACCAAGATCTAGTGTCATCACAATAATGCTAACATAATAAATCCAAATAAAAACATATAGTCTAATAGTCCTACATATCAAGATCAATAGTCCCCAAGAGTCTAAAATGTGTCTCCAACAGTAATATATAATGCTCAAACTAAGGGAGTGAAAAGGTAGGCCTCATAGATATGAATAATGTCACCATTGAAATGATGAGGAAAGATAAATATAAGTATGAATATTTGAAGGGACACATTGTTTAGCTACAACAATTTATCCAAGGTATGTTTGATCCCAGTTCTAGTATGCCAACGTTACCTACAGAACTAGCAATTTTATCTAAAGACCAAATAAATGAGATGGAGAATAAAAGAACCCAGGAAAATAATTTTGAGAAGTGGCTTAAAGAGTTTATGTAGAAGGGGAGAAGATGTAACAAAATAAGAAATGATAGGATATTGCTCTTACAGGAAAAAAAATGTAATGTTCTCATACATCACTATCAGTCTAGATTAGGGGAGTGCACATTGGAATCAAAACAACTCAAAGAAATGGAGGAGAGAGCGAAAGAGTTAATAAATGAAGTAGTCATTACTCCTTGAATGGCTAATCAGTTACCACAGACAAGGTTAGGGTTAAAGTTTGAAGAGGATATTCTTAAAGGTTGTATCATGAATACTAGAGATATGGAAGAGGTTGCTGATAATATGGTAAGGGTACATATGAAGATAATAGAAAAACTCTTTGGGCATGAATGTCTAGAAGTACTAGTATATGGCTTAGCAAAGGCAATGAAATAATTCAAGGTCATTTATTCACCGTACTTAGAGAACCCGACATCAAATTTAAATACATAAATGATTGATTCATTTATGGAGATAAATGCAAAAATAAAGAAATATTAGAAGAGGGTGAAAGTTTTGGCAAAGCAAGAGTAGAGGTTGAAAGAAGGAACTGAACTGCAAGAGTATGCATGGGCAAAAAGTCAAGAGGATGATCACACTTTTATTGTAGGTGTGATAGGTAATTTTGTAGAGTACTTGAAGGAGTAGAAAGCATATCAAAAAGGGGATACCATAAACAATGACATATGCATATGCTCAGGGATTCTTTTGGTTATCATCACTAACAAGAAGTCAACAAGGGAAAGAAAGTCAGTGTGGGCATCTTTTATTTTGAAAAGATTCTAAGGGCATCTTTTGGGCTAAGTAAAGATACCACAAAGATATTTTGAGAATGGTTGGGCAAGTGTTGGTTATTTCCCTAACTGGATGTTCATTCCCAGATTTCCCTACAAGGTAACCATCCATGATCAACAGGATCTCTGGGCCAGGGGCCAACAATGTAGGAGATAGACTCTATTTTTATCTCCTCTTCTTCTTCAATCTCTGCAAAACCTAGGGGGGTATTCCCTATTCAACATCCATGAAATATACTTATGGGTAACTGGGATGTTGACATAAAACAGATAAATCCTCCTGTAAATAGACCAAAACTGTAGGATAAGTGCAAAGGGGCTAGCTTTGGGCCTATGTTTAGTTGTGAATCAGAGGATCTTGGTCCTAAACTACTTCTAAGGTCCTAATGGTTTGATTTGGTAGTATGAGTTTGATTTATGTGTTTGGATGCAAAACTAGGACCTGGTACGTAATCTCAATGCAAAGCTAGATTGGTGCCTATCCAGGGCTTAGAGTCAGTAGACATAAACCTGTGAATGATTAGCATGAACACTAAAACTCGATTTCAAGGGGATGTTGTGGTATTTGCCTTACAAATACCTCCCAAAACAGAGTGTTAAGTCATCTCTACTTATGGCATCCCTATTACAGCATATCTTTCCCAACACTTAATCTAAAAACACTTTAATCTACCCTTTGAGCATAAGTTGAAAGATCAAGCATTCAATACAGGAATTCTATATTCTAGAATCCCAGACATCCCTTAGATATCTAGATTCAGAAGAAGGATATATGCAATACTGGCTACAGAATAAGAGAACACATGCAAATACAGCATTACTCATATAAAATCAATCATGAAATTAGTAGATTCATGCATGAGACATACAACAAGAGATACATAAAGTCACAAGGTCACCTACACAGAGCAACTAGAACCAGTTGTATCTTATTACAGAGCCAGATATGTCCAGTTTTCAACAACCTTGAAAATGAGAAACATAACCTGCTATATACAACAAGGAAGGTCCTCAACATTAATTACATGGTAGATCAAAATTTGCCAAATAGAGTACATTGAGAAAATGGCGCTCAATGCATTGAATGCAGCAGGTAGGGGAGGAGACAGGAAGAAACCTTGAGCCCTGCACTGCCGCCTGGGAATCCACATCATCAATCAGGTAGTTTGACCATTCACACCATCACCCATACCTCTGCAACAACCGCCATTAATGGTGTACCAACCCGCAGCCATCAGGAAATGCAGAAAACTGTTCATCGCATCCTTTCCCACCAAGAAATATTGCCTTGATAATTCAAAAATATGCAGGATATAAATATCCCACATGCACCCCGCGGTGACCTCTTCAACACCTTATATGCATGACCACGAGCACATATAATGTCGGTGATTTTGCTCCCGACGGCACCTAGCACATACCCTCACCATCATCATCCTCCAAGATGATATCCTGCTGCTCAAAATATCACCCTGACATTAGTAGGCCACTTGCTGAGGTCACCCTGATAATTCACATCACCCTGATGTGAAATATCATCCCCCAGAAAATATCACTCTCCGAGAAAGTATCATGCTGTCTGCATCACCAAATAAAATATATCACCATGACATAAGAAAATCATCCTGATGACCAACCTCACCTTCACGTGAAATATCATCCTGATATTCACCTTCATTGGCACAACCTGATGCATCAGAGGAAGATCCTCCTGCATTGCCGATATGAAATGTCTCGCCGATGATCCTCCTGATGATGTCATCAGCATATCTGCCTATCGCGCACCTCCTCATATCCAGATGACATCATCGTCATATTTGCAACATCAGGGGATCTCCATAAAATGACTGATGTTAAAATATGACCCCCCAGACCTTGATGACGTCACCATCATGTTGGCATCAGGATGATATTCAGAAGATAACTGGATATTTGAAATATCACCCTCATGCACAAATATCATGTTGCACTATAGCTCCTCTATAAGATCAGAGTGATATATGAATATGATGGATATTTGAAATGATCACCCCCCACCTTCAGAAATATCATGATGCAGACAGGCAGAAAAGCAGATATCACCTTGTCATATAAATGACGTCAGCATCACATCACAAAGTCAGGTCAGATTGAAAACTTGAAGTATGACCCCATCGAATCTCGATGATGTCAGCAGCATATCACCTGAAGGATATCACCCTGATATTTGAACATCCTGATGACGTCATCGTCATATTTAGAACAAGGGTGATATTCAGAAAATGACCTAATATTTGGAATATCACCCGATATTGAGAATATCATCTTGCAGAGAAAAGATGAAGGCAAAGGTCAAGAAAATATCACCCCTGCAGGAATATCAGGGTGTACTGTAGCTTCATGGAACATCGGGGTGATGTTTGAATGCCACCCAATATTTGGAAATATCACCCCTTCCTTAGAAAATGATGAAGCCACGAGACCTAGCCAATATCACCCTGATGCATGAATGACATCAGCAACATCCTGGTGCAAAACAAACATAAGGTGATAAAATAACATCAGGGTGATCTTGACAAAGATCACTCGATATTCAAATGTGATGACCCTCCAGAACATCGGGTCATA
The DNA here is from genome assembly GCA_027924645.1 of Cunninghamia lanceolata. Classification (NCBI taxonomy): domain Eukaryota; kingdom Viridiplantae; phylum Streptophyta; class Pinopsida; order Cupressales; family Cupressaceae; genus Cunninghamia; species Cunninghamia lanceolata. Next base: position 3,866,692 of record BSBN01000985.1, on the reverse strand, counting down.
CTTAGAAATTTCTCAACGTCAACATCAAGATGATCTTGACCAAGATCACCTGATGTTAAATATCACCCTACACATGAAAGTCAGGTTAGCAAAACATGATGACCACCATAGGATATCTGAACATGATGAGAAATGATGATGATCCCCTACTTCAGAATATCATGATGATGCTGAAAAACACTGGGAAGGTATAACACTTAGGAAATTTTCTAGCTTACTAGGGAGGTGCACTTCCTGCAACCCTAAACATAAATTATTACCAACATAGGCTCCGATTGGGGACGTGCAGGTGAAAGACTACAGCGAGAACTAGACTTCTCTGGGGTAGACCAGACAAAACCCAAAATTCAAAATAGGACCGACCACACAAGGTATGTACAAAATATTTACAACTATTTTACATCGTGCACACAAGTTACTCATTTATGTGAAAAAGGTTTTAAGGAATTTGCTGTGCACCGGCAATCCCATTAGTTCACCATTTAGTGCTTGAAGAAAGTAGGAGTTTTATCCATAGATATTGCTAATTTGATATGGGCCTATCCACAAGGGTTCAAATTTGCCATGTTTACCCTTATCTTGGTTCCTCACATTCCACATAAGGACCATATCACCTATCTAAAAACCTCTCTCTGTAACCCTTTTATCAAATAGATACTTCATCTTTTCCTATTTCTTGATGTTTATTTTTTGTGCCTCTGCCCTAATTTCATCCAGCTCCACCAAATGATTGATCCTTTCAGTCATTGAATCATTAGCCTCCCCATCATTCTCTTGTATGAACTTGTAAACTGGCAAGAGGTTATTCATAGGCAATCTAACTGTTGAACCATATACTAATTCATAAGGTGACCTTCCAGTGGCTCTTTTCACTGTCACCCTACCAGCCCATAATACCAACTTCAATTTTGAATCCCAAGCTCTCTTGTTCTTATCCACCATCCTCTTGATGATTTTCATTAGGCTTTTGTTTCTTGATTCTACTTGACCATTTCCTTGTGGATGGTATGGTGATGTGTGAGACAAGTCAATTCCATATTTACTGTAAAAATCAACAAATTCACCTAATCTAAAGCACATTGCATTATCTATGATTAGCTTGACTGGTACTCCAAACTTGATAATAATATTCTCTAGGATAAAATCCATCACCACCTTACTTGTAGCCTTTTTAGTAGGGATAGCCTCAATCCATTTAGTGAAGTAGTCAGTGGCAACCAGAATCCAACTGTCCTCCACTAGATTGTTGCAAGTATGAGGTGAGCCATTGTTGTCATTGATGTCAACATACTCACACTGCATTGACAAGAAGGATTTGATGAGCTTTGTGCTGAGGATATTGAGAAAATTAGCCTCAGTCAGGAACAGTGAAGAACAGTGATGAGAAGAAGGTAAATATACTGTATAGGATGAGAACCGGAGGATGCGGATTAAAGGGTTAGTAGATATGAGTCTTGAGATGCTACAGTTAAGATTTCAGAGGTCCGCATGAAGATCTGAAGGAGTTATGGCTGCCGGTATAGAACCGGGTCCGGCAAGTATCCGGAGGTGACAGAGGATCACAAAAAGGTCCGGTGAGGTCCGGAATTGTATTATCATAATCTGCGGATTGGAAGGAGTGTTTTAGATGTCCTTGTGATGTGTCATCCTGATTTGTGTGTGATTTGGAGGTCCGGAAGTACCTCCTGCATTATGACAGTGGCAACAGACTGTGTTCTTGAAGTTCCGGATGAGGAAGACAAGAGATTCCAGTAAGCAGAGGAAGTGCGGATGTATCCGGACATTCAGACAGACTTGTGAAGGCTCTTGAATCATGTTTAGGTTGTGTTGTTGGTCCGCACTGATGGTAGAGCCCGGAATTGAAGTTATTCTTCCGGATGAAGTTATTGCTCTGTTTAGCCGACCGGATGAGTTGTTCATCCTGCGAATGTTCTTGTGATAGCCGACCGGATGTGTTATTCATCTTGCGGATACTCCTATGGTTGTTTGCCGACTTAGATGCTTGTTCCTAAGTCGATGTCTTGTATAAATAATGATTTGTGAATTCATTTCAGTGAAGAAGGGTGTGGATGAGTAAGGTGTAGCGAAGAAAGGTGCGAAAGGCAGAGCAGAGATTGTTGGGCCTAATTGGAACTGATCCGGACATGGTAGAGATGTCATTCTCCAGTTCAAGACTGTGATTTTTATCACTCTGTAGACAGTGTGTCTCCTTGTAGGCAGTGGGCCTCTTTGTGAGCAGTGTGCTCGGGCAGTGAGCCCTTATTGGCATGTGCCATTCATTTTTCCTTATTCTTCTAACAGAGAATAATTCTTGGGTTAATCACCCCGTGGTTTTTCCCTTAACCGGGTTTTCCACGTCAAAATCTTGGTGTTCAATGTGTTGATGCTTATCTGCTCTTGTGTTTATGTATTGTGCTTCCATGAATGATTATTTGATATGCTGCTAACTAACAACAGAGAATTAAGTGTTTGAAAGAGAACAAGTTCTATACAACTGATTCACCCCCCCCCCTCTCAGTTGTATGCCCTAGATCCAACAATTGGTATCAGAGCCGAGTTCCTCTGATAGGAGCTTAACCGCTTGAGGTGATCCAGGATGTCGTCATACAAGAAGGATAGTCCGAAGTTCGATGGAACCAACTTCACTCTCTGGAAAGGTCGCATGAAGTGTCATTTGGAATGTATGGGAAAAGCATACTTGGCTATGATTTCAAAACCATATATACCCCCACAAGGTGGTCCGACAAGAATCAAGAGTCTGCAAGGTGATAGATATTTTATGTTGTTAATTGATGATCATTCCCGGATGATGTGGGTTACCTTTCTGAAAGAAAAATCAGAAGCTTTTGAGAAGTTCAAAATCTTCAAAGCTATGGTGGAGAATCAAACCGGATTGAAACTAAAGTGTCTAAGGTCTGATAGAGGTGGTGAATTTACATCTGGTGAATTCATTGACTTTTGTGAGAAACAGGGTATAAGGAGACAGTTGTCTGCTCCTAGGACTCCACAGCAGAATGGAGTAGTTGAGAGAAAGAACCGGACCATCCAGGAAGCTGCTAGGACAATGATGTTGGAAGCAAATGTTCCTCAAATGTTTTGGAAAGAAGCTATCAGCACTGCAGTCTACACTCTCAATCGAGTTCAAATCAGAAACAACACCGGTAAGACCCCCTATGAACTTTGGTTTGGCATCACTCCTACTGTGAAATATTTCAGGGTATTTGGTAGCAAGTGTTATATTAAAAGAGATGAAGATCTAGGAAAGTTTGATGCTAGAAGTGATGAAGGAATTTTCTTGGGCTACTCCACTCAAAGCAAAGCATATCGGTGTTACAATAAGAGATTGAGGAAGATGATAGAAAGTACCAATGTAAAGGTTGATGAAGGAATTGAGAAGCCTTCAAGATTTTATGAATTTGATGAAGATGACCAAGATAGTGTTCAAGGAACTCAATCCTCTCCGGTGAAACAGAGTCAGCCTGATCCGGTAAATCAGGAAGAAGAGTTAGGTTTAAATGAGCCTGATCAAGAAACAGCAGTACTGGATACTCCCAAAATTCCAAGGTATGTAAAACTGAATCACTCTGAAGATCAGATCATAGGTGACAGAAGCAAAGGTGTACAAACTAGAAGGAATATTGCTCAAGATCAGAATGAATGTTGTCTGATTTCAAGGATTGAACCTAAAACAATAAATGAAGCCTGCAATGATGAAAATTGGACCAAAGCAATGGAAGATGAACTGATGCAAATTGAGAAAAATCATACTTGGGATCTTGTTCCCAGACCTAGAGACAGGAATGTAATTGGAACCAAGTGGGTCTTCCGGAACAAACTAAATGAAGCTGGTGAAGTAATCAGAAACAAAGCTAGATTGGTCTGCAAAGGCTACTCTCAAATAGAAGGAATTGACTTTGAAGAGACTTTTGCTCCGGTAGCAAGAATTGAAGCAGTCAGATTACTTCTTGCATTTGCTGCCTTCAAAGATTTCAAGGTATATCAGATGGATGTCAAGTCTGCCTTCTTAAATGGTGATCTGGAAGAAGAAGTCTACATTGAACAACCGGATGGATTTCAATTGTCTGATAATAATGATATGGTCTGCAAGTTGAAGAAAGCTTTGTATGGATTGAAGCAAGCCCCAAGAGCATGGTATGAAAGGTTGGATAAGCATCTTGTGCAGATTGGATTCAACAAAGGTACTGCTGACAGCAACTTATATTTCAAAATTGATCATGAAAACATTCTGATTGTTGAAGTGTTTGTGGATGATATCATTTTTGGAGGAAGAGATAGTATGTGTAAAACTTTTGCAAATCAGATGAAAAGTGAGTTTGAAATGTCTATGCTTGGTGAAATGAATTTCTTCTTGGGTCTGCAAATTACTCAAACAAAAGAAGGGATCTTCATTTCTCAGACCAAATATGTGAAAGAATTGTTAAAGAAATTTGGTATGGAAGACTCAAAGCCTATGAACACTCCTATGGCAACCGGATGTAAGTTAAGCAAAGATGATGATTCTCCAAAGGCAGATCAGACAAAGTATAGATCAATGATTGGTGGATTGTTGTATCTCACTCAAACTAGACCAGATATAATGCAAGCTGTTGGTCTTGTGGCAAGATTCCAGGCTGATCCTAGAGAATCTCATGTTATGGCAATCAAAAGAATTTTTAGATACTTGAAAGGGACAGTTGAGTATGGTCTATGGTATCCTAGAGATCCGGATTTTTCTCTTCATGCTTACACAGATGCAGATTGGGCAGGAGATGTGGATGACCGGAAGAGCACTAGTGGTGGAGCATTCTTTTTGGGGAAGAGATTGGTTTCTTGGCTAAGCAAGAAACAAGATGCAATATCTCTGTCTACAACTGAAGCAGAATACATTGCAGCAGCAGGTAGTTGCACTCAAATCTTGTGGATGAAGCAGATGCTAAGAGACATCAAAGTTGAATATGAGGAGCCTATCACAATTTTCTGTGATAATTCAAGTGCAATTAATATTTCCAAGAATCCGGTATTGCATTCTAAGACTAAGCACATATCTATCAAATTTCACTTTTTGAGAGAACAAGTAAACAAGGAAGAAGTCAGATTGGAGTATGTTCCCTCCAAGGATCAGATTGCAGATATCTTTACAAAACCTCTTCCCAAGGACTCTTTTGAATATCTCCGGGAGAAGTTAGGGGTCATGGCCCCTCCGGTGATGAACTAAGATGCACTGATGTGCATCAGTCCGGTGGCTATCACAGTCATATCTTGTGATCCGGACTAATGAGGAGCTGCAACTAAGGGGGAGCAGCTGGTATTATTCTGATGCATGAGAGTTGCAAGTATGAGCCCTTTGCCATTGATGTCAAAGGGGGAGAGAAGACATGTGAAAAACAAGTGGTTGATGATCAAAGGGGGAGCAGCAAAGGAAGACATGTGAGGAGTTGTTGTTGATAGGGGGAGCTGTGACAGAAAAGAGAAGTTCTTGTCTTGATGGTTTTTCACATCATATGTTGCCATCAATGACAAAGGGGGAGATTGTTGCAAGTATGAGGTGAGCCATTGTTGTCATTGATGTCAACATACTCACACTGCATTGACAAGAAGGATTTGATGAGCTTTGTGCTGAGGATATTGAGAAAATTAGCCTCAGTCAGGAACAGTGAAGAACAGTGATGAGAAGAAGGTAAATATACTGTATAGGATGAGAACCGGAGGATGCGGATTAAAGGGTTAGTAGATATGAGTCTTGAGATGCTACAGTTAAGATTTCAGAGGTCCGCATGAAGATCTGAAGGAGTTATGGCTGCCGGTATAGAACCGGGTCCGGCAAGTATCCGGAGGTGACAGAGGATCACAAAAAGGTCCGGTGAGGTCCGGAATTGTATTATCATAATCTGCGGATTGGAAGGAGTGTTTTAGATGTCCTTGTGATGTGTCATCCTGATTTGTGTGTGATTTGGAGGTCCGGAAGTACCTCCTGCATTATGACAGTGGCAACAGACTGTGTTCTTGAAGTTCCAGATGAGGAAGACAAGAGATTCCAGTAAGCAGAGGAAGTGCGGATGTATCCGGACATTCAGACAGACTTGTGAAGGCTCTTGAATCATGTTTAGGTTGTGTTGTTGGTCCGCACTGATGGTAGAGCCCGGAATTGAAGTTATTCTTCCGGATGAAGTTATTGCTCTGTTTAGCCGACCGGATGAGTTGTTCATCCTGCGAATGTTCTTGTGATAGCCGACCGGATGTGTTATTCATCTTGCGGATACTCCTATGGTTGTTTGCCGACTTAGATGCTTGTTCCTAAGTCGATGTCTTGTATAAATAATGATTTGTGAATTCATTTCAGTGAAGAAGGGTGTGGATGAGTAAGGTGTAGCGAAGAAAGGTGCGAAAGGCAGAGCAGAGATTGTTGGGCCTAATTGGAACTGATCCGGACATGGTAGAGATGTCATTCTCCAGTTCAAGACTGTGATTTTTATCACTCTGTAGACAGTGTGTCTCCTTGTAGGCAGTGGGCCTCTTTGTGAGCAGTGTGCTCGGGCAGTGAGCCCTTATTGGCATGTGCCATTCATTTTTCCTTATTCTTCTAACAGAGAATAATTCTTGGGTTAATCACCCCGTGGTTTTTCCCTTAACCGGGTTTTCCACGTCAAAATCTTGGTGTTCAATGTGTTGATGCTTATCTGCTCTTGTGTTTATGTATTGTGCTTCCATGAATGATTATTTGATATGCTGCTAACTAACAACAGAGAATTAAGTGTTTGAAAGAGAACAAGTTCTATACAACTGATTCACCCCCCCCCCCTCTCAGTTGTATGCCCTAGATCCAACAATTGGTATCAGAGCCGAGTTCCTCTGATAGGAGCTTAACCGCTTGAGGTGATCCAGGATGTCGTCATACAAGAAGGATAGTCCGAAGTTCGATGGAACCAACTTCACTCTCTGGAAAGGTCGCATGAAGTGTCATTTGGAATGTATGGGAAAAGCATACTTGGCTATGATTTCAAAACCATATATACCCCCACAAGGTGGTCCGACAAGAATCAAGAGTCTGCAAGGTGATAGATATTTTATGTTGTTAATTGATGATCATTCCCGGATGATGTGGGTTACCTTTCTGAAAGAAAAATCAGAAGCTTTTGAGAAGTTCAAAATCTTCAAAGCTATGGTGGAGAATCAAACCAGATTGAAACTAAAGTGTCTAAGGTCTGATAGAGGTGGTGAATTTACATCTGGTGAATTCATTGACTTTTGTGAGAAACAGGGTATAAGGAGACAGTTGTCTGCTCCTAGGACTCCACAGCAGAATGGAGTAGTTGAGAGAAAGAACCGGACCATCCAGGAAGCTGCTAGGACAATGATGTTGGAAGCAAATGTTCCTCAAATGTTTTGGAAAGAAGCTATCAGCACTGCAGTCTACACTCTCAATCGAGTTCAAATCAGAAACAACACCGGTAAGACCCCCTATGAACTTTGGTTTGGCATCACTCCTACTGTGAAATATTTCAGGGTATTTGGTAGCAAGTGTTATATTAAAAGAGATGAAGATCTAGGAAAGTTTGATGCTAGAAGTGATGAAGGAATTTTCTTGGGCTACTCCACTCAAAGCAAAGCATATCGGTGTTACAATAAGAGATTGAGGAAGATGATAGAAAGTACCAATGTAAAGGTTGATGAAGGAATTGAGAAGCCTTCAAGATTTTATGAATTTGATGAAGATGACCAAGATAGTGTTCAAGGAACTCAATCCTCTCCGGTGAAACAGAGTCAGCCTGATCCGGTAAATCAGGAAGAAGAGTTAGGTTTAAATGAGCCTGATCAAGAAACAGCAGTACTGGATACTCCCAAAATTCCAAGGTATGTAAAACTGAATCACTCTGAAGATCAGATCATAGGTGACAGAAGCAAAGGTGTACAAACTAGAAGGAATATTGCTCAAGATCAGAATGAATGTTGTCTGATTTCAAGGATTGAACCTAAAACAATAAATGAAGCCTGCAATGATGAAAATTGGACCAAAGCAATGGAAGATGAACTGATGCAAATTGAGAAAAATCATACTTGGGATCTTGTTCCCAGACCTAGAGACAGGAATGTAATTGGAACCAAGTGGGTCTTCCGGAACAAACTAAATGAAGCTGGTGAAGTAATCAGAAACAAAGCTAGATTGGTCTGCAAAGGCTACTCTCAAATAGAAGGAATTGACTTTGAAGAGACTTTTGCTCCGGTAGCAAGAATTGAAGCAGTCAGATTACTTCTTGCATTTGCTGCCTTCAAAGATTTCAAGGTATATCAGATGGATGTCAAGTCTGCCTTCTTAAATGGTGATCTGGAAGAAGAAGTCTACATTGAACAACCGGATGGATTTCAATTGTCTGATAATAATGATATGGTCTGCAAGTTGAAGAAAGCTTTGTATGGATTGAAGCAAGCCCCAAGAGCATGGTATGAAAGGTTGGATAAGCATCTTGTGCAGATTGGATTCAACAAAGGTACTGCTGACAGCAACTTATATTTCAAAATTGATCATGAAAACATTCTGATTGTTGAAGTGTTTGTGGATGATATCATTTTTGGAGGAAGAGATAGTATGTGTAAAACTTTTGCAAATCAGATGAAAAGTGAGTTTGAAATGTCTATGCTTGGTGAAATGAATTTCTTCTTGGGTCTGCAAATTACTCAAACAAAAGAAGGGATCTTCATTTCTCAGACCAAATATGTGAAAGAATTGTTAAAGAAATTTGGTATGGAAGACTCAAAGCCTATGAACACTCCTATGGCAACCGGATGTAAGTTAAGCAAAGATGATGATTCTCCAAAGGCAGATCAGACAAAGTATAGATCAATGATTGGTGGATTGTTGTATCTCACTCAAACTAGACCAGATATAATGCAAGCTGTTGGTCTTGTGGCAAGATTCCAGGCTGATCCTAGAGAATCTCATGTTATGGCAATCAAAAGAATTTTTAGATACTTGAAAGGGACAGTTGAGTATGGTCTATGGTATCCTAGAGATCCGGATTTTTCTCTTCATGCTTACACAGATGCAGATTGGGCAGGAGATGTGGATGACCGGAAGAGCACTAGTGGTGGAGCATTCTTTTTGGGGAAGAGATTGGTTTCTTGGCTAAGCAAGAAACAAGATGCAATATCTCTGTCTACAACTGAAGCAGAATACATTGCAGCAGCAGGTAGTTGCACTCAAATCTTGTGGATGAAGCAGATGCTAAGAGACATCAAAGTTGAATATGAGGAGCCTATCACAATTTTCTGTGATAATTCAAGTGCAATTAATATTTCCAAGAATCCGGTATTGCATTCTAAGACTAAGCACATATCTATCAAATTTCACTTTTTGAGAGAACAAGTAAACAAGGAAGAAGTCAGATTGGAGTATGTTCCCTCCAAGGATCAGATTGCAGATATCTTTACAAAACCTCTTCCCAAGGACTCTTTTGAATATCTCCGGGAGAAGTTAGGGGTCATGGCACCTTCGGTGATGAACTAAGATGCACTGATGTGCATCAGTCCGGTGGCTATCACAGTCATATCTTGTGATCCGGACTAATGAGGAGCTGCAACTAAGGGGGAGCAGCTGGTATTATTCTGATGCATGAGAGTTGCAAGTATGAGCCCTTTGCCATTGATGTCAAAGGGGGAGAGAAGACATGTGAAAAACAAGTGGTTGATGATCAAAGGGGGAGCAGCAAAGGAAGACATGTGAGGAGTTGTTGTTGATAGGGGGAGCTGTGACAGAAAAGAGAAGTTCTTGTCTTGATGGTTTTTCACATCATATGTTGCCATCAATGACAAAGGGGGAGATTGTTGCAAGTATGAGGTGAGCCATTGTTGTCATTGATGTCAACATACTCACACTGCATTGACAAGAAGGATTTGATGAGCTTTGTGCTGAGGATATTGAGAAAATTAGCCTCAGTCAGGAACAGTGAAGAACAGTGATGAGAAGAAGGTAAATATACTGTATAGGATGAGAACCGGAGGATGCGGATTAAAGGGTTAGTAGATATGAGTCTTGAGATGCTACAGTTAAGATTTCAGAGGTCCGCATGAAGATCTGAAGGAGTTATGGCTGCCGGTATAGAACCGGGTCCGGCAAGTATCCGGAGGTGACAGAGGATCACAAAAAGGTCCGGTGAGGTCCGGAATTGTATTATCATAATCTGCGGATTGGAAGGAGTGTTTTAGATGTCCTTGTGATGTGTCATCCTGATTTGTGTGTGATTTGGAGGTCCGGAAGTACCTCCTGCATTATGACAGTGGCAACAGACTGTGTTCTTGAAGTTCCGGATGAGGAAGACAAGAGATTCCAGTAAGCAGAGGAAGTGCGGATGTATCCGGACATTCAGACAGACTTGTGAAGGCTCTTGAATCATGTTTAGGTTGTGTTGTTGGTCCACACTGATGGTAGAGCCTGGAATTGAAGTTATTCTTCCGGATGAAGTTATTGCTCTGTTTAGCCGACCGGATGAGTTGTTCATCCTGCGAATGTTCTTGTGATAGCCGACCGGATGTGTTATTCATCTTGCGGATACTCCTATGGTTGTTTGCCGACTTAGATGCTTGTTCCTAAGTCGATGTCTTGTATAAATAATGATTTGTGAATTCATTTCAGTGAAGAAGGGTGTGGATGAGTAAGGTGTAGCGAAGAAAGGTGCGAAAGGCAGAGCAGAGATTGTTGGGCCTAATTGGAACTGATCCGGACATGGTAGAGATGTCATTCTCCAGTTCAAGACTGTGATTTTTATCACTCTGTAGACAGTGTGTCTCCTTGTAGGCAGTGGGCCTCTTTGTGAGCAGTGTGCTCGGGCAGTGAGCCCTTATTGGCATGTGCCATTCATTTTTCCTTATTCTTCTAACAGAGAATAATTCTTGGGTTAATCACCCCGTGGTTTTTCCCTTAACCGGGTTTTCCACGTCAAAATCTTGGTGTTCAATGTGTTGATGCTTATCTGCTCTTGTGTTTATGTATTGTGCTTCCATGAATGATTATTTGATATGCTGCTAACTAACAACAGAGAATTAAGTGTTTGAAAGAGAACAAGTTCTATACAACTGATTCACCCCCCCCCCTCTCAGTTGTATGCCCTAGATCCAACATAGATTTCTCTGAAATTTCCCCTATGAAGTCAATTCCCCATTGTTGAAATGAAGCTTCCACAGTTATAGTTCTAAGGGGCAATGCACCATCATATCTTAGCTTTCCTGAAAACCTTTAGCAAGGGTCACACTTTCTTATCATTCTGTGTGCATCTGAGAAAAGAGTTGGCCACTAGTAACCAACTCTGAGGACTTTGTGGGATGTTGTATAAGTAGGATAATGTCCACCACACACTCCATGGTGCATGTCATTTAGAATGTCCTTAGCTTGGTTTTCATCCACACATTTGAGTAATACACCATCATGATTTCTCCAATACAGTTCTCCTTGAACAATGATGTATTTAATAGCTTGTAGCTTCAAAGTTCTCTTCTGAATATCACTGAGGTGGGAAGGGCAGTTCAAGTTTTGCAAATAATATACTATGTCCTTGTACCACTCATATTCTAGCATATTTACAACTTCATTGTGCACTTCATTCACTTGGCATGCCTCTAAATTTGACTGTGCCATCATCTTGGCTAATCCTTGTCCTCTTACCAACTTGGTAATCTGTATCTCTATATTGAATTCCTATAATTTGTTTATCCATTTGCACCTTCTTCTAGTCACCTCCTGCTGAGTGAAGATGTCCTTGACTGCTACATGAGGCACATATGCAACTATCTGGGATCCTACTAGATATGGCCTGAAACTCTTGAATGCTCTGACTAGTGCATATGCATGTTTTTCCATGATGTCATACTTTAACTCAGAGGCTTGCAAGGACATACTGAAGAAAGCTATGGGCTATTCAAAACCATCATCATTTTTCTATAGTAAACATGCAACAATAGTATGGAAAGAAGCAAATGAAAATAATTGGAATGGCTTGGAAAAATCAAGAGATTTCAGCACAAGAGCCATCTTTATTGCTTCTTTGATGTTCTGAAATGATTCAATTGCTTCACTTTCCCAATTGACAGTTGCATCCTTCTTCATCATCTTGGAGATGTTCCTTGTAGTTTCTGCAAAGTTGGGAACAAATCTTCTAACAAAATTTATTTGTCTAAAGAAGGACTAAACTCCTTTTACTATTTTTGGCATCTGGATTCTGTCAATGGTAGCTACTCTTTTAGGGTCAATCCTAACTCCATCTTTGGAAACAATGTGCCCCAAGAGTTTCCCTTCTACTACCCCAAAAGCACATTTCTTTTGGTTGAGAGAGATGCCATACTCTAGTGCTCTAATGAAAATATGTTCTAGATGCATACAATGCTGCTCCTCCTTCTTTGAATAAGTAGTAAGATCATCCTGATATACGGCCAGAATTGAGTTAATCAACCCCGCAAAAGTAACATCCATTGCTCTTTGAAATGTAGCACCTGCATTTGTCAGTCCAAGTGGCATTATGACATATACATATGTTCCCCATGGAGTGGTAAAGGCAGTCTTGTATTGTTCTAATTCCTTTACCTTCTCCTGATTGTAACCTGAGAATCCATCCATCATGGATAGGAGTTCACAACTAGTTACCCTCTATAGCATAGCCTCCATGTTAGGCAGTGGATAATTATCCTTCAAGGAAGATACATTCAAATTCCTAAAGTCAACACAAAACCTAATATCACCATTCTTTTTTCTAACTGGGACAAGGTTAGACACTGAAGTTGAATGTCTAATTGGCACAATTATTCCAACCTCCCTAAGCTTCTTGAGTTCTTCTTGCATTTTTGGAGCTAAGGTAGGATTAATAGACCTTTGCTTTTGTCTAAATGGCTTAGCTCTAGGCTTCAATGGGATTTCATGTTGGAATAGGTCTTCTCTATAGGCCTTTCGGTCCTCATATGACCAAGCAAAAACATGTTTATACTTTTTTAGGAATGCTATCAGCATGCTCCTAATGTGTGGTTTGAGTTGTCTACCAATGTATACCTTCTTGGGGGCCTGAGATGTCCCCAAATTTATCTCTTCTAAATCATTTTATTTGTTGGAGATGTCTTTGTGACCAATTGGTCTCTATTGTCAAAAGCTCTTTCTAAAGCTACCAACCCTCTAGGGATTTTGTTAGTCTTCAGTTGAATTACTTCTTTCCCCATAAGAGTTTCTTTTCCATCTATAATTTCTACAAAGTTTTGAAAATCAATTTCTTGGTTCTCATATTTATCTATGCAATGCAAAAATCTTAACAAGTCCTTGTCATCATTAAAAACTTGCCAACTGCATATGTTTTCTGGTACTACAGGTTTGATTTTAACTTCAACATTTGTAACACCTGATAGAGTGATATCATCTGGTCTTATTGCTACATTGTCTAAGAAATCAGCCATGACATTTTTTGATCTCTCTACCCAGCCTATTGAAAATGCATCAAATAATTCAATTGTGTCCCACATAGCATGCTTATATTGTTTTAATCTTTTATTCTTTGAGGCATACCTATCTCTAACTTGGGACACAATCAATTCAGAATCCCCAAATACCCTTAACATCTTAATTCCATGTTTGAGGGCCATATTCAATCCCAGCAACAAAGCTTCATATTCTGCAATATTATTTGTATAGGCAAACTTCAGCAAGAAAGAGAACTTTAGAAGCCTACCAGATGGAGATAGGAATACAACTCCAGCTCCAGAGCCTTCCTTTGCACAAGCTCCATCAAAATACATGGTCCATAGACCCGGCTGGTCCAGCTCTTCAATGCAAATATTTCTCTCTTTATCATCTGTAACAACCCTGAAGTTATCACAGTTGGTGTTCACAAAATAGATGTGTTCTTCTGATTCCTAGTCCTCTACTGCTCTAATGACCTCTCCTCTCTAATCAGTTTGACATCCCTTCCATTCATAAGGATCATAGCATATGATAGGTCCAGCTACATACTTCCACCTATCAATGTTGCCCATCTTCTTGACAACATCATACCATATTGTGGCTTTATGTCAACTACTATTATATTCATCTTGTATGTTTTTCCAAGATATGCTGCCATTTTGAAATCCACATCCTTTATGATTCCAATAACAAGTACCTCTCTGGCATCCGTAGCATAACATTTTCCACATGCCTTGTCTATTTTCAATCCAGCTTGTTGCATGATAGCCAGAGGCATAATGTTTGTGGATGCTCCGGAATCAAGCATACAATTTCTAATTACTTTTCCATTTATAACTAGGGATACATAAAATGGTTCCACTTGTGAAGGGCACTTAGTCATGGTCACCCCCAGATATACCTCAAGGACTTCATCCTCTTCATTGCACAAGGCATGCTTCTTACCTTGGGCTTCATCATTTTGCTTAGCTTGACAAGGCACTCCAGAAATTAGGGATACTGTCCTATTCCTGATTTCTTCAACCTTCATCAGTTCCATCAATGGGACAAAAACCTTTACTTGAGAGAGGATTTGAGTTATATTAAAGGGAGCATAATTTTGTACCACAGTTGTAACTTGTGCTGTGGCCTTGTTTCTATCTTGAGATGAGTTAGCTTTAACCTTTATAGCCCCCTGACCATCATTCCTATTTTGGGAACTCTTACTTTGATCTTCAACTTGGGGAATTCTATTTTCTAGTCCTTGAAATTCATAACCTGTTTTCTTCGTAAAATTTTGCTTGTTATTTCCCCACTGCCTTTTTTGTGGTTCAATCCCTCTATGACTATGCACTAGTTGACTTGTAGAAATGCCTTCTAGCTGATGTGGGCTGCTTACCTGAGCTTTACCTTTAAGATTATAATTGCTTTTGACTTGAGCTACTACTATAGTAGTGAGAGCCCTAATCTCTTCATCAGAAGGTCTTTGTAGGTTACTGAAAAAATTGTGTGAGCCCTGAGCAAATACATAACTATCTTCATCATCCTCATCATAAAAAACTTGCTGACATGCCTGAATCCCATCATCTGTATTCTCATCTGCATCATGAGAAGGATGCTCCCTGCTTATGGACAACATATTAACATCATCATCCTGCACATAATGTGGCTCATTGCATTCATTATAGGACATAGCATTATCATACAAAGATTGAGTAATCATGCATTGTGACTGTGAATGTGGCATCTGACAAATTATGTACCATGGAGTATCATCAGCAATATTTACAACTTTCTTCAAAGGATCAAGAGTCTCTTTGGCATGTTCAGCTCTCTGATTTGTGTTGTTATGTGGAAATACAGGTTTACCATTATGCCAATTGGTGTTATATGGCATATCATGCAATGATGGTCTCTTTTCCTGTCTTTGGTAAACTTGCCTATCAGGACCTATCCCTTTTTCATTTCTAGCCAGTCTATAGCTTAGGTACTTAACAACATTTTCTAGCTTATCAATTTTGTCTTCAGGAGCATATGTATTGCCCTGAACACTCTGAGGTTTATTTGGATTCTGCAGAATTCTCACATCATCCCTCCTGTTTGTTTTTCCTGATGCTTTCCTATTATTCTCAATATTTATTACTATCTTGAAAGCATCCCTGAGAGTAGCAGGACCTTTATCTCTTAACCCATATGTAGTCTTGGCATCAAAAGCATTAATATATAATATTATGCACATTGGTTCATTTGGCCTAATGTGATGTGGCAATTTGTTCAACACTTTAGTAAATCTAGCATTAAAGTCTGCAACCTACTCATTTGACCCTTTAGTGATACTAGTGAACTCATTTACAAAAAAGCCAGGGTCAGTCTTGTCACCATATTACTCCTTAAACATCCTTTTGAAGTCATCCCATGATGAAATGCTCCGATCAGGCAGATTTTTGTACCATTCTCTAGCTTCATCAACAAGGGATTGCATGAATGACTTCATAAAGACATCCTCATGCTCAACCTCAAAGTTGTCAATGACATTTTGAAAAGCCTTTAAATCATCCTCCCCTGACACAGTGTTATTTCCTGAAAACTTTGGTACCTGAAGCCTTACATGCTTGTCAATGGGGTTAGGGTAACTAGGAATACCATCAAACACCAACTGTCTAAATCTATCTAGCTACATGGGTTGTCTATCAAATTGATTAGCATTGATATTTCTATTTGCATTCTGATTTCTTACATTATTTAATGGAGCTCTTGCATCATTTACATTCTGTCTTTGATCATTATGCTGATGTTGTACCTCACCTCTGCATTGGTTTCTCTACATATTTGCATTTTCAAGGATAGGGACTGAATCATTCTGAGCAATCCTTAAAGCTTGCACTTTCTGTCTCATGTCATCTCTAACTTTCATTACTTGTAAATATTCTAATTCTTCTCTTAGGCTTTTGATTTCTTCAGCTAACCATTCTTCTTTAGGCATGGAGGTAGATGGTCTCATACCATTCTGGTCATCATCTTCATCATCCCTTGGAGATTCTGCCTCTTCAAACCTTTCACCACGATCTAAGAAAGGGTGTTCTTGGAACACTTCTAACCTCATTCTTAAACTACCACACTGTTGTCTCTCATATGCATCTAGGATATCATCTTCTGCATTTGAAAAATAAGGCACATGCTGTCTTGATGGCCTAAGGTTGTCCTGAGTATCATAATTATTCCTGGGGGAACCCACATGACTGACTGAGACGGTTGCTTTTCTTCTATACATCATCCTTCTTTCTACTGGTAACTCTTCAAATAAAGGATTATGTTGAGATCTTCTCCCCTGCATATAAATTTCACTTTGACCAGTTGGGAGATTACTTTGGAGTCACCACCTATAACTAGGAACTATTTTCTTCTAAATCTAGGTTCTGCACTTCATATCCCTAGTAGATTCACCAATTTATATTGGTTATTTCCCTAACTGGATGTTCATTCCTAGATTTCCCTACAAGGTAGCCATCAGTGATCAATAGGATCTCTCGGCCAGGGGCCAACTGTTGGCAAGAGACACTATATGGATTCATGGTTGTTGTCATTGATGGCAACAAAGGTCATCCCACATATCCGCAAGTCATGATATGTCTCTACCGGAAGTCAGATTAAAGATTGTTGTGGTCCGGTGAACAAGAACAGAGCATGTGGCAAGGTCCGACAGATTGGTCCGGATCTCTCAGAGGAAGTGTCTTGGCACAGAGCGGATCTGGGGAAGTCAAGAGGACTATCTTGAGTAGTATATTCCAAGGATTTAGCCTCCGGAGATGGACAAGGAAAAAGATATGAATAGTTGAGTACCGGATTCCTGAGAGACAGTGAATACAGAGAAAGAACTGACTGACAGAGTATCAGACTACTTTCTGGATGTGTTACAGATGATGATAAAGGTTGCGGAGGCATGAATCATGTTTGGCCGACATAATTGATGATATCTACAAGTATATGCTTGATCCGCATTGCTTGGTGAGCAAGGATTCAGCCGACAGAACAAAAGTTTGTAAGAAACTAGACTGTTCCGGATGCCGACTAGAAAGGTGATGAAATTACTTGTGCGGATATATATAGAGGATGGATTTAGTTGTGAAATATGTGAAGGGATATGCGAACAAGTCCAGAGCAGAGCAGAAGTAGCAAGAAAGATCCGGTATGTGAAAGGATAGCAGACTAAAGAACAGAGGAAAGATGAAGTGCAGCAGATCAGTGTACTGAACCTAACCGGAACTGAACTCCAGCATATGCAGATGCTTCCAATCAGTTCAAGACTGTGATTCTTATCACTTTGTAAGACAGTGTGTCTTCTTGTAGGCAGTGAGCCTCTTGTGAGCAGTGTGCTCGGGCAGTGAGCCCTAATTGGCAAGTGCCATTTTTGTAATTTCCTATTCTTCTAACAGAGAATAATTCTTGGGTTAATCACCCCGTGGTTTTCTCCCTTAACAGGGTTTCCACGTCAAAAATACTGTGTCATGTGTTTCTTATTTCATGGTTAATGTTTTGTGTTTGATTTTATGCTGCTTCAATTAAAAGGAAAGTTCAATAAGGGAAATAATTAGGATAACTGATTCACCCCCCCCCCTCTCAGTTATCAACAATTGGTATCAGAGCTAAGTTCCTCCTAATAGAGCCTAACAGCTTGAGGAAGATCTGGGATTTCAAATGGATGCATATGGTTTAAGGGAGCAACTCAAGACTGCCCTTGAGGATCTTGAACAGTCAAATTCTGAAGTCAGTGAATTAAAGGAAAGACTAAAACAGGCTGATGAATTCATGAGAGAATTAAAAGACAAATTAAGTCTCTCTATGAAAAAGAGAAAGGAGCTGCTTCAACAGTTGGCAAGACAAAGTGAAGAAAGCAATACAAATGAAGAATTGACTGAGCAAACCAAGTTATGTGAAAAGTTATCAAAAGAAGTCATTATGTTAAGACATGAAATGGAATCAGGAACTATAAAGTTCACTCAAGAAATTGAAGAAAAAAGAAAGGCTGAAGACAATCTAAGACAATCTCTTAAGGAAAAATCAGAAGAATGCCACCAGATGGACAGGATTATCAGACATCTTGAATCTGATCTTGAAGATGCCAAAGACAATGAAGGAAAACTTGAGGATCAAATTACCTCTCTCAAAAGAGACCTTCAAACAGTAAATGAATATAAAGAGAAATTCAAGATAAGTTCTGCTCAACTTGAAGTTCTTCTTGGAAGTCAAAAGAGGACTAATGACAAGTATGGCTTGGGATATGAGAAAGGAGAAAGCTCCGGATCCGGTCAGAGGAATCTTGGATCAGAAAATCCAAGGAGCAGGCCTAGAAGACCTCCGGTAAGACAGCCAAATGCTCAAAAATATCCATCCTTCAATGGATACTGCCACAGCTGCAACCATTTTGGTCACAAAGCTAATCAGTGCAGAATGAGAATGAATCAGATTAATTCATCCTTCTCCGGACAGTGCTTCAACTGCAAAAGGTATGGACACAAATCCCATGAATGCAGAATTATGCAAGTAAACAAATCATTCAAAGGTAGATGCTTCACATGCAATAGAATAGGTCATAGGGCTAATCAATGCAGATCAAGAGGATATCAGTCAAATATGCAAAGAAATGTTATTTGCCAAATCTGCAATAGGTCCGGTCATAATGCTAAAGACTGCAGAAACAAGAATCAGGACAAAAGAGGTCCGGTGTATAATCAGAATCAAGACAAGGGTAAACAAAAGATGAATGCGGATGAGGTTAGGAATCAGATGAGCAAGATTTGGGTGAAGAAAAGTTCAGAGAATGTAGAGGTTGGATCCGCACCAGACTTTGGTGCTGATATTTCTTCCGGAAATTAAAAAGTGAGCTCAGGCTCAGGGGGAGACTCAAAGAAAATCTTATTCCCCCAGCCAAACAAGTGGTGCCGAATGTGGCACAAGATGCGGATCAAAGGGTTTGTAGATATGAGTCTTGAGATACTTCAGTCAAGTTTTCAGAGGTCCGCATGGAGTTATGAAGAAGCTGTGATCGATCAAGTAAGACCTGTTCAGGGAAATGCTCCGGTATGATAAAAGATTACAAAAAGATCCGGAGAGATCCGGAAGTGCATGATCTTGTTCTGCGGATTGGACAGAGTGCTTGGGATGTTTTTGTAATGTGTCACCTCTATTTATTCATGATTTAAAGATCCGGATGATATTCAGTGATCAGGACTAATCCGGGATACTCCAAGCTGTCCAGACATGGCAAACCGGAATAATGCAGGTGAAGCATTTATTGCAGACAGATATTAGGGTTTGCGGAGCAATATAAGGGATTTCTCAAAAGTTATCTGCTCATTCTACACTTGAGAAGAAGCGAATAGTGGAGCTCTGCAACAAGGTTCATCAAGCACACCAAGGATCTCCTGCTGAAGCTATTGCATAAAGAAATCAATCCAACCACTCCGTGCAAACCGAAGGCGCATAAGGTATTCTTCGTTTTTCATTGCCTCACTGCAAATCTTTGAAGAATGGCTACTCCAAACATAGTTAAGATCTCTGATAGACCTCGCCCCTCATTCAAGAAACATCCCTACAAATCATTGGAGGTAGATCCACTAGGAGCCTTCTCTAGTGTTCCCCACGGAGTTTTACATACTGAAGACATTAGGGTTTACATACACGCAAACATTGAGGAATTTGGGGAATTCAAATTAAGAGACCTCTATCACAAGCAACTGATAGACAATGCTTTTGAGCTCAAACCAGAGTATAAGGGCATCCAGAAGAAATAATTTGAGCAATTTATTCATTTCCCTAGCTTTGAAGAAGATGAATGGGTCCGGTATGTACTGAGCAGGATGCATGACAACTTCCTTTGGCTAGATAGACCCTGTAAGATCACAAAAGAAGCAATTAGAGCAGTAACTGGTCTATACTCTTCCGGAGGGGTACCTATCCTCAAATCTGTCAAGAACAACGTTGTAACTGAGGCCACCGGATCAAAATATGATAAGAGGGCAATGACCATTGAAGATATTTCGGATCCGGATATCAAATATGCATCAATGATAATAGGATACAAGATCTATCACTCCAGCAGGGAGAATTCTGTATCCGGAACTGCAATATACACAGCCTATGAAATGCTAAGAAAGAATGCAGAATATGATCTTTGTGAACTACTGCTAAGCCAATTAATGGAAAATGTACAGAAAATCAAGAAAGACAAGAAGAACTCCTTTAAGTATGGTACTCTCATTGTATGTCTATTCTTCTACTTCATGAATGAGCTACCCGGAACAAGTGGATGGGTATGGCAGAATGACAAACCTATTGCAGTCCAGATAAGAGACTATTTGCATGGACTTGGGGATGCAAAAGCGAGAAATACAGCTCTATGGGGATACTTCAAAAACTTTCAGAGCATGATGCAAGCAAGAGAGAGAATTCCCCAGTCTCTTGTTGAAAAATACAAAGACTCAGTGTGTTTCATGGTTGACACTGATCAGTGCCTAATGGAGGCAGTGGAGCCAAGGACTGTCTGGATCATGCCCATGGGGTATGAAGTTGATGAACAGATAGTAGAGCTGCATGTTCAACACATGCTAAGTCAGCCCAAAGATCCTAAGGCAGAAAGGTTTGGAACCTTTGAGGAGCTGAGTGTAAAATTACATGTAGAACTCAGGGAACCTGAGATTAAGAGAAAAGTGAGAAAAGAAGTAGAGCACATTGCTCAAGGCCTAGGCATCTCAAAAGAGGCACTTGATGCCAGCCGGGAAAAGAGGAGAAAGGCTGAGGAAGAAGAGAAAAGCAAAGAAAGTGCTCCGGTTGAAACCCCCACCCGGACCAGATCATCAAAGAGATCTGCACCTTCCACAACCAAAGGCTCAAAACCGGAAGTCCAGGCATCCGGTAAAAGATCCAAGACAAAAGCATCAAGGGCTTATGAAAGCCAAAAGGATGAAGAGGAAACAGAATCAGATGAGGGAGTAAGAGAAGTAAAGAAATAGAAGAAGAAAGGATCCGGTAAGCCCTCCACAGGCCAAGACAAGGATGAAATGGCAGAGGTAACTGTTGAAAAGCCCACTCTATCACTAGAGAGCATAATCAAGTCGGTCACGGTGGATGGAAACCTTCAACCAATGACTGAATCCTATGATGACTTCAGTGAGGCAGACCAAAAGACTCTGCAGGAAGCCACAGTTAAATATCTGAACACATACAATAAGGCTTTCATTGAGATCATATCTCTCATTCCTAAAAGCCTAGAGAAGGAAATGGAAGTAAGAAAGAATAACGCTCATGCCAAAGATCTTGAGATCCGGGAGCAGATAGCTATTCAGCTATATCCTCAAATTGATCCCAAGACAATGAACATGATCTTCAAGGACTGCAAAGATGAGTTCAGAAGTAAAGCCAGGATGAATCAGCTCATGCTTGGTGAGACTGACAAAGTGGCACAAGAGACAGAAGAGATCCTCCGGAAGGCCTTCAAAAGGTTCAATCTTCTTGTTGTAGAGGACTTAGGTGCAGAAACAGCTGCTGATTTGGAATCTTCTGTTCCGGAAGAAGTGAACCCTGAACAGACAAGTGAGGACTTGGGACCCTCTGCTCCAGAAGAAGTGGCCCATGAACAAGCAAGCATCTCTCCTCCGGTTTCCCCTACAGTCTCCGGATCCAAAGAAGAAGAGCAATTGCAGGAGAAGGAAGCAGTGGTGACAGACAAAGAGGTTGACAGTTCTAAGACTGCAGAAGAAAAGAAACATCTGTCTCCGGCAAGAGACACTGCACAAACTGTTCAACAATTTTTGAGCAAAGAAACTCTAGAGATTGATGAACCGGAGCTTCTAAAAGGTCCATTTGATTTTGACTCTCTCTCTCCGGTACAAACAATGAAGATAACTTCATTTGCAAATGCCAAGGCAAATGAAAAGCTCCTGAAGTCTCATATGGAAGACTGTGAGTTGATAGAGGCTGCTTCCGGAGTACTTGTAAAGATCATGCCATCAATCCAGATAGATCCGACAGCCTCCACTTCCGGTAATCTAAAAACCTTAGTCAGCAGTATTGATACACATTTTAATTCTCTAGAAAAATCAGCTGAAGAAAAGGTCCGGAAGGAATTTTTGGATAAGAGATTTTCTGAAATATTAGAATTAATCTCTAAGGATAGGAAGATTGTAAGCATTGGAATAAAGAGCTTAGAAAATGCTCTTAAGGATGGCGGTGACATCTACAAATTTTGTATATCTTGGTCAAAGGCAACAGCAGCAATTGACAAGAAAATAAAAGAGGAACAGGACAAGCTTCAAAGCTTATCTCAAAGTTTTGATCCTCTCTCTTCCTCTATAATAAATCAAGAATGTCAGACTATTGCAGTCTTGAATGAAATAAAGAATCTTGAGAAGGAGAGGAAGAACATTACCAACCGGATGGGAGAACTTAGAAGGATTATAGTCCCTAAGTTGGAAACTATGCATGAGGCCATCAGTGATGCCCAGACCACCGCCCAAACAAAAGATCCGACAGATCTCAGGTGGGCAGAAGCTTTTGCATTTTTGTTGAGTGGTCACATTTCAATTTTGGACAGAATGAAGCTAAGTTGGGCTACTGAAATGGTTCAACTGCAGACATCCTTTGCAGACATTCTGCAGTATATGTGAGTATGTAAATATGCGGCTATATATAGAAAATTTTTGAAAATTTTGGTGTGCGGACCCTACCCTTTGCCATTGATGTCAAAGGGGGAGTGAGGAGCAGTGAAAAATGAGGAATCCAACTCAGGGGGAGTTCCGGAAATTGTATATAAAGACAGAGCATCAGCAAAGGGGGAGCATAGTGTAAACACTTAGTCATTTTTCACTAAGTGTTGCCATCAATGCCAAAGGGGGAGATTGTTGGCAAGAGACACTATATGGATTCATGGTTGTTGTCATTGATGGCAACAAAGGTCATCCCACATATCCGCAAGTCATGATATGTCTCTACCGGAAGTCAGATTAAAGATTGTTGTGGTCCGGTGAACAAGAACAGAGCATGTGGCAAGGTCCGACAGATTGGTCCGGATCTCTCAGAGGAAGTGTCTTGGCACAGAGCGGATCTGGGGAAGTCAAGAGGACTATCTTGAGTAGTATATTCCAAGGATTTAGCCTCCGGAGATGGACAAGGAAAAAGATATGAATAGTTGAGTACCAGATTCCTGAGAGACAGTGAATACAGAGAAAGAACTGACTGACAGAGTATCAGACTACTTTCCGGATGTGTTACAGATGATGATAAAGGTTGCGGAGGCATGAATCATGTTTGGCCGACATAATTGATGATATCTACAAGTATATGCTTGATCCGCATTGCTTGGTGAGCAAGGATTCAGCCAACAGAACAAAAGTTTGTAAGAAACTAGACTGTTCCGGATGCCGACTAGAAAGGTGATGAAATTACTTGTGCGGATATATATAGAGGATGGATTTAGTTGTGAAATGTGTGAAGGGATATGCGAACAAGTCCAGAGCAGAGCAGAAGTAGCAAGAAAGATTCGGTATGTGAAAGGATAGCAGACTAAAGAACAGAGGAAAGATGAAGTGCAGCAGATCAGTGTACTGAACCTAACCGGAACTGAACTCCAGCATATGCAGATGCTTCCAATCAGTTCAAGACTGTGATTCTTATCACTTTGTAAGACAGTGTGTCTTCTTGTAGGCAGTGAGCCTCTTGTGAGCAGTGTGCTCGGGCAGTGAGCCCTAATTGGCAAGTGCCATTTTTGTAATTTCCTATTCTTCTAACAGAGAATAATTCTTGGGTTAATCACCCCGTGGTTTTCTCCCTTAACAGGGTTTCCACGTCAAAAATACTGTGTCATGTGTTTCTTATTTCATGGTTAATGTTTTGTGTTTGATTTTATGCTGCTTCAATTAAAAGGAAAGTTCAATAAGGGAAATAATTAGGATAACTGATTCACCCCCCCCTCTCAGTTATCAACACCAACAATGTAGGAGATACACTCTATTTTTATCTCCTCTTCTTCTTCAGGCTCTGCAAAACCTAGGGGGTATTCCGTATTCAACATCCATGAAATATCCTTATGGGTAACTGGCATGTTGACATAAAGTAGATAAATCCTCCTGTAAATAGACCAAATCTATAGGATAAGTGCAAAGGGGCTAGCTTTGGGCCTATGTTCAGTTGTGAATTAGAGGATCTTGGTCCTAAACTACTTCTAAGGTCCTAATGGTTTGATTTGGTAGTATGAGTTTGATTTATGTGTTTGGATGCAAAACTAGGACCTGGTATGTAATCTCAATGCAGAGCTAGATTGGTGCCTATCCAGGGCTTGGAGTCAGTAGACATACACCTATGAATGATCAACATGAACACTAAAATTGGATTTCAAGGGGATGCTGTGGTATCTACCTTACAAATACCTCCCAGAACAGAGTGTTAAGTCATCTCTACTTATCGCATCGCTATTGCAACATATCTTTCCCAACACTTAATCTGAAAACACTTTAATCTACCCTTTGAGCAGAAGTTGTAAGATCAAGCATTCAATACAGGAATTCTATATTCTAGAATCCTAGACATCCCTTAGATATCTACATTTAGAAGAAGGATACATGCAATACTAGAGATAGAATAACAGAACACATGCAAATATAGCATTACTCATATAAAATCAATCATGAAATCAGTAGATTCATGCATGAGACATACAACAAGAGATACATAAAGTCACAAGGTCACCTGCACAGAGCAACCAGAACCAGTTGTATCTTATTATTGAGCCAGATATGTCCAGTTTTCAACAACCTTGAAAATGAGAAACACAACTTGCTATATACAGCAAGGAAGGTCCTCAACATTAATTACATGGCAGATCAAAATTTGCTGAATATAGTACATTGAAAAAATGGCTCTCAACACATTGAATGCAGCAGGTAGGGGAGGAGACAAGAAGAAACCTCAAGCCCTGCGCCACTGCATGGGAATCCACATCATCAATCAGGCAGTTTGACCATTCACGTCGTCGCCCATACTTCTGCAACGACTGCCATTAATGGCGTACCAACCTGCAGCCATCGGGAAATGCAAAAAATTGTGCATCGCATCCTTTCCCACCAAGAAATATCGTCCTAATATTTCAAAAATATGCAAGATATAAATATCCCACATGCACCCCGCGGCGACCTCTTTAACACCTTATATGCATGACCGCGAGCACATATAATGTCGATGATTTTGCTCCCGACGACACCTAGCACATACCCTCACCATCATCATCCTCCAGGATAATATCCTGCTTCTTAAAATATCACCCTGACATCAGTAGGCCACCTGCTGAGCTCACCCTGATAATTCACATCACCCCAATGTGAAATATCATCTCGCAGAAAATATCACCCTACAGGAAAGTATCATGCTGTCCGCATCACCAGATAAAATATATCACCCTGACATAAGAAAATCATCCTGATGACCAACCTCACCTTCATGTGAAATATCATCCTGATATTCACCTTCATCGGCACAACCTAATGCATCAGAGGAAGATCCTCCTGCATTGCCGATATGAAATGTCTCACCGATGATCCTCCTGATGATATCCACAAATGTCCTGATGACATCATCAGCATATCTGCCTATCACGTACCTCCTCATATCCGGATGATGTCATCATCATATTCGCAACATCAGGGGATCTCCATAAAATGATTGATGTTAAAATATGAGCCCCCAGACCTTGATGATGTCACCATCATGTCGGCATCAAGATGATATTCAGAAGATAACTGGATATTTGAAATATCACCCTCATGCACAAATATCATGTTGCACTATAGCTCCTCTATAAGATTGGGGTGATATATGAATATGAAAAATATTTGAAATGATCAACCCCCACCTTTGGAAATATCATGATGCAGACAAGCAGAAAAGCAGATATTACCCTGTCATACAAATGACGTCAGCATCACATCACAAAGTCAGGTCAGATTGAAAACTTGAAGTATGACCCCGTCGAATCTGGATGACGTCAGTAGCATATCACCTGAAGGATATCACCCTGATATTTGAACATCCTGATGATGTCATCGTCATATTTAGAACAAGGGTGATATTTAGAAAATGACCTGATATTTGGAATATCACCAGATATTGAGAATATCATCCTACAGAGAAAAGATGAAGCCAAAGGTCGAGAAAATATCACCCCCGCAGGAATATCAGGGTGCACTTTAGCTTCATGGAACATCAGGGTGATGTTTGAATGTCACCCGATATTTGGAAATATCACCCCTTCCTTAGGAAATGATGAAGCCACAAGACCTAGCCAATATCACCCTGATGCATGAATGGCGACAGCAACATCCTGGTGCAAAAAAAAAAATAAGGTGATAAAATAACATCAGGGTGATCTTGACAAAGATCACCTGATATTCAAATGTGATGACCCTCCAAAAC
Source organism: Cunninghamia lanceolata (assembly GCA_027924645.1). NCBI lineage: Eukaryota > Viridiplantae > Streptophyta > Pinopsida > Cupressales > Cupressaceae > Cunninghamia > Cunninghamia lanceolata. The sequence continues at coordinate 3,839,829 of BSBN01000985.1, read as the reverse complement.
ATCAGGTCATACTTAGAAATTTCTCAGCGCCAACATCAGAATGATCTTGACCAAGATCACTCGATGTTAAATATCACCCTGCACACGAAAGTCAGGTTAGCAAAACATGATGACCACCACAGGATATCCAGACATGATGAGAAATGATGATGATCCCCTACTTTAGAATATCATGATGATGCTGAAAAACACTAGGAAGGTCCAACACTTAGGAAATTTTTTAGATTACTAGGGAGGTGCACTTCCTGCAACCCTAAACATAAATTATTACCAACAAGAAGGACTCCCACTGTTGATCTATAAGATTTGAATGTAAACCATTGGATGGACTTTGTAACCATAGTAGGAGAGTAGCTTCAAAATCTATATAAGAAACTCTGTTACATGTATTTTAGTACACAGGGATTTTATACTTTTGGCTTAAAGCTATAGTTGTTAATTTTGTTACCAGAGAGAAGATATTTCTTCTAGAATACTTTGAACATTTAGTGACTTTAGAGAGGAGGTCGCCTGTGTCTACATCAAGGAGTGTGTGGAATGTCCTATCTCCTTTGTGTATCTATTAGAAGTGTTTGTAAGTTTTGGTGATTTTGATCAATGCAACAAGAGTCATTATTACATTGTAAATTTTGTATGACTTTGTGCTTCAAATAAAGGTAAACTCAAAATTCTGCATCTATTACAGTGTTTTCTGATTCAAGCTTTTACTTGATGTATTATCCTTTGAAAGATTGCAATCTCTTATGTATATTCATTAAAATGCTCAGGATTTTACATATGTGGATTTGATTGTGTTGAATTGTTCAAGTTATTGTATTCCTTAGTATGTGGATAACAGAGCATTTAGATCCTAATTAGAATGATTTTTCTAACCCTAATCTTTCTAACTTTTCTCCAACAAGTGATAACCAATTAGCTGAAATGTAGTTATCTAAAGGAAGTTGTTGAAAATCCTATTAAATATATGGAAATGCTAAAGACTTTTTATGATTTTCATAAAGTTTGAGAAATCAAGTTTGTTTATGTAAAGTTCATATAAAGTTTGACTTGAAAGTTATAAATAGTTGCGAAGGATCATTGATTTGTGAGTTATTTTGAGATATTTGCATATAGTGGACTATAATTCCTAGTGACAAAATCCTTAGATTAAGTAAGGCCCCTTGAATAATAAATAGCTTTACATTGAACCATGAATGAATACAACACAATCTTGACCTAGTTTACATAGACTTGGAATTGAGAAATATTTCCAGTAATTCTCCATATTCTTCAAGATAAGCTAAGATTCTCTATGAATTTTATCTCTATATGTTTGAATAAAATCGACATCAACATTTTTTGGCACTAGAAGAAGGGCCTGATTGGAATTAAGGTAGAATTTGTGCAAAGCTGGCTCATAATAGTGGTAGAGTGACTAGGTCCAAGTCTAATTCAAGTGATATTCTCATATAATTACCTGACAAAAGACAGAATAAGAGTCCTTTGATCTAGAATCCTAGAGTATTGCAGATAGGAAGTTCATCAGGACCTCCCCCTAGATCACCTTTTAACATACATAATATCATGAGTCCTGAAGGCTTTGCATTCAGGTCATTAAGTCTTGGTTTAGGATCCCCTAGAGGTCCAAGTCCCCCTAAAAGTCCAAACCCACTGGTTAATCCCAATCTTCTAAGAGGTCCTAGTCTACCTAGAGGTCTAGTCATGGAATATTTTAATGTCAATTTTCCCATATCATTTACTGCTTACAATGGCATGCCTAAGAATCCTGAGAAGATCTACTCTAAGTACCAATTGCATTAGGATCCAGATGATGATATCAAAATCTTTAAGGAATCTTGTTTTAGGGCAAGACTGGAACATCAAGATGTAGTCTGTAGGTTGTTCCTGTACACCTTCAATGAAAGTCTTCTAATTGTTATGTCAACTTACTAAATGGTTATATCACTACTTGGGAACTCATGGAAGAGGCATTTTTCTCTAGGTTTAGGGGACCAGTGGAGCCTCCTCTTTGCATCGCAAATTAGCAGCAATTAAAAGAGGCAAGGGAGAACTTATAGATAATTTCAATGATAGGTTTCAGAAGGCATTTTCTAAACTAGTGGCTCCTTATATGGTAACTCCTGAAGCAATATTGGCAATGTATTCCACTGCTCTAGATCCTTTGACTGCAATGTTTGTGAAAATACAAGTCAATGTGGATTGTTTGTCAAAGGCTTATAAGGAAGCAGTTGCAATGTGTTGACAAGAGACACTATATGGATTCATGTATGTTGTCATTGATGGCAACAAAGGTTATCCCACACATCCACAAGACATGATGAGTCTCTACCAAAAGTCAGATTGAAGAAGTGTTATGATCCAGTAAGTAAGAACAGAGCAGTCAGCAAGGTTCAACAGTCAGGTCCGGATCTCTTAGAGGAAGTATCTCAGTGAAGTGTAGATTTGGGAAAGTTAAGACAAGTACCTTGACTAATAGATTCCAAGGATTTAACCTCCGGTGATGGAAGGGTGAAAAGATATGAGCACTTGAGTGTTGGGTTCTTGTTTGGCAGAGTAGACAGAGGAAGAACTATACCGACAGAGTGTCAGACACAAATCCGGAAGAGATATTGCTGATGACTACGTTTCTTGAAGTATCATTCATGATTGGCCAACATGATTGATGACTTCTTCAAGCATCTCCTAGATCTGCATCACTTGGTAAGCAAGGATCCAGCCGACATATCAAAGCTTGGGAAAATATTGACTATTCTGGATAACGACTAGAAAGGTGGTAAGATTACTTGTATAGATATATATACTAGATGAATTTAGATATGAAGGTGTGTGGTGCGAATGTGTAATTGTGCGAATAAAAGTAGAAGAGTAGTGGGAAGGTAGGAAGATAGGTGTGTAATGTGACAGGATAGCTGAACCAAAAGAAAGTAAGAATGAAGTGCAGCTGATCAGTTTATTGAGCTCAACCGGAACTAAATCTTAGCATGTGTGGATGCTTCTCATCAGTTCAAATGTTATGTTATCTTTCTCTTTTGTAGGCAATGAGCCTCTTGTGAGCAGTATGCTCGGGTAGTGAGCCCTAAATTGGTAGGTGCCATTTTATACTTCTATTCTTCTAATAGAGGATACATTCTTGGGTTAATCACCCCGTGGTTTTTCCCTTAACTGGGTTTTCCATGTCAAAATCATTGTGTTATGTGTATTGACTTTGTTTCTACTTTTATGCTTGTTTTCTTTGATGCTGCACTAATTATTAAAGAAGAACAGAAAGTTGAATAAATTTAAGATAATTGATTCACCCCCTCTCAGTTATCAACAATTGGTATCAGAGCCAAGTTCCTCCCAATAGAGCCTAACAGCTTGAGGAAGATTTGGGAATTCAAATGGATGTGTATGGTATGAGGGAGCAACTTAAGTTTGCCCTTGATGATCTTGAGTAGTCAAATTCTGAAGTCAATGATTTAAAGGAAAGACTCAAACAGGCTGATGATTTCATAAAAGAACTAAAAGAGAAACTGAGTCTCTCTATGAAAAAGAGAAAGGAGCTACTTCAGCAATTGGCAAGTCAAGGTGAAGCCAATGATACAAATGGAGATCTAAAACAGAAAACCAAGTTATGTGAAAAGTTAGCAAAAGAAATCATCATGGTAAGACATGAAATGGAATCATGAGTTATGAAGTTTACCCAAGAAATTGAAGAGAGAAGAAAATCTGAAGATGATCTAAGACAATCTCTTAAGGAAAAATTAGAAGACTGCCACAAGATGGATAGAATAATCAAACATCTTGAATCTGATCTTGAAGATGCTAAAGATAATGAAGAAAAACTTGAGGATCAAATTGTCTCTCTTAAAAGGGATCTTCAAACAACAAATGAATACAAAGAGAAATTCAAGATAATCTCTACTCAACTTGAAGTTCTCCTTGAAAGCCAAAAGAGGGTAGATGACAAGTGTGGCCTAGGATATGAAAAAGGTGAAAGCTCTGGATCTGGTCAGAAGAATTTTGGATCAAAAAATCCAAAGAACAGGCCTACAAGACTTCTAGTAAGGCAACCTAATGCTCAAAGATATCCATCCTTCAATGGATACTGCCACATCTGTAATAACTTTGGTCATAAAGCTAATCAGTGTAGAAAGAGAATGAATCAGATTAATACATCCTTCTTCGGACAGTGTTTCAACTACAAAAGATATGGTCACAAATCTCATGAATGCAGTAATATGCGAATGAACAATTCATTCAATGGTAGATGCTTTGCATGCAATAGAATGGGTTATATGGCTAATCAATGCAGATCAAGAGGATATCAATCAAATATGCAAAGAAATGTTGTTTGCCAAATTCTATAGAAGCAAGAATCAGGACAAAAGAGGTCTGGTACATCATAATCAGAATCAAGACAAGGGAAAATGAAAAGTGAATGTGGATGAAGTTCAAAGTGAGATGAACATGATTTGGGTGAAGAAAAGTATAAAGAATGTAGGGGATGGATCTGCACTAGACTCTGGTGCTGATATTCCTTCCAAAAATTAAAAAGTGAGCTCTGGCTCAAGGGATGACACAAAGAAAACCATTTTCCCCCAGCCAGTCAATTGGTGCCAGAATTGGCACAAGGAGAGTTACAGATTAAAGGGTTCATAAGAGAAACATCTAAATAAACTATGGTTAAGATTTGGAAGATCCACAAGATGTTTAGGTCAAGATTGATCCGGTTCTTCAAGTCATCCGAATAAGGCAAATCGGAATGACTTAGGTTGAGCATTTATTGCAACTTGGTATTAGGGTTTACGGAGTAATATAAGGGTTCTTCTTATTAAACATTTGTTCATTCTACATTTAAGAAAAAGAAAAAAGGAGCTCTGCAACAAATTTCCTCAAGCCCATCAAAGATCATTTGCAGAAGTCAATTCATCCAAAAATCGATCTGGCTTACTCTGTGAAACCTAAAGGCGCAAAAGGTATTTTCTGTTCCTAAATATCTCTCTGTAATTATTTTTAAAGATGACTACTCCAAATATTGTTAAGATCACTGATAGGCCTCACCCCAAATTCAAGAAACATCCCTACAAATCCTTGGAAGTAGATCCCCTAGGAGCATTTTCTAGTGTTCTGCATGGTGTTTTGCATACAAAGATATTAGGGTTTACATTCATGCAAACATTGAAGAATTTAGTGAGTTCAAATTGAGGGATATCTACCACAAAAAACTAATAGATGATTCATTTGAGCTCCAACCCCAATACAAGGCCCTCTGGGATAAGCACTTTGCACAGTGTATACATTTCCCCTGCTTTCCTGAGGATGAATGGGTCTAGTATGTCTTGAGCAGAATACATGACAACATCATGTGGTTGAATGGACTATTCAAGATCACAAAAGATGCCATTAGGGCAGTTACCAGTTTACACTCATCCGGTGGGATACCTATTCTCAAATCTGTCAAGAATCAGACTGTAAGTGAGGCTATCGGATCTAGGTTTGACAAAAGAGCAATGACAATAGAAGATATCATTGATCTGGATATCAAGTTTGCCTCCATGATCATCAGATACAAGATATATCATTCTAGCAAGGAGAATTCAGTACCTGGAACTGCTATCTACACTGCTTATGAAATGTTAAGAAAGAATTCAGATTATGACCTTTGTCAGCTCCTTCTAAACCAACTCTTGGAGAATCTGTAGAAAATAAAGATGGATAAAAAGAATTCATTTAAGTATGCTAGGTTAATATTGTGCTTATTCTTCTACTTTATGAATGAGCTACCTGGATCCAGTGGATGGGTATGACAGAATGACAGACCGGTTGCCATACAAATCAAGGATTATTTGCATGGACTTGGTGATGACAAAACACAAAACACAGCTCTCTAGGGTTTCTTCAAAAACTTCCAGAACATGATGCAAGCTAGAGAGAGAATTCCCCAATCTCTAGTTGAGAAATACAAAGACACAGTATGCTTTATGGTAGAGACTGATCAGTGCCTAATGGAGGTAGTGGAACCAAGAATAGTGTGGATCATGCCAATGGGGTATGAGGTGGATGAGAAAATCGTAGAGCTGCATGTTCAGCACATGCTGAGTAAACCAAAGGATCCCAAGGTAGAAAGGTTTGGAAACTTTGAAGAATTGAGTGTGACGATCCATGTTGAGCTAAGGCAACCAGAGATGAAAAGAAAGGCAAGAAAAGAAGTAGAAAACATTGCCAAAAGCTTTGGCATCTCAAAAGAGGCACTTGATGCCAATAGGGAAAAGAAGGAAAGGACTGAGAAAGAGAAGAAAGAGGCAGAAAAATAAAGTGTTCTAGTAGAATCCTCCTCCTAAACCAGATCTTCTAGGAGCTCCACTCCTACCACTGATAAGAGCTCAAATAAATCAAAACTAGAAGTAAAATCATCCGATAAAGCAGAGAAAAGAACTAAGACAAAGGCCACAAGGTCTTACACCAGTCAGAAGGATGATGAAGAGACTAAGTCAAATGAGGAGGTAAGGAAAATGAGGAAAAAGAAGAAAGTATCTGGTGAACCCTCTACTGGTGAAGACAAGGAAGAGATGGCAAAAGAGTTTGTTGAAAAGCCCACTCTATCATTAGATGATGTCATCAAATTAGTTATTGTGGATGGAAACCTTCAACCAATGGCTGAATTCTATGATCATTATAATGAGGCTGACCAAAAGATCTTACAGGAAGCAGCAGTCAAGTATCTGAATATCTACAATAAGGCTTTTATTGAAATTATATCTCTTATTCCCAAAAGCCTAGAGAAAGAGTTAGAAATAAGAAAGAATAATGCTATGGCAAAAGATCTTGAGATATGAGAGCAGATAGCCATTCAGCTATATCCTTCAATTGATTCAAAGAAAATGAATATGATCTTCAAAGATTGCAAGGATGAGTTCTGAAGCAAAGCAAGAATGAATCAACTTATGCTCAGAGAAACTGACAAAATAGCAAAAGAGATAGAAGAGATCCTCCAGAATGCATACTCAAGATTCAACATTCCTATTATAGAGGACTTGGGTGTTGATCCATCGGCTACAAGTATTGAAAAAGAATCTACTGAGGCAATGACAGAAGAAGTAATGGACACTGGTGAAGAAAAAGATAAGGACTTGGAATCCTCTGCTCCAGAAGAGGTGGCCCATGAAAAAACAAACATCACTCCTTTGGTTTCCCCTACTGACTCTGGATTCAAAGGAGAAGAAAGAATAGAGGATAAAGAAAAAAGAGTAAAGGAAAAAGAAGATGACAGTGCTAAGGTTACAGAAGGAAAGAAGACTTCAACAGAGAAGACCACAACTGTTAGTGGTAAGAGTGTAGAAGGAGAGAAATCTCCAAGAGACAGCTCTAAGACTGCAGAAGAGAAGAAGAATCTATCTCTAGCAAGAGACACTACAGAAACTGTCAAAGAATTCTTAAACAAAGAGACAATGGAGATTGATGAACCAAAACTTCTATAAGGGCCATTTGATTTTGATTCTCTTTCCCTAGTACAAACAATGAAGATAGCTTGATTTACTAATGCAAAGGCTAAAGAAAAACTCCTGAAGTCTCACATGGAAGACTGTGAGCTAATAGAAGTTGCATCTGGAGTATTAGAAAAGATCATGCAATCTTTTCAGAAGGATCCCTCAACCTCCTCATTCGGTAATCTCAAATCTAAAGTCAACAGTGTTAGCACACATTTTGATTCCCTAGAGAAGTCAGCAGAAGATAAGGTCTGGAAGGAATTTTTGGTAAAAAGATTATCAGAGGTACAAGGGTTAATAACTAATGATAGGAGGAATATGAATATTGGGATAAAGAGCTTAGAAAATGCTCTTAAAGATGGTGGCATAAATGTACAAATTTTGTTTATCATGGTCCAAAGTAACATTGGATATTGAGAAGAAAGTGAATGAACAGGAGGACAAACTGATAAAACTCTCTAAGAATTTTGATCTCTCTCTTCTTCCATAATAAATCAAGAATGTCAGACTATTGCAATCTTGAATGAAATCAAGAAGCTTGAGAAGGAAAAGAAAAATAGAATAAGCAGGTTGGGTGAACTTAAAGGGATAATTATCCCTAAGTTAGAGGCCATGCATGAGGCCATAAAAGAACCTCAAATCATAGCTCGGACTAGTGATCCAAAAAATCTAAAAAAGGCAGACGCATTTGCATTCCTGTTGAGTGGTCACATCTCAATTTTGGACAGGATGAAGCAAAGTTGGGCAACAGAATTCGTCCAATTGAAGACAAATTTTGTAGACATACTTCAGTATATGTAAGTATGCTATATATATATATATATTTATGTGCCTAAGTATAGTTGAATTTTTGAGAATTTTGGTGGACAGACCCTACCCTTTTCCATTAATGTCAAAGGGGGAGTGAGGAGCAGTGAAAAATGAGGAATCCAGCTAAGGGGGAGCTCTGAAAAATGTATATAAAAATAGAGCATCAACCAAGGGGGAGTATAGTGTGACACCCAGTCATTTTTCACTAAGTGTTGCCTTCAATGCCAAAGGGGGAGATTGTTGGCAAGAGACACTATATGGATTCATGTATGTTGTTATTGATGGCAAAAAAGGTTATCCCACATATTTGCAAGACATGATGAATCTCTACCAGAAGTCAGATTGAAGAAGTGTTATGATCCGGTAAGTAAGAACAGAGCAATCAGCAAGGTCCAACAGTTAGGTTTGGATCTCTTAGAGGAAGTATCTCAGTGAAGTATAGATTTGGGGAAGTCAAGATGAGTACCTTGACTAATAGATTCCAAGGATTTAGCCTTCGGTGATGGAAGGGTGAAAAGATATGAGCACTTGAGTGTTGGGTTCCTGTTTGGAAGAGTAGACAGAGGAAGAACTATACCGACAGAGTGTCAGACCCAAATCTGGAAGAGATATTGCTAATGACTAAGTTTCTTGAAGCATCATTCATGATTGGATGACGTGATTGATGACTTATTCAAGCATCTCCTAGATCCGCATCACTTGGTAAGCAAGGATCCAGCTGACAGATCAAAGCTTGGGAAAATATTGACTATTCCGGATGCCGACTAGAAAGGTGGTAAGATTACTTGTACGAATATATATACCAGATGAATTTAGATATGAAGGTGTGTGGTACAAATCTGTAATTGTGTGAATAAAAGTAGAAAAGTAGTGGGAAGGCAGGAAGATAGGTTCGGATGTGACAGGATAGCTAAACCAAAAGAAAGTAAGAATGAAGTGCAACAGATTAGTTTATTGACCTCAACCGGAACTAAATGTGTGGATGCTTCTCATCAGTTCAGACATTGTGTTATCTTTCTCTTTTGTAGGCAGTGAGCCTCTTGTGAGCAGTATGCTCAAGCAGTGAACCCTAAATTGGCAGGTGCCATTTTGTACTTCTATTCTTCTAACAGAGAATACATTCTTGGGTTAATCACCCTGTGGTTTTTCCCTTAACTGGGTTTTCCACGTCAAAATCATTGTGTTATGTGTATTGACTTTGTTTCTACTTTCATGCTTGTTTTCTTTGATGCCACACTAACTATTAAAGAAGAACAGAAAGTTGAATAAATTTAAGATAATTGATTCAGTCCCCCTCTCAGTTATCAACACAATGAACCAAGAGATGAGACAAATGACAGAATTATTTTCTAAATGTAGGAAATCCTGGAATTCCAAACCAAGCACAACCATGGAATAGTGTTCCAATGCATCATACTCCATTACTGAATCTAGTTCCTACTTATGTACTAGTCTACAACCTAGCCCCTATTCAGGTTATAGTTCCTTATACTGGTAATAATGCTAATAGTAATCAAACTAGTGGTTAGTCATTCTTTCAACCTCCTCAAGATACATTTATGGCTAAAACACAAGATGATAGGGAGGAAATAAAGGAAATTACTGCACATCTAAGGAGATTGACTACTGAGATGACTCAATTAAGAAATGAAAACTTTTATGGTAGAAACAACTCAGGGTCATAGTCAGAACCAGAATCAAAACTATAGTCAAGGTCAGAATTCAAATCAAAATTAGAATCATAATCAGGGACAAGGAACACAAAAATAGAGGACATAATGGAGATAATAAAGCTTGGGGTAATAACAACAGAAATCAAAGTCAACCTAAGCCATCTAGGACATGGAATACAGGACCAAATAATGGTACTCTAGCCTCTCCATTTGAGAGTCTAGACATTCAAGAGGTGAAATAGCTCGCTAGAATCTAAATGGCTAATGTAGCATTAAAAGATTGGTGCAAGATTCACAACACTAATGCACATGTTGAACTTGATTGTCCTTAATTCCATCTTTCTACTAGTATTTTCAATATAGAAGTACAAGCCCCTACGTCAAAGTTCCTAATTCCCAAAGGGAATGAAATAGTGCCTTTAGGATTTGAGTCTACTATGGTCTTAGAAAGTTTCACTTTCACAACTAGAAGAGAAGAAAATCAAGCAACAGAAATCAAGCCTTATAATTGCGAGAGTTTATATCCAGAAACTGCCTTTGTGTTAGATGCTTTTTAGTTTCCTTTTGAGACTGAAAATGAGGTATTGAGTGAACCAAAGGAAGTGCAAGCCTTCCAATAGTCTAGTAAGAATCACACTTACAATTTGAGAAACAATAAGAAATTAGGAGGACCTTTCACTACTTCTACAACTCCTAATAATTTCAATGCCCCACCAGATCAGCATGCTAGTAACAATCCAGTGCCCCCCAAAGTTAACTATAAGAGTACTAGTGCAACAGTAACACAGAAGGTTCAAATAGGGAAGATAAAGTCTAATGAGACATCAAAATTGATGCATTATTTATCTGACGAGATAAGGAAAATCAAGGTTAGTGTCCCCCTATATGAATTGTTGAAGAGTCCCGAAGTAAGGACCACCTTTATAAAATCTTTAGATGAGTCAACACCGAAAGAAAATCCATCCACTATGGATACTCATAGTAAAGAGGTACATACCAAGGACAGAGGTAAAATTTTTGAAAAACCAGAAAGTGCTAATGTTGTAATGTATGTAGAAAAGAAGGAAGCTCCTCCTTTTCTATTGAGTGTAAGAATGTTTGGAAAGAATTTGCATAATTGTATGGTGGATTCAAGAGCTTCAGCTAATGTAATACCACTAGGGATATGCCAAACATTAGGTTTAACCTCCACCAAATCTGCAAAGGTAGTTACTCAATTAGACAAAATAGAGGTCAATGTTATAGGCGAGTTAATGCATATTCATATGCAGCTAGCATCAAATCCTAGAGTAAGTCAATTCATTGATATTTAGGTAGTTGAAATACTAGTCAATTATGGTATGTTACTAAGTAGAGATTGGTCCAAAACACTGAATGGGTGTATGGCTACAGATTTCTCATACATGTGGTTGCCTTGGAGAGACATCCAAAATTGAATCAAAATAGTGGCAGAACCTAGAATGAAACATATGATTACTGAATACAATCAGACAAATGAGATCTTATATGCTGATGTTGTGTTAGATTCAGGATAGACAACTGAGAGGGGGGGTGAATTAGTTGTCCAAAACTTTCTTCCAATTAAACACTTAAATCCACTTTGTAATTTAGTAGCATAATAATAAATCAATCATGGAAACATAATGCATTAAATCAAGAGAAGAAACACATTAACACATAAGACACCAAGATTTTGACGTGGAAAACCTGGTGAAGGGAAAAACCACAGGATGACTAACCCAAGATTGTATTCTCTGTTAGAAGAATAGAAAGAACAAAATGGCACATGCCAATTAGGGCTCACTACCCGAGCACACTTCTCACAAGAGGCCCACTGCCTACAGGAGACACACTGTCTACAGAATAACAAGTATTACATACTTGAGCTGAAGAATAGCATTTTCACCATGCTTGAGTTAGTTCCATTTAAGCCCAATACTTGTGCTCTACCTTTCGCTCCTCTTCTCTCTACCACACTCTCATCTCCACAAGATACATTTGAAATGACTTTACAATTCCTTATTTATACAAGACATCGACTTAGGGATAATCATCCAAGTTGGCATTCATTACAGAGAAAATACATAAATACAACACGACTAATTATAAAAAGACTTCACGCGGAACAATACATTGTCGGCCACACAGATCTGAGACTTCAATCTTCCTTTAGGAACATGCCATTCTTCATAGAACATCTTCAAGATCATCTGCAGGAGGTGTAACTCATCCAGTCGACTGGACTTAGGAAGAACGTCATCATCTGGAAGTAATTATTCAAATATGAGCTCAATCTTCAATGCAGACCACCAACATGAATTAGACACAATCCAAAGACCTCCACAAGCTTTCCTTAATCACCAAGAACATCCACACTACTTCTGCTTACTGGAATCATTCTCTCCTTCATCCGGAACCTTAAGAACACAGTCTGTCATCACTGTCATATTGCAATAGATGCTTGCGGACTTCCAGACCATGAACCAATTGAGTTGTCAGTTCACATTGACTTCCTAAACACTCCACCAAATCCATAGAACAAGATATCGTATTTTCGGAGCTCACCGGACCTATCTGTGTTACTCTGTCACCTTTGAACATCTGCCAAAACTAATTTTACTTAAGTGGCCATAACTTCTTTAGATCTTCATGCGAACCTTTGAAATCTTTACTAGATTATCTTGAGACATATATCTACATACCCTTTGATGTGCATCCTCTGATCTTCATCTTAGCTAGGATCTTTACCTCACTGTCTTCACTATTCTTCTCTATTCTTGATAGGACTAATTTTCTCAATATCCTTAGCATACAACTCATCCAATCCTTATCATCAATGCAACAAGAGTATGTTGACATCAATGACAACACCGGTTAGGCCCATACTTGCAACAATCTCCCCCTTTGTCATTGATGGCAACATATGATGTGAAAAACTATTTTAACCATCTAGACAAGAACTTCTTCTCACTGACACAAATCCCCCTATCAACAACAACCATTCACATGTCTTCTCTTGTTTTACTGCTCCCCTTTGATCAGAAACCACTTGTTTTTCACATGTGTTCTCTCCCCCTTTGACATCAATGGCAAAGGGCACATACTTACATCACTTCAGAATCATACCAGTTGCTCCCCCTGAGTGGCAGCTTCCCAAACATCAATCCAAATCACAAGATATGACTGTGAGATCCACCAGACTAATGCACATTAGTGCACCTTAATTTAGAACCGGAGGGGTAATAACCCCTAACGTCTCCCTGAGATACTCAAAAGAGTCCTTAGGTAGAGGTTTAGTAAAGGTATCTGCAATTTGATCTTTAGAAGGCACAAACACCAATCTGACTTCATTCTTATTCAGTTGCTCTCTCAAAAAGTGAAACTTGATGGATATATGTTTAGTCTTTGAATGCAACACCAGATTCTTTGAAATATTTATTGCACTTGAATTATCACAGAAGATTGTGATAGGTTCCTCATACTCCACTCTGATGTCTCTTAGCATTTGCTTCATCCACAAAACTTGAGTGCAACTACTTGCTGCTACAATATATTCTACTTCGGCAGTGGATAGAGATATTGCCTCTTGTTTCTTGCTCAGCCAAGAAACCAATCTCTTCCCTAAAAAGAATGCCCCACCACTGGTACTCTTCCAGTCATCCACATCTCCTGCCTAATCCGCATCTATATATGCATGAAGAGAGAAATCATGATCTCTAGGATACCACAGACCATACTCAACTATCCCTTTTAGATATATAAAAATCCTCTTGATTGCCATGACATGAGATTCTCTAGGATTAACTTGGAATCTAGCAACAAGACCAGCAACATTCATAATGTCAGGTCTAGATTGAGTGAGATACAACAATCCCCCAATCATTGACCTGTACTTTTTCTAATCAACCTTAGGAGAGTCATCATCTTTGCTCAATTTACATCTGGTTGCCATGGGAGTACTCATTGGTTTTGATTCTTCCATCCCAAATTTCTTGAACAATTTTTTCACATATTTGGTATGAGAAATGAAGATTACTTTGTTTGTTTGAATGATTTGCAGACCCAAGATTAAATTCATTTCCCCAAGCATGGACATCTCTGTTGTGATGTTCACAACACGCCCCATTATGCTCCTTAGCAAAATGGGGACCCCTGCTGATGTTTTGCTTTTTGCTTCTGCTTGTGTTTGTCTGCTTTCTGGCGGTTTGGTAAAAATGAGTCAGGTGCATCATCATCATGAAGGTCAGGATGAGATAGGGTCATCATCATGAGGTCAGTTTATCAAAGTTCATATTTTGTTTCTGTGACCTCATATTTAGAAAGAGCTTGAAATTTCATGTAGGTTTGCCTTTTACATCACTTGAAAATTCATCCATATGAGGGAGTTATGAGCAGTCAAAGTTTTGGTCAAACCTGATAATCGCAAGTGATCATCATTTTTTTTTTTCATGTTGTCAAGGTCATCATGATCTTGGTCTATCACCTGATAAAAATCATGCAGTCGCAATATCCGGACGTCAATCTTAGGTGATAGCGCCCTTTACCCGTCAAATGGCTTTATGCGCATCGTGAGCATCATGATTTTAGGAGGGTCGCATTTTATAAACTCAGTTTTGCTGTATGAAGAACATCATCATCATATTTGAAGCGCCCCCCCGATAATATCCTGAGGTTCAAATATCCGGACGTCAACTTTAAGTCATAGTAAGTTTTCCCCGTCGAGCGGACTTTCGTGACAACGATCATCATGATATTTTTACAACACCCGATATTATAATATCATGCTGATATTATAAGATCACCCTGACTTAGAAAATCCACCATCAGCATATTTGCATGTGCATGTTAAGATCCTATCGGAGGGTCATCATCCTGATATTTGCTGAAATTCGCTAAGATGATGATGACGTCTTCATATCCTCCTGATCTCCTTTTGCATGATCATGATGATCACCCTATCTTTTAAGGAAGGCTGATATTCCATTCCTCAACAACATGATCATATTTTAAAAATCACCCTAGCGTTAACCTGATGATGACCTCAATTCATCCTCATGCTCCGAAGACGAAATATGATGGTTACGTCATCATGATATTCGATGAGGAGGATCATCGTTTTTTTATCCTGTCCTGTTGTCAAGATCATCATGATCTTGTTTGTCTACCCGATATTTCGTGAAGTCCTCCTGCCGAGAAATATGACCTTTACCAAATATCCTGATGATCATCATCATCACATTTCCCTTCGGCAAGATATTTTCCAAAACATGATCCGGTTGGCGAAACATCCTGATGACGTCATGTTCTAAGTTTAACAAAGGCCCCGGATATCATGATGACGTCATCCCGATCTGATAAACGAAGAAGCTAATATCCTGATGATCATCATCATCACATTTCCCTTCGGCAGGATATTTTCCAAAACACGATCCGGTTCGCGAATATGATGATGACGTCTTATTCTAAGTTCGACAAAAGCCCCAAATATCCTGATGATCATCATCATCCTGATCTTTCAAGAGGGTTACCTTGGCCGCAAAGGGGTCATATTACATTCATCATCCTGATCATGCTCCTTAGGTGACCTGATTTTACATTTATCCCTTGATCTTAACTAAGCATGACGGTGACGTCATCTTTTGCATTTTAATGAAGCCCGAATATGACGATGATGTCACCATCATATTTCTTTCCTCAACAGCAGGATCATATTCCATATCCTCCTATTTCTCCTTCGACATGAATATCATGATGATGTCATTCTTTTCCTCAATATGCAAAAGCGAAACATCCTGATGACGTCATCTGGACCTTCGAAAGGGAGAGCATCATATTTCCAGAATATCATGCAGATGAAGTGAACATCGGCCAAATAGAGAATATCGGCCAACATGTTTTTTGACATGCCGATGGGCGGGAAATGAAGCGGTGGAATTTTAAACCATTTTTTGGCGCCCGTGGCATTTTTTTGGTCAGCGATGGTTGACCCGATGGCTTGTGAGCGGTCTGAATGCATTTTGAGCGCGTTTTTAGAGTATTGTGGATCTGATTTCCACAATTTTGCGCAGTCACCTGGATTTAAGCGATTATTTTAATTTCCTGCTGTTTATGTGATAAATGTAATACTTATTGCTTGTCTTGTCTTGCAGGCTTGCAGTTGAGGAAGCAGCTGGAAATTCAACGCAGTGACCTCATGGAGGAAGGAAATCTGATCTCAGGAGCAGGAAGATAAAGATGAAGTGCAAAAAAGTCAAGGCCATTCAAGTGAAGGACAGAGTTGTAGCTGAAAGTATTACTACAACAGACAAACAGAAGATATTACCCAGCTGCCGAAACTTCTCAGAAGGGGGCAATATTTCACCCAGATTTGACACTGCTCAGAGATATTTTGAAGAGCTGGTTCACCTGTATTTATTGCTGTAACCAAGGGTTTGAACCAGGGGTTCAATTAGGTTTTTGCTATAGTGAGGACAATCAGAATGTCTTTATATTGTGTCTCTCTACACTGTGATACTGGACAACAGGGATTTTAGTATTTTGCCAAAATTGTAGAGTCTTTCTGGGCATAGTTTAGTGTAGAAGAAGGAGGTCGCCTGTTTGTCTGCAGTAAGGTGCGCGTGGAATGTCTGGCTGCCTTACTGTATCTGTAAAGCTTGTAAGTTCTCTGTAGTATGATCAATGAAACTAAGAGTCATTCCTACATTGTAAATCATGTATGACTATTCATTTCTAATACAATAGAATCTGGAGTTCTGCATCTATCTTCTGAGTGTTCTCCTGCTCTTCTTTGTGTTTTGAAATATTTCCTTTGAGAGCTTGCAATTTTAAATGTATGTTTGTGAAAATGCTCAGAACTTGCATTTAAGGTTTTTACTGTGGATTTGATCAAATTACTGTGGTATTTACATAGTGCATAACAAAACAATTAGATCCTTCGGTAGATTAAATGAGGTATAGATTAGATCTTTCTAACTTTTCCCAACCCATCTGAAATATTTAGCTGAAAATGTAGAAATGCAAAGGAAATTGTCTCAAATTTGAAGAAGTATACATAATAGAGCTATAAGTAGACAGTTTTCATAAATAGATAAAGAAGAAAGCTGCAAAAATTCAAGAAAACCATCTAAAACTTGCAGCACAGTATCACTTTTATGTAAAGGAATGAAAAGTATTGACATATCTCATGACCTTTTTGCATATTCTTAGTCCAGTAAACCACCAAACAAACCTAAACTACGTAAGGCCCCTTGAACATTACAGCTTCACATTGACCAACTGAACTTGACCAACCGAACCATTGTAGACTTGGGATTAGTTGAATCTCAAATGATTCCTTCTTATCTTTCAAGTATAGTTTCAGTTCATTTCATGTGAATTTTAACTTATTGTTATGATTGCGTCAAAACAATCATCAACAGTTTTCTGGCGCTAGAAGGAGGGCTTGATTTGGTTTAGGGTTAATTTCCTGAGTTTAAATGCTATATTCTGAGATATGTTAGATCTCATAAAAAAAAAAGGAGAGTTGAAAGAGGGTCCCATTTTCAATGGACTCATATAAGGATAGTTTTCAAGTTGACATTCCTTCATTTCAGAAAGCTTTGAATAACCAGCTTTATCCTAAAAATCTATATAGCTATGGTTTATTTGGAAGGTGTAGGATACATAAGTCCACAGAGCATGGTGAGCTTAATTGTCTATCTTTTCTCACAAGATTAGGTTTATATTTGAAAGGACTAATCTCTCTCTCAGATGTGTATAAGGCTAAAAGTTGGCAGGGAAATGAGGAGATTATTGAGCGACAGGAGGATGCAGCATCAACGGTCATTAAATGTGCAGAGGATACAAAGATGGAACCAATGCTAGGAATAAAGGATAATAAGATCTCTTGGTAGGAATCATGTGATGGTAAGAAAAAAAATCTATCTTGTCGTCAGGGTCCAGCTGTGATTAAAGTTAGTGAAAAGTATAAATATCCTAAAAAATGCAGAGAAGAAATCACAGCTCATGTCCCTTTTCTAGATAATAAGCAAAAAGGATTTAATAAAATAGAAAAGGAAAGTGAGGTTCATCTTGATACATTTGATAAATATATAGAACTACTAAGGAATATTTGTCAAGAAGAAACCTCTGGGTCTGACCTAGAAAGTTCTAACGAACATGATTTGGCAAAGAAATGTAAACAAGCATTGGCAAAATTAAAATGCATTAAAACTGATGAAGTTCCCACTACAACAACTAGTGAAGTCATAGAAAAGAAAGTAAATCCTAGTGTTACAACTGACTTCTTTGAATTAAATGATCAAAATCAAGATTGTTGCAGGTCAATAAAATTAGACTCTTCACTAAATGACGAATGTGAGTCATCTGATGAACAATTCTTGAAAAAAAAGGATACAGAGGATCATGTAGCTGCTGTGCGTAATCAGACATCCCCCCCATGCTATGTTGAAAATAAAACAGGGGAGTACTCCTGTCGATCAAAGGATGTCATCCCACCTTTACTCTCAAGTGATTTAGAAATGATTAATTTCTGTATGTCAGATTATGATGATGAGGATACTTACTTAAGTGCTGATGTGCAGGAAACTAATGAGAACATTGAGAGGTTTGCTAAATTTGAGGATAAACTGAACATCCAGAATGAAGGGACAAAGCTGGATGAAGATAAAGAAATGATACATCTAGAGTCATTCCTCTTTCAACTTGAAAAAGGACTAGACATAGAGCTGGGCAATGAAAATGCAGAGCTAAATGAAAAGCCAGCTATTAATAAACAAGTGTGTTCCATAGAGCTAAAGGCACATCAGGTTGTCTCTTTCCTTTCCTTAGTAAACAATGATAGATGCTATTTTGATTATGGAAATTCAAGAGATAGGACATGCATATGGATTAATCATAAACCCGATGAGCTGCCTCAGTTACTAGTTATTAAGAGCTATTCTGATAAACACAATGAATCTATAATATCAGAATTTTTTTCAGAATTCAAAGATAAATCTGCTAGGATGAGGACCATAACTAGTACCCTGTTACTCCTACACAACCTAAAGAAATATGCAAGTAGGGGTGTTTTTGGGTCTTTTTCCTGGGTTTCTAATTGCCTTGCCGAGGCTTGTATATAGTCTGGTAGGGTAGTTGTTTTTGTTTTTGTGTTCTTCTTTTGCTGTTTTCCTTTTAGGTTAGTTGTTTGTATAGTTTCTTTTCATTTGTTTTTGCTTTTTGTTTCTTTCAGTTTGTACAGTTTTTTCTTTTGTTGTGTTGTTTGTACAGCCTATTTGTTTGGTTTGTTTGTTGTCTCCTCAGCAGGGATCTTTATTTTACTTTAGAGTATTAAGGAGCAAAACTAGCAACCATTCAAAACAGTATAAAATTTAGGATATTCAAGTTAACCATTTGCAATCTAAATATAACTTGTTACTGTCATGAATGTAGAGAGTTGTTCATCTTCTGAAGTTTTGTATTCAATAAATGTGATTGAGAATTCGAAGCAGGTTTCTCACGATGACACACCTAAAATCCTTGGGTTTGTTGAACATACTAGTGTAGATATTAGGTGAAAAATCAGAGGTCACCCTTGCTACCATTACAATTCTCAGCTTAATTTTAGCAAGTGTCCACTCCTTGCATCATGAAGTTACAAATTGCTATATCTTATGAAATCTTTCAAAATTAGAAAACAAAAAAATAAATAAATAAATAAATAAATAAAGTGGATTATACTGAAAATCTAGATTAAGCCATCTAAGTAACTCTACCGGGGCTATGGACGCTCGCTGGCAGTGGGGCTCTACTTAGGAGAATTGTAACGATAACCTTGCCGGGGCTATAGACGCTCGCTGGCAGCAAGGCTCTATCCGGTCGGCTATGAAGGAATATCCTCACCTACGTAGGCTAATGTCAGTCACTGGTTTGTTCAACCGATCTTCAAGATGAGGATAATTAATCACGTGCACACAGCTAAACTGAAAATGGAAATTCATGCATCTTTATTGAATACCTTAAGTCTCAAGCTGAATAGTAATTTGTAGGAAAGATAGTTGGAAGTTATGAGTTCATTTCATCTAGTTTCCTTGAACACTCTGAATTTAATTGTTTTGTTTTGGTTGCTAGTTGTTGTGATGTTCACAACACGCCCCATTATGCTCCTTAGCAAAATGGGGACCCCTGCTGATGTTTTGCTTTTTGCTTCTGCTTGTGTTTGTCTGCTTTCTGGCGGTTTGGTAAAAATGAGTCAGGTGCATCATCATCATGAAGGTCAGGATGAGATAGGGTCATCATCATGAGGTCAGTTTATCAAAGTTCATATTTTGTTTCTGTGACCTCATATTTAGAAAGAGCTTGAAATTCCATGCAGGTTTGCCTTTTACATCACTTGAAAATTCATCCATATGAGGGAGTTATGAGCAGTCAAAGTTTTGGTCAAACCTGATAATCGCAAGTGATCATCATTTTTTTTTCATGTTGTCAAGGTCATCATGATCTTGGTCTATCACCCGATAAAAATCATGCAGTCGCAATATCCAGACGTCAATCTTAGGTGATAGCACCCTTTACCCGTCAAATGGCTTTATGCGCATCGTGAGCATCATGATTTTAGGAGGGTCGCATTTTATAAACTTGATTTTGCTGTATGAAGAACATCATCATCATATTTAAAGCGCCCCCCCCCCGATAATATCCTGAGGTTCAAATATTCGGACGTCAACTTTAAGTCATAGTAAGTTTTCCCCGTCGAGCGGATTTTCGTGACAACGATCATCATGATATTTTTACAACACTCGATATTATAATATCATGCTGATATTATAAGATCACCCTGACTTAGAAAATCCACCATCGGCATATTTGCATGCGCATGTTAAGATCCTATCGGAGGGTCATCATCCTGATATTTGCTGAAATTCGCTAAGATGATGATGACGTCTTCATATCCTCCTGATCTCCTTTTGCATGATCATGATGATCACCCTATCTTTTAAGGAAGGCTGATATTCCATTCCTCAACAGCATGATCATATTTTCAAAATCACCCTAGCGTTAACCTGATGATGACCTCAATTCATCCTCATGCTCCGAAGACGAAATATGATGGTTACGTCATCATGATATTCGATGAGGAGGATCATCATTTTTTTTTATCCTGTCCTGTTGTCAAGATCATCATGATCTTGTTTGTCTACCCGATATTTCGTGAAGTCCTCCTGCCGAGAAATATGACCTTTACCAAATATCCTGATGATCATCATCATCACATTTCCCTTCGGCAAGATATTTTCCAAAACATGATCCGGTTGGCGAAACATCCTGATGACATCATGTTCTAAGTTTAACAAAGGCCCCGGATATCATGATGACGTCATCCCGATCTGATAAACGAAGAAGCTAATATCCTGATGATCATCATCATCACATTTCCCTTCGGCAGGATATTTTCCAAAACACGATCCGGTTCGTGAATATGATGATGACATCTTATTCTAAGTTCGACAAAAGCCCCAAATATCCTGATGATCATCATCATCCTGATCTTTCAAGAGGGTTACCTTGGCCGCAAAGGGGTCATATTACATTCATCATCCTAATCATGCTCCTTAGGTGACCCGATTTTACATTTATCCCCTGATCTTAACTAAGCATGACGGTGACATCATCTTTTGTGTTTTAATGAAGCCCGAATATGACGGTGACGTCACCATCATATTCCTTTCCTCAACAGCAGGATCATATTCCATATCCTCCTATTTCTCCTTCAACATGAATATCATGATGATGTCATTCTTTTCCCCAATATGCAAAAGCGAAACATCCTGATGACGTCATCTAGACCTTCGAAAGGGAGAGCATCATATTTCCAGAATATCATGCAGATGAAGTGAACATCGGCCAAATAGAGAATATCGGCCAACATGTTTTTTGACACGCCGATGGGCGGGAAATGAAGCGGTGGAATTTTAAACCATTTTTTGGCGCCTGTGGCATTTTTTTGGTCAGCGATGGTTGTGTTAGCACTCATTTTGACCTGGGGTTGATTTTTCATGATCAGGGGGTTTCTTCATTTGAACCCTTTATCTTCTTGCCCATTTTCCTAAGTGTTGGACCTCCTCAGCATTTTTCAGCTGCAGCATCATATTTTCTTCGAGGAGGATGTCATCATCATCATCTTGTCTTCGATGATGGTCTGCATTATCATGTTTTCTGTCGACTTGCTTTTCATCATCATCATCATATTTCAATATCAGGTGATGTTTGGATATCATCCTGATCTTGCTGATGAGCTACATGATATTTGTGCATCAGGATGATATTTCCAAATATCCAGTTATCTTCCGAATATCATCCTGATGTCGATATGATGATGACGTCATCAAGGTCCGGGGGGGTCATATTTCTAACACTGATCATCTTGTGGAGATCCCTCAATATTTGTAAACATGATGATGACGTCATCCGGATATGAGGAGGTGCGCAGTAGGCAGATATGATGATGACGTCAGCAGGATATGATGATGATGTTATCAGGATGTTCATCAGCCAGACTTTTGGTATAGGCTCAGCAGGAGGATGTTCCTCCGATGGATCAGGTTGTGCGGATGAAGGCAACTATCATGCAGGCTATATTGCGATATGATGATGACGTCAGGGTGATATTTCAAGCAACAGGATATCATGCTGCTGGAGGATGATGATGATGAAGTCTTATACTAGTGTCGTCAGGAGCAAAAGCACCGACATCATATATGCTCATGACCTAGTATATAAAGTGTTAAAGAGGTCACCGCGGGGTGCATGTGGGATATTTGATATCCTGCATATTTTCAAATATCATGATGATGAATCTCGGCGGGAAATGGTTGCGATCGACTGTTAGATGTTTTTCCCAAGGCTGCGGGTTGGTGCGCCATTAATGGCGAAGGTTGCAGAGGTATGGGCGGATCTGGTAGCCGATTGAAGGTGTACATCAGCGGACAGTGGCGCAGGGCTCGAGAAATCTTCCTGTCTCCTCCCCTACCTGTTGCATTCATGTTTGGGTGCCAATCTGGTAATGCGTTGAGCGCCATTTTTCTGATACTGTGTATCTGGCGGGATTTTTGGTCAACCATGTAATTAATTGCTGAGCATCTACCTAGCTGTTATAAGCAGGTTGTGTTGCTCATTTGAAGGTTGTTGAAAGTTGAAGATTTTTGGCTCTATAATTCATAACAAGCTGATCTGGTTGCTCTGTACAGCTTAATCTGTGATTTTATGTATCTCTTGTTGTATGTTTTTGGCATGAACCCACTAATTTCATGATTGATCTTATATGAGAAATGCTATCTTAGCGTGTGTTGTGTTAATTCTGTCTCCAGTATTGCATGTATTCTTCTTCTGAATCTGGATATTTGGGTAATGTTTAGATTCTAGAGCATAGAATTCCTATGTTGAATGTCTGATCTTTTAACTTCTGCTCAAGGGGTAGATTAAACTGTTTTCAGGTTGAACATTGGGAAGGGTATACTGCAGTAGGGATGCCATAAGTAGAGATAACTTAACACTCTATATTGGGAGATATCTGTAAGGCAGGTATCACATATATCCCCTTGAAATCTAGTTTTAGCTGTTCATGTTGATCATTCATAGGTGTATGTCTACTGACTCCAGGCCCTGGATAGGCACCAATCTTGCTTTGTGTTTGTGTTACAACCATATCCAGCTTTGCATCCAAACTTAAAATTCAAATCAAAATCTAAAACAACCATTAGGACATTAGAATTAGTTTTAGGATCCTCAGTCCTCTGTCTACAACTGCAAATAGGCCCAAAGCTAGCCCCTTTGCTCTTATCTTTCAGTTTTGGTCTACTTACAGGAGGACTTATCTGCTTTCTGTCAGCATCCCAGCCTTGCATGCATATCCTCATGGATGTGAGTAGGGAATACCCCCCTAGGTCTAGCAGAGCCTGAAGAAGAAGAGGAGATAAAATATAGAGTCTATCTCCTATACTGTTGGCCCCTGGCCCAGAGATCCTGTTGATCACTGATGGCTACCTTGTAGGGAAATCTGGGAATAAGCATCCAGTCTGGGAAAAAGTCAACAGGTTGACCTGATGGCTTGTGAGCGGTTTGAATGCGTTTTGAGCGCGTTTTTAGAGTATTGTGGATCCGATTTCCACAATTTTGCGCAGTCACCTGGATTTAAGCGATTATTTTAATTTCCTGCTATTTATGTGATAAATGTAATACTTATTGCTTGTCTTGTCTTGCAGGCTTGCAGTTGAGGAAGCAGCTGGAAATTCAATGCAGTGACCTCATGGAGGAAGGAAATCTGATCTCAGGAGCAGGAAGATAAAGATGAAGTGCGAAAAAGTCAAGGCCATTCAAGTGAAGGACAGAGTTGCAGCTGAAAGTATTACTACAACAGACAAACAGAAGTTATTACCCAGCTGCCGGAACTTCTCAGAAGGGGGCAATATTTCGCCCAGATTTGACACTGCTCAGAGATATTTTGAAGAGCTGGTTCACCTGTATTTATTGTTGTAACCAAGGGTTTGAACCAGGGGTTCAGTTAGGTTTTTGCTGTAGTGAGGACAATCAGAATGTCTTTATATTGTGCCTCTCTACACTGTGATACTGGACAACAGGGATTTTAGTATTTTGCCAGAATTGTAGAGTCTTTCTGGGCATAGTTTAGTGTAGAAGAAGGAGGTCGCCTGTTTGTCTGTAGTAAGGTGCACGTGGAATGTCTGGCTGCCTTACTGTATCTGTAAAGCTTGTAAGTTCTTTGTAGTATGATCAATGAAACTAAGAGTCATTCCTACATTGTAAATCATGTATGACTATTCGTTTCTAATACAATAGAATCTGGAGTTCTGCATCTATCTTCTGAGTGTTCTCCTGCTCTTCTTTGTGTTTTGAAATATTTCCTTTGAGAGCTTGCAATTTTAAATGTATGTTTGTGAAAATGCTCAGAACTTGCATTTAAGGTTTTTACTATGGATTTGATCAAATTACTGTGGTATTTACATAGTGCATAACAGAACAATTAGATCCTTTGATAGATTAAATAAGGTATAGATTAGATCTTTCTAACTTTTCCCAACCCATCTGAAATATTTAGCTGAAAACGTAGAAATCCAAAGGAAATTGTCTCAAATTTGAAGAAGTATGCATAATAGAGCTATAAGTAGACAGTTTTCATAAATAGATAAAGAAGAAAGCTGCAAAAATTCAAGAAAACCATCTAAAACTTGCAGCACAGTATCACTTTTATGTAAAGGAATGAAAAGTATTGACATATCTCATGACCTTTTTGCATATTCTTAGTCCAGTAAACCACCAAACAAACCTAAACTACGTAAGGCCCCTTGAACATTACAGCTTCACATTGACCAACTGAACTTGACCAACCGAACCATTGTAGACTTGGGATTAGTTGAATCTCAAATGATTCCTTCTTATTTTTCAAGTATAGTTTCAGTTCATTTCATGTGAATTTTAACTTATTGTTATGATTGCATCAAAACAATCATCAACAATCTCAAATTCACTTTTCATTTGATTTGCAAAAGTTTTACACATACTATCTCTTCCTCCAAAAATGATATCATCAACAAATACTTCAACAATCAAGATATTTTCATGATCAATTTTGGAGTACAAATTACTATCAGAAGTACCTTTGTTGAAACCAATCTTCAAAAGATGCTTATTCAATCTTTCATACTAGGCTCTTGGGGCTTGCTTGAGTCCATAAAGTGCTTTCTTCAACTTGCAGACCATATCACCATGATCAAACAATTGAAATCCATTCGGTTGCTCAATGTATACTTCTTCCAAGTCACCATTCAAGAAGACAGACTTGACATCCATCTGATATACTTTGAAATCCTTGAAGGCAGTAAAAACAAGAAATAATTTGACTACTTCAATTCTTGCCACCGGACCAAAATTTTCTTCAAAATCAACTCCTTCTATTTGAGAGTAACCCTTGCAGACCAATCTAGCTTTGTTTCTGACTACTTCAACAACTTCATTTAGTTTGTTTCAGAAGACCTATTTGGTTCAAATCATATTCTTGTTTCTAGGTTTGGGAACAAGATCCCAAGTTTGATTTTTCTCAATTTGCATCAGCTCTTCCTCCATTGCTTTAGTCCAACTTTCATCATTGCATGCTTCATTTACTAATGTTGGTTCAATCATTGAAATTAGACAATACTCTTTTGAGTCTTGAGCAATCTTTCTTCTTGTTTGAACACCTTTGCTTTTATCACCTATGATCTGATCTTCAGAATGATTCAGTCTTACATTCCTAGGAATTTTGGGGCTTTCTTACACTTCTATTTCTTGAACTGGTTCATTCAAACTCATCTCTTCTTCCTGGTTCACCGGATCAGTTTGAATCTGAATCTCAGAAGGGGCTTGGACTCCTTGGATCAAAACATCATTCTGATCATCTTCATCACATTCATAAAAACTTGAGGGTTTTTTAATCCCTTCATCAACCTTCACATTTGTACTTTCTATAATCTTTCTCAATCTCTTGTTATAACACTGGTATGCTTTGCTTTAAGTAGAATAACCCAAGAAAATTCCTTCATCACTTCTAGCATCAAATTTGCCTAAATCTTCATCTCTCTTAATGTAACATTTGCTACCAAAAACTCTGAAATACCTAACAGTGGGAGTGATGCCAAACCAAAGTTCATAAGGAGTCTTACCGGTATTGCTTTTGATTTGTACTTGATCGAGAGTATAGACTGCAATGCTTACAGCTTCTTTCCAATAGATTTGAGGAACATTTACTTCCATCATCATGGTTCTAGATGCTTCTTGGATGGTCCGGTTCTTTCTCTCCACTACTCCATTCTGCTATGGAGCCCTAGGAGCAGACAACTATCTTTTTATTCCATGTTTCTCACAAGAATTCTATGAGCTCACTGGATGTGAGCTCTCCACCTCTATCAGACCTCATACATTTCAATTTTAATCCAGTTTCATTCTCTACCATAGCCTTGAATATTTTGAATTTCTCAAGAGCTTCTGATTTCTCTTTCAAAAAAGTCACCTACATCATCCGGGAGTAGTCATCAATTAATAGCATGAAGTATCTATCACCTTGCACACTTCAAATTCTTACCAGACCACATAAATGAGTATGAACTAAGTCCAATAATCTGGTAGAAGATTGTTCCTTACTTTTGAATGTGACTCTGCTCTGCTTACCAAACTAACATTCTTTGCACAAGCTATTAGTAGGTTTCGCAAGTCTTGGAAGATCTCTTATAGCCTGAGTATTGCTTATCTTGATGATATTATCAAAATTCACATGACACATTCTCCTATGCCACAACCAACTTTGATCAACTTGAACAAATAAACAACTTTTACCAGTACCAACCAAGTGGAAGATATTACCTTTAGTTTGAGTACCGAATGCAATCTCTATTCCAGAACTTTTAAAGATCTTGTATTTTCCATTTTTGAATAAGAGATCATAGCCTTTGTCTAACTATCAACACTGAGAAGATTTTGCTTCAATCCTTCAACATACAGTACATTACCAGTTTTGTTCTTTCCATCAAAAGAAATAGTTCCTCTACCTTTGATTCTGCCAGCAGAATTATCACCAAATTTTACCACTCCTCTTTCATACCTTTCCAAATCTATGAACTTATTTTTATCACCTGTCATATGGTGGGAGCATCCACTATCAATGACCCAATCATCCTTTTCTTCAACTTGGGCAGCCAGAGCTCTTTTTACAACTTCATGATTGACAGATTCAGAGGGCATTGGATCTTCTTCCTTGATGGCAATAAACACCCAGTCTTTTCCAGATTTGTTTCCTGTCTCTGATTCATCATCTGTTACTCCTTCATCATCATCATCTTCATGCACATAGTAACATTTCTTTTAGAACCTTGATCTGTTAGGGTTTGGCCTTGAAAATCTTTCCGAACACTTTGAGGCAAAATGATCAATCTTATTGTAGTTAAAACATTTAAAAGGCAATTTCCCTTCATACTTACTAGATTCTCTTGGCAACCTTTTTACAATAGGGCCTCAAGTTGAGCAGCTTCTGCTTCATCTTCTTCTAGGTCTTTTCTTGCTTTTTCATACGATGATAGTTTCCTTGAGGAGTTCTCTCTCAGATCAAACATTTGTTTTCCTTTTACAGATGCACTAGCTTTGAATGCAGATTCAGTCTTGGGGGCATCTCCAAACTTAGTCAATTCAAATGCAGCCAATTTACCAACCAATTGATCTATTGTAATACCTGAATAGGATCTAAATTCTTCAATGGCAGCAACCTTGTATTTGAAAGAATCGGGAAGGGATCTGAGAACTTTTTCAACAATCTCATCTTCATCCAAGACTCCACCAGCACATCTAATGCCACAAACAAGCTCATTTACTCTTAGCATAAATGTAGTGATATTTTCATCTTCTCTCATCTTCAGATTTTCAAATTTTCCTTTTAGACTCTGTAGCTTGGCACATTTAACATACTTGTCTCCTTCATGCAAAAGTTCTAGTTTTTCCCAAATCTCATGAGCAATTTTTAGGTCAACAACATTTGTCAGCTCTGAATCAGATAAGGCACTTAGAAGAGCTTCTTTAGTCTATAGATTGTTTCCAGCATCTCTGATTTCATCTATGGTACGTGGACCATTTTGTGGAGGTTCATACTTCTTTGATGGCATGAACCAATACTGCATTCCCATACATTGTAAGTGACATTCCATGCGACTTTTCCATAGAGTGAAATTGGTTCCATCAAACCTCAGACTATCCTTCTTGTAGGATGACATCCTAGATCTCCTCAAGTGGTTAAGTTCCTTTTAGAGGAACTTGGCTCTGATACTAATTATTAGATTTAGGATAGACAACTGAGAGGGGGGGGTGAATCAGTTGTCCAAAACTTTCTTCCAATTAAACACTTAAATCCACTTTGTAATTCAGCAGCATAATAATAAATCAATCATGGAAACATAATGCATTAAATCAAGAGTAGAAACACATTAACACATAAGACACCAAGATTTTGATGTGGAAAACCCAGTTAAGGGAAAAACCATGAGGTGACTAACCCAAGATTGTATTCTCTATTAGAAGAATAGAAAGAACAAAATGACACATGCCAATTAGGGCTCACTTCCCGAGCACACTGCTCACAAGAGGCCCACTGCCTACAAGAGACACACTATCTATAGAATAATAAGTATTACATACTTGAACTAAAGAATAGCATCTTCACCATGCTTGAGTCAGTTCCATTTAAGCCCAATACTTGTGCTTTGCCTTTCACTCCTTTTCTCTCTACCACACTCTCATCTCTAGAAGATACATTTGAAATGACTTTACAATTCCTTATTTATACAAGACATCGACTTAGGGATAATCATCCAAGTCGGCATTCATTACAGAGAAAATACATAAATACAACAGAACTAATTATAAAAGGCCTTCATACAGAATAGCACAATGTCAGCCACATAGATCTGAGACTTCAATCTTCCTTTAGGAACATGCCATTCTTCACATAACATCTTTGAGATCATCTGCAGGAGGTGTAACTCATTTGGTCGACCAGACTTAGGAAGAACATCATCATCCGAAAGTAATTCTTCAAATACAAGCTCAATCTTCAATGTGAACCACCAACACAAATTGGACACAATCCAAAGACCTCCACAAGCTTGCCTGAATCACCAAGAACATCCACACTACTTCTGCTTACTAGAATCATTCTCTCCTTCATCCGGAACCTCAAGAACATAGTCTGTCATCACTGTCATATTGGAATAGATGCTTACAGACCTCCAAACCATGAACCAATTGAGTTGTCAATTCACATTGACTTCCTAAACACTCCACCAAATCCATAGAACAAGATATTGTATTTCTGGAGCTCACCGGACCTATCTGTGTTACTCTATCACCTCTGAACATCTGCCAGAGCCAGTTTTACTTAAGTGGCCATAACTTCTTCAGATCTTCATGTAGACCTCTAAAATCTTTACCAGATTATCTTGAGACACATATCTACATACCCTTTGATGCGCATCCTCTGATCTTCATGTTAGCTGTGATCTTTACCTAATTGTCTTCACTGTTCTTCTTTGTTCCTGATAGGATTAATTTTCTCAATATCCTCAGCATATAGTTCATCCAATCCTTATCATCAATGCAACAAGAGTATGTTGACATCAATGACAATACCAGTTAGGCCCATACTTGCAACATGTTGAACCATGTGTTTATAGAGTGTCAAATCAAGGGGTTCAAATAGAGGAAATTCTATTCTTAGAATTCCAATCAAAGCCAATTAATAATGAAATAGCTGTGTTTGTTGAGTCTGACCATGAGTCTTTTGATGAAGAAGATAATGCCATAGTTGGGTTTAGTCAACTAATAAGTTAAGAAATGGAGAAGTGCATCCAAAAAGAATCTCCTATCTAATGTAGATTATACAAAAACTTATGTAGGGTTCATAAGACTGCACATCCCGAAGAAAATTGTGGAATATGCAGAGATATAATTGAGTGTCAGTATAAAAAATGCATAAAAAGGATGAGACAATAGGAAGGAAAGGTTTTTCCTAATATGCCTAAATTTTATTGGTATGAGAATGTAAGTGATTCATTACAAGGTCCAAGTGAAGACATAGGAGTAAAAAACATCAATTACTTTGATTTTCACAAACAAACTGAAGATATAGAAAAACTTTTAACTCAAGTGAAAGTATGTGAGAATATAAATAGTAGGTTCAAGGGAGTGGTAGGTGAAATGAAATAAGTTAAAACAAAAGGTCCAGGTCCAACAGGTAAGAGTAATATCTGGACATTGAAGTGTGATGGATCCAAATCTAAGCAAGGAGCAGGGGCAAGAGTTGAACTTGTCAATCCAAAGGGAAAATCCTTTCTAGAAATATAAAGACTCCAATTACCTTGTACTAA
This sequence comes from Cunninghamia lanceolata, assembly GCA_027924645.1. Taxonomy (NCBI): domain Eukaryota; kingdom Viridiplantae; phylum Streptophyta; class Pinopsida; order Cupressales; family Cupressaceae; genus Cunninghamia; species Cunninghamia lanceolata. The sequence continues at coordinate 3,808,944 of BSBN01000985.1, read as the reverse complement.
TATCATATAAGAGTATGAGGCTCTGATTTATGGATTAGTCATGGCCATTAAGAAAAAAGTAAAGGTAATCAGGGTATTTTATGATTCTGAACTAGTGGTTAGATAGGTCAGAAAGTTATATGCATGTAACTTGAGGAAAATGGTCAATTATAGACATAGGGTGTGTGATTTAATTAAGTCTTTTGATGCTTTTAACATTGAGCACATACCTAGAGAATTGAATTAGAGATCAGATGCGTTAGTAGTTGCTACAAGCACATTAGAACCTTTGGCTTTATCAGGTCTTAAAATGTTTACAATAGAACTGGTAAACATACCAAGCATACCAGATAATGTAACTCATTTCTAGGTGTTCGAAGGGGATCAAAAAATTGTAGATTTTCTTACTAGTCATGAACCATTTGAAACATAGGTCATCGATGAATAGGAAAGACCAGAAATATCATGGGATGAGGAAGACATAGTGAATTTAAAAAGTAATTTCCTACCTAGAGGGGTAATTGAGTTGGAAAAGATTTTTGATTTTGATGGAGTGGTTAGACAGAAAGATCTTCCAAAGACTGAGGGAAGTAAATGTGATTCCTTTAACTTAGGAATAGAGGACAAACCTCAAAATGTCCTAATTGGTAAGTCTTGTTTTGAGGAACTGAGAAAATAAACTGTAGAAATGTTAAAAGAATACAAGCATGTTATAGCATGGCCATATGAAGATTTGAAGACTTATGATACATCCATTATAACTCATGTAATTCCACTAAGACTGGGAGTAAAACCATTTAAATAGAAACAAAGACCTGTGAATGCTATATTAGAGCCTTTAATCTTTGATGAAGTCAAACAGTTGCTATGAACTAGAATAATTTTTCTAGTGAGGCATTCGACTTTGGTAGCTAATCTAGTACTTGTAAGGAAGAAAAGTGGGGACATTAGACTATATGTAGATTATAGAAACCTCAATAAGGCATCTGAAAAAGATAACTATCCCCTACCTCCATTAGATGAAGTGTTGTAGGTAGTAAATGGAGCCAAGTGTTAGAATCTGAAAAGATTATTAACCCATAAAACTAGTGCAAATGAATAGATATCTAAACTATGAATGCAAATGATACAAAATCAAAATAGCAACATAGAGTCAATCTCCAAGAGAGTAATGGAAAGGCTAGAAGCAAAATAGCATTAAGATGATGCAAAAGCAAAAGATACAAAATACAAGCTAGGTAGCATGCTTATATAGACTAGGAAGAGGGAGGAGGTGGCAACACCGACCAATCAAGAGCAGCCATCTATCGGACTAAAGATAGCAAAGTATCTTCCCAAGATAGCTAATGGATGCTCACATGTAGGAAGGTGACACCTTGCAACCACTCACCTAATAAGACATGCTTTATTAACCTAAGCGAGATTAATAGAAGTGTAGGAAAAACCTAGCAATATAGGGAAAAAATAAATAACCCACTAGGAAATAAAAACCTACACTAACACCCCCCATAAGCGAAGCTTAGGTGGATGTAGAAATGGGTCCCAGTAAATCAAGCCTGATGAGGTACCCATGTACATAAAATTCCCCCACAAAGAGCGAGAAAGCCCCCCCCCCCCAAAATAGAGAGAGAAGAGACCCCCCCAAAGTAGAGAGTCAGGACTCTGAGTGAGTGGAAGAAGGCCCCCCAGAAGATGAAGCATTCCACACCCCCAGCAAAGCTTGCAAATGAAGGAACTTGCTCTTAGTGAAGGGTTTGGTGAAGATATCAACAACCTGCTCAGAAGTCAGATAGTAGCGAAGGTCGATGACATGGCCATGGATGAGCTCCCAAATGTCGTGCATGTGGACCTCTATGTGTTTGGTCCACTGATGATGGACCAGATTCCATGAGATCTAAATGGCACTCTGGTTGTCACAAAATATGAATGATGGCCATTTGATCTGGATACCAAACTTAGTGAGAATATTTTGAAACCAAATGGCCTTAGTGGCGGCATTCACAACCCCCCGATACTTGACCTCAGTAGAAGATAGAGCAATAGTAGACTACTTCTTACTCGACCAACAAACAATACCTAAACCAAGTGAGAAGCTGTAACCTAAAGTAGACTTGCAATCCTGAGAATCACCCACCCAATCTGAATCTGTGTAGCACACCAGGTCAAGCTCAATACCCGCTACGTAGTGAATCCCAAAACTATGAGAACCTTGAATGTAGTGAAGGATGCACTTGGCTGCTTTCTAGTGCAGCTCATGAGGCTCTTGCATGAATCGAGAGACCACACCTACAACATATGAAATGTCAGGTCTCGTATGAGTCAAATAAATGAGACTCCCAACAAGATATTGGTACAAAGTGCCATCAACAAGTGGAGAAGAACACTGAGCCTCAAGTTTGACTCCAGAAAGAAAGGGAGTTGGAGCAGGCTTATAGTTAGCCTTATGAAATCTCGAGAGCAAATCTAGAGCATACTTGGACTGGTTGATGGTGATCCCAGAAGTAGACTGGTAGATCTCAATCCTAAGAAAGTAATGCAACAAGCCCAAGTCAGTCATCAAAAACTTGTCATGAAGGGCAGATTTGACAGCCCCAATGGTGGATGCAGAACTCCCTATGATCAACAAGTCATCAACATACATAACCAAAAATAGGAGTGAATCATCCTGCTATAGAATATAGACATTGGGATCAGAATGGCACTGAGTGAACCCAACTGATAGAAGGAAGGAGTCCATCTTGGCATACCAGGACCGAGGAACTTGTTTGAGGCCATAGAGAGACTTTCAAAGATGGCACACAAGTGAAGAATCCTGAAGGAACCCCTATGGATGCTCCATGTAGATTTCCTCTTGAATGTCACTATGAAGAAAAGCACTCTTCACATCCATCTGGTGTATTTCCCAATGATTAGCTGTAGTAATGGCAAGAACAAGTCGGATGGAATTCATTTAGGCAACTGGTGTAAAAGTCTCAGAGTAGTCAATCCCAAGAACCTGGGAGAATCCTTTGGCAACCAAGCAAGCCTTATGCTTGTCAACCGACCCATCTGCTGTAAATTTTGTCTGATAGATCCACTTACATCAAACAAGTTTTCTTCCCTTAGGAAGAGGGACAAGATCCCAAGTGTGGTTCCTCATCAAGGAACTATACTCGTCCTGCATAGCTGTATCCCACTCAAGAATACCAAAAGCCTCATGAAAAGATTGTGGATCTGAGGCAGTAGTAATGAAGACATGTGGAGCATCTTGGAACTATGAATGAGTCCGCCTGGTGTTTGATGGATCCCCAACCCAATCACCTGTAGACTGCAAGGTCTGTCTAGCCCAAAGTGGATTAGAAGATGGAGAATCTGGAGGAGAATCATCAACCTCTAAATGATGACTAGGAGAGGAAGGAGGTGAGTCCTCTGAATCACTCTCTGCATTGAAAGTGGAGGTAGAACACTGCTCAGGTGAATCTGACTCATCAGAAGATCTATCATGTCTCCCAAGTGACTCCAATGTCAAAGTAGAAGGAGGTGGAGAAGTGATAGAAAGTGAGCTCGAAGAACCCTCCTCAAACTAAACACCCCTCTCAATGAACAACTCATGTGTAGCAAGGTGGAGTAACCGATAACCCTTCACACCATCAAGATAACCTACAAATATGCAAGGTCTACTCTGCGGATCCAAGGCCTTGCATTTCTCTACAGGAATGTGGGCCCATCTAGGAGAACCAAAAACTTGAATTTGCTTAACTGATGGTTTCTAACCGCTCCAAGCTTCAAAAGGAGTGACTCCCTTCAAGGCTCAGTGAGGAACATGGTTCTGGATATAACAAGCACAGTTAATGGCCTCTGCCCAATACTGTGGTGTAAGAGATCCAGAGTGAATCATGTAGTTCACCATTTCCTTCAAGGACCTATTCTTTCATTCTGCAACACCGTTCTGCTGAGGATTGTATGGAACTGAATGTTGTAAATCAATCCCCTTTGAAGTGCAAAACCTCTCAAACTGATGGTTGACATACTCACCACCATTGTCAATGTGCAAAACTTTGATGGCTTTTTCAAATTGCTTCTATACAAAAGTTTTGAAGTCTTGAAAATGATCAAATACCTCTGACTTCTATTTGAGACAGTACACCTAACTATATTGAGAAAAATCATCAATGAATGTGAGGACATATCTAGCCCTACTAAAAGAAGGATGCTAAAATGGACCAGCCAAATCACTATGAACTAACTCCAGTATCTGTGAAGCTCTCCATGCCTTACCTTTGTCAAATGTTTCCTTAGGATGCTTACCAAGAATGCAACCTTGGCAAACACCACCTGAAAACTAAACTGAAGGCAACCCTATGACCATGCTCTACTGGTTGACCTGCTGCATGTAGCGGAAGTTAAGATGGCCAAACTGCTCATGCCATAATCTACTCATATCATTAGAATGAGTGAGCAAAATAGTCAAAGGAGGATCAGGAACAAAGTGAGAAAACAAATAGAGCCATGACTGATGATCTGCTCTTCCAACTGCAACTATAGAACCACTGTGCAACTCACGTATCTCCACTGAATCAGGAGTGAACTTAACCCACTTGCTTGAACCTGTATGAGTGATCTGGTATACCGATAGGAGATTAGTTGATAATGAGGGCATACAAAGAACATCATGGAATGTACCATCCCCCACATCAATAGACCCTCTCCCACACACCTCAACAGGAGTGTCATCACCCATCAAAATAGAAGGCATAGTACACGGCTCCAAAGATGCAAGTTCTTCCTTAGATGAAGCCATGTGGTGCGAAGCACCCAAATCAAGAACCCAAGTGGATGGTGAAGAAGCAACTGCAACAAGGGCCTTGCCCTTTCCTTTCCCCTTGCTATTTTCTTTTGCCTTATTAGACCCCTCACTAGAACTCTATTTGATAGAATCAGGAACACTGATATTATTCTTCTCAAGAATGTGTGTCAAGTGATCAATTTGTTTCTTTAGACATTTATGTTCATCATGACCGGGTCTTTTACAATAGGCACATTGGACCCTCTCTTTCTTAGGCTTGTCACCCTTGGAAGATTGGGTCTCATTAGTTGCTTTTGAAGCAACCGATATCTGATCCTTCTTCTCCTTGCTATTCTTCTATTTCTTATCCTTACTATTGTTGTTACTACTTTGTCCTTTATGTTCTTTTGTGGCTTGGTTGCAAGCCAAGGCATGTGACTTAGAGCACTTAAGAGTGCCCATCTGGATTAGCTTGTCCTATTCCTGGGTGAGATTGATAACAAAATCATCTAAAGATGGCATGGTGAATTGAGTACCAAGTGCACCCTTAGTAGCATAGAAAGTAGAAACAAACACAGAATATTCTAAACTTAGCTTAGAGAGAATACTAAGAATCAATTGTTCATCTTTCTTTTCAATTCCACATTGTTTTAATTGCAGCCTTAGTGATTTCAATTTAGTGAAGAAATCCCGGATTGTGTTGAAATTGCCTGGACTTAAACTAAGTAGTTCGTTTTCCAACATATGACCCCTCATTGAATCTTGTGTGCCAAACAGTTTTTCTAGCTTTGTCTAGATTTCATTTGGTGTATTCAAAGACTCAATGTGAAAGAGCAAATTAGGAGAAACAGACAAACACAATGTTCCATATGCCTCATCACATTTGTTAAACCACATAGGCTTATCTTCATCTTTAGCAGGTTCAGTTTCAAGTCACATAGTTATCCTATTTAATCCATCTTTCCTTAAGTGAATTATCATGTGTGATTTCCACTCAAAGTAATTGTATAGAGTTAGGATGGACATATTTGTTTGATCCATGATGAAGAAATGCGGAGAAGAAGTGCCGAAAAGAAGAGAACCCAACCAAGACAATCCCCCCCTTTTTCACTTAATCAAAGAACCCCCCCAAGAAAATATGATTTAGCACTTTATATTAGTGTGTTTACAACTGCCACTAGCAAGAAATACTAAGTGCTCTTGATTTCAAAGCATTACAAAACCCTCAAGAAGAGCATATGCTGAAAATACAACTTTGGCACAATATCTAGAGAAATAAATAGCACCACTGCGATCTACTAGAAAAATAATGCACTTTCAAAAAATGAATCGCCTTGATACGAGGTCGTATGTGAAAGTTATGATCCTCCAAAGTTCCCAAAGCGAGAACTATGCAATGTCACAACTGAGAATCTACAATTTCTAAAAAATCTTTGCATCAAAATCAAAAAACGTCTACACTAGTGCATAGAGCATGAAAAAATAGCCAAAATAAAAAAAAAAAATCGTGGGAAAAGGAGTACATATGAGCAAGAACAGAGCATTTGAAAATTGCCTTCAAAACTACAACTGCCAACGGAGAGGGGTCCTACTGTATCTTTCTGAGCAGGTTTTTGCAAAATATATAGATTGCATGCAAAAATAGAAAGATACACAGATGGTTCTTCTGTGCTGTGAACAAAACCCAGAAGGTATTTTTCTTGGTGATATACAAAAGATGTTGATCTAGTGTAAATAGAACGCCTTTAGCTACAAAAAAGGACCCTAGCAACCAAAAAATGACATGCAAAGGCTGAATCAGCTACCTAAGACAAGAAATGGCATGCTGGAACCTGCAATATTGATTGAAAACACCAAATATGCAATTAGTTGTCAGATTTGAGCTCAAAACCCCAGTTTTGCAACTGTGTATGAGGATCTCTAATTTCAGTGAAACGAAAGCCAAATCTGACTTTCTCAAGCCTCTTGGATGCGTTGGAACAGCTGAAAATGCTTCTACTATAACTAGAAATGCTGCAATCATCCAGATTTCATAAAACACATGTGCAAACCCCAGAGATTAAAAAAGTTTTCGTTAAACTTTACTGATTCTCAAGATCATCCGAAGATGCAAGAGAAGAGCATATTGGGTTTTTTGAAAAACTATAATAAGATTTATTAGCCCCTCCCCCCCTGAATCTCTCAAATAAGGAAACTAAAATCTACTCTTGCACATAGCAAAGCTCTGATACCATGTTAGAATCTGAAAAGATTATTAACCCAGAAAACTAGTGCAAACGAATAGATATCTAAACTATGAATACAAATGATACAAAATCAAAATAGGAACATAGAGTCAGTCTCCAAGAGAGTAATGCAAAGGCTAGAAGAAAAATAGCATTAAGAGGATGCAAAAGCAAAAGATACAAAATACAAGCCAGGTAGCATGCTTATATAGACTAGGAAGAGGGAGGAGGTGGCAACACCGACCAATCAAGAGCAACCATCTATCAGACTAAAGATAGCAAAGTATCTTCCCAAGATAGCTAATGGATGCTCACATGTAGGAAAGTGACACCTCGCAATCACTTACCTAATAAGACATGCTTTATTAGCCTAAGCGAGATTAATAGAAGTGTAGGAAAAACCTAGGAATATAGGGAAAAAATAAATAACCCACTAGGAAATAAAAACCCACACTAACACCAAGATGATGTCCTTTTTGGATGGATTCTCTGGCTATAACCAAGTTTTGGTAGACAAAGAAGATAGGCTAAAAACAATGTTCACTTGTAAATGGGGAAATTATGCATATAGGAGAATGCCTTTTGGTTTAATAAATGCAGGTGCCACGTTTCAAAGAGCCATGGATCTCACTTTCTGTGGATTCTCAGGTAAATGCATTGTTGTTTACATGGATGATTTGACTGTATTTTCTAAAGATGTATCCACGTATACAAAATATTTAAGGAGAGTACTAAAAAGATGTGAAAATGCATTGTTGTTTACATGGATGATTTGACTGTATTTTCTAAAGATGTATCCACGCATACAAAATATTTAAGGAGAGTACTAAAAAGATGTGAAAGATATGGGATTTCTCTTAACCCAAAGAAATGTTCATTTGGTGTAACTGAGGGAAAATTGTTAGGACATATTATTTTTGAGAATGGGATATCCATTGACCCATATAGAGTTGAAGGAATTAAGAAATTGCAATTGCCTAATAGTAAAAAAGAATTGAAGTCATTTTTTGATAAAATTAACTATGTTTGCAAGTTTATTACTAGTTTTGCAGAAATAGTACAGCCCCTAAATGCTATGCTTAAGAAGGATGCAAAGATAGAGTGGACACTAGTAGCTAAGGCTGCATTTGAGGACATCAAAGAGGCAATTTATGATGCTCTTGTATCGGCAAGCCCAAATTATACCAAACCATTCTACATATACTCATTTTCTTCAGAACATCCAGTTGTAGTTGGTCTAACACAAAAAGGAGAAGAGAATGAAGAGAAACCAATAGCTTTCATGAGTGCTCCTTTGAAAGATGCATAGTTGAAGTATTTAGATATAGAAAGGCAAGCTTGTGCATTAGTATGGGCAGTGAAAAAATTTAGGCACTACATTTTGAGAAGCCAAGTAAAAGCCATAGTACCTGATGCAGTAGTAAAAATGCTTTTGATTCAAAATGACCTAGGGGAGAAAAGAGAAAAATGGATCACTATGTTGCAAGAATTTGACATGCAAATTATTCCAATGAAGTTGGTTAGAGGTTAGTCATTAGTATAAACAATAGCTAATACTGATCTAAACTTGGTGAAACAGTGGTACGTACTAAACACTAATGATGCATCAGGTTGGTATGATGACTTAAACACATTCTTGATATCTGGGAAATATCCAAATAAGATGAAGTCTTCTCAGAGAAGAGTCCTAAAAATAAAAGTATAGAAATATATGGTGCAAGGAGGTCTTTTATTCAAGAAAAATAGTGAAGGTATATATTTGAGGTGCTTGAATAGAGATGAGGTAGATAAAGTGTTGTTGGAATTGCATGATAAATATGGAACAACTCATGGTTCCCATTTGGCAACTACTCATAAAATTTTGAGAGCTGGATATTATTGGCCTATGATATTCAAGGACACAGAAAACCATATCTAACGCTGTCACATATGTCAAATTACAATAGATAAAGGGAGAAACTAGGCTAATCCATTACAGCTAGTTATTAAGTCTAGGCCATTTGCACAATAGGGATTGGATTTTATTGGAGTCATCAATCCTCCATCATATGCAGGACACAAATTTATACTAACAATGACAGATTATTGTACAAGGTGGACAGAGGCAACGTGCTGCAAGTTTTCCACTACTGAAGTAGTCACCAAATTCCTTGAGGAGAATGTTATTACAAGGTTTAGAGCTCCTTATTCTTTAGTATGTGACAATGGCCCTACATTTTCTTCTTTGAAATTTTCTAAATGGGCATTTGAACATGGAATAGTACTCAAATTTTCTTCAAATTATTATCCTCAGGGTAATGGGTTAGCTGAGTCTACTAACAAAATCCTATTAGACATCATCAAGAAACTAATTGTTAAAAACCCTAAAGAGTGGAATACACTGTTGAAGTATGCTTTATGGGTAGACAGAACAAAAGTAAAAGTAGCCTTATGTAATGCACCATATCACTTGGTATATGGGATGGATCCCATACTTCCAGTGAACTTAAGAATACCTACCTAGAAATTTTCTAATGAGTACCTAGGCTTTGATGATCATAGAGAAGCTAGGTTGGTCCAAATGTTATAATTAGATGAGAAAAGAGACTAAGCTATAGATAAATTTGCAAAGCATCAAGCTATAGTTAAAAGGTGGTTCGATAAGAGAGCAAGAGTCAAAACATTCAAAATATCAGATTGCTATTATGATGGGATAAAGCTCATGAAAAGAAAGGAAACCATGGAAAGTTTGATAAATTGTGGTTAGGTCCACTACAAGTTTCAGAGATAATAGGAGACAATACTTTTAGGTTCAAAACCTTAACTGGCGAAGATGTGCCATTACCTGTTAATGGTCAACATCTTAAGCACTATTTTCAAGATTAAAAGGTAAGTCAGTCCTATTGTGTATCATACTATAAATACTGTGCAGGTGTGGGTGTTTCCTGGTTTCTGTGGTTTGTTTTGGTTTTGTTGGTTGTTTGTTTTGTGTTTTGTTGGTTGTCTAGTGGTTTTATTATTTGTTGTTGGGTGGTTTGCTGTGTTTCTTTGGCTGAGGTATTTGTTTTAATTTTAGGGCATGTAGGAGCAGATTAGCAACCACTGAAAACAACAGAATTTGAGAAATTTAGGTTAATCATTTGAAATTTATACATAACTTGTTAAGACTTTCATGAATGTAAGGTGTTGTTTATGTTGTGAAAGATTTTATTCAATAATCATGAATTGAAACATTCAAAGAGAGTTTCTTACATGACACACCTAAAATCCTTGGGTTTGTTGAACATACCAGTGTAGGTGTTAAGTGAAAAATCAAAGGTCACCCTTGCTGCCATTGCAATTCTCAGCTTAATTGTAGCAAGTGACCACACCTTGCATTATGAACTTACAATGATAATATCTTATGAATTTATATGCTACACAGAATCATACCAATCAAATAAAAAAAAGGGAAGAAGGATTATACTAAAAATCCAAATTAAGTAAGGATTATGTCACAACATGCCCCATTTTACCCTTTAGCAAAATGAGGACCCTTGCTGTGGCTATTGCTTTTGGTTGGTGTGTTTGGTCTTGCTTGGTGGTAAAAGGGAAAATGGGGTAGGTGTTACAAAGTGTTGAAAATCAAGATGCCCAATGTCAGGAAAAGGAAATAGATGGTATTAGTGAATTCTTTGTGAAAAATGATTAAGGGTTTCTTTTTGAACCAACACAAAATTCCTAATATTTTGTGAGATATGAGGGTTTTAGTAAAATGCACTATTTTGGAGTTTGTATGTCATATACAAATTTATTTGTATATGAGATCTTTGTATTTGTCATGTTTTGTTTAATTGGGCTTTGGTATCTTGTGGAATACATCCACATTTCAAGTGTTTTCCCATTTGCATACAAGCTGGACCCGATTGATGTCCAAAAATTGAGTGAATAAAATGACAAGTCTGCACTTGCATAAAGGTTTGTATGCATGTTTAATGCAAACACATTCAATTTACAAAGTGGCAAATGTACATACGGAGATTCAAAAAGAAAGTAAAATCAAACATAGGGCAAAGACTGAGTTAAATGTTGATTCATATGCACGAATTGCATTAATTAGAATGATTAAGAGAATTAAAGAAAAATTACAGTATATAGTATGTCCACATAGATAATTTGGATGTAAGATACAGATACATACAAGAAGCCAATATAAGAAAGTACAATAATGATTAAAACACACCGAAATTGGTAAATATTGGCATTAGGGTATAAAAAAATGTACATTCAAGGAAAGAGTGTATCTGCAAGTATCACTGTCAAAATTTGAAGTTGTTACAGAAGGGGAGCCAAAAAAACTATGGAATAGTGCAGAGATTAACGATTCCTATAAAAGTCACCAATTCACACTATTTCTGTGAAATGACATAACCAATGTGAATATTGTGTTGATTCTAATCCCCTAGATAAATGTAAGAAGCTAAGGCCGACCATTGCCCAATAGCAGTGGCGGGCTAAGGTAGGGTCTGACAAGTTCATGAGGAATAGAAATCTTTCATACTAGGCTCCAAGAACATTGATCAGAGAGAGTTCTGAGGCTCGTGGAATGCCTACACCCAATTCTATTGTTGTAAGGATGTCAATGTCCATAACCCTATACTCAGCCTTGAAAATATCCTGAAATAGCAGAAGTACTTCCACTTTGTTTACACTCAAGTCCAAAATAGAAGTGAGGAACCATGAAACAATATCAGAATTAACTCTATATCTATTCTCACTAGTCAAGAAGCCTACTCCAAGCACCATCTTAATGGATTCTAATTCTAATTTGTAGAAAATGGGGTTTTCATGCTGAATAATCAATCCTCTCAAACGAGCATTTGAAATTGAACCAAAAAAAAGCAATATGTCGCTTAATACTACATAGACATATGGGAGTATTCATATTCATAGTAAGTAGCAACAAAGCTTGAAAAGGAATGAGAATTATTCATCACGCATATCCTTAAACAGAATTTCACACAGGTTACACGGCTAATCACCATTAATGGTGTTCGTGCGAGCTTGAATGTTCAAAATGGAATGAGTTAATTCAACCGTGCCAATAGTCCAGTAGAGTTAATATAATTCAATACATTAGATTCACTTAATCATGATTTATGGTTTATAGTATTAAATGCAGGGATGTAGTACAGACAAAAGGAGAGGGAAAAGATTGATTATTTTACGAAATAAAATGCAGAGTTACATGTATTTGGCATGCAATGCATAAGGTACAAAGGTGGACATGAAAAGAGGTAAAATAAGGTTAATGCTAAGGTAAGTATGTCTCCTTTGTATGTTTCATTGGTTGTATGTTAGCAGGAGGCATAAATAGAATACAAGGGTGGAATTATAAAAACGTTAAAGTCAATTGAAACAAAGGATAAGTTTGCATTTGTATTGAATAAAAGAAAATGTGTAGCTCATGCATAGTGATATACAAGAGGGGAATACAAAAGTAAGAGTGGATTAAAAGGTGGGAAATATATACATAAAGTAATGAACAAGGTTTTGAAACAGAGTCAGACCCGAAAGTGAAGTAAATAATGATGTATAAAAGAGGTTTTGCATTTTGCATGTATGTTATATGCAAAAGATATACAAAAGTGAAGGATTCAAAAATACAAACATGTAAATAACAAAAGAATTAAAAGACAGTTAAACATTTGGTAAAGTCCTCGACTTGTATATTAAAATGTATATCGAGAGATACAAAGAGATATACATCAGGAGATACAAAGAGAGGTACAAAAGGAGATACAAACAAGGTAAAGGTAAAACCCGATGGTAATTTTAGAAGGTGGTCAGAAATAACTAATGTCAGTGCTTTTGTAGGTATGAAAGATTGTATGTATACAAACCTGATATACAAAAGAACTAGTGCATTATCAATAAGAAATGATAGAGAAATTGAAGCAAAATGAATGCATCTTTTGTTTTACACTTGTATGTTAGATTGTATCTATTATATACATTGCAAAATATAAAAGTGAAATACAAATTTGAACACAAAGTTAAGTGTAACATTGATTTATAAGCTATTGTATGTTTCGGTTTGTATATTAAAGGATATGGAAAGTAATACACAAAAAAGGGATATACAAAGTCGAAATGGAAAGGGCAGGGAATTAATGGGTACAATGTTCAAAGGACAAAGTTGAAATGTAGAATTGAGCTTGAACGATGCATTAAATACAGCATTTAATGCATAACTAACAATGAAAAGGTAGAATTTAAACATGCTAGGGTTAAACTAAAGGGTTGTTTTACTTTCATTATTGCATCTTGAAAGCTAAAATTGCAGAAGAATAGGATTACTACATGGATTGAGCAAGGATTCAACAGTTGAATAGAATTTTAGAATAGTAATGATACGGCTGAAATGGTAAAACAGGTCAACACTTATAGAGTTAAGCTATCGTGAAAATAGGTATGTACCTGAAAACATTGTTACAATTCAGTTAATGAAAAATGCAAATTAGTTATGGGTAATTTCATTTGAAAATGTAAATGAATGGCAAATTACTATAGCTAATTAGGGAAATTAATCGACTGTGTTAAATAGCATGAAATCTAAAATAGGGAAAAGACAAAAGGGTTAGGGTAAATGTGGAAATGTAAAAAATTCATAGTAAAACCCTAGGAAGACGAAGTAAAACGAGAGGTTAAATATGCGAGTTTTCAAGAGGATGGCTCCGAAGCAAAAGAAGGTGGATTCAACAGACGAGGAAAAAGTAAAGGTAAAAAAAGAAATAAAGCCACGAAAAGAAACAAAAAAGGAAGAATTACCAATGCATAGAAGATATTTTTCTATGATTAGCACATGTGGAATTATGATAGGTACAAACGTGGGATATTATGATGCAGAGGATGTCTTCAAGAAAATCACATCATTAGATTCCAATCCCAATATGAAGTGCATCTGGGAGAAGGGGTTATACAAGGCTACGGAGTTCCCATTAGCCATGGAAGCTAAGGATCTAGTTTTACAATGTATAAGTAGATACGACACAAATACCAGAAGAGTAATGCATGAAGAATAGGTCATTGCTAATTTATCTACAGAGGGGATAGCCAGGATATTCAGATTAGAAATTGAGGATAAAATGCTAGATATAGATATAGATCAATATACAGATGATTTTAATATCAATGAAAGAGAATGCAAGAGTATAATCTTCTTCAAATGGTATAATGTAGAAAACAAACCTAAGGCAGTAGCGAGGGTACCAAAGAACCTCTATAGAATTGATTTCAAAGAGGAGGTACATTTGATGATTACAATGCTGAGTAGATTGGTAGGATTGAGGGAAGCAATAAAGTTTGAACCATGGATGTTCACTATTATCCAATTTATGAGAGAAGAAAAATAGGAGGATGGGAAAATTCATTGGGCCAAGGCTATTAGTATGGCCATATGGAAGTAGGCCATGTTAAGAAAGTAGAAAATGATGCCTTTCTATTTATCATCTTATGTTTTGTAGACATGTGCAGCTAATATTCAATCTTACATAGCTGGGATTGAAAAAATTGGGATCCTAGGAAATGGTCCAGGATAGAAATTGGTTTATGATTATTATCCAGATTTACAAGAGGATAATGCATTAAAGAAGTTTACTATGGTAAATGATGTATTTTACACTTATATGGTGAGAGTTTTGACTGGAGACAAGGATAGAAGGTTATCTGAAGAAGCAACAAGTACTATAAGTCCACATAGCTCGTGGTACATACAATTCTCTAATTTCACATATACCAGAACTGAGGGTTTTGAAGGAAAGCCATTCATGTTACCTAGATATCCTTTAGATAAACTAATTGTGTTGGAGTTCTCTAGGCAGAATTTGAATGCATTCAAGATTTATAAGAATTAGTGGAGCAAGGGAAATATCAAACTCCCTTGGGCTATTGGAAGGTATTCTTGTTACAGTGAAGAAGTAGCTGGTTATTCAAAAAAAGAACTGAGGTATTATAGTTTTGAGGAATTTCAATTGGCTAGATGCTTTGATCCTTTTTGTAGGATTCAAATGCATGTTGATCCTAAATACAAACATTAGATACATATTGAAATTATTGGTCTGACTACGAGAATTAGAGGGAAGTAAGAGAGTTCATCAGGGGTTGACAGTGGAATATATGAGGACAATGGGGGAAATCAATGTTCCCTTAGAAATTGAAGATGATAAGAAGATGTTGCATCATAGTCATGAGAACACAAGATTGAATCCCATTAATGAACCAGATTGGTCACAACCATGGGAAACATCTTTTGACATTCTTTGAAAACCAACTACTCTATTCTCTAAAACATGGTTGAAGGATTAGATAGAAGAACTCAAAGCTAAGGGTGTGGAACTTACATTTCAGAAAAAGGGCAAGAAAAGAGGAAGAGAAAGTAAGGATGAGTTACAATGTTTTTTTGAAAAGAGGAGAAAGATTGTAGAAACCAAAATCATTGAAAAAGATAAAAATGCAACTTTAATGGATCCTTATGCCTTAGGTATTATAGTAGCAATACCCTCAGTAACATTTGTAGAGGTAGAGTCATCAAGTCATGGCATCAGTGCAGAATAGACCCAAACAGTTGGGATGCCAACAAGACAACAAGTCATGAAGGCTATAGTGATTGAGTCTTCAATAGGAAAGGCACCATTACAAGATGAAGTTATAAGTTCTCCACATGTGTAAATTAAGCTGAAGGATATACCTACTTAATCCACACTAGAAGAAAGAAGACGGGGATATATGAGGGTTAAACAAGAACTGACCAAGGAGAAGCTGCAAGAGTCAAAAACCCATGAAATGAAGAAAGTATGTAAGATGGTGAATGTGTTAGATAATAGTAGTCATGAAGAGGCTATGGAAGTAGAAATTAGTACTAAAGAAGGACTTAGAAAGGAAGAAGAAAAAGATAAAGGCTCTATTGTAATAGAATAACATAATACTCAAGTATATATGAGGAAGGCACAAAGCCTAGGATCAAAAGGAGAAAATGTACAGGGTGATCTAGAAGCATAGATCCTTTTGGTACACTGGTATGACCTAATATAATAGAAGAAGTGCAAGTTATTACACAACAAATAGAGGAATTATAAAAAGAAGGACAGGAAAAGGTTACAAAGGAAACAGAGGTGCCAGCACAAGTAGAGAAAATAAGCATGATAAAAGAGGCACCAGTCCAAATCCAGGGGGTGACAGAAGAAGCAATATCAATGAATGTTTTTTATATTGATGTTCTAGATGTTCTTAACGTGTATAATGAACAAAGTGAACAAGAAGAAAATGTAGAGGAAGAAGAGAACAGGGAAAGAAAATAGGAGAAAGAAAAGGCTGCAGAAGAGCTTGATAAAGTTACAAGTCATCCCTCATAGGTAGATCAAACAAGCATACCTAAAAATGTGCAAGGGCAAATTGAAACAACAATGGAGGTAGAAAAGATATCGGGTGATCTTGAGGAAAATATAGAAAATATTTCTAAAGATGATGCTAAGCATAAAGAACAAAAGGAAAACATAGAAGGAGAAAATATAGAGCAGGATGATGAAGAAGAAGAAGACTGAGGAGAAGAAGAAGAAGAAAAAGAAGATGAAAAGGAAGAATCTGAACAATAGGATAATATACCACCAATCTTGGATCAATAGCATGCACAACACCATCCACAACAGCAACCACCACAATAAGAACATATAGAAATAGAGAAACCTTAAGAGGAGATAATCAATGAAGAAAAGAAAGCAGGGATAGGTATGAAAGCACAAGCTTGGATAGGTGCAGAAGTCCAGAGAGAAAAGGCAGAAATACAAGTAGTACCTATTGATATCAAAAGTTTGTTGGGAGGTCATCCAAGAAAGGAGAAAAGGAAAGCAAGGATTATTTCAGCAATAAAGAGAAATCCTTCTGGATCCAGAACTCTAGAGCTAGCTATACCTCAAAAGGAGAAAGTTAAAGGAGAAATGAGTATAGATGACTATAAATTGCTTAACATAGATCTTGGATATGTGACTAGGGAGCAACACATCCCTGAATAATAGGATATGTATAATGTTACCATTGAAATGATGAGGAAAGATAAAGATAAGTATGAATATTTGAAGGGACACATTGTCCAGCTACAACAATTTATCCATGGTATGTTTGATCCCAGTTCTAGTATGCCAGAGTTACCTATAGAACTAGCAATTTTATCTAAGGACCAAATAAATGATGATGGAGAATAAAAAAGCTGAGGTAGATAGTTTGATAAGTGGCTTAAAGAGTTTATGCATAAGGGAGAAGATATAACAAAACATGCAATGATAGGTTGGGATGTTGCTCTTACATGAAAAAACAAATGTAATGTTCTCATACATCACTGTTAGTCTAGATTAGAGGATTGTAGATTGGAATCAAAATAGCTCAAAGAAATGTAGAAAAGAGTGGAAGAGTTAATAAATGAAGGAGTCATTAATCCTAGAATGGCTAATCATTTACCACAGACAAGGTTAGGGTTGAAGTTTGAAGAGGATATTCTTAAAGGTTGTATCATGAATACTAGAGATATGGAAGAGGTTGTTGATAATATGGTAAGGGTACATATGAAGATAATAGAAAAACTCATTGGGCATGAATGCCTAGAAGTACCAGTATATGGCTTAGCAAAGGCAATTAAATAATTCAATGCCATTTATTCACCGTGTTTAGAGAACCTGGCATCAAATTTAAATATAGAAATGATTGATTTAGTTATGGGGATAAATGTAAAAATCAAGAAATATCAGAAGAGGGTGAAAGGTTTGGCAAAGCAAGACAAGAGGTTGAAAGAAGGAATTGAAGTGTAGGAGTATGCATGGGCAAAAAGTCAGGAGGGTGATCACACTTTTATTATAGGTGTGATAGGTAATTTTGCAGAGTACCTGAAGGAGTAAAAAGTATATCAAAAATGGGATACCATAAATAATGACATATGCATATGCTCAAGGATTCTTTTGGTTATCATCACCAACAAGAAGTCAACAAGGGGAAGAAAGTCAGCGAGGGTATCCTTTATTTTGAAAAGATTCTAAGGGTATCTTTTGGGCCGAGTAAAGATACCACAAAGGTATTTTAAGAATGGTTGGGGAAGGACTCCCATCATTGATCTATAAGATTTGAATGTAAACCATTGGATGGAATTTGTAACCGTAGTAGGAGAGTACCTTCAAGATCTATATAAGAAGCTCTATTACATGTATTTTAGTACACAGGGATTTTATAGTTTTGGCTTAAAGCTGTAGTTGTTAATTTTGTTGCCAGAGAGAAGATATTTCTTTTAGAATACTTTGAACATTTAGTGATTTTAGAGAGGAGGTCACCTGTGTCTACATCAAGGAGTGCATGGAATGTCCTATCTCCTTTGTGTATATGTTAGAAGTGTTTGTAAGTTTTGGTGATTTTTGTTAGTGCCTGAGTTGACTGGTAGTTTTTTGAGCAATTTTCATTCAGGCACTCTCCCTAAGTATCCAAAAAAAAAATGTTCTAAGTGTTGGGCCTCCTCAGCATTTTTCAGCTGCATCATCATATTTTCTTCAAAGAGGAGGTCATCATCATCATGTTTGTTTCGATGAAGGTCAGCATCATCATGCTCTCCGTCGACCGGTTTCTCATCGTCATCATCATATTGAAATATCGGGTGATGTTTGGTTATTATCCTGATGATGCTGAGGAGCTACAGTGCGCCCTGATTTGCTTGCGGGGGTGATTTCTCAAGTATCCGGTGATCTTTCATTTATCACCTTGCCCAGACATGATGATGATGTTGCCCCGATATCCTGAAGGGGTTATTCTTTGAGTTGTTCGACCTGACTTGTTTTTTCCTAAGGGTCGTCGTCATCATCATCATATTTCCAGTTATCATCCTGCTGCTTGCGGAGGTCATCATATTTTCTGCCTTCATGATATTTCGCCGGGGTGATATTTTTATCATCGGGTGATCTTGGTTATGATCATCCTGATCATGTTGTTGAAGAGTTCTAAGTGCGACCCGATATTCACTAGGGTCATCATATTTTGAACGTCAGGATGATCTTAGTCAATATCATCCTGATGATGTTGTATTACTTCTTGTTCGTTGTTTTGTCATCCTGATGATGCTGACGTCATCCTTATATATCAGGGTGATATTTGTTTCTCTGCCTATCTGCATCATGGTATTTCCGAAGGAGGGGGTGATATTTTCATATCACCCGGATATGTGTTTGTTCCAGCATCATGATGATGCTGATATCAAGGAGATATCTGCCTGCTGGCTTCGTGTATTATCTAGTGGGGGTGATCTTTTCAAGCATCATCATATTCAGTTATCGCCCCGATCTTATAGTGGAGCTACAGTGCAACCTGATATTTGTGCATCAGGAGGATATTTCCAAATATCCGGTTGTCTTCCGAATATCATGATGATGTTAATATGATGATGACGTCATCAAGGTCCGGGGGGGTCATATTTCTAACACTGATCATCTTGAAGAGACCTCCTGATATTTGCAAGCATGATGATGACGTCATCCGGATATGAGGAGGTGCGCAGTAGGCAGATATGATGATGACGTCAGCAGGATATGATGATGATGTCATCAGGATGTTCATCGGCCAGACTTTTGGTATAAGCTCAGCAGGAGGATGTTCCTCCGATGGATCAGGTTGTGCCGATTATCATGCAGGTTATATTTCAAATATCATGATGACGTCAGGGTGATATTTCGAACAACAGGATATCATGCTGCTGGAGGATGATGATGATGAGGTCTTATACTAGTGTTGTGAGGAGCAAAAGCACCGACATGATATATGCTCATGACCTAGTATATAAAGTGTTAATGAGGTTGCTGCGGGGTGCATGTGGGATATTGATATCCTGCAGTTTCAAATATCATGATGATGAATCTCGGCGGGAAATGGTTGCGATGCAGAAATGATGTTCTTCCCAAGGCCGCGGGTTGGTGCGCCATTAATGGCGATGGTTGCGAAGGTATGGACGATGGCATGGATGGATCTTGTACCCGACTGAAGGTGTACATCAGCGGATAGTAGCGCAGGGCTCGAGAAATCTTCCTGTCTCCTCCCCTACCTGCTGCATTCAAGTTTGGGCGTCAATCTGGTTGTGTTTGAGCGCCATTTTCCTGGTACTGTGTATCTGGCAGGATTTTTGGTCAACCTGGTAGTTAATGCTGTATACACCCTCCTGCTATATAATGCAGACGGTGTTATTTATTCAAGGTTGTTGAAAGTTGATGATTTTTGGCTCTGTAATCCAAAACCAGATGATCTGGTTGCTCTGTACAGTCTAACTTGTGAGTTTATGTATCTCCTGTTGTACGACTTGGCATGAATCCACTGATTTCATGGTTGATCTTATATGAGTAATGCTATCTTAGCATGTGTTGTGTTAATTCTGTCTCCAGTATTGCATGTATTCTTCTTCTGGATCTGGATATTTGCGTAATGTTTAGATTCTAGAGCATAGAATTCCTATGTTGAATGTCTGATCTTTTAACCTCTGCTCAAGGGGCAGATTAAACTATTTTCAGGTTGAACATTGGGAAGGGTATACTGCAGTAGGGATGCCATAAGTAGAGATAACTTAACACTCTTCATTGGGAGATATCTGTAAGGCAGATATCATGTGTATCCCCCTGAAATCCAGTTTTAGCTATTCATGCTGATCATTCACAGGTGTATGTCTACCGACTCCAAGCCCTGGATAGGCACCAATCATGCTGTGTTCTTGTGTTATACACCATGTCCAGCTTTGCATCCAAATTCATATCAAACCATTTCATACTTCCACCTGTTAGTTGTAGGAGTAGGATTAGGAACCCCCTGCATGCTCTCATACCCAACCAGACATCATGTCCAAGAATGTTGCTAGCCTTGTGATCTATCATGCAGATCTTGGTCCATACATGAGAGTATTTTGCCTGTTGTTGTCAAGATTAGATCTTTCTATCTTTGAGCTAGTCAAGGTTACATCTTGAGTTATAGGGATACCCCCCTTGGTGCGGCAGAACCAGAAGTGAAGGGGAGGAGCTCACGCAACCTCCTGTATTCAGTTGGCTGAGTCTGCCTGTGCATTAGAAGTGGCAAATCCTAATGCTGATTCAAAGAATGTCAACAGAATGGCGACTCTACTGGGGATGTACTAAAAAATGATATACTTGTGGCCCATCTGAGTCACTAACAAAATGATGCTCTGCTGGTGGAATGAACCTGGAAAAGTAGCTTTCAGCTATTGAAAATTTTGTCCTCTCTGGAGAGGTGGCGACTCTGCAAAAAAGATCTAAATGCACATGAAAGATAGATGTATGTTATTGGTTGAAAGATGTACATATTTCTGCATCTGTATGAGAAAAGGTACCTTGTTACTTCCCCTTTATTTGCTATTTTACTGCATAAGTTAGATGCCAGGGGAAGCCTTAGGTCTTAGACAGACAAAGGATGTCTAAGAGTAGGATTTTTATGAATCCAAGTATGAATTATCCCATACTCAGTGGTGAAATGTTGGATAAAGGAATAGAAGAGATAAGAAATAGGTTGATATTCTTAGAGGCTGAGCAGGCCCAGTTAAAAAGCAGTAACCCTGTTGTGTCTGCCAGTCAGAAAGCTAAACCTCCTGTCAGCCCTTTTGATCCTTTGTATGACCAACTGGATTTGTCATGGGTGGATTATAAAGTAGAAACTATGCCTGCTAGGATATACTGTCAGATGCCTAGATTTAGTGGTCACAGTATATGTGATGGGAATGCACATATCCAAAATTTTCACAGTTTTATGGGAAAACATTCATTTAGAGATGAGGATATGTGGATGAGGTTTTTTGTTAGGTCCTTTGATGCAAAAGCAAAAGACTGGTATTTGAGCTTTCCAAAGAAATTTTTTGCTTGTTGGGATGAGCTTGCTAACTGTTTCAAGGAAGAATTTGCAAAAGAACCGGCTGATCTTGTTGTAGAATTGATGAGAATCAGAAAACAAGATGAAGAGCCATGTGTTGATTTCAGTCATAGGTTTGCAGTAGCCCTTTCACATGTCCCTGAAAGTTTCAGACCTGATATTTCAGCCTGTGTTGGCATATTCTTTGAAGCTTTTGAGGAGGGCTTTAGTGCAGTACTGAGGGATTTCAAGGTGACAAGTATGCAGATGGCATACAGGTTCATAGAAAAGATAGAAAAAACCAGAAATGTGTACCTGCTGAAACCCCTGTCCCCAGGCTTTGGTGTGAGAAATGGTTATGAAGCTGCAAATGACCAAATGATTATGGCATCATGTGCAGATAAAAATGAAAATAAAAGCATAGAGGTTGAGACTGCTGTGTTTGAACATAATGCTAACAATACTGCTCAACTGGATTGTTTACCAGTTGAGGATGCCAGTGAAAGGACTAATGAGAATTCCCATTGCAATGATGAGGCATCTGACCATGAAAACAATAACGAGGTTGTGGACAGCAATGAGCAATTTTTGGAATGGACTTGTGGAGATAATTGTGAGTATTGTACTCAAGACAGAGAAGATATAAGCAAACAGAGAAGCAGTCCTATGTGTGACCCATTGCCTACCTTTCAAACACATGGAGATCATGAAGAGCAGTCAGAAATTGAAATAAGTGCTAGTTCAGAGCATGATTGTTTTTCATTTGATGGCTGTTTTGCTTATGACACACAGGCTGATACTCCTCCACGGAGTGAATCCATTGGTGATGAAGATGTGTGCTCTGCTGCCCATGAACAAATGGCATATTATGATGAAACTGATGCACCTGGGTCACCCATTTATGACACATATGGTGATGAGGATCTGTCTGAGTATGGTGAGGATCTTGACACTATTTTTGACTTGGATTCTGTTTCTCATCTTGATGAAAGAGGAAACAACATACATCAGGTAAGTGACTATGAAAATGTGCCTGATTTGAAAGAGGTGCCAGAGCCTGATCTTTTCCAGCTTGGTGCTACTATTGGTTGTGTACATGATGTACACAATTGTGATTTTGAAAGCTTTTCTTTTGATGAGCCAGCATATAATGCAATGAGCCTTGATCTTCCTAGTTTTGTGGTGGACTCCGAGTGTTTCCTATTTGCAGTCCAGCTAGGAGATCATGTTGCAATGCATGATGATGATATAGGTGATAAGTGCTATATGCCATATGAGTATGCATTGCTTGATAAATTCTACACCCACATGGCACATGATGTTGAAGGTTATCTGCACAGGGGTGATAATGACAAGCCAAACCAGAGGATTGAATATGCAGATGACAAGATTTGTTTGTGGGTGGATCCTGATAGTATCTCCAAGCTTGACCCAGTGCATGCAGATGAAAACAAGATATTTGACAAAGGGAGATACATGTTTTTCTTTTCTTGGTGGCCTTAGACCATCAAGTGTGTTTGGTGATGCAGGTCAGTGCGGTATTTGACTCTGTGCCCAATGGATAAGGGACTGGTCTGCATCCCAGAGATCTGGGGTTCTCGCTGCAGGTTTTCACCTGCACGTCCCCAGACAGAGCCACTGTTAGTGCCTGAGTTGACTGGTAGTTTTTTGAGCAATTTTCATTCAGGCACTCTCCCTAAGTATCCAAAAAAAAAATGTTCTAAGTGTTGGGCCTCCTCAGCATTTTTCAGCTGCATCATCATATTTTCTTCAAAGAGGAGGTCATCATCATCATGTTTGTTTCGATGAAGGTCAGCATCATCATGCTCTCCGTCGACCGGTTTCTCATCGTCATCATCATATTGAAATATCGGGTGATGTTTGGTTATTATCCTGATGATGCTGAGGAGCTACAGTGCGCCCTGATTTGCTTGCGGGGGTGATTTATCAAGTATCCGGTGATCTTTCATTTATCACCTTGCCCAGACATGATGATGATGTTGCCCTGATATCCTGAAGGGGTTATTCTTTGAGTTGTTTGACCTGACTTGTTTTTTCCTAAGGGTCGTCGTCATCATCATCATATTTCCAGTTATCATCCTGCTGCTTGCGGAGGTCATCATATTTTCTGCCTTCATGATATTTCGCCGGGGTGATATTTTTATCATCGGGTGATCTTGGTTATGATCATCCTGATCATGTTGTTGAAGAGTTCTAAGTGCGACCCGATATTCACTAGGGTCATCATATTTTGAACGTCAGGATGATCTTAGTCAATATCATCCTGATGATGTTGTATTACTTCTTGTTCGTTGTTTTGTCATCCTGATGATGCTGATGTCATCCTTATATATCAGGGTGATATTTGTTTCTCTGTCTATCTGCATCATGGTATTTCCGAAGGAGGGGGTGATATTTTCATATCACCTGGATATGTGTTTGTTCCAGCATCATGATGATGCTGATATCAAGGAGATATCCGCCTGCTGGCTTCGTGTATTATCTAGTGGGGGTGATCTTTTCAAGCATCATCATATTCAGTTATCGCCCCGATCTTATAGTGGAGCTACAGTGCAACCTGATATTTGTGCATCAGGAGGATATTTCCAAATATCCGGTTGTCTTCCAAATATCATGATGATGTTAATATGATGATGACGTCATCAAGGTCCGGGGGGGTCATATTTCTAACACTGATCATCTTGAAGAGACCTCCTGATATTTGCAAGCATGATGATGACGTCATCCGGATATGAGGAGGTGCGCAGTAGGCAGATATGATGATGACGTCAGCAGGATATGATGATGATGTCATCAGGATGTTCATCGGCCAGACTTTTGGTATAAGCTCAGCAGGAGGATGTTCCTCCGATGGATCAGGTTGTGCCGATTATCATGCAGGTTATATTTCAAATATCATGATGACGTCAGGGTGATATTTCGAACAACAGGATATCATGCTGCTAGAGGATGATGATGATGAGGTCTTATACTAGTGTTGTCAGGAGCAAAAGCACCGACATGATATATGCTCATGACCTAGTATATAAAGTGTTAATGAGGTTGCTGCGGGGTGCATGTGGGATATTGATATCCTGCATTTTCAAATATCATGATGATGAATCTCGGCGGGAAATGGTTGCGATGCAAAAATGATGTTCTTCCCAAGGCCGCGGGTTGGTGCGCCATTAATGGCGATGGTTGCGGAGGTATGGGCGATGGCGTGGATGGATCTTGTACCCGACTGAAGGTGTACATCAGCGGATAGTAGCACAGGGCTCGAGAAATCTTCCTGTCTCCTCCCCTACCTGCTGCATTCAAGTTTGGGCGCCAATCTGGTTGTGTTTGAGCGCCATTTTCTTGGTACTGTGTATCTGGCGGGATTTTTGGTCAACCTGGTAGTTAATGCTGTATACACCCTCCTGCTATATAATGCAGACGGTGTTATTTATTCAAGGTTGTTGAAAGTTGATGATTTTTGGCTCTGTAATCCAAAACCAGATGATCTGGTTGCTCTGTATAGTCTAACTTGTGAGTTTATGTATCTCCTGTTGTACGACTTGGCATGAATCCATTGATTTCATGGTTGATCTTATATGAGTAATGCTATCTTAGCATGTGTTGTGTTAATTCTGTCTCCAGTATTGCATGTATTCTTCTTCTGGATCTGGATATTTGCGTAATGTTTAGATTCTAGAGCATAGAATTCCTATGTTGAATGTCTGATCTTTTAACCTCTGCTCAAGGGGCAGATTAAACTATTTTCAGGTTGAACATTGGGAAGGGTATACTGCAGTAGGGATGCCATAAGTAGTGATAACTTAACACTCTTCATTGGGAGATATCTGTAAGGCAGATATCATGTGTATCCCCCTAAAATCCAGTTTTAGCTATTCATGCTGATCATTCACAGGTGTATGTCTACCGACTCCAAGCCCTGGATAGGCACCAATCATGCTGTGTTCTTGTGTTATACACCATGTCCAGCTTTGCATCCAAATTCATATCAAACCATTTCATACTTCCACCTGTTAGTTGTAGGAGTAGGATTAGGAACCCCCTGCATGCTCTCATACCCAACCAGACATCATGTCCAAGAATGTTGCCAGCCTTGTGATCTATCATGCAGATCTTGGTCCATACATGAGAGTATTCTGCCTGTTGTTGTCAAGATTAGATCTTTCTATCTTTGAGCTAGTCAAGGTTACATCTTGAGTTATAGGGATACCCCCCTTGGTGCGGCAGAACCAGAAGTGAAGGGGAGGAGCTCACGCAACCTCCTGTATTCAGT
Source organism: Cunninghamia lanceolata (assembly GCA_027924645.1). Classification (NCBI taxonomy): domain Eukaryota; kingdom Viridiplantae; phylum Streptophyta; class Pinopsida; order Cupressales; family Cupressaceae; genus Cunninghamia; species Cunninghamia lanceolata. The sequence goes on along the minus strand of BSBN01000985.1, from coordinate 3,782,804 downwards.
TGGCTGAGTCTGCCTGTGCATTAGAAGTGGCAAATCCTAATGCTGATTCAAAGAATGTCAACAATTTTGATCAATGTAACAAGAGTCATTATTACATTGTAAAATTTGTATGACTTTGTGCTTCAAATAAAGGTAAACTTAGAATTCTGCATCTATTACAAAGTGTTTTCTAATTCAGGATTTACTTGATGTATTTTCCTTTGAAAGATTGTAATCTCTTATGTATATTCATGAAACTGCTTGGGATTTTACATATGTGGATTTGATTATGTTGAATTGTTCAAGTTATTGTATTCCTTAGTACATAGATAACAAAGCATTTAGATCCTATTTAGAATGATGTTTCTAACCCTAATCTTTCTAACTTTTCTCTAACAAGTGATAAACAATTAGCTAAAAGGCAGTTATCTAAAGGAAGTTGTTGAAAATCCTATTAAATATGTGGAAATGCTAAATATTTTTGATGATTTTCATAAAGTTTGAGAAATCAAGTTTGTTTATGTAAAGTTCATATAAAGTTTGACTTGAAAGTTATAAATAGTTGCAAAGGATCATTGATTTGAGAGTTATTATGAGATATTTGCATATAGTGGACTATAATTGCCAGTGACAAAATCCTTAGATTAAGGCCCCTTGAATAAAAAATAGCTTTGCATTGAACCATGAGTGAATACAACACAACCATGACCTAGTTTACGTAGACTTGGAATTGAGAAATATTTGCAAGAATTCTCCATATTCTTCAAGATAAGATAAGATCCTCTGTGAATTTTATCTCTGTATGTTTGAATAAAATTGACATCAACAGGTGATTTATCAGATTTTCTCAACTTGCAGCCAACCATCATGGGAGTACACACCGGTTTGGATTCTCCCATACCAAACTTCTTCAACTATTCTTTTACATACTTAGACTGAGATATGAAGATTCCATTATCTGATTTATTAATTTTTAGACCTAAAAAGAAATTCATTTCATCGAACATGGACATCTCAAATTCTTTTTGCATTTGACCAGCAAATTTCATACACATACCTTCATTGCCTCCAAAGATGATATCATCAACAAAGACTTCAACAATGAAAATTTGATCACCATTGATTTTGAAGTAGAGATTACTATCAACAGTATCTTTATTGAACCCTAACTGCAATAGGTACTTGTTGAAGAGACCTAATTTCTCAAGTTACTACTTGGAACCTCATTCATTCATTTGTTGGTTTTGTTCATCATTCATCGGCAAGGTTTGAATTGTCGGTGAACTCTTGAACTTTTCTCATCGGGTTCAATGGTTCAATGGGTTTAATGGTTCAACAGGTTCAACCAGAAGACTTGAACTTCACTGGACAGGTTCAATGGTTCAACAGGTTCAACCATTAGTTCAATGGTTCAATAGGTTCAACTGGAAGACTTGAACTTCGCTTGTCAGGTTCAATGGTTCAACAGGTTCAACTGATGGAGATTGAAGGGTTGGACATCGGCAAGAAAGATCCATCGGTGTTGTTCAGTGATATCTCTCTAATTACTTATGTCACTCTAATGAAAGCTATCCGCTAGAGTCTTCCGGTAGACTGGTTGGTCTTGTCGGCATAAGTGTTGACAATTAACACTCTTGTGGTCATGTATATATTTTACGGATATGACCGATGTCTGGTGCATGTGGGACTAATGAGTCCTCTTGAATGTGAATAGTCAGATGACAGTTATGCGATGGTTGGAGAGAATGATGCTGAGTCAGTTGGAATGAATAGTTAGGGCAGAAGTGAAAATAGTTTTGTTCTTGAAGACTATGGTTTATATACAAATTTGGTGAGCTTATTAGATGAGGATGATGAGATTTGATTATATTATTCATTCTATAGATGTACAGATGATGTGAACGGTTTGTATGATTTTTTAGAGAATCGATACCTAAGCAAGATAGTTGGGATCTTTATGTAAATTTTCTAAGCTTACTGTATATAAAGATTGTCTCTCTTGTGGTGGTGGGTTTTTTACCCGAAAGGGTTTTCCCACATACATCTGGTGTTGTTCTTTGTTATCTTGCATGTTTATTCTATTTTTCTGGTGTGTTTATCTATGTATTTGAATTAAACATTACCTATCTGCATTATCCCCTTTGAATTGACATTAGGGAAGCTATATTCTGCACCTCTACTTTCCTTACAAGTGGTATTAGAGCCTGGCCAGTTGTGTTATCTTTGTTGGTAGGTTGGGTTTTTTGTGTTAGTTCTGTGAGTGGGAGTTTTGTAGAGGTCTATTTTGTTAAATAAGATGGCAAGTACATCAGGAAAGATAAACATTGAAAAGTGCAATGGCACAAACTTTGAGTTGTGGAAGCTTAAGGTTGAAGATATGTTGGTCGACAAAGATCTTTGGGTTTCTGTGTCTGGGACTAAACCTTTAGCCATGAAGCAAGAAGACTGGGACTTGGCAGATAGGAAAGCCAAAGGACTGATAAGATTAAGTTTAGCAGATTCTGTTCTGTTGAACGTCCATGAGGAGAAGACTGCAAATGCTTTGTGGAAGAAGTTGGGAGATATTTATTAGGGCAAGTCCTTGGTGAATAAAATTTTCCTCAAAAATAAGTTGTACTCTCTAAAGATGGATGAAGGTGCATCTGTAGCAGACCATCTAAACTCATTTAATATGATTGTTGCACAGTTGATGTCTGTAGGTGTAAAAATAGAAGAGGAGGACTGATGTATGCTTCTATTGTGTTCCTTACCTGACTCATGGGATCATCTTGTGATGGCTATTGGAAGTACAACAACTATGTTTACAACTGAAGTAGTTGTTGCCTCGTTGTTATCTGAAGAGATGTGGAGGAAATCTTCTGAGATGGCCAAAGAGGGCCTATCTGTTCGAGGTAGATCAAAGGAAAGAGACAAGAAGAAGGACAAGAATTGTAAGTCCAAATCAGAGGGGAGATCAAAATCTCCTCGTAAAAAGTTCAAGGTGAAGTGCTGGAATTGTGGGTAGAAAGGACACATTAGAAGAGACTACAAAGAGGAGAAAAAGAAGAAGAAGAAGAACTTCTTTGACACCGATTCTTCTCAGAGTGATGTTGATGCCTTCATTGCTGCTTTGGTAATGCTTGCATCTGAAGATGTATGGCTGGTGGATTGAGGAGCATCTTTTCATATGACATCTCACTGAGAATGGTTCACAAAGTATGAACCATATACTGGTGGGAAGGTGTTCCTGGCAAGTGACTCGACACTGGAAATTGTTGGCCGAGGAAGAGTCAAAATCTAGTTCCTGAATGGTAGAATAAAGGGAATGAATGGAGTATTACACATACTAGGTTTGGCTTAAAATTTACTTTCTATTATTAAGATTAATGATGTTGGAGTGCAAGTTACTTTTGTGAATGGTGGCTGTAAGTGTTGATAACTGAGAGGGGGGGTGAATCAGTTATCCTAACCTTTCTTCCAATTCAAACATTTAGATCCACTTAGTTATTCATTAGCATAGCAATTGATCATCCATAAAAGCATAAAGCATAAACATCAGAGCAGATAAACATCAACACATTAAACACCAAGATTTTGACATGGAAAACCTGGTTAAGGGAAAAACCACGGGATGATTAAACCAAGTATTATTCTCTGTTAGAAGAATAAGAAAAAGATGGCACCTACCAATTAGGGCTCACAGCTCGAGCACACTACTCACAGAGAGGCACACTGCCTACAAGAGACACTGTCTACACAGTGATAAGAATCACAATCTTGAACTGGAGAATGACATCTTTACCATGTCCAGATCAGTGCCATTTAAGCCCAAAACACTTGCTCTGCCTTTCGTACTTCTCTTCGCTATGCCACACACATCCACACTGAGACCCTCAAACTAAATTCACAAACACTTATTTATACAAGGCATCAACTTAGGAATAATCATCTAAGTCAGCAAACATCCATAATAACATTCGCAAGGCGTGTAAAACATCCAGTGAGCCTGTCACAGGAAGAACACCAACAACCGGTGGTCATAACACCAAATCCAACTCTAACTTCAATGCGGACCACCAACATGAACTATACATGATCCAACAATCATCATAACCTTCCCTAAATCAACAAGAACTTCCGTACTTCATCAGCTTACCAGAATTCTTCTCTTCATCATCTGAAACTTCAAGAACACAGTCTATCGCCACTATCACAATGCAAGAGGTACTTCCGGACCTCCAAATCATAAACAAATTGAGATGACACATCAAAAGGACATCCCAAACACTCCTTCCAATCCGCAAAATAGGATAATTCAATACCAGATCTCACCGGACCTTTCTATGACCATCTGTCACCTTTGAACACTTGCTAGAACTGGTTTCACACAAATAGCCATAACTTCTTCAGTTCTTTATGCAGACCTCTGAAATCTTAACTGGATCATCTTAATACTCATATCTATAAACCCTTTAATCCACATCCTCTGATCCTCAACCTATTGAGTACATTTGCCTTCTTCTCATCATTATTCTTCACTGTTCCTGATTGAGACTAATTTTCTCAATATCCTCAGCACACAGCTCATCCGAACCTTCTTACTAATGCAATATGAGTATGTTGACATCAATGACAACATTGGTTAACCTCATACTTGCAACAATCTCCCCCTTTGTCATTGATAGCAACATATGATGTGAAAAACCATCAAGACAAGAACTTCTCTTTTCTGTCACAGCTCCCCCTATTAGCAACAACTCTTCACATGTCTTCTCTTCTTTTACTGCTCCCCCTTTGATCATCAGCTACTTGTTTTTCACATGTCTTCTCTCCCCCTTTGACATCAATCTCAAAGGGCTCATACTTGCACTTGTAACACATCAGAATCATACCAGTTGCTCCCCCTTAGTAGCAGCTCCCCATCATCAATCTGGATCACAAGATATGACTATGATATCCACTGGGCTGATGCACATTAGTGCATCCTAGTTCATCATCAGAGGGGCCATGACCCCTAACTTCTCCCTGAGATACTCAAAAGAGTCTTTGGGAAGAGGTTTAGTAAAAATATCTGCAAGCTGATCCTTGGAGGCTACATACTCCAATCTGACTTCACCCTTGTTCACTTGTTCTCTCAAAAAGTGAAATTTGATAGATATATGCTTGGTCTTAGAATGTAATACTAGATTCTTAGAAATATTTATTGCACTTGAATTATCACAGAAAATTGTGATAGGCTCCTCATATTCTACTTTCATGTCTCTTAACATCTGCTTCATCCATAAGATTTGAGTGCAACTACCTACTACTGTAATATATTCTGCTTCAGTTGTACATAGAGATATTGCCTCTTGTTTCTTGCTTAGCCAAGAAACCAATCTCTTTCCCAAGAAGAATGCTCCACCACTGGTGCTCTTCCGGTCATCCACATCTCCTGCCCAATCTGCATCTGTATATGCATGAAGAGAGAAATCCTGATCTCTAGGATACCATAGGCCATACTCAACTATCCCCTTAAGCTATCTAAAAATCCTCTTGATTGCCATAACATGAGATTCTCTAGGGTCAGCCTGAAATCTTGCCACGAGACCAACAGCCTGCATTATATCTGGTCTAGTCTGAGTGAGATACAATAATCCTCCAATCATTGATCTATACTTGGTCTGATCTATCTTAGAAGAGTCATCATCTTTGCTCAACTTACATCTGGTTGCCATAGGAGTGTTCATTGGCTTTGAATCTTCCATTCCAAATTTTCTCAACAATTCTTTCACATATTTGGTTTGAGAGATAAAGATACCTTTCTTTGTCTGAGTAATTTACAGACCCAAGAAGAAATTCATTTCACCAAGCATTGACATTTCAAACTCACTTTTCATTTGATTTGCAAAGGTTTTACACAAACTATCTCTTCCTCCAAAAATGATATTATCAACAAATACTGCAACAATCAAGATGTTTTCGTTATCTATTTGGAAATATAGATTACTGTCAGCAATACCTTTGTTGAAACCAATCTGCACAAGATGCTTATCCAACCTTTCATACCATGCTCTTGGGGCTTGCTTCAATCCATACAATGCTTTCTTCAACTTGCAGACCATATCATCATGATCAGATAATTGAAATCCATCCGGTTGTTCAATGTATACTTCTTCTTCCAAATCACCATTTAGGAAGGCAGATTTGACATCCATCTGATATACCTTGAAGTCTTTGAAGGCAGCATATGTAAGAAATAATCTGACTACTTCAATTCTTGCTACCGGAGAAAAGGTTTCTTCAAAATCAATTCCTTCTATTTGAGAGTAGCCTTTGCAGACCAATCTGGCTTTGTTTTTGATTACTTCACCAACCTCATTTAGTTTGTTCTAGAAGACCCATTTGGTTCCAATCACATTCTTATTTCTAGGTCTAGGAACAAGAACCCAAGTGTGATTTTTTACAATTTGCATCAACTCTTCCTCCATTGCTTTGGTCCAGTTTTCATCATTGCAAGCTTCATTTATTGTCTTAGGTTCAATCTTTGAAATCAGATAGTATTCATTTGAATTTTGAGCAATTCTCCTCCTTGTTTGTACCCTTTGTTTTTGTCACCTATGATCTGATCTTCAGAGTGATTTAAAGTTACATACCTTGGAACTTTGGGAGTCTCCTGCACTGCTGTTTCTTGATCAGGTTCATTCAGACAAACCTCTTCTTCCTAATTTATCAGATCAGTCTGAATCTGACTTTTAGGAAGGGATTGAGTTCCTTGAACTAGAACACCATCCTGATCATCTTCATCATATTCATTAAACCTTGAGGGCTTCTCAATTCCTTCATCAACCTTCACATTTGTACTTTCTATCATCTTTTTCAGTCTCTTATTGTAACACCGGTATGCTTTGCTTTGAGTGGAGTAACCCAAGAAAATTCTTTCATCACTTCTAGCATCAAACTTTCCTAGATCTTCATCTCTTTTGATGTAACACTTGCTACCAAATACTCTGAAATATTTCTTAGTAGGAGTTATACCAAACCAAAGTTCATAAGGAGTCTTACCGGTATTGTTTCTAATTTGAACTCGGTTAAGAGTGTAGACTACAGTGCTGACAGCTTCTCTCCAAAACATCTGAGGAACATTTGCTTCCATCATCATTGTCCTGGAAGCTTCCTGGATGGTCCGGTTCTTTCTCTCAACTACTCCATTCTGCTGTGGAGTCCTAGGAGCAGACAACTGTCTCTTTATGCTATGCTTCTCACAAAAGTCTATGAATTCACTGAATGTGAATTCACCACCACTATCAGACCTTAGATACTTTAGTTTCAATCTGGTTTGATTCTCTACCATAGCCTTGAAGATTTTGAACTTCTCAAAGGCTTCTGATTTCTCTTTCAGAAAGGTAACCCACATCATCTGGGAATGATCATCAATCAGTAACATGAAATATATATCACCTTGCATACTCTTGATTCTTGTCGGACCACATAGATCAGTATGAACTAATTCCAATAATCCGGTAGAGGACTAATCTTTGCTTTTGAAAGAGACTCTACTCTATTTACCTAGCTGACACTCTTTGCACAAACTATTTGTAGGTTTCATTAATTTTGGAAGATCTCTTACAGCCTAAATATTGCTTATCTTGATGATGTTATCAAAATTTACATGACACATCCTTCTATGCCATAGCCAACTCTGATCAACTTGAACAATCAAACAACTTTTATTTGAACCAACCAAATGGAAGATATTACCTTTTGTTTGAGTACCAGATGCAATCTCAGTTCCAGAGCTTTCAAAGATCCTGCATCTTCCATTTTTGAACCAGAGATCATAACCTTTGTCTACTAACTATCCAACACTGAGAAGATTGTGCTTCAGACCTTCAACATATAGTACATTATCAATTTTGCTCTTTCCATCAAAAGAAATAGTTCCCCTACCTCTGATTCTACCTACAGAATTGTCACCAAACTTTACCATTCCTCCTTCATACCTTTCCAAATCTAAGAACTTGCTCTTGTCACCTGTCATATGGTGAGAGCATCCACTGTCAATAACCCAATCATCCCTTTCTTCAACTTGGGCAGCCAAAGCTCTTTCCACAACCTTGTGATTGACAGATTCAGAGGATATTGAATCTTCTTCTTTGATGGCAATAAACACCCATTCATTTCCAGATTTGCTTCCTAGTTCTGATTCATCATCTGTTACTCCTTCATTATCATCTTCTTCATGAACATAATAACAGTTCTTTTGGAACCTTTGTCTGTTAGCATTTGACCTTGTAGATCTTTGCAGACATCTTGAAGCAAAATGACCAATCTTATTGCAATTGAAGCACTTAAAGGGTAATTTTCCTTCATACATACCAGATCCTCTTGGCAGTCTTTTTGCAATGAGGGCTTCAAGTTGAGCTATTTATGCTTCTTCCTCTTCCATGTCTCTTCTTGCTTGATCATACCATGACATCTTCCTTGAAGAGTTTTCTCCCAGATCAAATCTCTGTTTTCCTTTCAGATAGGCACTGGCTTTGAAAGCAGATTCAGTCTTGGGGGGATCATCTCCAAACTTAGTCATTTCAAATGCAGCTAGTTTGCCAGCCAATTGTTCTCTTGTGACAGTTGTGTGGGCTCTGAATTCATCAATGGTAACAACCTTGATTTTGTAGGCAGCAGGAAGGGATATGAGAATTTTGCAAACAATCTCATTTTCATCCAGAGTTCCACCAGCATTTCTAATTCCACATACCAGCTCATTTACTCTTGGCATAAAGGTAGTGATATTTTCATCATCTCTCATCTTCAATCTTTCAAATTTCCCTTTCAGACTTTGCAACCTTGCACTCTTAACAAACTCATCTCCTTCATGCAGAAGTTCCAGTTTAACCCAGATCTCATATGCAGTTGGTAGGTCAACGATATTTGAGAGCTCTGAATCATTCAATGTGCTTAGAAGAGCTTCGTTGGTCCACAAATTGTTTTCAGCATCTGTGATTTCATTTAGAGTTGTTGGACCACCCTGTGGAGGTACATATGGTTTTGAGACCATGGCCAAGTATGCTTTTCCCATACACTCCAAGTGACATTTCATGCGACCTTTCCAGAGAGTGAAGTTGGTTCCATCGAACTTCAGACTATCCTTCTTGTATGACAACATCCTAGATCTCCTCAAGTGGTTAAGCTTCTTTTAGAGGAACTTAGCTCTGATACCAATTGTTGATAACTAAGAGGGGGGTGAATCAGTTATCGTAACATTTCTTCCAATTCAAACATTCAGATCCACTTAGTTATTCATTAGCATAGCAATTGATCATCCATGAAAGCATAAAGCATAAACATCAGAGCAGATAAACATCAACACATTGAACACCAAGATTTTGACGTGGAAAACCCGGTTAAGGGAAAAACCATGGGGTGATTAACCCAAGGATTATTCTCTATTAGAAGAATAAGAAAAAGATGGCACTTGCCAATTAGGGCTCATAGCCTAAGCACACTGCTCATAGAGAGGCACACTACCTACAAGAGACACATTGTCTCCAAAGTGATAAGAATCACAATCTTGAACTAGAGAATGACATCTTTACCATGTCCGGATCAGTTCCATTTAAGCCCAAAACACTTTCTCTACCTTTTGCACTTCTCTTCACTATGCCACACACATCCACACTAAGACCCTCAAACTGAATTCACAAACACTTATTTATACAAGGCATCGACTTAGGAACAATCATCTAAGTCGGCAAACATCCATAATAACATTCACAAGGCGTGTAAAACATCCGGTCGGCCTGTCACAGGAAGAACACCAACAACCGGTGGTCATAACACCAAATCCAACTCTAACTTCAATGCGGACTGCCAACACAAACTATATATGATCCAACGATCATCATAACCTTCCCTAAATCAACAAGAACATCCGTACTTCATAAGCTTACCAGAATTCTTCTCTTCATCATTCAGTACTTCAAGAACACAGTCTATCGCCACTGTCACAATGCAAGAGGTACTTCCAGACCTCCAAATCATACACAAATCAAGATGACACATCACAAGGACATCCCAAACACTCCTTCCAATCCACAGAATAGGATAATTCAATACCAGATCTCACTGGACCTTTCTGTGACCCTCTGTCACCTCTAAACACCTGCCAGAAGTAGTTTCACACAAACAGCCATAACTTCTTCAGTTCTTTATGCGGACCTCTGAAATCTTAACTGGATCATCTCAATACTCATATCTATAAACCCTTTAATCCGCATCCTCTGATCCTCAACCTATTGAGTACATTTGCCTTCTTCTCATCACTGTTCTTCACTGTTCCTAATTGAGACTAATTTTCTCAATATCCTCAGCACATAGCTCATCCAAACCTTCTTACTAATGCAATATGAGTATGTTGACATCAATGACAACACTGGTTAACCTCATACTTGCAACAGTAAGATTACTAGAGGTTCTATTGTACTGGAAAAGGGTGAACACATTAGAATTTTGTATAGGTTAGATGCTAAACCAGTGTGCTATAATAATGTCTTTGCAAAATCTAAAAAAGCTACTATTGTAACACATGATGTAAACTCTATGGAAGTTAAACTTCCTATAGAGAAAATAATGCTCTGGCATCATATACTTGGTAAAATAGGTGAAAAAGGTTTAAAAACCTTGAAAAATAAAAACCTGGTAGATGGGCTAATTAATTGTAATCTAGAGTTCAATTTCTGTGAACATTACATATATGGAAAACAAAACCGTGTTTCTTTTTACTCTAGCTCTCATAATCTTTTGGTATTCTGGACTATGTACATTCTGATGTTTTTGGTCCAATTGATGTTCTTTCTCTATCTAAATCAAGATATTATGTATCATTTATTGATGATTATTCAAGGAGGGCATTTATATATTTTTTGAAAAATAAATCACAAGTGTTCAGTCAGTTTAAAGATTTTAAAAATCGTGTGGAAAATCAGGCTGGTAGAAAAATAAAATGTTTGAGAATGGATAACGGTGGTGAATATTGCAATGCAGATTTTGATAAATTTTGTTTTGCTCATGGAATAAAAAGGCATAAGACTACACCTTATACTCCACAGCAAAATGGAGTTGCTAAAAGGTTAAATCAATCATTGATGGAGAAAGCAAGAAGTATGTTGAGTTATGCTAGTCTTGAACAAAGATTCTAGGCTGAGGCAGTTGCTACAGCTTGTTACTTGCTGAATCATTCTCCTACTTCAACATTGGTTGATAAGATGCCTATGGAAGCATGGTCTGGAAAGAAGCCCTCTCTAAGACATCTCCATTTCTTTGGCTATGAGGCATATGCTCATATTCCTGAGGTAAAAAGATCTAAGTTGGATTTTAAGGCAGTCAAATGTATCTTTATTGGCTATGGAGTCAGTGTTAAAGGGTACAAGCTTTGGAATCCTGAAACTAAAAAATTAATTTACAGTAGGAATGTAATTTTTAGAGAGCTGAAACCTTTGGTTATTGATCCTCAGCCGGAGAAGACAGAAAGAAGAAAGAAAAGAGTGTTGTTAATATTCCTCTAACCCTTATAAAAGAGGAACAAATACCAAGTGTAGATGATTCAGATGAGAGTTCTAGTAGCTCCAAAGATTCTAATCCAGAGAAAGAACCTGAACCTGCACCTCAGCTATTGAGGAGGTCTACACGTGAAAGAAGACAACTAGATAGGTATGGATTTTTAGTACTTGATTCAAGTTGTGCCTATGCTTTGCTTACTAATACTGATGAACCTAGGAATGTGAAAGAAGCTATTAGTTTACCTGAATCAGATTCTTGGTTGGAAGCCATGGATAACGAAATGTCATCGTTGGAGAAAAATGGAACCTAGGATCTAGTGCCCTTGCCTAAAGGTAGAAAACTTGTGGGTCGTGAGTGGGTATTTAAAAAGAAATATGGTCCAAATGGTAGTATTGATAAGTACAAGGTAAGACTGGTTGCTAAGGGGTATTCACAAAAGGAAGGTATAGATTATGGGGAAATCTTTTCACTTGTAGCTAAGCTGACATCCATTAGATTTTTGTTGTCACTTGCAGCAGCATATGACTTTGAAATTGAGAAGATGGATGTGACAACAACATTTCTTCATGGGGACCTTGAAGAAGAAATTTCTATGTCCCAGCCAGAGCATTTTGTGGTAAAAGGTAAAGAACATCTGGTATGTAAACTTAAAAAGTTTCTTTATGGTTTGAAGCAATCTCCCAGAATGTGGTATCAAAAATTTGATATGTATGTTTTATCTTTGGGATATGTGAGATCTAAATCTGATCACTGTGTCTATTATAAAACTAATGGTGATCAGATTCTTATAATTGCACTGTATGTGGAAGACATGTTATTCATTGGCAATGGTAAAGGGATGATCTCAGATTTAAAATCTTAGTTGTCCTTGAAATTTGAAATGAAGAATCTGGGGGTAGCGAAGTACATTCTAGGAATGGAAATCAAAAGGGACAGATCTAAAAGAAGGCTTTGGCTCAACCAGAGCAAGTATATTACCAATGTTCTTTATAAATTAAATATGTCTGATTGCAAACAGTTAGTTGTTCCAGTTTTGCAGGGAACAAAACTATCTATTGAAGATTGTCTAGAATCTTCGAATGGAATTGACGACATGAAAAAAGTGCCTTATGCAAGTGTTGTTGGTAGTTTAATGTACGCAATGGTCTGTACCAGACTAGACATTGCCCAAGCAGTGGGAGTTTTGAGCTGATTTACGGCAAATCCAAGCAAATCACATTGGGATGTTGTGAAGAGAGTTATGAGGTATTTTAAGGGAACTTCTAACTATGCTATTTGCTATCATGGAAACTCAGTTGGATCTCAAAAATCTATCAGCATTCAAGGATATGTTGATTTTGATTGGGCAGGGGACATTGATAGTAGAAGATCCACTAGTGGATATGTATTCACGTTAAATGGTGGTGCTATCAGTTGGATCAGCAAGCGACAGGTTGTAGTTGCTTTGTCCACAACAGAGGCAGAGTACATGGCAGCTACTTGTGCATGCCAAGAAGACGTTTGGTTGAAGAGGTTGTGTTCTGATGTCAGTTTTGATGCAAGGCAGATACAAATTTAGTGTGACAGTCAAAGTGCTATCTGTCTGGTGAAAAATCATACTTTTCATGCTAGGACAAAACATATTGATGTCCAATATCACTTTGTTCGTGATATGGTGGAAGACAAAAAGGTAAAGCTAGGAAAGATTGATACCTTGAAAAATGTTGCAGATGCCTTGACTAAACTAGTGAGCATAGCCAAGTTCAAATGGTGTTCAGATGAAATGGGTCTTCGGGCCCATAATTCTCAATAATCATATGAGGATTAAGAGGTAGCAGTAATCTCTTCGACAAGTGGGAGATTGAAAAGACCCAATGTCTCAAGTTATTGCTTGGAACCTCACTCATTCATTCAACAGGTTCAATGGTTCAACAGGTTCAACCGGAAGACTTGAACTTCACTGGACAGGTTCAATGGTTCAATAGGTTCAATCGATGGAGATTGAAGGGTTGGACGTTGGCAAGAAAAGATCCATTGGCATTATTCAGTGATATCTCTCTGATTACTTATGTCACTTCAATGAAAGATATCCGCTAGAGTCTTCTGGTAGACTAGTTGGTCTTGTCAGTATAAGTGTCGATAGTTAACACTCTTGTGGTCATGTATATATTTTATGGCTATGACCGATGCCTAGTGCATGTGGGACTAATGAGTCCTCTTGAATGTGAATAGTTAGATGGCAGTTATGCAACGGTTGGAGATAGCGATGCTGAGTCAGTTGGAATGAACAGTTAGGGCAGAAGTGAAAATAGTTTTTCTCTTGAAGACTGTGGTTTATATACAGATTTGGTGAGCTCGTCAGATGAGGATGATGAGATTTAATTATATTGTTCATTCTATAGATGTACAGATGATGTGAACGGTTTGTATGATTTTTTAGAGAATTGACACCTAAGCAAGATAGTTGGGATCTTTGTTGTAACTTTTCTAAGCTTACTATAAATAAAGACTGTCTCTCTTGTGGTGGTGGGTTTTTTACCCGAAAGGGTTTTCCCACGTACATCTAGTGTTGTTCTCTATTATCTTACATGTTTATTCTATTTTTCTGGTGTGTTCATTTATGTATTTGAATTAAACATTACCTATCTACATTATCCTCTTTGAATTGACATTAGGGAAGTTGTATTCCACACCTCTGCTTTCCTTACACTTGCACAACTATGCATACTAGGCTCTAGGAGCTTGCTTGAGTCCATACAAAGATTTCTTCAACCTGCACACATCTCCTTGGTATGATAACTTAAATCCTTCTGGTTGCTCAATGTAAACTTCCTCTTCGAACTCACCATTCAAGAATTTAAACTTTACATCCATCTAATACACCTTAAAGTCTTTGTGGGATGCAAATGCTGGAGAAATATTCTTATTGTTTCAATCTGAGCCATTGGAGCAAAAGTCTCTTCAAAGTCTATTCCTTCAATATGAGAATATCGCATGCACACAAGCTTTACCTTATTCCTTACAACCTCTCCATTCTCATTCAACGTATTACTGAAAACCCATTTGGCACCAATAACATTTTGTTAGTAGGTGTGGGAACTAATTCCCAGGTATCATTCTTTTCTATCTACATTAACTCTTCCTTCATGGCTTTTGCCCAACTTTCATCATTGCATGCTTCATTTACAGTCTTTGGTTCAACTTTTGAAAAAAAATAGTAATTCACTTGTTCTTTTTCAACTCTTCTTCTTGTTAGTACACCTTTGTTTTTGTCACCTATAATCTGATCTTTAGAATGATTAATCCTTACATACCTAGGAGTCTTGACAACATCTTTCAAATCCTCTTCTTCATCTTGACTGTCTTATTTCTCATTTTTCTCTTCATTTACTATATTCATAGGTTCATCTAATTCATAGTAACTCAGGTCTAGTGTTCTTTCCTTTCTTTCATCCACCTTTACATTTGCACTTTCAACAATCTTTTTGAGCCTTTTGTTGTAGCATTGGTAAGCCTTGTTCTTGGTAGAGTATCTAAAGAAGATTCCTTCATCACACCTTGCATCAAACTTCCCTAGATTTTCATCTCTTCTAATATAACATTTGCTTCCAAAGATTTTGAAATACTTTACTGTAGGAGTTTTTCCATACCACAATTCATAAGGAGTTTGAGTACCATTACCTTTCACTTGACCTCTGTTTTGTATGTAAACAACAGTATGAATATGTTGTCAAGAGACACTACTCTGGAATAGACTTGTATATTTCCATTGATGGCAACAAGGCTTAGAGATACCTTCAACATGATTAGAAGACCCTACTCCAGAAAGTCATATTGGAATTCAGGTCCGATTGGCAAAATGGCTAAGTATGGAAAAAGTTCAGGTATGAGATAGAAAAAGGATTAGTACTCCTCTACAAGATAAGATCTGAAGATGTGATCTACATATAATATTCATTGATAGTAATTGGTCTTATATTCCAATAGTCAAGACATCACTTTCTCTGAAAGTCATCTGATGAAAAGGCAAAGTTTCAAGTTAGTAGAAGTAAGATAGAAACAATTAATAGTGCAGAATGAAGTGGTCCACATTCTTCCACATTAGCATGTTTTGTTCTGTGGAGTTGAGGATGTGTTAAGAAATCAATAATGATTGTTGAATATGATTTGTGAAGCCCCATTTGGTCAGTAGCATGAGTTGTGATGTGACAGAGGAACCTATCATATATGTTATTAACGAACAAGCTGACAGGCTGGTTAAATCCTTATGCGGAGAAGAAATATGAGTTGGATGATAAATGTAAGTGGTTGTATAATTAGAGATGACACATATGAAGACATGTACATGAAGGTTTGGATCTACAATAAAGATTTAACACAAGAACAAGCTAACAGAATATAACACTTGGCATACACATTTCTCAATTTGCTTGCCGGCCTGATCATGAGAAAGATTTAGTTGCGGATATAATTAAATGTAAGTGGTTGTATGATTAGAGATGACACATATGAAGACATGTACATGATGGTTTGGATCTACAATAAAGATTTAACACAAGAACAAGCTGATAGAATATAACACTTGGCATACATGTTTCTCAATTTGCTTGCCGGCCTGATCATGAGAAAGATTTAGTTGCAGATATAAATAGAGGATGAATTTTGATGTTTGGTTGTTGTGAGAAACAAAAATAGATGTGGATACGAAATATGTGAAGTTATAATAGCTGTAGTAAATGAAGAAAGATCTTGAGCATATGTAAGAGCATAACAGAGAAATAGGAGTAGACTGAAATAAAGAGTTCTAAGTCAGTTTTTATGAGTTCAATTAGAATTGTAACCATGCATAAGTAGATGCAATCTCAACAGTTGTTTTTTTCCAAGTGAGCCATCCCTCTTCTTCTTTCTTCTAATTGGCAGTGAGCCTTTTATTTTGAGTAGTGAGCTCTAGGCAGTGAGCCCTAAGGTAGTGAGCCTTTTGTAATTTGGTGTTGTTATAACTAATAAAATTCTATGGGTTAATCCCCACCGTGGTTTTTCCCTCTTTGGGTTTTCCATGTAAAAATTTTGGTGTTCATGTGTTATGTCTTTGTGGTTGTTCATTTGTTTAATATATTTTTACATAATTGAATTTGGTAAATGGGTTAATGAGAAAGTGCATAAATGGTTTTTTCAGAACACTAATTCACCCCCCATCTCATTGTTCATTGTGTTCAACAATTGGTATCAGAGAAAGGTTCCTTGGAAGAAGCCTAACAACTTGAGGAAGATCTGGAAAGGAGATCTTATGGAAACCAAAAGGTATCTCTCTTATCCTAAAGCAAGTCATCATGGTAGCATTCAGATTGGTGATCATGTATATGTTTGCAATATATAATTCCAAGTGGTTCTAAAAGATCTTAACAACTCTAAAGCTAACATCAAGGAAGTAGATTATTGTATTTTGAAACTAAAAGAGCAAATCAACAAACCTCAAGAAAGAAAGAAAGAATTATGTGAGAAATTAAAACAAGCAAGTGAATCCTTAGAAAATCTTCTTAGGGTGATTGAAGAAAAGACCAAGATTGAGGAATATCTAAACCAAGTTGTGAAGAACAAGTCAGAAGAATGTGAAAAATTGGAGAAAGAAGTTCTACTCTTAAAGATTGATTTAGAAGTAGCCAACAACTACAAAGAAAAATTCAAAATAAGATCTATATAACTCGATGAGTTGCTGGTCAGTCAAAAGTATCTAGATGATAAGCAAGGTTTGGGATTTGAAAGGGGGGAAAGTTCAAATTTAGGGCAAGGCAAATCTAAAGAAGGAAGAGGCAGAAACCATCCAATAAGGAATCAAAGAAGAAGACCTAGAAGACCTCTAGTCAGGCAACCAAATACACAATGGTATCCATCTTTCAATGGTTATTGTTTCAAATGCAATAAGTATGGTCATAGGGGTACTCAGTGCAGAAGTAGAATAAATCAAAATTTTCCATTCTTCTTTGGTAAATGCTTCAATTGCAACAAAGTTGGTCATAAAGTAAATGAGTGTAGAAGTGTGTCAAGAAATAATCCAAGTAAACCAAGGAACATCCAATTCTTCAATGGAAATTGTTTTACATGCAAAGTATTTGGGTATATGGCTAATTAGTGCAAATCAAGACCAATTCCCAATTATACAAGAAATCAAGGTCAAGGAAATGTTATTTGTTTCAATTGTAACAAGACTAGACACTTTGCCAAATTTTGTAGAAGAAGAAACTTAACAAGAGATTATTCTACAAAGAAGGGGAAAATAGAACAAAGAAATAACAAGGGCAAGAACAAAGATGATCCGGTAGAAACCAAGAATGAGATTAGCAAGATCTGGATTGGGAAAGATGCTAATGAAGTAAAGAATGGATCCGCACCAGTTTATGGTGTAGATACTTCTTCTGGGAAGTGAATTGGGAGACCTAGCTTAGCAGGAGTAGTGTTGAAAATTATAAATCCCCCAGCAAGAAAGTTGGTGCTGAAATATAGCATGGACATATAAGGTGAACTCCGACAAGATAAATCCTCAGAAAGAAAAACTGAAAAAGATTGAGCCAATGTGGAACATTGCGGAGCAATTTCAATCGACTATATCTATCAATAGGAGACAGATAGCTTTCTGGAATAAGCATTAATGACACTTAAGTTAAGTCATGTGGAGGATAAAAGGGAGAAACCTAGCAAAAGACAGAAGGTAGATGAGCCTCAAGCCACATTAACTCTTGAAGATGTATTAAAGTTTGTTATTGTTGATGGAAATCTGAAACCTATGGCTAAATTTTATTATTATTACAATGATGCTGATAAAAAGATTTTGGAAGAAGCTACCATAAAGAATTTGAACATATAAAATAGAGCTCTCATTGAGATCATTGGTGAACTCCCAAATACTTTGGTAGTATTCTATCAGTTAGAAAGGAAGCTGCAATGGCAAAGGACATTAAACTCAGAGAACATACATTGATAAAATTATGTCCAAATATTACTCCAAAAGAAAAGGCCAAAATCTCCAAAGCACTTAATAATGAGTTCAGATCAAAGAAAATAATGAATGCACTGATGATAGGAGAAATTGATAAAGTGGTCAAGGAAATAGAGGAGATCATTTTGGAAATACTAAAGAAGTACAACATCCCTACCATCTATGATAATGAAGTAACAAATGGTGGAAATGATGCATTTGATCCAGAAGTAAACCCTGAACAAGAAGCAAGAAAAGATGATCATGTGCCTAAAGAGATGGAAGCACCTGCAATGGAAACTTGAATAACACCTTCTTTGGAAGAACAAAATGACAAGGAGAAACTAGAAGAGGAGCACATCAAGGAAACCTCTCCATCAAACCACAAGGAGGATGCTAATCCAAAACAGAGCTAGAAAGAGGAAACTTGGAACAAAGCAAGAGACACTGCAAATATCTTAGTTGATTCTGGGAGACAACAAGATCTAGATGAATTAGAGTTTATTCAAGGGCCAATTAACTTAGACTCATTATCATCTATGCAAAAATTTAGATTAGTGTCTATTATTTAGGCCAAGGCACAGGAAGAGATGCTTAAATCACTTGACCAAGATAGCAAGTTGATCAGTGATGGCACCAACATTCTAGAGAAGATGATGCTAACATTTCAAAAGGACACTGCATTATCCTCCACTAATCAATTCAAGGGCCTATTGAACTCTGTAAGTACACATTTTGAGTCTTTTGAAAAATTTGTAGAAGTAAAAGTTAAAAAGGAGTTTGATGAAAAGTGAATGGTTGAGTTGAAGACTATGATAGCTAGAGATAAATCTCTATTTGGAAATGGAATAAAATGCATACAAAGTGCCATTGAACTGGTAAGTAAAATATATAAATTTTGTTTTATCTTGGCCAAAATTTACAAAGGAATTAGAAGATAAAATCAGAGACTTAGAACTCAAACTATTTAGTATCTCTGATACATACAATCCAGTAGTTGAGTCAATAAATGTCAAAGAAACACAAGTTGTAAATACTCACAATGATTTGAGCACTTTGATGAAGAAAAGGGAAGAAATTAGAGATAATTTGTAACAACTTAGTGTTGCAAGTATGGGTTTAACCGGTGTTGTCATTGATGTCAACATACTCAAGTTGCATTAATGAGAAGGATTGGATGAGCTGTGTGCTGAGGATATTGAGAAAATTAGTCTCAATCAGGAACAGTGAAGAATAGTGATGACAAGGTAAAAGTCCAAGATAGGTTGAGGATCAGAGGATACAATTTAAAGGGTTTGTAGATATAAGTCTTGAGATGCTCCAGTCAACTTTTCAAATGTCCACATGAAGATATGAAGAAGTTATGGTTGCTCGAGTAGAACCAGCTCCGATAGGTGTCCAAAGGTGACATAGTGACACAAATAGGTCTGGTGAGGTACGGTAATACATTATCCCACTCTGTAGATTTGAGGAAGTGTTGGGGAAGTCTATGTGGTGTGTCAACACATTAAGTTCATGGTTTAAAGGTCTGCAAGTATCTATTCCTTTGTGACAGTAACGGCAGACTGTGTTCTTGAGGTTTCAAATGAAGGAGAGAAAGATTCTGGTAAGCAGATGAAGTGCAGATGTTGTTGGTGATTCAGGAAATCCTGTGATGATCTTTGGACCAGTTCTAGTTCATGTTGATGGTCTGCATTGAAGTTAAAGTTTGTATTTGAAGAATAATCACCAGATGTGATATTCTTCATGAGATTGGCTGACTGGATAGATTACACATCTTGCGGATGCTTTTGTAGGTGGTTGTCGACTTAGATGTTTGTTCCTAAGTTGATGTCATGTATAAATAAGGTATTGCGAAGTCATTCCAATGATGCACTTGTGGATATGAGTGTGTGGTAGCAAGGAGAAGAGTGAAAGGCAGAGCAGAAAGTCTGGCCTTAAATGGAACTGACTCAAGCATGGTGAAGATGCTATTTACTAGTTCAAGTATGTGATACTTATTCTTTTATAGATAGTGTGTCTCTTGTAGGCAGTGAGCCTCTTATGAGCAGTGTGCTCTGGCAGTGAGCCCTAATTGGCATGTGCCATTTTGTTCCTTCTATTCTTCTAACAGAGAATATTATCTTAGGTTAATCACCCCGTGGTTTTTCCCTTAACCAGGTTTTCCATGTCAAAAATCTTGATGTTATGTGTGTTAATGTGTATCTACTCTTAACTTGTTGCATTATGCTTTCATGATTGATTTACTATCATGCTTGTGTGGAGTTAAGTATTTGATTTGGAAGAAAATTTTGGACAATTGATTCACCCCCCCTCTCAGTTGTCTACCCTAAGTCTAACAATTGGTATCAGAGCCAAGTTCCTCTGAAAGGAGGTTAACTACTTGAGGAGATCTAGGATGTCATCCTACAAGAAGGATAGTCTGAAGCTTGATGGAACTAACCTTGCTCTTTGGAAAGGCAGCATGAAATGTCACTTGTAGTGTATGGGATTTACATACTGGTCCATGGTCACAAAAGCTTATGTACCTCCACAGGGTGGTCCGACAACCCTAAATGAAATCACAGATGCTGAAAATAATCTACGGACCAAAGAGGCTCTTTTAAGTGCATTATCTAACTCAGAACTCTCAAATGTTATTGATCTACCAACTACCTTTGAGATTTGGAGTAAACTGGAACTTTTGCGTGAAGGAGACCAGTATGTTAAATGTGCAAGGTTACAAAGTCTAAAAGGGAAATTTGAAAAATTGAAAATGAGAGATGATGAAAATATTACCTCTTTTATGCCAAGAGTGAATGAGCTGGTCTGTGGAATTAGAAATGCAAGTGGAATCCTGAGTCAAGAAGAGATCATTGGAAAAGTTCTCAGATCCCTTCCTGCCTCTTATAAAATCAAGGCTTTTGCAATCAAAGAATTTAGAGCTCACACAACAGTCACAAGAGATCAATTGGTTGGTAAGTTGGCTGGTTTTGAAATTGCTGAATTTGGAGATGATCCTCCAAAGACTGAATTTGTATTCAAAGCCAGTGCCTCTGTGAATGGGAAACAAAGGCTTGATCTGGGAGAAAACTCTTCAAGGAACCTATAATGGTATGAAACAACAAGAAAAGACTTGGAAGAAGAAGAAGCTGAAACTGTTCATCTTGAAGCTCTTATTGTAAAAAGACTGCCAAGAGGATCCGGTAAGTATGAAGGGAAATTACCTTTTAAGTGTTTTAACTACAATAAAATTGGTCATTTTGCCTTAAAATGTCTGGAAAGATTTTCAAGACCAAATCCTAATAGATCAAGGTTTCAAAAGAATTGTTACTATGTTAATGAAGAAGATGATAATGAAGGAGTAACAGATGATGAATCAGAGACAGGAAACAAATCCAGTAATGAATGGGTGTTTATTGCCATCAAAGAAGAGCAACCAATATCCTTTGTATTTGTCAATCATAAAATTGAAGAAAAAGCTTTAGCTGCCCAAGTTGAAGCAAAGGATGATTGGGTCATTGACAGTGGATACTCTCACCATATGACAAGTGACAAGAATAAGTTCTTAAATTTGGAAAAGTATGAAGGAGGAATTGTAAAGTTTGGAGATAATTTTGCTAGTAGAATCAGAGGTAGAGGAACTATTTCTCTTGATGGAAAGAACAAAATCGGTAATGTACTATATGTTGAAGGATTAAAGCACAATCTTCTCAGTGTTGGATAGCTGGTGGACAAAGGCTATGATCTCAGATTCAGGGATAGAAAATGTAAGATCTTTGAAAGTTCTGGAACATAGATTGCATCTAGTACTCAAACTAAAGGTAATATCTTACACTTGGTTGGTACTGGTAAAAGTTGCCTATTTGCTCAAATTGATCAAAGTTGGTTATGGCAATGGAGGATGTGTCATGTGAATTTTGATAATATCATCAAGATAAGCAATACTCAGGCTATAAGAGATCTTCCAAAATTAGTGAAACCTACTAATAGCTTATGCAAAGAATGTCAGTTGGGCAAACTGAGTAGAGTCACATTCAAAAATAAGGAATTGTCTTCTACTAGACAATTGGACTTAGTTCATACTGATCTTTGTAGTCTGGCAAGAGTTAGGAGTATCCAATGTGATAGATACTTCATGTTGCTAATTGATGACTATTCCCAGATGACATGGGTAACTTTTATGAAAGAAAAATCAGAAGCACTTGAGAAATTCAAAATATTCAAGGCCATGGTGGAGAATGAAACCAAATTAAATTTGAAATGTTTGAGGTCTGATAGAGGTGGAGAATTCACATCTGGTGAGTTCATAGACTTCTGTGAGAAACATGGAATAAAGAGACAGTTGTCTGCCCCTAGAACTCCACAACAAAATGGAGTAGTTGAGAGAAAGAACCAGACCATCTAGGAAGCATCTAGGACCATGATGATGGAAGAAAATGTTCCTCAGATCTATTGGAGAGAAGCTATCAGCACTGCAGTCTACACTCTCAATCGAGTTCAAATTAGAAACAATACCGGTAAGACTCCTTATGAACTCTGGTTTGGCATTCCTCCCACTGTAAGATACTTCAGAGTTTTCAGTGGCAGATGTTACATTCAAAGGGATGAAGATCTAGGAAAGTTTAATGCTAGAAGTAATGAAGGAATATTCTTGGGTTACTCTACTCAAAGCAAAGCATACCGATGTTACAACAAGAGACTGAGAAAGATTGTAGAAAGTGTAAATGTGAAGGTTGATGAAGAAATTGAAAGACCCTCAAGAAGTCATGAGTATGATGAAGATGATCAGAATGGTGTTTAGATTCAAAGTATCTAAGCCTCTTCTGAGAAACAAAGTCAAGTTGATCCGGTAGGACAGGAAGAAGAGATAAGTCTCAATGAGACTAATCAAGAGTTAGATGTGCAAGAAACTCCCAAAGTTCCAAGGTATGTAACTCTAAACCACTCTAAAGATCAGATCATAGGTGACAAAAGAAAACGAGTGCAAACAAGGAGGAGAATTGCTCAAAACTTAGATGAGTATTGTCTAATTTCAAAGATTGAACCTAAAACAGTAAATGAAGCCTGTAATGATGACAACTGGACTAAAGCAATGGAGGAAGAACTGATGCAAATTGAGAAGAATCACACTTGGGATCTTATTCCCAGAACTAGAAAAAAAAATATGATTGGAACCAAATGGGTCTTCCGGAACAAATTGAATGAAGCCAGTGAAGTGATCAGAAATAAGTCCAGATTAGTTTACAAAGGTTACTCTCAAACAGAAGGAATTGATTTTGAAGAAACTTTTGCTTTGGTGGCAAGAATTGAAGCAGTCAAATTATTTCTTGCATTTGCTGCCTTCAAAGATTTCAAAGTGTATCAGATGGATGTCAAGTCTGCCTTCTTGAATGGTGATTTAGAGGAAGAAGTGTACATTGAACAACAAGATGGATTTTAATTATCTGAGCATGGTGATATGGTCTACAAGTTGAAGAAGGCACTGCATGGATTAAAGCAATCCCCAAGAGCATGGTATGAAAGATTAGACAAACATCTCTTGAAGATTGGCTTCAACAAAGGTACTGTTGACAGCAACTTATATTCCAAAATTGATCATGAAAATATTTTGATTGTTGAAGTATTTGTTGATGATATCATCTTTGGAGGAAGAGATAGTATGTGTAAGACCTTTGCAAATCAAATGAAAAGTGAGTTTGAGATGTCAATGCTTGGTGAGATGAATTTCTTCTTGGGTCTGCAAATTACTCAAACAAAGAAAGGAATCTTTATTTCCCAGACAAAATATGTAAAAGAATTGTTGAAGAAATTTGGAATGGAAGATTCAAAACCAATGCATACTCCCATGGCAGCTGGATGTAAATTAAGCAAAGATGATAACTCTCCTAAGGTAGACCAGACAAAGTATAGATCAATGATTGGAGGATTATTGTATCTCACTCAAACCAGACCAGATATAATGCAAGCTATTAGTCTTGTTGCGAGATTCCAGGCTGATCCCAGGGAATCTCATGTCATGGCAATCAAAAGGATTTTTAGGTATATCTAAAAGGAACAGTTGAGTATGGTCTGTGGTATCCTAGAGATCATGATTTCTCTCTTCATGCATACACAGATGTAGATTGGGTAGGAGATGTGGATAACCAGAAGAGTACCAGTGGTGGAGCATTCTTTTTTGGAAAAAAGATTGGTTTCTTGGCTAAGAAAGAAACAAGAGGTAATATCTCTGTCTACAACTGAAGCAGAATACATTGTAGTAGCAGGTAGTTGCACTCAAGTTTTGTGGATGAAGCAGATGCTAAGAGATATTATAGTAGAATATGAGGAGCCTATCACAATTTTCTGTGATAATTCAAGTGTAATAAATATTTCTAAGAATCCAGTGTTGCATTCTAAGACTAAGCATATATCTATCAAGTTTCACTTTCTGAGAGAGCAAGTGAACAAGGATGAAGTCAGACTAGAGTATGTGCCCTCCAAGGATCAGATTGCAGATATTTTTACTAAACCTCTTCCCAAAGACTCTTTTGAGTATCTTAGGGAGAAGTTAGGGGTTATTGCCCCTCCAGTGATAAACTAGGATGCACTGATGTGCATCAGTTCGGTCGATATCACAGTCATATCTTGTGATCTGGATTGATGATGGAGAGCTGCTACTTAGGGGGAGCAGCAGGTGTGATTCTGAAGTTGCAAGTATGAGCCCTTTGCCATTGATGTCAAAGGGGGAGAGAAGACATGTGAAAAATAAGTGGTTGATGATCAAAGGGGGAGCAGTACAGGAAGAGAAGACATGTGAATAGTTGTTGTTGATAGGGGGAGCTATGACAGTAAGGAGAGGTTCTTGTCTTGATGGTTTTTCACATCATATGTTGCCATCAATGACAAAGGGGGAGATTGTTGCAAGTATGGGTTTAACTGGTGTTGTCATTGATGTCAACATACTCAAGTTGCATTAATTAGAAGGATTGGATGAGTGATGTGTTGAGGATATTGAGAAAATTAGTCTCAATCAGGAACAGTGAAGAACAATGATGACAACAAGGTAAAAGTCCAAGATAGGTTGAGGATCAGAGGATACGGTTTAAAGGGTTTGTAGATATAAGTCTTGAGATGCTCTAGTCAAGTTTTCAAAGGTTCTTATGAAGATCTAAAGAAGTTATGGTTGCTCAAGTAGAACCAGCTTTGACAAGTGTCCAAAGGTGATAGAGTGACACAGACAGGTTCGGTGAGGTCTGGTAATGCATTATCCCACTCTATAGATTTGAGGAAGTGTTGGGGAAGTCTATGTGGTGTGTCAACTCGTTTGGTTCATGGTTTGAAGGTCCACAAGTATCTACTCCTTTGTGATAGTAATGGCAGACTGTGTTCTTGAGGTTCCAGATGAAGGAGAGAAAGATTCTAATAAGCAGATGAAGTGCGGATGTTGTTGGTGATTCAAGAAAGCTTGTGATGATCTATGGACCAGTTCCAATTCATGTTGATGGTCCATATTGAAGTTAAAGTTTGTATTTGAAGAATAATTACTGGATGTGATATTCTTTGTGACACTGGCCGACCGGATAGATTACACGTCTTGTGGATGCTTTTGTAGGTGGTTGCTGACTTAGATGTTTGTTCCTAAGTTGATGTCATGTATAAATAAGGGATTACAAAGTCATTCCAATGATGCACTTGTGGATATGAGTGGTAGCAAGGAGAAGAGCAAAAGATAGAGCAGAAAGTCTAGGATTATATGGAACTGACTCAAGCATGGTGAAGATGCTATTTACCAGTTCAAGTATGTGATACTTATTCTTTTGTAGATAGTGTATCTCTTGTAGGTAGTGAGCCTCTTGTGAGCAATGTGCTCTGGCAGTGAGCCCTAATTGGCATGTGCCATTTTGTTCCTTCTATTCTTCTAACAGAGAATATTATCTTGGGTTAATCACCCCGTGGTTTTTCCCTTAACCAGTTTTTCCACATCTAAAATCTTGGTATTATGTGTGTTAATGTGTATCTTCTCTTAACTTGTTGCATTATGCTTTCATGATTGATTTACTATCATGCTTGTGTGGAGTTAAGTATTTGATTTGGAAGAAAGTTTTGGACAACCGATTCACCCCCTCTCTCAGTTGCCTACCCTAAGTCTACCACTTAGGGGACTGATAATTCCAAAAATTAACTCTGTGACCTATCTGGTAGATGAAGCCTTGAAATATCAAGCATTAATTGATACAACATCAGATGTACAAAAGGCAAAAAAGTTAGTCTTCCTGATAAATGGCCACATACAAATTTTGAAGAGTGTAAGGAATAGGTGGAATGGAGAGATAGCTCTGATAAAGACTATCTATAATGATATTCTACCTTCAGCCATAAATTAAGGAGGAAATGTGTACCTGTACATATGCGGTAAAGTATAGTAAAATTTTTGCAATTTTGACAAGTTTTTGGTTCTGGATCACACCCTTTGTCATTGATGTCAGAGGGAGAGAGAAGTTCAGTGAAAAATAAGAGAAAATCTTAGGGTGAGAAGGAATATATAAGTATATATAGTAAGGGGGAGGAGTCAAGCATTTTTCACTAAGTGTTGCCATCAATGCCAAAGGGGGAGATTGTTGGCAAGAGACACTGCTCTGGAATAGACTTGTATGGTGTCATTGATGGAAAATGTTTAGGTATAAGAGAGAGAAAGGATCAGTACTCCTCTGCAAGATACGATGTGAATATGTGGTCTAGGTATAATATTCATTGATACTAATTTCTCTCATATTCCAATAATCAAGTCATGACTTTCTCCGGAAGTCATCTGATGAAAAGGAAAAGTCTAGGTCAATAGAAGTAAGACACAAACAGTGAAAAGTGCAGAATGAATTGGTGTGCATTTCTCCACATTAGCATGCTTTGTCCTGTAAAGTTGAATACATGTTAAGAAATCAATAATGATTTCTTAATATGATTCATGAAGCCCCATTTGGTCCACAACATGAGTTGTGATGTGACAGAGGAACCTATCATATATGTTATTAAGGAACAAGCTGACAGGCTAGTTAAATCCTTGTGCAGAGAAGAAATATGAGTTGAATGATAAATGTAAGAGGTTGTATGATTAGAGCTGACACATATGAATACATGTACATGATGGTTTGGATTTGCAATAAAGATTTTGTTTCAAGTATGGGTTTAACCGGTGTTGTCATTGATGTCAACATACTCATGTTGCATTAATGTGAAGGATTGGATGAGATGTGTGCTGAGGATATTGAGAAAATTAGTCTCAATCAGGAACAGTGAAGAACAGTGATGACAACAAGGTAAAAGTCCAAGATAGGTTGAGGATCAGAGGATGTGGATTAAAGGGTTTGTAGATTTAAGTCTTGAGATGCTCCAGTCAATTTTTTAGAGGTCCGCATGAAGATCTAAAGAAGTTATGGTTGCTCAAGTAGAACCAGTTCTGGCAGGTGTTTAGAGGTGACAGAGTGTCATAGATAGGTCTGGTGAGATCTGAAAATTCATTATCCCATTTTGTGGATTTGAGGGAGTTCTAATGATGTCACTGTGAAGTATCAACTAGTTTGGTTCATGGTTTGAAGGTCCAGAAGAGCCTATTCATTTGTGACAATGATGACAAACTGTGTTCATGAAGCTCCAGATGAAGGAGAGAAGAATTCCAGTAGGATGATGAAGTGTGGATGTTCTTGGTGATTCAGGGAAGGTTGTTATGATCGTTGGATCATGTCCAGTTCATGTTGGTGGTACGCATTGAAGTTAGAGTTTGCTTTTGAAGAATAACCACCAGATATTGATGTTCTTCTTGAGACTGGCCGACCGTATGTATTACATGTCTTGCAGATGCTTTTGTAGGTAGTTACCAACTTAGATGTTTGTTCCTAACTCGATGTCATATATAAATAAGGGATTGCAAAGTCATTCCAATGATGGACTTGTTGATATGAGTGTGTGGTAGTGAAGAGAAGAGTGAAAGGTAGAGCAGAAGGTTTGGGCTTAAGTGGAACTGACTCAAGCATGGTGAAGATGCTATCTACCAGTTCAATTATGTGATACTCTTTTGTAGACAGTGTGTCTCTTGTAGGCAGTGAGCCTCTTGTGAGCAGTGTGCTCAAGCAGTGAGCCCTAATTGGCATGTGCCATCTTGTTCTTTCTATTGTTCTAATAGAGAATATTATCTTGGGTTAATCACCCCATGGTTTTTTCCTTAACTAGGTTTTCCATGTCAAAATCTTGGTGTTTCATGTGTTGATGTGTTTCTGCTCTTGATTTGTTGCATTGTGCTTTCATGATTGATCTTCTATTATGCTACTCATTAACAATGTGGAGTTAAGTATATAAAAGAGGGAAAGTTTTTTTCAACTGATTCACCCCCCCTCTTAGTTGTGTGCCCTAAATCTAACAATTGGTATCAGAGCTAAGTTTCTCTAAAAGGAGCTTAACCTCTTGAGGAGATCCAAGATGTCATCATACAAGAAGGATAGTCCAAAGTTTGATGGAACCAACTTTACTCTTTGGAAAGATCACATGAAATGTCACTTACAGTGTATGGGATTTGCATACTGGTCCATGGTTACAAAAGCTTATGTACCTCCACAAGGTGGTCCAACAACCCTGAATGAAATCACAGATGCTGAAAACAATCTGAGGACCAAAGAGGCTCTTCTAAGCGTATTATCTGACTCAGATCTCTCAAATGTTATTGATCTACCAACTACCTTTGAGATTTGGGGGAAACTAGAACTTTTACATGAAGGAGATCAGTTTGTTAAATGTGCAAGGTTACAAAGTCTAAAAGGGAAATTTGAAAAATTGAAGATGAGAGATGATGAAAATATTACGTCTTTTATGCCAAGAGTGAATGAGCTGGTTTGTGGAATTAGAAAAGCAGGTGGAACCCTGAGTGAAGAAGAGAATGTTGGCAAAGTTCTCAGATCCCTTCCTGCCTCATATAAAATCAAGGCTTTTGCAATCGAAGAATTCAGAGCTCACACAACAGTCACAAGAGATCAATTGGTTGGTAAGTTGGCTGATTTTGAAATGGCCGAATTTGGAGGTGATCCTTCAAAGATTGAATCTGCATTCAAAGCCAGTGCCTATGTAAAAGGGAAACAAAGGTTCGATCTGGGAGAAAACTCTTCAAGGAACCTATCATGGTATGAAACAGCAAGAAAAGACTTGGAAGAAGAAGAAGCTGAAACTGCTCATCCTGAAGCTCTTATTGCAAAAAGACTACCAAGAGGATCTGGTAAGTATGAAGGGAAATTACCTTTTAAGCATTTTAACTGCAATAAAATTGGTCATTTTGCCTCAAGATGTCCAGAGAGATTTTCAAGACCAAATCCTAACAAACCAAGGATTCAAAAGAATTGTTACTATGTTTATGAAGAAGATGATAATGAAGGAGTAACAGATGATGAATCAGAGACAGGAAACAAATCTGGTAATGAATGGGTGTTTATTGCGATCAAAGAAGAGAAACAAATATCCTCTATATCTATCAATCGTAAAGTTGAAGAAAAATCTCTGGCTACCCAAGTTGAAGCAAAGGATGATTGGGTCATTGATAGTGGATGCTCTCACCATATGATAAGTGATAAGAATAAGTTCTTGAATTTGGAAAAGTATGAAGGAGGAATTTTAAATTTTGGAGATAATTCTGCTGGCAGAATTAGAGGTAGGGGAACTATTTCTCTTGATGGAAAGAACAAAATCGGTAATGTACTATATGTTGAAGGATTAAAGCACAATCTTCTCAGTGTTGGACAGCTGGTGGATAGAGGCTATGATCTCAGATTTAGGAATAGAAAATGCAAGATCTTTGAAAGTTTCAGAATAGAGATTGCATCTGGTACTCAAACTAAAGGTAATATCTTCCACTTGGTTGGTACTAGTAAAAGTTGTCTATTTGCTCAAATTGATCAAAGTTGGTTATGACATAGGAGGATGTGTCATGTGAATTTTGATAATATCATCAAGATAAGCAATACTCAGGCTGTAAGAGATCTTCCAAAATTAGTGAAACCTACTAATAGCTTATGCAAAGAATGTCAGTTGGGCAAACTGAGCAGAGTCACATTCAAAAGCAAGGAATTATCTTCTACTGGACTGTTGGACTTAGTTTATATTGATCTTTGTGGTCCGGCAAGAGTTAGGAGTATCCAAGGTGATAGATACTTCATGTTGCTAATTGATGACTATTCCCAGATGATGTGGGTAACCTTTCTGAAAGAAAAATCAGAAGCACTTGAGAAATTCAAAATATTCAAGGCCATGGTGGAGAATGAAACCGGATTAAACTTGAAATGTCTGAGGTCTGATAGAGGTGGAGAATTCACATCCGGTGAGTTCATAGACTTCTGTGAGAAACATGGAATAAAGAGATAGTTGTCTGCCCCTAGAACTCCACAGCAAAATGGAGTAGTTGAGAGAAAGAACCAGACCATTCAGGAAGCATCCAGGACTATGATGATGGAAGCAAATGTTCCTCAAATCTATTGGAGAGAAGCTATCAGCACTGCAGTCTACACTCTCAATCGAGTTCAAATTAGAAACAATACCGGTAAGACTCCTTATGAACTCTTGTCTGGCATTACTCCCACTGTAAGATACTTTAGAGTTTTTGGTAGCAAATGTTACATTAAAAGGGATGAAGATCTAGGAAAGTTTGATGCTAGAAGTGATGAAGGAATATTCTTGGGTTACTCTACTCAAAGCAAAGCATACCGGTGTTACAACAAGAGACTGAGAAAGATTGTAGAAAGTGTAAATGTGAAGGTTGATGAAGAAATTGAAAGACCCTCAAGAATTCATGAGTATGATGAAGATGATCAGAATGGTGTGATGGTGACATGTTGTCATTGATGTCAAAAGTGTGTTCAGTTGTTGATGATGCAGATTGGGTACGATGTGTTTAACATTTGTTTAGGATGTGTTCTCATACTCAAGGATGTGTTTGGTGATGTTTCAGGATGGATCAATACTGCTAGATATACTTATATCTGGATCAATTTGGTTATATATTGTTTCTTTCTCTTTGTCATGTTTGTTCACAGGTTGATCACTTGGGTCAAATATAGATGTCATTCAGGGTAATGCAGATGCTTGGTGGGTTTCATATATACCTCAGATGGAGATGGTTACTTGACAGGTTGATTAGTGCTTTATGTATCATGCATCATGTTGTTCAATATCCAAGTCAGATGCTCATAATGTTAGCTGTGATAAAATAGGAGGGATATCATGTTTATACTTCAATTTGGATTCTTGTTCTCATATCAAAAGTTGAGGAATGTGTTAGCAAGGTTAGTTGGTCATAAGTTCTATAAATTTTTTATAGAGGTGTTCAGTGGTGTTGTTATGTAGTTGAGTTGTTTCTTATATATTATCATGCTTTAATTCATGTATTGGAAGTAGCATATTATGAGTGGCAATCAGTAATTGCATTCTCTACATATTTTGCATCAAGGACATCAAGAGAACAGATCACAACATCAAGAATGATATTTTAATCAGGAGAATAGATGATTGGAATTAAAAATTCTCAGTTGTCTTCACTGTGATTGGTCTGCCATTCTTGGAATATAGAGGTACCAAAGTTTTGCAGAGAGTTAGTTTTGATGCTCATGGAGGTTAAATGATCGGAGTTCAAATAGTTCATCATCATGAGTGGATGACAAGATGGTGTTGTTATTGATACATGTTGTTTTATATTATGTATCAAATGTCAATTGGAGTGCTTGTTTATTTGTGGTGGTAAAGGTGCTCAGGAATATTTGATAGAATTTAAAGATTGAAACCTCCTAAAGATTTGATCTTTCTAAATTGGTTCCTAAGTCCTTAAAGACTTTGTCACACTACATATTATGTCCATCACATGTAAAGTGTTCTTTTTGTTTTAATTTTACATTGACCTTTTGAATAGGTCGCGGGCCACTTAAGTGGTAGAATAAAGGGTTTGGCATCGTGTTGAAACCGGCCTCCCTTTACACATTTACCGATAGCATCGGTCATTACATAAATGTTTGGGCGGCAAAGTTTAAATCAAAGGATATTTTTAAAAGTTTGAAAGCGCGAAAATAATGATCAATGGTGATCATTCAAACTGCCCCCGACTTCTTTCATTTATTTTTGACAGGCTCTTGGCTGTCAATGGAGTGATAAGGTTATCTTTAGAATGTTTGTTTAAAGGCAGTTTACTGAGTTTTTTTAAGGAATTTTTTTTGGGGAAGATTTATTTCTTAACCCGTGGCATCTTAAGGGTGGTGAGATTTAAATATTTTCCTTTTGTGGTAGTTGAAGACAAAAGAGGAAGTATTTTTTTGAAGAGAATTTAAAAGATTTTTTATGTGACAAGATTATTTTTTAAAAAAAAAAACATTGTAGA